>JAQQSE010000065.1:2500000-5000000 GCA_035772565.1 Antheraea assamensis
TGATTTCTTTGTTACCACCATACACTGGTTGATTTCAAAGTTCAACTATAGTCTGCTGACCCTAGAATCATTTATATATCTCTGCCATTAAAATAATACAATACTTTTATTAGTAGTATATTTGTTTAAATTTTATTCTGTAGTGATATCATGATACTTATCCCACCACATACGTTTATATGAAGTTCTATGAGCTCAATTCTATTTAGATATCTGAAAATGATGTTGTCACAAAATAGTATTTGTAAGAATGTAAGGTACTAGTGTGTGTTTAAAAATGAAAGTTATAACAGACCTGGTAAAAAAATAATGTTGATGAGGCATGTATCCAAACTACTGGAGACCATGTTTGTATTTAATTAAAAAAATAGTAGCTATTTTAATGAAAATTAATACATTCTAATACTTGGTTGACCTACAAAATTTGCTCAGAAACTATGTTATGTCACTAATTTTACAAATTACTAAAATTTGTGATAAAAACCTAAAAACCGAGAACAGTATTTTAGTTATTTTTTTTAGCAATGCTTTTACGATATTGTGAATTCTATCCTAGGCTTCATAAACTGAAATAGATAATGTAAGTGCTCTGATGACTTAACTCTTCATTGGTCAACAATATGTTAGTATTATAGTGTCAATGTTCTGTACAGTAATTACAAATTGGTAATACAACAGTTGATGATAACTAGAGTATAACTAACTCCATAAATAATGCAGTGGTTTTATTAGTTGCCTCACATCTTATGTCAGATGTGTGTAGTGGGCTGGAATCCCATATAGGGCAATGATTTGTGTGTTCCAAAAGGATTATTATGAATTTGGGTGTATTTTATATCTATTAATTGTATGTTTGTAATGACAACATAGAGTTTTGATCCCAATTAGGAAAGGTGTCTTATTAGAAAAATAGTGACAAATAAATCTTATGTATAAATTTTGTTACAAATAATAATACATATACAAATAATATTCTGTGCCTCTAAATTACGCTAATGCCTGATAATAGAGATGTCTTACTCTGTTAACTGAAATAAAATATAATAATCATCATACTTATGAGTTATGTTGTTTTAACTTCCAATTCACATTATTTCATCTATTCCTAATACTTTTATATGTCTGAAGGAATTGTAATACAATTGGTTAGCTTCTAAACTAGGAAAGACCTGCATGAAATTAAAACGATCACAGGTTTGAATAATATGCCCGTTATTAATAACTGTGTATAAATAATTTAATGCAACATACCTATATTTATGATCAGGGTTAGCTTAATATTATTAATGTGACATAAAAGATGAAATAAAAGTGAATTTTTAACCTAATAAATCTGAAGAAAGCAAGAGAGATTTGCTTCCTGTAATGTGGCTCTCCATTTTTATTATTACTCCGAAAGCGCAATTAATTGATTTATCTTTTAACACTCTTTATATGCTCATTACTGATAGTTAAGAAAATAGTTCATTGTTTCAATACCCCGTAATTATTAATATCATTTTCAAAGGTACACTTCTAATATTCGACATTGGTGTATGCTACTCAGTCAGTTTGTTACTAATATAATGTCACCCTCATACTAGATCTTCAAAATACACTTAAGTGCAGTTGAAGCTTCATTTTTAAACACATTTAGATATGTACGATTTGTAGATATTTTAAATCAATATCCGACAAAAATGATTATTGCAATATACGTGTTTTAATCTATATATCACCAGATTTCAAGTTGATGGAGAAGAGGCTAATCGACTATTGTATCACTGACAATCTTTAATTCACACTTTAAGTCAATTAGTCTTTTCACTGTGTCAAAGATGATTGTTAATTTTTATAGTTAGCAAATTCATGCCCTTTATAATTATTATTTATAGTTTCAATGGGCTCCTTGAGATAAATACAAACAATTAGCTTCGTCTGAAGCAAATAGTGTAATTTGCTAAGAGGAATTGAATGGCTATGTATTATTACGCGAGTAAGTTGAGTGAAGCTTCATGTAGTGGCTGCGATATAAAAGTGCCCGTAACAACAACACAACAGGCCTCAGGGCCTGTAGCACCGAATGATCATGCGCCACCCCTACCACCAGAGGAATCACTTCTACACGGAACGGGATTATCATATTATGATGTAAGTTATAATTCTTACAAATTGCTAGTTATAACCTTCTGTTGACTCTAAAATGGAAAAAATATAAACATACCTTATAAATGAGTACAATAAATGTTGACATTGTTTTCAAGAGCATTAAAAATCAATGGCAAGTTTTGTTATTTTAAACATTCTTTTTAGAGCTCCCTTTGAAAATGCGAATGTGAGTTAATTGAAATAATTAAAGAACAAAATGAATGAAACCTGGGACTGGTTTTTTTTCTAACAAAAAACATCAAACTTACATAATATATAAAATGATATGTGTTTATTCTTTAAAATTTCAGTTTTGGGTACCAGTATACAGAGTATATAATCTATTAATTTAGAATTCATTTATCTTCTTATTGTTGTACTATTAACCTCTAGTAGTATTTTAATAATAATATTTATTCTCCAAATTACAGAATTTAATAATAAAGCTGATTCTTTAAAATCCTATGAATAAAAAGTGAAATGCATTCTTTGTACATCCTACTTTGTTATTTTATCTGGAATTTACATTTCAAAACAGTATTATGTGACACAATACTTAAATATTTATGTGCTTTATCTCAATAGACGCTTACAACGTATGTAATTTCTTGTAATTATTGATGTTATATTATCATTGTAATGAAAGTAACTATTTCAATATATTTTTTAATCCCAATATAATTTATTTCAACTTTTTTATATAATGGCATCTCGTAAATACGAATTCTGCCAATGTCAAATCAATCATGGGAGAGTCACTTTATAGGTAGTATTCAATTTATTTAAATATAATTTAGCTCTTCCAGAGCCATACCCTGCATAGGTTATGGTATCAATGTACATAAAATAATCTATTAACTTATTGATTATAAGCTGAGTAATTCAGCTATAAATGCTCTCGGAGTTATAGAGGGATGTAAGATGAGGATAAATGACAATGTACAATATATATATCAGCTAAATTGACTTATCCTGGGATGTTAATCTACTTATCCGAGATGTACTAAGGGCCTTATTAAAGGAAACAAGTAAAAATATATATGTAAAGTGTTAATAAATTATAATTATTTTGTTAGAATATAAAACGTGATAAATTTTACAGAATGATGACTACTATTCTATGATTAGAGGTAACTCATGCAAGCATATTGTTATGAATGGAGGTATCAATTTGATTGCGACACAAAAACTTGAAGCATCTCAGGTATATATATACATATATATATATATATGTTGACTTTCTATATTAATTATAATAATGATAGCAATGTTAATTAAAATATTTTAAATTCAGTTATCAGCAGTTCTTACACCTGGGGTGAAGACAGTACCAACACTTCCGTATATTAATTGTACAACTGGCAAACCAGACATTGAATACAGGGATGGTCAAATAGTGAGTGCGACGCTAGACGCCCTGGTGGATATGCTCAGACCGGGAGCTAATAAATCTTTCACATTCACATTCTTATTGTGTTCACGGCTTTTTATGAAACCTCACGAACTGCTGGGTAAGCTGTGCAAGCGATACTTCAAAAACTATGACAAAATAGTAAGTACCTATCTTATTATTCGAATTATTCCAATGTCTATGTTACTAATATCTTCTTATAGGCTATATTTATTTTATAGGGTAAAGGGGAAGTGAAAGATTTGCTTGAAAAAGAATTGAGTGACATGATAGCTTTAGTAAGAGTATTGAATCAATGGACCACCATGTTTCCGTATGATTTCCGAGATGACAGAGTCATGGCTCTTGTGCGCAGCATCACCCAAAGGTTTGTAGATTATAATATGTCTATATATTGTGTTCAATGAGTGCCTCATTAATTTATATAAGGGATCATTCAGGTATTTTGTAAGCACTAAGGTGGGTGGGGCGTTTTGATTTGTTTATTTTTGATGACATCAGGGAGGAGGAGGATCTGGATGTGTAAGACTGATACGTGAGACTCGCGGCCTTATCCACTGGGCTACCATTATCGTAAATAATCAACCACTATATGTTAATTCCTCTATAGACTATGAATACCTTATTTCTGGACTTGTTAACTGCAGGCCATGAATCAATAAGGAAACCAGAAGGGATTAAAAAATACTTATATAAATGTTCATCAATGGGGGCGGGGGCGCTTAAAAACACTGCTTACTTTTGCAGACTAGAGGCAGGGGGCAGTTAAGAAATTACAAAAAAATCTGCGTATATAATATTTAAATGCCCCTATTAATCTTTTCCATCTTATATCCATTACTTAGGTGTGCCACAGAACACATGTCATCGGTGCGCATTGAAATGTCTACAACATTAGAGAGGCTTCTAGACAAACTGACTGCTCTGGAACAATACGAAGAAACGCTGACACCTGTACCTCCAGTGTCATCAATAGATCAGTTAGCACAGGTATTACTCTGTATTTACTTATCAATTGACAAATGATCTTTTGAATACTATATCTTTTATGTTCCTGTATTTTTAGGGAGATATATTGACACTTGGATTGACTCCAGTGGAATTGGCAAATCAGTTAACTATACTTGAGCTGCACAAACTATCGTTTGTGGGTCCCGAAGAGTTTGTTCAAACATTCGCACCGGCACAGCCGCAACAATCGACATCCACTTGCGGCATCGGAGCTATTAGCTTGCACCACATAGAAGCAAAGACCACAAGGAATTTAGAAGCCTATGCTGATTGGTTCAACAGGCTTAGTTATTTGGTTGCCACTGACATTTTGAAGGTGAGTTTACCTATATATTTAGACTATAGAGCAAGATTAATATGAGGTTAGCATAAATTAAATATTAAAAGTATAGCTGAGAACAGGTTTATCTCGGAAATTAATGGACATGGAGTGAGAATCATAATCACTGCATATTATAAAACAAAGTCGTCTGCCGCGTCTGTCTGTCTGTTCGCGATAAACTCAAAAACTACTGAACGGGTTGTAAGGCAGTCTTCACCAATAGATAGAGTACACGAGGAAGGATAAGGTATATAATTTGTCAAGGTTTTATGTAAATTGGTTGAAACGTAATTATAAATGTTGGAAGTGTTGGGAAAAGTCAAGGCGATTGGGAGCTCTCATTGAAAATGCTGCCTAATTCTTTTGAGATATAACAAAACAATGCATAGTGAGATATTCCTCATTTATAGATCTACAAAAAAGTCTATGATGGCGGCATATACCTATCCTTTAAGGATAGCTTATATCTATATTATAAAAACATGACCACATACAATGAGGTAATTGGGAGGCTATTTAGAGAGATACAGTATTAATACTTATCAAATTAAATACATTAGTTACCTTAAGCATTTCATGCACATAAGTATTATACATTTTATTATCAGGGCAGGACAACGTCCGCCGGACCTGCTATTATATATGTATATATATATATAAACATATATATTATAAGATATATAGAAAACATATTTTATCTATAATACAAGTTTCTTTTTATTTTCCATGCTTAGGCAATCAAGAGTAAATTACGGGCTAGAATCATAGAACAGTGGGTGATGACAGCCAGGGAGTGTTTCAACCTTGGTAATTTCAATTCCCTCATGGCAATAATAAGTGCACTCAATATGGCACCAATATCCAGATTAAAGAAAACTGTAAGTTAATATTGATAATAAATATAATTTATCTTCAGGTTAATGTAAAGAAATACCAAGTGGAGATTTAATAAAATGTCTTTGTTAACTATTACCTGTTACATTGTCATCTATGAGACGGTATGCAGCGATTTTTGGTTATGTTTTTTTTACAAGTTACATGTAATTTTTCTGGTAACTATTAGTATTACTGTTATTATTTCATTCGGAATTCAAATACCTTTTTGTGCATATCGGATTGCCAGTGAAAAATTTATAATGAGATTTAGTGGAATTATCATTCTAGAACGTTATCGAGATGTATTTACCATAATATGGAAACAATAATTTAACCGTTAAAATTTAAATGTATGAAAATATTGTAATATAAGTTAATCCCTTGACTGATTTTTTAAGATTAATATCTCAAAATGGTGGATTATGATTTTAATTTTTTATTTCAGGACATTGTCTATTATAAATATCATGGTTTAGCAAATAAAAGTTTGTAGAAAAGAACAAAGAAAATTAAAATACATATTACATAAACATTATAATTTCACAATATATAATTTGTTATTTTCCATAGTTTTATAATAAATCAGCAATTTTTATTAAGCTTATTCTGCCAACAGGTCTGTTGACCTGTGCCACATGAGGTCTACATTCCTTTGTATGGAACTATAAAACTTTATAGTTTTGGACAATCCATGGGTTACTAGTATTACCATTACAGAACCAAACTGCTATGAGAGATTTATATGTGTCTATTATTACAATTATAGTCTACGGTTGTTTAGATAAACTTCATGTTTTTATACCTACTTTACATTTAATAGATATAGTTAATTAATTAAAAAAAAAATGTAAGTGTGTATATTTAAGGAAATGATAGTAGAAGTAAAGGAACACATTGCTATCGGGGAAAATCTCATATCGGATCTGTAACTATATTGTTGCTTTTTGAGTTTTCTATATTGTTACCACATAATTTACTGCCGTGTGAAGGTGTTACAAGTTCTTGTAACTATTTTGTTCTGTAACTTTGTAATGTTACCCGTGTTTATCGACAGTGTCTGTTTTGTTTTGAAAGTTTGTCATATTTGTATGTTTTTGATTTCAGTGGACGCGGACATCGCCCGTTTGCGGTCAGCAGTTACGTCAGTTGGAACTCTGTGTTGAACCAACTGGAAATCATGCGAGGTAAATGTATATTTATCTATCGATTAATTATTTTAATTATCTTTCCTAGACACTTGGTCCTTATTTAAAAAAAAGTCACAATTTTTTCATTTAATAAACAGTTATAAGATTATTAATAAAAAAAATCCGATTTTTATAAACACTGTGTTCAGAGATGTGTTTTATTGCCGTGTCGAAGTGGCGCAAGCGGTGTGGTGCGTATGTGCAGGTGAAGGGAAGTAAACTGATAACACTGTTTTCAGTTACGTTTTGTAAGCAAAGTATATTTTTTTATGGTTTTTCCCTGTATATATCATTTATTATTAATGTAATAAACAACTTGGATGAAGTCGCGGGTATTAGTTAGTGATAAATGTATACATCCGAAAACAACAATACAATCGAATTATCTTGTCCATCTTAGACAAGAATGAAAGCATATTGCACAATATGTGTTTACTTGGACGAAGTACTAAGGTGGTTGAATTATATAATGGATTAGCTTTTGTCCTGACCTTGTTCCCCTTTTCATATGTAACAACTCGAGCGCCACCTATTGCACAATAGTTGGAAACCTTAACGAAACGTACTATAACGAGTAGCGTTCTCACTACAAATCAATATACTTTCGTCGTAGGATAGACCAATGGTACAGGAAAAGAGAAATGTTCATATTACCACAAAACCATATTATATTAATTCGATTTCTTGTTCTATGGTATCTTGTAATTTGATTTACAGCTAACTTCCTAATGTGCTAAAGAGTTTAAATTTTGAATACAGGCTACGATTGGATGATAATATAAGAAAATGAAAAAAAAAAAAAGTGAAAATGTCACGAAATTTATTATGTGTCCAAAAAAATGCTATCCAAGTTTCCGATTCTAAATTCTAAGCTATAATTAGAAGCAATAGTTAATGACTATAGATATAAATTTACGATTATACATTTTTAAGACAATGTGTGTGAGCTTAGTAATTTGTATGGGATTTTTTTTATATCGAGTGGATTTATTTTACACTCTTTAATTTGTCTTAAAACCATGATAAATTAGAAATAATTAGTCATTATTTATGTGTATGTATCTATCTTTAAATATTATAAGACAAAGTCGCTGTTCGTGTCTGCCTGTATGTTACCTTAGTTCTTCTAAATTACGCAACAGATTTTAATACGGTTTACATTATCTTGTAAAGAATTTCTTCCGGAAGGTTTATGTCTATATATTACATTTATATAAAGGAAAGAAAAGTCGGCTTACTCTAATGAAGTTATTAGAAGGATTTTGTAGGCGCTTACATTGATAACGCTGTCTAAACGATAAAAGAACCATAAAAAAAGCATGTGTTGTCGTCGTAAAGACACACGATAGAAGTGAAACTTTTGTATTAAAGGGAAACATCTTGATTTAAAAGATTAATTAATTTAAGAAAGCCAACGTCATGCGGTGTTCCCAGGCGAACACCCATCCAAGTACTGACCGTGTCTGACGTTGCATAACTTCGTTCATCGGATGAGAACCGGTGTTTTCGAATACTCTACCCGACACTGTGTTTACCTCCACTAGTTTTCGTCACACAAAAAAGATCCCGATCAGAATTTCAAAGCTCTCACATATGAAATTACGCTTCAGTAATGTCCTACGGAATTGTATATCTAAAAATGCCTCCAGATAAGTCCGCGAAGGTACATGTATGTATCTCCAAAGAATAACTCACAATATTAATTTGTTGATACGATTTAAAAGGTCACCGACTTTTAGTATTGGTGATGTGTTCTTGGATTCGTTTATCCTAAATCACCAAACAGCATATCACACAGGTATAGAGCCGCATTGGCTGCGGCACCCACCGAGACAGCTGTGCCCTTACTTACGGTCACGTGCCGGGACCTTCACTTCGCCAATCAAGGATCACCATCTAAGTGAGTCATTCCTTTATAATTATAATTTTTAACACTACCGAACGATTTCATTTATGGCGAGTTTTTGATTAACTAAATATTGAAAAGGTGTAACTCTCAGAATTAAATGTATAAGTCCATGACAAATCTATAAACAAATGTATAATATAGTATACAGTAATAAAATCAATATCCAATGAGAAAGTTACGGGCCTTTCCGAATATCTAATTGTATATATTTAATTGAAAAGTAGGTTTTAGTCAATAATATTTTAAATACAAGTATACCGGACTGTTTTATATCAATGCCATTTATGCTTTAGAAGAAGTATTAGAAGGCGATTAGTATTACCATTTAACACTTATAACGTTTGTGATCCTCGAGACTCATAGTGTATTTTAGCTAACTGAGATCTTCGAATTTGTGATGTTGTTTTTGTTTCAAATTACAAGATTAAGCGCCATTTTGAAAATTGATATACGAATATTTATTTTGAAGACATGATGGCTCAGTTGGTAGTGTGTTCGGACACAGCGTCGAAGGACGTAGGTTCGAATCCAAGCAGCTGAGTCGGAGCTTTCGGTGAAGGGAAACATCGTGATGAAACCATAGCATGGTGGTACGGCTTTTTCTAAGTCCGTCTGGCTAGCTACCACCCTCAAGTTGAAAATCTGTCGCTAAGCACCTGTTGCTGTGTTCAGACAGTTGCACTTGAGAGCCAGTCTCCCGCTAGGTTAAGCGTGACTTACCATCTTAGACCGCATCATCATTTAACATCAGATGAGATTGTGGTCAAACGCTTACCTATAAAGTGTAAAAAAGTACATCTTTAGAACAAAAATTATTCTCGAAGCTTCGTCCATTTTGATTAGTTGTAATATCGGACATATTATTCCAATTTAAATACAAATTAGCATTAGGTAAAGCATTGAGTCCTATGAGACATGACTGAATAATATAATTGCCTTGAATCAGTATATTTAAAGTTTTTATTTGTCACAATTACCAATAGTGTATATGATTTATTTTTAAAAAGAGTACATTGTCTTAATACACTGTTACCCTAGTTTAATAAAAATAAAGCTTTGAATCGAGCAATTTGAATGAATAAATTAAATAATACAGAATTGATCACACGCTGTATGAAGAGTGTACAGCTTTTGGGTCACAATAAACAATTACTTCATATGAAAAAAAAATGAAATAACTTCAGGCGAAATACATGAATGAAATGAGCCGTTTACTCGTCGTCGATATTGTGAAACATGTGTTCAGACACGACTAACAATATTAATAACTAGGAGATATATAGGATAAAAGTATATATAGAGATAAATAGGAGTGGGAAAACCACTTCGGAAATAATACAAATGGACGAAACTCTAATGAAACTTCTACTCTGTTGTGCGCAATATCGTCCGGTGAACAAATAAATTTGGCAAGTATGCATTAGATATTGCTAAGCTCTAAGTAGAATTATGTAAGTTAGTATGATACTGGTCTCCGTAAAATCCTTATAAATGCAGCAGAGGTTACACGTCATATTAATGTAATACCGATAGGGAGACTTTATGAAGGAGCATCAGAGGCGCGAAATAAAAATTGTAGAAATATACGAGAACATCATTCCCGGTTACGTTATTGCAAATCGACAGACAACGATATCTTCCACTTAATGCACCACAGAACCCTTTTACCAAAGAAGTTTTACAATTGTCAGTTTTACCAACACACTAATGTCGAACACGGTAACATTTAAGAGTCCGATAAAATAATCAATCGCGGTTCTTTATTGACATAAAAGTATCAATATGCATAATATTTTCACAGTGACTATAAAACTAGCTCTTTACAGGATTATACACTTCTTGAGTATCACTGTACCAAATATCTATTCATGTGTGTTCATTCGAATCTCTCCTTTGTATATTATTATTACTTTTATATTATCCTCACTTAACATTTTACCCGCTTTTATTTCCCATATGTCATCTCTATTAATTTATTATAAGTTTTCTTATGCTTTACCTGCGTGTGGTCACCCTAATGACTACTTTCTTTTGTTACTTTACTCGTTTGCAGTGTTTTATCCATTAAAAATCCTTAAAAGTACATTCCAAAGTAACTTAATGTACCTACTTGATTCTGCTCCAATTCGTGCGATTGTAAAACATAAAAAAATGGACGCACGGGGCATAAGTAATATATTGGCGTGATGACCTACCACTAAATCTATGCAAATTCCAGCTCCCTAGCCCTGTTAGGTTAAATCAACAGGCTCTAGTTGAAAGTTCAGCTTCCATACAATTTAAAATATAGTAAGCAGTTTTTTTTATGATTTATTGTAGTCCGGTGACAGGTCAACAGTGTAGTCAGTTCGAAAAAAAAATGATTTATTATAAGCAGCTTCCATACAATCTAAACTAAGCAGTTTTTTTTTATGATTTATTATAGTCCGGTGACAGGTCAACAGTGTAGTCAGTTCGACAAAAAAAAAAGATTTATTAAAATACAATGCTCCCATTTTGACAATTCTATATCCTCTGACGACAATTTTTTTGCCCGTATCGCAAATGTTTTACAGGTTATCGAGTAACCGTGTGAACTTTGAGAAGTGCACGCTGCTCAGCAGACATGTTGGTACGCAGTTGGCCGGACGCAAACTTACCACTGACGAGAGTCCTGCACGGGCGCTTCCAGCACCGCATTTGCCCGTTTGGCGATACCTCAACGACAGACCAACGCTCACCGAATTCGGTAAGATTCTATTTCTAACAACTTCTCGTTGCTGTTCCCACGTCGGTATAATAAATATAACATTTTTTCTTCCTTTTTATATAGCCATTTGCTTGATGTCAACCCTCCACAGAATTACCATATTTGTGTCTAGTTGATGACTGCTAAAATGTATACTATCAGTTATTTTAGTTTAGGGACTTTCTACTACTGCCTTAGAAGTGTAATAGTAATACTCAGTTTACAATATTTCATGTATTTAAAATTTTTAAATAGAACTTATAATGATAGTATTGACAAGTAAATAAATTAAGAAGAAGTTTTTGAATGTTGTGAATTTTTAACGACTTCTTAATTTATTATTTGAATAAATAAGGTTATATATAATACCTTGAAGGAATCATGCCTCAATAGTAGCTCAAGAAGCCTGGGATTTCGATGCATGACACATTATAATGACACTCAAAGCAAAGACTATGTGTGTAGGAGTTTTATACTTGTTTCCCCGGCTAGTTATAAGGAGTTAAAAGTATATCACCAAACAACAATAAAAATAGCTTATTCGAATGATATTTCGCTTGAGACACTTTGATCATATAATCGGTTAATTGTGTAAATTTCTAGAACATTACAATGGATAGTGGAAAAAACCTCATCCTCATACCTTTCGTATGCGACCACGTCTTCATAGACGCCTGAGACACAAAATCAAAATAAAAAAATACTTTATTCAGTTTAGGCCCTGAGAAGGCGCTTATGAACGTCAAAGTTACCACCGGTTCGGAAAACAATCCAGTCATAGAGAAGAACCGGCGAGAAACTCGATCTGGTTTATCTTTTCATTAACATATTATAATTCACATTTTTAAAACATAGTTATAAATAATTACATTCGGTTTTGGTGGATGCACAGAGAGGGCGTCATTTCCAGACGTCACCGTCGTTCACATATTGACCCACCCTGTAATAGCCTTTAGACATTAAAACCTGCTTGACATGGTGCTTGAAATTAGTATCCGGCAGATCGGTAACGTGTTTTGGAATTTTTTTATAAAACCTAACACTATTACTTAAAAAACTGTTACCGGTCCTAGTGAGCCTAAAACATGGAATTGAACCTATTCGCATACAATAATGACCATATAATGCGACGTGATGAATTAATTTTATATTGCCATAGCGTACAGCGTAGTAGACATGTAGGGGTCCTTTCAGGCCTCGTTGCGGACCGTCAACGCAAAATCGAGTTTTGAATATCATTCAATTATTAATGTAGTTGTATAATGTATTCCTTTAGCTTTGGAAGTCGCTTCGTTCGAACGCGAGCCCCCAGTCGATCAGCTCGAGAAGGAGCGTTTGAAACGCCTCCGTGGAGGCAGCTAAGATATAACCTACATAAGACTTCCCACACTCGGTGTTGGTAGAAGTCCCCAAACTGTTTCCAACACATACTTGCACTGGTAAAATTAACGTGCGCACCTTCATTGATATTATGTCAGTGTGCAAAAACTTACCAGTTGTATGTGAAAACAGAACTCTCCCGCTTCTGAAGACTCAGGAATGACAGACGGAATAAATACACGTTGAGAATACACCAGATCACCTTATTTGACATTAGATCACATATGTCCACACCCTCTGTCATATCTATAGAAAAGTGTTGTACAGTTGGTTCGTGTGTGTGGTGCCAATATCGGTGATATGTTTACTTGGCGGAAACCAAGCCTGCCTTGTATGAAATGTATCAAACGGACTCCTCTATATATTTTTGTTTCTGTACGGGTCTATTATAATAAACCTCCTCATGTATGGAGAAGATATTTCCCCGGCCATATTCTCCCGACACCGAATGTTGTATGATTGTCTGTCTGTGTGAAACTTGTATATGTATGTTATGTATTACGGTTGTATGTGATTTATTAGTAAAATCTCATGTCAGATTGAATCAGTATTATGCGTATGAATTAAGGAGGTATTTTAATTTCAGGCCACCATTTTGTATTCACGTGTCAAGTAAAATATAACGATATTAATGGTGGAATCACTAACATTTTAAATTATAGACTAGTCTGTGTAAAAAAAAGAAAAAAAAACAAAAACAAAATGGCCGCTTGAAAGTTACCGTTTTATTTCGAAGGTATAGTTAATTATAGTTGCAGTGATAGTGTAAGTTTTGAGAGCACTCAATAAAATTTGTATCGCGCTCGTGGATTGATAATAATGTACTTTTTACATAAGATATGTTAACGGGATTTGGTACACTTATAGTATTATTTAATATATATATATAGTGTATTAAAAATATTTTAATTAAGCTGTCTTTCGAATATTACAATGAGGCCATCCATAATCCAAGTTCCTCACGAAACAGTATTTCGATGTAATCACGCCATTGCGATGAATCTCTTAATATAAGTGTAATGTAATTATTTAAACTATATATATATGTATTATATACTCGGAAAGTTGATCTCATTTGTGGTTGAAAGTACGTTTTAGCGTTAACGAGTAATTGTGCTTTTTTAAATGTACCTCTCAGTAATTTATTTATGATTAGTAGTCGTTTTAATTTTTCATAACATCCCAGTTATGTTGTGCAGGTTATTTTTTTTTTATTATTTTTATTTTTCGTGTGATCCGTTAATTTGATATCGTGAAACAAAATGTTATTTCGCCTTTGAGTTCTTGATTCCCTCTACCTTGTCTCGTGAGTAGGTATACATGTTAACCCCATTGAAATGGAATGCAATGGGTGCGCATTGGAAAAAGTTTTTTTTTTTTTTGTTAAATACAAAAGCAATATATTTTTACTTTATAGTCAAGCATTAACCGCGATTTCGCGTTAGCTACGATATTAATAAATTAAACTAAAATAAGTCTATCTCACACAGATATGACTTACTTTCCTGTCAGCGACAGAATTTTCTAGATTCTTATCAATTAGTCATAAAGATTACTTCCAACAAATAAACACATTTTGCTTTCTTATAGTATTATTAATGTATTAAATAAATCGATTCCAGCATTTATTTGGGTTAGGAAATATAATTTCTACCCAACATAATCCTATATATATATATCACATTGTTTTAAAAAATTGAATTATGTTTAACTTCACGGGCTGCGGGCGTGAGAGGGAATCATTTCTATCAGTACACAAGTATATTTATTACTAACAACCCCGTTCGCGGTTTGATACGCGTTAATCAGAATATATAATTTTAATAATCTAAGTCAGGGCTGTCCAAACTACATGGGACTCAGGGCCAACAAAAATGACTCAATACATTGGGGGGCCGCAAAATATTTATAAAAATAAAATACAAGTATAATAAGTATCATTATTTTATTATCTACTTTTTCATTAATTTGTCTTTTAAAGCCCAATAAATGAGCAACGCGCGGTGTCGGGTGTACCTATTATACGTTCGGGGAATTCCCCGAGTTCTCGAGTGAATAGTGTTGTGTGCGGCATAATTGAATACATATCCAAAACATTTGAATTTCGTCGCAAGAAAAATAATTTACTCATTTAATGTGTTTAAACAAAGAAAATAAAAAAGATTCTGCGGGCCGCAATAATTCATGCCGCAGGCCGTGGTTTGGACAGCCCTGATCTAAGTAACTATAGCTATGTTACTCAAGAATTTTATAGCTTCCTATTTTTGGAATATAAGCGAATCTTTGGAAATTATCGCCCGCAAACAAACGGACCTAACCTCTACGTGATAATGGTGTATATATACTTGTGTATCGGTATTATTATTATTTTATTGTCATGAGACTGATATATTATGAGATATCGTATTGATATTATTTACTAAATTAAATAATAATAATTTATTTATAAATTCTAATGTTGATTTGTTTATTTTATAAGTATACTTTTTTATTTTTAAATTTTATTTAACAAATACTAATTAAAATTGCCTTATTTAATAAATCCACCGAAAATGAAAGGCGTCCTAAATGTTTTGCATTTCATAACAAGATATTTTTTTTTTTTTAAGTAGGCACGTATTAAGTTATATGTTTTATGTAAAACGTAAGCCCTATTACGTAAGCGTATATGTGCGCGCAAAAAACATTCAATAAATGTTATAATTCATATTGTAGGCGGTTATCTGAGAAATTAGGTAGGTACGGTTAATTAAATATTGTATACTATATGGAACGTAGCCCGATTAACAGACAGTTCGACAAGATGTTTAAGCCACCATATATATGTGGGGGCAAAGATCGTTTATACTGGTGTAGAACTTTCTCGTGGACACGGTTCGTGCTTAGAATCCCGACTGTGTTTATATCGATATCGAATGTTTATGGAAGTGGGTTCGCTTGCGAGTTGTCGTGTATATTATTTGTACGGCGTATATTGTGAAATGTTATCTCATGTTACTGAAACGTTACGATACAGTTCATGTGGAAGCCATGTGTGTATGTGTGTTTATAAGGATAATTCTAAATTCAACGAATTCGACTTTCAACGTCTGGTTGGTTGGTTGGTGCACACATAAACGATGAGAATACAACCAACCATGTGACGTTTGTTTTGTGTAAAAAAAAAAAAAAAAACTATATCTACACGGATTATTTATCCCGATAAGTATATTAATTTATTCTATAGTAGTATCATAAGAAATGTTAGGTGTAAGGTTGAAATAATTAAAAAGCAGTATTTCAATGTATTATAATCGCATGTTGTCTATAACTGTTGATAAAATTCCATTTATATTCAAGGTACTTATACTAGTTATCGCGAATCGCTCAACGAAGCGACGCCCAATCGACAATATTCTTCTAGTAATTAGTATACAGTCAATATTACAATACCTAATTAATCTTAGTTTAACTTGCATAAAGCGCCGCTTTGCTAATTTCCGTTTCTCATTTAAATTGTCCTGGTTATATTTACATTACATTCATCTGGTCATAGAGAATTTAGAAGCACTATGAAGACTATTTGATTTAATTTAAATAATATTGTATTCTCTTAGGAATTATTTGTAACAGTAATTTGTCAGCTGTAGAAAGGTGTAGTAGTATTTTACCATTATTATCATTGTTAAAGCTTTTGGCTAAAACTAAGAAATGTAATCCACGATTGGGACTATAAATATATTATATTTAAATTTCATTCGAATTTAAAATATGGGATTAATTATATTATAGATTATGGGACTAATATCGTAACGAAATGATATTATTGTAATGTAATTGGTATACAAATAAAGAATCTTCGATTGTACTTAATGTTCGTTCTTAAATATATATATATATTTTTTTTTTAATATATTTTAAGTCGCATATACGAGTCGTGTAGAATCAAAGATGTGTTATATTCGTTAAGTATTGCTTACAACACTAAACAGTTGTATTACCGTAATACGGAAACCGCGTGTGTGTAAAGGGTCATACTGGTAAATGTTAAATCGATTCTGTATCGAACAAGATTGAAACTTCGCTCGCGTTTGTTTAGACAGATTATAAGCGATCGTATCGTGTTTTTGTTTTTTTGTTTTTCAATAATATTGAGATATCCAAAAACTAATGTAATTGTCCATTATCTTTTTTTATATTTAGATGTACATACATGTTTTAGTTAAGGTTATTTATTTGTTTTTTTTTTGCGTTTTAAAGTTCTGTTATCTGTCAGTATTATGGTTCGTTCGTGTGACACTTTGGCTACGTTTGAATATCGTGTATTTTAATTTCTCTTATTTATTTAAGAAAAAAAAAACGAACATTAATAATTTTATATATGTGTAATAATATAAGATAGATGTATTATTGTGATCACTTTCAAATTAATCTTATATCAGAAAAAAGACTTATATAAAAAAAAAAAATGAAATGTATTGAGTATAGGTGTAAAGTTTCTCTGTGCTACTTTGTGACATTCCATTTATCATACGAATGAGACACTCGAATGTTTATTGTGTCTTAAAGAAGTTTTGAATGTTTTTAAGATATCTGTGTCTGCTTTAAATATATATATGAGATCTAGGATTAATGTATTCTAGAGCAAAAGTATACTTAAACGTTTAATGCGTACGATATTTATTAGTACGCGTATAACTTAATTTGACGTCATGTATGTCACGTGTGTATTGTAAGTGTGAGCCCCGTGATTCGGATGTGGCGTCGAATTAAGATGTGTATGCTGTGTTCTTCCATTCAATAATCGAACGATTGTACAATAAACGAAGTCAACGATGTATTATTAATGTTTCAGAAATATAATAATAATAATAATAATAATGAAATATGCTTCATGATTGTAAAAGGTAATAATATAGTAGAGATATTATTAACAAAGAAGGTTATTTTAGAATCGTGGTTGTACATTTTTATGTAGATTTCGATATATATCGTTTATAAATTATAATTAAATCGAATAAATCCTAACTAACATGTGTGTTAGCTTGCATGTTTGTTTATTGGTTACGCTGTCACATCTAAACTATTCAAGCGGTTATCGTGACGTTTGTCGTGCATGTTGTCAGGGAACAGAATAGGATATATATTTTTTATGTTATAGGGGGCTAACGAACAGGTGGGTCACCTGATGGTAAGTGATCACCGCCGTCCATAGACACTAGAAACACCAGGGGAGTCGCAAGTGCGTTGCCGGCCTTTTAATATATGTGGGCCTCCGGCGCTGACACTGACCGAACGAAACGCAACAGTGCGGGCGCACTGTTACTTCACGTCGGCTTTCTGTGTCTCGGGTGGTAGTACCCCGCGCGTCGGGCGAGCCGACACATTCATGCTGAAACCAGTAATAGCTTCAGCGTAGATCTACCACCTATAAAATATATATATATAGGGTGCCTGTTATCCAGAAAAACATGGTATTCCCGTAGGACACATGAATGCGAGTGAAGCCGTGTTATATACGATTATAAAAAAAGACATATTTTTGAAGTGAAGATTTATTTCATACTGGTGGCCGAAATTCGACAATAATTTATTACTTTTCAAGAAAAAAAAAACAACTTTTTTTTATGGATAATATTTTTTTTTTTTCGAGTTGACTACGCTGTTGGCTTGTTAGGGCCGCTATAGTTTCACCGGACTATATTTTTTATCGATATCACAGAAGCTCGTTAATATACAAGTCAATAATAATAAACAAGACAAGACTTGTTTCTGAAACAGAAGAGAAAAACGAACTTAACTGTTTTATTATTGCCTATTTATATATATCTGATTTTAATGTATATAAATATCTTGTTACCTTGGAGACTTGAATAATGAATGAAAATAAATATAACTTTTATAGAAATATTAGTGAATATTGTGAGAGATCTTACTTAATAAAATTTATAATAGTCTTGCCTAATATATAAATGATAATAAAATATTATGGTCTAGAAAACATTCGTGTAAAGCGGCCTATTCGACTAGGTAATTGGTTTTGTATTAGTCATCTGACCAATAATTGTATGACAACTAACATGATATAACGAGCCGTTCAAGTATGAACAGATTTTTTGTAATTTCTAACCGCCCCCTCTCCCTGCTCAGCGAAATTAAGCAATGCTCTCACTATAAACCATAAGCACAATACAATATATCAATATTGCATGCACACAGGCCGCTATAGTACGCGTCGCTAGTGTAGCGCAAGCGTACTACGTCACGAGCATGTCGAGGTCATCGGTGATACGAGCCCATAAGTTTTTCCCATAAAATCGCTCAGCGCGGGTATATAAGTTTTCACTGCGATATGTTATGATACCCAAGATCGCACTGAAACTTCTGTCTTTCCTTTTATCGATTTTAGGAAGGAGGAATTTTATAGGGAAAAGGAAATTCTCAATTATATTTTAATAACTCGGAGACTTCATCCGAATTGTTTGTTTTTATAGGGTAATCTTGATCGTTCTTAGCTATAGTTGAACGCGGTAATTGGCGCTGTTCTCTAGATTTGGAATTTCTGAGATTAAAAATGTCACGACTATCTTCTTTAAAGGTTTTGTTTCTTTGACAACTCATATAGGCCCAATATTCTAACCAACAAACGAGTGAAACCGTAAACCACAGCTAGTTATAGTAAGTATAAACATAACATGCATACGAGTATGTAAGTTGAATCAAAAATATCACTATCTGAATTATAAAGAATCTACTTAAAAATGGTACAACTAAATTAAACTAAGGCATATCTAATGTTTCATAAATTTAAAAATCTTTAAATTTTAACGAATTCCCGTTTATATAGATTATTCCTGTGATATCGCATGACTGCATGATGCATTCCTTTTTATTTATAAAATACGGTAACTTGTAATTAATGATTGTAATTGTTTCCCAGGTGGAATATTTCAATGTTCACTATAATTAAATGTAAGCATAATCGTCGAAAGTTACAATGTCCTTCATGTATGTAGTTTTAAGGCGTTTGTATAAATTCTACATGTTCTTGGAATGAATTGGCTTATTATATATATAATCAAGTGAAAAGTTATGAGATGAATTAATTATATGAATATAAGACAAATACATCGTGATTATCATAACGAAATAACTTGTTTTATTCCAACATAAGAAGTTAATCCCTGCACTGACCTGATTTTTCTGTTTTAATCAATAATTGCTAGCATACTTCACTTAAATCGCATTCCTTGTTGAGCCCTTGTTTAGTAGACGAATGTCTTCTATTGTTTATATATTTTTGCATTTGACCACAGTCTCAGCTAATATTAAAGAGTAAATACGCTAAACGTAAACCTGTAAGTGCTTGGCGACTGATTTTCATGCTAGAAATAACGCTACCACTATACTATGGCTTCATCACTATGTTTTCCTTCACCGTAAGCTGCGGCTCCAATGGAAGCGATGCTATAGACAAACACGCTATTAATACTTCATTAAAAATATGGGGACAGTAAAAAAACAGTTAAAACTTGTATATCGAATCGTTAAGGTTTTTAATTATCAATATTTATTATTCAATAAAACATTCCAAATTAATTACACCAAGGAAATGGATTACGTATTTATTTAACATTTAACTATAAAACTGATTTTAAAATACATAACTAATTATAATATATTCAATATGTTCTGGAAAGTACAGGTATTTTAATTCAATGTAACAATTTGGTAAATGAAAAAAAAAACTGAAAATTCACAACCAACACAGCATATAAATGGGTAAATAATTATGGTTGAGAAAATTTTACGCATTTTTTTCTCTTATAAGTAAGTACACAAGGAAGACCTTTTAAAATACAGATCCTACAGTTAAATTAATCTACAATATAAAAAATCTAAATATCTAGTTCATAAAAAGTTTTAATAGACTACTATATTCATGGATGCGTATGAAATTTGTAAATTATGTTTGTTGTTTCTATGTGCATTCTTATGACCTTAAAATTAAATGACTATAAAACGTACATAACATTCATATAAACTGATTTTTATATTAGTGTTAGCTATTAAGCCTTGTTAACATTTCATAAGAGTTCCGTCAGGGTTTCTTGGAAATTTAGGTTTACACACTTTTTTCATTCCCTCAGCGCCGCTTACCATGGTGCAAGTGAAAGAAAAGTAACCGCATGACGAAGACTTGGTGAAATATGTATGGGAATATTGTTTCCTTATGTTGTCTTCACCGTCTAGATCGCGTGTTACAGATTTTGATACGGAAACATATCTGTTGTTATCGTCAGATTTAGAATGATCGAGTGACCTTAAATTTTTCGGATGTACACTTCTTGTATATGTGGATGGATATGTATACTTTATTTTACCACTTCCTGGAGTCAGTGATACTGTCTGCGCTTGTGATGGTGAATCTTTAGATCCGACTACGAATGTATTATCTTTTGATGCCACCGATTTAATGCTGCCAGTAAACCCTACCGGGATAGTGTAGCCACCAGTACCGGGTACGCGTTCCCCAGGCTGGTAAACTTTACCTTCATCTGGATGATCAGAATTTTTTTGCGTCACTTTTGCGTCTTGGTTGGATAAAGAACCTAATACTATGTGTTGAGTATTTCCACCGGTTGTTTGACGCACTTCCACTCCTCTTCTTTTAGGACTTTGTAGTGATTGGTGTGTTGCTTCACGGTCTCTAGAAAACTCATTATAATTCGTATACTCTCCTTGTTCCCCTTCAGCTGTGTCGGTTACCTCAGGTGCAAAACCATCGTCTACATCATAATCTTCAGGAGGATTATCATCTTTGTCAGTTGTGTATTCATAATCTCCGTTATTGGAGCCATAAGTCGAAGGGAATGAACGTCTACTTTCTACAGGAGGTATAGCAGTCGGTGAAGTTGGCTGACTTTCGGTCTTGTGATGGTCTGCGTGCACATGATCACTATATTCAGTTTCAGAATCGTTTGCTACTTCTTTAGATTTTTCAGTGATTGTTTGTGTTTCGAATGGGGCGTCTGTTGATGGTATTACTTCGGTTGGATTTCCAAGTGGAGGTTGGTCCGGCTCAGTTGGTTTTGCAGGAAGATCTAAATTCTCTGGGACTGGTAGGTGTTCTGTTGTCGGTAAACTATTAGAAATGTAATCAGAGGGCTTCTCTGTATCGACATTTATATTTTTATTTTTTTTATCATAAACATCAATTTTATCAAATGGTAATCTATTAGGGAATACTGTATCTTTATTTAAACTAGCCCCTGCTTGCGCTGCGCCATTATACGTTATACCATATTTAAATGTACCTCGTAGTTGTGATTGTGAAGAGCCAGTTCGTCCACTCGATTGAGCTCCGGCGGTGCCACCTCCAATGAAAGGAATTTTTTGCAAGTCATGAGACTTATCGCCTTCCTTATAAGGTGTAAAGCCTATTTGAGCTTGAGAGGATGTACTTCCTGGTCCCCGTGCTTGAGCATCTGCCATGCCACCCTTAACACTACCTTGCACCTGTGTATTAGATGAGTGCATCACACCCTCACTTTGTGAGCCAGTCAGCACAGAACCAGTTTCAGATCCAAGCTGAACATTAGCTTGAGATTTGTTGTTTCTTCCGCTTCCTTGAGCGTTACTCGAAGCTCCTTTCTTGTCACCGGTTACTTCACTATTTGCAGCTTTATTATCTCCAGATATTTCAGCTTGAGCCGAAAATGATCCACTATCAGTATACGCTCCATGTACATGTGTTTGAGCACGTCCTTTCTCATTGCCTCCTTTAGATGATGCCGTCGCTACGGTGCCATTAGTAGATTGAGCAACACTTGCTTCTGCTTCTGAATCATCTCCATCAATTGATCCTGCCACTGAATTTGGATCAATTACATTTTGAGGAACGCCTGAAAAGTGCAAGTTATGAAAAATTGTATTTTTGTTTTCATATAGTTTTTATGCAGTATATTTATATATTTACCTGAATAATCTATTTTTTGTCCTAAGTTCTGTAAAAAAAGAACATATTAAATGAAACGTTTTTATTTCGCTATTTTATAAATTGGTCTATTCTATTTATACTATTTCTTACCGCTTGGTTATTGAATCCGTAGACTCCATTTCCAAGTTGACCAGTGGCACCTCCATTACCATACTGTTGAGGATATAATCCAGGATTTTGTCCTGGCCCATACTGACCATTTTGCCCACTGTTTAACCCTGGTCCTTGTAAATTGCCGTCATAAGAGTTAATTGTGCCGGGAGATGGTGCATTTTGTAATTGTTTGTTGCCTGTACCATACGAGTTACTAGGTAAAACATAACCAGTTTGCCCTGTAGACATACCAGGACCGTACTGCTTACCAGAATCTAAAACATTACCAGATACTCCATTATCATATTGTCCGCTAGGTCCTGGAACACTATGTTGTCCTGTTGTGGATCCCGGACTATATTGTACATTGGGACCCAATACTCCATTCTGTCCTGTCGTTCCTAAACCGTAGTGTCCAACGGGTCCTTGCAAACTGTTTTGCCCATCAGTCCCACTTGGTCCATATTGACCAATGGTGCTTCCTGGACTATATTGACCGCCAGGAACTTGTCCATTTCCTGGTGCATATTGACTGCTAGTACTCCCTGGAGTATATTGTCCAATTGTACTACCTGGACTATAGTGCCCACCGGAACCTCCTGGACTGAATTGACCGCTCGTAACTACGGGGCTGTATGATTCTGCTAAACGGCCAGGACCATATTGTATTCCTGTGGCCCCTGGAGAATTTTGATTTCCTGTTACTCCTGGTACGTATTGACCAGTACCAGGGGTATACTGAGTTCCTATAGTTCCTGGAGCATATTGGCCGCCGTTACTCCCTGGAACGTATGACCCAACTGTGTTTCCTGGACCACGTTGCCCATATGTATTTCCTGGTCCATATTGTCCACCTGTACTTCCTGTTCCGTGCTGACCTTCGGAAAGTCCAGGCTCATAATGACCACCTGGCCTGATCATGCCATTTTGCCCGATAGTTTCTGGACTGTACTGACCACCAGGGCCTTGCACACCATGGTGTCCTCCAGTTTCACCAGGGTTATATTGGCCCACAGGTGCTCCAATATTTCCTGTACCAATTTGACTTCCAGGACCTGGAACAGTGTGTGATCCTCCTGTAGGTCTTTGAGAATAATCCTGGCCTGGACGATGTAAGTTATATCCTCCTGCTGGTTCTCCATTATATGGTCCAGTTCCTTGACCATAAGTTTGCTGTCCACCTGGCCCCTTCTGTAATGTCGAGGTTGAAGGTACTTGACTGCCATAAGTTCCCCCAAGAGTATCATACGGTGTTCCTGGTGCAAGTAAATTTTGTGGGCCACTATATTGTTCCCCAGGTACGGGTAAACCATTCTGTCCACTCACAGATCCTAATCCGTATGGGACATTTGATTGCAAAGATGTTCCCGGCCTGCCATCAGTTGATTTATAATATTGAGGATTATTATTAGGGCCAGCAACACAACAATAATAAGTAGTTCCATCAGGTCCTGTAAATGTACCAGTACTATGAGGCCAATTTGCAATTGCATTCGGGCCATATGTTCCTCTGCCACTGGGCCCACCAATCTGAGTGGGATTAAATGCCCCGCTTTCGCCAGGTAATCTTTGTAGGTTTGGAGTCAAGCCATCTTGATTTATTTGTCCTGGTGAGCTGGGCTGGCCTGAGCCGTATCTTATTACTCCGGGTCCTGCAGGTCCAGCACCATTATTTGTTCCATAAATATTACTAACACCAGGAACACTACTAAAAGTTGGTCCTGAATTTCCAGTACCTGGAACGCTATGTTGATTGATAGTAAAGGGAGTTCTAGTAGGTGTACCACCCTGATTATTTCCGTAATTTCCTAAACCAGGAGTATCTGCTAAGTTTGGTGGAATAGATCCAAAGCTACCTGCATCGTGAGAAACACCGTCTGGTAAACCATTTTCTGCAAAATTGCCTGTATTAGGTAAACCATTTAAATGGGGACCGTAACCTCCCTGATTGTTTATTGGGCGGCCTTGATTAAATATCATTCCGGAACCACTTGGAACACTTTCCTGGTGAGGGTTTAGAGATCCTGTTCCAGTATGCCCGATACTTTGATTGGGTCCAAAAGGTCCTTTCTGTAGAGGAATACTACCTTGGACCGGAGTAAATGTACCAGTACCGGACATATCTGGACTTCCATTGTTTACACCGTAACTACTTCCACCAGGCAGTGTTCCTTGATAAGTCCCGTAATTATTGCCGTTAGTTGGGCTAAATACTGTTTTTTCGGTTCCTCTCGGCAGACTACTCAAATTAGGATTATAGGATCCACTACTACCCGGTTTATATATCCCACTACCTCCTGGTAGTCCTTGTTGGTTATTTCCATAAATTCCATTTGCATTTGGTCCTGGTCTATATATCGTATTGATGCTTGGTCCTTCATTTTGACCTGTTCCATACATTCTATTTCCACCTGGACTGTATTGACCACTTCCACCTGGTAACTCAGCACCTTGAGATCTGAGAACAGATATAAAATTTATTTATTGCAAAAATTACACTTGCCAAATTAAAATATTTAACAGTACATACGATCCACCAGGGCCTTCTCGATGAACTGCATCGGTAGGACGACGTTTTAAGGATTCCGCTTCGATTTCGGAGCGTCCAAGACAATCGTCGCAACTTGGATCGTACATCGTTTGACTTTGTGCTTGACCCATACCGCTGCTTCCACCTAATTACATGTAATGGAATTTATGTATTTATTATATCTAGATATGCGAGTATTTTAATTTTATACATAATATTGACTATTTTATGTTCTATATGAAACTTGAGCTATTTGGTTTTTCAATTTCATACAAATTTAAATCAAATTCATAACAGCTGAGATACATACATGTCATTGCAATATCAACTAAGGTTAATATTTCAAAGAATTTTAGGCATGTAATAACATCTATAAAATAAATCCAACTGCAATATTCAATATTATCTTAACATATGTATGGTGTATCATGTTTCATTTTAGTCATTATTTATATAAACGCTTCATTATAATCTGGGTTAATGCAAAATGTTTAATAATTTTTGGTCTTCCTAAGAAAACGAAAAAAACAAAACATTGAGAGATGATTGTGTCAAAAGCTGTCGCTTTTAGCAATTCAAGAGACGCAACATAAAAACAACTAATCAACGTAAGAAGATACTCACTAACGCTGGCTCTTGATGAATCTGCCGCTGAATGTGCTTCTGCCTTTCCGTCATCTTTGCTACTGCCGTGTTCTATGGCTAGGTACTGTGACTGAGTTTGTCCTCTGTAACGTCCCCGGGGAGAGTAACCCGTTTGACGCGGTACTCTTTTCTTTGTTTCCCAATCTTTTGCCTTTATTGTCATATCGTTAGGACCGTTGTCGATCACTTTGATAGCTTTACAGAAAAAATGACTTATTGACTGGTCACTGAGCTTCGATACCTGCAAGAATAGTATAATATCTATCAATCACGGTCTCTTATGGGTCGGCTCGCCCGGGGTAGTACCACCCTCTCACAGAAAACGGACGTGAAGTAACAGTGCTTGCACTGTTGCGTTTCGTTCGGTCAGTGAGAGCGCCGGAGGCCCACATATTTTAAAGGCCGGCAACGCACTTGCGACACCCCTAGTGTTGCTAATGTCTATGGACGGCGGTGATCACTAATCATCAGGTGATCCACCTGTTCGTTTGCCCCCTATAATATAAAAAAAAAAAAAAGTTGAATTGTTACATGTAATCTAATTAAATTAATGTATCTTTATGATGATAAAATTGTGAAACAGGCCAAGCAAAACGAGCAACCTTGACAAACAAAAGATATCTTCTAATCAGAAACTGTGATATAAAAGAATTTACTTCAAGTTATATGTGATATGCTATGAATGGCTATATTATTACTATGGCGCAGCGTATAAATACTATTAAATATTACTACAATCTTTCCAAATACTTTTGTTAACGAATTCTTTTTTACAAATACAAATATATCTTTATATTTTAGAAAACTTTACAAAATGTTAGCCTTAACAATGGCCTCAAAGCCTAATATTTAGTTGATTTACCTGATGGTGGCGCATTTTAACTTTATATTTACATTTATGAGAACATTAAAGTTGAAGAAAAAAGAAACGTTACATTTATTATTTAAAAACTACATAAATGTATAAGAAAGTGTGTATATGTATAGTTATGATGAGTGTACGTGTGTGAAGGTGAGTGAGTGTACGTGTATATGCTCGTATGACAGAGATTTATAGTTCCTAGGATGGTTGCTAACAGAGTATCTGTTCATAGGAATTTATTGTTTTATTTGTATTTAAATATGGGTAATATTTGATATATAACAAACGGAGTTACTGAAAAATTGTAAAGAAATACCACTATCCTTTTATTCATATATTTTCATGGCTTGAATAGTCCGTTCATACGTTCGGCTTTACAAATATATTTTTTTCTTAACAGTATCTAATATATGTACAATATTTTACTGATAAGAATATAACTCTGTTAAATCATTGACAAGTACACATATTTATATAATAATTATTAATATTAACGGACCCGTCTAAATCTTTTGTAATTGGGTCATCAACGGGCATAAGTCAGGCGTCACGATTACT
Organism: Antheraea assamensis; assembly: GCA_035772565.1. NCBI lineage: Eukaryota > Metazoa > Arthropoda > Insecta > Lepidoptera > Saturniidae > Antheraea > Antheraea assamensis. Next base: position 2,527,619 of record JAQQSE010000065.1, read on the forward strand.
CGGAGAACATTATTGTCGTCTCATAATTCGATATTGTTAATTGGTCGTTATTATTAGATTTATCTTTTAGACGACGAGTTTATATTCAAACGTTTCGTTGAATTCATAAAATAACAAGGAAATTCGCTGTGTAACATATTTATACTATAGTCGTAACAACAATTCGCATAGCTAATATTTATAAATAATCTGTGCACGCATTAAAGAGTATAAATGAATTATATTAATAATATTTAATAATAGTTTTACCGTTATGTATCTACGGTGTGATAGAATCACTTTAAAATTGCTCACTCCACAGCGTTGTGTGACATCTTGTTCAGCATTATTTGCCTTTACTAGTGCAAGAGCTTCTTCAACCTGTGACGCCCATACCAAACACAATTCCGAGTTCGCTTCTTTGCACACAAGGTATTGCTGTAATTAAATCAACTTACAAATTCAAGAAGTAATAAATCATTAATTATAACAAATATTAGAAAACTGTGATGCCACTTATGTACATTTAATTAGTAATATAGGAAAATATCATTTTAAATATATATAAATGGTAGCGGACCCTGGCACTAAGCCGGGAAAACGCTAGAAAGAAGAAGGGGTATCGGGCGTAATAATATAAAATTTGAGATATATTAACATAATTTATAGGATGTTTTACAGTTTCTCAAAAGTTCAAGTAATATTTAACTTGTTTGGAATATATACATATATATTATGGATAGATATAATAGGTATACTTACTTTTGGCGAAGCAGTTGCTTCGGAAGGTGTAGTCAGAAGAAATGCAGATACCGCGTAGACAGCCGCTAACAGCTGCGGATCGGGAAAACGCGCCCGGACGCATGCCGATGCGGTGGTGCGCGGCGACACTCTGCCGTAGCGACGACTTCGGCAGCGCACTGTCCGCCATTTGACCCTGGTAACCTAAGATGAACCCTGAACAGATATAAGTTCAGCCACCCAATTTCGATGATAGTCAACGAATTTGCCACACTTTAAACTTAGAATATCAGGAAGTATTATTGCTAAGGTACACACATACACATGTCGTGTTATACTCTCAACAACTTATTTAAAAATCTTTCGTTTTTAATTTAAATCATATACTTGAAAGGTGATAAGGAAGAATATATTCGCTATTATTTTCAAATTTCCAGTGTCTGTATATTACATAAGTTGGATAATACATAATTGAGAGGTGGAGAAATGAAAATATAAATTGAATCATTTTTATTATTTTGTTTTAAGCAGTTAAAACGTACAGCACTTCAACTCACATATATAGATGAATTAATAATACAGTGAATTCTCCATATTCGCTGGCGGGCATACGTTCCATAATTATATATTGAAACGAAATCGTATTTTGCATACAAATACAGGAGATGTGTTCCAAGGTTAGAAAAAATAATTACAATAAAAAATAAATAAAAGGAAAAATACTATTATAAGTATAATCTTATAATCAAACAAGCAAGTATTAAACAGTGTGCAATATACATACACATCGACATTTGCTCTCTCGCTCTGGCTCTTACTATTTCACTTCAAAAATAGTATGTATTTTCTGTCTCATTCTTTGCCGGCTTCATCCTACATTGTTTTTGTATTTGTGTCTCTTACCTGTCGTTTTTCCGTTGCATCCGGTTTGAAATCACAACGATTCTAAAGAAGTTTCACTTCAAGAACGATAACATAAAATAGGGCTGATTTGTTAATTTTATAAGTTCTTAGAACAGAAAAAGAAATATTTTACTTCTGTATTGATCTAAAAGACAAATTATTTGTCGTCATTGAAACAACGATGTTCAAGCGAGATAATACGCTCGGAAATCATAGAAAGGACGTCGCGTGGCTTAAAATTTTTCAATGGAGTAATTATGTATACATCGTGATGTGACTGTAGTAGTTACTCGTGTTTGCTTATCTAAATATTACACCCTTAAATTGTAAAGGTATCATTAATAGTTATCTTTGTATGTAAATTAGTATTTTAGACCTGAACGATTTTCCGTTTAGATCATTTGTTAAGATTGGGTAATAATGCCGTAGTAAAGATTTTTTACACAGTAAAGATTTGATGATTGATTTTTGCTGTAATTGTATAATTTAAACACTTAGTGATATTCTGTTGGAAACAAAAACCTACCAGGAAGTACTTTATATGAGAACGGCGTGATTGCTTATATATAGAGATAACGGAAAGGTCGAAAATGCTTACATGTACCAGTCGAGTGACGGCCAATTATTCGGACATACTACTTGAGAAACAATGCGGATATAAGTAGAAATTTAGATCTCTATTAGTATATATATTGGTTATCTTATCTCTTAATCTACATTATTATTACCTACACTTAATACTCTAGTTGTAGGCAGTACGATCGAAATTATTTTTATCATATAAAGAGCTTGTACACTTCAATAACACGCTAAATAGGTAGTAGTTACAGAGCGATTGCAGCGAAATAGTTCGAACGCATTCACAATTTACGTTTTTAAACATATAATTTAGGTATATCCTGCGGTTATATTTTCATACAGATATCATATTTATAAATATGAAATATCTCGAATCAGAAGTTATAGTTCTAAAAATTAATATGTTTCTGCTGGATAATTGTGATTCCTCTTCTTATTCTTATCTCATATCGGTAAGGTAAGCGCAACATGTTTACGTACGGCATGTTGTGAGCTGAGATTCGGTGTAATGTTTTTCGACTAGCTTGCCCTGCTTGACGACAATTTTTTATGACATCTTTCTCGATCTAGCTTACGCTACCTAAATAGCCTCTATCTTCACCTTTACTACTGTCTTGGAAGCTAAGCTTGTGACTGGGATTATATAAAGTTCTAATATTATATATATTAAAGCTTTGGTATTATTTCATTCATCCTATATTTTGAAGTCAAAAGAATAACGACAGGTTCTCCCCTTTCCATCGTTTCATGCTGAATATGCATTAGGAATACATTGAATTTGATTACCTGCCATTTATATTTATTACGTCTTTATAACGTCATAATTCCTATATCTAAGAAATTAGTTCAACTAGGTTATTTTACGTTAAAACCTATTTCATCGAAACCGTTTTTTTGTTTATAGAAATATTTCTCTCGTTTCACATTCTCTTATTTGACTACCCTTCCTTACTTTAATTATCATATCGTCTCTATTACCATTTAACTCGTGTAATCTATTTTCGGGTGATAGGTTACCTCTGTTAATTGTATGGTTAATGCTTAGTCCCTATAGAAAAACGTATACATATATATGTATATATATGACGGCGCCAGCAATGGCTGAGCGATAGAATCTTCTCGCCGTTCAGTGGTACTGGGTTCATTTTTAGGCAGCAGAAAAATAATACGTCGGTGTGCAACAAAATAACTTAATAAATTATTTGGTACTTTTTACACTGGTTTAAATTAAAAATTTCACACGTGCCTAACCGACAGTTTCGTATTTGAGACGTGTCTCGGGTCACATTCCAACTACTTCTATGCTTCGCACAATTCCCATTCTCCAAATCGACTCCGTCCACGTGCCGCCAACAATCCCTTTGACGTTAGGGTGTTGTCTGTGCTACATTAATCAAATGCGCACTTACTCGAGACACACATATATATATATATATGGATAATAATCTGAGAATTCTTCTATTTGCCTGTAAACTATCGGTTTAGCCATTTCGGAGATTAGCTCGGACATACAGTAGACTGTTTCTATTTTATTTATATGTATAGATTTTAAATATGAGTCTATTTATGACTAACTTATATCGATAATATCAGTATTTAAATAAAACTGCATTGACAATATATTAATTTATTATTGAAAAACTATAAAATAGTTTAAATATTATGCTAAAAAGTGTTTAAGAAGTTTGAGCAGCGAAAATATTAATATATAAAAAGTCCACTCCATTTAAAACACAGTAGGCCGTTCGTGTTTTGTAAGAGGAACTTTATTTAAAGCATTAATTACAACGACCATGACAAAATGTCGATATCGAGGTGGCTGGGAGCTTGTACATGATAATGCAAACGCAAAATTTCACCGCGCGATCACTTCAACGACGTTTATAAATTTGTTACAACTAAAACACATAATTATTTACCTTAATAATTTAGTCGCGATAATATTTGTAACACACAAACGTATATTTTTGTGTTAATGTAATAGAATGCCAACAATATATTGTCAAACACCAAAATAAATGATAATATTTATGTACGGTGAGAGTGATCATTGATTGAAGCATCATCAATCTATTACACAATTTTTCCAATTGTAAAATTCAAGAATGACAGTTTGAACTGATCGTTTCGAGTATTCATAGCCAGTACATTTTTACAATCTAGTTATCAAACACCAACTTAAATGATAATATTTATGTACGGTGAGAGTGATCATTGATTGAAGCATCATCAATCTATTACACAATTTTCCTATTGTAAACTTCAAGAATGATAGCTTGAACTGATCGTTTCGTGTCTTAATAGCCAGTACAATTTTTACAATCTAGTTATCAAACACCAACTTAAATAATAAAATTTATGTACGGTTAGAGTGATCATTAAAGCATCATCAATCTATTACACAATTGTCCTATTGTAAACTTCAAGAATGACAGTTTGAACTGATCGTTTCGAGTATTCATAGCCAGTAGAATTTTTACAATCTAGTTATCAAACACCAACTTAAATGATAAAATTTATGTACGGTTAGAGTGATCATTGAAGCAACATCAACCTATTACACAATTGTCCTGTTGTAAACTTCAAGAATGGCAGTTTGAACTGATCGTTTAGAGTATTCATAGCCAGTACAATTTTTACAATCTAGTTATCAAACACCAACTTAAATGATAATATTTATGTACGGTTAGAGTAATAATTGAAGCATCATCAACCTATTACACAATTGTCCTGTTGTAAACTTCAAGAATGGCAGTTTGAACTGATCGTTTAGAGTATTCATAGCCAGTACAATTTTTACAATCTAGTTATCAAACACCAACTTAAATGATAATATTTATGTACGGTTAGAGTGATCATTGAAGCATCATCAACCTATTACACAATTGTCCTGTTGTAAACTTCAAGAATGGCAGTTTGAACTGATCGTTTCGAGTATTCATAGCCAGTACAATTTTTAAAATCTAGTTATCAAACACCAACTTAAATGATAAAATGTATGTACGGTTAGAGTGATCATTAAAGCATCATCAATCTATTACACAATTGTCCTATTGTAAACTTCAAGAATGACAGTTTGAACTGATCGTTTCGAGTATTCATAGCCAGTAGAATTTTTACAATCTAGTTATCAAACACCAACTTAAATGATAAAATTTATGTACGGTTAGAGTGATCATTGAAGCAACATCAACCTATTACACAATTGTCCTGTTGTAAACTTCAAGAATGGCAGTTTGAACTGATCGTTTAGAGTATTCATAGCCAGTACAATTTTTACAATCTAGTTATCAAACACCAACTTAAATGATAATATTTATGTACGGTTAGAGTGATCATTGAAGCATCATCAACCTATTACACAATTGTCCTGTTGTAAACTTCAAGAATGGCAGTTTGAACTGATCGTTTCGAGTATTCATAGCCAGTACAATTTTTAAAATCTAGTTATCAAACACCAACTTAAATGATAAAATGTATGTACGGTTAGAGTGATCATTAAAGCATCATCAATCTATTACACAATTGTCCTATTGTAAACTTCAAGAATGACAGTTTGAACTGATCGTTTCGAGTATTCATAGGCAGTACAATTTTTACAATCCAGTTATCAAACACCGACTTAAATGATAAAATTTATATACGGTTAGAGTGATTATTGAAGCATCATCAATCTGTTACACAATTGTCCTATTGTAAACTTCAAGAATGACAGTTTGAACTGATCGTTTCGAGTATTCATAGGCAGTACAATTTTTACAATCTAGTTATCAAACACCGACTTAAATGATAAAATTTATGTACGGTTAGAGTGATCATTGAAGCATCATCAACCTATTACACAATTGTCCTATTGTAAACTTCAAGAATGACAGTTTGAACTGATCGTTTAGAGTATTCATAGGTCGTACAATTTTTACAATCTAGTTATCTCTGAGCTGACATTGGATTCTTTTTTCTTATACGAATGCGTTGGATAAACGAAATGCGAATGGTATCCCGCGTTGTGACCTTCTATAGGACTCTTCGTAATACTCATCCTGCGATAATAACCGATACTTTCGTTGCATTCACAGGCCAGTCTGCTTTCGGAACCGCTACTGTCCATTTGATATTTCGGTACTACGATAAGACTCTCAGTAGATTTGGTCGGGGCACAATGGTTGTGGTTTCTAGTGTAGACAGAGTAATGATGGGGTGTGGCATTTTGACGATGGGTTTGTTTATCATGATGATGCTGGTATTCATGATGGCTCTGTGTACTACGTCCGCCGTAGCTACGTCCGTGACTCTTCGACCTGTTAGATGGTTTCGGCGTGGTATCCAAATATCCATACCCGAAACCGTATCCTCCTATAGCTTTAGTAGTCAAGTTGTCCCATGATTTGGGCTTTGCTTGTTGGTGGGAGCTCTGGTATTGTATTTTTGGCGAGGACTTGGTATCTGATCGATCAATATCCCAGAACAATGTATCACTACTAAGTGAGGTGCTGTAACTGGAAGCAGAATTATCACAGGGCATAGTAGCGTTACTAGTTGCATAAGATTGTAGGCTGCATTGACTGGTTTGCGTAGATTCAGTGGTCAGATAACGGTAACGGCTAGCGCAGTGTCCTGCCGCACAGACTTTTTTCGTTCGCATATGTACAGCAGTGTCCGGTTTCTGAGTTGACTTATCAACCTGCTGACATTTCTCCTTTCTCTTATGATCTTTTGAGCAATCTTTTTTTCTCCGCACCTTCTTTCTTGTATTGGGGACGCAATGCGGATCGCAGCACGGGCTGGCCAAGTCGTAAGCTTCGAGACTATTTGCATCTTGATTGTTATAACTAGCCACACAAGGAGCACAGCTGTGACCGTGGCTAGTTCTGTGGCTCTTTTGATGTTTCCCGTTAGGTGGCTGTGTACCCCTCAGTCGGCGGACGAGAATCGATTGATGGTCTAACTACATAGTGATGACAGTTACGCCTATTTCTCGGAGAGCCAACAGTAATTACGAAACCACCGGTACGTGCGTTCGGTTGGATCAGACAAGCACCATAACGAGGATCTAGATATTGATACATGAAAACATTGGATTGTGGCGGTTTTAGCAGCAGTAACATTTTCACTGGACAGCGTAGGCCTACAATATGTACTACTCATATTAATTTCGTTGGTATTATTTTCCTCATTGTCAGAAACTACATCAGAAGGCGAAGATTTCTTTTTTTGTGACGGTAGACTATGCGTTTTCCAGTTGGAATCAAACAATTGTCTCTCACGAATGGTGAGTTGTTCGAGTTCCCGCATTTTAGATTGCAATGTCCGTTGAAGATTAATATATTTGAGATGCAGTTCGACTTTACGTACGCAATCTTCAAATATTACAACCATTCGCATCCTTGAATCGCAACTGTTAATGGCATCGACGATCGCAGCATGTTCGGCTCTTTCAACGTCCGCACCGTTTATAGATAGAATCACGTCTCCTTCTCTCATTCCAGCTGCTGTTGCAGGACCTTCGAATTCCACGTGATCAACGTACGTGATCACTTCAATTTCTTGTTCCTGAAACAATTCACGTTATATATAAGCTCTAAAGTGCATTTCACATTGTGTTATTCTTAGTTTTCAAAATAATGAATACCTTTTTATAATGAATTCCATAGCTCTGTAGCGTAAAACCGTAACTTCCATTTTTCTTTTCGACTATAATGGTACGTCTTCTCCAGTCTTCTTCATTCTTGCCTCCACTTTGTCTTTCAGATTTCATTGATTCTCGTATCTGTATAAGAATTTTAATATTTTACATTTATTACACTTGATCAATTGTATTTATAAAAATAAATTTATTTAATTTTTCTACTTACGGATGTATCTAAGGAATCCTCTTTACTCTCAATACTGAGAATTTTCTTCCCGTTGTTCATATTACTCGAACATCTATCGTTTAATTTAGGTGAACTCATGTTGTTAAGTTCTCTAACAACTTGTATGTCTATTCTATATCTAGTTATTTTTAATTAACTAAACATCGTTTATATGTTTATTACAGATGGCATGTTATACGTTGCGACTGTTCTGGCACCATTAACGTGCTTACCGCGAATACAGTGGCTTCAATGTAGCAAATCATTAAATTGTTAACATTGCGCACGCGTGAGATTCGCACATGCGTTCAAGGTTCACGTGAACTGATGCTGGGGTGCCGCGGTCCCGTCAAACAATGTTCGTGTGGTTAACCTATAACGGAACGTTTTGTAATTCCCTTTTAAAGTAATCATCAATAGTTACGCACTTGCGCTTTACTCTTAACGCTTTTGAAATGTTTTTTTTTTTTATGACATTATTTATTTATTAGTGACAACTTAATCCAATGTCTACTTTTCTATCCATATTACATAATGAAAGTTGTCTAAGATAAGTATAATATTGTCAAAGAAATACGTTATTTGATTTAAATTATACTCTATGGCTATGAAAATATATTAAATAATGATGTTTAATTAAGGCATATGTGCGACGGTATTTATTTTAGTATATTGCACAACGCTTGTATTAGGAATGGGAACAGGAATGTTAGTTAAATTGTTAGAAAAAGATAACAGCGTCGGTATAGCTAATGCTTGAATTCCAATATTTTTGGGTATAACTGTAGATCCCGTTACAGTTTTTACTGCAGTATTTTCGTTACTATCCTTGTTCATTTGATTAGATGTTTCAAATTTATCAGTATTCATCTTATTTTTTGATACAGACATGGTTTTGTTGTTGTTATGTAAATGTTTTTCTGTCTCTTCTGTTATCTCCTTAAATTCTGAAAGCATTATTAATAAATAAACATGTCTTCAGAAACACGTTGCTTACTTGAAACTAATACGTATATTATTTATGGTTTTTCTTTAAGCAAAATCTTTGCTACCAAACTTGCAGAGCTTGGGTATGGTGCGGATCGCGGCGCAGGGTCGCTGATCTCGTAATATCGAGTAAGGGATTGTAGTACTCGCACTTATGTAATTTTACTACGGTGCGAACAAAGCAGATATACTAAGATATCTATTACCATATTGTTATTTATCACCATATTATTTTGTAAGAAATAAATAATTTCTTAATTGTGTCTACTATTTTTTATTTATAGGTATTTGATTGCAGTAAATGTGTAATATTGTAAGTATTGTAATAGCACAGGAAAGCTTTAGCTTCGCGTATGTGCCAATGATTATTTTAGGTAAAGTTGAAATTCCAGATGTTGTGGCAACTATCTTTTCAAGAGGGGACTAAACAATGTTTGTCTAGTTAAAAACTACATATAAACCGCTACATCTTTTATAATTTATTATCATAATAATTAATCTTATAGGTTTAGTCATTTGTTGGTGAAATGATTAAATTAAAACCCGAAAATTTTACAAATTTTCAAAGTGCCTTGATATTTTCTATTTAAAAATGAAAAAGATAACATATATGAAGAGTTACGTTTTAAAATATATCGACGATGGAGAGGCAATTTCATTAACGCGGAATCTTTGCATGTCAGTAAATTAATCTTTTCACGGTCGATACCTACTTTACAAATAACGGTCTTACCTGTTATAGATCGGACATACTTTTGGGGAATTTTATCGGTCCATGTAGGTTTAAGTTTTAACTTTTCAAAAGGCGAGCTAGGTGCCAGCCCCACCATACTTTCAGCTGTGACATTACTGAGGAGTGGTTGAGGAATTTTGCTTAGGTCTACGTTGGAGCCGTTTGTATGAAAAAAAGTGAGTGCCTCTTCTTCCCCGCTGTAAGATTAAACATATATACTAATAAGTTGTGGATTTACCAAGTCAGTTTGATACCGAAATGAAAAATAGGGAAAACATTTTAGGCACCAGGAAATCTAGGGTATAATAAAGAAAGAGGACCTTGCAAAACTAATCTTACCCATACATAGTTTAAATCCTACACCACCATTGGCCATCATTTTTATTGAAATTAGGACATCGTTTTCGAAAAAAAAAAAAAAATATATATATATTAAGCTTTTGGTAGAGCCTGCATCATCAGAACGTTAACTATGTAATAGGAATTTCTTGTCAATATCCAAAAATAGATTCTAAAGTATTACAATAGTTTGCAAATTACAGTATGAACATTTTAGAGCCAAAATAATCTGTAATGGAGTAGAACGGAACCTAAATTTACCATTCAGCAGGTACACGAGTAACTCTCTGGACCATACCACAGGAGTGTAATATTTTCATATGTTAAATCTATTGATCACAAAGATATTTCTAAACATGTCCTGCTAAAAAAAATCATTGCAAAGCAGTCGTGCACTGTCATATCTCGGCTTGTATATATATATATTTTTTTATATTATAGGTGGCAAACGAACAGGTGAGTCACCTGATGGTAAGTGATCACCGCCGTCCACAGACACTAGCAACACCAGGGGAGTTGCAAGTGCGTTGCCGGCCTTTTAAATATGTGGGTCTCCGGCGCTCTCACTGGCCGAACGAAACGCAACAGTGCAAGCACTGTTACTTCACGTCGGCTTTCTATGAGAGGGTGGTACTACCCCGGGCGAGCCGACCCATTCATGCTGAAACCAGTAATAGTTTCAGCGTAGCTCTACCACCTACGGTACAAATTGTATTGTAATTGAGTAGAACGGAACCTAAATTTACCATGTAGCAGGTACACGAGTACCTCTCTGGACCATCTCACAGGAGTGTAATATTTTCTTATGTTAAATCTATTGATCACAAAGATATTTCTAAACATGTCCTGCTAAAAAAAATCATTGCAAAGCAGCCGTGCACTGTCACATCTCGGCTTGTATCGCATCGTGACAGCCCTACAATCGGCGCGGTGCACACCTTCAAATGGTACTAACCTTTATGGCGATTATATAATTTAATACTGGCAAATAATGATAACATTGATACGAATAAATTTGATCGAGTTTTTAGTCGGCATTTCTAGAATACTGGAATGCTTTCAAAACATTCATAAAAGCTTTTGTATACTTTGATTGAATAAGGTCTGTCTGATTTTTATTGAGTAATTATTTTACACTTCTGCGCTATATGGTCTATGGGACAACAAGTTCTAAATTAATGTTCGTTTTTCATTTCGAATCTAACTATTACTTTAACTAACGAGCCTTTATTTTAAGAATACGAGACTGCTAGTCTATATTTAGAGATTTGTAAATAAGGATTATGACCCAATCGAATACTACCTGAACCCATCTCTACGTATCAAATGACATCCCGCTAAATACTTACGTGCTGTTGAGGTTTCCCGTCTCATTATCAGTTTTGTTCGTAATTATACCTATTTGGTAAACCACAGCATGCACAACATACCTGAAATTATAGAGATATGCTATGCAGCTAAAAGGAACATCCCGTGTTGTTTTAACCGTCCGTCTAACGACCGTCTAAGATCAAGTGACAGAACGAAACATGTAATGAATTAAGAAGTGAAACTTCTTATGGCACGGTAGGACGTTACGCGTTATGCGTTACAAGTTAAGCGTAAGGTAGGTTTGTGTATGCGTATAAGTGTCTATCTGGGTCCAGTAGTATACCAAAATGATTAAATGTTTAGTTCAGTATTAATACTACGGGGCTTCGTATAGCATATAGTTTATGGTCATTCTGATATATTTTATACATATAAGCCGAAGAAGGTTCATTTCATACGTACACACTGATACACGCATATTTATTTTATATATAATGTGGGGGTGAAGACGGTTAATAATAAACTGGAATTTTTCGAATATTATACAAAATGCAAGCGTTTTTACACATTATATGACCAAGTGAATATAACGAAAAAATAAATTTAAGAAAAAAAATTATGACTCACATGTCCTTTTTTGCTTCAGATGAATTATTCATTATATCGGTACCATTTGCTTTATTCTCATCACAAGAACTTATGTTCAAATATAGCATCAAAACTAAGGTTGATAACTGAAAAAAAATTATAGAACAACATAAATAATGTAAGGTCTCGCATCGAAATAGGAGATTCTATTAGATTTTTTAATTCGTTAAATAATAATGTAAAATCATGGAAATCTACAAATATCTTTAAATAAATATAATCGAATAAGTTACTAACAATGAAGCACATCATTAATAAACACTGTATTATGATCTAGGGTCTATTACGGCTAATGAAGTGTGCAGTATTCTTTAAGTTGCGTTTATATATAGTTCCTACAGTAATTATCACTTTTAAGATATATTGTTAATTGGAACTAATCTTTAAAACCTTGGTTAATTCTCTTATTTATGTGAACTACATATAAGTGACTAACTAGTAACTTATATGTGCTTAGTGGAAATAGCTATATTAGAAATGATAAGGGAGCATTTATTTGACATGAATAATTTCGCGTCTACACTAATGAGTCCTATTACACGTAACGAGTACAGTGGCGAGACAACAAAACGATACTAGGCCGAGAGAGTCGGATGAACGAGTAGGTGTTTATACGTATTATGAAATTCGGCGAGTCACTTTAGACGTAGTAACCGATCGACTAAAATAGATAGCAAAAGAAAAGACTGTAAGATAATTTTCAACCGGCTCCTACCACTCATCATTGAACAACTATGGGAGTTATTGGAAGAAGGGAGTAGTAGTATTCGGACAAGAAACTAGATCTTAAAAAGGCGCGACCTTGTCGCAACAAATAATCGTTTCAATGAATACAGATCGAAAATTCTAGAGAAATTAGGGTATTTTTAAGAATGATTCTTCGAGTACATAACTCTACAAATTTTGCACAGAACTGGCGAACGAGTTGGCGAGTAACGGGCCTAGTGCATTTTCATACGTGTTGAGAGGGATAGCGAGTCGCTGCGGGGGCGGAAAAATGAAGCGGGGGGTGGGTACTACGACTAGTAAACAAATCGAGATTCTGGTAACTCTCTCGGTACTTTGTTCTGCCTACCACTCGGCCGGACACTCGTCAAAATGTTTATATGTACCGAGGGCAGTCTCGTCACTGTACTCGTTCCGTATAATAGACCCATAATATCAGCGTTGGCTATGCCATTGCAAGTGGACGCCGCGTTGCGCTTTACCACATACACGCTTGTGTATGACGTTATAGAAAAATAGAAAATAAGCGTTAGTTCTGTAGCAGTTAGATGATGACAACTCAGTAAAATTTCATCGTAATCAAGTGAAAGGTATGAAAATATATACAGGATAAACAAAGAAATGTTCATATTATTTTTATACTGACTAGAGCCTGTCCTCTTGGGATGGCTCTTACTTTAAAGAATGTCTTTAAATCTGTAGATATTCTAGAATCGTATGTAAGATATTAAAAAGGTTCATATAATAGATTTTATTTTAAGTTAAATTCGTGCAAATATTCATACAAATCTATACAAATAATCAATGATTGATAAATGATAGATAGGTATATCGGATGTGTACAAATACCAGCTGAGGCCCATATATTTCACTGAATGTATTTTCTTGAAACGAAGCTCCTTAACACTGCTTGTAGTAAGAGATGACTGGTAGAGGTTAAGCAGTAACGAAGTACTGTACAACTCATATCTGCAGAGCATGGAAACAGAGGCGTGAATAGCTTCCGTTAGAAGAGCCTTTATCTACCCCCTCAGGATCATCAGGCGCGTGGTAAAAAGTGCCACATCCTACTCGAGGTGACCCTGTCTCGCATAATATAAAATAAATAAAAATATATACAAAATACACATAGAGAATGAGAGTAGCATAGAGGGAGTATAACACTTTTTCCTTACATGATGTAAATATACAAATATAAACAATCTCAATCTCTAAATAGAATTACGAACACATTCGGAGTTAAGGAAAAGGCGTAAAGAATTTCCTGCTTGCCGGGGTTCCCCTGACTGTACACATTTTTTTTTTATATACACTTACAAAAAATATTCCATGTCCTCTAGATCTCAGGCTATTTCTATACTACATTTTATTGTGGTTGTTTCACAGGTCTTATCATGAAAACGTAACAAATAGCTGTCACTGACATTTTAATTATTAAACTCACTTATATTTTCATAATAAAGCAGTACCAAAAATTCCTTACGAAATCGTACAACTACCTTTCACCAATTTCCAACAGGACTGTAGTCCTGAAAGTAATGGATTCCAGTAACGAATTTATACTTTTTTACATCAAAGGATAGTTAGTATACAGACAGACGGTCTACCTGATGATAAATGTTCACCATCGCCTAGGGACGATTTGAACATCATTGTTGTGTTGCCGGTCACAAAGAGTATGTATGATTCAGTCCCTTTTTGAATAGTTCCATATTATAGTCCTGAGGTAAAACCGTACTGGTTAACCTATTATATAATGCTGGCGGAGGCATAATGAACGAAGCCACTATATCAAAAAGTTCCTCGGATTATCAGATCAGCTTATACAACATATGTACGGTTAGTCTGTAGTGTAGTAGTTTCTTGTTTCATAGTAGAACTTTATGGCTGCATAGTGTTGGAAATATCGCACCCTTAATAAAGTAAGGGCACATCTTGAATTTTTAGGTATTTTAGTTTTTGCAATAGAAAGCCTCATTATAAATAGTTCTACAAGGTGTATCTCACAGAAAGAGTAAATTTTCATGACAATAATGTTGTAAATCTCCTTGATTTAGGGCTAATTTTGTAAAAAAATTGTGATCGTCGTTTTTGTTTACGCTTTTTCGGAAAAAACTACTTTTATAAGTTAAGCCTTTACTTTACTAAGGTTGCGATATTTACGCATTACGCATAATTCGAAACCTAACATACATTCTGTCACTTTGTCTGTCTGTTTTCATTTTTGGTAATATTTATTTTGTCTTATAAGAATATTAGGGAAATTTTATTTGTTTTTAATTGTGTTTTGTTCGATAAAACTATTTTACTCACTTAAAATACCGATTTGCTATTAAAGATGTCAATTTACGAGAGCTGTCTATTTGTTATCTTTTTGGCGTGATAAAATTCGGCATAGGCGTAAAAGAGGATGTGGCAACAGAACTTCAATAGTCGCGGGAAAGAAATAAGTAGTCTGTTA
This sequence comes from Antheraea assamensis, assembly GCA_035772565.1. Classification (NCBI taxonomy): domain Eukaryota; kingdom Metazoa; phylum Arthropoda; class Insecta; order Lepidoptera; family Saturniidae; genus Antheraea; species Antheraea assamensis. The sequence continues at coordinate 2,542,878 of JAQQSE010000065.1, forward strand.
TAAGTTTTGTAACTTAAGACAATTCTATTATCTGGTTTATTTTGTTTTAATTTTGATTCCTTTGAATTGCTACACTAAATATTAGACCATGTTTTCATTAACGTTATAAATTGCCAAAAAAAAAACGACCTATTTTGAAAAGATTACTGGACTCTTCGTTGCGCCATTCGTTTCATCTAATCAGGAAATATTTTGTCCACTACGTCAACAAAGTGTACTGAGAGCTATCGAAATTTTACGAGAGTATCGCCTGTATCGGCGGTTATCATTTTATCTCTGTGAAGACATCACGAAGCTGGGTATTTCAGTGAGATGTTTGAACGCGGCTGAAGTGTTGAGTGTGCCGGACTTGGTCCTTGAGGGTCACCAGGCCACACTACTAAATAATATTACACTGCCATATATTAGACAAAAAATGCCTTTAAATAAGGCCATGGTGTTCGCTGGCATCGTAACACTGGTAAGCCAATTGATTTTATTTGAAAATGTAAACGAATAATAATATATTTTGTTCTCAACGCTGGCGAATGTTTACAACATATCGATTATAGGTAATATCTGCAGAGCGAATTATGTACTTTAACAAAATATAAAAAAATATTTATCGTAGGTATAGATAATGTATGGCATAATGGAACTAACTCGTACGTGTTCCATTACTGGGCAATGGATTATTCCTCGAAGGAACCTATTTCTTTGTTTGTAGTCATTTTATTTCATTCATCATTTCACATGTGTTCATATTTCTTGTTGCGTATTCCTTCAACGTAATTTCCTTTACACGAGTAGTAATATTTTTGTGATATTTTAAACTCAGTGAACGCCCACAACTTTGCACACTGTCGCCAGTTACCTGGTGCTATTTGTTTTATAAATTGTTCTTTATAATAACATTAATGTAGTATAGTAGTCCTCGCCATGCTTTTTGATTACTATATATAGCTGCATAGAGCACGAATTTAAGTATAAACACGTATTATATTGTTTGTATAACATCGAGATAAGTTAATAATAAGTAAATGCCAATTTTAGATACCTATAATAATATTTAAACTTTAAGTAATTAAGTAAGGAACAACTTCATTCAATTCCATTTGACATCAAATCAAGTGCCATTTATACCATCAGTAGTCATAGTAACACCGAATATTTATTCTTTAATGCAAAGAAACAAATATGCTTACTATCGTCACTATCACTATATATTATAAAATAAAGTCGTCCGACGAGTTTGTCCGTCTATCTGTCTGTATGTTCGCGATAAATTCAGATACTACAGAACGGATTGTAATGCGGTCTTCACTAATACATAGACTAAGGAAGATTTAGGTATATATTTGTCAAGGTTTTGTGTAAATTGGTTGAACTATAACAGTAATTGTTGGAAGTGTTGGAAAAAGTCAAGCCGCTTGGGAGCTTTCATCGAAAACGCTGCCTAATTCTTTTGAGATATAATAAAACAATGTATAGTGAGATATTCCTCTTTTATAGATATACAAAAAATCTTTAATGGCATATAACTATCTTTAAGGGTAGCTTATTATACCCATATATCTTCTGAAAAATGATCACATAAAATGAGGTAATTGGAATGCTATTTAAACGGATACAGTATTCATCCTTATCAAATTAAATACATTAATTACCTTAAGTATTTCATGCACAATAGTATGTATTTTTTATTATCAGGGCAGGACAATGTCCGCCGGGCCTGCTAGTATATATATAAAATCTATAATCAAAGTAACTACCACTACCACAATGTAATCAATGCAAGTTAATTCTAGTTAACGGTGCGACGAAGCTTTTGTGGCAATTAAAAACCAGTATAATATTTAATAAAAACGGTATAACAAAATATATAATGATAATTTTTATATTTTATAGTAAAAATTAAGATTATACGTGTAAATGTAATCTCATATATTATCGGTTAGATTATCAAGTGAATTGCGATGTCAGATAAGAACACTCAAACACTGACATGCTCTCTGACGCGGTGCTGTCAAATGACGTGGGAATTTAAGCAGTACCGGTTAGTTGCCAGCAAAGATGGCTTAAATAAATAACACACCCAATTATGAGGACATCGAAATCTTTCTCCATAAATATATGGTGGTTTAGTGGAATTTTTGATACTCCATGGGCAATTACCAATTTACGTATATTGTAATGAAAAAATGACAGTCACCACCGAGTGATCAAAAGTCAATAGTAATTAGCCAGTTGTCGTTACCTACACTCCTCTCAGCAGCTCAATTTATACTGGTTGATTCCGAAGTCACTACGATAGAGTTATCATTATGTATATATAGGTAGTAGTAATCTAGATGATACAGACACCTTACTATCTTATTTAATTATTGGATATATCTACCTCAGCTGTTCCCAAAACGCGCCACACATAACCATGCAGCTATGCCTGATCTTGGTGGGTCGCAATACTGTTGGTTTTTTTTTCGACCGGATTAACTGCTTTAAGGCTGACGGGCCTTCACACCTTCAACGGGCTTTTAGAACGAGTGCTTAGGGCACTCAACTGAACGGCAACAATTTCAAGGTTGTCAAAGAGGCTGAACCTCGGGTTGGTCGTTGCCTTTAAATTACAACGCGAATCGAACTAAACTAAGTATGTGAAATAAGCCGACCACCATACGTATTGGACACATATGCATACTTACATATACATACATACATATGTATCGCACGAAAGCGTATATGTATTTCGTGTCTGACAGTTTTAGCCAAAAGCTAACTAACAAAAAAAGGATCCCTCAAAGAACCTGTGTATGTACTGTTTGAATGTAGACGTCTGTGGGGTGCAGTGTGGTATGTGCAGTGCATATGCATGCATGTCCACAAAGTCGTTTTTCGCGCTTGTCTATGTGTTTCCTTAGTTCTTCTAATCTACGTAACTGATTTTTATACGATTTACACTATCGCTTAAACATTATCTTCTGTAAGGTTTACGTATATAATACATGTATATTATGGTGTACATGAATAATCGACATTTTTTTTTCTTCGAGTGATCCTGAAACTTTGTTAGAGAATATTAAAAACAAGATTCTGTCAAAATCCGAGCTCTTAATATTGATGTTTAGAGGTCGCAAGTTGAATTTTTCGTTTTCTCATATAATGAATACAGATTTTTTTTAACTTTAGAATTTATTACTTAGCTTCGGATTATCATTCTGTAAAAAACTACTTACATTGTTATAGGAAATTGAATGCTCTATAAAAAAGGTGTCTCATGATTTTTTGATAAATTCAATACTGGAAAAGTTATTCAAGGTTATAATTACACGTCTAATGATTTTTTTTTTTAATTTTCAATAAATGTTTGTCAAAAATTGTAGAAAGGCATCAAGAAATACATATATCAATCGTGTAAGAAGTCTGTCTAACTACATACGAGTTTCTTAATGACATATACTATAGCATATTTTTACATTATAACTTAATTTTGAAATTGTGTCAACAACGGAAGAATAAATACCAATACGGAGTCTCCGTATTTCAACATATGCTTTCTCGTATCTTATCGTTTCACTTAAAATGTTTCTCTGTAAAAGAAAAATTGTCAAACATTCTCTGTCCCTCGTGTATCTGTGAAGATTCAGTTACGAAACCGTATCATTCGGAGATAAGACTGTGGCTATAAATAAATAGTAGTGCCAATGCAAACGGCTCGCTCTTGTTTATCCCAAGACCGACCTAACTTTTTTTTAATTACTTTGGGGAAATCTATCATGGACACGCCACCCTCTCGGGGGAAAGAGTGGGTAGTGTGGGACTCTTACTCACTAAAACCCCACAAATATAAAAAAACTCGAAAACTGTTCGACAAAAGTAAAATTCTCTAAAATAAACTATTATTTCAGTTCCAAGCAGTGGGGCAGATGATTTTCACCGCATTGGCTATAGCGCAGTATTTTTGCGTCATCGACTTTCTTAGAGATCTGCCGCTCCTTCTCTATGTGCGCATACTATACTTTCACAGTAAGTACCTAAGTACTACATGACATCAACAACTGGATAAGAGACATTACTTACTCGCAAACCTTCGTCATGATACCAGTATCAATTTCTCTTTCTTGTTTAAAGCGAATCGCTAAAAGTTAGCTGTTCAGTAAGAAGAAGAGAACAAGCACAAACCAGCATAAGTATTAAGACAATGATGACTCAGTGATTAGCTTGTTCGAACACCACGTCGCCCGACGTAGTTTCGAATCGTTCTGGATTGTGGAAATCGAATCTGGAGCTTTCGGTGAAGAAAAAATCCTGATGAAACCATAGTATGGTGCTAGAGTTTTTTCTAAGTTTGCGGCTACCTACCACTCTCAAGTTGAAAATCTGTCAACAAGTGCTTATAGTTATATTCCAGTAGCTGCATTTGAGGACAAACCCCCTTTTAGGTATAGCTTGTCGACTATCTTACCACATAGTCATTTAACATCAGGTGAGATTGTGGTCAAACACTAAATCCTACAAAAGTATTTTTTTTTTCAATTAGAAACCTATACGAGGGAATATGTCCACGTAAGTTGGGTCTAACTCTAAAATGGAATTAGTATCCATTATTTTAGGTTATCTATTGCAGACCCCGACGGCTGTGGAATTCGGATAAACATTGGTCAGTCTATCGACGGAATTGCAGACCAAGCTTTTGTGCTCTTGACAAGCGAACCGTTACCAGCGTTCAGGACATTCATTATAAACAGCACAGGCCTCGGATTAAGCGTGCTTTGGATAATGACTAGTGTAATTCTCATAAGTAAGTCTAATATTAATATAAATAATATACTTAAAACACATCTGAGATTAAAAAAAAAACAAGTTTGCAGTTCACTCGCGGTAGAAGTGTAACCTTTAAAAAGTGACAAAATATTGTCATAAACGATACACGTGAGGTCGGTTGTGATACCTTTTCATAAGGCTTTCGTATTACGCAGGCGCATACACACGCATGTGTACAACGCCGGGACCAAAACAACTATTAGGTAGTGCAATATATAATGGCAAGACAGCGAATATAAGAAACAATGTATAATGATTTCTATCTCATTCCTTCACAAGTTAAATCCTATAGATCTATATGTTTGTCTCTTTTTAATGTCACACATGTTTTTTTTAATAATTCACTTCACATGTTTCCTTATTAAATATTTATCTTGTGATACCTAAATTAAAATCGACGCACTTCTCTATAGACTTACTAGAATACTTGAATTACATATAGTGAGGCAGCAATGGCGTATCTTTCCTTAAGCTTGGTTATTACTGCTGCGTAACCAGAATCTTCCGATTGAAACATTTCTGTCACCTCCTTACTCTCGTTAAATGCGTAATTATAGATACGATTATATATAGATGTTCGTCTTACTTTGCCCGCGTTAATAATTATCTTGACAATACATTTCATGTACGTAGGAAAGCCATGAAAAAAAAGACGATAACAAAAATATACCTTGTTTATTTTGTATATCTTTGTAAACAATGTTATCCATTTACTTACTCTCCCCTGCGTATGCGTGCTACTCCGCTTGCCCCAATTCACCACGGTAAGAAAAACACATAACTGAACATGTAGTGTTTTAAAAAATAGTATTATCATAAAGCTTTAATAACGTTGTGTTGAAAGAAGCTATTGAGATTTTTTTTAGGTAAGAGGACCCGGTGTTTAAGATATGATACTGAAAAAAAATAATTAAAATCTATCTACTAGTTCAAGCATGATACGCACACAATGACAACCCATCATCAATCTATCATTTTATTTGTATAGTTTTACTAGCAATACAATTACCATTCTGTGTAGCACACATTGAAGAGGGATATCTCTCTCCTACATGGAATGTAACTGCCATGCACATATTTAAAAAAATAATCAATTTTTTTTATTTATTTAGGGGTTTTTATGGCTACATCGTACCCTTAACTTGATTTACTAAACTAAACTATAGCTAATATAATAATACAAATGATAATTAACAAAAGTGTAACTAATAACGACTCAACAATTTAAAAAAGACTTATGCCCGGTTTCTGAAGCCGTCAGTTAAACTATCAATAGCTATTGATTCAATAACGTTATCCATAAGACAAGCGGCGTTTAACTGTCAATGTTTCTGAATACAGAATGAAACGTAGACTGACATTTCTCGTGTCATTGTGTATTCAGAAACCCAATTTGACAAGTTATCGAACCGATAGCGCCATTAAACAGATAAACTACAGTTAAAAATGCTTCAGAAACCGGGCAATAGTGATTGAATACTGTTCGGTTTAGATAGTACCCCGTGAAAAATAATGATTGTAAGTTAGATATTCCCATCGCTTTACGGTATTAACCGATATTGCCCATGGTCTAGTTCTTGTATTTAAGAAGAATTTAGTAGGTACTATTAAATGAAATGATTTTGTCCAGACAAAGGAAAATACGAGTATACATAATTCCTAGTAATAATATAACGAAAGTATATTAAGAACTAAACACTACTGTAATCAATATTATATATATTCTTGTTTCATTGATAGAAGGTGGGGCGAAAGACAATCAATCAAAACATATACGATGGCCATGGATAATTAACACGATATGCATATGTGTATTGGATTTAGTAGCAACGGTGACTTACTGCAACGATACATTTTACACTAGGGTACGTTTATTATCTTAAATAAAACATTCAGATACGCCGAACACAGGTACATACTATAAAAATGATTTTAAAAAAATCAAGAAAGTCTAAACAATATATAGAGGGATATAAGAAGAAAATATCGTAAGTAGAATGCAGTACTCAATTGTCACGGTACAGTCTATTTTAGTTCATTGAATAAAAATATTAGGAGCGAGAATAATGTGCTGACAATCGATAATATATGTTATTTTTTCTTACGAGCTTTTACTTAGATAAAGTATTTCGTTGGATGCAAATACTATTGCGAAGTTTCATTGTATTTTAATAGTATTTTCTCGAATCCTTCGTTAAGAGAAAATATCGTGACGCAACCATGAGTCAAATTTTATTGGTGGATTAAATAACTCCCATTCCCGGTTTCTAACCCTTTTCTTGGCATATTACTATACTAACCGCGATAATGTGTTTTCTCTGCAGACTTTGTCAGATATGATGGACTTTATAGGCGGTATCGCGAGCGGCACGGCTGGTGTCGATTTGGATACAACATGGACTTCTTGGTTGATGGTTATAATATATTCTAGATTTGTTGTATTTTTTATTCTCAATCTATTCCTTATCGTCTTGATGATCGTGGACTGCAATATTAAAAGGGAACCTGAGGGACAGTGACGTCGTAAGTTCCATATGTACTTATATAACTAATTATAGTAATTATACTTACTGTGGTTGTGTGGCCGTCGTCTTATACTTATGGTTTAGGCAATATTACAAGAAGTTATACCAGGTATTGTTGTAATCTTTGCCTATAACACTATCAATATACTATTGAATTGGTTATTTAGGTTTGCTTAGAAAAATTGGAAGAAATTGATAAATAACATTTTAATATAGCGGACTACCAAATTCACAGCACATATAAACTTATATTTCACCTTAAAAATCCATAGAATTTGTTATATTTACACTAGAATTAACACCAGTATAAAGACCGTTACGAAATGTTGGTGCGTGTGAAATTTTACTTGTCTTAGAAATTCTTTTGTTTATGATTTTCATTTTGAAAAGTATAAGTAAATAATAAATAAGCTTAAGCTAAATATCGTACTCGTACATGGATTTATAGAATATTTATACTCATTTGTTGTTATAACTTTCAGCAAGTCGAAGCTCCTGTGGTCGGTATCGTAAGCACTACTGTGCCCACACCACCGGCAATGCCACCACCCGCTACGGAACCTGACGGTCCATCAGAGGTAACACCGGTTGTCGTCGCACCTGTAACCTCACCGGTTACAGTGACCTGCCACAACTCAGACAACAATAGGGTCAACAAGCGATAAAGACATCGAAGTGACAAGTTTACCAAGCACCAGGTCCATGATTCGAATACCACGGCCCGGGATCAGCCAGTCGTTTAAACGAATGAAGAATATGTTGTTCAAAAGGTCGGCGTCACCAGAAGTGCGGAGCAAATCTAACCCGGACTCTTTAAACATATCTCCTGACAGGTAATTAGGAAAGATTATTCCTATGGAACCTCAATCCTTGTAACTTGAATGTAGTTGTGCTATCGGACAACGCAGTAGTTCCAATATTTTGAACCTGCGTTCCCACGAACGGCTTAATATGTGTCTAAGAAAGAAATTAAAAAAATATTATGCGTAAAAACATTTTATTGTTAAAAACTATGGCTAATAACATTCACACAAATACAACAGACCGCGATATCGGTTGTGTTCGTACCTTTTTAAAAGATGACTCTATTAATTATCTTCCTGTAACATATTTGCGTGTACACTGTCTTCATTGATAACAATGTTACATTTATAAAAGAGGTACTTGGTGCCTAATTAAAATAATATGTTTACTGAATAGTAATAGGACAACAACAACTAGAAAAAAAAAGAAATACATTTCGTAGGTGGTAGAGCTACGCTGAAGCTATTACTGGTTTCAGCATGAATGGGTCGGCTCGCCCGTGGTAGTACCACCCTCTCACAGAAAACCGACGTGAAGTAACAGTGGTTGCACTGTTTCGTTTCGTTCGGTCAGTGAGAGCGACGGAGGCCCACATATTTAAAAGGCCGGCAACGCACTTGCGACTTCCCTGGTGTTGCTAGTGTCTATGGACGGCGGTGATCACTTACCATCAGGTGACGCACCTGTTCGCTTGCCCCTTATAATATAAAACAAAAAAAAACAACTAATCAAATAAGAAGCTTGTGCTGCTGTCGGGTATTCCTCGAAACATAACAATTTCTTATTGCTTCAAGTTATTGACATTACTAATAATGCTTTTAATAATAACCTAATAACCTAACTTATAACCTGATTAGAATAGATGGAATAGTAATTTAATTATTAATATAATTTATTTTAAAATAATCGATATTTTTTTAGATCGCCACACATGCAACATGTCGATGCAGACAAAAAACGTGGAGTGAATTTTCCTGAGAACCTTTTATCACTTCCGCAAAGACTCGAGAACATGATAGCAGAACAACAAAGACGTTTAGACAGAGAAGTAATAGACACCGCTGGTAGACGTAGCCCACCGCGTGTCTCACAGTCGATGCCGCAATTGGCCACTTTCTCGAATCAACCAGACACGACTCGAGGGTAACTATAAATAACAGTGTTATTAGTTGAAATTTGATAGTGGAAGGACCTGAACAGGATTCTAGTAACATTAAGATCATTTTAGTAAAATTTCGAGGAGCGTTTTAAATAAAGAATTTTCTAGAAAGAAAAAAAAGACATGAAATTATTGTGTTCGTTGTATATTCAATTTGTAGGCGTCGTGGTACAACAGTGGAGCTTCAAGGACAGTTACCATGGGCTTATATACCGGCATCGGCTCATCGTATGCGCGACCAATTGCCTCCAGATGAAGATCTTCCTCCCGTGCCGCTCCCCGACTACACAGCGATACAATCTTTTAGAAAAGCCTGTATGTGTATATCATAAATTTAAGCTATCACGTCTAATTAATAATAATTGCCCAACTGTGGAAAAGGAAGTCTCTTACCTACTTACCGTGTGTTATACTCCCTACCGTAAAGACTAAGCGGTTTGGTGTCATTAGAATTCATTTTTAAATTTGACATTCGTGAATAAAAGAAAGCCGGTTTTTTTTTACTTTATAGATTTTAGCGGTTAATCACAACCTCATCTGATGTTAAGAGTAGAGAGTGAGTAAGAAGGTAAATATACTATACCTATAGAAGGACTATGGTGCTTGGTTACTTGGCGATAGATTTTGCGCTTAAAGGTTGATGTCAACCAAACGGGCGTTAGAAAAAATCATTCAACATACTATGGTTTCACAATTCCGGCTTATTGCGGCAATTAGAATTCACGTCGCTTTCCATCAATATAACTAGGAAAGTTTCATTATTTTGAAATTGAATATTTCCTATCATCGTCATCTTACCCTTATCCCACTTAAGTAAGGTCGGCATAACATGTTTTCCTTTTCCACTCTCCTCTGTCAAATATCATCTCAGTATTCACACCTTTTATTCATTTCTTATATATTATTTTTTACACAATCCATCCACACTTTGTTCGGTCTTCCTCTACACTTATATCCATCCACTTTCAAACTCAAAACTTTTCTTGTTACATGACTTTTATCTCTTCTCATAATATGCCCGACCCATGCTAACCTATTGCTCCTCAACTTCTATGTCACTGGTGCTATTTTCAAACTTCCTCTGATATACTCATTCTTAATCTTATCCACTCTAGTTACACCACACATCCATCTTAACATTCGCATTTCTGCCTCATGTAATCTTTTCTCATCTGTCTCTTTCGTAGCCCAGCACTCGGATCTATATAACACGACTGGTCTGATTATAGTTTTAGCGAAAGTGGTAGAATGATTACCACTTTGCTACTTTCAGAAGGTTTGAAGATGTAAATGAAATAACTGACTCCGTTTGTGCAGACTAGTAATCGCTTTGGCAGCTGGATTACGAATCTTTTGTTTATTGAGTTGAGTGCATATTTATAAGAATCAAAAGGAACACGTGCAAACCAATACGATAGAGGCAAACCGACAATACAAATACAAATAATAGTGAAATCATAAAACAAAAGTAAAACTAGGAATTAACAATAAACATCTGTGCAATAAAATAATAAATATTAAAAGTCGGGATTATAACAATTCGCCGCATTGTGCGTGGAGTTTGTCAGTAATATCATAGTTGATCCCAGGTAACATGTGGTCGCCACCTGGGCGGCAAGTCTTAATTAGTCGCTTTCTTAAGCCAACTAATTTCGGACTTTGTAGTGCCGCTGGTTTTTCGCCTGCGTTGTTGTAGTACACACATATCACGTTTGATGTAGGTATGTGTGTCGCTACATAGTCTTATACACTTTCCCCTTGAGTTTCAACGGCATGAAGTGAGTCACTAATTGAATATTTCCTATATTAACGATTAATGATTGAATTATAAGACTTACCGTTTTATAATTTACATGAATCGCATCAATATTTGCCAAAAGTATAACTGTTCGTCTACATGACAGTTACAAAGTTGAACAAAAGAAAATCTTAATTATTTAAAAACGGTACTACAAAATAGAGTATTAGGTAATTAAATATGACGACGGTACTATTTTCTTTTGTTAAAATAAGTCACAACTATTACAAAGAGATCACTGAAATGCTCGTATCGTCAATAATGAGACTCCGCTGAACACATTTTATATTCATTTTTCGAACTGACTACACTGTTACCTGGCAAGACCTCTACAGTTTCACCGGACTACTAAGGGGAGCGCTTAAGGTACTCACCCGATTTTATAAAGGCGACAAGCAGAATGGCGCACGGTGTGCCTCGACTTGGACTGTCACCGGATATCCCGAGTCTTTTTTTTTTTTCGTGGGGAAACCCATCATGGACACGCCACCCTCCCGGGGGAAAGGGTGGGTAGTGTGAGACTCCTACTCACTAAAACCCCACAGTGTACGTCCACCGCTTTTGTTGGGGCGACACGAGATCTAATATCCCGAGTCTAACTAAGCTAAGCTAAGCTAGCTATTATTTCATACATATATAAATTCGTGAATCATACACGTCTATCCACGGACTTATACATGTACCTTGAATCCGACAACTAAGTTAATTTAAGCTAACTCCGTTCGAAAAAGGGATTAAAAAACAAAACCAACAACTATGTGTACCTACTACATGTGTGTATGTGCACGTGTGTGTGGGGTGATCGGTGTTGTGTTGTAATAATTAGTGTTTGAACATTTATTCAGTGTCAATGTAGTCGTGCAAGCAACGTGCTCGAGGGCTCCATTCCGGAGGATCGGACCTCTTCCTTTGGATAATTTTCCCCTGGTCTATATCTAGCCTCCTTTTGGATAAACGCTCATTTATTAGACACTTGTATTTCTTTGTAAATTAATCAATTAAAAATAATAAGTAATGTATATTCATCTATTAATATCTGTATGTTTTTAATAATCAAATAATAATAATTTGAAGCTGATAACGCAAGCCTTGAATCAAACATTGTTTTATCACGTGAATTTATATTTTCTAATAATTACATCATACAAACTATTTAATCACGAAGTCTCATGAGCTATATATATAAATTTATATGCATATTCAGTAGGTCTGAGAATCGGCTACTATCTATTTTTCATACCCCTAAGTGATAAGGGTTGTCCACCCCTAACATTTATTTTTCATTTTTCGGACATTTTTTCGTTTTTATTATTTTCTTATAATGAAGCATTAAAAATACATACAACCCTACATTTTCACCCCTCCAACACCAACCCATATTTTTTAATAGTAATTTTAGTAATTAACCATTCTTAATCCCGCTCGATAACTGATCAATTATCACTAGGTAAGTTATCACAGAGAAAGAGCTAATTAAAACCAAGTCGTCGTTTTTTTGTGAATGTTTTTCACTCTATTCCGTTTTTTTTTATTTCTAGACTAGAAATAATTTATATGGCCAAACAACGTTTGTTGGGTCAGCTAGTATATATATATGTATATACATATATAGATATCTACCAGATTGACATGTTTCATATAATTTATAACATTATCTAAATAATTATGATTTCAGCTGTACATCGAGCCGCATCAAGTCTTAGTTCGTTGACCCAGAAAAAAGATTATTCCCAATCACGTCGTAAGTATAAACTACATTGCAAGTAATAATATATGATTTTATATAGGTCAGGTCACACAGAAGTTATATTCGTTTGTATTGATACGAGTGTATTCAAAAGTTTTTGGACCGACTAAAACTATAAAATATACACGTTTTTCATTAAAACTGAGCAACCTGAATTTGTTGTTTAAATGAAGCAGTAAAAATGTTCTGTTAAGTGAACATAACGGCCTATATACTTACATCTATCAGCATCTATGCATATATAGATAGGGCCACTCTAATCTCTATGCTATACGTAGTTGTACAAGTATCGTCTTCCCGAGAATGATTCCGGCATTCCGATGGGAGAACATTCTAGATTAATGCATAAATTACACTCAGGTTGCAGTTAAACAGTACAGACAAACAGTATTACCTATTTATTTACAGCGGCACTAACTCAGTCTGATGTATTGTATTAGAACCTGTGGCTCCTGTGAAACCGGCGAAGTTCAAAACCGGATCCAATCTCCAACTTCTACCGATGTTTATAGAAACAAATTAGATGGCATTTAAGTAAAAAAAAAATTATAACCACTACAAATTTTGTAATTGTCAGAAAAAACAAAACTCATTCTTTTTTAATGTTTTCATAATTTATATTTGTAAATATCATAATAGTATATATTACCATTTATAAATAATCGTTCAATGTATATTTACCTATGTAAATGTATATGAAAAATATGTCTTTGTATGTTAGAATTATCTGGTGCCAATTTTAATACTCTATCTATGAAAGATATTTAACGTTTATGAAGTAATGGAATTAAAATAATTTGACCCGATCAGTATACAGAGATTCATGGCTTACCTATGTATACACATAATAGTAAATAACATTGTAATATCTGTAATAATTATTAAACTAATAATAAATAAACAAAATAATTATTAATGTTATTATGTCTCCAGACAAATAGCGTACTCTTCTTTTCATAATGAATGATGTACGTTCGAATGACTACGCGTGACATACTAAATAAAAGCATTTAATGATACTGTACACAATTCTGAATATATTTATAAATTGTGTATACAGGATTGTTTATGCAATTTGGTAATTTTAAAATATTCTACATGCCACAACGGAACGTTTTCATATCTCATTTATATTCAGTGAGATTTTGTTAAGCTTTTGGGTGTGTGAATAATGTAATAAATAAGCGACTTCTTACGAATTTGAATATATTTTTTATGCGAAACTTATAAATGGTGTTTCTTTTATTTTGTGATTTTTCGTGTGACAAATAATTACTCGTTAGTGACAAGTACAACTATTTACAAATTTATATTTTTTATGATAGACTAGCTGTTGTCCCGCAGCTCCGCGTGTGTGTTTTTTATAATTGTAAATTACTTCTTATAAGATCAGCTATATGTTAGTCAAAGTCCCATGAAAATAGGTCTAATAGTTTTGCAGATAACACTACAGACGAAGCCACGGATGACAGCTAGTCTAAAATAAAATAGCCTATGTCACCCGCTGTAATTTTAACTATCCGTCAGTGGAGTTTCTGTCAAAATCGGTCCAGTCCAGTCCAGTAGTTACGTCCCCTACAGAGTTCTATAATTGGAAAACGATGTCTAAAACTTATCACGTAAATACAGGTTTCTAAGGCGGTTTGATTTTGATGACAATTTTGAATTATGTTGAGTGAATAAGTGTCATAGGATTACCACAGACATAGTCGTCTAGTAGGTGGAATCTAAAAAATATGAACATAGAATACAGAATAACTTGAATACAATTAGTATTAGGTAATAATCTAGAAAAGGAGAATAGACGGTGGACGATGCGGTTTATATTTTTCAAATAACTTTGATTAAGCTAATATTAACTAACCTTATTTGTATTTTTCTGTATATTTTTTTATTATAATTTATCAATGTCATGTCACTTGTAAAATTAAATTAATATAATGGAGTGTCAGTAGTCGGCAACTCTTTAAATTATCTATTACACAACTAACGAATTTCATTGGTTCTTACGACCAATAAGTAAGAATTTCATGATATTTTTTTCAATTCTGAAGCGATGATGGTTCTGTTGGTAGTGTGTTCGGACAAAGCGTCGAAGGACGTAGGTTCGAATCCTAGCAACTGAGTCGGAGCTTTCGGTGAAGGAAATCATCATGAAACTATAGCATGGTGGTAGGAATTTTTTCTAAGTCCACCTGGCTAGCTACCACCCTCAAGTTGAAATTCTGTCGCCAAGCACCTGTTGGTGTTACGGCAACTGCACTTGAGAGCCAGTCTCCCTTTAGGTTTAGCGTGACTACCATGTTAGACAACATCATCATTTAACATCAGATGAGATTGTGGTCAAACGCTAACCTATAAAGTATAAAAAAGAAAGTTTAATCAACTCAAACTCTAATATTGACGATGTAAATAAATTACGCGCTTGTTGCTCTGCTGCTGTTGTTATACAACCAATTGAGTTTTCCTCGTCGAACCACATGGAAAATGGAACCTTTTATGTAAGAAATTTAACAATAAACGTTTATTAGTTCAAAATCATGGTTGAGCTTTTTAATTTTGAAACCATTACAAAAGAACCATCATTAATTTTAAAACGTTTCATGGATGAAGTATACGAAAATTTTAAAGCATTGTAATCGTTAGGGAATCGGTCAAAGAATGGAACACCTTCCTTGTATAACCTACATTAATACGCACAGGTGGATCACAAAACCTATTAGAACTGGGAACAATTTGAAGGTAATTTAAAAACGGATTGTTCAGTAAAGCTTGATTTTTGTATTCATGCGTAACCATGCTGATGAAATTGAATCTTTAGAAGTGTCCCGTAGCAACCGTTTAGTCACACCGAAAAATAAATTATAATTTGGAGACAATGGTTTAATTACAAAGTTCGAATAATTTTATGGTTTCTTCTGTGAAAGTTTGTTCCGAGTGTAACGGGGAACTTAGGTAATTATTATTTTTACCTTTTTTTCGTCACAAGTTACAAAAAGTTGTCCAAATGTTAAAGTTTATTTAAGTCAAGTAATTTTGCTAAAGATTTCAAAATGTCAGGTTGCGAAATATACAAACGCAGATATAACACTCTCATTTATTTAAATGGGTATAAATATGACAAGATTACATGTTATAGAAATAATAAGGCTATCAAACTGAATATACCACAGCCACGTTCTTTGTCTACTGGTACCGTAATAAATGAGGATGTTACTTTATCAACAATGAATGTTTCATCATCCAACTCCGAGAAACATGGACATATTTTATTATCAACGGCATTGGTTAAGCTATACGACAATAATAATCGCGAATACATTGTTGGAACCGTGCTAGACAGCGGTATTACAGTATGTTTCATGGCAGAAAGATTATGCCGAAAAATGAAACATTAGACTAGTGAATTTCATAGGATTAGAATAGACAAGGACGTGAGGAATAGGATAAATGCAGGGTGGATGAATTGGCGAAAGGCGTCGTCTGGGGTGGTTTGTGACCCACGAATGCCGTTGAAACTCAAACGGGAGGTGTATAAAACTATAATAAGACCAATCGTGTTATATGGATCCAAGTGCTGAACTACGAAAGAGACAGATGAGAAAAGATTACATGTGACGGAAATGCGAATGTTAATATGGATGTGTGGTGTAACAAGAATGGATAAGATTAAGAATAAGTATATTAGAGGAAGTTTGAAAATAGCACCAGTGACAGAGAAGTTGAGGAGTAATAGGTTAGCATGGTACGGGCAAATTATGAGAAGAGGTGAAAGTCATGTAACAAGAAAAGTTTTGAGTTTTAAAGTGGACGGATATGGGAGTAAAGGAAGACCGAAAAAGGTGTGGATGGATTGTGTGAAAAATGATATGTGCATAAAAAGTGTGAATACTGAGATGACATCGGACAGAGGAGAGTGGAAAAGGAAAACATGATGTGCCGACCCTACTTAGGTGGGATAAGGGTAAGATGATGTTGATAAGTATATGTACATGACTTTCTGTTACTTTAGATATAGCGACAGTTTTTGGCGGGATCTTAGTCTGTCATGTAGTGGTTTTTATATTTTATTCATAAATTCACAAATTCATTGTGTTATTAGACTCTATATTTTGTAATATTGGTGGTGTTTTACGTAATATAGTTCGGTTATTATGCACAAGTGAAGTGGATGGGAAATAATACCACGGAGCATGCATTCTGAGATTCCACCAAAACTCCATGGAAAGTTCTAACAAGGAAACCACCATCTTGTTAGAACATTATAATTATCGCAAGACACTTACTTGGCAAAATCTTGTTACTTGACGCTGGCTAGTGCGCAAATCGTGACGGAGCCAAAAAAATAAAGAAGATATAGCGACATCCGCATATAGCGACGACATTAAAGTGCTCCTTCCAACGTCGTTATAACCGAAATCCACTGTATTAGTATATATTGCCCTGAAACTTATTTTATAGTCAGAATAAAGTGGGACAACCTTAAAACGCTAACTCTAAAAATGTGTTAACAATATCAATGTCTCCTAATATACTATTACTAAAACTACGTCTAATACGGTGTATTAACATAAATTAGTTGCTTATTATAACACCAAAATTAAAAAGTTGAGGAGATATTTTGTAATTACTTTAAAATTAATAGTTATTAATTTAATATGTTAATATGCACAAAGACTATGAGAATATGAAAGGAAAAAATATTGCACCGTTCCTACATAAAACTATTTACCTAGCCAGAACTTAATTAAAAAAAAAAAACATTAAGTTCAATTTCGATTGTGACGGAACGATCGGTTATAATATTACGAGTAACAAAGATTTAGACAAAAACATAATCAAATTTGCGTAATGACCATTCCTAGTATAGTGATTATAATTGTTATAACAAAATTATTCATTGATAAGAGTTAATAAACCTCCTGGCCTACATTAAACATTCGATATTCAGATTAATTATGTGCGTAGGAATGTTTATATTTATACGTGTATATATATATATATATATATATATATATATATATATATATATATATATATACATATAAATATAAACATTCCTACGCACATAATTAATCTTTTTTTTCTTATATATATATATATATATATATATATATATATAGTACATACCTACATAGTATTTAGTCAAGTATTTAATTATGATTAATTACATGTATATCCGTTGATACTTAGGCAATATCGATTCGACGTTTGCGTTATTTGCAGACTCGACATGTCCCGTTTATTTTTTCTTAATCTATCAGTATCAATGAGAGATTGATAAACTCAAGCACCATTACATCGGCCATCATGATAGTTGGAATACCTATTTATTCAAAGAATAAGTTCTTGGTTTGTGCAATCGCTGTGATTCAAAAAACGCCAGCTACACATTAGCTTCTATACGGATCAACGGACTGTCTTACAAATTTATGTATTATTAATTTACAACAGCCACAGTTATATGTTAGGAATAAGTAGAAAACAAAAGTTACATATAATATTTATAACAAAGGTGCTCTAATGATTAACTCTAATAATTAACATTATAAAGCATATACATATAAATAAAATTGGAGTGTCTGTTTGTAATATCAAAATAACGACGTTTTACTGATTGGATATGAACGTATACACGTCACTGATAACAAATATACAATTTTAAACATTTTTGTCTGTCTGTCTGTGTGTATGTTCCGGGTAATCTCCGAAACGGTTAGACCGATTTTGACAGAAACTTCACCGATGGATAATTAAAATTACAGCGGGTGACATAGGCTACTTTATTTTAGACTAGCTGTCATCCGTGGCTTCGTTTGTAGTACTATCTCCAAAACGATTGGACCTATTTTCATGGGACTTTCACTGACAGATAACTAACATTATTAAAAGTAATTAAAGCTCTTTTATTTTGCATTAGCTTTTACCCATAGCTTTTCGCTGTACTAAATTTTGTACTTTTAACTTAAAGGTGAGTTTTATTGTTACTAGTAATGGTATGAGTCGTTGACTTTATCAATATCTGATTGTGGGGATGTTACATACAACTATCCACTCTTTCCAACTCTACTTACTAAAAAGATATACCAGGTACACGCGAGTGTATACTCGAATTAATTTACTTCCTAATAATATATATTATTCATTTTACTTCTATTACCAACGACGACGTTATCTGACGGTCACCGCCGTCCATAGACACTAGCAATACCAGGGGAGTGTGAACAAATTGTAACGTCGGTTTTCTGTGAGAATGGGCGAGCCGACCCATGGCCATACCACCTACAAAAAGCATGGTGGTTGAGCATGTTCTTAATCCCGGCTGGCCAGTTACCGCTGACCGCGCGTCGAGCTGAGCATCGGTCGTCGAGCACCTATTGGTATCGAGTACATCTTGAGAGCCAGTTTCTATGTTTAGCGTGATTTTACAAACATAGACTAAATCTTTATTTAACACCAGATGAGATTGTGGTCTAACTATAAACACGGTGTTATACTCGGACGACGTTAATCTGTGAACAAATTGTAAAAATGGATGGCCATAGGTTGTACATCTAATACTATATAGAGCTAACTATTGCCGTCTGTGTCCTTGGAAAAAATATTGCATAAATAAAACAACGTCTCTACAAAATATTGTATTATTTGTCGTTCCAAATATTATCACATAAATACCTTGATTTATGTATATATATATACATATATCTCATTAATAATTAGTAATACGAGGAGAATGGGCTAAAGGTGGATATTTAAAGGAAAATGTTACTATATACCAAATTAAATATCTATTTATTTGGTTTAAATGAATATAATGTTAAATTAATTGTTCCAAAATATTTAACAAATTTATGGCTTTATTGAAACTAGTTGTCGTTCAGCGATCGAAACTCGATCGTAATTCATTCATTTTTAACCGACCTCAAAAAAGGAAGGAGGTGGTAGGGGAAAAACTTATGGGTTCGTTTCACCGATAACCTTTTCGGCTTTTTTTTTTTATAATGCTTGTAAAGACGTAATCGGATCGTGAAGTATGATGAACAGAGACCTATAAAAAAAATACTGCGACGGGTCGACGGTTAAGAAAAAATACGAACTATTCCCATTTCCCAGTGTTTTCTGTTCGTAGCCACTAAACAAAAAAAAAAGAAATGGAATCGGTTGACAAACTAAGGAAAAAATGCAGTAAGCTGTTTAGTATGCGTCTACTTATATATTTTTATAGTATAATAGTTGCATCAAAAGATTTGATCGCAATTGCCCGTATGAATGGGCAGCGGCACGGTAGATAAGGAAACTAAGCAAATTTGTAGTCTGTGGTCAAGTCCCATATATTGTTCAGAGAGTGGGAGAGTGGTACCTAAGACTGCATAGAGTGTAATTGTACTATAATTCACGAATTCTTCCGTAACTCTCGCATAGTTACTATATTTAGTATATGTGTTTAAAGATGTGCACACGTCATTTTATATTAAAAGGGGTAAAGTACAATTTATACGCATCTCTCTCGAACGTATTACAATGACCGAACGGGTGTTCGTGGAAGAGAGATATGATACAACGAGAGCGGTTTTCTCCTAGTTTAACTTTGGTAACACGTTTATTTTTGAAGTTTAAAGCGATGATGGCTCAGTTGGTAGTGTGTTCGGACACAGCGTCGAAGGACGTAGGTTCGAATCCAAGCAACTGAGTCGGAGCTTTCGGTGAAGGGAAACATTGTGATGAAACCATAGTATGGTGGTTGGGCTTTTTCTAAGTCCTTCTGGCTAGCTACCAACCCAAGTTGAAAATCTGTAGCCAAGCACCTGTTGATGTGTTTCGGCAGCTGCGCTTGAGAGCCAGTCTCCCTTTAGATTAAGCGTGATTTATCATCTTAGACCACATCATCATTTAACATCAGTTGAGATTGTGGTCAAACACTTAGGGGGCGTCCATAAATTACGTGAGGTGTTTTTTTTAATTTTCTACCAATCCCTCCCCCCTGGTGAGATGTCGTGAGATTTTATTCAACCCCTCCCCCATCCCCCAATCTCACGTGAGATTTTTCAAAATGTGAGTTTCTTACGTAAACGCGTTGGATTGTTATTGTAAAAAGAAAAAAACAAATTTGCTTCGTGCTTTTATTTACGGCTAGTTAAGACTAGTAATCAATATTGCTGAGAGTTTAATTATAAGTGTAATAAAAATTTAACAATAGAATACTTAAATCGTAACTACTGTGATTAAAAAAGGAATACCTACTCTAATTCAGTCCACGGAGAATCATGCACGGTCTCAAAAGAGACTATTGGAACCAACATGTCCATATGATTTTCAGTAAAATCATCTGCTCCTTCAACTTCGTTCTGATCTAGCCACTCTAAGCCATTGGCACTTGCACAAAGTAACGTAAATTCAGATTAAATTGAGCTATTTGGTATAAAACAAATATGGTGGTTTGACAGTCAGTAAATGTATAACGTTGAAGTACGAATGAAATTATTTTATTTCGTAAGAATTAGTAAATGATCTTAATCGTATTACGATTACGCTTAAGATTAAATCTTAAGCATGTACAATCTGGATTAAATGGACCAAAATAGTATAATTTTTTTTTTGTTTCAATCAGAAAAAAAATTGCGTGATATTTGCTCAGACCCCCCCTCTCTCCAACGTAAGATTAGATGAGATTTGACTCAACCCCCTCCCCCCCTTAAACACCTCACGTAAATTATAGACGCCCTCTTACCAATAAAGTATTAAAAAAAAATTACGTTAGTGAATAACTATTATCTACTGTTCTACATTACCCATATCTCCTCTACACTTCTAACTGATAATACGAAATGGAATCATTCAATTTTATATTCAAAATTTAATATTAATCAGTTATTAATAAATAATCTGAAGTATTTATAATCCAATACTAATCTCTATTATCATTGTGTTATCGTATTGTATCCACAGAATAAATAGTAAATTTTGATTAGTACGTTCCTTTAATTAATAATGAGTTGATACCTCTTATATATACCTCTTTCGTAAGTGGTGGAGCTACGCTAAAGCTATTACTGGTTTCAGCATGAATGGGTCGGCTCGGCCGGAGTAGTACCATCCTCTCACAGAAAACCGACGTGAAGTAACAGTGGTTGCACTGTTGCGTTTCGTTCGGTTAGTGAGAGCGCCGGAGGCCCACATATTTAAATGACCGGAAACGCACTTGCTAACCCCTAGTGTTGCTAGTGTCTATGGACGGCAGTGATCACTTACCATCAGGTGACCCACTTGTTCGTTTGACCCCTATAATATAAATATATATATATATTGAAGGTACGCATGCATCGAAAAACCTTTTAATGGAACATATAACTTTTTCAAAGCTACGATTGCCGTTAATTTTATTAAGAAATCATATATTCGCAATACACACAACACATATTGAATAATTCAAAAAGACAAAGTAAATAAGTTTTGCATGAGGTCAAATAGTTTCCTGTCTCAGCAGGAGTTCAGGCTTACTTGTACAGTCGCGAGTAACTGTAACGCTGATTTTTTAGTTAAGTCTTAATTACAATCACGTGGATGGATTAACAATATACATACATATAGGTAGAGCTAAAGAACTTTTACTACAACCATGTGGTCTAAAGCACACTATTTTTTTTCTGAAAGAAAAGTATTCTGTAACCTTTTCCATATCCCTGACGACATGCATGCAACATTTCATGGTATCGGTTAAGTAATTAAGGCGTCAGAGCGGAACAAACTAACAAACTCACTACTAACCTATTTGTAATATTAATTAGGATACTTCATATGTTATTAAGGTGCGTAAGCTGTATTACTGTAGAGTTTCATCAAAATCCGTACAGTAGTTTTTGCGTGAAAGAGCAACAAACATCAATCCGAGTCAAACTTTACTAAAACACTTTACTTAACTTAGGTTCTAAGAAGGCGCTTATGAACGTCAAAACTACCACCGGTTAGTAAAACAACCGAATCATCGAGAAGAACCGGCAAGAATTTCGATCAGGTTTATCTTTTTAACGTATATATAAAATACTGTACACGTTACAGTTGTTTTTAGTGGGTGCACAGAGAGGAGTCAATTCCAGACGTCACCATCGTTCACATATTGATCCACTCTATAACAGCCCTTTGACACCAAAACCCGCCTGACATGGCGCTTGAACTTACAGTCCAGCAAATCGGTAATATACTTTGGGACTTTGTTATAAAACCTAACACTATTACCTAGAAAACTGTTATTGGTTTTACCGCGCCTGAAACATAGGACGAGCAGTTTGTCACAGTTTCTATTACTTAGAAACTCTAGCATTTGAAAGTTTCTACGAACATAGATTTAATTATCAAGAATGTATTGGGGTGGTAAAGTTAAGATACCGATATATAACATTAACAGGTTTTTTCTTTACAATCATTTCGTCACTATATCGTATTATAATTTGTGCGAATGTTTGCGTTCGCGACTGTCCTTTCGAATATATGTATGAATGTATTATCGTTGATGTGAATTCCCTGAATTCTAGTTAACTATTCGTAGTCTATTCGCAAATAGCAATTTCGTCATCGAAGTTATAACTGATAGTATGCACATTAACACAGATAACAATTATCACGTTGCGATTAACATTTCGATATGTTGTTTAGTTCCTTCATATGCGAACGGCGGTTGGACATGACACGTTTTTACGTTTTATCATAATTATTCATAATGAATACAACATTGTTACCGAAACTTCCACCCACCCTGGTTTTAACTGCAATTCTTTCAAGCAGTCTAACTATAGTAAGTAATCCGTTTATGTCCATTGTTGTTTTTTTTTTGTCTTTTTGTTTATAGAATGCAATTAAAATTCCATTGTCGACAAACATTGTGTTATATGTTAATTCAATCGATATAGATTTAGTCGCTATTTTTAAGTTATGATTATACTTTTCAGGTGGTGTCCATTATATATATCGTAATATGTATAATAGGTCTGATACTGAACAATGATTGCGACAGAGGCTTACCGGAAACTATATCAGGTTCGGAGTATCTATGGAACATTGCCTATAGAGTCTACATACAAGGTGAGGAGTAATTGATATAAAGAGCGTCGCTTAAATATGAAAGTGACATAACTTGAAAATTCTGCTTTACCCCATAGAATAAATAAGAACGTAGCTGTGTTTTTATTTGGAAAAATGTCAGCTTTGTAGGTTGAAATCGTTTTATAAACTAATAATTTATTTTACTTGTTTTATTAATTTAGCTGATGAATGTATTTAGCTCATTAGGCGAAATGATTTATTATCTAATCTGTTGGTGGGTTAAGTGAAAATTGGTATACAGTATATATTAAGTTGCTTATAATTCAATTTAATGTTATGTAAGCTAATTTATATTTAGAAACAACATAATAGAAAAGTAAAGTAATAAGTAAAGCATTGCCAAGTTACTTTTTATACATTTAACAAGTTTTTGCTCGCGATTTGGCTTGTGTTGAAATAAATATATATTTTGAGAATAAAACACTTTTAGCTGGTAAAATAATTTTCAAAATTGATTAAACGTGTATTGAGTTTATCAATGTATTAAAAATACAAAAAAAAAATACAAATCTTTTCTTATTTATACTTTTATATCATAGTACTAGATTCAACATGGCTCACAAGTATTTTGGGATAACAGACTATTTCTAATTTTAAATCTAACATATTTCTGTAAAAAAACAAAATTGTATATCTTTTCAATGATATCCCTGTCTTATTTTGAAAATTATATATATTTTTTTATTCGAACTGACTACACTGTTGGCTTGTTAAGGCCGCTACAGTTTCACCGGACTACAAATTAAATAATACTAACGCTAATGACTAATAGACTAATGTACTAATGTATATAATGTATATAATGTATATAATGTGTATAATGTACTAATGTAATATAACCACGTATGAGCATAACCTCTATAGAAAACATTTCATTTTATATTTCTCCTGGACAGTTGTTCAACATTTATAATGTGTTAAAGAATATAATGTATTGTGTGTATAGTGTATGTACTTGTGTATAGTGTATTGTAGTGTAATATCCGTGGGATAAACTAAATTATTATTGCTTAATGTAGAAAAAAAACATCAAATATAACAATTCGTTAACTGTGAACAAGTTAATTTGTGGGAATTATTAAAGTTTTTTAAATTGATTTTTTTACCATTCCAATTGTAGTTACGTTAAATTATTAATGTATTTCATAATTCTATGATAAATGTCTTAGAGTAGGATTTATTCAATTGACCCATGCAACTACTTATTTTTTCTTAAAAATGGTAATAAATGCGTCACTGTCATTGGTCGAATATAATCATGTGTATAATTTATATTCTGTAAGTAAGGTCATTTTCTTTGTATCTTTCATGTCCTTCTGTTTTTTTTTTTACAAATGAATATATTTATCGTACTTATCTACTGATTGTTGTCATAATGCATGCAACCTTTTCTCCATTAACAGTGTAATTATAAATAACTATTCATATCTTATGACTGTAATGCAATGTTGATATATTTGCAATACTTTATATGTACATTTTCACCGTTTATTTTCAAAAGTCAGACATTTATTGGGTGATTTGCTATATATTTTTTTTCGAATTGACCTACCCTGTAGACCCTGGGGCCTCTACAGATTCACCGAACTAGTTTATTTGCTATTTATTATACAAACAGTAGTTTATTGAATAATAAAATATATACATACATAAGTACTTTCAGTTATTATGTCTTAACACACACACACTACACTACACTAAACAAAGAGAATTAATGCAAAAATCCAAATCGATTGTAGATTGAAGTCTTAATAAAATTCTTGAATTTTGTTTAATTCTTCATAAATATTATCTTACCTTTTTAAGTGTATATGTTTTAATGCAAATAGCTCAATTGTATTAAATACAAATCATTAGAAAATATAAAAATGGAATATAAGTAAAATAGAGAAAATATTTTCAGATGGGTGTGGTCAATCAATTTCGCCGGATAATTTGGTGTCAGCGCATACTGTTTTCATACTTATGGTGATCGTTCTAGTAACATCACTTTTGTCTTTGATCGCTGCGAGTCTCCTAATTGCTGGTAACTATATAAAATATAATAATTTAAAATGTTAGCCAAGATTTGTTAAGGTATGGGTTGTGCCACTATTTATTTGAGCGATCCTTGTTTCTGTTTTATGCTATCTTTATAGACATTAGGTACATTGACCGATGTGAAGTATTGTAATTGATTGTTTCTGAAAGAAGTAAATTAGATGTATAATAAAATATATAGTATTCTGTATAATAAAATGATATAACATATAAAATATCAAACATTTAAGAAATGGACAGTACAATAATATAGAATGAATAATGAACAATAGATGGCGTTAAAACAAATAAAAACAATTTTTTCTTTAATTTAATGAAATAATGTGTTCTGTTAACATCTGTGTGTATAAGATATATTTAAATAAAAGTAAAATATAAATAAAAGTTATTTCTTCTAATATCAACTATCTGCCAGTTAAAAAGGCCATGAAAATCGGTCTAACAATTTCGAAGGTTAGCTGGAACAAATGGACATATAAATAAAAAAAAAATGTTTTATTTGCATTTTTTGTCTATGCTTACATCCGTTTAGTAAAAAGCTGTTATATTGACGTTACAAACAGACACTGCAATTTTATTTATATGTATAGATTTCACTATTAATAGTTAAAAACGACCAGTACAGATTTCATTCTAGGGTTCAGTCACTCAGCCTCGCCCGATCTATTTTGTATTGTAAGCAAAACTATGATAGATTATTAGCGTATAAAAATTAAAGTACATGAAATTTTCACGCTTAAAACATTATTTCTGTCATAAACTTGGTTGATATAACTTACAATAATTTATTGCGTACACGTCCTTGGATAAGTGTGGTTGCTTATATTTTTACCGGAAAAATCGTTTGATTGCAATGTTACCTGATTTCAAATAATAATAGATTACGCCTAGAGGATTACTACGTCAAACTGGTAGCCGAAACATACTGGTAGTTCATTAAGGAAATATACCACCACCATGCCAGCCATTATTATATTATTATGACTTATTATTGTAGGTAAATGATTTTTAACTGCATGATTGAATTGTTTTTTTCTTACCCTTATCCCACTTAAGTAGGGTCGGCACAACATGTTGCGATGTATGATTTGGCTTAAGTTTTACTATCGGCCGCCTGCCTTTTTAGGAAGAAATATAAAGGTACTGTTATAATTTTGTGCAAATAATTGTACAAGATAAGTCACAATAATGTGATCCGTGTTTTCTCTAGAATTATGCGACGTATTGAGTTTCCAATGTCAGTTTCGTGGTCCTGCTAAAGAGCCGCTTCTTTAGAGGTATGACACGTTAAAATCCGTGAAACTCTACTATTCATTTGATTTTTTTTTATAGATGAAGCAACGAAAACGTCGTGTGATATGCCAGCCATTTTTTTTTTTGTAATTGGTATAGACCGGAAAACCTTGTCGTGTACATGACAGAGACCTATTTTCTTGCCTTCGATGGCGCGTTTATTTTAATTTCATTCTAGGAAAATGACAAAATTGTTATAATTGAGATAAGATTGTTTATTGTGAAGTTCGCGATAGACAACAAGTTTTACGTATAAATTGATTCAAATTGTATCGAAATTACAAATACAAATTTATTTTGTAATTGCATTCGATTCTTTTAAGTTGAAAAAATTATCAGTATGGTCGAATTTCGAACACTAGTGTGTATAAAAAGTCATCAGCTGCCTTTACATGGCTCGCACTTTCTCGCGCAAAAGTGCTTTCGTGCAGGAAACAGTGTGCCTATAAGGATGAATGCCCGTACTTTTTTTTTCGAACTGACTACACTGTTGACTTGGCAAGGCCTTTACAGTTTCACCAGACTATTAAGTGGAGCGCTTAAAGCACTCACCCGATGAAACGCTTTCCGCGTTCAATCCCGTACACTCTATTCACGAGCGAGAGAGCGTGTCATGTAAAGGCGGCTAATGTCTCTGGCACGCGGCTAAGTTTTTGTCACTTCCTCTTTTTTTGGTGTCTTATCAGTACTGAATGGCGGATCTTTATCTACGTTCTTTTATTGTCTATAATACCCTTAAAACATAGTGTATCTTTGTAAATTCTTTTAACAAAACAGATCGTACTTCTATAATTTTATTATACCACTATAATATACCACTGAGAACTCTTCTTATAACCTTTTTAATGTATAAAATGTTACAGTAGAATGATGTATCCCATAAGGTTTAGCAAGCGTTAGCAATACAAGCGCCAGACAAATATAAATAATAAATATATATATATTTTTTATATAATAGAAATATAATTGTATAAAAAGATACATTGGGTAGTTTAAAATAACTAAAGACACGCACAGACAGTAAGATGCGATTAGCGGTTTCATTTTGTACTATTTCTTGTCTTATTACATAGTACAATACATCACAGGTGTTCGTGTTTTACCGTAACATTTCTATTCATTGATAACCAGGAAAGACGACTCATATTATACGACGAAAATATTATAAATCAACTGCGTATTTGTCGTAAAATGTTAAATACCTACAATCAAGTTTATATCAATACATATTATAAAACAAAGTCGTCCGTCGCGTCTGTCTGTTTGTCTGGACGTTCACGATAAACTCAAAAACTACTGAACGGATTGTAATGCGGTCTTCATGATTTTGTAGTCCGGTGAAACTGTAGAGGCCCTGCCAGGTCAACAGTGTTGTCAGTTCGAAAAAAAAAACGGTCTTCACCAATAGATAGATTAATTCACGGGGAAGGTTTAGGTATATAATTTGTCAAGGTTTTTTTTGTGAATTGGTTGAAATTGTTCAATAATTGTTGAAAGAATCGGAAAAAGTCAAGGCGCCTTAAGCGTTTCATACACATAAGTATATATTTTTATCCGACCTTGTCAGGAGACGACCTGTACACACCTGTCGTCTCCTCCGTCCGCCGGACCTGTGCAATGGAAAGATGGGCCCCCCGTCGTAGCCCAGGTTCCACAAGAGTGGGCCCAAGGCCGACCCGTGTGGAACCCCACACTCTGTCCTCCGTCGGACCATTTGCCCGCCACTGTCGATGCAGGCGACTTCCCTCTTCTCCAGGTACACCTCCAACAGCCGCCGTAGGTACAGGGACACTCCCAACAAGCGGAGCGCCTCCCGAATCACAGCATGCGGCAGGCTGTTGTAGTTTTACCCGTAAATTCATTTACATTTTTTCGTGGTATATTCATAATGACAAGTAGCCTATGTTCTTCTCCGTGTGCCTAACTACCTCTATACTAAATTGATTTCATAATCAGTCTGAAAAGACCCACTGGAGCGCCATAAGCCTCTTCCCAAAGGAAGGTTTAGGCATAATCATCACGTCAGCCCACGACGTCTTGATGATTTCAAGCACTGAGAAATCCCGTGGTACTATAATAATATTTCTCAAGTTCAGGTTTCCTCACGACGTTTTCCTTCACCCTCAGCCGATAGTGTTCCCAATTTAATATAATAAATGCACGGGAATTCTGAAAAATCCGTTGATACATTTGGGGTTCGAACCGGTGGACATTGCATTAATATTCTATCGGTCAAACCACTAGACCACCACGACTTTTTACGATAAGTTAAAGGAATAAATAGTGTAAAGATGACAAACATACAATAGAGTAACCTCTATAATATTAGCGTAAATTAGTATGGTTACAAACCAGTGGTGAAAAAATTAACCTGTCATTGAGTTATTATAAAAAACGGTTATTCAGATTATTCTCGAAATATTTGAGAAGGCTTTCGTCAATCATGTTTGTAGGATAGGTACACTGACTGTAACATCGCAGCGCGTGCATTACCCGCTATGTCATAAGTGCGTTCATTTATAGCGTACCCTTAAAAAAAGATTGAAACTACGCTGAAACTATTACTGGTTTCAGAATGAATGGGTCGGCTCGCCCGGGGTAGTACCACCCTCTCACAGAAAACCGACGTGAAGTAACAGTGCTTGCACTGTTGCGTTTCGTTTGGTCAGTGAGAGCGCCATAGGCCCATATATATTAAAAGGCCAGAAACGCACTTGTGACTCCCTGGTGTTGCTAGTGTCTATGGACGGCGGTGATCACTTACCATCAGGTGACCCACCAGTTCGTTTGCCCCCTATAATATTAAAAAGAAAAAGATTATCGTTCAGATTCCGACTGGTTATTCGTATACAGTTTAAGAATCAGCTTCATCTCTATTAGCCATCACTTGACGGGAGCCAAAATAAAGCCAGCACTAAAATACTTTAAGTATAACACTAAAAAATAAAGTTTGCACACCTGACAGTAGTAGAAATTTAAAGGGAAGTCCCCCCCTAGAAAATTTCGCTAGATACATCGCTGATTATAAAGGATTTTATACACGACGATGATATAGTAGTTTTAAAGTAAAATGGACAACGTTTTTTAGTATATATTACGAAAAGATTTTTTTAAAGGTTAACATTGATAAAATACAGTATTTATCATGATTAAGTATAATCTAGGTACATTTAGCATATCATAAACATGCTTAATCATTTCATTTCTTTTATGACACTCAAATATTCTGATTATCACATTGTTCGGTAAAATTTATTGACTTTTATTATAACATAAGATATACGTTGTGAACACCCATTAACTAGTATTAAATTAATACATCTTAACGGTGGAAGATGTGTCGAACCTGAGTGTGATGGCAACCGTTGGCGTTGGGACCATGTACCTCCAACCGTGGCCGTTGTTACACCGCACAAGTTCACACATACCACGAAGGAAGATACCTAGAAACTAGTATACACTGATCTGATCCCAAAAGGCGAGTCACAGATTTGAAAAATACAAAATGGTGAAAAACACTTGCCGGTTTAAGTCGCAACAACTTATGTGTACCCTAAAGAGCCTATTGTAGTGTATATTTAAATAACGAGATAGATAGAGGCTTTTGCAGCGATTTCTAAACGCAGACATGACTTTTTATATTAGAAATATAATAATAAAAGTTTACGAGATGGAATTTGATTTTTAATTTTGATCGTCTCCTTCAACTTCGGGTCATTGTTGATGTCAAATTTCGTGAAACGGTCGTTGAACATTCCTCTTATAGCCAATAACCGCCTCTTTTATCTACGCGAATTCTGAAGGGTTAATGCCAAAAGTGCTGCATCAAGTCATCCTTAGCAGGTACTCATATGCGTTATAAATGTAAGAATAGAAATAAAATAAAATTGAGTTATCTCCTTGTAATTTTGAAAGAGGTCCGATGCTCCGGAATGGAGCCCTCGAGAACGTTGCATGCGCGAACATAGTGACACTGAAAAAATATCTTCAAGCACTAACTAGAACTTACCACATTATACCGATCACCCCAAACACGTGCACACACACACACACACAAGTAGATACGCATAGTCGTTGGGTCGTTTTTTTTCCTTTTTTACCCTTTTTTGAACTGAAATAGTTTAGATTAACACAGTAGTCAGATACAAAATACATGTACGGGATCGTGAAAAATACTTGCTTGGTACACATGTATATTTCACGAACTCATATATGTATGGAATGGATAGATTAGCTAGTTAGATTCGGAATATTCGGCGGCAGCCTAAGCCGAGGCGTGCCGTGCGCCCCTGTACTAGTCGTCTATATAAAATCGGGCGAGTGCCTTAAGCGCTCCTCTTAGTAGTCCGGTGAAACTGTAGAGGCCTTGCCAGGTCAACAGTGTAGACAGTTCGAAAAAAAAGGTGCAGTTTTGATAACAAAAATTTATTTTAACACATATTGTTATATGCATGAATCAAAATATAAACGCGCACGTTATTAAATTTTATCTGTCTATCTGTTTGTTCGGGTTAACCTTTGAAATAATTGGAGTTATTTTGAGGAAATTTTCGTTAGTTATTACAGAATTTTTCAGAGAGTAATCTAGACTGATTTGTTAATAACTTTATTATCTGATAGAGTGTTCATTAGACCATTAAGATATAATAATAAATAATAAACACTGGCAGTCACATCATAAAGTAACAAATATATATATCTAACAATAAGACAATCAACGACATGGATTTATAAGGAAAATTGCAAATAAATTCCATTTTATTTTAGTTGTAACGAATGAAGATATGAAACAATACATACATTTTACTTTGTATGTATATGTTGGTATCAGTGTCAGTTCAATTGTTGTCGACGTCATATCCGCTACGTTTTTCGGCTTAGATTATGCACATTTGGGAGAAGAACTGGTAAGTCATTTTATTATAACTTCCAGTTAATTCAATCATCTCTCATAAAGCTTTTACCTCAGATTTGCATATCTCTATAAATGTAGGAGAGCAATACTTAAAGAATAATTTGTGCATATAATTTATATACTATTTGTCGGTTGTTTGATATGCAACAGAGCGTTCGAACTGCGAATCTCAAACGTTCGAGTAATTACTTATCCGTGCAGTTAGATGACAAGTATAGGCAGCTTTAGTAATTATTAAAATAGTATATGAGTAACATTGTACCCATATGTTCGCACACGAATTTTTACTAAATGTAAGCGAGCACTAAGAAAGCATTTTTGATAATTGAATCCATAAGAGGTCAAATAAAAGGTTAATGCTACTATGAAATGATTTCCCATCGAACACATGGATAGTTGTTCTATATATTCTCAATGCGTCGTCAACCAAAGACACTTTAATATATACTGAAGCTGAACTTATGGGAAATTATCGTATAAATATTTCTCTGGTGTTAACAAATCTACCAATAAAACAATTAACTGTAAGGTGTAAAACAGCACAAATTATTATTCTGTATTTAGTTAGGTACACTTTGTGTCCGTTGAATCTAATATGTTTATAAATATTCCTACCGTAAAGGTAAGAAGAAGACTTAATGCAATACAGAAAGGTGTAATAAATAAAAAATAATGTATTTTACATATTGATTCGCCAAAAATGAATGACAAATATAAAAAGGAACAGTACCGTAACATCTCTAAATCTGCAAACCGGTAATTTCTCGATACTTATATTGTTTTTACTTCAAACTTCCAGGATCAATCGTCTGGCGGATTGAGTTTCAATTATGAAGTTGACGTCATTCGTTTCGGCGCCTTCCTTCTCATGTCTATTTCGTTGAAAGGCTACGTCGTACACGGTATTAATATAGCGCTCCTCGTTTTATTAGCTATCTATGCGAATGAATATAGTACACTTTTAACCAAGAATGAGGTGAGAAATAATTGTAATTTCTGTATGTTTGATGTAAATAATATGACACTGGCAAATGCTATCGCGATGCCAGTTTATGTTTAATAAGTATAGTTATAACATATAATTATTTGCGTTTAAAAAGGCAGTGTATAATACAAGTCTACGAATTTAAAAAAAACATACTAAATTATCATCCATGAGCATATAAATGCGTACAACACCAGGAGCAATATTTATGTGCATTGCTGACTCTTTAAAACATTAAAATATCAAATGTAAAGCTAATAGGCTATTATATACAGGCCTATTTATATCTTATATACAGACTAGGTCCACCTATACCTCCGCAAGCATTAGTTGATATTGATTATATACCTACTCCATTTTAAATATCTGTGTACACTAATTTTTCAACTGGACGAAAGTTGGTACGGTGCAGTGTCATCTAATGGCGAGTAAGAATATAATGGATAACATCTTCTGCTTGAAAGAACACCCTTAGCATTACTAAAGAATAACAATAATTATATTTTTATTAATTTTCACTTATTTAAAAGGCCGGCAACGCACTTGCGACTCCCCTGATGTTGCTAGTGTCTATGGACGGCGGTGATCACTTACCATCAGGTGACCCACCTGTTCGTTTGTCTCCTATAACATAAAAAAAAAAATATATATATAATAATATAGATATAGTAAAAATATGTTTTTTACAGCATTCCATTCACAAAGTTGGGGCCATAAACGCTTTTGAGTAAGTTTTACAGTATTAAGATATATAATATAATATATTATAGATAGATATATGTCTATTTCCCTTATGACTCCAATTAACAAAAATAAAGTAATGACATATATTGTACTCACAAATATTGTATAATAGTTTGTTAATGACATAATTGTAGACTATTATAGATCCTCCCGCAAAAATACTTAATCTAATTAAGGCCCTGAGGCAGCGTTTATGAACGTCAAAACTATCACCGATTCGAAATACAACCTAGTACTAGAGAAGAGCCGGCAAGAATCTCCAATCTGGTTTATCTTGTCGTCGTACATATTTTTATATATAAATACATGATAATTATATTCGTTTTTGGCGAATGCAACAGAGCGGGGTGGTGTTATTTCCACACATCATCGTTCACATATTGATCCACCATATAAGAGCCTTCAGACATGAAAACCCCTTTGGCACGATATTTGAACCCAATATCCGAAAAATCAGTAATACACTCTGGGATTTTATTGTAAAACCTAGCAAAAAACTTTTATTAGTCTTATTGTGTATGAAACATGGGATGGCCAATTTATCACTGTTCCTAGTATTTAAATAATGTCGGTGTTTCACTAAATCTAGATTTTGTAATATTCCGCGGGTATACATTAAATGATCAAGATTGTATTAGGAGGACAGAGTTAAGATAGAGAATTCCTAAATACTTAGCTTTTTATGATTCTCGAGGTCCGATTATGCCCATTACTATGACTTAAGAGGAGACGCGGGCGACGCGTATTTCATACAAACGTATTCCTCTATTTTGTCTCTGGATAACGGAACTAGAACAAATAAATAAAAACTACGAGCCTTTTAAACGCCGAATATAACAAATAGACGAAAAATATAGACGCAGTAAAATCCTTCTTCAATTGATTTTGAAAAAATAATTAAATTCTGTTCATTTTCGAAGGAAAAGGGGATTACGGGAACAATAATTTCGTCTATTTTATGTAGGTATAATCAGCTCAAAACTGCAGTTGTCTCTGTAGCGCTCCCTTTCAATAGTTGGAGAAAAGTGAGAGATAGAAAATGAGATAAATAGAAACTCCTTTTAATACCTATTCTATAAAACTTTCGCGGACCACGTTTCCTTGCAGCGTTAGAAGATATTATGGACAAATGTTAAACTAATAACTGCAATATCGAAAATTCTGTGTTACAGACAGCAAAGGAAGTACGATCAATGGGTACTTCAAAGCGATACTTACCCGCCTTTTACGAGAAGGTATATCTCTAATATTGATCTATAATACGAGTAGTGGAATAAAGTTTATTTTGTTATGTAGGAAGTAACGCCTGGAACTACTGAGTCTATTCTAAATATCCTTTTAACAATAGACAGCTATATTACAGGGATAATATAGTCTTTCTGAATAAGAAAGAATATCCTTTATTCTCCCACGAACAAAGTTGGAAAAATAATTGAAAATCGATTACCAAATGTGTGTAAGCACAACCCTTAAAACCGCTGCAGCTATTAAGGTAGTTCTTTTTTTGTTCCGATTGTAATTTCCAGAATAAGCTTTGTATGAAACAAAAAAATGTTTAATAAATAGTAAGAAAAGTTAAAAATTAGGTTTAAAGAAACTCCATGTGTAAAAGTGGGTGAGACAGAAGATTGTAGGAAGATCTTGCACAATATTGACAGAGCTGACGTTTTGTTGTCATTTTATTTCATAACTGTGTACTGTAAAGAGAGATTTGTTTTCAATCTCTTTGTCTTGTCTTTGTTAGTGTGAAGCCGGAGCGAGCAGGTAGACAAAAATAATTTGATCTAATACAGTTATATTCTATTTTTCGTAGTTCACAAGTGAATAACGGGTTCCTTCAAGATGACGAGCACCAACGCAGTCCTCCCGTACGAGAACCTCCCAATGCGGACTACTTCCCTAGGTAATTTAACTAAAGCTATTAAATACTTTCAGGTTTAAATAAAATAAACTGTAAAGTGGATAATTAAATTTGATTAAAATAGCCAAGCAGAGACAGCTTTAACATGGATCAATCGGAACGCCGCTCTAGGCGCCAAGCCCCTGAGATCTTCGCGCGCCTCAGTATTAAAGAAAATCTAAAAGTCGGATCCCGCGTGAAGCTTGCTTCGGGCCGGCAATGGGAACAAACTTAAAAATAAGTCGGGCGTAACAACATTTGTTAGCAAACAACGCAAAACAATTACTAAATAAAGCCAATTTTTTTTTTTTTTTTACGGTAGCAATGTAACGAAAATAACATACTTTTTATATTTCCGGAGCATGCCGTTAGCTTCCCATACGAAATTACCGCGAAAGCGTTGACAATTGTAAATGATATAATTAAATTAACATCACAGATATCAAAGTAATTTAATTCCTTTTTTTTTTGTTACAATTTTGTGGCCACATATTGTGGTCGACATAAAAAAAAATAACTTCTCAATTGCTGTAAAACTGTATGTGGAAAATTTAAGTGAGAATGATTCGTGTATGCACGATGATGTAATTGAAAATTGACTGTTTTAAATATTATGTATTTCTCAATAGCCGCTCCTTCGATCGGTCGAATTCATGGAACCACAGTCGTGGCGCGCCTGATCCGGTGCAAGGAGCGAAGCCCTTCTCTTATTTAGAGGAGATCAAGCGTCCACCACCTTTGAAACCGACGCAGTCATCAGCAGTAGATCCGCACTGGCGTCGCGACCGATGGCCCGGAAATCCTGGACCTCCGGTACCCGCGCCCGATTACAGTCCTCAAGCACCAAGACGCCTGAAGTCGGCCCTTAAGTCGGGATACATGTAATCATCGTTTAAGAAACTTTTCTAACCGAAAAGTGACTGTAAAAAGCAACATACCGCAGAAATGTTCACATAATTATTGTATCATAAATAGAAATATATACGACTTCCAATAGCACGGTAAAGTGATATTGTTACTCTTGACACAAGCTTGTAAATAAGGATTCACCTCATGCATTATTCGCTCGAGAACTTAGGTACTTGAAAATGTTGAAGGAATGTTTTAAATAATATTAGGTAATCCTAAAATATTCGTGACTTATATAATATTCTCCTAAAGTATAATACTTTGATGGATATTTATTTATTTATTCATAATGGGTCATCAACATGACAATACATTTGTAAATATGCTAGTAGTAACAATATAGTAATTAAATTTAAATGTAAACATATTTATAGACAAGCATCTCATGCCCTGAAGATAAATTAAATTGCAATTAAACTAAATATTAAACGATTTTACAGATTTAAAGAGTCAATATAAATAAACAATAACGGAAAGAGAAAGGAAATAGTAAAAAAAACAATGAATAATCTAAAACTGTACTTTATGATTAGACTGATACCTATGTATCTACTGTAATTTTGAATTTATTTCGTTTATTTAAGGAAATGTGGCATGTTTTATATAATGTGTCATAAGACCAAGATATTCTGTTGACCGGAGAATAAAAGCCTAAATTAGTGATATCACAGTTAGATTACTATTTAACTTTAATTATTTATCACTATATCGTGAAATAATCGGATCTTGTCAAGTGGGGACACAAACTTCGCTATGTAGAAGCAATTTATTATCTCATTATTAAAGAAACAGTTCAATTTATATACATGGTTAAAAAAAATGTGATACGTTCATATTATAGGCATATATATATATAATAATATTTAGAAGTAGACTAGCAGGCCCGGCGGACGTTGTCCTGCCCTGATAATAAAAAAAAATATACTTATGTGCATGAAACGCTTATAAAGGCGACTTGACTTTTTCCGATTCTTTGAACAATTA
Source organism: Antheraea assamensis (assembly GCA_035772565.1). NCBI lineage: Eukaryota > Metazoa > Arthropoda > Insecta > Lepidoptera > Saturniidae > Antheraea > Antheraea assamensis. Next base: position 2,580,578 of record JAQQSE010000065.1, read on the forward strand.
TCATTATATATCAACCAATTTACAAAAAAAAAAACGATATACCGAAATCTTCCCCGTGAATTACTCAATTTATTGGTGAAAACCGCATTACAATCCGTTCAGTAGTTTTTGAGTTTATCGCGAACATCTAGACAGACAGACAGACGTGGCGGACGACTTTGTTTTATAATATGTAGTGATTTATAATGATGTACAATAAAGAGTAACTAATTTAACACGTATTTATTATATACCGGAACACCAAAGAAAAAAAATGTAAACGGTTCTATGCATTTTGTTGTTGAAACGTTATTAGAAAATGTGTTTGAACTTGAAAAAAAAAGGTTGTTACAGTTTTATAAAGTAATTTATTTTTAGTAACATATATGTATATATCATACTGTCCGATTTATTATTTCAAATAAATACGGAATTCACTATTACTGTGCGTTTCAATGCATTAAACCACATAGTTATGCGAGAAAAGAATTTAAAATGTGTCATACTGGATTATAAAGGTGGAAATAAATAAAATAAAGAAAATCATTGGAAATAATTATATTTTGCCATAAAAATAACGAAACATATCTTGACAATTCCAGATTATTGATAAATAAAAAAATATATTGACGAAATTATATATCTAAATTTAAATTGGGAAGAAATTACATCATAATATTATATTATTATTGGAAATTAATATTTTTGATTATATCATATATATATATATTTATATAAACACTAGAACATAAATTAATAACTAAACAGTTGCTAATATTCACAAATATTAATCAATTGTACCGTATGTAGTGTATGAAGACTTATGTGGATATGTTTCTCAATAATTAATTCCTACCATGAAATGTCAGCATGAAGCTGTAGTAACGTAAGTGTATAATTCGTGTTCATCAGTAGCCAATCGAGTAGGTAGTCCGATGAAGTTGTAGTGGCCTGTCGGGCCAATAGCATAGCGTTCAAAAAAAAAAGTAGCCAATAGACGACAATTTCAGTGATAGGAAACAACCATATCAATATGTGTATTAGTGTATTATAGTTCATAATGCCAAAGAGACCCCGCTAATGGAATATAAGAGGAAATGTACTCATTGAAAACATTGATGTACGTGTGTTGTATTAGACGAATCACTAAAATTAATTGTGTAAAGGTTGAAGTCATTGGCACAAACGCGAAGTCAAATAAATGTTCTCCATGTAACAGTAATATCAACAACTCTTTACAAAATACGAATCGATTCGCTTAAACGGATATAACTAACCATACAATAAAAACTTCGCCTATTGAACTAACTATATTCTTATGCTACTCCCACATCTGCGTGACGAAGCTTCGATTACTTGTCGCGTTAAAATTAATGTCAAAAATTATTCCTATAAAGATTACACGTCTCCACACCTGTGGCTTTCCAATGACTCGAAATTATCGTCCGATAAATTCCTTTGATGTGCGCAAAAACCGGCAACCCAGTTATCATGCTGCATGTATCGTCACGCGATCCGGTAGCTCGTAACGCTTAACGATAATATCTTCCCCCATCTGCATTTAGTTTGACCATAGACAAAATTTCGTGCCGATACACACGCATGTCTGGGAGTAGCATTATGATACAATATGGTATAAGACCCATAACTGCCGTTGAGACTTCAGTCGCTTTAAGTCAAAAGGAGTGTCTTTACGAACCTTGGTATTGAATAGATGGAAACTGTCTTTACTATAGAAATTGTTTAGTTAATTTAACTAGTAGTCGATATCAATGAACTTTTCCAGTTCCAATATTATTCTATTTTTTTTTTTACATAGCCTGTACAAATATTGTAGATTAGTAAATAAATGCAAGGATCGTAAAATATGACGAATAGAGACATAAATAAATCAACGTTTCGATTCGTCTTTGGTATGAAAGAGAAAAATTCTATTTACAGATTTTTTTATCGACAACAATAAAGCCCATCAATATTACTCAACAAATATAAAGGTCAGGTAAAAAACCCAGTAGAAAAACATACTTATTGAATTGTTTTGCCTTTGCCTATTTATATTTTAGGCATATCATTGAGTATTGTTTTCTTTTTCACCTCGATATTTATACATTATATAACAAAGAAAATATATCAACGTACGTACGAATCGACTTTTTACTTACAATATTATAGTGAAAAACCCAGAGTGACAATTATAATGAGTGTTTTTATAATTATTACTTAACAATGATCAATTTAATAAATATACTAAATCTTATATTATAAAAATTAAAACAATAGAATCACACAAACATTGTCTAACTTGTTTGCGTAGGAATAGAAAAAAAAACTTCACTAGTGATTTGCACATCGGATTTAACCCCTGGACTGTCCAAAACCATAAATGTTCCATATAAAGGAATGTAGACCTCACGATGCACAGGCCAACAGATTGTTCGCACAACACAAGCATAAAAAAATACTTGATAAAACTTTGAAAAGTAACAATTATGTATTATAAAATTATTATTTTGTACGATGTCGTGAGGTTAACAAGAAAACATTTAAAAACTTAATCCGCCATTTTGAGACCTGGATCGTAAAAAATCAGCCGAGCGGATAAAATATGAATGGTAACTGTCAAATCCATAGACAACACACTCGTAGACAACAGATATCGTTAAAGGTTTCACAATGAAGGTTTAATGTACAGCTGACATATATTCTGATAAGTAATACAAACGATAACTCCTATAATTATAAAAGTCATACGTGCACATATGATAATGACGTCAAACTTACATATTATCTATTTATGTCATAATTGAATATTACATTTTTATCATATTTATAAGATTAACAATTTTAAACGAGACTGCAATCAAAAAGTATTTATTGTCTATTTGGCAGTGTTTCTCCGTTAGTTATCTATGAGTTTATATTTGAAATTTGAAATTCGAATGTGTTTTTTTTTTATCAATCTCTGACCTGTAGGGGTCAAGTACGACATAGTTTGAAGTTTGTCTACGTCAATCAATTTCGTAGGCAGTCTTGCTATGAGTTCTCAACTTAATATGATAACTTGAACTCATCATAATGTTTATCTTGTGTCGTTATGGAATGATAAAATCTGAAATTTGACTGATTCGCTATTCTTGAATTTTTGCAGCGTCTATCGAAAACTCATTGAAATCAAATAAAACTGAGATGGTTTGATTGAACGCACGAGAGAAACAACTGTAAATGACAACAGTTATTTTTCTCACAAATCGACTGTACTTAGGCGAAGGTTTACACTTGATTAAATCGTAGGTGGTAGAGCTACGCTGAAGCTATTACTGGTTTCAGAATGAATGGGTCGGCTCGCCCGACGCGCGGGGTAGTACCACCCGACACACAGAAAGCCGACGTGAAGTAACAGTGCGCCCGCACTGTTGCGTTTCGTTCGGTCAGTGAGAGCGCCGGAGGCCCACATATTTAAAAGGCCGGCAACGCACTCGCGACTCCCCTGGTGTTGCTAGTGTCTATGGACGGCGGTGATCACTTACCATCAGGTGATCCGCCTGTTCGTTTGCCCCTTATAACATAAAAAAAAAACAAATGTGTCATGGTCTGATTAAGTCTGATCCGATTCACATGCCCTTCGAATGTAGACTGTTGCCTTTAAGACGCTTAAATTATATTGTGTTAGTGTGAGCAATCACTATTTATGTGTTACACCAATCGAATCGTATTATTTGTATTCGAACAAATATACATTTATACAATTGTACGAATATATGCGTATAAAATAACTGTAACATCAAGCACAACCGAATATTATCGTATGCGTTGTTAATTTCAGAGAATTATGCAAACAAGTCTCTTTTAATTGACTTGATACATTCACTTCGACTTACATCATTAAAATAGTCTTCAATAAAATATTTAACTAAACGAGAAACATAGCAAGGCTTGTTGTGTGTTATTATTAACTTATAAAAAACGAGCGATAGTAATGTACATACATATATACATACATACATATAAAGGCACAAAAATTCATCAAGATACTTCTTAAATCTATATCTATAATATTATATACAATATTATTTATATAAACATAATTATTTACAACAAGGTCAAATTGTGTCAGGGATCGTCCGACATGCTCTTCTCTAATTCGCGTTTCTGTGGGTCTCCTTTGACGGGATCAATCGTCGGACCGACTGGTTTATTGTTCAGGGAACACATTTTCCTTTTATCGCCAATCGTTTGGTCGTTGTTTATGAATTTACCTTTTACTAAGTACGTCGACAACGTGTCGGCCTCATCATCACGTGTCTTATAACTACTCGCATCATCGTTCGACAGTGACAACTCGAATTGGTTCACCAACTCCTTGAGCACCTGCTTCAGGTGGTCGAACGATTTCTTATCTTTGACACTTCGAGTCTCCGAAACCGACTCGCAATTCTCATCGTCGCAAGCGTTTTCGTAGGCTCTCTTAAGGGATTTCAGTTCGCCGATGGTCACTTTTAAATCGGGATCCGATTTCATCGAATCGATAAGGTAATCGCCTTCGCGCGAGAATAGGAACACGGCCGGTATATCGATATCGTGGTTACCGTCGCCGGACATCGCGAATAGTGCGGTGCTCTCGTATGTCGAGTCCGGTACGTTGTCGAGAACGATAGCTAACTTCGCACCGGCGTTTTGTATGTTCCGTACTTTTTGCGCGAACGTGCATTTCCCACGTTTGGCGATAGCGAATTTACCGGCGACCTCGTTCGGATTCGTGAGCGGTGAACACGATTCGAACGGTACAGCGAAGGCGACCGTTCCGGTGAGGGTTTCATCGACAGATACCTCTCTACCGAAATGACTAGGACCAGCGGGAAATATCTTATCATTCACTTTAACCCCGACAGGTATGACTCCGTTCTCAATGTCGCTCATGGAGTTCCACTTCGACATCTCGCGCATGAACGTGAGCCCCTCAGCGGCGTCTTTTGCCGATTTAGCCTGTAAAATAGTCGCTTTATTGAGAACAAAAAAAGAAATCAGCCGAAAGCCTAGTTATATGACTTAAAAATACACATAAGAAAAGATTTAAGGTTTCAGCCTTAATAATAATTCATTCTTAATAACATCTTATTGAATGATTACTACCGACAAGGCCATTTACTCAGCTAAACGCCTATAGCTTTAGTTTTATTATATGAAAGTAATTACGTCAAGTGAACAACGGAAGATATGAGGTTATGTAATCAAATGTATTAGACAAAAGATGCAATAGTTCTCTAATAATCCTCAAAGGTCGGCAACACATTTGTGATGCCTCTCGTGTCGCAGGTGTCTATGGGCAGGCGGTGATTATTTACCATCAGGTAACCCGCATATTCGTTTGCATCCAATCGCATAAAAAAAAAAAATCACTAACAGTTACTTTATTAGTCAAGCCTCAAACTAATAGTCATAGGGCAGTAAATATTATATTTATTTCGATATGAAATCCTATGCTATAATACTTCTTTATATTTTAAAATTAGTGTTTAATGTGTTTTGATGCACGGATGTACATGTCGTTACGGTTACTTCCGTGTTGACATTTGTCATTTACTTGCTTATTCTTCATCTAAATGATGACGCAGTCTAAGATGGTAGTCACGCTAAACCTATTCTAGAGACTGGCTCTCAAGTGCAGCTGCCGGAACACACCAACAGGTGCTTGGCGATAGATTTTCAACTTGAGGGTGGTAGCTAGCCAGACGGACTTAGAAAAAACCCTAACACCATGCTATGGTTTCATCACGTTGTTTTCCTTCACCGAAAGCTGCGAACTCAGTTGCTGGGATTCGACAAACCTACGTCCTTCGACGCTGTGTCCGAACACACTACCAACTGAGCCCTCATCGTTTCTATGATTTCATTGTTTTAAGCAAAGTTATTTCTATCGTTGGCTCTATTACTATTAAAAAGGAACCTTTAAAATCGGTTTTTGTTAATTCTGAGAAGAATTTAAGTCGCACGATTTTCGAATTTCGTCTTTTCGTAAAGCCCTGATCTTAAGCACAGTTTATATTGAAATAACTAATTCGACCACGTACTGAGATAGAATTAGTAAATAAACGTATAGACGTAGGACTACAACCATTTGAAGTTTACTTATTGGATTGCAATGACTCATTAGATTTTTTTACCGACAATAAAAACAAAAGACATTTTATACTATTTTAGCGTTTGAACCACAATTCTGATGTTAAATGAGGATGTGGTTAAAGATGGTAACACGTGAAACCTAGACTCTTAAGTGTACCTACTGGAACACACCTACAAGTGTTGGCGACATATTTGCAACTAGAGAGTGGTAGCTAGCGGGTACAGGGCCATGCTATAGTTTCATCACGATATTTTCCTTCACCTATGGATGAGAAATAATTTCATAAACATCACTGACCGTATTTATTGTGTAGAGGAGTTGCACCCTCCCGTCGGGTAGAGTTAGTACTGATATTCCCATGTCAGAGAGCGCGTGAACTTGACGCGGGTCGTCGAGCGGACGCAGCCGAGCCAACGGTCGTGCGACCGTCGAACCCAGCAACTGTCGCATCGGCTGACGCACTTTTTCGACGACCAATGACGCCGGGTTCGGGCATGTCCTTATAAATTGAGCATTTACAGAATATTACAATGATATTTAGCTTTCTAATAAAAAAATTCTTGAGAAAACTATAAATCATTGTTTGATATTTGATTGATGAAAGCGTTACTTTGCGGAAGAAATCCATCATTAAAAATTAGGGTGGACGGTAGTTGACGTTACTTCGCATTTCCGCTAAGAATCACTTGACCGTTATCATGTCTTACTGCAACAGAAAACGGTTGTGAAACGACTAGTCTTTTAATTACTTTTATTAGTTTCACAACCGTTTTCTCTTGTAGTAAGATATGATAACGGTCAAACAATTCTAAGCGGAAGTGCGAAATAACGTCCATCCTAATTTTTAACTATGAATAGTTATAAATATTGGTAATAACCAATTCTAATCTGTTCACTTACTACCAGAGACTTAGCGTACCAGGTACGCATGGTAGGGCGCTCCTTCCGCTGCGATTTTTGGAGGTTGCGAAATTTCATAAACCTTACTAATATAAATGTGAATTTGTTTGTTTGTTGCACATTCGAGCCTTATCATTACATACACGTCGTCAGGTGTAGAGAAAAAAGACATAAAAATCATACTGAAAAAATGTACTATTCTCGAAGAATAATTCAAATCGACTTAACGCGAACGAAGCCGGTGGCAAAAAGCTAGTATCTAACAAACGAACTTAAAAAAAATCATTTAATTACACAATTATACCGCACCTAAATCTACACCATTAAAAGGAGCTCGGGATCTCTTTACTATTTCGCGTTCCAAATGCAAAAAGGACGCATATTTTTTTCTTTTCAATTGTCAATCACAATGTAAACTTTTTCTAAGCTTGAAAATTTGCAAAAAATCGAAAACATAAATACAATTTAAAATCGTATCGGCATAAAATCCTATGTAACTGTTGTGATACGTCCTTTTTACATTTGGCACGAGATTGAATCGTTCTTTATGTTAGTGTATAGCTATTCCATTCGATCTAACGGCTAACGATATCATCTTCGTTTACCATTCGCCTCTCCATTTATTGCGGATTTCGGTTAATCTGGACAAAAATTCAGCGAAGCGAAAGTAATACTTTTATATTAAAAAAAATAAAGCGTTCTGTATTTAAGGCCAAAATAAGAACGCGGTAAATTTGACCTATGTCCCAGGCGACTAAGTCTCAGGTTACTTCAGCTGTATTTACTCACAGTTACGTTCCAAAATCGTTCGACCTCCTTCGATCATAAAATTACTTAGCAACCTAAAAAGATTAACGATTAAACTTGAATGCTGTTAATGTTACAACACCCTGTATATACTTACTTTCTATATTTATCCTCATCGTCATCGTCAATCTTCATTGAGAAGTAGGTGTGATTACGTCCGGCAGTAGCCAATGAGAGTGGCAAGAAGTGAGCCTCAGTTGTTAAAACGTAATCTTCTAAATTCACTGGCAAATCTTTATCTTCGCCGAAGAGCATGAACAGGTATTTAAAAGTTTCAGCGAGTACAAATGAATCCATCCTGTCTTCGTGTAACCGGGTTCTAACGTCATTGACCGCTGCATATCCACATTGCACCTTCGTATGCTGCTGTAGCGCTTTCAGCACCGTTTTGCCGACTTCGAGATAATGGTCATCTTCAGTAGCTCGATGAAGGAAGTACGTCGATTCTAAGAATTCGGGTCGCAGGGGATGTTGTCCCCAGTGCACCTATAATAACGATATAATGACCTATAATATACACTGATTATTGATGATGAACACAGTTTAATTGCACTGTGAATTTTGAAATATGTATCAAGCGAAATTTTGTTACATACAAGAATATGTGGAGGCACCCATACTTAGGGTAAATTATTGTGCGAAAATAAATTAGTATTTCATTATAATTTAGACTGCCTTTTTTAAATGTGAAAAATATGATATATATATACTATTTTTCTTTTCTTTTATATTACGTATTTGATTTTTTTTCTACGTTTCAACACGTTGCATATCAGTCCAGCATATTTTACATTATTATTCTATTTTCGCATTTATACACTCTGTATTTTCCATATTACATATATATATATAAATGAATAAATAAAACGAACATGACGAACTGAAAACGAGAGCTGTAGTTCGATATTTTTCATAGATAATAGTATTAACCTACAAAATTATTTATGTTACCCTTAACATAAGGCGCAAACCATTTCCGAACATTTAACTAATTTAGTTTAAAATACACTAGACATTTAAAAATCTTTGCCCTATGAGACATTTAAAAGAACTATGAAAGAAACAGATAGATTTCTAAAAGAATAACTTATACCTATTCGTTGTGTATTGGAATCAGACAACATACATTCTTTGATATTTCCAGTATGGATATGTGTATCGAAGCTCATGATGTAATCCTGATAGAATTATATTTTTTATCTCTGATGATACGAGTTGTAAAGGCTCATTTACTAGGGTGTGTTACTAAGGACAGTAAATCACGCTAATATTACAAAAGCGAAAGTTTGTGAGTGTGTGTGGTTATATGTTTGTTACTTCTCACGCACCAATTTTGATGATATTTGGTATGGACGTAGCTGATATCCAGGATTAACACATGGGCTACATTTAGTGTTCTCGTGGTACGAGCATTTTTGCACTTAGTTGAAATATTTGCTCCCTAGATGGCGTTCCGATGTTTAAATGCACGCTATGGTTTCGTTACCATTACCGTCGTTGTCTTTTAACTGAATTAAAATAAGAGGTTCTGTATTTAATTAATTAAATCAGTTCAATAGCAGCTTCTAGGATATTTATGTATTTAGTACAGCTAGTGACCAATACACCAAACATGAATTAACATTATATACGAACAATGTATAGGCATATCGGCCATAATGTTGAGATTTTTAGTTTAGATTCGCAAACAAAAATCCAATCTTTCATAAAGCTCTAAAAGAGCTCGAGCTACGGAAATTGCAAGACAGCAAGAATCTATTGTTCATAAGGTAAAAGTCAGAGCTGGAGACACTTCTGCGCAAGATAATGCTCGACGTCAGAAAAATGCTATCTGTATAGCCTCTCAGCCTGCATCAGAGATTCCTGAAGAATCAACTTCTCGGCATCAAGTAAACGCAGAGCGTATGACTATTCAGCGTGCCACTGAAACACCTAAAGAAGCTGCTTCTCGACGACAAGAGCATGCCCAGCTAATGGCTAATCAGCGTGTTTCTGAGACAACAGATGAGACAAATGCTAGTTGACTCGCAATTGCTTAGTGTCAAGCAGAGCGGTGGGAAATATTTACAGACACTCTTCACGGGCGCGCCCAGAGAGACATCGTATACCTCCAATTACTACTTTTGTTGCATAAAACGTACCTGAAAATCTGATGTAAACGCCTCCGGTATGAAAGTGTGCCTTTGCATGACCTGATAAAGCATCTCGTGGGTCTCGACAGCTGGACGAACATCTCCTAATAAAACTTGCAGTCCAGGCCAGAAAGCTAATAGGGCATCCATGAAATTACGCGACTGAAGGTGGGGTCTGAAAATATATTTACACCGTTATTTATGTTTTTGTATTGTTCTGTAGTGTTACTATGAGAATATCCATACAATAGTTTAGATCTTTGGAGAGTGTAACGGGCAATATCAAACTATTCAACTACCACAATATAAAATATATCAGGCCAATAAGTTATTATATATCTTTTAAAATTATAAGAAATCGTAAATAAATAGTTTAAAGTATATGTATATTTTAGATATAGTTATTATAAGTTTTATTTATTAATTTTTACTTGGGTTAAATAAATTAAAAATAAAATAAAACATTAATAGTAAAAATAAACATGTGCAATAATAATACCCATACATAATTAACAATAATATCCTTTTAAACTTTCTAAATTATCTTAAGCTTGTAATTAGTCTAGTTAAGTTCTTTCTTACTATAACTCGTAGTTCAATTTTATTACTTGTAATTTATAAATTTCATATTGATATTCTTAGGTATAATTTTAATATATTTTTTTTTTAATTTATTAATCTAGCATATTTTATACTAAATACTGTCAACCTAGATAGGGTATCTGTCTGCTGTCAGAGGTTTTTTTACTTATTTCACAATAATATATATATAAAATATATATCAAGAACAAAACTAAATACATTTAATCAACACATACTTTTTAAATAGCTAAATTGGGCATAGATAGTCTTTGCCCATTTTTGCAATAATCTCAGGTATAATGCTCTATTTATGTATACATAATATGTTATATATTTTTCCCTGTATACATTGTTCATATCGCCAAAACATAAAATGAATACTTTTTAAAACAATTAAATATAATTATTTATAAGGATATTTATATGATTTCAAATAATTACAAATTAAGTACAGTTATTAAGATTTAACAAGTTATAAATACTTATAAGAAGAAATATATGAGATTATTAATCAAATTATAGTAGTTAATTTTAATTTATAGATGTTTAAAACATTTTTAATAGCCTATTTTAAATATATATTCAGGTAGCAGGCCCGGCGGACTTTGTCCTGTCCTGATACTAGAAAATATATACTTATGTGGATGAAATGCTTAAGGTAACTAATGTATTCAATTTAATAAACATTAATACTGTATCGGTCTAAATAGCCTTCCAATAACCTCATTGTATGTGACCCTTTACTTAGAACAGGGCTGTTCAAACCATGGCCCGCGGGCCGCACGCGGCCCGCGGCATGAATTATTGCAGCCCGCAGAATCTTTTTTATTTTCTTTGTTTAAATACATTAAATGAGTAAATTATTTTTCATGCGACGAAATTCAAATGTTTTGGATATGTATTCGATTATGCCGCACACAACACTATTCACTCGAGAACTCGGGGAATTCTCCGAACGTATAATAGGTACACCCGACACCGCGCGTTGTTCATTTATTGGGCTTTAAAAGACAAATTAATGAAAAAGTAGATAATAAAATAATGATACTTATTATACTTGTATTTTATTTTTATAAATATTTTGCGGCCCCCCAATGTATTGAGTCATTTTTGTTGGCCCTGGGTCCCATGTAGTTTGGACAGCCCTGACTTAGAAGATATAGTAAGCTATCCTTAAAAGGTAGGTCTATGCCATCGCAGACTTTTTTGTAGATCTATAAAAAAGGAATATCTCACTATGCATCGCTTTGTTATATCTCAAAAGAATTAGGCAGCGTTTTTGATGAAAGCTCCCAGGCGGCTTGGCTTTTTTCCGATTCTTCCAACAATTATCGTTATATTTCAACCAATTTACACAAAACCTTGACAAATGCCTAATAATATACCTAAACCTTCCTCATGTATTACTCTATTAATTGGTGAAGACAGCATTACAATCCGTTAAGTAGTTTTCGAGTTTATCGCGAACATACATACAAACAGACAGACGCGGCGGACGACTTTGTTTTATAATATGTAGATATTGTAAATATATTAAAATATATGTTTTTAAAATATATTTTACTAAATATTTTCCTCTTTGCAATTTTTTTTTCTTTCCCACATGTTAGTAAATGCAAATAGGAAATCAACATTATTTACTTGTAATACATTTTTTCTTCAGACGATCAAAAATTGTTGACGTTCTGAAATACTACAGACGAGACATTTCAACATTATAACAACTACGAAACACAATAAACACTTGTGAATATAGGTACTATTATTACAACACACTTCATCACTATTTGTATGAACTTACCTATGCATGTGAACAGCTAACATTACGGGACCCCGACTGATGTATTTCATGACGGCATTGTAGTGTCTATTGAATCTGGCCAGGTACTTTTCGTCTCCTAGCAGGATATACGCTTTGAGACAGTACTCGTAATAAGAGTCTATACCGGCACCGACACCGGAATCCTTTCGTATCCAATCTCCAGAATGTATGTTTATAACAGTACCCATTAGATCAGATGTTCTAAAATAACGATTAACATCCATCAAAATGTGAAAGTATGTTTGTTCGTCCACCAATAACGCTCGAACAAATGATCAGAATTCAATGAAATTTTGTTTGAAAGACGATTATACCATGTAATAGGAGATATCGCTTTTTCGAATACAAAAAGACTCTTTGTAATCATTTTTCAAGCTTACAGCACAAAAAAAAAAGTTCAAAGCCAAAAGCAGTTTTTTATACGTCCTTTTAGCATAAAACCCGATCTAACTACTGGGACACGTAAAATGTAACTATAAAATTTGAGCGTTGAGCTTTGAGTCTGTAAAGATTGAGCGTTTCGACTTTTACTCAATTAAAATAAACCTCGATAATAGGTAAGCCACGAAATATAGAAAACTAAATTGGCATGTACTTATTAACAATGTTGAATTGTATAATTACATATGAATATTGTTTAAAATTATGAGTTATGTGTTTGCATTTGCCATATGCATCATAACTTTTTGCAATTCCATACAGCTGCTAAAACAATAGCCCCTATGTAATATGTACTTTTGTAACGTATTACATATTGGTAATTTGATATTGGTTCTCAATTCTTTTATGATAAATATATCATAGACTAATTATAAAGAATTTTTTTTTCGACTATTTTCTATTGATATTGACGTAATATTTTCATAAAGTATTTAACCTGTGTCTAATTTTCCATAAGCGATCCATCGCTTTATGGGCTTTTTGTTCATATATCGGATTACCGGTGAAACGTGATAAAGCTGCCATTTCTAGAATCATTGTTCCTGCACAGGCCGTACAAGTTTCTCGAGACTCTTCTAGACCACGTATACCATAACGAAGATTCACCTGTATACCAATTAAATATAATGTATAAATTAATTAACTTATTACTTCCCGGTAAACACATGTGAACATAATTTGACACGACACAGAAATTATGTGTGTCACATTTATATAAAATAGTGATTGCCCAGTCATAAACCATTGTCAGTGCCACTGAAACAGAAACTATAAATGGCCAAAGCGTAGACATTGACAGAAAAATTGTAAAGATGTACCTATTAGACCTCTTAATTAGGTTTTTTTTTATATTATAGGGGGCAAACGAACAGGTGGGTCACCTGATGGTAAGTGATCACCGCCGTACCATAGACACTAGCAACACCAGGGGAGTCGCAAGTGCGTTGCCGGCCCTTTAATATATGTGGGCCTCCGGTGCTCTTAGTGGCCGAACGAAACGCAACAGTGCGGGCGCACTGTTACTTCACGTTGGCTTTCTGTGTGTCGGGTGGTAGTACCCCGCGCGTCGGGCGAGCCGACCCATTCATGCTGAAACTAGTAATCGTTTCAGCGTAGCTCTACCACTACTCACTACTACTTATGGTATTTTGCTGTGGGGGACAGCAGCTGGGGTAGAGACCATATTTTTACTACAGAAACGGGCAATTCGAGTAATTTATGATATGGGGCCTCGCGAATTAAAGGCTAAGTTCCAGGAGTTCGGTATCCTAATTCTGCCCTCCCAATACATACTTGAAAATGTAATGTACGTCCGCAAAACTTAGGTAAGATTACTAATCTTTCGTAAAGAATCGACATAATCAAATACAAGAAATAATAACAAATTAGTCATTTCATGTTTTAGGCTCACTAGGACCGGTAACAGTGTTAGGTTTTATAACAGGTGTAGATGGTAGAGCTACGCTGAAACTATTACTAGTTTCAGAATGAATGGGTCGGCTCGCCCGACGCTCGGGGTAGTACCACCCGACACACAGAAAACCGACGTGAAGTAACAGTGCGCCCGCACTGTTGCGTTTCGTTCGGTCAGTGAGAGCGCCGGAGGCCCACATATATTAAAAGGCCGGCAACGCACTTGCGACTCGCCTGGTGTTGCTAATGTCTATGGACGGCGGTGATCACTTACCATCAGGTGACACACCTGTTCGTTTGCCCCCTATAATATAATATAAAAAAAAAACAAAATTTCAAAGCACGTCACTGATTTGCCGGATACTAAGTTCAAGCACCACACGTCAAGCAGATTTTAATGTCTAAAGGCTATTACAGGGTGGATCAATATGTGAACAACGGTGACGTCTGAAAATGACGCCCTCTCTGTGCATCCACTAAAACCGAATGTAATTATATGTATCCATGTTTTGTGTTATGTTTTAAAAATATGTTTTAAAAATATGACTTATAATATGTTTGATGAAAAGATAAACCAGATCGAATTTCTTGTCGGTTCTTCTCGATGACTGGGTTGTTTTCCGAACCGGTGGTAACTTTGACGTTCATAAGCGCCTTCTCAGGGCCTAAACTGAGTAAAGTATTTTTGATTTAGATTTTTGTGTCTCCAAATATTAAACCAAGAGAGATATTGCAACCATCAGGAAGAGTTATAATGTTTGAGTTTATAAACTGTAACTTTGCAAATCCAGGCATGAATGTGAATATAATCAGACTCCTTTGTGCAGCTTACTTCGGTAATCTGCTCACGTTACTGAGCAGTTTACTTTAATAAGCGGATCATTTTACTAATAGGTTTATAGGACCTGATCGCTCTCACAAATATAGGACGAATACTCCATAATACTCAAAACGATTATTAAAAAAAAAAGAATAGCTGTAACAATTTACTTTTCCGTGTGGTATCCCTGTAGAAGTGTTGAAAGCGGGCAACAACCTCTTCCCCAAATCTTCCGCCATTGCAAGCAACTCTCCATTATACCACCGTAGTACTGATATATCAGTCTTTAGAGTAGCTGCAAACGTATGAGCTGATAGAAGACCACTAAAATTGATAACATAAAAAAAATATTACAATTCATATCTATACATATATGCCAGTGTTTTATATGAAGTAGCTTTTAATGCTATTAATTTTACTATAACTCGCAACTAGTTGGCGCTGCAACACATCAGCGGCTGCTCTTAGTAACTGAAATTCGTATACTTGAACACAGAGAGTATTTTGTTATAAATATTTTGCTACACTTCAATTACTTAGTACATTAAATAGTATCTAATTAGAACAAATCGTACGTTTATTACAAAAAAAATAGGAACCCAAAATGTACGTTATTCGAGTTTTCACCATTGCGAGAAGTATACGTCCAATTCAACAGCCCCACTTCGATACGATCAAAACTACGAAAATAGATATGACTGTTGTTGTTTTCTTTTTGATTTAAACGTGTGAAAAAATTAGTCACCGAAGATAGTTAATAGAGTGAAGTAAAACTAAATAAGTCGATGTTTTAATATAAAGTAATTATCTTATTTTATTTAATTCGTTACAAAAATGAATTACTTCAATTCATGTCACTTCATTTAATTTTTAATGTACATAGTCTTTCGGTGACATTGTGACGTAATTGAGTTTTATGTTAATTATCGTAGTGGCTTACGCTGTTACTCCATCTACATTGAACTTATTTTATAACATAATTTATAAAAAGTGAATTAACAAGGTACTTTATTTAATGTTTATTTAAACATCGTTCTATTTATTACATATGGTGATATTTTCTACAACAACCAAATAACATTATAATTATAGCTACTATAATATAATTCAAATTTACTTAAAGCGCTTCATTTACTTGTTAAATAAATGTAAGTCGAACGTTTAAACATGGTCAAACTTTAAACGCATATAAAAAAAAGAACAAAACAGATTATATATAAATAATTGTAATCATAGTGACACACTATGATATATGAGTATCAGTCAGTTTATATAAACTTTTACTGTGATAATTGCAAACCAATATTAATAGTTCATTACCTACAAAATATTAAAACATTGATTACTGACCGTTAATGTTTTTTTGTTTTAATTAGATTAACAATTAATAGCAATTAAGATTTTATATTGTGCCTGTCATATACTGCAATCATTGCTGTTGAACAACTCTAATAACTGCAATCTACATTTATGTGAGAAACGAAAATCGAAGGATAAAAAATTTATTCAAATATATTTATAACGTAAACCCAGGGTCAGCATAAGAGATTAAAAAAAAAGAAGGATATGTAGAATTAAAAAAAAATGTATATATAAAACCAAAGTCGAAGTTATTACCTACAATATTAATACCATACTTGGAAGTCAATAAAAGTCCACATAATACACAATATTACATTAACAAAAGATATTATACACAATAATAAATTAAATTTACTATGAAACATATCATGTTGCACCTGTATTTACTTACCCCAACATTCGTATGTTTGTCTCAAATACGGACACAACAATGTCATGATCAAATGTAACATCTTTTATGACAAGTCTTATTGCATTGTTGAACTCCGAAAAATCTCCCATAATAACCAGTGTGTCCAAACTGTCTACTAAAGTTAAAGAAAAGCTGAAAAATAAAGTATATTTGCATGTTATATATGAAAATGATTGATTTTTTTCAAATGTAATATTTACTATTTCTACATAACCACCGGAGTCTTTGTATCAATTTAATGAAATGATAAATTTGTTGGAACACATTTTTGACGCAATAACGTCTTATAAATCGATGAACGCCGGGTGCACGCCCGAAAAAGCATGACTCATTGTCACGTTCCGCCTGAGCAGAGCGTGCAAGCGAGAGTGCGGAATAAGCGAAAGAGAGGCGCGATCTGCCTAAACGTTCGGCTTGTGACGCATCTATCTCTCTTTCACTCTATTGTTAATTCAGTGACAATAAATCAATTCAATTAATTAGATTATGCAGACTTTCATCAATGTTTTCTTATGACGTTATCACGTAAAATTATCGACCTTCAACCGAATTTACAGACAACCAATTTTTTCTGTTACTTTTGTATCATTTATGATGAAGTAAATACTAATCATAATCTCAAATTTACATAGTATTGGTATGAAAGAACTTATGCTGGTGGTACATGGTGTGTTGAAATATAAATTGATAAAAGAACTATTTAAGATAAAGAATTGTTTTATCTAAGTATATTGTATCATAAATAGGTAGAGGTTGACAGTAATTTATTGATAACTTTTGGAATTGCTAATCCATTTTATTAATAAGAATCTACATAATTCCTCTGTGACACAAGAAATAATTCATTTTTATTAAGTTTTATGTATAAGTAACCTGGGAAATATTTTTTTTAGTACCACTGTATCATCATTATCATCTTCTTAGCCTTTTCCCACCTAAGTAAGGTCAGCATAGCATGTCTCCCTCCTCCATTCTTGCCTGTCAGATGTCATTTTAGTATTCACACCTTTTATACACATATCATTTTTCCCACAATCTATTTATGCTTATTTTGATCTTCCTCTAATCCCATTTATGTCCACCTTCATATTTACTACCATTCTACTTACATGAATTTCATCTCTCCTTGTGATATGCCCATACCATGCTAACCTATTACTCCTCATCTTCGCTGTCACACTGGTATTACTGTGTATAAATATAGGACTGGATTTCTCGGAGTTTTAAATTGCCAATATGTTGTGGGCTGCTGTGGTAATTAAGCCCATTCCTTCCTTAAGGTAGAGGGCTATGACCTATCCTGCAGTGTGTCTCTTACAGCGTGATGTGATGATGATAATTAATACGAACAAAGGCATAGGCACTTGCTAGTATTTTTTTCCATTGTGCAACATAATAGAACTAATAACTAGCAACCTATGACTTATGCAATGACAACTGAGTTTTAAGCGATGACTGGCTTAAGGACACCACATCGAAGGTCATAGGAATGATCCCTTGCAATTAAGTCAGAGTTTTCGGTGAAGGAAAACATTACGATGTAAACATAGTATGGTGGTAGGGCTTTTTCTATAATTATAAAGTAGTATTTTTTAAATTAGACTATATTACAACAGTAAGCCTATATATTGTCTGAAGAGGAATAAATTTTGTTTTGAAAAACATAACAAATACATTGCTGAATGCTTACTTTCCTAGACTATCATCCATGTCACCTCGACTCGGAGTAATACCCTTCCATCTGCCTTTACAACTGAGGGGCATTAATTCATCTGCTGGGTAAGCATTATCCATGTATGCATTGTACGCATGGTAAAACATTTTCCTTGCCTCTTCCCTGTAACAAACGCAATCTAAAATAATATTGATAACAAACAAAATAAAATGATGTTAATAGTAAATATAAAAATTAATAGTAAGCTCTAAAATGAATTAACAACCAATTACGCAACAGATGTATTTTATGACATCATGGTATCTAAGACCATGGCAGTAGCAATACCTGTAGAAACATCTTCAAATGTCAAAGATTTGATAATTAAATAGCTTCAACAGAGATTTATAATGAATTATGAGTTTGTAAAGATAAACAAGCTCTGTTGTGCTATATTTTTTATTTTATAATTGAACATTAATTATTGTATAATACAATCTTTTTACAGCATTTTATGTCATACTCATCCATGTTCACTCTTTCACATAATTTCCATTTCTTTATTGTTATATACACTTTTGGACTAGGCAGACATATATTACAGGAAGGCAAAAATAAGGTAGAATAACCACCACCAACTCTACCTGCGATTTTCTAAAAGATAAAAGATTCCTTTGACCCTACATTATCATAAAATAGTGTAAAAAAAGTTTTTATCTTCTCCAAACAAAAAATGTTTTGTAAGGGTTAATTACTTTAATGACAAATACTATTTTACAATAAAACTATTGTATAGTGACTTGACCACATTTACATACACTGATTAAGGTAATAAAAACATGTATAATATAATTTATGCCACATTATTATTTTCCTACAACTCTAGAATTTGAAACAGGATATTGTGTAAAAAAAACTATTAATATATCCTTATATATCTATCTTTGGAAGTACTTGTGTTATGACATGAGGTATAGATATTATTACTGGCATTTTACCACTATCACATCGAATATCACATCAGGATTGATTAAAGATAGTATTGGCAGACTGACCAAGACAAAGCCCAATATTGTATTGGTAATTCTAGACATCAAGGTGGGTATAAGGCAATTCAGGAGTAGGCTCAGCTCCACTTAAGTATACATACACGAATGGAAGATTGTGTACCATAAGTCTAAAATCAGACTGGCTCCTAATTGGCAGAACATATTTAGAGTAGTTTACTGATAATAGTATTTATACTGTATTTAACTGTTTAAGTTGATCATGATCGATATCAATATAAAAGCAATATCATTTTATAATTATAAGTAAACCTTGAACGTGTAATATTAGCTTTCGAACTTTCGTCACTATTAAAAAGTATGTTTGTTTACCTTAATCCGAGTCTCTCGGATTGGGACATTTTCGAAGAAGCACCTTGCTCTTCAGTTTTAACTGATATTATTGTTAAGAAAAACACTAACAAAAACGGGTAAGCCATTGTTTAAACTATCACGAAAATAACAAAATCAACTAAAAGTACACTTTATTGTACACATCGATATATTATGAGAAGTTCTAAAAATGTTCGCAAAACAGAAAATAATTAAGTATGTACCAACGTCATGTTATTATTAACATGACAACGCAACAAAAATAAAAGTTCTGTTATCTTTTTATCTTTCTTTCTGAGTTATGTACCCATAATAGTGATCCCTCAGATCACTATTTAGGTACCCACAAATTGACAGATGTCGAAATGAAATGACAGTTTGTACAGATAGCAAAAACTATTTAACGTTAGTCAGCGTATTTCAATAATCTTAGCATAACTTTAAATTATGAATTATCTGAAATCGATTTAAATTTCAAATTATTTATAACCAGTTCTAAGTATGACAATATATATATAAAGTACATGTCATATTACAATAATTCCGTAATAATTTATATTTGATCAGTGGTCATTCGAATGATATAATAGTTTCAAGTTTTGTCGATTTAGTGTAAATATGCTGTAAATTTATAAACAATGCAATGGAACCGTTAGTCTTGGTAGCGATGAGGTTGGTTAGACCACGTAACTCACCACCACAGAAAACATTTGTTAATATGTAGGAGAACAACTATAACAACAGTATAAAATTTCAAATAATATAAATACTTCAGTGTTCATTCCGAAATTTATTTTATTTTGTGACATGTTCATTGTTATATTTATATTTTATAACAAATTACACATTGTTCACTAGGGTACAGTATATAATAAAGATTTAGTACATATAAAGTTTAATATATACATAATGTGTATATATATATACATATATACTTCAACTTAATTCATTACTTTACAATATAACTTGCAATTAATTATTTTATAATTGCAAAGTATGTAACAATGTAAATATTTTGCGTAAACTGTACCAGCGTCTCTGCCACGTTTTATAATTATTTATTATAATAATACTTAATTAGTATTTATCATTTTAGCAGAATGTGGCGTGCTTTGTGAAGGTTTGGATGGAAATAAATGAAACACCTGACTCCGATTATGTAAAGTTGTAAACGACTTGGAAGCTAGTATACGAATCTCCCTTTATTTTTATTTTTTCGAATTGTGACCTGTTATCGTGACAGGCCTACACAGCTTCACCGGGTTTTTGGGGCGAGCATTTAGGACACTCAGCCGAGTAGTAACAAATTCAAGAGTGCATAAGTGGCGGAACATCGGCTTATGTTGTTGCTTTGAATATAACAACGCGAATCAAACCAGATTAAATATGCGAGCTAAGTTAACCTAGCTAGTTCATATGTGCCGCATAAATACGTACATGTAACCAAAGAATAATAAAACGTCTGGAGCTGTATATCTCTAGAATGTCATCTTTACAGCAGACTGACCGAAATAAATTAATACACTTTGACGAATTGGCGTAAAGATGACATTCTAGAGTCACAGAGCTACGTGCCTCTTACAGAACCTATGTAACTACTGCGTGTGGGGTCTATAATGATATAGTGAATGTAGTGTTATTGTATCGCGTTAGCAGCGTGCTCCAGGGCTCCACTCCGAGGGGTCCGCAATGGGTATGCGGAAGCGAAGTTGTCTACATCACTATGGCGGTGTGATCGGTGGCTTCGCGGGTGTAGATGCGAGTGCGTTCTGTTTAAAGAATCGGTGAAGTACAAATCGTTCGTTGCCACTAAGTCATCGGGGGATAGGTGTAAATATTTGACGGTCCTTTTTTAGGATAATCTGCGGCGGAAACCACGAACGGGTTGGGATGGTTTGGCCTTTTATTGAAATAAATAATCGTGAGGGACTTTGTGTATGATTGCATCAAAGGAAACTCCAAATCTTTATAGAGATCGTTGGTGTGAATGTAATATATGGCACCGACAGACTTTCGCAAGAAGCAGTTTTGTACTGCAACTTTTCAACATTGTCTTTACATAGTCGTTTATTATTATGTTTGTTCAAAATTGTTTAAATTGCACTTTTTTTTTAGGAACAAGAACTGTAACTAACGCAAATATAATAATAATAAAAAACTCGCAAAAATATTTTCGCTTACATGTTTTTGGAACCACTGCTAATATTGCACTGTACTATAAAAATGAATGTGTAGGTTTACGTTATATATTTTCTCATATAAGTTGTTGGGTTCATAATCGCAAACGGTTTTGTAATATGTATATTGCTTAGTTCAGAAGAAATAAAAATCATGCAAACAAAGTATTTACTAAACATTTTTATCCGAGAGCAAACTACTATCTAGATTACGAACTTTACTTCACATGTTTCTCTGATTGTAGATTAATAGATTTAGTTAATTCTATTCTACTCTTCTTTTGTAATATCGACTATAGTACTTCGGTCAACTTTAACTTTATCCAACTCTACGTCCATAAACTGATTTTTATGCAATTTTATCTGTTCCGTCCTCATTCTTCACAAATGATAGATCTATATTTCCACTCTCACTTGCACTCCCAGGTAGACAATTATATTGTAACCACCACTAATAATATAAATAACAAATTTATTATTATGGTGATTAAATACTTTCCTATAATAAGTATTTACTTTTAAAAAATCAAAATATTCTTCTGGTGATATGATAAATTTGAGAATTAAAAAATCGATAAATTTATACTTAAGGAGTAACAGAATACCCAAAATAGCTAGAAAAAACAATCGATCAAAACATTTAAGTACCTATGTAAGAATCTATATACATATTCTAAATATGTTTTAGAATGGAAAATATAGGATGTATCCTTGTTATTGATTTTGTTCTAAAAACACTAGAAATATAGTTAAATTGAAGGCCAAATTTACTCCGTGATAGTAAATTTTTCATCATATTCATAAAAAAGTATGCCTTGTCTTGTCTTACGTATATCGCAAAAACTATTGAGTTCACAAACACAAACGAAATTCAGAACTAAACTATGCTATGCGCCCTACTATATTAATGTGTCGTATATGAGCGCCAAGAATATTTTTTTGTCAGAACCTTCCAACTAGTCAAAAATTTATTCAGTATTATTACATGTGTATGATGAAGGTAAATTTCCAGGGTTCAATTTTTGTACACCATTTTGGTATGTACCGTTTCTTATGTAAATAGAGTGGAAAAATGCTAATTTGGCTATAGACTGAAAAACAAAAAATTATATGATTATGCGAGAGAGATAGATGAGAGTTATGAAATTAGAGTAATTAGAAATATTGACGTTCCAATTAAAACAATCTTTAGAGTTTTTGGCGGTATTTTAGTATGTCATGTAGTGAAAGTATAAAAGCATGGAACATATTTTCGTAAGGACAACATCGTATCAAGCAGAAGAGATTAATTTACTACGTGAAAATGACAGTAATAGGTAAAAATACTCTTTAAGAGGACAAGGTTGCCAGTAACGAAAAAGAAAGAAAAAAAAATTAAGTACGTTCTTGATAAAATCAATCATTACGATACAAAAAAGAGTCTCGTTTGAGCAGCGGCCGAGTGCGCACGCGCCCGCTCGCAGCTCTGACGATCCGTTAGTTCGGCAACTCGCGCGCAGTTGTCGGATATTTTCGTGTGTGTCCGGAAGTTTAGTGTGTTCGAGCGGCTACTGTCGATCGTACGCTCTTTTCAGAGCGACGGTGCACCTCCATTAGTGCACCATTTAAACCGCACTTTTCGGTGCGAAGCCGTGCACACTGTTTGCAGTGCGTCGAGTCGCCGTGCTACGCGTCGTGCCTCGTGCTGCGCTTCGAGAGTCGTGCAGCGCGTCGTGTGCCGTGCAGAGCGTCGTTCTTCGCGCCGCGCCGTGTGCAGTTTTTGAAGAGAAGATTCGCGTTCGCGTCGCGTCGCGTTTTCCCTTTGGCCCGGACACGGATTGTCCGTTAGATTTGAATTAGGCGCACCCCCCTGCCCCTCAGGCAGGGAGGTTAGTCATGTCTACCCCCGCGACCCCGCGTGCCCATCCGGCCCTTCCGGCCGTTGATGATACCGTCCACCTCGAAGAACTGTTGCGCTTCCACATGTTCGTCGAAAAGGAAGACCCGAATCTCGTCACGGAATACAATAGACTCCGGAAAGTCTACGCGCGCAACCCTCCCGGTAAGATACCGCGTTGTTTCTCCGCGAACCCTTTCGCGAATCTCCCGGACGACCCGTTCACGAGGTACTCGGAATTCGATTCCGATGACGACTCTGACATGGACTACGATACAGTCCCCGCGACCGCGCCCGCGACCGTGCCTGCGCCCGCGACCGTGCCTGCGCCTGCGCCCGCGACCGTGCCTGCGCCCGCGACCACGCCCGCCGATGACGACGGTTTCACAACCGTCACGCGCCGCGGTAAACGCCCACGCGCCGCGAATCAGACCGATAGCGACTCTGCTGCGGGACGTCCGACCCCAAAGCAGCCCAATATAGGTGGCGCTCGGGTGCCCCGAGCCTCTCCCACGCCCTCTGCCGCGAATTCGGCTCGAGCCTCGGCTGCGGAACCCGCGGTCGCGGCCAAGAAGCCACGCCTACCGCCTCCCGTCACCTTCCGTGACAAAGCTCGATGGGTAGAGATTTCTGAAGACCTTAAGTCGAAGGAAATCGTCTACAAGTCTGCCGTCAACACTGTTGCCGGCATTTCTATTCGTGTCTCGACCCCCGATGAGCATCGCGAGCTCACCAAATACTTCAGGGAGCGTAAGCTCCCTTTCTTCACCCACGCGCTCGAGGAAGAGCGCCGCCTCCGTGTCGTCATTCGGGGAGTTCCCTCTGAGCTCACCGAATACGACATCTGCGATTGCCTGAACGGTCAGGACTTCCCAGTCCGGAGCGTGCAGCGCATGCGCCACCCCCGTACGAAGGCCCCCTTCAACCTGGTGTTGGTCACTCTGGACCGCTCCTTGGAAGGCAAGGCTATTTTCAGCCTCAACTCAGTTTGCGGCCTGTCCCCTGTCTACGTCGAGCTTCCTCGCAAGTCCCAGGTACCCTCGCAGTGTCACAACTGCCAGGTGTACGGTCATTCCGCCCGACACTGCCACCTGCGTCCCAGGTGTGTCAAGTGTCTCGGGGATCATTCCACTAAGGAGTGCCCCCGCACTCCCGAATCCGTCGAGCCGCCGAGCTGCGTCCTCTGCGAGCAAACGGGTCATACCGCGAACTATCGCGGGTGTCCCCGTGCGCCTCGCTCGACCTATCACCGTCGCGGCGGTCGTGCGACCCGGTCCAGGGCGCACGGCCCGCCGACTCGGACGAATCGGCCTCCGCCTCCGCCCATACAAAGCCAGAAGGCTTTCCCCGAACTGCCGGGCACCTCCAGTGCGCCGGCAGCATCCGCCACTCCGCCGAGCGCGCTCTCCTGGCGCGTAAGGCCTTCCCCGCCAGCTCCCTCGGCTCCTAAAGCCAAGCCCCAGCCCCCAAAGGCTCTGTCCACTCCTGCGCCACCTATCGCGGTTTCAGCATCGACCTCCGGTATAGACTGGATAGCTCGCTTACTCTTGGTACACGATGTACAAGAGATAATCGCATTTAACGCGTTAGTTAATAGTACGTCTGAGCTCGGGCTCCTAAACGCTATCTCCGCTTTCCCGGCCGTCGCGACCACGGTACAGCAATTAACCCGCGCCGCGCATAAATAAATTCGCGTAAATCAAAATATCAGATCGAACCCGCGTGTTCATACATAATAGACCGATATATTAGGATTTGTTACGTAATTATTTAGTTAAATCGGCACCGTGCCGTTGTACTTTATTTTTTAGCTCGATTCCCTCTCAAAAGATGCGTGTTTGCGCCCACGCCCGCGACTCTCTCTGCTCACGCCTCCGTGAGCGGGGGGTGAAGATTCGATCCCGCACACTCGTCGCGATTTTTCTTGTAACTGCTCGAGCCTAGGTAGTCCCTCGTTGTGGAGCCCTCGAGTATGTTACTCGCGCGAATACAGTGATTTACACATGTTCTACACTTACACGATCACCCCACACTCTTGCACATCTAGGCACTCAGTGGTGGGCTGTTTTTTTGCCCTTTTCGGACTGAAATAGGTCACATAACACAGTAGTCAGATACCAAATACACATATACATTCGTGAAACATGCATGGTCACACATGCATTTTTCACGAATTCATATATGTGTATTGCATGGATAGATAGCTTAGCTAGCTTAGTTAGTTCGGGAATCCGGCGACAGCTCAAGCCGAGGTGCACCGAGTGCCCTTGAGATGTTTCGCCTAAAAACAATCGGGTGAGTGCCCTAAGCGCTCCCCTTAGTAGTCCGGTGGAACTGTGAAGGCGGAATAAGCCGGCAGTGTAGGTCAGTTCGAAAAAAAAAAAAAAAAAAAAAAATCATTACGATACAGTGAAACTGTAGAGACCTTGCCAGATCAACAGTGTAGTTAGATCGAAAAAAAAACTATCATTTAAATGTAGATTCTCAAACTATTGAAACATAAGTTTATTTTTATTTCTTGTTTAGACTATCTTCAGAGCGGTCAGAAAGTTTAGCGAGGACTGTACAAAACAGTATTAGAAAATTTTAATTTTATTATTTTTAATACTTCAACACGATCTTTATTTGTTATTAACGTTTTATACTTATACTTTAATTTAGGGTATATTATACTTTATATGGTGGAATTTTAAATAAGAATATATATTAATTTTTATTTCTAAGCCGCCATTATATTCCAATAAATTTGGCGATGTACACCTATACGTATTGAAAGTTTATTATTCGCATTTGAATTTATTCGTATGAATCTTAACTCTTAACTGAATGCGGTTATAAATAGTAAATATACTATTTTCTTTTCCTAATACAACATTTTTATTATATGAATATTCCTTAGAATTTCTTTTAATATGATTTAATTCAATTCAATCTAATGTGAATAATCCGATTTAAGGCGGATTAACTTTTAAGTGGTGGAGTGAGTGCTTTCTATATCGAGATCGAAAGTAAAAACTAAATTAGATATCTGTAGAATATATACATTAGCACGCTTATTTCAATTATAGACTGAATGAGAACAGATTTTTTGTAAGAGTTGTAGTAAAATGTACAATTTAATTTTATCAAATTTTTTTCTGTTCATACTAAAATAGCTAATTAAGACCAGAGATCAATATGTGACCTATTTGTAGAGCAACATTGGTTGGTGGGGTCACGTGACTAACTCTTAGCCGCCATATTGAATTTGTTCGCTGGCTAGGGCTTATGTACTTTCGCACGATTTATAGTATTTTTCGAAATGAATCAAGAAAATTTTAACTAGGAGTTATTTGTTGAATTTAAGCAGCTCCGTGTTATTAAACATTACTATGCTGCAGAGTACAGCTGCCGAGATTTTAGAAGAACTATAAGAAAATTATTTTTGATCTTTCCATCGAACCAAGTGTGAGCAAGAATCCATCTATCAAGAAAAGTTTACCTACCTACCGAAAGTGCAGCGCATACTGGTCAGGTTAGGTGTCTAATTATTTGCTTATAAGACACTTAAAACATTGCCGAACATTCATAATCATTGTTTTAACCTCTAAAGAGCCGAAAACCATAGTGGTTTAAGCGCCATACAAACGAATGTAGACCTTATTGTGCACGGGTCAAGGGACATTGTGGCAGTATAAGTTTTAAAAAAATATCCAATTTTATTATAAAATTAGAATAATAACAAATTATTAAATTAAAAGTTATTTCTATTATTGTTTACACTTTTTATGTAGAATGCATTATTAAATAATTTTTTCATTTATACTTTTCAGAACTTATTTTTACTAAACTATGAAACTTACAATTTATCCATTGGATTTATTCTTTTGCATAAAGTAGAAAAAATATAATGCAAGTATATATCCAAATATTCTGTAAATATTTATAGCAGTACTATGGCATAATTATAATATCTTGTTTAACTTTTTATTTACCGTTTGTAATATGTGTATTTGCAATATTTTGACAACTGTGTTGGTCTTGTACCTGCTGCAATAAAAATATTTTCTTCCTTCCAAATAGTAGTATCATATTTCTCTCAGATTATATTTTGTATATTTAATTTACTATTTTTAGTCATAAGCCTACTCAAGAAAAATAAGAGAAGTAAACAGCTAACCAGAGAAAACATTTGCTTTTGTTTTTATAACAGGATTGCAAGGATAGCAGTATTTTATCAAATACATGACAACCTTGTTGGTCATATTAATTTCTAAAAATTACTTGATGTTCAATTTAAAAAAAGGTATAAATATCATGACTTGAGAAAGTCTTTCTCTTATCTACTACAGGACACTTTCTATACTAATCAGTCACACAATGAGCTTGTTACAATATAACCAGATACCAATGAAATTCATAAACTATAATTATACTTTGAAAATAATGATAAATTTCAATATTTTATACTTATTACTTTGCAAAATAATTTTCAAGACTTATTCAGAAATAAAACAGTTTCATACAATTACATTTTATTTCAAGATACTATAAAATAATAAACACAAAACAAAGCCTTATAACAACTAAAATTAATAATATTAGGTGGTTCTATCTGCTGTGAATTCTTCTAAAGTGAGGAAGCTCATGTCGCTCCCATTGTCATCATTGCTGACACCTTCAAACTTTACGAGATTTGGAATAAGTTGCACAAAGAGATTTGAAAAATCCTGTAAAGCATAACAATAACGTTTTGAAAGGAAACATTAGTTTTTCTATAAAATACTACTTTTGGTAGTTATGAAACCAAACCAAACGTTGAACCAATGACTGCTATCAACATAATATTATACAATTTTATTCAAAACCTACGAAAAAATATATAATTTAGAAAAAGGTAGATAAATAGATCTGTAGCATTTTGAAAGTAGTAAGTAAAATACATAAAACTATTAGATACAATACTCAGTACAACTTACAAGTAGGGATACATTTTGTAATTTGCTACTGTAAACAACAATCATCGAAATAATACGTAAAACTGTTTTACAAAAGTCTAAACTGAATCAAGTGAATATTATTACACTTACATAAAACTAATTTAAATCGAGTTCATCTATATTATAAGTGATACTAATGTAAAGCCTTTTTTTATAAAATAAAGTAACTCATAAATAACTGACCATTTTTGCACAAAAGCTGTCATAAAAGACGTTAGTGAAGTTGCCACAACGATATTATACAATATTTGCTAATCGATTATAAAATAAACGATACATTTTCTATAATTATTGTGTATAAAAAACATTATTAATTTTAAATACACGATAATATATAAATTATATATTATTTATCACATAGTCATATAAATAAATGTATTATTGCAAGCATAGACAAAATTCGTAGCAATAGACGCAAGGTGAAATGACACATAAATGTCAGTGCCGACGGCGGGAAATTTAAAAATTTTGAAAAAAACGATCCGGCGTAACTGCCGCTTTAGGGAGGGGATTAATTAATATAGTAAAGTCACCGGCGTTCTAGTACTACGATAGCTTTTGAAAATGTTTTAAATTATATATATAAGTAGGTTTTTTTTTTCATTGTAGGTACTTAGTA
The DNA here is from genome assembly GCA_035772565.1 of Antheraea assamensis. Lineage (NCBI taxonomy): Eukaryota > Metazoa > Arthropoda > Insecta > Lepidoptera > Saturniidae > Antheraea > Antheraea assamensis. The sequence goes on from JAQQSE010000065.1 coordinate 2,610,053, forward strand.
CTATAATTATTTTAATTTTATACGTGTGCTGTTTATTAGATTTATTCGGAGTTATTAAAAAGAATACATAAAGTTCGATGCACCAGTTATCCATAACAATAACATTGAACTATTATATTTTAAATCGTTCATTCAATTACTATATGTATTTTGAAGATGATGATTATAGACTTATTGTGTATAAGTATATGTAGGAACCTATTGTTGAATGGGGAACCGCCATTTTGATTGCTATTTTTCTTCTGGGGTAAGGGGAGGTGGGAGGTGTGTCCCTTACAAAAATTCTCATGTTTAGATACTTGATGTTTTTTTATCAATATGGATAATATTAGTTTTATAGTCTCACAAGTCATTTAATATTTTCACAGGTACTCATCATACATGGAACGTAGGTCTGTCTGATCATGAACGGGGAAGTAAATCATACCATGGAGGATATAATAGGCATAACTCTTGTAAATGTGGAAAACTCTCAAGAAATAATAGAAACACCCTTCGTAAATTCAGTAAAACATAATGAGCTTGCAGAAATACCACTTGTAAACTCAAAACAACAGGAGGAAATTGAACAAATGGTTGTTGCTAAATCATTTTCAGAAAACTCTTTGACAAATTCCGAGAAACAAGAGGAAGTAGCCAACATACATCTTGAAAACTCGGAGGAAGTAAATGAAATCGGATTGACACCTTTTAAAAACATTGGGGTTCCTAATCAAATAATCGAAACCATTCATACAAGTTCCCAAGAACTAGAGGACATTGATATAGACTCAAGGATAACTGCAACAACACCAGAAAACCTAGAGAATCCTGAAAACATACAAACTCTTGTAGATATAAAAGAGCCTGAAAGAATTAAAGATAGTGATTTTGGAGATACAGGGGACTTTGACCAATCTGTAAAAATACCTTTTTGTGATGTAAATAATACTGAGAAAATTATAGCAACACCCATAGCACTCTCAGAGGAACCAGAGGACAATGAAGAAATGCATCTAGGAGATTCGGAAGGACCAGTGAAAACTTCACAAATATCTCTAATAAAGAAAGAGGATATTAAAGAAATTATTGAAATTTCTCTTGTAAACTCGGAGGATTCAAAGCAAAGTACAGATTTAGAAAATATTGATAACGAAGATCATGTTATTCAGATTCCTACAACTGAAAGCATTAATGATGTATATAATGATTCAAGTCAGGAAGCTGTAATCAATGGGAATATTGATCATTCAGAAAGCGATAACAACACTGGAAATGATGGCATGATATCTGAAGTTACTACCATAAAAATATTTGATCTTCTACCTGAGGCAGAATTTAATAGCAATGATGTAGAACATCAGCATTGCAGCAATAGTAATGGGTCATTTGCAGAATCTTTGGCTAGCTCGCAGATTAAGTCTGAGACCACATGCCAGCAGCCTATAGATAGCTACAATGAGAATGGTGATAACTATATAAAAAGTGAAAATGGTAGTCAAGTGAGTAATTAGTTTTTTATTCTTAACAGTAACAATTCTTATTATTTTTTTATGATTAAAATAGGTATATACGAATAAAAATAGCAAAGTTTATTGACAGAAATGGGAATAATAAAGAAGTAAAATGGCTGTAGTTATATTGTTAAAAACAAATAAATATTTTATGAGGATTGGAATCAATTTTTTTTTGTTAATATTAAATAAAATTTAAATATAAGAATAATTTGACAAATATGAATAAAGTTACACAATTTAGTCATAAAAACACTATAGCTGCAAAATCATGTCTGGGGACCTCCAGTTATATTTTTTTTGTAATCATTGGTGATATTTTAGTTACTCCAAATGGATTCAACTTGAACTCCAGTAAGAATTGACGGAAGTTTAATTTCTTCTACATAAGAAGTGGCAAGTATAAAATAAGTTGTGGTTATCTTTGTCCTCTATTCATCAGCTAAGAAACGGTACATGATAAATAATGCTAGTTTCTTTTTTAACTTGAGGACTGTTTGCAATTTCAATCGGAGGAGGCTTCATGTGGTATATATACTAATTTATTATATTACTAAATAATTACTTAACAATTCCAGCATTCTGAAGATGTTGCTGACCTAGACAACATAACAGATGTTGATATGTCAGAGGAAGAACTCAAAGCAACGGATACTGTTAGTATTAATTCGGATACAGAACCTGAGCATGACTTATTGATTCCTCTTAATGAAGAATTATCACAAGAGAACCAGTCCAAAGTAAATACAAGTGAAAGTGTTAAAGAAGGAGAAGAAATCGAAGGTTCCAATGGTGATTCACAAAAAGTCTCTAGCCCAGAAATTCACGAAATTGACAGTGAAAATGAAGATATAAAAGAGGTTAAGTCACAAACACATGAAGACCCAGTTCCACTGCGGAGGAGCAGTAGAGCTATAAAGAGAAAAAGATATACTGATGATTTAGAAAATGTTGATGACTTTGAGCCTGTACTTGGGGACTCATTGAAGCACAAAAGCAGACCTGTAGTGCTTAATAACACAAAAATTGTAATTGAAATGGAAGACAAAAATCCAAGATATAATCAGGGTAATAAACAAAGGAAAGAGTCTACTGTTGTAATTATAACAGCAACTTCTGAAAGACCTTCCTCTAACAGAGGATCTGGACATTCAACGTATTCTAACCATAATATACACAATGTGCATCCTAATACAAATACATTACCAAATAGAAGTAATACCGTTGTTAATCATTCACCTCAGGCTCCATCAATCTTGCCATCTCTTACAGATGACATGTATGTAGTTGAAGCTCCTTCGTTTATTGTACCTTATGTTTATGAAAAACCTTCTATGATGCCATTCAAAGAATTTGTGAACAATCTTGGTAAAGAACTTGAAGAAGAGCGAATCAAACAAAAAGAATTATTAAAGGAAAATAAAGGTACTGAAAATAATGATAAAGATAAAGCTGGACAAGAAAGAACTGAAGAATCTGGAGATGATGAAGATAAAAAGAAAAAAAAAGAAGCAAAGAAAGGTATGTAAATATTAATTTGGTTTTGTTTTTATTAAATACAATAATAAATTTTTGTATAACTTTCTGTAGTATAATAATTTATTACTAGTATCATCCAGTTGTGGAAGCTCAATCATAATTCATTCCTCTTAGTTTAACCATTATTGAAGTTTTGTTGTCAAAATACCTGTAAAATCATTATGTTTACAGATGTATATATTTAGTTTTATTCTATTTCGTCAGTCACGAGTGTGTACAAATACAATATTATACATTAGTCGTCAATCCATTTGAAAAAATGTGGATATTGGCAATTGAAGTTACATATTATATATATATATATATTTCCTTTAGTGATAATCTTTACACAGAATGACTTTTATGTGTTTGATGTTCTGTATGAATGTAAATAAACAATTTATTGTATGTATTGTATACATAACACTTATTTTATATAAATATAACTTTTGTGCATTTCTTCTCCCTATAAACTTTATCTATGTTAAATCTCACACTATTCTGTGTACGTGATGTGCTTTAAAAGAGTTATTTGCTTATTATATATTTTTTCAGAAAAGAGAAGGCTTAAACAAGATGATGATGATATCTCTTGGGATGGTGAATCAACAACAGAGTCTGAAGAAGATATTTTAAGTGATGAAGAAGACAAGATTTCTATAATCAAAGATAAAGAGTATACAATTAATGAGATCCATTCAACCAGTACTGATGTATCCGCAAACAAACTTATTTCAAGAAAATCTGACAGTTATTTTGATTGTTCACTTGGGAAATTTTTTATGGATATTGGATCCAACTTGGTCCAAGAATATGTGCAAAATGATTTACTTAAACAACAGAATCGTAAAATGTATAGAGCAAAGAAGTTAGGGCACAGCACTAAGAGCACAGAAACCTCTATTGCATCGCTTAAGAAAAATCTAGAATTGAGTAAAGAAAATAACTCGGCGTACACATTGAAATTAAAGAAATGTCAATTTTGTACTTTCAAAACAGAGTCCTCATTGATTTTGGCGGAGCATTTAGAGATACCACACATGAAGAATAATCTGTATCAATGTAATTTTTGTTCATTTGAAGTGAAAAATGCACATGAAATCTTCATTCACATGGAGACAGTTCATAGCGTTAGGGGTAAATTGGCGAGGTTGCCAGGCTGTCATCAATGTGCGAATTGTCCATTTGAGGATAATAGTAAGGGTAAACTTGCTCGCCATCTTATACCATGTATGAAGAAATTCAAACCGGAATTAAATTTGGCTCCACCTTTCGATTGGGAGCCCCCTGCGAAAATACCAAAGGTGAATAATACATAAATCATTTTCTTGTAGTTAAATAATACATTTCCGTAACTATCGTAACTTATTATGTAATTACAGATATCGAAAGCTCGCAATAATATGGTTACTACGTACCAAAATACATTTAACCGTGGACAAATCGGTAACATTATTAGTAGACCGATGAATGTAACAAATGCAGCGCCAGGTGTTAGTGCTACGTATCGGCCACGAGGGCGGTCACCGATGCCTGTACCGCCTAGACCAGTACCGGTGCTACATGGTCTACCAATAATGCGCAACACTGTGATGGTCAAGCATAATACAACTATTGCTAATTCAAATCTCGCCATGGTAAGAAATAAAAAATTTAACTGACATAATTTTGTATTTAATGGTATTTGCTACACCTTTGTCATCGTGCATTTCAGAAGCAGAAGTCTTCACATCAACCATCAATTTCAATCACCCCTTTGCCTCGTCAACCTCAACCGATTCAGTCGCAACAGGCGAATCCGAAAACAACTTTTGTTATTTGTGAAATTTGTGATGGTTATATCAAAGATTTAGAACAATTGAGGAATCACATGCAGTCAATCCATAAAGTGAAGATACATCCAAAGATGATATACAACAGGCCACCTTTAAATTGTCAAAAATGCCAATTTAGGTAACAATATATTTGCAATTTGGTGTTTACAGAGTTTGACATCGTTTATTTTTTATCATATAAGTCAGGGCTGTCCAACCCACGGCCCGCGGGCCGCATGTGGCCCGCGGCATGAATTATTGCGGCCCGCAGAATGTTTTTTATCTTCTTTGTTTAAATACATTAAATGAGTAAATTATTTTTCTTGAGACGAAATTCAAATGTTTTGGATATGTATTCGATTATGCCGCACACAACACTATTCACTCGAGAACTCGGGGAATTCTCCGAACGTATAATAGGTACACCCGACACCGCGCGTTGTTCATTTATTGGGCTTTGTCACTTGTCATTCAACGCGACGAAAGTTTTGATTACGCACAGTTACTCTCAAGTTACTTTTATTTTATTTTTATAACTATTTTGCGGCCCCCCAATGTATTGTGTCATTTTTGTTGACCCTGGGTCCCGTATAGTTTGGACAGCCCTGATATAAGTCATATTAATATATAAATATGAAATAAATTACAGAATGTAATCTGTAGCAGTGATAAATACAAGTTATATTTATAATTATTTCGATTTTTTTTGCAGTAAACATTTCTTTTACGATTTCAGGTTCTTTACAGATCAAGGACTCGAACGTCACTTACTGGGTTCACATGGTCTAGTCACGAGCTCTATGCAAGAAGCTGCAAATAAAGAGAAAGACTCTGGCAGGTGTCCCGTTTGTGGAAGGGTGAGGAATTAACATTTTCTTAATTATTTTATGCCTTTACTTAGATTCTATACATTTATTCACAAGGGACTACATAATTATTTAAAACTTATTTAAAATGAATTAAATTTGTAATATATTTTTTATCTGCTATTGTTATTATTGAATGTCAAAATAATATATGATGATCAAGTTTCTTGGCATGAATTAACTTAAGGGTATAATGAATAACAAATTAGCTAAAGTAAATAGTATATTTGATCATGAAAGGTCTAAATCTAGTAATGAGAAATGGAAAAAAATCTAGTAATGTAAGGTTTACCTGGACAAAGAGAAAAAATGATACTTTATTTGTGGCCATAGTTTGAAAGCACAAATATCACAATAAATAATTTCAACTTTATACAAAACAAAAATCGACTTCAACGTCAAGAAACACTTAGGTAACAAGAAGGCACCAATAAGCAAAAAATAATTCAACTATTACATTAATCAAATTAAATAAAAAATATTAGTATATGCGCTATCTAGACTTATATGGTTTTCTCATGGATGCCATTGTCAGAACTGGCCCAAATTCACCACAGGCTAAGCATTAGCTTTCAAATAAAAAAAGAATGATCAAAATCGGTTCACCCAGTCGAAAGTTCTGAGGTAACAAGCATAAAATAGGAAAAAAAATACAGTCGAATTGAGAACATCCACCTTTTTTGAAGTCGGTTAAAAAGTGATCTTAACTTGATGTAACTTTCATGATATCAAAATTCAGATCATGACGTTTTGTATTGGGTATATTGTTTCTTATGTGATGTATACTTTTTGAAATAATCTTTGTAATACTTTCCAGGTGTATCAGTGGAAGCTCCTCAGTCATGTTGCTCGGGATCATAATTTGACATTGAAACCAGCACATTTGTCATACAAATGCACCGTTTGTGCGGCCACATTCGGAATGTACAAACAGTTTGAGAACCACGTATATTCGGCGCATAGCGTTGTCGCCAAACGCGTTATAGACAAGAGCAAAACCCCTCCTTCAGTTGAACAAGTACCATGGCAACAGCACATTACACAACAAACCTGAAAATTAATTATGACGTTACCATTATTACAATCTATAGAATCTTCTAAAGAAATATAAGGTAATTGATTTATATTGTTTCTATTGTTTTATGTAGTCTACTGACTGACTGGTCACAAACATCGACTGATTTTAAGTAATACGTACTTAAGAACTTGAACTTGCTTGCTAAGCTAAAAAAGGCTTTATTAAGATAGATGTTTCACAATATATTTATTTTACACATTTCAAGAATCACTTAATTTGAATTCTCTATTCGATAATTTTGCTTTGGAAATGAAAATTCATGAATTCTCTGTTTACTATTCCCATTTTTTTTGTTTCTTCACTTATGTTAAGCAATGATATTTAGGATTGTAACATGCTAAGCATTAATATGAATGGCTCTCAAGGGCAGATGCCGATTAGGTGACTGATTTCCTATTTTACGATAGTAGCTAGCTAGATGAGCATTAGAAAACAACACTAGCACCATGCTATCGCTCTATGTTGTAACCACAATGTTTTCCTTCACCGAAAAGGTATGGCTCATTGTAGGGATTGGAAATTACGGCGAAGGACGCGGTTTATGAACACGCTAACGATTGAGCAACTTAGCTTTATATCACTAACATTTTATAAGAAACTGCTGTGTATAATTTTACATGCATTTAGACACTCTCGTTAAAGCTGTGCGACTCCTGTCAGTCTGGTTAATTTATTTTTCTTATTAGGAAAATAAGGAATAGTACATATTTATTATAATTTTTTATTTGATTTTGTTTAAATAATGTGCTTATATAATTAAACCTGTGTTTCGTGGTCCTTGCTTGCAATCCTGCATTGTAGTGTGGTATATCCTTTTGGCACAATCTATCACACTCATGGCTCCATTATATTATATTATATTGGAGATTAATACTACTTTTGCACTAATAGATGAGAGAATAGAAATGTGATATAAAGAATTGATTTTTGAATAATGGTTATATGTTACAAAGGCTTGCTAATTAAATATAAGCTTGGCGTGGTTATTGCAAATTGACTTTATTTTTTGTGTTAATTGCGGTTTTTTTTTTATATAGAATAAGTATTATTTTTCTTAAATAGTTCATCGAATTAAGTAAATATGTAATGATTTCATACTATCCATCAAAGATTTCATTTATTTGTCACTCGACAAAAATGTTACTCTTTGAAATTCAATTTTGGAAAAAAACTCAATTTTGGAAGTAAAAGTCACAAGGTTTTCTACTTAAAGTTTTACCGACTCAGCCCACCGACCTGAATCACCAAATGAACATATCGTTTCTTCTGTTAAAATATGCTTGCCACAATGATTTTTATAAGAAAATATTTTCGTGCAACCAACCTTATTCTTATAATGTTATTTTTCCGTGCGTTTGTTATATAATGCCTAATGTGATTGTTTTAAAAATAAAACCAATTATTAAGCGTTTTTGTATTATGTGATTTATTAAGGTAAAAATACCTTTTATTTATCAAATATTAATTTATATTTTCACGTATAATATACGGAATAAAATAAAGGACAACAGATTTTTTCTGTTTAGTTAGACCAGTCACTTATTAGTTAGTTCTTTACCTCCCTAAGGATTTAAATCGTATTTACATCCTGCAGTTTGAATTAAATATGATATAGGTATTTGAGATAATTAGTAATTAAAGCTTTATTGTTTCATCATAAGATATGGAAGATTGTTATCTTTTTACAATTTGCGAGATATATTTTATATTTGACGCGATTATTTGTTAATTGTGTGGTTATAATAGATATTTATAAAAATTATAAAAATAAATTTAGGTTAGTTATGTTTTTCATATGAATTATAATCTCGTAAGTGTGTTTTTTAATTGAAATGTTTGCATTGCAACAGTATATTATGATATCAATTTAATGCTGCGCGTGCAAATATTTGTTATAATATATTAGCAACGGCTTGTATAAACGTGAAATATTCCCGAGCATTGCGAAATCGCAAGTAAACGCGATTATAAAATACAACACTTTTGTCAGCATATTTCTCGAAATTCAATTACAAATTTTAATTATGTCCTTTTGTAGTTTTTCTTCATATCTTTTGTTGTAATCAAATATTGATTCATCATCTAATTTTAATTATGAGATGATTATTAAACAATAAAAGAATACACATCGACTTATGTGTGTTATTTGGTTTTATATATATATATAGGAAATAAATGTAATGTTACGTCCGTCAGAGTTAACTTTAACTTTGTTTTTGATTTGAAATTGTCACTTTGTTTTCTTTTTGTATATGATTATATAGAAAAGTAATCTTTTATTATCTTTTAATCTGCGTAACTACTTAATTCGAACTACAGATTTAGAAAAATTTTATTTCTTTGTTATATTTATATTGTTATTTATGCGAGTAATGTCACAGGCGGTTGTTATTTCGTATATTGATTGTTGTGTCGGTGAATTTGCGAATTGTAAGTTAGTTTAGGTTTTCAATTGTTGGTTTAGAGAAACTTTAAAAAGCATTACAAGTTTTAATTTTATAATGTTCTCAAACTATCTATGGGGACTATCTGAGACGATGTAAATTGAACATATTAAGTTTTTTGACTGTTCAATTATAAAATTATGGACAAGACGGTCATGTGTATAATAATAATAATAACGTGACGGTTTATTATCTTGATATTATGGTATACTGCAAACCCATGTGACGTTAAGTGTTCATATTACAACTCTAGTGATGTGCTAAAAATTCTCTTAAATTGTTTTACAAAATACATCGAAACTCTTGAGCACGAATCTTCCAGGGTCGCTGATAGCCACGTATTATTTACAACAGATTTTACGCATACCTTACTTTCGATTTAACAACTGTTTCTGGTTTTGTAATTTATAGATATATCTATTGTTACAGATTGGAAATTGTGCTACAGCTTGCCACTGTTTTCCAGCGCTTCAAGCGAAGGAAGTTTTACCGTAAAACTTTGACAGTTACTTTGATGGATCTCCAAACAGATCAATTGAAACTGTTATATTTTATGCAATCTGCGTTCTTTATATGTGTTTGACGTCGTCGTTAGGTAGTAGTTTAAGCAATCGTCGTAGTATATATATAATATACATATATACATATATGTAGCATATTTATCGGAAACAATAGGGGAAAAAAAAAATTTGACACACTAACTTAGCAGCTCTTTATAGCTGATAAAATCATTATGAAATGTAAGTATTACAAAAAAAAAATATATAGTTTATAAGAAAGACATTAAACGGGCATTCATAATTGGACATTATATGACTAAAATGAGTATTGAAAAAGCCCTCAAACTAATATATATATATATATCATAAGTATTTTAAAGAATTTATATTTTCAATTGATCTTCGCGGTTATATCCATTTGTTTTAATTGACATTCCATTTTTAAATCAGTTCAACTAATGAACATCTGAATTTGAATGTTTATCATTATTAAATAGGACACGCGAGTGAAGTATAATACTGACTCGTTAGTATTGGCTCGAGTAGAGTACTCCCCATGATCTAACTGTTTATCATCTTATAATTGTATACCCTATACCAGGGCTGTCCAAACTACATGGGACCCAGGGCCAACAAAAATGACTCAATACATTGGGGGGCCGCAAAATATTTATAAAAATAAAATACAAGTATAATAAGTATCATTATTTTATTATCTACCTTTTCATTAATTTGTCTTTTAAAGCCCAATAAATGAAGCAACGCGCGGTGTCGGTTGTACCTATTATACGTTCGGGGAATTCCCCGAGTTCTCGAGTGAATAGTGTTGTGTGCGGCATAATCGAATATCATGTCCAAAACATTTGAATTTCGTCGCAAGAAAAATAATTTACTCATTTAATGTATTTAAACAAAGAAGATAAAAAAGATTCTGCGGGCCGCAATAATTCACTGCGGGCCGTGGTTTGGACAGCCCTGCCCTATACAGTGTCCGTACTGTAACGATTAATATAAACTTTAGAATTGTGTACACCAATGTCGTGATAAGTGTTGATAATATCCCCAAGATTAGGATATTATAAAATTAGTTGTAAACTTAAATTGGTATCCAATATTAATATACCGACTTGTGTGACGGTGTTTTATCATCAGTATAGTGGTTTCGATTTCAACTCTTTCGGTTGATACCGCCAGTGCTGGTTTTAGTTATCCCAGTATCAGTGTGTGTGAACTATTTATATCGCTTCACAAGAGACAAGGGTTGGGACGTGTTTAAGCCGCGTGAGTCCTTTTGCTAAAATGCGAGAAATATATAAATGTACGGTTTTAACATTATGAATTAAGACTGTTTGGCACTAATTAGTGGTGTCTTTTTTTGGTTTCTCCCTTCCTCATCCCGGGATCCCGAAGTTGGCTCTGGTCACAACTGTGCGTTCTCTAATTAAGCCGCTAATGAATATTGAATATTAGACTGTATAAGACGTGTCCTTCCGCTGTCTCGTTTTCGTACCCAGTGATAATAGAAATTTCTTATTTATAGTCTGCCTAGATTTTGAGACACATTCAGCCGCGGTCACCGCACATATCCTGATATATATTCATTCTAGTACCGTTATAGTGATCTCAGGTGTACGATATCTCTTTGTATATGTTTAGCTTTATTGTAATATTTAATTGTCATATAGTAATCATTTCGCTGGCAGTGTAGGTGTCTTTATTTCATACACAGATTACGGCGAATCGTTTAAAAAGAGAGAACCACTGAATATTGCAGAATGACGAGACAACACAGGTTTTCTGAGAAATTGCATAAATAATAATACATCTACTTACATCCAATATATTAAGTAAACTTAGCTTATGTTAGTAATACAAAATATATATAAAGCACGTTTTCCAAATACAGTCCCCACGTGTACATGGACGAAAATTTTATAGGTGCACACAGTATTCAGTAATTTTTGCTCTGTGTTGAAAGAACAAATTGTATGATCAGTGTGATAAAATTCTCAGGATACCACTAGAGCTACCTACCACACAATCAAACAATCTGGAAATGCATATGCTCTTTTAAGAGTTATCGCGTAAAAATCATCAACATGAGCTTTAAGGACGGTGTCCGATGCGCTACAGTACCGAGGGCAGCCCCAACGATGCCTTGAAGATACTATATACACAGGGCGTTGTAGGCAAGTCGAATATACGAGTTCTAGTTACATCATGGTATAAAAGCTTTTTGTATACCGTTTTATCTTTACATTCGGTATGCAATAAGTAAACCAGCGGACTAACATATTTTCTCTCACCGACAATACTTTATCTCTATCTATGTTTTTGTCATGTATTATATCTCATTGATCTAATGTCAGAGATGTATGTATTGTAAAACCCTTTCCATAGTGGCCACGCTTAAGCAGATAAATTACAAGTATACTAGTATCCTTTTAACGAGGATTATATATCACATATTGATTCTTATTGCAATTATGTATCGGCAAATAAAATACATGAATGCCGTTTATGAAATGCTATAGTAGATCCCGAAGTGACTGAGGATACCTCATTGTGAGTCACTACTACTATGTCGGGTGTATCTCCGTGTTAATGTATTGTAATTGCCTTATAAGGTATATCATATTTAGATTTCTATTATATAATATATCACATATATACATTAATATTCAATTCCTTTGAGAACCTTAATATATAATCGCTATAATATATAGATGCGATGATACTATATTTAAAATATAAGTTCAATTATAATTTGAATTTATTTTTGTCAATAGAATATATATTAGAGTGCCCCAAGACATGATAATTTTTACTGCCTCGCTATTGTCTAATTCTAGAATTTCATATTGGCGTGGTAAATTAAATATCATTATGTCCGAATAGTATAATTATAACTCCACGTGATAAAACCAAAAATCTTGCATCAACTCCACCGTTCTTGCAACTGTATCAGTATCTCTTTGTCTGATTGCTCACAATATGTAGAGTAGTGTTGAAAGTGCAATTTTAATACGATGGGAAACAAAAACTTGCTCTTCAGTGAAATAATTATTTTTTTTAAATAAAGGGAAAGAGCACAGTTGGTACGCTATGTATTCGATGCCGTAGTATTCTAACAAAGAATGTTGTCTTCGAAAATTCAGTCTACGTACATGTTTCAAATGGTTTACGGCCGGTTCCTTCATGTAGAGCTTTGCAATGCTGGTTCACTAAAAGCGGTTCTTTATATTCATAGAAAGATAATTTTCTCTTTTTATTTCGGTGCAATAAAACGCAGTTTAAATTAATAATCATAAATAGGAAACCCCAGTATTGAAAATAATTGTTATGGTTTTCTTGAATACTTTTCGTTTATATGTACGAATTTTTTTGAATTGAGGACTTACTTGTCGGTAGTTCAAATGTTATCATTATAAGTAACTCAATAGTAACTTTAAGTATGAAAATAGAATCTCTACTACTTAACTGGCACCTATAGTAGCGTTGCCACAACTAATTTTTGGGGATAATGGAATCTTTCGGTATACAAGTGAGTGTTACATGATGTTATTTGTGTACTCCATCAAACTAAGCAGTAATCTTATAAATTTATCTCGATATATGTTTACGTTATAATCAGATATATTTTTGCAACGAGTCACAAAATCAGGTCTCGAGTTTAATAGTTCTGAGATGCGGCATTAAATTTTTTTGTTCACTTCGGCTAAGTGATCGGGATGATTTGGCTCTACGTTATTAAATCTATAATAAATGTAAGTACCACGGTGTATACAATATAAGATACATTATCTAATACACTGATATAAGTTTGTACTGTTTAAATATTTCTTGTTTGTTTTCGGACGTTTGTTTGCAAATCCCTTCATATTGATATAATAAGGTTACAAATTTCTTCACATATTTGGGTACAACTACGTGGAATTTCCTACTACATAATACATTTGCGAATGGTGAAGTTTGTCTCTATTATACTCATATTTAAATTCATTTCACGGATATTTACGTAACGAAACTGTTAAAGGTTATGTATCATATTAGAGAGAACTTTTGTACCTCTTCATTTGATGTTTAAGACTCCCTATTACATATATAATATATATATTTTTAGACTAACCTAATTGCACTAACATGTCGACTGATGGAAAGCGTTACTAATAAAATTAAAGCGTTACTAATAAAATATAATAATAATTAAGCACATCAAAACCTTAGCCTCACCTTCACCTCATTCAATATCTACTGATGTGTTTCTTTCTATACATATCAATACGGGTTATTCTGATCCAGTGTATATATAATATTTTATTTGCTTCTTTTCTTGACAACATGTTAACAAATCTGAAGGTATGCGTTAATAAAACACAAGTATTTTTGTTTTTGGGACACTCAAATATACATTAACACCCACCCATTGACGTGTGAATTTGGTTATAAATTTGTTAAATATGTTTTAAAAAAAAAAACCTTCGAACAAAATAATTCATTTGATACTATTTTAATTAATCAATACAATAGGACTAGCAATGATTAGGGTAAATATTTTATACTATATGTACCAAGTAATATATGTAACGTGTGTATCTGATAATTCTACATCTAACGATTACATTTTAAAATCTGTGTTTTATATATTTTTAATCGTCGTATTAAATTCCCTTTTCATATTATGGACACAACACTATTTAATCAAATGATGTGTCATAATTCTATATACTCTATAAATTAATTATAATCACAGTCATAGATAAATGTTCTATGTACTTATATTTTAAAATCGAATAAATATCGACAAGTAAATGCTTATCACTTATCGAAATTATTAGTGGTAGCTAAAGAAAAGTCTGTCGTTATCAATTGTACTAGTCGTAAATCGTATGGGATTAATCCCATACGCCGATAATATGTTCCGACAAATTGGCATTTTATTGTATTACTTAGTGTTTGCGTATATATTTTTTTTATCTCTATCAATTGCGTTGTGATTTTTTTTTTAACACATAATTACTACATTACTGATTTAATTACTGCTTAGCCCCTAGGAAACCGTGTAGTCGTAAGTAATACTCTGAAAAGTTCTCGTATTCGCCAGTAAGTCTCATCGAAGTCGGTTCAGCCGTTTTGGAGATTAACCAGACGTTACCGTTTCATATATATGTATATATTATATACTGTTTTATTATTACATGCTCATGTATATTGTCATGTATTATAGTAGGGGTCGACCCGGGGCTACTTTGTATTTTTTAGTACTGTCCTGTCTTAAGATTTTTTTCAGTGGGGGTTACCTAAAGTATATATATATATATATACATACTGCAAAATCTTGGAACAGACAGTACTAGAAAATACAATACAATGACAAATAGCAATATACGTGAGCATATATGATAGTACTATATATATATATATATATGGATATTGGTAATTGGTATATCTAAGTTTGGTAATCTCCAACACCGCTTGCCCGGTACTCATGAATGTTAACGATAAGGTTTTTATGCTATCCATTTTATTATAACTCGCCGCTATGTGACTCTGGGCTATATTATAATTAAGTCTTCTATAATATTTAACCCCGATGAAGTCACGGGCGGTCGCTTATATATCCATATATAGAATAGAGCACTACGGAAAACTTAAAGAATATATGCAATCGATTTGTGACTAATGCATAAGAATCTTCCAGGTAAATGATGTGTGTATGTACGTGCGTGTATTCGTATTATTTTATAGTCATAGCATATGACGCGTAGTATGTTTTAAAATGTACCTGTATATAGAGATGCTTAAATGGGAAATTGTAATACAAATAAATCAAGAAATTCTATAGAATTCTCTTTTTGAACGTTATTTGAAGAAGGAAATAAATTTAGTTATTTGATAATAATTATCATGCGATAACATTTTCCAACCATATTAATATTATTAGACTGATCGATAATTATGTCGATAACGTAATAAAATACGTTACGAGTATTGACATTTTTTTTTTAATAAAATTCGATTATTAACATGTTATAAATAACGGAATTACGAATAACAAAAGTTATTAATCAATATATTGATTCCATTCTTAGTGAATATATGATTATTTTATTGACTTAAAATAAAAAATACTTCTTTTGGACGAATATTAGCGTAAAACTTTTTAGTAGATAATGTGATTAATGTTGTTCAAGGTTTTCAATTGAAATTACTCCTTATCGTATGCTAAATCAGTATTATTCTGATACTGCCTTCAAGAGATAGAGAGAGAGAGAGAGATATAATTAAAAATGTAATCTATTTGAACGAGTAATTTTTCGTACGAGGATAATAAGGAACGAAATAAGTCTGTTCGCTACTTTCTATATACATATACAGATTAAATTAGTCGTTCATATTTGGTGTTTATATACCTTTCTTTTCATATCTATATTTACTTCGTGTCATGACTGTGCTATATATGTATCAGTAATGATCTCTCGGGTTTGAATTATCCCGATGTCGTATTGAGTACCACTAATTATATAAAGTAGAATTTAGTATAAAATACTAATAGATATCGTAAGTTTTCGTGTGAATGCGTTGTTGATTAACGCACACACGCATATATACTTACTTTTTTTAAACAGGGAGATTTAAATGTTTTTATTTTTTTTTATATAGTTTTTGTCAATTTATTTTTTAGTGTAAACTTGCTTAATTACTAGTAGGGGAGTGCGAATATTCGAATTTTTTTGGATTATTTATTACCAAATCGAATAGCTGGATCCGATAACTGTTCGCACACCCGTAATATGTAATAGTATTAAAATTATAGTTTGATTTGCAACATGATTGTGTTTAAGGCAGGACATTCCTGGTTTTTTTTTTTTTTTTGTTAAATTAAAATAGGTGCGAGGTGAATATTTATTATAATAGTTTAATTTGTTTTTAATTTGTTTTTAATAAGTTTAATAGAAAAGTAAAGGATTAAGTATTATTAAAAGCCTTAGATTTATTGAAGTGTGTTTGTGATTAAAAAAAAAGAACTCAAAGATGGTTCATTTTCAAAGATTTGTAAGTTTTTGTTATTTTGTAAATATTGGGTATCTATTTAGTATTTTAAATAAAGATGTCTTACTATGATGGGTGTTTCACTGCGGAGTCGAAATAATTATATATATAATATTATATATTTCCTACATAAATTAAACGTGTATTTAATATGGCCAACTGTACATTCGTTACGATGCGCCTAAACGTATGACAATTATTTATTACGCTCATTCCATTGGTTGTCAGATGTGATGAAATCAATAAATGGTAATCAACTCGTGTTGTCTTTTCAAAAGTAATGTTTCAACTTTCACTAAGGAGTAAACGCTCGCGACTTTCAGTGTAATATTATAAGGGATGAAATTTTGAGGGAAATGTAAAACTGGGTCTTGGTGTAGTTGGAATTCAAATGTTTCACACGCGTTTCAATAATGCATCTGCAGATAAGGACAAAATACTATCCGCTATAGTATTATCTTTTAATTACTTTCGAATGCATTTCATATACGAAAGATTATAGTTGTCTGGAGCTATTAATTTATGCTGTAGACGGCTGTAGGTAGCTTATCGTCTGTCCATTTCCACAATGCGTTTCGTTATAGCTTTATGGATATAAAAACTACAAGAATTGTTAAGTGCTCTTAAGGAATAAATACTAATTAGTAAATTCCAATCATGTCAAGGTTTAAAAATATTACTTAATATTATTTTTTGGTTTCTGCCTGAAGGTAATATGTAGTATTTACTTAAAGTACAATGAAGTTGTTGCAGCAGGAACAAAACGCAGTTGACACTAGAAAAAAAGATGGAAGGAGCATAACGGGCTGTTTGAATTAAATGAAGTAAGTTTGAATTTGATAATAATTAATGTCACAATTACAAGCGCCAAATAGTACACTTATTGCCATTGTCTAATTTATATATGTTTACTAGTTATTTTTATTTATTGTAGAGGGACAAAGTTACAACATTGTGCCTGATAGTAGGCAAAATGCAATTCAAAAACAAAGATCTCATCATTCATCGGCTGTCGTAACTTTCATCTTTACCAATAAAGTTTATCGGTTGTTAGATATACACTACCTGATCTCGAAAC
The DNA here is from genome assembly GCA_035772565.1 of Antheraea assamensis. Taxonomy (NCBI): domain Eukaryota; kingdom Metazoa; phylum Arthropoda; class Insecta; order Lepidoptera; family Saturniidae; genus Antheraea; species Antheraea assamensis. Next base: position 2,627,897 of record JAQQSE010000065.1, read on the forward strand.
GTAAAAATCTAAAAGGTAGTCACTGTGACTGGTTTATCACTATATGGATGGGACTATTCGTCTTGTGCAAAGGGCCTAAGAAATGATTGTAAATTTGTTCTGTAAATAAAGTGGAAAGAAATCTCAAGGAGTCAAAAGGTAAAAAAGCGCCTATATTATTTATTATGTGTTTTGCTAGAACAAAGCAAAAGTGGAACTTATTTAATATCGGCTTTAAAATGGCAAATTTCGATTATATAATGTACTACTATTTATGACATAAACTAAAATGTGCACTTCAATACATATTATAAAACAAAGTCGTCCGCCGCGTCTGTCTGTCTGTCTGTGTGGATGTTCGCGATAAACACAAAAACTACGTAACGGATTGTAATGCGGTCTTCACCAATAGATAGAGTTATTCACGGGGAAGGTTTAAGTATATAATTTGTCTAGGTTTTTTTTGTAAATTGGTTGAAATACAATGATAATTGTTGAAAGTATCGGAAAAGTCAAGCCACCTTAAGCGTTTCATATATATATTTATTATTATCAGAGCAGGAGAACGTCCGCCGGGTCTGCTAGTTCCCCTATAAAATTGCTTATGGATTAATTATGGCATTACATATATTGATGTACAGATTTTTTTTTACTCTAAGGTACTATGAGACGTTATAAAATTAATAATGAAGCGCGAAATTTACATATATTCAGAAATTTGATCTAAAAGACTAATAACCTAACTGTCTCTTTGTGACGTGTGTGTAACATTTTCTTTGTAGTCAGGTACGTTTCTTCCTTTTATTAATTGTAATATTGTGAAAATTAATAATTTATTTCTATAATCTTTACATGTTAATATTGGCAGTGAGGACAAGTTCGTGCAATGTGGTTACGAGCATATCGATGTTTACATCATAATCTCATGGTGTTTCACCATCCGTCCCAATCGACTGTTAGTCTAGTATGTTGACGTAGTGATCTGTCGAAAAAAGACCTGCATGTAATCGGTCCATCATATAAGCCACCTTCTGCGTGATCCTTATTTATCTTCTATCTTTACTGTCATGGGTAATTGTGTATTTTAGATCTTCAATTAGTTTTTTTTTTTAATTAGTAATTTTTTTTTCTAACAATCAATAATTAACGCACAAGGGATAAGTTACATTACACATGAAATGCGTGATAGTGCAACGCTGTAGCGCGGTAGTAGTGACTGTGGTGGTGGCAGTTGCGTGTAACTATGAGACTAATGCACGGGTAAACACAATAGTTCCAAGATGTGGTTGCGGGTGACAGTGTGGCCAGCGTTCTTTCTATTTGTTAACGGGACATTCGATTTCGGATTCTTCAGACAGCAACGAGAGTACAAACCGATGATTCCGGTACGAATTATTTTTATAAATTCTAAATTAAAAGTATCAAAATTATAAACAAGAATACAATTTTTAAACCATATTTATAATAGACAGTTCTGTATATTCTGACATGATATAACTAAATTTGACTTATGGCTAAAACTACGTTTAACATTTTGGTACATACGTTATAATTGTGTGTTGTAATTGTGAAATCGTTTTAAGAAATAATTATTTGATAATAAATCAGAACAAAATGTTTTCTCGACTTAGACAAAATTGCGATCTTTTGTATGTTTGTGGATGTAATGTATAGATTTTTTTTGTCTCCAAGAACGTTTATAACTTATTGCTTTTTTTTATTATTATTGTGAAATAAGTACAAAACCTTTGACAGTGGATAGAGACCTTAACTAGATTGACAATAATGATAATATTTATGACAATATTTAGTGTAAAATATGCAAGATTAATAAATTAAAAATAGATCTTCAAAATGAAATGTATAAATTACAAGTAATAAATTTAAACCACGAGTTATATTAAGAAAGAACTAAACTACACTTATTACTATCTTAAGATAGTTTAAAAAATTTAGAAGAATATTATTGTTAACTATGTATACACATATGTAAGGGTTGTGTATGTTCTTGCACAAAATTATTTTTATTATTAATGTTATTTTTTTTAAATATATTATTATTATTAGTAACTTATTGTTTTGTGCAACATCATACTTTTTGAGATCTCAAGTATCTGAAGAGACAATTTCGAGCGCGACATTATTTATCTTTGCCTATGAATACCGACCAAATATAACTGTAATAGTTATATCAACGTCTTCACACGCATGTAGTTATCTAATTATTGTTTCATCTCTAATAGCGTAATAAGGTGTTTTATTGCACTATAACATACTGGCTGTAAAACTCGATAGCGTCTAGATTCACTTATATCACCACTTCTTATTCCTCATGTTATGTAACTTAACAAAAGTTATTTTGTGTTTCTCAACCAAGTATATATATAAAACTAACTTGCACAAATGAAAAACAATCTCAAAAGGTCTGCCACAATGTATGTTACACATATTTTTGTTATTTTAGTAATGGCGCAATGTTTATAGATACCTACCTACCTAATGAAGAACTAATTTGTGTGCATGCGTATTTTACTTTGTCTGTAATGTTTGCTTTTTTATTGAAATATTGTATTATATTGTGCATTCAACTACTTTTATGTTGTTTGTTTCCATATATATATTAAACTGTTTTTTTTTTGGGAGTTTTTGGCAAGATCGTCGTCTGCCATTTGTATTTTATATTATACGCATAATCCTGTGCTATTTGTCTCTATATTTTGTAATATTGGAACATTTCACGTAATATAGTTCGGTTATTGTACATAAGTGAAGTGGATAAATAATACCACGGAGCATGAATTATGAGATGCCACAAAAATTCACTGGAAAGTTCTAACAAGAGGGACAACATCTTGACAGAACATTGAAATTAACCCGAGACAATGTTTGCCAAAATTGAAATTTAAAATATAAACTTTTTTTTTTAAATAGTTTATTCCTTATGTACCGTAGCCGGCACTAGGTTCTAGCTCAAAATCAGCGCTGAATGCTTCATGTTACACTTTAGCATATCCTGAATTGGATATTCATTCGTAATGCCGTATCGCACAGTTTTTTTTCTACTTTTGTGCACGTTATATTGTACGTGCATTATGAATAAACGATTTCTTCCTGTCTTCTTTCTATTTACAGAGTTTATTTATGTCACAAGAAGGGGAGTACCATATATGAGGAGTCATACCTAATGTCTCCGAGACGGAATACGTCTTGATAAGCTATTGCTGGATGATTGTTTATCTTCTGTCTCGTGCTTGACTAAACACACTTTCTAATGCTGAACTTTTAAGAGATCTATTTGCTAGTCGGTTCGTACTGCGGGAATATCGTGTTAACGGGTCCGAATACATCGGAGTGAATGCGACGAGCGTAAGAATAAAAAAAATACGTGTTCCTTATCTAGCGTATAGCGGCGCGAGTAAATCACAGTTCAATTAATTCTGTCAAGTGTAATAAATTATAGTTATTATAGAACGTAACGTCGGCGTTATTATGTTCATTTGAAATAATTAAACACACACTTTGTACGGACAGTTATAGACGCGACATAGTTACACAAAATTACCCATAGTTCACCAAAATTATATATTGATGAGTACATCACAGCAGTAACTTGAAAGTTTAAAAGAGTTGAAGTGTTTGAAAAATGATATCTTATCATATATGGTGCATAAAAGCAGGGGAAGCGACTTGGATGAGTAACGTATTACACAGTAATCTGGACTTTTATTCGTCTTTAAAATTTAGGTCTCTTAAATACTATTTGTTGGTTCGGATGTTTCAATGACATCGTTTCATACTCAAGAATCCAAAATTATAATTTTACAAGCTATTTTTTTTTTTCGTTTTGTAATAATATAATATTTATTTAGTATGTATGACCGACCTGTCAAACATATTTTTTCGAAATAAGTATTTAACTCATGTGTAAAAAAATTTTAAACACACGACGATCCTCGCTCCGTATTCTTGCACTATTGTATTAAATATGTGATCATTTGCCGCAAGAGACAGAAAATAAGGACGTTGGTTATCTATCAATTGAGTAACTCTAACACGTTTATTCCCTCGCAAATTTGTTCCGGACGACATGCGATGTTCATTTGTTATTTTGTCATTATAACCTTAGCCTATTTTAATTCTTATCCCAATCTTTGATTAAGCTTTTCAATTGTTTTTGTGACTATGGGCTAAGACGGAGAATGTTGGTTTGTGTCTACAATGATCCTGTCATTGTAGAGAACTAGCTATTCTGTTTATCTACTGAAGTTAAGAATCAAACGGCAAGAAACAATTAAAGGTGGCCGAACTACCCTCAGTAGATATAATTGTTATATATAGCAATAAAGACAGAAATACCTCGCGATGTGTTCGCCTTGGTAGGATAGACTCTACTTATATTAGGACTCTTTTATTTTTTAAATTTATCTAGAGGTTTATTTTGTTTTCTAAACAGCATCAACAGAAGTCCTTTGCATGGATATTGTATACCTATTATTTGGCTAATACCTTTTTGTTGCTTTTGTAATTGTTATGACTTATGAGAAGATTTGTAAAACTAAGAAACTGTTTGAGCAAATCAATGAGACCAAAGATAATGGGAAAGTGTTCAAAAATTTTTACTTACTGATTGGCAAGTTCCGTTGCCGTTGCCGTTTAATTTAAATAAATGGTCTTATTATCATCTTTAGTGCACTCGTGTGAAGCCGGGGTAGGCAGCTAGTCTCCTATAAAATATTAAAGTTCGTCTTGATCAAAGGCAATTAATCGCCCTTTGGAATCTATTACATAACAAGTACACGGGAATTAGATTATTTTAATAATTGGGAACATATCATCATCATCTTACCCTTATTCCACCTAAGTAGAGTCGGCACAACATGTTTTCCTTTTCCACTCTCCCCTGTCAAAAGTCATCTCAGTATTCACACCTTTTATACACATATCATTTTCCACACTATCCATCCACACCTTTTTCGGTCTTCCTCTACGTCCATATCCGCCTACTTTCAAACTCAAAACTTTTCTTGTTACATGACTTTCTTCTCTTCTCATAATATGCCCGTACCATGCTAACCTATTACTCCTTAACTTCTCTGTCACTGGTGCTATTTTCAAACTTCCTCTGATATACCCATTCTTAATCTTATCAATGGAATCGTTGGAAAGATGTGTATATCCTTAATTAAAAAGTTTCTATAATCGTGAAAAAGATTGAGACGTGACGTGACGTGAAAGACGTGATTCGTGAGGTTGTCTATGGTTTGGCTAATTATGGAGACGAATTAAAAGTCATCCCCTGTATAAACCAGTCCTTAAACATTGATGGGATATCATTAACACCATAGAAATTTTATATTGGGTAAGAAATGAACTATCTCTTCATCATCTTACCCTTATCCCATTAAGTAGGGTCGCTCCAACAGGTTTCCTTTTTCCACACTTCCCTGTCAAAAGTAATCTCAGTATTCAAATAAAGTAAAATGAACTATCTCTTACTCTCTTAAAATAATAAAACCTACTGTGAATAAAAATATAAGGCATCGTGCTATATCTGTCTTGCTTACTTTTTAATAGAATAATGACAGTGCGAGTTGTTCCGCCAATTACTCTACATTATGATATCCGTGCGCCCACAAAAGGTACTTCAACCGAACCCTTCGAAGTTCTGGTAAACATTGTGTTCCCAGTTACTTGTCTATTGAATATGTAGCAGTTATTGCATGTATATAATAGTTTGTTGATATATCTATGTGTGTATTATAGATAAATTACGTGTAGCGAAATTACTTTGCTTTCAGCGAGTTAATATACTGTATTATGACTTTACAGTAATAGTTATAATTGCTTAATATAGATTTTATTACAAGGGTTTTTTTTTATTATATATTATATCGTCTTGTTTCAGATAAACTGCTTTGAATACTCAAACTTTAATCCTCTTAAAATACGAAGAGCTTATGATGAGGGTAAGAAATTTGTACAAACTATATACAAGGCAAACTTTATTATCCTTGTGTAAATATTGAAGATTAGATATATATTTTTTTTATTATAGGACGACGGTACAGTAGTGGTTTCCCCGGATTTAGATTGCCAATGAAGAAGCAAACTGGTCAAATATCTTCACGCAGAATCGATATCGTGAGTGCAAAGACAAATGATATTTTAAAAGAACATTCCAAATTAGTACACGATATCAATGATATGAAGCAATTGGCCTTCGTCACTCCGATAAATAATGAAATCAGAGAATACGATGAATCTATATTTCCGGAGATAATAGAGACGTTACCTGATACTAAAGTAAACAAAACATCCAAACAGAAAAATAAGCAGAGCCCGTTTCCCGTTATTCTGGCAGGCGGAGTGACCAACCACCATGAAATGAAAAGTGGCCCGGCGAAGTCTATCCGACCAGTCGTTAATTTGGTAGGAACCACTGCATTTCCAGTGAAACATCCGTACCCCTTCGTTCAAGTGACTTCGAGAAGACCTATACGAATTTGTATGTCGTCCCCGTCATCTACTTACGTGACGACAACAGAGCCACCTTCGCTTTGGAAGACGCTACTTAGAATTATAATACCTAAATAATTATCGGTTAACATTGTATCGTAATCTTGGGGAATTTAAAATAAGTTAAAACTTTTGTAATAAACTCCTAAAGACATACCTTGGGGAATTTAAAATAAGTTAAATTTTTTGTAATAAACTCCTAAACACATATCTTGGCCTTTTTGAAGTTATACTTCTTTTGGCGCGTTAGGGAAAAATGATGAGAGTTAATTTTTACGATGCGCGCGCACACCGTCACGAAAAACCGACACACTGAAGTTAGCTTTAGTCAACATTTTATTTAAAAAAAAAAGTATGTATGTATTAAATACCTTTTTTCTATTGTTAGTGTAGTTTTTTCAACAAACGTCGAATAAGGCGAAAGATAACATTTTTGTAAAGTTTTGAATCTTGTTACGCCAAAGAAGTATAACTTCTAACGCGTGTACATAAGTACACACTACTTTTTTTTTAACGATCGCAGTGTGGGAATTCTCAAAGTTGTCACATATTGGTAATGATGAGACGCGTTCGGCACAAACCCTGTACCGATAGATGAAGTTGTTCGCGTGCGATAGTTCTCCTACTTGTTGCGTGTTACATATAATTACGGTTCTCGTTTATGTATTGTGCTCGTTTTTATTACTTTTATAACGTACATCGGAATGGAAAAGTTGAACGTGTTATGTGTTATGATGAAATAATTGTTTTTCGAATGCGGTGTATGAGATTATCGAGTAGCGATAAAATGGTGACATTTTTTTGTATGTTGTTGTTTTTTTTTTTAAATTATAGTAGCGTATAAATAGAATTACCAAATAAGGGGATATCCTTCTTCGGAATAAGTGAAGGTAAGATGCTGGTTATTATTCAAAAGAAGTTAATTCCTACCGAAATTTGATACAACAATTCACATAAACTTATTCTGTTAGTAAATGAAGAAAACTATAATATAATTAAATCTTTTTATAGAAAGGGTGTGTATTTTTTAAATAGTTTAAAATCGTGTTACTTTTCGTTAATATATGTTTTACAGGCATGCGATTGGCCTCGATCTCACCTGATAGTGAAGATGAGGCCGACGATGGATCACGCTTAAATATAAAATATATATTGCATATATTTCAATGCTATGTCATCGCTACGCGCGATAACTTCGTCTTCTTCTTAACCTTATCCCATGTATGTAGGGTCGGTACAACATGTTTCTCATGTGGTGATGTATGATTTGGCTTCAATTTTATTATCGGCCGCGCGCGCCTCACCTCAACCCTCCTCGGGATTATTTCCGTAGTACCGCTATATATATAGGGAAAATATTTGACTATTCATTTCTCTTCATTTACTACAGTGATGTGGGCCGAAGAGATGATTATGTTAGTCGATTCCTCCAAGCAGAAAGTTTTGCGCGGCAGCGGTATACACACAATACACAGAATTATCATTTTTACCCGGAGTACATAATATCAAAAGGGCAGAAGTACTCAGCACGTTTCGGGTTATTATTACTCACTGGTTTTTGTTCAACGATAAAGTAGTTGGTATCTTTCGGTGTATTCATTATCGAATAAATGCAAACTTAGATACAATAAGCCATTACAAAGTATTAAAATTATAATAGAAAAATAAATCCAATTAATATGACATGTCCTGTCAAAGGACACAATAATAGTATTTTTAATAACTCGTTCTAATCAGATCTAAGTAAACATTAAATGCTATATGGCAAGGGAATAAAATTCATTTGGTTCTAAATTCTTGTGCTTTGACACGACATGATGACGTTAACAATGTGATCAGAGAAAGTTAAAGTTGTTTCATATAAAATCACGTGTCTTATACCTGTGCGAGCTCGTATTTATTCTACTATATAGATTTTATTAAAACAACTTGTTTAACTAAATTCAAGTTATTATTTATTTTAATATGTGTGTCGAACGGGAAAGAGAAAGTGTCCGTACAGGGTAACTAAAAACATTTAAGGGTTTAATGTAATTAATCAGACCTGTAAATTGAATCATTGTTGTGAAAAACCCATTGGTTATTGCACGTTGGTCAAATATAATATGTGAATCGGTCTAATAGGCGAGATTGAAGTGAACGCCATATGTAATGATAGATAACTAAAAATACAAAAAAATAGCAAGTAGAATTAACGCTTCTATATTTCCCTATGTGTTTTGTAAAGATTGCTTGTGTCATTGTGTAGGTGGTAGAGCTACACTGAAGCTATTACTGGTTTCAGCATGAATGGGTCGGCTCGCCCGCGGTAGTACCACCCTTTCACAGAAAACCGACGTGAAGTAACAGTGCGCCCGCACTGTTGCGTTTCGTTCGGCCAGTGAGAGCGCCGGAGACCCACATATATTAAAAGGCCGGCAACGCACTTGCGACTCCCCTGGTGTTGCTAGTGTCTATGGACGGCGGTGATCACTTACCATCAGGTGACCCACCTGTTCGTTTGCCCCCTATAACATTAAAAAAAAAACATAATTATTAATAGTAGTCGATGTAACGTAAAACCTGATTTTTCAATAACATTAGTAACTTACTGATTCATTGATGATTTCTTAGATGTTCCCATAGTAGAAGTTGTTGAGTTTAACAATTAGTTATATCCCATTATTTCATAAGACCGACGGTAGCTTGTGACTGTGGATATTTAATGTACTCGGAGAGTCGACATGTATTTTTTATTCATGACAAAGTTTTATATTATACACTTTAATCAATTTTGCAGCAAAAAGAACTTTGTTGCGTATTGGTTCCAGATGGATTTCAAATTACAGTGTAAACTCTATCTAACGATACTCGATTTAACGATAAACTCCTTAAAACGTCGAAATTACTTGGCTTCGGTTGGTTTACCGTATTTTCTATACAACGATATAGTCTGTATCACGATCACTCTAAATAATCTATAACAATACGTTTTTTTTTATTACCATGCGCAAATCCCTTATGGATACCCACTCTCCTGGGGAGGAGAGAGTGGGTTATGTCCGACTCGCACGAACTAAAACGCCCACGGTGTACCGACCGTCGCGTTTTAGGTCAGGCGGCATGGGACCGTACTGTGGCTACCACCATGCCGCCCCAACGGTTTTTGTAGAGAGGTAGACTGGGCACAATACTACATTATCAAGCATTAAGCAGTACTTTTTAAATTGCCAAAATTAGTAAGGACTAGAGCTGCGTACGTTCTTTTATTTTTGCTTTTGGTCCTTTATTACTTAGCACGTATTTACCTCGACTGAAGTACGAATAATTCTAAGAAATTCTTTCTTTTGTTTGTTGTGTAGTTAACTTATACTTGTTTACTTCGGCGACCAGGATATCGTTAGGTTGTTACAAGTGTACTTATAAAAGTCTCAAAGGTCACAATAGAAAGAAACTATTGATGAAAATGGTGGAATCTGAGAGTAAAACTTCTATTAATATGCTGCATACAGTACTTTTTTTTATCAAAAGCCCGGGAAGAAGTGACAGCAACAACTATTGAGCGTGAAGCTGAAGAACAACCACAGTTTGAAAGTGAAGATGACCTTCCATTAACTGCGTGAGTTAAATAGTTTAGTCCGGTGAAGTTGTGAAGGTCCATCAGGACAACAGCCAGTAAGGTTCAAAAGAAAAAGTTAGACAGTTTGACATGCCAGAAAATATCACAAAAAATCTATAAACCCACATAGAAGTCGACGATAGCCTGGCTATAACATTAATGCAGAAATTCTGGATTTTGTGAGAAAAACTGAGGAACAAGTAGACGAGTTAGATGAAGTAGACAATCTTGAGCCTATACTAAGCATCAAACAAGCACTTGAATCCAGCAAAGTGAATGAGTAAAATACATTAGAAATAAAGCTAAACTACTGGAGCAGCTAACAAATAAATACTATAACCTAGAAACTTTTTTTACAGTAATATGAAGGCACACAGTGATAATATTAATTACATAAATAAACGCCTAGACATTAATTTCAAATTTGTACTTCACGCCATTTTCGAGAAAGAGGGTCTTTTAAATTTTAATTACCTTTTCACTTTGCGCTACGCAACCATAAAATTGGGTAACAGGTCCATTTATGATAAATAAAATAAAAAACTACTTATATAATTTATTTATTATAAACGTATTGTACAATCCATTCTCATAACTGTTATTAACTAACACAAAGCCGTAAAAATAATAAATTTTAATTATTCTAATGAATTATTGTTCGTATACAAGTGTAGGCAGTGGCGAGTGATTTCCTAACGTTAAACCATTTCTATCGCTTGTGGGCTGCGTGTCTGTTTACCGCTCCTTATATAATTAAACAATGCTTATCATACAGCAAACCGGCAGTGTAGTAATTAGTACCCAATTTTAGAGCTTAATTTGAAATCAGACATTACTTATTATCTGAGCGACTTTTATTTGTCTCACCAGATCAAAACGACGGAAATATCGCTTTCTAATATTAATTTTATTGCATTTGTATCGTCGCCTGTATTTTAAAGAGTTAGTCATAGTGTCTCATATCGACGCGACGGCGATAAAAGCCATTGTGCATCCAACTTCTATAACTTTCACCTTAGTAGTTCTTGTAAACTTATTAATTGTCTGGTCTTTTGTAGCTGATTAAAATAATTAGCGCACGTCTATTATTATTGTTGTTATTATTATGTCATTACTAGTTACTAGGAGCTGCCCACGACTTCGTCTGTGTTATCTTTTCAATGAAAAAACGCTTGAGCGCGCCGAATTTCAAGACGGTCGGTTATACAAGGTTGGGGCTTATCAATCTCATATATAGACGTATGTATATTAAGTACATCGCTCTCCGGCCTCATATGGGATGTATTAACGAAGAAAATAAAACCAGATCTCGCCTCGACATGAAATGACAAGTGAACGTCAAACTGTCAATTCTATCAAAATTTTTGATTTGATTACTGTCTTCTACTTCATTTATTATGTGAGGATTTTTGAACTCATATTTTTCATTTTTCCCGTTCAATCTTTCAATTCCTTCTCTTTTACAAACCTCGTTCTGATAATTAGTAAGCACAAAAAAAAATTAGTAATTGGTCAAATAAGTGTAGCTGTCTTGAAGTGATATGTTTACATACATTCGGCAATTGTTTTTTTTATATGTATACTAGCTGACCCGGCGAACTTCGTAACGCCTAACAGTCGATTCTTAAATTTTTTTGTTTCATACTTATTCAGCTATTCGGGACCATACTAACGTCACTCAATTGTTTTGCCTTCCCGGAACACCTCTCCATTAATACTTCAACTTTATGATATAGTATTAAAGTTCAAATTGACTTCTAAGTACTAGTACGAATCGTTTTTATGGGAGTATAGAAAAGTGTTGTTTTTAGACTTTTTCAGGCATTTATTTTTTTTAATTTTTCTCTCCGTAAGATCCATCCTCGTATTTCAAGGAATATTCTAAAAAAAGAATTGCCCAAATCGGGTCAACTGTTCTCGAGATTTGCGCTTAGCAATACATTCAGCGATTCGTTTTTATATTATAGAAGATATATGTACGCGTCATGAATAGGTAGATTATAATAACATTTATTACATGTAATTTAGTGTGGACATATGGGTAAATTTACAACGAAAAATACGTTCAGTTCTATAAGTGCAGCCATTATTAGAAATCCTATATACACCAGTGCGCAAGTTACACCAACTTTCCAATCTAGTTGGAACTTATTCAGTGTCAAACATCCATACAATGCGAACAGTGTTGAAAGTAATGATATAGCGCTGTACGATAAGCCGCTTGAGTTTAGTGTTACCTGAAACAAATATCATTAATTCAATGTTTTGTATAATTTCATGGTCTTCTGTGAAAACAATAACTGAATTAATACGCATTAATATAACAAAAATGTACACATTAATATTATATGTGACATTTGAAATCTTTTTTCAGTATTAGTAACGTCGTAAAATCTTATTCCTTAGAATCACTACATAGTATAAAAACAAAGTCGCTTTCTCTGTCCCTATATCCCTATGTATGCTTAAATCTTTAAAACTACGCAACGGATTTTGATGCGGTCTTTTTTAATAGATAGAGTGATTGAAGAGGAAGGTTTATATGTATAATAAAATAAATTAAATAGTGGAGAAATACACATTTTTGAGGTAATTCAATATATAACGCGTGCGGGCCACGGGCAGTAATGAATAAATCAAAACTGCTGGATCGATTTTAATCAATTTTTTCAGTGAATGACATAGACTATATATTTTATAACCGTGCGAAGCCGGAGCGGGCCGCTAGTAATATATAAAAAATCTCGGACTCATGTGAACAGAAAATTAGGCGATAAACCAATTCTTAGGGAACATTGCAAGATTATATCTATTCATTTACATATATTCTACGTATCTGTAATGAGTTACAATTAATTCTCCGTTAGATTAAACATGACCAGGCTGGCTTATTTAATCTCCCTGTTCTAAATGCAATGGAACATAACCTTGAATGTGATATAAACATACAGTTCAATTGAAATAATATGCTTTTGTTGTCGTTCATGAATGTGAGATGATTTTGTTCTAAATACAAGATCAGTGCCTATACTTCTATGCTGTTATATGTATTAACTTAATATGCAGAAGGTATGATAAGTAAAACAATTGACTGGATGGAGGGTTGTCAACAACAGTGTGAAATTTTTTATCCAGCCACATCCTCTAAAGTCTCCCTGGATTGGTAATGTTACTGTTAGCTCCCGGGAAGCAATCACAGGAGTGAGATTACGCTCAGGACACAACCCATGCAAAAAGTTCGCCTTTACGATGCGTAAAGTGCCATCACCGTTTTGCGAAAGTTGCGGGTCCATCGACGATGTTCACCACATCCTGGCAGAATGTGTTCGAAGTTAGAGTATAACATCTGGGCTAAATACTTCTGGTTGATTCTATATTGGTTTATATAACTCCATACTGTCTGATCCTACTTCTAAAGGTGCTAGAGAACTGGATAAAATTAATCTTAATCAGTGCTAATTTTAAATGTCTATAATGTTTGTTAGGCGATATAGTCGCGCAGGCGACTAAGTCGTCAATATAAAAAAAAAAAAAAATTATATGTATTAGTTTTTAAGATATCTGCATTCCTAACTAAGATATAACATAAACACAGTATAAATTAAGTTTAAAAACTAAACATGTCGTAAGTTAAATTACTAGATTATATTTTACTGCTCCTTATTATGACACTGAAGTTTAACTTTTCTTGTTAATAGGGTCTTAATAAACTGCTACAAATTAATTGGCGCTGACTTACCCAATTATTACCGGGAGTAGTGGGGTAAAACAAAGACTTGATTAACCAGGGTAAACCTAAACACAGAAGAACATCAAACGTATTCGATCCTATAGAGTTGCTCAATCCCATAGTACCATGTCCTGGAATCAAAAATCTTGTTATATGTTACATACCTTTGACAATAACTTTAGTTCATAAATAAAACTGTCAAAGTGCTGAGGTAAGGCACGGACTTTATACAGCCTTTATTTTTTTATATTTTATAGGTTATCGAACATATTGTAGCGACTCTAAACAGGTAAGTCATTTCACATTTTTTTGTTCAATTCAAAAATCCTATAGAGATAATAACCTATTCGGTTTGCATTTCACTTATTTATGTGCATAACGTGATGTACAACAGAAATTATAAATTTATTAGAGAAAATAAATTCGACTTTCAGTTTTTTACTAACTGACTTATTAATTCATATACAAAAAGGTAAAGTTGGTTCGTTTCTACGAGCTTGTTGTTGGTTTTGGTTGGTTGGTTGATTGGTTGTTGGTTTACGATAAAAATGTTGGTCACCATATTTATCCGCGACACGGTCGATATGCCATGGTCTCCACACTACTTTTAGATTTTAAATATACTTTAAAATTCTAATAATTTTTAGAAGTAAAATAAAATATCATGAGAAGTAAATACCTTGTCTGGTAACTAGGACGCTTGATACCGCTTCGGGTAGGCTCGTTCCTGCCGCCAGAATTGTAAGCCCGGTAATACTATCGGGTACGTTGAGTGTATCACCTGGAAACGTTTATTATTTGTTGCTATTACTGCAGCACCATCTAGTGACCAGTTTCAGAGTTTAAATGGTTGCAGTTATACTTACACATATTACAGAGTTCTTTTGGAAACATTTAAATATTGTCTCACAATGTTTAATTTCCTGTAAATCCTAGATATATTAAATATATATTATTAGATATATGCGTATATTTTTATCATATACTTTCTTGTTATATAAGAAAACATAAAGGAAAATGTTGTGACGAAAGCATAGTGTTATGGTAAGGCTTTTAATAGTTTCACCTGGGTAGCTACTACCCTCAAAATTGAAAATCTATCGCCGAACACCGGCGTGTATTCAGTGCAATGACGTACGGTATGTTCCAGCAGCTACACTTGACCCAGTCTCCCTTTAGGCTTAGTGCGTGAACCTTCTTGAATCTCATTGTTATTTAACATCAAATGAGATTGTGGTCAAACGTGTTCAAAAACGGGTCAAAATCTATTATTATTAAAAAAACTGATACAGGCTATGTGTCATATCACTGTAATGTGATTGATTTAGTGGTGATACTATATAAAAATAATTACCAATTATCGTGATTATCCATGCGACAACGTATGAAGTTCCTCCTATCCAAATGATGCACATAATAAAAGTGAGCGGATACAGATATTGTCTCTTTCGGCAGTCTGGTATCGTAGTCCACAAGATAACGCTAATAGGCCAGGTAAGAATCCAGAAAGCTTTCTGCCACACTGTCGCCTTTTCACCGGGGAATGACCACAAGGAACTCGTGCTTATGTCTGCATAAAATAATATCGGATTGTATATATAATAAGGTAATAAAATTGGTTTACGAGTGTTAAATTTTTTTAGGATTAACGTTACGATAATTTACAACTGTTTATACTTCCTGCATACAACTGCGAAATCGTGCGTATATCTAGTTGACGTCTGATGCTTTTTTTTTAATTTAGATTAACATAGAAATTATTCATATAATTACAAATAAATAAATGATATAATTATTTACATCTTCAATAAATGATTTAAGAAGCATCCTGGCGACACTTCCGTTCGTAGTTAAGGTGACCGATCCGGATAGGGATCCTTTCGCCGCTCTCTCGACAAGTGTACGTACAGGTGGACGAGGGTTCGAAGCCCGCTCTTGACGTGATTATATGATATGACGTCATTCTACTTTTTCTAAATATTTATAACGTACGTAAATATGGCGGCATTTGTTCGATAAAGGACGATTGCCAATTGTTTGTTGGTGCACATTGGTGCATTCTCTTCGATAATTGAACAAAGATACATTGTCTTGTATATGGTTAATACAATTTATTGTCGTCATTTTCGAAACGCGCACCATCTGTTCATATACGATTCATTATTCATTTTTAATTTTTTTTTTATAAAAGCCAATAAAGCAATATTAATTACGAAATTTTACGCGCACTCAATTTCTTAAAAATCCGTCGATCTTCTCAATCGACTTGTTATTTGACTTTATTTTATAAAAATATGAGTATGCTAACGTTTGCTCGCGGGTTCGTTCGTGTTACTGTACACTTGACATATAGCTCGGGATTTTTTTTTTTTAGAATCTGACCTACACTGTTAGGCCTGAAAAGGCCTTTACAGTTCCACCGGACTACAAATCGCTCGGGAACATTCTGTACGAAAGGTACTCTATATATTTCTAGTAGTTACAGCGTAAAAAACAAACAAATTCATATTCGCATTTATGATATTAGTTTTAGAGTTTTATGATTTCTGAAAAATTATCACTATTAGTGTTTTTAATTTTGATTTTGATCAATTTAATTTTTTTATGTCCGAATTTGTGAATGTAATTTTTGTTTTTACAACATCTAAAACTACTATTTATAATGTTTATGTCGTGTCTTTTTTTAATTGTGCATAATTTCAGTATATACTTTTTTTTATCAAAAAGGAATGAATTTTTTTTTTGTATTTCCATAAATATTTTGACAATTAGAGTCAACGGAAAAACGATATAATCATGCCTTGTACAAAATTACAAAAACATCGTTTAAGCTGTTTTTGAATTAAATCTGGATATACAAACAAACAGACAGGCAATGATTTTTGAAACGTCATATTATTTGTAACGCCATCATTATTTATTTAGAGATATCTATCACAAGATTCTGAAAAAATAAATGAACTGTTCATACAGAACTATAGATTTATTATTAATACAGACAGATACATGACACAATTAGCAAGAATATCGAATTTCAAACGAGAATGTAGTTCTATAGCACAGTTACGAATAGATAAATTGAGTTGGCAGAATAATTTGGCAGTGCGTTTTGCCAATTCTTGTAAACTGCGGCTTGGCTGTTTTATGAAAGAAATCCTTGTAACGCTGATTCTAACGCTAGTTCGTCACACTTCAGTTATTCTTCATATCGAATCTATTTACTACTAGATACCCGCCCCGGCTTAGTAAGGGTGTACTAAGGAAGCGAATCAAAACAAAGACTCCCTTTACAAGTACGAAGTTGTAAATAAATAAATCGGCTACTGAGCAACTAAATGTTTATATGTCAATTTTGTCAATATTGTTGACGATCTTCCTTCTGATAGTCTATCTCACTCACTCACTTATTTTTTTTATATGAAGTCTTTCTAACCCAAACTTCACTTTTCCATACGATTTTCCTAACATTTTTTCATACAAACTTTGTCTTGTGAATTACATACACAGCAAAATAATTAGCCAAATATGCGCAGCCGCTTTGAAATGATGAGTTTAAATAGGTTACATTCGACAATTGATTTTTGGTTACATAGATATTAATTATAAAGCAGCAAGGAAAAGAAGCAAAAGAGAGAAAGAAAAAGTTTTTTTATTGTTGGAACACATCACGGTTATATGATATATAAAGGACATATTCCTACTTAATAAAAATCTCCAATAACAATACTTCCTATTCAGCTACATGTCGCAGTACCACTGAGTGCCCTACAACGCTGATATTCACTGGGGGCCATAACAATGTACGGACGTCTAATCGGTGGCTTAACATACATATGACATAACTAAGAAAAATAAAAATAAAAAACATTACAATACAGATGAGCCGCAAACGAAACAAAAATATTACAAGGCTAGGTGATGTAAAAATTGAGAGTGAGTTAACAAATATGCTTGATGAGCTTCAAGGATCCATTTGAATTCGATACAAAACCCGATTTCACATAGCATATTTTGCAACTTTATAAAGAAAAACAGTATCATGCCTAAAAGATAATACCTGAACCAGTGGAGTCATGCCTTCTCGATGGTCTTAGTCCTTGTTCCAGGTCATTACTTTGGACAGAGCGATTCATGCCCTGGTTGGCATCCAAGCGATGGGGTTTTTCTAATAAATTAAAAAAAAAGTACTTGATGTTCAAGATTGAATATAAAACGGGTTTCATTGACAATACTAAATAAAAGTTTTTTTTTATATCATAGGGGGCAAACGAACAGGTGGGTCACCTGGTGGTAAGTGATCACCGCCGTCCATAGACACTAGCAACACCAGGAGAGTTGCAAGTGCGTTACCGGCCTTTTAAATATGTAGGTCTCCGGCGCTCTCACTGATCGAACGAAACGCAACAGTGCACAGGCACTATTAATTCACCTCGGCTTTCTGTGAGAGGGTGGTACTACCCCGGGCGAGCCGACCCATTCATTCTGAAACCAGTAATAGTTTCAGCGTAGCTCTACCACCTACATAATCTAACTAATCATAAAAGTAACTGATCGAGACAATAAATACCTTTTATAAGCAATGGTGTAGTTTCAGTGTATGGTTTTGGTTTCCTGAATATGCAGCAGCATCCATTTTTGACGAATGAACCAAGACGATCGTTGAAAATCATAGCTAAAATTGTATTTTTAATATTAGTACAAATTTTTATCGTCTTATATATATATATGTGTGTGTGTGTGTATATAGAGATATGTGGTGGTGCGCGCGTCACTCAAAAACTACTAGATAGATTTGTATCTTTTTTTTATTGTTTTACATCTTCGACACTTGGTCTTTATCTAAAAAAAATAATAATAACATAGCTTCGTGTAATATGAAGTTATTAAAGCTTCCAGAAACTATGATTTTGTACATACAATATGTTATTAACATAATAAACGATTCAGACAAAGTTGCGGGTATTAGCTAGTAATAATAAAATAAAAATTAGTGTTATAGAATAACTACATAAATACGACGAAATGTGAATGATGAGTTTAGATTATGGCATCTTCGATTGATCTTCAAATAAGACCTCGCCTACAATATTCCTTGAAGTTAAATAACGCTGCTGCCGAAGAAGAATAAGTGCTGCACGTTAATCTTAAAAAGGGAGCTATTCGTATATATCAATTAAAACAAGCAGAAAAAGGCAGATTATTTACTTGAGGGTTTTAAGTAATTAGGCAAGGCTTTATAGCCCGGCGACGCTGTAAAGGTACATCAGACCAACAGCGTATAATCAATTTGAAAAAAGCCAAGCTTTAGAAATTTGCTACCACTTATTATTACAGTTTCCTCACGCAGATTTTTTTTCCCCGAAACTTCGGAGTCATTGACGTTATATATAACCCCGCTATCGGTTATATATTGTCATTCATTATATGGTGTCTATTTACGATGTAATGTATTTTAATGTTTAATATATATATACCTAGGTTCGTTAATTAAATATTTCAAAGAAGTAAAACGACTGTTAAAATTTAGCCTTACTAAGCAATAGTTATAGCTGATTGGGCTTATAGTTTTATGACACTGCTATTAGCTATTTGGGTTTTCGTTTTGCTCTTATGTAATACCTAATTAGAAATTTCAAATATCTTAAAGACTCATTTTCGACAAAATATCAATCTACTTCAATATTTCTTCCAAATAATACATTAAGACATTATCGGCATGTATTTTGACAACATAAATTGTGTTCAATAAATGATCTTTGTAGGTATAAGTTAGTGCAGATTAATAACAAAATAAATGGATATATACCTAATATATAGAAGAGATACATTAAAACGAGCAGTAGCGCCTCATGCCAGTATATCTTGTCGTCTAGGATTGATAGAATCAGCGCGATCACAGCCACTGCGTACATCAAACAATCCCGGGAAACCGACCACCAATCCAAATCGATTACCTGAATACATTCGATTAAACATTGCTTAGCTTAGATTAGCTTAGTCAGATCGAGATACCCGGCGACAGTTCAAGCCGAGGCGCACCGTGTGCCCTTGCGCTGATCGCTTAAACAAATCGGGTGAGTGCCTTAAGCGCTCCCCTTAGTAGTCCGGTGGAGCTGTAGAGGCCCTGCCAGGCCAAAAGTGTAGGTTAGTTGAAAAAAAAAGATTAAACATTGAAATTAAATGTGTTACTACTACTGGGTAAAGATTTTTTCTGAGAGTAGGGACAAGCTTAATTATCACATCAGCCCATAATGTATTCCGTGATGTCAAACACGTAGAAATTTATAGTTCTGTCATTTTCCCATTATACTGTGATACTACAAGAATACCCTCAAGCTTGCTTATACTTAACTCACCTCACGTTGTTTTCTGTCATCGTCAATGTTAATAAATTGAAATTAGTAAATGTACGCGAATTCGGAAAAAATCGTTATGTATATATACACACTATAATATTATATAGAATGTCGTACAAATGTATAAGAGTTATACATATTATTTCATATACAGTCAAAAGCGGCCTGTTATTCAATATAAAGACAGAGTCCTTTATACTATATCGAAATTATACATTACCAGTAACAATACACCCTATTCTGTATGCCGCTAACGTTAAACACATAAATATTTTTCAATTTCTCTATATTTCATTTGTATGTATATGAGGACTGTTTGTTATATACAGAGATTTAAAAAAAAAATACTAGAACACGATACGACAGTTGCGTAAATAATCACGTGGCAATAAATATTAATCAAGAGACACAAAAACATTAACATTATATGGATTCAGTAAAACGATTGTTAGACATATTTTTTTAGCTAATTATACCAATGTAATGTATTATTACTTCAAAGTCAGATATGATATATTTTCACGCAATGAAATGTAATGCTTTTAATACTGCTACATGTCAACTTATAATGTATGTTTTTGTTTTATAATGTCATATTTGGACTACTATCTCCAAGTCATTGTATATGAGGCGAGCAATTAATGAATGCTCTTCTTGATTCGTTGAATAAAAGGCAATTACAGTAAACTCTCTTTATTCACGAGGGTTAGGATTCTTAGGTTATGTCTCGAATAAGGAATGGTATTTTGCATATAAATATAGAACATGCACTCGGAGCCCAGAAAATAAAATAAAATAGGTTTATTTAAAAAAAAGCAAGGAATTCAGTGATTCTTTATGGTCTTGCATCTTTTGATAGGTCAATTACTGCAAATGCATAGTTTCCAGCTCAAGAGAGAGGGAGACCGGGCGCATTGTTCATAACTAGAATTTTTTATTAAATTAGTTTCAATTTTAGGAACAAAACAATTTCGCAACCCATTAAGTAAAGTTATATATCTTACACCACGTGTCTTATCGTACGTCCTCGCACGTCCCTTTGCGGTTTATATCAGAGGCTCTAGGGACAAGCAGTATTTTTCTAATTCGAAAGTTGTGCAGTGGCGTCTTTTGTCAAGGACAATTAGACTTAGACCCAACTAAGTTTGTTACTTTATTAAATATTTTAACGCTTATTTGATTATTGCCTATTATAAATATTCATTACGTATATATTGCTAATCTCAATCAAACCAAGAATAAGGGAATGTGAATAAGGAAAATATACTGTTCTCTTATATCGTAATGTGTGAATACATTATATGTAAATAGTATGTGGTGTGGTTTAGTATATACCCCGGTAGCGAATAAAGCGCAACATGCTGGCACCGCAAGAACGTTGAATACAGCAGATCCGACCACGGCGCCAACACCTATGTCTCCTTCAGTTACAAATGTTCCGACGCAGTTAATAAATAGCTCAGGACTCGAGCTTGCAACGGCCATGAACGTCGCCCCGGCCACGTCTGATGCCAAATTCAAACCTAAGAGAAATTAATAACAGGAATTATTTTACGATTTCAGAGAACAACAATAATATAAGTGCGCACACATTTCACTTGTGGACAAAGACATAGTCGAGAAACAATGTCCACGGCAACTCATTCTATACTATTGAATATTTCAAACATTAAGGAATCTGTAGTTGTTGTACTTTTTTTTTCGTTACTTTGATGTCAGAATCTATTTAAAGGCTTCTAATTTCATATTGGGATTTGATATATTTGTATATAGCCAGTTACAGCCATTAATTTCAGTTGACTGTGATTCGAAATTATAGTCTGGATTGAAAAAAGTGTAATATTTAAAAAGAAAAGCATAGTGCAGTAATTCCTTAAGTGGTTTCCGTGGAAAAATGACTAGGGTTCTGCCATTTAGTTTTGATGACCGTGGAATTCTTATCACGGCCGTTAATTTTTTTAGGGTTACAAATTTTATTTTTGAATCTTATTTCAAAATGCATTATCTTTCATTTGCTGTAATTTAAGGGCTCTATAGTTTTAAAAGTTTAGGAAACGATGACACAGCGTGTAGAATCTTCATAAAATTTTAAAATAAATAAGAGATATTACAAATAAAGAATTTGTATTATTTAAATCGTAGAAGTTTTAGCTATTAATATGCGATATGACGTAACACTGGAAGTCAGGATTGCAGCTCTCAGACTAAAGCCACTAAAGCTACATGTAAGGCCTCTAACCTCACTTGGAACGGTCTAATCACGTCAATCTTATAACAAACAGTTTCGCCAAAAATAACGATTCTAGGTCGTTAATAATCAGGGTAAACATAATGTTATAGAATTGTATTAAAAAGTATTCTCTTTTATACGGTAGATAAAGACGATAGGCTAGGATATCTTTGCTCAAACATGCCTCAAATAATGTATCCGTCTTTTTCGACATGGTTTTGTTAGGTGTCGTTCTACAGTTCACAATCTACTTGTATAAATCAAATGATATCCGTAATTCCTTTAATAATCTTTATATCACGTGGATTGAATTTATATGGATTTTTCCGAGGCATCTGATACATTAAATCATGATCTTCTAATTCAACAACTTTGTGCATATGGAATCCATGGAAACACACTTCGTTGGGTAGAATCTTACATATTTTGCCACAGTCAAATAGTTGCCATTAAAGGTCACTTGTTATACCCCATCTTCATAGCTTCGGGGTTACCCCAAGGTTCACATTCGGGACTTTTACTGTTTATGTTATTCATAAATAATTTAATTGTCTACCTCCAAAGTGATTGCTTTATTGTAAGCTGATAATTTGGAAGTTTTTGAAAAATACGTAATGCTATTCAGAATAGTTATAAAATTAATAACTACTCAACCAAACGTAAGGATATCGCCAGAGATCCTAGTCTTATGTTTGATAGTAAATTGTCGTTCCGTCTATATTACGAACATATTACTAATAAAAGCAACCAGCTCCTTGGCTTTCCATTTCATATAAATAAGAGATTGAAGAGGTCTTATGTCTATGTTGTATCTTTATAAGACTTTAGTAAGGCATATATACTCGAATATGTTTATGTAGTTTGGTCTCCATATTACTCAGTTCATACAAAATATATTGAACGAATACAGACAAGATGTTCAAAGATACTTTTTCTTAGGCACTGGATAAAAAAAATACTCTCAAATCACCTTGAACGTGCCAAATGTTTTCAATTCTCATCTTTGTCTAGCAGAACGCAAGGAAGTGAATTAATTTACCTATATAAAATGTATATGTGCTTGTGCTTGTGTATATGTGCTTAATTTTAACGCCAATATTTGTGGTCACTGCAAAGGACTATTTTACATTCATTTTTATAAAAGTAATATTTCTTTTAATAATCTAATTGCTAATATGTGTCTGTCGTGTAATAATATCACTCGTTGTATCGTCTGCAGTGCCGATATTGACATATACATTTTTCACCTTAGTCTGAGTTAATTTCGACGCGTACTCTATAAATACAGGTATTTGATTGTATTTTATTAAGCATAGATAGTGCAAGCACAAAAATTGGGATAATATAGCAGACAAAAAAACGATTACCGAAAACTGTAAAAAATTGAATTTATTAGCTATAAGCATTGTAATATAAATATATACTGGAACGGTCAGGGTTATTACAATAGAAGGTAATTACTTACGTTCACATATTATAGATATAGCCGGTACGAAATATTGTTCGCAAACACTGCCCAGTAATAAAAAACAAAATAGCGCCAGCACACAATGTATTAAAATAAAACCCTGTAAATAAAAACACACCCTTTAAAGTTGACATGTATTTATTTGTAATAACATTTAAATAATAAATTAATGTTATATTAGTTGTAATATTCTCTAGAAATATATAATTTTTTTATCATAATTCTTATTCAATTTGCGAAACGTTCATAATTTCGTAACATTAGAGACTGCCTATATAGTCATGTCCAGTGCGGAGTAGCATTTCGATATTGATATATAATCGACAAAGATCGAGTGTAATTATTATAAGTACATTTTTTTCAAAGATTAATTTTACATCAGATATGACATAGTATATATAAGTGGCATAGAGTAAGTAATTATAATAAAATGTACGCAAATTATAAAAAAATAATATTATGTAGAAAATAAATCATTTATAATATGTCAAAATAAACTGTTTATATATAATATGTTTTATTTTCAACCAACTTTGTGGCGTGCCTATACCAGTGCGCGCAAATTTCATTTTAAGCAAAAACTAACTTCATGGTGTGTTACGCATGCGCACGCAACTTCCTTTTCGAGTTAAACATTCATTACTATTTCTCAAAACGCACCAAAATAAGTATAATTAAAATAGAATCATTATAAAGCACAGCTTACAGTATATTTTATTTACATCTATACTAAGGTTATTGAATATATTCCAATTGATATGAAAATTATTAACACTAACGAAAAATGGACCAAATCGTTTTCACATGGCATTTAATTAAAATATGTTTAATAACTTTTTTTTCATTTACTTGTGTGTTTATTATAATCATATTCATACAGGATTTAATTTAAATAAAGAATGACTATACATTACTCACATGTTGTCGTTGGAAGCGCGACATTCCGTCAGAAGGAAATTCCAATATAGCGGGTGGTGTACAATTTCTCCCATTGTCAATGACGCTTAGCAGTCTACGCGAAGTGAAACCTAAATCATATACTTTCTAAATAAAATTATACTTCTGTAATTTAAAACTAATAATATCAACCCGTAGTTACTTTACCTTCGTCTATCGATATTAAACCATTCGTGTTAACGTGACCGCTGTAAATATTTGTACCGCATCTAACCAATAAAAATATTAATGGTATACATAAAAACACTACAACCCTGATAATCGTCGCATTTTTAAATTTACACTCGATATCTTTAGTCCTTATCAACATTATTGCCATTAAAAACAATAATTATGTTTTGTTTATCGACGAGATATTTATATTTGCCACCGCAATAATATGATTAATTAATTCTGTGTACGCGGATATCAAATAAAAAAATCGTACAGCTTACAGTATGCACAACTTATTAGCATTCGTACGAAACTTTCAAAACATAAGTCGATATAAACGTACTCAAAGTTCAGTGGTTCAATTATCACTGGGATATATTATTACTATTGCCTTTAGTGTTTGATGAAAATAATTATTATCGATAAATGGTATGATTACATGTTCGTATTATCATTCTTATCAATGGTAATGTAAACAAACTAGCCGCTTCTGATCACAGCTAGTGAGTAGAACGAGAGGTGATTTATATCGTTTTAATCTATGAGTTAACTTGTAGTAGTTAGTTATCTTATATATTAACTAGCAGGCCCGGCGGACGTTGTCCTGCGCTGATAATAAAAAAATATATACTTATGTGCATGAAACGTTTAAGGCGGCTTGACTATTTTCGATTCTTTCAACAATTATCATTATATTTCAACAAATTTACAAATGATATATCTTAACCTTCCCCGTGAATTACTCTGTCTATTGGTAAAGACCGCGTTGCAATCTATTTTGTAGTTTTTGAGTTTATTGCTAACATCCAGACAGACAGACAGACAGACAGACAGACGCGGCGGACGACTTGCTTTTATTATATTCGATTCCAACGATCGCGTTCGTTACGCTCACATACTACGTGATACGCTACTGGGGAATTATAACACATTTGTCAGTTGACTAATTTTTCTCTTAATATATTATCTATATATACAATGAAAATACAGTTTCTTCGAAGTCGAGCTTCAGAACTACAGACTAGGACTAGGACTGTGCTCATTCGATGCGGAATTTTTCGTTGATAGTTATAGGCTTTTTAGATTCCATTGACCGTTTAACATTATTTTTTTTTTAATATTAGCTAATCTTCTATATACATATGGGCGAAGACAACATATTTCAGTACTTTTTTCTCCTCTGTTTGTGAACCGACTTTTTTTTATCGTTAGTTCGTGAATTTTAATGTTATCAATAAAAAATTAAATGAAAATAGTGTTTTTTAGTCTACAGCATCGATAAGTAGAAACCTTAAATTCTTTCCTCGGTCATACTTCACGCTCCTTACGTCTACAATCTACAATGTTTGTAGATGCTATAGTAAGAAAAACCTGATTAAAATGGAAACTTTAAAAATAATGGATTATGGTCGAATTTTGAACACTGGACGACCACTTATATATTTATTTAACAAAATACTATTCCAATTGATTATTTTGATCTTAAATCAAGATATCAATTTATGCGGTCAAGGATGCTTTGAAAGTCTTACAGTGTATAGTAAAATGCAATATTCTCGCCTACGAAGACTGAAATAGATCCTTTTTTGGTAATAATATAAAAAAAATCGAAGTATCTACTATTTATCGGGCAAATTTCCGATTTTGATGGTCACTTCTCGAAACTATTACTAATCATTACGTTTTTCCGTAGGTGGTAAGTAGTAATGATAAAAACGAACAAAGGTATCATGTAAATCAATAAAAGGGTTAGGGAGGTTAAATATTAATGCCAAAATTAAATAAAACAAAATAAAGTGCAGCCCACACTTAATTCTGATAACCTGTACTTAAATTTATGAAATAAAACTCATACTACGTAATTTTCATCATGTATTTTGTGGTTACAGTCCAGTTACATATATGTCTTTTACCATCTTTTACAATATATCCTTCTTTGGGACTTAATAGGTTTCCTTACATAGAATTGCATACTTGGATCTCTTGAGGACTCTTGAGATATAACTCGAACTTGTCTAATATTCGATTACTTACTCCCATATCTGATATCAGTTCTTAAGCATTTCTCAATGACTGCAATTACACGAGAACAAATCTCCAATAACATTACGTTTGTGGTCACGGGCCTAAACAAATTTATTTGTATTTAATTCAAGTTCGAAAATGTAACAGAATTTACACAAGTCAAAGATGATTGATTGCAGCCACAAAAGAGTGAAGAAAATAATTTCGGCCAGCAGATGCATTCTAATTTCTAATTTATCAGCTGAAATATACATAATCTAATCAACATAAAAAACAACTAATTAGCCAACACTCTTCGAAGGTATCAATAAAAAGGCGAAAGGATGTCATCACGAAATCTAATCCCTTTTCACGGTCTTCGTTAAAAATATTCCATTAAAAATCAATAGATTACATTGCTTGAAGTGGTCATAAAAGTTTCCACTATTTGCCGACTTGTACACATAAGGTAGGTAAATCGTAATAATAATAATAATATGAGTGTGTTGCAAGATAATAAATAAATAGTACTGATAATTTGATACGACATTAGATTACAACAACGCCATATGAGGGATTCGTTTTGTAATAAAACTGCGAGTTTTAATTAGCTTAGAATTATTATCTATGGCGATGGTATTTCAGTGTGACGATTTGAGATTACAAAACAAAACATAGATATACTCATTCAACTTAAAGTTACTTACTACTAGCAGGCCCGGCGGACGTTGTCTTGCCGTCATGGTAAAAAAATATATACTTATGTCCATGAAACGCTTAAGGCGGCTGGACCTTTTCCGATTCTTTCTACAATTATCATTATATTTCTACAAATTTACAAAAAAAAAAAAACATTTACAAATTATATACCTAAACCTTCCCTGTGAATTACTCTATCTATTGGTGAAGACCGGATTACAATTCGTTCAGTAGTTTTTGAGTTTAACCGGAAAATCCAGACAGACAAACGGACGCG
Source organism: Antheraea assamensis (assembly GCA_035772565.1). Lineage (NCBI taxonomy): Eukaryota > Metazoa > Arthropoda > Insecta > Lepidoptera > Saturniidae > Antheraea > Antheraea assamensis. The sequence goes on from JAQQSE010000065.1 coordinate 2,655,864, forward strand.
ACGAACGACTTTGTTTTGTAATATGTATTGAAGTACGAATATTTATACTACTTTGCCAAATTAAGCAATCATAGTATTAGGCCTCTTTCAACTAATCGTTATTTTCCTTAACTGTCAGATTTGCACATCCAGTCTTTCTTAGCTTTAAATGCATGAAACGAAGACGCTTGTCTGATACTATGCTTGTTAACTTATTTACCCATGGCGATAGTCGGGTATGAGCAGAGGAGGGGAGACAGCTGCCCTCTGATAATTTATATGTACGGCCGCAGTATTCTTATAACAAAGAGTTAACATTTTTTAACAATGTAGTATAATGGATCATTCTATATTTATATAAAACAGACAAAAAGTGTGTGATGACCATTACATACTATGTGTATATTATTGGCTTCCAGACAAACGAAATTCAGATAACTCCCTGGACATGCTATGTCTCGAAAGTATCTGCATTAGCCAGGTTCCGTGCTTTCCGTTTCATAGGGCACATATGTAGAGAATTCTCCTTTCTAGATCAAAAGGTGTATATCTAGCCAAAAGGAAAGCTGATTCCAGATAACATTTAGATCACATTTACAACATACTGACCGATTATATGAAATCCGCAGGTTAATCTGCCGGCCATCATTCTCTATGGTTTACGTAAAACAGTGGTATAACGGGTCGTCAAGTACTCAGCCACACAGGGGCCTCATAAAGAACTATGCACCATATGATACCTATGCAGTGGTTTTGGCGAGAGAAATGAAGACTCCGAGATTGAGCAACAGCCACGTCAGTATGGCAGTAGCGTCAATGAAATTCAGAGTCAGATGCCTGAAGAACTTTATAAATTGATGTTCCTGATTGCAGGTCGGAATCTAAACCCATTTCAAGCTCCAGAAGTTAGATCCGATCGACAACATGCGACACTTTTAGGTGTGACTAAAATAACAGCATCTTGGTGCGACTTATATCTGGTTATGAGTAACATGTTGCCCCCATAACAAACAAACAAAACTAACGTCATGAAGAAGCATAACGTACACCACTCTTAAAAAGCTATAACTTTGTTCAGTAGTATAATGAAGGGAGATGGGGACTATGAGTCAACTGAGCACCCTTGCTACAATAGCGGAACTATTCGGCTAGATTTCCATTGTAACAAAACCAACTGTGCTTCAAATACATTGAGGAACTCCAATTGATGAGGTTTAAGGATATTTTAAGTCAGTATCCAGGATTGTTTAGATAGGCCGTCGAGTCTAAACCAGTGTTTTTCTCTTTTAGTTGCTTCAGGGGTCATGTGTGCACGTCGTTGCTGTACAATTCAGGTTTAGGCGTAGGTGAAAACATATGAATATACGTAGGAATAGGTCCTCCGTTGCGAAAAAAGAAAGTTCACAACTTTTTCTCGGAATTATGGCTGAAGTGTCATGTTACAGTGGGCTAATCGGCGTACTTTGTCACAAGACTGTATGGGTGCTTCCACAGATTCCGTCTGAACGTCTTCGGCAACTACTCAGTTCCATGCACTCGGTCAGCCTGGCATTGTTGTAAGTATATTTAGCATAATCATTTAACTTTGTTTTGTTGCAGTTAGCTTCGAGAATATCATGGGTAGAAGTAGCGTTAAGTATGAAAATTAATTTCTGTAAATTCTATAGTGACTTTGTCATGAAAACTACTTCTGTATTTACATTTTTTACCCTCTATTTCTCCCGATTGCTTCTTCTATGACGAGTATATTTGAGCGTCAAAAGTTACTTCGGATATGTTTTCACGCTAGTTTTTAGTAGTGTTAAATGCCGCTTTAGTTAGATCCTTCTTATCTTAATACGATAACCACATTATGGATTTTATCAATATAAAAGGAGATTCCAGACTATTAAAACGGTTTGCGAGTTGCAATTGGAATTTTTCGTAGCCAATAATAACATAATTAATTATACAATAGACTTAAGACCATCTATAAATTGTTAAAATTTAAGTCGGAGCGAAGGCAAAATGGCGTCCATGTAAAAGTATGACATCATCCATAGTGACGTCACAGTTATGATTTGATTCGTTAATTCACTAAGACCAATATAAACACGTTAACCGAAATAGAAATGCCATACTGTATATAATGACGGATTATCCGTAGATGTGGTTAATCCAACTATTTATGTCAAAAGATAAGCCCCATCGAGTTTCTTGCCGGTACTTCTCGATGACTGGGTTGTTTTCCGAACCGGTGGTAATTTTAACGTTCATAAGCGCCTTCTTAGGGCCTAAATTGAATAAAGTATAATTTGATTTGATATTGATATCTGAGTAAGAATGCCCAGCTTTTTTATTTTCGAACTGACAACGCTATTGGCCTGATAGGCCTCTACAGTTTCATCGGATTAGTAAGGGGAGCGCTTAGGGCACTCACCCTATTTATTTAGACGATCAACACAAGGGCACACGGTGCGCCTGGGCTCGAATTGTCGCCGAGTATCCCAATCTAACTAAGCTAAGCTATCTATCTCATACATATATGAGTTCGTGAAATACTATACACGTGTGAAACATGTATGGCCATCCAGTGTCTAGTCGTCGGTCGTCTTTTAAAGCATTCAGCCAAAGATAACAGCCAATAATAATTAAGATGCACGGGCAGCCGATACCTCCAACCAATGGTGTTTCAGAAAATGTACACATATGATAATAATTCATGTTATGTGTTATTCTGTATATTACAACAGTACATAAAGTTTATGTGTGATACGCTCGAAAACGAACCGACAGACAGACAAAAAATACAGAAAACATAGATATGTATGTGTTTAGCCAGCAATTCTAAGGCCTCTCAGAGTATTTTCCTCTCAATTATAATTAATCTACTGATTTCGTCTTTTTGGTGTTTATTGTACATAAGACAAACACATATATGAAAGTGTATGTGTATGAAAAATATATCTTGTATGTAACTTCGGTCTGTAAACTATTATTATACCAAATTTCATCAAAATCCGCCCAGTAGTTTGTGCGTGATACCTGTACAGACACACAATAGAAATTCTAAAAACGATAGAAATGTGTTCTGTTATTGATCCTTCGGCCTCATGAGATTTTTTTTTTATATATTTATTGATTGATTTAAAAGAAGGTAGTAAGTAAGAATTTGGACGAAGGTGTCATTTTGGCCGTGTATTATCTACCTTCTTTTTTATATTGTATCTATATATACGTAAAATAAAATGATATAGGTCTACCTTTATACGCGCAACACGACTATACTGGATAGATTTAAATAAAATTCCTTTAGGTATTTTTAGAACTTGATTCTTATTTTAAAAAGAAATGACCACGATAACAATATGATATTAACAATATACAGTAATTAAAATATTGAAAAATACGATTGTTATAAATACTTCGAAGTCAGCCATTTGTGAAGCGGGCAAGTAGTGTAGTTACGCATGGGCAGGAGAGGGGATGTAAACTGACAACATTCATATACAGCAATTTTATAGGTTTACTTTTCCCTTTGTATATAAAACGTAATGTTAATATAATAAATAACGCGGACGAACCTGCGGGTATCAGTTAGTGATTTAATAAATAGATTAAAGTCTTATGTGTAATGAAATCAATAGATTAATGTTCTTAGTTGAAGCACTTGTAAGGCAGAGTATGTACAAACATAACTAACTATACCTATTACATACGTGACACACCTACATTTGCTCAATATTATCGTATGACTCATGAATCTCATGGTGATCATATCAACTTACTACGAATTGCATTAATAATTTTAATTGTGGAAGTCGCGCGGCGGCGTTCCGTAAATCAAATGGTAAATTGACTTTTGACCTGACACGGCGGATTAAAACTAAAATGACACGAACTGACTTTATTTGTAACTAACAACAGTCTCTGACTTTGTACGCGTTATTTATAATATGAAAATTAATAAACATAAAACTCTAGATTAAACCATTCATTCGGGCTACATTATATGTAGCCTCTATAAATGAAATAGTTTTTAGAATTGCACCAGTTGTTCTGGTGATTCTAGGAGATAAACGAATAAAACATACCCCTTTATAATTCTAAAATAGATTACATACTTTTAAAACATTTGGAAAACTATAAAAAAATGTTGAAAAAAATGGATACTTGAGTGCAATATCGGTTCGGTAATACTTTATTTTGAATATTTGGGTAACATAGAGCATTTCATTTATATTATAATTTCTTTTGTTTTTTTTTCGGCTTTGAATGAAGTACGGCTAGACGCGTTCAGTTATATTCACTCTGAAACTGCACTCGAACGGTGATCGACGTGAATTGTATGGAAATAAATAATTGGCCTCGTATTCTTCTTTTGAGAGGTGGCCGGCGGGTCCATTATGTCCATTTGAGTGCGAGCGGCGGCATTCGGACGCCAGAGGCAACGTTCTCGGTCGCCTGCGTCGCGCTTCACAACATCTGACAACATGAATATCTCCGAACTAGGTACGCCGTCTTTCATATTATTGAGAGCCTTACTTCAGAGTTTCGATCTTTCTAGCGTTTGAAACAGTCCAGCGGTCGGTGCGGTGCGGCGAGTCCCTAAGTTCGCCGGCCTCCTGGACAAGTGTGTGTACCTACGCAACAAGGTTATTTAGAACGGGGACGGAAGTGCGTTCAATTCCCGATGAACGACTAGGTCATTCACTACTGCGGGCTGAATCTAACGGAGCAACGGAGAAGATTATGTGAACGATCCGAGTGCCAGTTATTGGAAGTGAATGTTATAGTCAGTGAGTTGTGTAGCGGCGTAGCCGGAGATCATGGAGTCGCGCCGCGGTGCTTATTATCTTGTATTGTAAGTACAAACGACAGGTGCCGCACCATGACCGCCAGAATATCAGGTATGGACCAACGATGTGAATTTATTACGACCGTATTTATCTAATATACGTGCAAATAGGTAAAAGGTCAAATAACCTAGCATATGGTTGCCGACAAGTGATTGACAATTAACGTTTTCATAATCAACTGCCGCGTACAATACTCGTATGTTATAGGGTCGGGCGTGGCCCTTTATGCTCCTTGAATATCTCTATACATTGGTGACAATTATAGTGAGTCCCTGAACGAACTATTTGAATCCAATCTTATATCAAATATTTCAAACGGGAGTTTATTACGCATGAATACATGATACATGAATACATGACATTTTATATTGTAAGTTGAAATAAAAAGTATGAATTGGTTTTTAAGGGTTTTGTATATATATATATATATGTGTGTACATATGCATATAAAAATTTAAAATGATTTACGTATCTATTAATGTATATGGTGTTATCAATAGATAAAACCTTTATTGATAGTTTGACTTGTTCCAATTAATCCTTTATGTTATATATTTAGTTATATATTATTTTTAAACTTCAACGTAATGATAATTCAATTGAGACTTACCCGTGGTCCTGATTCACTTCAACGTATAACGTAACTTTAAAAAAAAAATAGTGTATTGTTCTGATATAAAAGACACGAACCACGTGCGAACCAATTTGCAAGCCTGTTATCGTACGTCTTTTAAATTATAAATTTGCCGTGATTAGTTTGTCGATGATCGTAGAGTTGGAAGGGGAGGCATGACTCGGACACAGCGCCTCATCCGGTCGGTCCTCGTTCAAATTATCAATTGGTAGTTGACCACTTCGAACTGTCGGTGTACAAGGTTGAGTTCTGCTAATCTTCTCGTGACTGCCTTTGCCCATTACCGAAAATGTATTTTTATACACGATGTATAATAAATAAGAAAATTATATTTTATTTCTAAGTTAAAAATAAATTAAAATAATAAAACTTTTGCATTATAGAGTCTTGAAATCGTAATGAAATAAAGAAATTGGATGGTACATTTTATACGATAATATGAACGATTGTAGCTGCCTAATAAACATTGTTAAAAACAGGTAAATCGAAATACGACTTACGTGGCGTTAATATGGACCTTCCTGTCCTCTTTGATCTGTCAATTTCCTTCATAGTGCACTCGGTGAGTGTCTAAACTAGATACAACACGCACAATTTGGTACTTCATACATAGAATCATACAGAAGCGATGAGTACGACGGCGAGGCTCCTCCCAACGAGTCGTATTTACCAAAATCAGTTAATCCAGTTATACAAGTTAGTGCAGCCGTCATTTCAGGCAATTTGTCCATTCCCGTCCGATTGGCTTGTTGGCTTTGTAATTTCTCGAGACGGCTTTACATTGTCTCGGGAAACGTTTGCAGAACGACATGCCTTACCAGACTAATCGTATGTACTTATATTAAGTTATTAAAATACAAGAATTAATAAATAAATGTACAAACGGTAACAGTTTATTCGGGTTTCTTCATAACGATATCTATCGTTTATATGGTTGTAATTGGTAAAGAAAACAATATTCAGAAATAGATTTTTCTAGTTCTTTACGCAATTAAAACACAATAAAATGATTCATGCAAATTTGAGGATCCTTTTTTGATTTGGAGGAAGGAAAACTATTGTTTTTTGACTTAATAATTGTAAATAATTTCCATGTATATATTACTTTTACATGTATGTATGTATATTTATGTATTTGTATATTATGTGTATATGTATATTTATGTATTGTATATTTATGTATATGTATATTTCTGTAGTAAACGTTATCGTAGATTATAATAACAGCATAATATTATGAAAAAATATGTTTGTATAAATGTTTATCCTTGAATCGTACTTGGAAAATTCGACGAATTTCTAATTAAATCTAAGTTATGTTACTTAAGTTCGATTATGCTGTGTTCATATTTAAATATTTTATTATAAGATTGTTATATTAGAAATATCTATTAGTACCATTACCTTGATAACCCTTAATCAATTATAATTAAATGAAGCAATTAATTAAAACAGAAATGATTACCGAAAATTACATCAAGCAAAGCTAGCGACAGACATGTTACTACGATACATAGAGATCACCTACGAATTTCGTCGGGTTAATTAAAATATCTACTTCTTCGTCTTCTTTTTAATCTCATCCCAACTATGTAGGGTCGGCACAACATGTTTATCATGTTGTGATGTATGATTTGGCTTAATTTTTACGAACGGCCGCGCGCCTGACTTTAACCCGCCGTGCGATTATTTTCGTACTATTGATTTCACTTCATTTACTACAATGAATTGGGCCGAAGAGATGGTTATGTTAGTTGATTCCGCCAAGCAGAAAGTTTTTCCCACCGGTGATACACATACAGACTGACATTATGTAACATTCCTACATACAGTTATGAAGATATTTCATGTGATATAAATGGGTAAGGCCGCCAAAGTTATAAATTTTGCCTGCAGCAAATAATATCAAACGGTCGGAAGTATACTGGTACTTTTTGGATTATTACTCACTCATCCAATTAATATGACATGTGGAGTTTCTGGCGGGATCTTAGTCTGTCATGTAGTGGTTTTTATATTTTATTCATAATCTTGTGTTATTAGACTCCTCTATATTTGGTAATATTGATGGTGTTTTACGTAATATAGTTCAGTTATTATGCACAAGTGAAGTGGATGGGAAATAATACGACGGAGCATGCATTCTGAGATGACACCAAAACTCCATGGAAAGTTCTAACAAGGGAGCCACCATCCTGTTAGAATATATAAGTTATCACAAGACACTTACTTGGCAAAATCTTGTTACTACACGCTGGCTAGTGCACAAACCGTGACGGAGCCAAAAAATAAAGAAGATGAAGAATATGACATGTCATGTCATTACCTAATAATAATAAAACAAGTCCCTAAAGAGAACTTCGCTTTCTATTAATAAAATAATTTTCCGAATCGTGTTGGTGGTTTCGGAGATTAAATCTTACAAGACAAACAAATTTTACGTCACTATAATAATAGTCTAGATAGGTCAGTTCATAGTTTTATGGCATTCTATTATAGTTCATAATAACAACAACCGAAGTAGGTTAGTAAATGATTTTGTAAGGTTCTTAAGAGATCCTTGCTGATGATTCTCCGGATAATTCATTCAAAGATCAAGTGATTTACCTGGACTTTGCAACTCCGTTGAAATCCGTCCAACTCCTGGGAGAATATTTTTGTCGTGATGTGTAAAGTTGACTGTCTTTTTGCCGATTCCGAATTTGAACTCGAATTGTGCCGATAAAATTATTTTTACGAGGATGGAGTCGCGTGCGCTACCCAGTCTCATAGAAATCTGTTAATTTTTTTTTTATACTTTAAAGGTTTTAGCTTTTCATCACAATCGCATTTGATGTTAAATAACGTTGTGGTACAAGATGGTAAACACTATTCACCTAGAATGAAGTAATGGCTTTCAAGTGCAGCTGATAGAATACGCTTATAGGCGCTTGGCGACAGATTTCCAGCTTGAGAATCGTAGCTAGTCAGGCGAACGTAGAAGACCTTATGACTATGCCATGGTTTCATCACGATTTTCTCAATTCTTTAGATATAAAATAGAGAATGTAATAATTATTATAAGGTTTTTGTATTGGACAAAATAAAAATTCTAAGGATAAGCAAGTGTCGTTAAATATTAAATCTATTTATTAAATAAATAAAATGATAAATGAAAATGATGATAACGATTTTTATAAGTACTACACGTTCAGCGATGGGTATTGCCATGCCGTGAGAGAAGTGGGGCAAGCGGTGTGATGCATGTTTTTCCCCTGTACATCACTGCATATTGTAAAACAAAGTCGTCCGCCGCGGTTGTCTGTCCGTATGCGTGTCTGTTCGCGATAAACTCAAAAACTACTGAACGGATTGTAATACGGTTCACCAATAGATAGAGTAATACATAAGGAAGGTTTTGATATATAATTTGTCAAGGTTTTGTGTAAATTGGTTGAAATATAACGATAATTGTTGGAAGTGTTGGAAAAAATCAAGCCGCTTGGGAGTTTTCATCAAAAACGCTGCCTAATTCTTTTGAGATGTAACAGAACAATGTATAGTGAGATATTCCTCCTTTATAGATCCACAAAAAAGTCTGCGATGGCATATAGCTATCATTTAAGGATAGCTTACTATATCCATATTTCTTCTAAAAACATGGCCATATACAATGAGGTAATTGGAAGGCTATTCAGACGAATACAGCATTAATCCTTATCAAATTGAATATATTATTTACCTTAAGCATTTCATGCACATAAGTATATATTTTTTATCATCAGAGCAGGACAACGTCTGCCGGGCCTGCTAGTATAATATATTATTAAGATAATAAACGGTGTAAAATAAATCGTGGGTATCAACGAGTTTCAAATAATACTCTTTAATATTGTGATTTCGTCATTGGTTCGTCTTCCGGCACGTACAACTGATATTTTTCGAATTTGCATACGTTTAGTAGATAATGTATGTGCAATACGAAAACATTATTTTATAAATTTAACTAGCGGCCCGCGCCGGCTTCGCACGGGTATAAAATATATAGCCTATGTCATTCGCTGAAAAAATGATTAAAATCGATCCAGTAGTTTTGATTTATTCATTACTGCCCGTGGCCGACACGCGTTACATTTGGAGTAACCTCAAAAATAACAGTATTTCTCCACTATTTAATTTATGTTATTATACATATAAACCTTCCTCTTCAATCACTCTATCTTTTTAAAAAACCGCATCAAAATCCGTTGCGTAGTTTTAAAGATTTAAGTATACATAGGAATATAGGGAGAGAGAAAGCGACTTTGTTTTATACTATGTAGTGATGCAAGTGTATTTTAATATTAGTTTTAATATAAGCATTGGTATTCGAATGATGACCAGTACGAAGTCGATCAAATCCTCGTTACTTCGATTCCCGGCATGCACAAACGATTTTTGTCTGGATACCCGTATAGTTTCTAGTCTATACACGCGAGTATATCTTGATAGTCAAAAAGAGATTAAATTGTATTATATTTTGGAATAGCTTTTAAATTTAACTAGCAATCTGCTTGCGACATCGTCCACGTTAAATTAAAATGTAAAACGTAACAACAATGACATATATTCAGACGTCAACTAGTAAGCAGTAATTGTAAAATGGTTGGTTAGCATTTGTGGAAACTTATATCTGTGAAAACTTGTAAATGGCCCTCAATGTAACCTACTATTTGTAGTATGTTAATTTTGCTGTAGGTTTTCCTAACAATTGTAAAATAAATAAAAGCGTCCGCATAAAATACTTGGGTGGACGGTGTTAGAATTTATCAATCTCATATACATATATATATATATATATATATATACGATATATATATATATCGACATTTTTTATATAAACAATAAAAAAAATTTTTTTTATTACTCAGTTTATTATTTTTTTGTTCGCGTCAAATAGACTTTAATTTTACAATGATTTTATTATGAAAATAGGCACAAGATAATTTATCGAAATTCTGCAATGTAATAATAATTCAATTATTTACTTTTAAATTTTGAGCAAATTTTTGAAATTAATCTCCTGACCTACCCTCTCGCCTTTTCCTCTCTTTTCTTCGTTGTATCTATGTAAAGATTAAATATATAAATAAATATATGTGGACAAACATTTTATACATGGTAATGTAATTCTAAACGAAGTATGGCTTGTAGTATGGTTACTGAGTAGCTGATATGTCATACATATAATAAATATCGAACTTATCCACAGACTGAAAAGAAAATCAGGCATGTTCGGGAATCGCTAAGTAACAGGTTTTACTGCTACTGAGCCACGAGGATCTGTTATTTGCAATTATTTACGTTAAAAAAAATCGCTATTCAACATACAACTGGTCGAGATTTGATCTCGCCCTTAGTACATTAAATTTTATATAGTAACACTATAGGTTGTACATAAAGAAAAAAATATTGAAGTAAACTTATACGCTACGCGAATCGTCCTCGTATTAAAATCATGTCATAGAAAAAACTATATACACATTTCTCGACATCTGACATCGGTGACACTTTGTTGACTGGCTTGACTTTATCCAGGGATAAACTTTTGATAAGTAGGTTAAAACTAAATGACAAAACATATATATATATAATTTCATAACGAGCGCTTGACTAGTTAAGACGTGGAAGCGGAACACAAAAAAATAAGTAAATTCTCATATGCATTTATATAATATTAAAGATTCTTCATGATTCATCACGACATTTACAAATTTTGGTTCAAGTGTGTAATAGCTATAGATAAATAAACTGTGTTTTCTTTTCGTATATTTCTTTAAATTGTATGTATTTAATGTAAGTTGATTTCTTTTTTTTTTCCTGATTACTCTGTTGGCTTGTTAAGGCCGCTACATGTTTCACCGGACTACTGGATTTAATTTCTTGTATTTCTTAAGTTTATACTTATATTTTGGTCGTTACTTTTAACTATAAGTAATTTGGTGTACGTGTGATGGTTGGTTCGGTGTGTTTTAGAAACGAAATAAAACTCACGGTGTTACTCCGAATTGTAAATAACTATTCCTAAATATACTATATTATATACAATTATTATTAAGTAGTTAATTTTAATAGGTGGTAGAGCTACGCTGAAGCTATTACTCGTTTCAGCATGAATGGGTCGGCTCGCCCGGGGTAGTACCACCCTCTCACAGAAAGCCGACGTGAAGTAACAGTGGTTGCACTGTTGCGTTTCGTTCGGTCAGTGAAAGCGCCGGAGGCCGACTTATTTAAAAGGTCGGCAACGCACTTGCGATTCCCCTGGTGTTGCAAGTGTCTATGGACGGCTGTGATCACTTACCATCAGGTGACCCACCTGTTCGGTTGCCCCCTATAACATAAAAAAAAAGTTATCATTGTCAAAAGGTTTAAAGAGTTTTTTTTTTATTTGTAAGCTTAATAAAATAATTTATGTACAGAGAAAAACCATAAACAATACACCGCTCGCCCCATTTCTCCACATCAAGTAAACGTACGAGTATATCGCCGAACGCATACCGCTTATAAACTTTAGTAACTTTATATTAAACTAGCTGATGTTCTACACGCGATTTTTATATTGTAATTAAAGAAAAGCTAGTTATACGATAATGATGACTTTGAAAAATTAATTTCTATCTAACTAGCAAGCCCGCCGGACGTTGTCCTACCCTGATAATAAAAAATATATACTAATGTACATGAAAGGCTTAAAGTAACTAATGTATTCAATTTAATAAGGATGAATACTGTATCCGTCTAAATAGCCTTCCAATTACCTCATTGTATATGGTCATGTTTTTAGAAGATAGATAGGTATAGTAAGCTATCCTTAAAAGATAGCTATATGCCATCGCAGACTTTCTTGTTCATCTATAAAAGAGGAATATCTCACTATGCGTTTTTTTTTTATATTTCAGTAGAATTAGACAACGTTTTCGATGAAAACTCCCAAGCGGCTTGACTTTTTCCAACACTTCCAACAATACTGTCTAATTTATGACATAGAGATCATTATTTGGAATTAAATGATATATAAGAAATATTTCCGCCTGATTGTCGATCGGTGTGTCAAGAGTCTTTCTTGACAACGAATCGAGGTGTAATTAAAATTATATCGAATAATAAAAAAAAAAATGGCCTCACACTAATGTAAAAAAAATCAAATTATTAAGTTAACATAAAACAGATATATGGACTTGCACAGTTATATACTAAAAGTCCCAATTATTAAATACCCGATGAAGAAAACTTTACTTACTTACTCTTTACTTTTCTGGAGATCTCTTATTTAGAATAGAAATACGTGGACTACCTCTGAAACTTATATATTTCAAAGTTATTAACGAGACAAATAATAAAATTTGTTATTATTATCCTTATAATATTTCTTTCAAGCGTTCGAAAAATAAAACTTGTTGTTGAAATAAATTTGGGTATTTCGATAGAAATTTCTAATCTGATTCGTTATGTGACATCGCGCGTTGGAGGGATTGGTATTTGGGGCGGACAATAGAAAATATTTTTTTAAAGTGAAGCTTTTTTTACATCGCCTTAATTTTTTTTGGTCCATCTATCGTATGTCGCATTACAGCCCACCGCGGTATAAATGAAAAGCGCTCGTAGAGCAACCAAGGCCAATATGGCGGCGGGATTGAAAAAAACATTTCACTTACATCGTGATTTCATAGAACAACATAATTACTTTTTTAATATATGTATACACGTTCTTATACTTACTGACATTTATCCAGTGATCGAAATACGTCCATAATTAATTAATAATTTTAGTTTAAATATTATTGCGATTTTTTTTACAAACGTTTACAACTATTATAGACTTACTTCTGCTCGCGGATTTTTTTGGGAGTTATTGCTTCCTGTACCCAGTACCTGTTCCTGTACCTATTTATGCAAGTGTCACGATATTCGGAAGAATAGTTAAGGAGTTCAAGCGTAATCAAAAAACCCACATTTCTATTTGTAATATTAGTATGGATTGTAGACGTGAGAGACCTCGACTCGTGAAAGGTATAAATAAAAAAAACGATTTCCAAAATTATTGACAATAATAGCTCGCCAATAGCTACTAAACAAAAATAATCGGTCCATAACTCATAGTAACTCGGAATACTTAGCTTCATTAATTCTTCGTCCCTTTTCTTATTCAAACTCGATGATACGAGCTTATTGCTCCTGAAGTACGGTTGAAGAATACCTGTCGAAAGTTGAATGTCTACAATGATGGTCATTGCCATGTCCCGTTTATAAACTGATGACGAGGTGGGGCACAATAAGCGGACGTCCCACTGTAACCATTCCCTCAGTTGCGATTCAGGATAGTGTACCTATGGTACGGATGATAAGATACGGTAATGTAGAAGACAGTACTTTGAAAAATAATTTTAATAGCCGGCAATCATAAAGTTCATTTTCCTAAATCATTAGATATCATAAGTAGAAATTAACGAAATCAGTGCGATTTTTCCACTGGAAATTAACGACCAATTGATATCATGTTTATTTGGTACACTTCTGATATTAAACTTGTAAGTGTTTGAATCTTAAATGTCATATATTATTGTATATTTTGTAGGTGGTAGAGCTACGCTGAAGCTATTACTGGTTTCAGAATAAATGGGTCGGTTCGCCCGGGGTAGTACCACCCTCACACAGAAAACCGACGTGAAGTAACAGTGCTTGCACTGTTGCGTTTCGTTCGGCCAGTGAGAGCGCCGGAGGCCCACATATTTAAAAGGCCGGCAACGCACTTGCGACTCCCCTGGTGTTGCTAGTGTCTATGGACGGCGGTGATCACTTACCATCAGGTGACCCACCTGTTCGTTTGCCCCCTATAATATATTAAAAAAAACATCTTTTATATATCAGTTTAGAGAAATTGAAAAAAAAAGACAATTTCGATTTTGAAAACGAGACAATACAATTTTCATTTACCTTCTCAATTAGATTGATAACTTTGTCGTTTTTTGTACATCACGTTCAAAACGTGACGTGAACACGTATCCATTTTATATATCCTCAACGGTATCAACGTGTTCGAATGGAACGACATTATAGTCCTAGTGCAGTTTCTTTTGCTTATCTCAGTAGTTCTGCCACCCTCAAGTTTTTCTTCTTCTTTATTTTATGGCTCCGTCACGGTTTGTGCACTAGCCAGCGTCAAGCAACAAGATTTTGCCAAGTAAGTGTCTTGTGATAATCATAATGTTCTAACAAGATGGTGGTTTCCTTGTTAGAACTTTCCATGGAGTTTTGGTGGCATCTCAGAATGCATGCTCCGTGGTATTATTTCCCATCCACTTCACTTGTGCATAATAACCGAACTATATTACGTAAAACACCACCAATATAACAAAATATAGAGTCTAATAACACAAGATTATGAATAAAATATAAAAACCACTACATGACAGACTAAGATCCCGCCAAAAACCCCACCCTCAAGTTAAAATCTGGAAGTGAAATACCTATTTTAGGGTTCACTTGTATCTTTCTTTTACCATATATCCATTACCATTAAGTATGATTGTTATCAGATAACAGCGTAAGACAGTGATGTTTTAAAACGTTCAAAAGTACGGAATACGCAGATACCCACGCTTCTTTTATGGAATCTCTCAATAAATGAAACCTTTTTTCGGTTGTAGCGTTTCACCACAACCTTATTTATTGTGAAATAACAATGTGGCTTAAAACTGTTGGGAGTGGTAGTTAGTCCTTAAGTGCTACTTCCGTGCAATGGTTTCATCACATTTTCCTTCACCGCGAAAGCTTTGGTTCCTTGTCAGTAATTTAATTAACGTCCATCAAACTAGCTACAATAACACAATTTAAAAATAGAATAATAGTGTAATTTAAAATCCAAATCCAATAAAAAAAAATAGAAATCGCGGACATAAAAAAAAACAGTATAAACCTAATAAAATATAAATTAATTTCTAACATTTTATAAACTACTACTAGTTTCCCGCGGCTTCGAGGGCGTTTCCGAAAATAATAAATTTATGATCCGAAATAAGTTTCACTTGCATCGTGTTTTCATAAAACCACACTTTTTTTTCTATGCATATCAATTTCATCCTTAATTATCATAAAAATCAATGTATCTCTATTTGTTTGTTTATGTCGTTAAAACTCAAAAATTGCATATTTATTAGGTTTTACATAAACTAAAACGTATGTCAAAAGGTTAAAAGTAAATTAAGCACACACAAAATTTCTTCCGAGTGATTTCTGTTGCTAAAAACCATCTAAATTTAAATGTAAATTGTTTTCATTCACTACATTTTCACGGAAATATTAAATTTTAATATGTATAAAATAGCAGAAGATTGTTTACAATACAAGTCGGCAGTATGATATATATAATATATATATATTTTATACCAAAATGACTGTTTTTATGACAACGACGAGCGTAATCGTATTAAGTGATTTGGTCATCAAAAGTAGATAATTAGTCTCCTACGGCTTCCAAAATCCTTTTTATCATTTATGTAATTACCATTATGTACAAAAAAAGTTCTGTAATACACGATTTTAAATATACACTAGCTGTTGCCCGCAGCTCCGCATGCGTGTTTTCTATTATTGTAAATTACTTCTTATAAGATCAGCTATCTGTTAGTGAAAGTTCCGTGAAAAATGGTTCAAATGTTTTGGAGATAGTACTGCAAACGAAGCCACGGATGCCAGTTAGTCTAAAATAAAGTTGCCTATGCCACCCGCTCTAATATTAACTATCCATCAGTGAAATTTCTGTCAAAATCGGTCCAGCCGTTTCGGAGATTACCCGGAACAAACAGACAGGCAGCCAGACAGACAAAAATTTTAAAAATTGTATTCTTGTTATCAGTATCGTGTATACGTTCATATCCAAACAGTAAAAAGTCGTTATTTTGATATTACAAACATACACTCCAATTTTATTTATATGTATAGATTAGCAATGCAACATTTCAAATTCATCATATTAAAATACACTTAGATTAATTTTGTAGTTCACACAAACGGAGCCGTCGGCACAGCTTGTTCAATACATATAAGCGTTTCGTATTATTGATGAATACATCAATAACGTTTCGCAATTACCAACGTAAAATATGATGTATCGCTACTCGCATTAGACTTTAATGCCATTTGTAATAATTCGATAATACCCACTGCAGATAAACATGTACGATCGTGATAAACAATAATTGACAATAATTGAAACGGTTAGAACCGGTGATATTCCAACGACGTCTGAACTTTGGAGCCTTTAGATTTTTCAACTGTGCGACAAAAGATATTTCGCAATTTTGACTACAACAACAGTATTAATGTAATTTTTAAATAAAGATCCTCGTTTATTACTTTTGAACAAAATGGTTTTAGAAAAACTAATAATACCTAAACTTTATATTATGTTATTATTAATTGTTGAATTAAAATATGATGTTGGAAAGGTTTCTTTTAATGCTCACCGGCTAGCTACAACCCTTAAATTGAAAATCTGTCTGGAAGCATTTATAGGTATTTTCGTTTGAGAACTCCTTTTATAAGTTCAGTTAGTCACATTCTAGGAGACGTACCTACTACTCTCTTAATACTAGGTTACTTTGAGGTCAAATGCTCAACTGAACGGATTGTAATGCGGTCTTCACCAATCGATAGAGTAACTCACGGGGAAGGTTTAGGTATATAATTTGTTTAGGTTTTTTGTAAGTTTGTTGAAAGAATCGGAAAAAGTCAAGCAGCCTTAAGCGTTTCATCCACATAAGTATATATTTAATGGCAGGACAACGTCCGCCGGGCCTGCTAGTTTAATATAATTACAATAAATAGAAAATTTATGATCTTTAGCTATCACTATATGAGTACATATAGGATAATTTGGTAACAACAAATAATACATTACTGATAAAATGAAACAAACATATAATTTTATTCAGGCAATTAAAAACGAATACTGCTATCGGAAATATGGCAGTAAAAATTACATTTGTCAATAATGGATTTCATTACTTTCTTTTAATGCTATTAAGTTGCTATAAATATAAGATAATTTGAATAAGCATTGCGCTTGTGTCCGTTTTTTTTGTAATATAATATTTTTTTTATATATTATAGGGGGCAAACGAACAGGTGGGTTACCTGGTGGTAAGTGATCACCGCCGTCCATAGACACTAGCAACACCAGGGGAGCCGCAAGTGCGTTGCCGGCCTTTTAAATATGTGGGCCTCCGGCGCTCTCACTGGCCGAACGAAACGCAACAGTGCAACCACTGTTACTTCACGTCGGCTTTCTGTGAGAGGGTGGTACTACCCCGGGCGAGCCGACCCATTCATGCTGAAACCAGTAATAGCTTCAGCGTAGGTCTACCACCTACTAAAAAAAATTTCTTTACATGGAAAATTCCATCATAGTGCTGGAGAGGCCAGGTAGTACAAAAGCGGATTAAGTTAGTAAGTACTCGTTAAAATCCTTCGACGTTCGTCTAGCACATGCGACCTCGCAGTGAAAATCGTTTGCAACCATAAACGCTGTTCTGGCAGATGTAGTCGTACCCAGAGCTACAGCCGTGTTTGATGGTAATCGGATAACTTTTAACGAACCTCGAAGGATCGTGCAAACTCTCGCAGCAATTCTTACAGCGTATGCAACTTTGCATCCACAAAACGTGCTTATATTTCTTAGTTACTTTTTATTTGTACAATATATTGTGTTGCTTAATATAAAATAATTAGTTACCACCTTACTGCTTGACATATGATGTAGTGTAATTGTAAGAGAAGTTTGTGAGCGTGATAGCGACGCTTAATTAAATATAATAGTGATCGTCAAGAGAACAATAGCGCACTCTCAGTAAGTGATGCTTGTACATCTTTACGCTCTTTTGAAAAAAGTACCCGATATACATAAAGACGACACGTTGGTAAGAAAACAGTTCCTGTGGATGGTACATACACGGTACATGCGCAACCATCTCGTTATCGATGAGACGATTCTTAAATAGCTTGTAATTCTGTTGACTGACTAAATTTTTAGGAAATAAAACTAATAACAATAAACTTATTGTAGATGGATATCTCCGTAACTGCACGCCGCCAGCTATCGATGACTTCCCGGCCGGCTTCTTTACGGAGCTCCAGCGGCAGCACTGGTGCAATTGTTGTCCACGCACTTATATCGATCTATCTCTTTCTTGCACTCGCTGTTGTATGCGACAAGTATTTTGTACCAGCCGTCGAGAAGATTTGTCACGGTATACAGTTTTAATAGTTCTAATATAATTTATTAACAGTTCCGCTGCAAGAAAGTTCCTCATAAGAATGTTCTGTGTTACACTGTTTCCCAATAGTAATAAGGAGAACCGCAATAGATCAATATTTTTGAAATATCCACCAGAACTTCTAGCCGTAAGTGGTCTAGGGTGGCGTATATTACACGCTGATTAGAGGACCTATTGGTACAAAGAGTTCTTTAGCAGCGATCACATGCCAGAGGATGTATCGAAGGTAGTCTCTTCACAACTACTTGATAACCTGTTGAAAGATACAGGGAGAAAGGGGGAGGTTTCGTTAGATGCGAGTCGCTGTGAAAATTTTTAGGAGGCCTATGTCCAGCAGTGAATGTATTTTGGTTTAGAGGGTGAATAGATAAAAATTAAGTAATCCTGACATACATTGGTACAACAGAATTCGTGGTTTCTATCGTGCCTTTGTTTTTCAAATACTTAAATCGATTTGATAGCCGTGATTCATAATTATATAGTCGACTGTTATATAGACTAGCTGAGTTCCTAACAGGATATGTTATACTATAATTTTGCGCGTAAGAGATATAAAAAAAAGTGTGTGTGTACTTATGTACACGCGTTAGAAGTTATACTTCTTTGGCGTAACAAGTTAAAAACCTTTTCAAAAATTTTATTTTTCGCCTTATTCTAAAATTATAATAAAATAAATATAGCGACATCTATTGTGAAAAAACTAAAATGTTGACTATAGCTAACTTCAGGGTGTCAGTTTTTCGTAACGATGTGCGCGCGCACCGTAATATTTTACTATCATCATTTTTCCCTAACGCACGAAAAGAAGTATAACTTCAAAATCTTTTACCCTCCTTATAAAAATATTAATATAACAAATTGTTATGTATTGTATGTTATTAGTAATAGCATCAAAAAGTAAAATATTCCAAATATTTTATAAAATGGGATATTCAAAAATATTATACATTCATTCATATGACGTTAACGTCGCCTATTGAAGTCACTTACGCTCACGGAGTCACTGAGTTGCGGAAATTGAGACCGTGGGGATGTTTATACCTAAGTACCAGTTGGTTAAATTTCATTGTTCCGTTTCCAGCGCTAAATATGACGAACGACGTAGCCGGTGCCACTTTTATGGCGGCAGCCACATCTGCTCCAGAATTGTTCGTTAACGTTATAGGCACTTTTATCACTGAGGGCGATATTGGTGTGGGAACGATAGTTGGATCGGCCGTCTTCAATATACTTGCAGTCGCTGCCTGTTGTGGTATAGGAGCCGGTATGGTTAGTATCAATTTATTTAGCTCTTAAATATTGAATATTGCTGTAATCCAAAGCTCAAAGACATCTCATTGGAGAAAACTATGCTCAGAATTCCTACGCGGGATCAAATTAGCAAGAGAAGATCTGAAGAAAAACCAAATTCACAGAGAGAGAACAGCTTTCAGATTTTTCGAACCTAAATAGCAATGAGTGGAGTCCACTGTTTGTTTAGGGGACAACCGAGGCGACCGTAGAGTTGTCAAGTGGTGCCCATGAACCAGATAACCCAGCGTAGATATATCCTATACAAGATGCGCTAACGATCTTGGTAAGATTGCGAACGTGGTACTGGATGCAAGTAAAGCAAATTTGGTCGTTTTGTTTATCTTTGGGGAGGGGTATGTCCAGCTGTTGACCGATAGGGTGGATGGAAGGATTATAACTTGAAACGAAATAAGGATTCATTGGCGTCGAAGAGCTATTATAACCTTACCTTAACTTAATCTTTACATTTGGAAATAAGTTTCTGAATTTATTTGTGGTCATTATCTGATTATTTAATATCTATACGAGTACATATTATTTTATATTCAATTGTATCTATTTACGATAGTACTGTTTGTATATTTTATATGCGTGCATATAACAATTACATGAATATTTATACCATTGACACTAAAAATTAAGACGGGCGTTATATCTATTTGTTTATTATAATAAACACCTGTTAAAATTATAATAATTTATTTGCTAAAAGCGTTTGTATTTTTTAATTATTACGATTATATAACAAAAACCTATTTACAATAATTAGGAAAATATATAAAAATAAAAGTTTCTACTTCAAATCTTGTACTATATTATCTTCGATCAACAATAGAAGCTATATAGATAAAGGATCACGTCCGTAAGCTAAATGCTGTTTTTTTTTTCGAATTGACTACACTGTTCGCTTGGCAGGCCTCACCATACCTACCTACAGTTCCACCAGACTACACTAAATACTGTTCGCGTGAATATATACTTATACAGCTACATTTGTTTACTAACAAACGGAGAGAAAAACTTTAAAACAGTTTTAAGTTAAATCTAATTTCAACCATAATACATAATTATAAAGTCACAAATCTTCAAAATATTATTTATTGCTTACAACCATTCGTTACATAACACGAGTAAAACAATAAATTACTCTCACTTACAAATTCACTTACAAATGAAAAGACGTAAATTAAATAACATTTATTATGAATTCAACCTTAACCTTCAAAACATAAAGTACTTTTTCCCCTTATGACTTTGAGAGCTACATCGGTTTTATTTCGTTTTGTTTCGATTTTTCGAATTTTACTACAGGAAATATGGAGTCGCGTTGAACAGTAAAATGATTTATAATATTAACATAAAAGTTTAGCTGTCTACTTTTTATGTATTGTGCATGTATGTTTGTTATTATCTATACATTACTTGTTATTTTATGAGTTACGTTACGTTTTTGTGTAATATGTATAATTGTTTACTTTATCAGTGTTTTTATGTGTCGTACGCAAAAATGTAATTACGCTTGTTATTTCCAATTGTATGTAATATTGGCGGCTGACCAAGGTGTTTCTAGTGCTGGATGTCACAAATGAAAAATCAAAAGCCATACGTCCATTCTGCATAGCTGAATTAATTTCCTTTAAATATGTTGAGTTTGTTACACAATGGTCGTTTTGATTTGTGTCTGATATCTTTTCTGGCGCCAGTTGATGTTATGTCAATGTTTTTTTACGCTATTTTTTATTGTTTACGTACATCCCATTAAACATTTCTGCAATTTCAACATTTCTTGATAAGTCTATAAAGATTGTCTCAACTATAGTCTAAAATCGTTTAAAAAAAATAATAATCCAGGATTCGTTGATAAGGGCTGAAAAGAAAATTATATCCTCAATTAATTATCTGCAAAGGGGCGCATATATGTTACTGAAATTAACTACAAATTTCAAATAAAAATTATTACTTTCCCAATTTGTTAGAATATAAGAAATATTAAGTCTAATTTTCTTACTGAAATGATTTCGCGTAATTTGAAATAAAATTCTAAAAATATATAATACACAATTTTAATACAATAATAATTTATCATCTCACACAATAAATTGACAACACCTACTGCAAAATGAAATGATTCACTTGTACTTCAATGTTTGATACTTAGAGCTTACTATTGGGTGCTGCCAATTATGGGTCCTTCGATGAGCATTGATTCTATGTTTTTAAAACACTCTTTAATAATAGATAAACATAAAGAAAGCTAAAATAAAAAAGGAAAGCAAAGTATCTAATAAGAGTCCGACAAACAAACATAAACAAGTAGCATTAACCAATTTTAACCAACCAACTTGGCAAGTTCTGGTAACAAATTTTTGAAACTTATTACAATACAAATCTACTCCACGCATATACTGTTCTGTTAAACAAAGGTTTGTGAGTGTGTTGGCGGGCCTTGGCCAAACATTTGTAGCAGTGACTTAAAATCGGAAATTTTGTTTAAAATTTGATATTATTTGTTAGTTTAAAGGCTAAGATATAACTTATTTTCCATATATTACCGAAAGTAAGATACTTCGGCTGTTCAATTGGTTTTAGAGCAATGTTTTTGCAACATTTGAATACACACTGCGGCATTGTGCGATTCGTTTCAAACGAACTAAACAAATTAAGAGCTCACGTTTCAAGTGCGCTGTTATTTACCGAGACGTATAACACGCGTCAAACTATTTTTTACTTTTTTTAAAGTAGATGCGTAGAACACAAATTTAGTTATCAAAGGGAGGTGGAAAAGCTGACAGTGAAGCAAGTTTACCCGCGCGCATTCCACACCCCCTATTACATCCATTTCGACACGTGTTTTAGTGTGCGTGCTAGTTGCAGTACAGTCGTGTTCAGAATCATTTCATAGTCAGTAACATGTAATTGCTATTTTGCCTTATTTCCTTTTTATTATCTCTCCTTTGAGTTATTATTAGAAGACCGATTTACTTTTAATAACATTATTGTAACGATACACATAATAAAAACAGAGTATATGCTATAAGATAGAAAAAAAACAAACAAACGAGGCATGAAGAGGCACTTTTGCAGGTCGGCATGATGGCGACGACTGCCGTTGGTATTTAACACCGACAGTCGCCGTTGTTTTTGGACTGTACCGTACTTACCATCAGGTATTGTATAGTCATTTTGCCGAACTAAAATAAAAAAAAACAAATACTGCATAAGGCGAATCCCTTGTCCATTTCTAGTTTTTACTTTTATTTTATTAATTCAGTAATAATTGCATTTTTATTGTCTGGTTTCATACTGGTGTAATTTATATCTCTCTAATCCTTTGCAAATCGTCTATTTGTATGTATATCTCGTATGTATGTAAATGCCCACTCAATTCAAATAATAGGTTTTCGTCAGCTATCAAAGTGTTTATAATACTACCCCATCGGAGTCATACCTTCATTTCACATAATATAAAATCTTCTAAACTTAGCAACATGGTGGTTATACTGCCACATCCCTTTTACATAACATACTTAAACATAATTAGTTAAAAACATAATATATTGTATATATAACATCGAGACAACTTAAGCATTAATAAATGCCCATTTTAAATTCCTATAATAATAATACTTTTGACTTTATTTTGTATTAACCCCTTGATTATACTATGCTCAAGGCCGAATTTAAAGCTATGTTCAGAGGGGCCAAAAAATTTGACGCGGACTATATTTTTGGCGCTCTGACCCGATATCTAGCTGCTATTGTTGATTGAAGTTTATTATGGACAATGTTGTGTCAGCGATTACATGTTCAAGGAAATAGCTTTGTTGTTTGTATAGGAATACATGCTTATAGCCAATATAGCCAAGGCAATATTCTGGAAAATTCTTTATGGTATGTGCGAGTGAAAGTCTTGTAAAAATTACCTCAACGGTTTTAGTGTTTAACAGATACTTTTACTTTATATATATAGTTGACTATATATCAAAGTGAATAGTCAGTTAATGTACTATAAAGAAATGTTTAGTCAGTAGGTACACGGTAATCATTTTTTATCTTATCCAATAGGTCTAGAAAATAAAGATTAACATTGTTGATATAAAATGTCTTTAATTTTTCAGGTGGTCCCTTTAGACTGGTGGCCACTTACGAGAGACTGTCTTGCTTATGGTATCACAGTCTCTATACTCATATGCATAATGCACGATGAATATGTGCAGTGGTATGAAGCTTTCTTTCTAGTACTGCTTTATGGTGTCTATATCTGTATAATGTATTACGATAAATCAATACAGAATTATGCTAAAGGTGAGATTTTTTAAGGTCAACCATTGAAGTGTCTTGATCAAGAATTTGTATTTAATCTATTAAGAACGAACTTATTGTATTATTACAGAGAGTTGGAAATGTGTTTCGGATATGTTAAAGAATTCAGAAGTAAAAGTGGATAACGAACTCAGTGACGACAGTGGTATGTACGGAATAATTTAATTTTTTTTTCCATGGTGTACCTATAGAACAATGTTTGACAGCAATCACACCGATGAAACCAGTGGTAGTCAGTAAGTCAAATAATAGTTTTTAGGTAATTATGTCGGTTTTTATAAAAAGTTTCCATTTACTATAAATACCAAACTATTAATTCAAGGGCCATGTCGAGTAGAATTTATTTTCATAAAGTTATTATACGTTAGATTATGACGTTGACGTGGTCTCTCTCTCTATATAAATTCACTAAAGTAATAAAACCAATAAGAGTAAACAGTATTTACAAAGTTGATAAAGCATATCGATTAAGTCTTTCAAGTTTTTTTAATATGATGTTTGTAGTAGCAGTGCCTAGTGCTTTAATACTAATAACCTTCTCAATATTTAAATCAAATAAAGTATATTTGATTTTCAATACAAATTTTCGTAGTTTTGAAATGCGCTAATACGTTTTGGTTTCTGCATTTTTTTTTCTATGTGCGTCAATTTAAATTCCCACTCGTTCTCACTTCCGTCCCTAATATTAGACTTTATGAAAATGTAACAAACGAAACGACACCGTTAACTGACGAATTTGTTGTTAAGTCTAACAAGGAGATTAACTGTCAAATGCTATCGGAAAATATTATTAGACTAGTGGCCCGCTCCGGCTTCGCACGGGTATAAAATATATAGCCTATGTCATTCACTGAAAAAATGATTAAAATCGATCCAGTAGTTTTGATTTATTCATTACTGCCCGTGGCCCGCATGCGTTGAATTTGGAGTAACCTCAAAAATAACAGTATTTTTCCATTATTTAATTTATGTTATTATACATACAACCCTTCCTCTTCAATCACTCTATCTATTAAAAAAAGACCGCATCAAAATCCGCTGCGTAGTTTTATAGATTTAAGCATACATAGGGATATAGGGACAGAGAAAGTGACTTTGTTTTATACTACGTAGTGATATATAAATCGAAATATGCCAATTACCTAAGCGAGTACCTACTAGAAACATTGACAGAAGACCACACTGTAAACAAAACTTAGTCGATAGCTAAGGAAGGCGTGAAAACGTGTGTATTTTTTTTTAATTTACAGACAAAGAAATCAAATCAACGTCTATAAATAGAATTGATTTGCCCGCTGAACACCATCAACACAATGGTAACATAAGGACCGTGGTATCTCTGCATACGGAATCTAATGACAACAATAGTGATAATGACGTAACTGGAAAAATACCAGTGAAAGATGGCATGAAGTTTATCAATATCGATATTGACTCAAAAGCCAATAACGACATGGAGTTGATTCACTCGGACGATAATACAATTCAGAGCGGTTTGGATGAAATCAATAAGGATAGTATAGAAAAGTACGAGCACTCACTTTGGAAATGGCCAAGTGGAAGGAGTTGCATCACGAAGGTAAATATTGCTTTGAAAAGGTTTAGTAAAATTTACATAGTCTATTGAATGCAAACTGGATACTTTAAACTTTTCGCTTTCAATGCCCATAATGACACCTATTCGGAAGATAAACAGGCATGTAATTTATCTATTATATAAAAATGAATCGCTAAATGTGTTGCTAAGCGCAAATCTCGAGAACAGCTGAACCGATTTCGCTAATTCTTTTTTTAGAATATTCCTTGAAGTACGAGGATGGATCTTACATAGAGAAAATAAAAAAAAAATGCCTGAAAAAGTCTAAAATCAACACTTTTCTATACTCCCATACAAACGATTCGTAATAATACTTAAAACTGTATTTGAACTTTAATACTATAGCATAAAGTTTAAGTGTTAGTGGAGAGGTTCCGGGAAGGCAAAACAATTGAGTGACGTTAGTATCGTATAAATATGAATGTCAATATTTATACGATGGTCCCGAATAGCAGAATAAGTATTAAAAAAAAATGTTATAGAATCGACTGTTAGGCGGTACGAAGTTCGCCGAGGTCAGCTAGTTTATGATAAATAAAAATGTTTATGCTTAGAATTAATATCCCGGTATCATTTCTGAACAAAGGTGATCCGAAACGAAAAAGCTATGTAATATAAAATGATTCTGATTTTTATACCAATAAACTGGGTAGTTGATTTTCATTTTATAAATAATTAGCGGTGGAAGGATTATTATCAAAAGCACATTTATTAAACATTTATTTTTCAGACAACTTGGATCGTAACTTGGCCCATTCATCTAGTGTTCCTCTTCACTATTCCTGACTGTGAGAAACCACGTTTCAAGAACTGGTTTCCGTTAACTTTTATTATGTGCATAGTTTGGATTGGATCTTTGTCATATATAATTGCTTGGATGATTACGATCATTGGTACGTTTTTAAATTAAAATTAGTTTGTGGTACATAAGCACAATAACATGGAATGGTTACAAATATAGCTATTTTATTAATTATATTTGCAGGAGATACGCTAATGATACCAGATTCTGTTATGGGAATAACATTTCTTGCAGCCGGGACTTCAGTTCCTGAAGCAGTTTCAAGTGTCATAGTAGCTAAACAAGGTACATATTTGTAAATTTTTATGATTTTGTTTTTAATTAATTATCATGAATCTGTGATAGGATGCAATAAGTTATTGTAGTTGGCCATTATTCATGTATAAAACACTTTATTTAAATAAAGTTAAATTTCATTAAAATTAATTTCAAATTAAACATTATTGGAACTATAAAAATTGTACAAGAAAAGTGTTAACAGTATTAGCCGCATTAGTAAAACTATGCCGCAGCCAATAGTGCCCGCTTTCAGACTAACAGGAACGCCTGCATTCCACAGAAGGACAGTATACAACTAAATACGCGTCAATTCTAAAATATTTGCCAAATCTCATACCCAGTGGAGAAACAAATGTTAGATAATAGACGTGTCAGGTGAGTGTTGTGTGTGTGCGTGTATGTGGAATAATTTCTGGAGGCGATAGGAATGAGTGGATGTTGTCAATGAGGAAATGATATCTAATTTCATAGGTAATATTTGTATAATTACAAAATTAGGAGGTTTTAATGCAAATGAGGACTTAAGAGGCACTTGTTAATTTACAAAAAGTTAATTTGGGTTGGATCCATGCTAGCGTCCAACTGCTTATAGCATGAACGTTACTGAGGATGTTTTTTTATCATAGTAAATATATTTCATTTTGTATTTTCAACAGGTCATGGCTCAATGGGTATAAGCAATTCGATCGGATCTAATACTTTTGATATATTACTATGTCTTGGACTACCATGGTTGATAAAGGCCTCGCTTACACCAGCGGAACCTGGACATTATTGGGTTAGAGACGAACATAATTATAATATATATATATAATAAATAACATTTCGATGCGAATGATTCAAAACAAAATGAATGTATAAAATGCACAAAATACGCGAATTATTTTAAAATGGCTGCTTTGCGAGTTTACGTAAGTTCTATCATTATTTCAATGTAATTTTTAAATAATATTAACAACATATGAACAGGTAAAAATTAACTCAATGGGATTGGAATATTCTGCGATTTCGTTGCTGTCAACGCTGCTCCTGCTTTACCTGACGTTTTGGTTCAATAAATTCAAGCTGGACGCGGCAGTGGGACGTGCTTGCCTCGCCATGTATGCGATGTTCCTAGTGCTTGCCACGCTTATCGAACTGAACGTATTCTTCCCCGTGAACGTACGCACTTGTAAGAGAACGGAATTAAAGTCTTAGACCAGGGTCTAATATTGATGTAGGGTGTAGAGTTAAGTTATAGTAGTAGTGCAAAACGTGATCTTGTTCGTTACCTTTGAAACTTATATTGGATCATTTTACCTGAATAATAAATAAAAGATCGCCTTAAACAAACGTCTCTCTATATATATCTATATATATATATAGGATTTTTACCTGTATCTTTAATAAGGCAGTTTATTGATCATAGAGTTGTCGTGAATTACAAAGTCCGTTAATAAAACCTTTATAATGTGGTTACTAAGTGTTTTAATAGGGAAACAATATTTTTGTAGAATTTTATAACATTCATGTTAATATAAACTGGAAAAATGAATATACTGTCAGAGGATCATAACCAAAATCTCGAGGTAGCCAAGTTAATGTTTATTATAAAGTATTTATGAAACTGTTACTTAGGTTAACTTAATAATAACTACAATATAGTTTTTTTTTTTTTTGTTTGGTGTATAATTTTATATTAGACTTAAATTACAGTATTTCAATAGGTTTATTTAGAAAAAAAAAGTATAAATCGTTTATGAATATATTATTATGGTTAATTACGATATCTCTCAATTACAATAAGCATGATTTTATTTTTTTAAATACGCATTTTGATGCACAAGTAATTTGCATCGTGTATGGTGTACAAAAATATATCTGTGTATAACAAACGTAAATATTACCCAAATCATCTAAATTGACAATCGTCAAATAACAAATTGAAATTTACTTTTTGGTGTGTATGTTTTGAAATTTATTCTGTGTACCTACATAATTATGTTTATTTTTACAATGTAATATTTAACGCATACGAAAGTATTTGTATAAGATTATGTAATAAATAAAACCGGCTTATAAATAAATTTATAAAAAAAAATCACCTGAATGTCCTTGACCATAGACAGGTAGCTACCTAGTTTTGTATTGTCATAACCATCACTATTACACTTTTTATACATTTCCTATAAAATTTTGTGTAATTAATAAATTAGGGAGGTATTAAATACAAAAAAAATGCGATCGAATCGAGAACCTTCTAGTTTTCGATGTTTTGTTAAAAATACTTTGTAATCCCTTACTGTTTATTAGAATTATGTTAGTGAAAACACTACTATGTCTACAACCCACATATTAACCGAGCTCTTCGAAATTTCACTGTCACAATTTTGTCTTATCTAGTGGCCATTAGAAGTAATTCATTTTCATCATCGAGGCAAAATATATTGCAACACTTATAATTCTTGTAGCCGTAATTATTCTCTTCTGTGAGGAAATTCGAATGTTCTCGTTGATATTGCGATTTTTTTTTTACATTTTTATTTACTGAGTATTACAGGAGAGTTAGTATTTATAGGAAAATAGGATCATTATTTTTTTTTAATAATATATTTAAAATTAATTTCAACCAATTTTAAGAATCTCAGGAGTAAACTGTAAATACATAAGGTTTGTTCATATTGTAACTAAATAAATTACTAATTTCAATAAATTTTTTGTTTTATTACATAACTGGGTCAGTGAACTTTGTATAACTTACATGTATTTGTGTAAAATGTGATCGAAACTTAATACAATTTTTTTTATTTACATTATAAATGCAAACAAGTTATGCACTTAATCAATTTAAAGCTTTCTAATGTTCTATTTTTATTACTGAAAGGGAACTGTTTTGTATTCCAACAAAATAGACTAAAGAGATTGGACCTCATACTATAACTATGAAAGAGACAAATTTTTAAACGCATCTATAAATATTTGACAAACGAATGACAATTTTTTATTTCTGAAATGACGAAACACATCAAAAGTTTCATAGCCAGGAAATGGTATTTTTTAGTATTTTCCTATAATTATCATTTATGATTCCCACCGTTTAAACCTTCCCTGAACATGCACAAATATTTTAAGGTCAAAATTAACGAAATCGGTCAAGTCATTCTCAAAAGAACAGCAATTCATTTTTATATATATATGTATATACTCATAGATTGTTATCAAGTACATCTTCATAAAAATCATTGGTTTTCACTAGTGCTTTGGTTTTAATTCCCTTACGCCTAGTATTTTTACCAGAGCTCAGAGCTACTACATTTGACTGCTAGTTTTGGAGTTGTTCACTTTTCTCACGCTAGACCTTTTCAAGCTTTTGACACAAGGTGGACTTTGCTGCTCGGACATACCTTTAGAAAGTAATCGTAGGTTTACATGTTTCGCCATGTTTGATTGATATAATGACAACAAAATCCTAGAGCTGCGACGGGGCCAAAAAAATTCATATATTACGATAATGTCGAGACATTATAGCTTGTATAAATCATAACTAAACTTTTAAGCCAATATATATACGACTTCAAACCCGCTATGGGATATTTTTATTATGGGCTCCATGATTTATGTGTGCTAGGAAAGATTTTCGTATTCAAACTTACAAATGGCGGCTTACACTAAAACCTTACGTTACTTACATTCAAATACGTTACAAATATTAAGAAAAATGACACCAATTCTTAATTTAAATATTTTTAGGTCAACATTTTATTGTAATATTTTGTTGTTGTGTGTATATAAAATATTTTTATTACACTTATCTATAGTAAAATTTGAGTATTCAGTGCTCTTATTTTGGAAATTGCTGGTCAGATTTGATAGGATATCAAATCTGATCGATATATATAAATCAACTTACAGTATATAAAATTTAATGCTATACGTCTGACAAGTAGACGTTAAGTTGAGATAAATAACTGACATTTAAATTTTATGTATCCTTTATTTATGTTCATTTGTATTTGTATGTATGCACTAGCTGACTTTCGTCCACCTCTTTGGGCGGTAAAAAAATGACAAATAATCAATCAAATCCAAAAAATGAGTTCCCTAGAACCGCAAATTGAACCAACCGTAACCGATATAGCCGCAAAACAACTGTATTTTCATTATATACTATACTAGCTGCCCGGTCCGGCTTTGCACGTACGTTAATCCAGTCAACGAATTACCTTATACCGCCATCTGTACAATGTTATCGAACACACAGTATATCATGACCTTAGTAATAACAAATAATATTGCTTTATAAATTGAGCTATAAACTATCCATCTTTCAAGTTGGATGAAACCGTATACATGTGTGCAAAAGTAATAATTCTTCAATCACACGCGGCAAGAGAGTATAAAATGCTACAAAAAAATCCAAAACGAAGGGCAGAGATTATGCCACTGCCAAAACACAAGAGTAAAGACGTCGCTGCGAGGTCAGCCAGCATTTTGCTTGAAATGAAAGATTACACGTTACAAATACGATTTTAAGTTACGTTTATAATATTATAAAGTTATTTACGTACGTAATACGTTATTATATAAAAAAATAAACGGTTTAAATTATCAGTAATAGTCGAATTAGGACGCCCGATGAGGCCTATGGTACACGCGCCCGATGGCAAATCAACGTGACACGCCGCCCGATTTGGTACACGCCGCCCGATGGCACAATCAAGCGCGAGCCACCGGTGGTACACGCCGGCGTGAACGTGTAATCCAGAACGAATTTACACCGATCACACACTACCAGGGATAATCATGACTCTTAGATTAATATATTTATAAATTGGTATATATATAATTATGAAGTATACAGTGTGCAAAGTAGTTTAGGAGTCCATTGCGGACAAACAACGTGACTTTATGTATTTTAAAGATTTACACAGACACACACACACATATAGACTTAATTAGTATATATATAATAAAATAATTCCTTTATATGTCTTTATTTACCAAGAATTAACCTTAAATCTGGACTATAATTTCCAATACTGTTTATTTAATTTAATATGTAATTAATATAACAATTTATAAGTTGCAAATTGTTTAATTACACAAACGTAGAAAAAAATCTTCAAATAAACAAGGATATTTAAAAATGTAAAATATATCTTATAAACATAAAAACAAACGCATATTTGATTATAATATGAGTATTATATATTAAAAATGTATAAAGAATCAAGTATTTAATTTAATGTATATAAGTTGTAACTATTTTGCACAAACAATTATGTCACGTTGTGATTTCTTAACGTTACTGGAAGTTCAATGAGGTCGCCACCGAGTTTCTGTAAATGAAAAATGTTATTTTAAAAATTCTGTTTTTGTAACTCTTTTGGGTTGAATTGTACACGACACCACTAGCCCTTAATTATGTTAACACAAAATGCAGTGACAATTCAATAGTTAGCGTATTCGGTAACCATGCCAATTAACTTAGATTCCAATCTTGGGGAATGAGCTGGAGTTTTCTACGAAGGAAAGCATCGTGATGACATTATAGCATGGTGGCAGGGCTTTGACTAAGGCCGCCGCCCGCTAGCTACCATTGTTAAGTTCAAAAGCTGTCGCCAAACACATAGGTGTATTCCAACAGCTGCATTTGAAAACTAGTTCTCTTCTACCTTCTGCATGTTTACTATATTAGATTACATCAACATTTAAGATGAGGTGAAACTTTGTTCGAACGCTAAAACTTATTAAAAAAAAGGACAGAAAGTAAAATAGAAATGCGGAAATATTAACAGGTTATTTCTTGCATATTTATTCCTGTTTCAAATTACCTAGCCTCTGCTGCTAGTTTTAAAAGTTGGTAGTGGTAGAGCTACGCTGAAGCTATTACTGATTTCAGCATGATGGGTCGGCTCGCCCGACGCGCGGGGTACTACCACCCGACACACAGACGTGAGTCGACGTGAAGTAACAGTGCGCCCGCACTGTTGCGTTTCGTTCGGTCAGTGAGAGCGCCGGAGGCCCACATATATTAAAAGGCCGGCAACGCACTTGCGACTCCCCTGGTGTTGCTAGTGTCTACGGACAGGCGGTGATCACTTACCATCAGGTGATCCACCTGTTCGGTTGCCCCCTATAACATAAAAAAAGTATATATAAACAATAATATATATAAATAATATGCAATTATTATATAGTTACAACTATGGGAAAATTATTAAAAAATACACTTTTATTCATTATCTCGATTATCGCTGTAATGAAGTCGACATAATATTTTGGAAATATCCTATGTACTCTCATACTTTAGAAAGTAAATTATGTCTCATTAGGCCTACACTATATGCAGACAGGGCTCGGAGTTGCTCCATCTCTCTGGCGTGCAGTTCAATGTCATGCTGAGTGAGCCGTGGACGTCGGCAGAGTGAGTGCTGTGCCGGTAGCCAACGATGTATCACTGGTGTTAACAAACTCCGGTGTACCTATCAAATATAAGCAGTATAATAGGCATCACACAAGCAGAACTCATACAACTAGGTATCTTCATGTAATTATCTATACTTATAATAATAAACCAGGGCGGTTTATAGTACAAAACAGGATACATTCACAATAAAAAAAAAGTTGATAATTTTCAAAGTGGTGTGCGTAAATACTACTATACTTGTTAATTTGTTTAAAATTGCCCAAAGCGGACTAAAGCTAAAGCTGATTTACAGATTCTACGAATCCGGGTGCTTACCATAACTGTTAGAGGTTAAGGAGATTTTTACCAGTTTCGCTCGAGTACCATTTACTACATTCCATCATCTCAGCCTGTAAGAGACCCACTTGCGGGGCCGTAGGCTTCTTCCCGAAGGAAGGTATATGGGCATAGTAACAACACCAGCCCACGACGTATTGGCCAATTTCAAAGTCTAAGAAATCTACAGTTCTATATTTTCCCACGAATGGTGGTACTACAAGAACATTTCTCAAGTTCACATTTCCTCACGATGTTTTCCCTCACGGTTAGCAGATAATGCTCCAATTTAAATTAGTAAGTGTAGACGAATTCCGAAAAATTCGTCGGTACATGCCAGAGTTCGAACCTGTGAACATCAATCAGATTGATATTCCAGCATACAAATCACTCGACCACCATGACTTTTCTACTACACTTACCTTGGTCAAGCACTGAATGTGAATAAAAAGAAAGCATAGAAAAATGGGTAACACATACTATATAGCAAAATAAATCTCACCATAGCGGGATCGTTGTTCTGTGTGAAATAAGACACGAGGATGCCGACAATAACGCAAACTGTCATCCCGATGAATGTGTAGTACAAGTAACTCAGCTTGTACAGGATGAATGTACCTGACCTGCATTTATATTGTTACGTTACTAAAAATAAACGGAAACTCGACACTAGTGTTAGTTATTGAATGAATTATGTCACGTCTAGATTAATCTTTTTTTAGAATAACACCTCTTACTGGGTAATAGGGCATGACAATTGAATACGTGAGTGGATGAAGGTGATGATACGTCACAAATATGTTAGTCTATAGAAACGGGTTCCATTTCAAAGTTTGGTTATATCACTGATTAAGATGTAATGCGGTCTTCACCAATAGATAGAGTAATTCACGGGGAAGGTAATTTGTAATTTGTTAAGGTTTTTTGTAAGTTTGTTGAAATATAAAGATAATTGTTGAAAGATTCGGAAAAAGTCAAGCCGCCTTAAGCGTTTCATGTACATAAGTATCTTTTTTTATTATAAGGGCAGGACAACGTCCACCGGGCCTGCTAATAATTTATATAATACTACGAATTACCTTCCCCGTGAATTACTCTATCTATTGGTAAAGACCGCATTACAATCCGTTCAGAAGTTTTTGACTTTATCGTGAACATCCAGACAGACAGTCAGACGCGGCGGTCGACTTTGTTTTATAATATATAGTAATTTATATATTTGGAAACTTTAATCTATTTTCATATCATGTAAGCCTATTCGTGTTAACTTTATAAGAAAAGAATACGTTTTTATGGACATAACATTTTTATTTAAGGTCAAATTAAGAAATGTCATATATCATCTTAATTCTTTGATATCTTCAATGGTGATAGAATGGATCGCGACCACCATATATCAAATGTAATATCCGACACTGTTTTACTTGTTTATATTAAGTAATCAAGGTAGTAGGGTATCTATACGTAACTGAATCATTAAGAAAGGAAAGAGACACTACTAGAAAACATATATAGAGTGTCCATTTAATTTATTTTACAAGCTACTCTGCTTAGGGCCGTGAAAACTAAAACTAAGGATTTTTGAAAATGTAACAACCTCTAAGGTGGTGAAAAATGGGATGAAAGTTCATATGAAAATACGTCATTTTTCTCAGTCAGTTATTCTTTTATACATACAGATATAACATAACGAGTCAAAAATATTTACCGCATAGAACGCACATGCAAAGCCGCGAGATATGGTTACTACAAAAAAAATGTGAATTAAATACTTTTTAGAAAGTATTCCAGTATTGGAATTGGAAAGACACGTCACAGAAGTGATATTTTTGTATTACAAGGCAAAATATTAATTAAAAAATACAAGAAAAAGTCAAAACCAACGCGGTGTACCAGGTCACCCATCCGAATACTGACCGCGCCCGAAGTTGCTTAACTTCGGTGATAAGGTTGCCGATCAGAATTTCAGAGCCTTACCTACCAAAGGAAATTTTACTTCAACGATATCTTTATAAATTATGACCTATGTCGTATTCTTAGGTATAAGTTATGTTACTGTAAAAATACATGATAATTCGTTCAGTACTTTTAACGTGTAAGAGTATTAAATTTTGTTATTTCAGATATTAATAGAATTTATTCAGGTAGATTATAACCTCACGCTAGAGACTATAGGAGTGGAGCAATTACCACGGAAATCAGAGATGGGAAAGTACGCTATGCGAGAAAGAAGTAATAGTGCGGGTGGGTGGTGTCTCGCTGTGTCGTATATAGGCGGTCGAGTGTTGGAATAATTAAACGCAAACGATACCTGAATATATCTGAACGCACCTGTCCATTTCCATATTGTCGTAGACGGACATGAGAACTGTTGACATGGTATCGTTTCCTGTACAACCAGATGTGGACACCGGTTTTGGAGGGATGTATATTTCACCGCGTAACATTGCAGCTTGTGTGCCGAGAGATATCCAGCCAACAAATAGTGTTGATACTATACCGCCTGATAACGCACCCTTGTAACAAAAAAAGTCGATTACTAATAATACCAGCTAACTGAACCAGGCTGACAACAGATTCAGATGAATGGAACGTTCCTTTCAGAAAAAAAAAACAAAGCAAAGGTATTTATTTATATAAATACCAGCTTTTGCTCACAGCTTCGGCCGCGGTAATGTAAATCGGATTCATCAGAAACAGTTTTTTTTAATGGATGAAATCTTTTCTATATTCCCAATAATCTGTATGCAAAATATGATGATAATCGTTTGGGTAGTTAAGCCGTAAAAGTGTGACAAACAAACGAATAAACTTACTATCATATTTATAATATTAAATTAGAACATCAATACATACATGAATAAAATTGAAATGTCTATTGTGTATCAATCAATTAAGTCAATTTCCGAAACGGCTGAGCCGATTTTAAACAGACTTTTATTGACTTTTATAGAGAACTTTTCAAAGTATTACTTAGGCTAAATATAATTACGCTTTTCCGTAGGGAATAGTAAATCATAATAAGTTGTAATACAGGTAACTTCAAAACTATAAAGAAAATCGTAAGGGTCAAATTGTGATATATTCACACAATAGTTTTTTTTTATTATTTATTTATGACAAAAAAAAACACATAAATTTACATAGTAGGACTCTTCTCAGGAAACCGCTATTGCGGTTTAATCGAGAAGAGGTGTTCTCGTCAACACGCATACAAGATAATTAGATTTAAGTTTTGAATGTATCTCTTTTACGAAATACCTTCTTAAAATACGTTTCGCTTGTTTTACATTACTTCCTTGTAGTTCTATTATATAATCGGCTGGTAACACGTTTAAGATTGAAGGAAGCATATATTCCCACGTACGAATACCATAGTAATTCTTATAACCAGGCAGTGCGTACATGGGAACATCAGCCAAATTCTGCAAAGATTCCGGTCGTTCTCTCTTTTTAAGATTACTAACTTATAACGCTATTTAGAACTAAAATATGAACTAACGAATGTCACATTTTTTTATCAATTGTTATAGCTAATCTGCTATTTTGATGCAGCTTACAATACATCTAGGTGTTGTACGTTACTTTACTAGTGTGTGGGAGCAGTAAAACAAATGTACTTGTGCATGAATAATATACGGAGCGTTATTCTTATTTACTGGATGGTAACATAAACGAAGTATCTTATTCCCCTACATAATCAATCTCTATTCTAAAATGTCCTTAGAATCCGCTCAGCGGTCTAGGTCAATCTAATCACTACATAGTATAAAACAAAGTCGCTTTCTCTGTCCTTATATCCCTAGGTATACTTAAATCTTTAAAACTACGCTACGGATTTTGATGCGGTTTTTTTTAATAGATAGAGTGATTGAAGAGGAAAGTTTATATGTATAATAACATAAATTAAATAGTGGAGAAATGCTGTTATTTTTGAGGTTACTCCAAATTTAACGCGTGCGGGCCACGGGCAGTAATGAATAAATCAAAACTACTGTATCGATTTTAATCATTTTTTCAGTAAATGACATAGGCTATATATTTTATACCCGGGCGAAGCCGGAGCGGGCCGCTAGTCTAATATAATATATATAGTTATTGAAACCGCTTTATTGAAATTTGTCCGAAATAATGGGAATTTCAAAAGATGGATTAATAGAGATGAATGATCACATATCTATAGTAGATCCCGACGACTAAGAAAACATATTTACATGAACAAATTTCATACTTGAGTGGTGTAAATTTCTCTAACTGAGCAATGAACAGTAATTTGTAGGATACAATAATTACCGTAGCATTAATCCATGGCAAAAATAGTCCCATCGAAAACAAGCCCAGGAGGCTTCCGGCCGTGATCCCAGACAAACTTTTTCCAGCCTGTATAAGCGCACCCATGTGTTCCACTAAAAACACTAATGCTACGCATATTCCACCTGTTAAAGGTCACAAAAGTTACATAATATGTTACTCTTAGTAAGTAAAAAAAAATATAGACTCGGTAGAAACAATAATATTCTTTTTGAATTTATAATTAATTCTACTTAACAAGTTCTGTGAGAAAATGATCGTACGATGCAAGTCCTTTTTACGATACAAACCTACGACAACAACGATTATTTTCATAATGAAGCTGGCTTTCTTTTCTGAAATTGGTTTGTTGTATGTCGGTCTTATCAGATCTTCAAATATGACTCCGCATATTGAATTTAAGCCAGTGGACATTGAACTGAAACATAATAATGCTATATAAATAAACAAAAATATGCATTTCAAGCGCATCATTGCAGAACGGCTTTTGTTTGGTCAAAAATATGTTTGTTGCTTGTAATTATCGTCAAGACAACGTTTGTACGGAAGAATACGTGTGGAGAACGTGAAAAGCATAGGTTAACTAGTAAGAAAATCGACTAATAATATTCAAAAATATTGACAGATTCATGTTCAGTTGCTATTTTATTTCATCACGCGGTCGTACTGTAAATAATTGAACGATTTGGTCTCATTTTGTACCCATGAACCGATCACACGTACGAAGTCGGGCCGGACAGCTAATTCTTGATAAATATTCTAAATGACAGAGTTCAGTACACTACTACTCTGATGAATATAAATTAAAAATCATATTGTTCAATAACAACATCTTCGGAAGGAGCGTCTTAAGATCTCAGTCAAAATCTTAAAATGAGCCAGGGCTTGTGCTCGGAACAATATTGCGATGTGACGATAACATTGCAATTGACTAATGCTATTACATATTTTAAAGCCCTCCCTATTTTAGACTTATCGTATGAGCAAAAAACTGTTTTCAAAGGTTCATATAAAAAAATAAATACCTCAAAGCAGCGCTAAAGACACCACTCATAAAAATCCCCGGTAACGCTGGAATCGAACCTGTTATTGTCATCACGAAATAAGGTAACAGCTGATCACTTTTTCTAATTGCACCAATGGTTAGAGGGTCGCAACTTGCAAAAGTTGCATAGATAACCAATCCAGTGTAACAGCACAGCGATACGATTATAAAAATGCCAGCCGCCATTATTAAAATTGTTCTAGAACAAAATACGCATTGTATTATAGATAGCATAGTGTTTTGTTATTAGCAAAACGCATTAGGTGCTCCTGAGCAAAATACAAAGCATGAAGATAGTAATATTGTATATCAGATCGCTAAGAAAAAGTCGTGATTGTTAGTGATTTAACCGGTGGAATATCGATCGACTAATTGAAATTGGTAAGCACTATCGGCTGGACGGTGAAGGAAAGCATAGTGAGGAAGTCGGAACCTGAAGAAATGTTCTTGTATTACCACCGTATGGGAGAATAATATAGAACTGTGGATTTCTCAGATTTTTTAAATCGTCAATACAGTCGTGGGCTTGCGTGATGATTATGCCCATAACTTCTTTTGGTAGACTGCCTGCAGTGGATCTCTTATAAGCTGATGATGATGATGATTCCGTAGAAAAAAGCTTAATACACATTTCTTTGGTGTTATCTATGACAACTAAATAACTGCCCTGCTTCACTCTCGCACTACATCTCCAGTTCAACGTTGTTCGATAATAGCTGTTATAGTAAAATATCGCATTTTAATGCACCGATATATGGGTCGAAATTATCATAATTCTTTACTATTATGTTTACGATTTTTGCAATTACTTTGTGTAAATAAGATTAAGCCAACTGAAAACATTTCGATACACTACAGTTTTAGTATATCTATTGAAACTTTTAATTATATATATACTAGCAGGCCCGGCGGACGTCGTCCTGCCCTGATAATAAAAAAAATATGTATACATATGTTCATGACACTCTTAAGGCGGTTTGACTTTTTCCGATTCTTTTAACAATTATCATTATATTTCAACCAATTTACAAAAAAATCTTGACAAATTATATACCTAAATCTTCCCCGTGAGTTACTCTATCTATTGGTGAAGATCGGATTAATAAAATGTATATATAATAAATATATAAAATATATGTATAATAAAATGTCGTGTAATACATCTCTAGCATTTGGACAAATAGTGCGCGATATTGTGTACATTATAATTTTCGGTCACAACTACGCGTTTCTTTGGAATAAGCGATACATAGTTCTCATTAATCTTTATTACCGCTCTGAATAATTGCCATTACTTTTGATTTGCGCTTAATTTGGACAATTGTTTAATATTAAATAAAGTTAATTTGTTATAGGCATTTAAAATTGACATTTATTCATCCTTGTCTATCTCGATGTTATACGTATAGTGTGTTATATATTTATTTATACCTATATTTGTGTTCTGCACAATGAAATTCAGAGCGGTCATAAAGTTTAGCCAGAACCGTACTTGCATCTTACATTCGAGCGCGTTTTAAAGATGATAAGGCGAGACAGCGCTGCATCATAGCTTGATTGACAGAGCAAGAAGCCAACCAACTAAAATAGTTTCCGAATACCGTCGTCCAGAACGTGTGCCGGATCGTCGGGTCTATATCCATGCTGTAAAATGAAATTTTCAATTACATATGAGAGACTAGCTGATACCCGTGACTTCGTCTTCGTTGTTTATTATCTTAACAATATATTTTACATACAAAGGAAAACAACACTACTCCGTTTGCTCCACGGCAAGAAAACTATTCATCGCTGAACGCGTAGTGCTTTTAAGAATCGTAGTTATATACAAAAAAATATCCAAATCTATACAGTAATTTTTGCTTAATGCACGCACAACGACCGAAATTTACCATTTTATTATATTAATGAAAAAAAAAAGAAAAGCGATGTCGTATTCATATTGTCGTTTCTTACAATCATATACAGACTCAGTTTTCTATATAAATTTTATTATATTGTCCTAGTAACAATTATCTTTTTTCACCTCTAATGTACTCATTCTCAAGTTCGGACGCAAATATTTTGTGGAATTTACACAATAAATATACATTTATATATATATGTATTATAACAACGTACTTAAAAAACTCAAGACGTTCGCCGTTCTGATTAATCGATAAAACATTAGAAATGCCTCCGAGACGCCATGTACCGTAAACCAAAACGAAAACTACGCCAAAATACATAAGAACTGTTTGAAGTGTGTCTGTCCAAACAACTGCTTTTAAGCCACCCTGTAAAAAAAAAACAGCCGTTTCACACAAATTAAGAATAATCATCACATAATCCATACTAATATCATAAATACGAATGTCAGTTTGTTTCTATATTAGTTATTACACTTCCCCGAACATCTTAAAATTTTGCATACATATTATCGGGCTACAGAAAAGGAAAATACTTTACAATTAAAAAAGAGTAGTGTCCTCTAGGGATAGGTCAAGTAGCGAAGCCGTGGGTAAAAGCTAGTGCATAATATTTATTACAAAATTCCACATATATATAATTAAATATATATTGTAAGTAGTGTAATTCGCAAGAGTCGAAATATATGTCACGGTTTTTAGACTATTATCAAAATACACAATGTATCGGTTACCTGTCGGTAACGCACTTGCGACTCCCCTGGTGTTCCTAGTGTCTATGGACGGTGGTGATCACTTACCATCAGGTGAACCACCTGTTCATTTGCCCCCTATAATATATAAAAAAAAACCTGTAAATTATACAAACGCATAATATTATACAGGAAAATGTATAGATATACTTACAAGGGTCGTGTAAAAAATACACACAATGCACACGATCGGTGTTATTAAATGTAGATTGATACCAGTAACTGAAAAAAAGTTAATATGATTTCACCAAATATATACAGCAAATGAATGAATCATATAATCATTCAAGTACAAACATATTATACCTTGACTAAACGCCAATGCCGGTACATAGATTACTATTGGTATATAAAGCATCATCTTAATTATAAATATAACCGATCCCAACAGTCGAACTCTTTGACTAAATCTTAATCGCAGATACTGTAAGAGACAACTAAATTAAACATACCACCACACTAGCGATATTATAATGTAAGCGTACATACAACCAAAAAAAGTTATTACCTCGTAAGTCGAAGTGATTTGTAAATTGTAGAAAACAGGTAAATAAATTATTGCAATGGTCAGTGATACGGCCCATTCCGATAGAACAATCGTCCAAAGTTGAGTCCCGTATGTGTACATCTCGGCCGGTAAACCCAGCAGAGATATACCGGATATATAACTAAAATAAATAATCAGAATATACATAAAGTATAGCGATACATAAATAAATAATTTAAGAAAGAAGATTAAATGCCTTGAGAGACATTGCAATAAAACTTTCTCTATTTTTTGCGTACTAAATCACCTGTCTTCTTTATTTCTATATAAAATCAACAACGTATTTATTCCACATTTAAATAAGTTATTATTGTAAAGTTGGTATTATTGAGTACAAAATAATTGTAACAGTATTGAAGTGAATAAATACCTGGCTATCAGCGACATAGATATAGGAAACACGCCCATTGTTTTCCCCCCCATTAGATACTCGGCCGTCGTGTTTTGTTTTTTATGTGCGAAAAACGCAAAATAAACACCGATCAACGCAGAAAAGAGCAACATCGCCCCGAATACCACGTAATCGAGCCAGTCGAAGTATACAACAGTCATTTTGCGAACGGATTGCCGAGCACCGAGCTCTAGATTTTACGTCCGTCCCCTGTGACACTTAAACTCTGTCTTGAGATACAATGAATAATCGTCGAGCGGATCTTGCAGCTGTGATGTTGCTATATTTATTCTTAGAAGGATCACCGACAGGCCGATTTGAGGGATGAGGATAGATAATTGACCAGTTACCGGTCTCGTCGCTTGAAGATTACTTCATTTATACACATACGTTATATACGCACCGGATTTTGTTATGAGGTCGATATCACACGGTAATAACATGCTGACCTATTTTATTAAACTTTTAGTGATATCCATTCAATAATCTTTCTATTGAAAGGCAGAGATAAAACAGTTAAGTACAATTTTCTTCGGTTTCTTAACGGATTTTCTTTATTACCTTGTAGTGTAGACATACATATTAATATTATGTATACAGCACAATAGTTTTTTTTCCCCTTTAATAAAGGAATTTGACAATTTTATTAGTTACAGTCGATTTTTTAAATAAAACAACGATAGGAGTTACTTTTAATATTTATTGATTAAATACTTCTGGCTTAAACATAAACATAATTTGCAAATTGCATGGGTATATTTTAAAGACACATTACATTTTATTAATCCATATTAGAGTATATATATAGATATATATAAAACCATTACATTAACATCTACAATACTACAATAATAGAATAATTAGGTTTTTATGTGTGAAGTTCATTCCACAAAAAATACTAATATTATCGGTTTCATATACATCAAATCAATACATATGTATATATATGTATGTGAATTTCATCATATTTATTAATTGCTTGCAAGAAGTATAATGACATTGATAGATATAAATTCATAGTTATGTTGCTTATGAAAATTGTTTTATAAATTTTTAAGTAGAAAAAAAGTAAGCACAGTAATTAAAATAATTTTATCAGGCTTCGTATAATATTTACTTAATTAAATTATATTCTGTGTGTCTGTGCTTTTATAACTGTATGTAATTGTTATTGTTCTGTCAATTCAGATCATTTAAATATATTAATAATAAAAAAAATACTGTAAACACAGAAGTACAACTTTAAACAAAGTTACGG
The DNA here is from genome assembly GCA_035772565.1 of Antheraea assamensis. Lineage (NCBI taxonomy): Eukaryota > Metazoa > Arthropoda > Insecta > Lepidoptera > Saturniidae > Antheraea > Antheraea assamensis. The sequence goes on from JAQQSE010000065.1 coordinate 2,699,836, forward strand.
AACATCTATAGCGAATTGAATGGTTTGACAATCTACGCGATAATATGTCGTGCATAGTCGTTAGCTGCTATGTAAGTAATGTTGCTATTGGCTATCCACTACGAGCCAATAATAATCTCACAAAGATCAATAGACGGTCATGAGCACGGCCATTAAACACTAAGTCATTAGTACGCTCGCTTGGTTAATATCATGACTTATCACGTTATACGTATAATATTAAATAGCCATAATTTATATTGTCACATTATTTATGTGAGAAAGGTGTGGCCCATCATATCGTTTCAAAGTTATCGAAACTCTACTGACGTTATAACGTATAATATAATATGAAATTCTTTAAGAATTACAATTTGTTCTTTAGTAATCTCTTAAACGCACGTCTAAATTGTAATTAATAATTTAATTGAAGATTTTCTTCCAGGTACTATCGGACTCCGAATTTAGTCAATATTTATATACTTATTATTATAATATGTTCAATATTTAAATATAATTATTTTTTAAATGTTATTAATTTTTTTAAATTCCACAAGTCAATTTATGATTTATGAAATTTTCGTAATAGGGTTACACCAAATAAATAGTGATATTGTGGCACCGACTTTTTGAAATTCATGAGAACAAAGAACATAATTGCTATCAAAACGATTATTTATATAAAATATTTAGAACGAATTCCTATCATGAAAATATTATAGAATTTATTTGTAGTATTAAATTTTATAAAGAAGAATTTGATTTTAATATTTGTAACATAGATGAAAATGTGCAGTACTATACAGTTGCTACCTATATTTACTCGTTCAATAAAAGAAATAGGTGATCGTTCAAGCAATTCCAGCCTAAAGAGGATCACAATAGATTACTGTGCCTTTGTCATTTAAGCGTGCAGCTTCCAATGCACTGACGTGATAGTAATTTCAATTCAAAGATGCACAATAATGCTCCTAATAACAATATTTACGAAAAAGTTACTGATATTTTCTATTGAAAAACAAGTACTTTTCGTTTACTATGCTTTTCGTTTTTTAAACATATTTCGGTCTTGATTCATATATGTTTTTTTTTTTTTATTTGGACTTTAAAGTATACGTTATTAACTGTTTTCTTAATTTCCGTTAACTGTATTCTATTGGTTGCTGACGTCATTTTGTTTGTTTGAATTTCGCTCTTGCCGCCGACGAGTCGAATGGCGCATGCAATATGTGATAATACAAAGTGCGCCTGCAGGCTAGATGCATATAATAACTGTTATATTAAGCATTGTGTAGGCGTAAGCGAGAAAAATTAAATTGGATCGATGATTTATTATGACCATACATATTTATAAACCGATTTTTTTTTTATGTGAGCGTAATAGTGACACTTATGCCGATAGATCGCGTTCAATTTGTTGGTTTTCAATAAGCAAATCCATATATGAATCAAGTATCATGGTGCTTAATCTAACATATGGAATCAATACGATAAGAAATGACGAAAAGTTACATTTTGGATTTCACACGTGTCGTGTGAAAATTTCACCGTTGTTTTTGGGCGGTTATCAAAATTTCCCCCGTAACGAATAACGAAATTATGTTAATTTAAAAACTAACTTTGATAAGTTTCGAATCAACGTTGATGGAAATAATATAATTACAGTTCTTTTAGTACATATTATTTCAGTATTAAAAATAGTACATATTCTAGATAGCTAAGAGAACATTTTGGAATATCACTGAGGATATTTCAAAATTCAAATATTATTATCAATTATAATATTGAAATATTATTACGAAAATAATTTAGTTATAAACGTGTAAATGTATCGTGTGATCGTATATAATTAAAAGCGTTATATATTTACGTCAACAAAATAAAAATGTTTAAGCCAGACGGAAAGCGAATTAGTAGAAGCACGATTAATTTATTCAACTCCCCATATCAATATATTCAAAGGAATCAATCACTACAGATATTCGAGAGATATGCGGATACGTGTATGTAATTCATAACGTTACAGGTCTAATCCCACTACATCTATAAGTTATTATTATAACGCTGCTACTGACAGTTGATTATGAATAATAATAATAATAATAATAATAGTACAATTAAATCGACACCCTCGATTCCATTGGGCTATTGACAGTACGAAAAATCCATTGAGAAACTACGTATATTTTTATATATGATTTATAGCTAATAATAATCGAATTGAATTCTAAAAGACATGTAACATACATTTTAAATGCTTAAAATAGTTAATTTAATAAAATTATGATAATTATTACCATCACAGATCTTTACCATTTCTTTTATCACTATTCACTCTACAAGTAGCAACGCAGTAGGTACGACGCGATATATAAATTTCAGAACTCCCGGACTTAGGAGAGAGAAAAAAACAGGGAATTTTTAATACGTACCCAACGTTGTCGGGAGCATTCCTTGAAGGGGAGGGGGAGGGGTGGGCAGGGGAGGGTTGGGGAGGGGCAGGGGAGGGTTGGGGAGGGGCAGGGGAGGGGGGGAGGGGCTGGGGAGGGGGGGGGGGTATTGAGAACTTTCGATTTTGAAATTGGGATGTTCTATCCTTTGTCAGTTAAACATTGTTTTGCTACAATATTTCAGATATAGAACGCTCGCGAGTTCAACCGCCCCTTTGTAGGCATTCCGATTAATGATGAAATTTAACGTAATGAAGGTTGCGAAAATTATATAATTATATTTTATTATAGACTTACTTTTGACTAAAATCAAATTTGTTATTCAGTATAATCAAAGTTGACATCACTCTAAACGTATAAATTGTCAAGAATAATTGTTCAAAAATCTCTTTACGAATTTACGAACTCAATATTCTGTCGTTTGAAAAATATTTTATAATAAATGAACTTTGATATATTTTTTTATTTAATCTCCAAAATATATAACAATTAAACTGTAACTAACTTTTTGTTATAATTATTGAGTGGGTGATATCGCTAGCCGTAATGCATTTAATACTTGTGAGCTCAAGTACTTACAACCTTACTGTTCCTCACTTCCCTCACAGTCGCTTTTAGATCTAGACATTAAACGTCTACCGTCTACATTACAACTACCATAGAATATAATATTATATTAAGCGCTAATAATAATAAACTATCTTAAGAATAACCGATTGCCTTATATTTCAGCCTGGGTTTTTAAGTGGTGCTGTAAATGATAAAGTATTCCTAAATACAACTGAATAAGTCAGATATAAAGGCATCTTTTTCACATTCTGTATAAGGTTTGTGTCAGACGAACTTATAGATTCATACATACGCGTATTCATTTCTTATTATGCAGATGACTCAAATGTATATCGCGGACAATATATATCAAAGGAAATTCATTTAATACTATGTCTATTTTTAAACGTAAATATAGCTATTATTATATGAAGAAATATCAAGCAACGCTTGTGTATACAAATTACCAAATAATTATGCCGATTTGTAAATGAATATCAGTTATATTAATCATGTGTGCACTTGACCACATTTTAACCCGATGTTAAGTACAGGCTTTGACACTATCATTAGGTGTGTATTGGCAGACACTCAACTTAGCACTATTAAGTAGCCAGATAAGCTAGCTTCATTGCAAGCCTGGGTCATTATTTATATATAGAATACTAATACATCGATTAAATATAATAAGGAATCGAGGGCTTTATAAGTTATCGTTTTTAAACATCGGCAGGAGATGATATATCGAATCTTGATCTTCGTCGATAATCTCGAGCGGTAGATAGTTGTCCTGATGAAGATCGCTGAAGCGAAGATGACCTCGGACGAGCGGTCTCCGGTTTAGTCATCTTTGCCTTACTACCTCCAGAAGCTGGCTGTTTGCCTTTCAACGATGAAACTGACACCACGACTGATCTAGCCACGCCGTCTTGCTCTGTGGATCAAATATATCATGTATAATTTGATAATCGGTAATACAATATTAATTATAAGCTCAAGGAGAACTGCGATCATTAAGAAATCGATTTATCTTTGTCTTTCTTCTCGTATCAGCAAGAAGTATTATAGTTAAATCATCTTATAAGATCACAAATATTCAAAAACAAAGAGAATTAAATTGTGATCCATCGCGAGACGTCTGACAGACGTGAAACCTCGAAAATAACGGCTGTTTATTTAATAAACATTTATTTTCATTAAATATATATATTAAAAAAAAAAAAAATTGTGACAACTCAATTCTTGTCGCCACACCGTACAGACTATTTATTACATATAGACTGTATACACGCTAGCAAACGGTTTTACGTGCGGCAAAATGGCTGCTGGCGTATTAACTATGTTGTCTGCTAAGGCAAAGCTTTTATAAATATATTTCAAAGTTCAGACATTATTACGACTTTGACAAAGTTAATTAAGTACATATTGAGATATAACAAAATTAAAAACAGTTATACAACAATAAAAAAGTGTGTGTGTGTGTGTGCGTGTGTACTTATGTAAACGCGTTAGAAGTTATACTTCTTTGGCGTAGCAGGAAAAAATCTTTTTGAAAATTTTATCTTTCGCCGTATTCTACGTTTGTAGAGAAAACGACACTAAAAATAGAAAAATTAAATATCGTGAATACAGTTGTCAGTTCTCACGCAAACATACGTAGATGTCTTTACTTTTACTTTGTTGGTAACTTTTTTTGAATAAATTTAGCGACATCTGTTGTGAATAGCTAACTTCAGGGTGTCAGTTTTTCGTGACGGTTCGTAAAAATTTATTTACTCTCATCATTTTTCCCTAACGCGTCAATAGGAGTATAATTTCAATAATTTACGAAGTGAAGAAAGCTTTTGTGACAGTCTATTATCATAATTATATTCAACTAGCTGACCCCGGCGAACTTCGTAACGCCTAACAGTCGATTTTTTAATACTTATTCTGCTATTCGGGACCATCGTATAAATATTGACATTCATAATTTTACGATACTAACGTCACTCAATTGTTTTGCCTTCCCGGAACCTCTCCACTAACGCTTAAACTTTATCGTATGGTATTAAAGTTCAAATTGACTTTTAAGTATTATTACGAATCATTTGTATGGGAGTAAAGAAAAGTGTCGTTTTAAGACTTTTGCAGGCAATTTTTTTAATTTTTCTCTCCTTAAGATCCATCCTCGTACTTCAAGGAATATTCTAAAAAAGGAATTAGCGAAATCGGTTTATCTGTTCTCGAGATTTGCGCTTAGCAACACATTCAGCGATTCATTTTTATATTATAGATTTGTCATTTTTGCTTCGTAAAATCACACAAACTTAGAAATGGAATAAAGTTAAATAAATAAGAGGCAATTTCGACCTTTTTTATGACCTGACATTTAAATTCAGAGATCATCGTTGTTACTCAGGTTATTCACATTTTTCGTATGATGTATTGAAACAAACCCGAACCGGCTATAGACTGGTTGACCTCAAGAAGTGATGGGCTGATTACGAATCCTAGAGTCACTATGTCTTTCATATTCCCACTATAGTTTTCAGGTGGTCGCAATTCAGGTAGGTTAAATTCTGTTATATTATACATCTAAGTAGCTAGTAGTTATTCGGTAGTGGATTGAACTAGTGACGACCGGTTGAAAGTCGAAGTAATATGTAACGGCACTTAATTCAAATATAAATAGTTACACAATTAGATGACAGTAGAGGAAGATTTATTTAAGATTTTAGTGAGGAAAGTTTAAGGGTTCAGAGGAAATACAATGATCAGGTCATTTTAAAAATACGTTTCGAGAAGAATCTAAGCCATGCGAGAAAGAGTGAAAGAGATATAGTACCTATGCAAAATAGACTATATTAAAATATTGTAATTCCCTGTTTCCTGCTAGAAAACTTTAATCAACTTTTGGACCAACTTTAATTTTGTGGTCAATAATAAAAATAAATAGGATTTTATATGCGTTTATGTTTTTGATATTTTCTATTCTTCAAAATTGTTTTTTCGATGTCTGATGGCGGCATTATAATTAGGCGATTTTAGTAATGTAAGGAGGCTCTAGCTGTTATATTAATTAGATTTCAATTGTATGGTATAAAACTATTTGCTCTAGGGGCCATCAGCAAGGGATAAAATTGAATTAACCTTTTCTCTTAAGAAATCTTGTTAATTATATCGTTTAGTATTATTTATTAAGGGTTAATAATATTTTTAAATACTTAAGGATAAAAAGAAGTAATATAATATTTACCAAATCGTTTAATGACCTCGCCAGCGTTGTTAAGAAAGAATTTCGGTTGTGATCCTTTCACTGATTCCTGCAAATATAAAGCAAGATAGTCCGTTAAACCGTCCATTTTAGCATAATTTAACACCCATTGATATGATCTATTTATCTTTATCAGTTCCAATATTGGATATATCGACAGCAAATTAATGGCGCTTGAAGCTTATTTAGTTATATAACCCTGTGCCCTAACTAAATTACATTTGTAAATCTATAAGTAATAATAGAGTACAATTTGCACTACAATTAATTTAGGATTTTTTATAAACACTAAAAAAAATAATTTAGTCCATAAAACATCCACCAAAAACTAGTAACCATTTGGAATTATATAAGTGATCAATTTAAATGAAAAGCTTTAAAAAGTATTACTAAAATAAAATTGTGAATGCAAGTTGCCTCAATCGCAATAGGTTACCGCGTTTCAAATAATCATTTCGTCGATTTACTTAACGAGTAAATAAATAACTACTACCTTTGATTTATTTGATTTGGAAGCATTGGCCCTGCTTCCGAGCCACCAAGGTCACTGAATGTCGCAGAAGCTACGTCCCGCCGACTCCTTAGCGGGAGTTGAGGCTTCGGCTTCACCAGCATTATCTTCAGGCTTTGGAGAGCCTGATCCAGAGGCTGAAGCTCCACTAATCCAATGGAACAATTAATACAAAGGTGAGTCTTAAGGTTGAGGTTCTATTGTTTTACAAGTACAATCAACTGATGAAACGTTAATAATGTTAGTAGAAATATACTCTTTCATTATTTCCAGATTAACATGGCCGAAGCATATGAATAATATGGCGTATAAATTGTTACCAAGTTCGATAACCGTAAATATAATATTAGAGACTGTAGTCAAAACATCCCAAAGTATAAATTATAGTTAATCTTTGGGGCCTTAGATCTTTATGCTATTATAGTCGAAAATATAAATTATTAAGATAGCTTTGTGAAGTATAAATATTAAATAAAAGCAGGACTATAAAGCATAAATTGTAATTATATATATGATTAAGTTAAAACTAACGTCATGTCGACGCGCACGGTGTTATTGTTCTGCTGATTGCGCATTGCCAAAGTTGATACCATCGGTGGTCGTTGCGGTTTGTTCGCGAGCACCGCTTCAATCTCTACCATCACTGACGGAGTCAGTTGCGGAACGATCTGAGTTTAAAAAACAAAAATCCTCATTACAATACCTCCTTACCTATAGCAACGTTTGATGTACTATGATGACCAGGAAAAAATAATCCAGAATCCTTCGATATGTCCCTTTCAAACGCTTTTCGCTTCCCTTAAAACTTATTAATTCTTTAATTTGCTTACACCACGGTGGAATGATTTTACATAATAAATGAATACACTCAATATATAAAAATCTATAATTTGACAAAATCCCCATCTGTTACTACTCTGTTTATTATTTATTTGTAAACTAAAACATCGATTCTTGTCCTAAATTTCTTTAAGATTGACGAATTTAAATAAATCTATTGAATATTTCGGTGTATAAACCTGTACCTGCAAGGCGTGGATATGTTCCTTGAACTGCTCAACGCTGTTGGCTCCTAGTAGAAGACAATTAACCGAATCGTTCTTGAGACACCATGCTACCGCCAACTGACTCATTGAGCAATCTGCCGAATTAGACATATGAATAATAATGACATCAATATAAATGATACGTTGCTTGTTTAGTCAACTGGATTGATAGAATGAGACATCTATCTATCAATATTGATTATTTTAGTATAACCAATAAATGTCCTATCCTCCTGACTCCTTCTAATTGAGAGACTAATTCTGACAAAGTCTAAACTAACTCAAAATGATTTAAGCTTCCATGATACTTACTCAGCATGTTTGCCAATGACGACAAATCACGAAGCTTATCTCCGTATGTACGAGGCTCTTCTCCAGTGACTTGTTCTTTGCTTCCGGAGCTCCTAACCTGTTGAATTTTATCAATATATATATATATATATACCGACAGTGATGCTTAAACACTTTTTATTATTATTTGATTAGTTGACTCACTTCAGGAACAGCCAAATCCTCCTCGCACCAGCTAAACGTACTGTACTTTCGATTAAACCGAGACTTGGCGAAGATTCCAGTTATTTCCTCGCGGCCCTTGCCCGTTGTTATAGCGGACCAAGCCATCATACCTGGTGACAAGGATTTCGAACTTGATCCAATTTATAAAATGTATGGTGTTATCTAAGTTGGAATTAAAAAAAAATTGGAACACCTAGCAATTATAGTAGTTAGGTAATTAATTATACTATACTATCAGATATTCATTTCTAATGGGGATTGGGGAAATGATTGTAATAAATAAATTCATGTAATTTTATTTTTGTTTGTGTATAAATTCACTTACCGACTCCGATTTTGTGATACAATTCTGGCATATACAGCTCGGGTTTCTCGCGACAGAACATATGGTATTCGGTTTGTTCTACTATAGGCGTCACACAGTTGAATTGCCTACAGTTTGTGTAAGCGTCCATTATCTACAACAAATTCAGATGTATAAATAAATGCTTTGGATATATATTTATCATGCTACTATAGATGCTTTCTCAAGATATCTTCCTCCATTATTGATTCACACACTGAAGTCCTATAATATACTTCGGAGTTATCATACATAATTAATAAAGTGCATGTTAATAAATGCTTACATTTTAGTATTTTTAAGTACAACGTATTTACCTCTGATGGAGTCCAACGCGCCGTACCCCAATACATGACCCATCCTTGATTGATGACAAAATTCATTGCACGCACGAGTTCTGTGGGAAAATAAATGTAATTTAAGTTGAATGCTTACCAGAAACGTTATTTATTTAATATATCAAGTTTATTTTAAACATCCGTAAATGATTACTGACCTTCCATTGGGCAAACGGGGTCGACCTTGTGCAGGAGTACAACATCTATATAGTCCACTTGAAGTCTGCTCAATGAGGACTTTACACTCTCGATAATATGCTTACGAGAAAGACCTCTTTCGTCCGACCTGCATTTTTTAGTAAACCTATCAGAATATGTCAAACGATATCAAGCTTCGTACGCGCATAAACATGCTGACACTTTTTGAAATGCTTGCATGTGAGAATTTTGGTCAGATGAATTTGTATGGGCCGTTTTATGTCTAACATACGTCAATGAGCATTTCCTTCGACAGATTGTATTAATTAATGTGCGTACGAGGCTCAAGGAACATTTAAAGCGTAAAGCATTTGCATCAAAATCATTTAGCAGCAAGTACACGATAGCGAGATAATCAAGCCAGTAGCTTATATACTTATCGTTATATTGAACAAGTTTAATTCTTCGGTAGTAAGTTAAATATGCATGTAATGAAATATGTTAGTGATTCGTGGTGATGTCATCTAAAAACAGAGGCTTCATAAAATTAAAAGATGTTAATGGTTAAGGTTCGGGTAAGTTATAAAATGATAAATTAAAAACGTTTTCCAATTTGAAAATATAGTTTATTTTTTTGTTTAGGCTGCGTGCACTGATACATTTAATCCTATAACTGCTCTTGTTTTGTCTACAATCGTTCGCATTGAATTAATCCCAATGTCCGATTAATTTCGATAAACAATCATAATAAGTTTTTCAACGTGATTTAATAGGTAACTGTATAGAGAATTTTACTTACGCCATCGGTAGCTTACTTAAAAGTTTACGAAGAAGACCTTAGAAAAACCTGTTTAAGTGACCCTTAATTAGTTAATTTTTTTTATTCATCACTATTAACTCATACAAGCGCTTAATTTTTAAGTCATCTTATAAATCACACAATTTAACATTCCAGTATCAATGAATCAATCAATATTGTATTTAAAAGTATTTATCTCATTTTAGGTAAGACTTACTTAACATTCGACCTATTTTAGTGAGATGTGAATTATTTTAACTTGTTTATTTTTTGCCTTTATATTTATCTAATTTATTAGTATTAATTATACTCAATGAATTCTGATTTAGTTACAAATGAAAAAATTGTGTAAATGGACATGGGTCATGCAAGTTTATTATTTCATTTGGTTATTAGGTATTATTTGTATCATTGATTATTATATGTCGGCAGTACTTACTTTGTGCTCCAATATACTTTAGTTGTTATAATAACACTCGTGCGACGTACATTTCTCTTCTTTAAAATTCTGCCCAATTCAGCTTCGCCTTTGGCTGTCAAAATTACTGTATTTAAACGAACTTTGTTACAGTAAAGTATATTAAGTTGTTAATAAACATTAAAAGGAAAATCCACAAAGACTTTAAAAAAAACAACAACAACAACAACGGCAACAAATATTATAAAGTCTTTGAGATTTGATATACACGAACGTTTTTACTAACCGCAATGGGCTTCTGATAAGTCAAAGAGATTGATTCCATTCTCCAAGGCTGTCATTACAACATCTTCGGCGGACTCATCATTTAGCATCGTCCATAACCCGAGACCTATGTTAGGAACTCGGAGTCCCGATTTACCAAGATTCTTGTATCGCAAGCCTGGAGTCACTGATGATGCCATTGCTGTATGATTCCCCATATAAGTCGATATATTCCTCGTAACGGACATGTCTGCTCCTATTCAAATAATTAAAGGAATTATTTTATACATACGTATAAAATGTGATAAAATTTAATACAGTAGGCATTTGAAGAAAGTTGTAGAAGCATGTATTATGGGATAAAAGGTAAAGGTGCTGTAAAAATTTGAATCAATACTGGCAATAAAATAAATGATTCATTAGATGCTATCATAAAGAAAAAAGCTATATTTAGCATCGTACAAAGCAGTGATTTTATCCACTTATAAAAGAGAAGCCTGGGTATTTAAAAAAATGAATTAGTACGATTTACTTGTTCGTTGTGTAGAATTTCTCTAGCAGGTTGTACCAGAGAAGACGCGCAGAACGGTTGGTTCTAAGCTAGTGTCACAGACATGCGTTGCTATTATATGATTTAAAGGTAAGTGTTTTAGGCTTTCGCGCGTAAAAAGTGATGGAGTAATTACGAATGACATTAAGGATTGTCTATAGAAACTAGTTTAAATTACACCAGAGGAAACGAAAGAAGAGAAGGGAAGATGTTTTGCAAGAATTGTATAGATTGTAGTTGAATTGTTAAACATAAAACTCGATAAGAACATGGTGCGATGATAGGAGACAAAAAAAAAGGAAAAGAAAACAGCACTGTACTTTTGAGTACATTCAAAAGGTTTCTAATGCATATTCGTGCAAAGGATTTTCAAAAAAATTGTGAAATACATTTTGTATAAAATCTTCGTGTCATACCTTGATCCAACATTTGTTGTGAATTGGCGCTAAAATCATCCATGCAATCGAGCGACGCAATTGGAGCACGACATCTAAACAATAAGAACATTCCTATTAACATTTCAATAAAGAAATTTTATGTAGTCTTTGAAAAATATTCATGTTTTAAATACAGTGCCAACAAATCAATATATATATTTAAAGTTTTCAATTACTTCGAGTTTAGAAAATACTATTTAATTTGGTAAATCGTTTTTTTTTCTATATATTCAATTCCTTAACTATTAATGCATCGTAATTATTGATATTTTTTTAAGTAACATACAATATTTTTAACTATATATCCAATGTATTAATATTTTGATGCATACAATTTGTACTGTGCAATGTCTATTGTTGGGATGTCAAATTGTATTGGTTTTTGAAAATTGTCAATGTTGATTAATAAATAAATAAATAAATTATTGATTAATTTTCCATTGTTCTATGGATTCAAGATAATGTTTGTTGAGCTATTTATTGTTTAAAACAAGGTTACTAACGATTCACTATTGTACTAAGCCACTAAATGATACACTATTAATAAATACAATCTCTATATTGCGAATGTGTTTTTTTATATTAAAATATTATTAGTTTCGTTTCAGAATAATAACAAAACACGTTTACACAACGATTTTCTTAAAAATCGTATAAAATTATGAAATTTTTACACTAATTTACTCTTTTTATTTCTCAATATTAAATGATACGTACTTGTGGATTTTCGCTACCGATGATATATACATATACATTATATATACTAATATTGCTAATAGCTAAGTGTCGTATAATAATGGATTTTGTATTTATTGAACTATGATATGCAGTAAACGATATTGGATATAGTTAAAATCATCTAATACAAAATGAATGACTATATGAAAGCGTTTGCTGATGGGTCACGCAATGTTTAAAAAATGTAATGCGAGTCTACCGATTTCACAACTAATGTACCGTAAATGTGAAATATAAATACAGTACACACGTATGCATCATGCAACGAGTGTGAACTTATTCAAGATTAGTTCACACCACATTATTAATCCTATAGGAGTAAACTCCATTCTCCAATGTTCATTTTCTATTCTAAATGATTCGATTATTATTGTCACCACGTGATATTGTAACTATTTTGATAGTCACATCTAATTATTGATGGAATTAAAACAACTTCTATTATTATTTATCTTTATTTTCATCTAATTACATCTAAAAGCAACAAATACAATAAATAATTTATACGTAATTCTAGACAACTCAAGACAAGCTGGTTTCATGAACAAATAAATAGATGCATGTTTTTGGTAAGGAGGATACGGAGTGTAGAGTCGAAAGCGATTGTGACTTAACAACTTTGAAAAGTACCATACCTTTACTTCGTTTGCTCCTTTGCTTTGAGCCGGCTCTCGTACCAGTATGATGCAAGCCAAGCAGTCATTTAATCTAGCCTTGTCTGTACCTTTTAGGTAGTAATACATTTATTTTTTGTCAGAATTAAGCTGTTACTATAAATACTTGTTTCCGCAGTTAAATAATCAATTTTGATGGGACCTTAAAGATACAGACATATAGTGATACCTACTCGCATGCGACGAACGCGGTGCGCGATGCGACGTAGTGCGTTCTCAGCTTTATCTTCTTTAGAAGAAGACATACCAGTTATATACTACTAGGAGTCTCAGAATAAACAAGTTTGTTAAAATAATATTATGCAAAGTGTTTTACGTAGTATTATGGTATGCCTCCCTCTTAGAGAGCTCTGCGACGAATCCAGTTACCGATATATTGTAGGCATTGGATTGAAGTCAACACTGGCGCTGTCGGGGAGGCCGAGCGGTGTATGTGGCGTGCACCGGCTGATAGTGGACTCGCTGCGAGAGAGTTGCGAGCCCTCTTTGCCGCCTCCGCCCTCGGGCCCCTTCAACTGCATCTCGTGCCGTTTCATTGTTCATTCTGCTCCTACGCTTACTGACAGCATCTTATCACCCTATAAACATCTTATCTGAAAATAAACGTTCATAGATCCCAAGGCGCCTGTACTGCTCGCGAACTCTAGCCGCCCGGGACGACACGGGATGGGACGTTACCCTATTATTTTATATACTCGAATACTTTATAACACGTAGACACCAAAAACCATGCATGCCCCGACGCTAAACATCTAGTATGCTAGGGAATCACAAAACATGGTGAATCGCTCCGGAATAACATCTAAACACTGTACTATGTTTACAATCGATACAGAGGGGACTGGTAAGTGGTATTGAAGATCGTGCGAGGAACATAGGGGACAATGTTGGATGTGACGGTACTCACCGTGGCTGCGACCGGTCTATATATTCTTGTAAAAATCGATGGCGTCACGAATCTGCGTGGACGAACAAACGACGTTGTTGCTGTACTGTACTATGGGAATAATCTAGAAGGGTGGAACGGACGAGGGTGGGTGTGGAGCGACCCGGCCGCGGCCGCTACCGCACATGCGCCCTAGCGCTTAGACCGAGCCGACCTATTTCTAGATACAGCCCCGGACGCTTCAAAAGATATTTATAATATTGATTCATCTACTTTTTATTTAGAAACGCGGTATATTTCATTGGATATTAATAACAAATAGCTTAAAAAAATGAAACTAAAAATATCATTCTATTTTTTAAAGGTTTTAATTACACACTCTATCCAGTAATTAGCATTAAAAGTACGTTAGGTAGAGACTCAACGAGTATTGATTTCTTCACCTAGGTAACCTGGCCCCTGGATGGGGTGGTTACAGCCTCTACCTATAAATACAAAGAGGTATAGCGTTTGAAATACCTACATTATGTTTACACGGAAATTTCTAGAACCGATGTTATCTACTCTAACAAATATATTGAACATATTCATATATTTTTTAAATAACTCATCAATGTTATTCGTTTAACTATTTAGATTATTATGTGTCTATATGAAATTTTATTTTATACTGTCTTTTTCCATTAGATACTTTGTAATAATTATTATCACCGAGAAAACCAACATAGACATTAATAGATATTACTAAAATTAATAGTAACACAATTGATTTGTTAGTTTTATTACTTACAATTTTCAATACTTATACAATTTTAGGAAATTTTTGATCACAGGCGAGACTTTCATACTAATATTTATGTATAACTAGCACTTCCGTAGGACGTTATCCTGCCCTGATAATAAAAAATATATACTTATATGCATGAAATGCTTAAGGTAACTAATGTATTCAATTTGATAAGGATTAATACTGTATCCGTCTAAATAGCCTTCCAGTTATCTCATTGTATGTGACCTATGTTTTTAGAAGATAGATATGGGTATATATAATATACGCATAGGTATATGCCATCGCAGACTTTTTTGTAGATCTATAAAAGAGGAATATCTCACTATGCAACGTTTTGTTATATCTCAAAACAATTAGGCAGCGTTTTCGACTGAAAGCTCTTTAAGCGGCTGACTTTTTCGAACACTTGCAACGACTATCGTTATATTTCAACCAATTTACATAAAACCTTGACAAATTATATACCTAAACCTTCCTCGTGTATTACTCTATTAATTTGTGAAGACCTGCATTCACATTATCATTAAGTAGTTTTTGAGTTTATCGCGAACATATAGACAGACAGACAGACGCGGCGGGCTGACCTTGTTTTATAATATGTAGTGATTTACCTCGAGAAAAGTCCAACTTTATTATCGTTTCATATTTCATAAATGATTGGCATTGACATTAATGACATCTGACAGAGGAGAGAGGAAAAGGAAAACATGATGTGCCGACCCTACTTAGATAGGATAAGGGTGGGAAGATAATGATGATGATGATAATTTCATAAATTATTGGCAATGTTACCGATGTGGATGTCAAGGAATCATTTAAACTGACATATATTTTAATTTATAATATGAAAATGAAATCCTATTCTGAACTCAAGTCTCCAAATTAAATAAACACAAATTATATATTTTGGCTCTAGAACAATCGCTCAAAAGCCAAGTCTATTGTGCTATTATCGAGTGTTAGAGACAAATTTCTAGAAATTCCATGGATTCACCGTTCGGGTGCTGAGTTTATCATATTGCAGGGCAAGTAGCCCGGAGCAGTGCTTACGGCTACCGAGCAAATTGTAAGTTTAAGTGGTATATCAGTAATCGATGTACATAGCTGTTTATCTTCAATGATCGCAACTCTTCCCTGCCTAATTAAATCTGGTAAAACCCAATAAGGGCTTAGATATCTTCTCCCAAAAGAAATTTATGATCGCTCACAATAGTCAAGGTCTTTAAATAGTTTGTATAGAGATTTTGCTAGTGTAACTCTCGCTCCTGCCTTGATACTCATGGTGTAAATATCTAATGATAAATCATTAGATGTAGAGAATTGTTTTAGAATAACACAGAAATTTCGCAGACATGATAAATTGTCGAGACCCAATCAATAGAATGTTTAAATAAAGCTAAAAAGAAAAAAACACCGTTTGCCATTTTAAGCGTTCTAGAGAGAACTCTAGAGTTCATAGTATTATATGTGTATATAGTGTATTTTAGTCATCATTATCTATTCTAGGTGGTAGAGTTACGCTGAAGCTATTACTGGTTTCAGAATGAATGGGTCGGCTCGCCCGGGGCAGTACCACCCTCTCACAGAAAACCGACGTGAAGTAACAGTGCTTGCACTATTGCGTTTCGTTCGGTTAGTGAGAGCGCCGAAGGCCCACATATTTAAAAGTCCGGCAACGCACTTGCGACTCCCCTGGTGTTGCTAGTGTCTATGGACGGCGGTATTCACTTACCATCAGGTGACCCACCTGTTCGTTTGCCCCCTATAATATAAAAAAAAAACCCTGATCTCACCTATGTAGGGCCGGCACAACGTGTTCTCATTTTCCACTCTCCTCTATCAGAAGATGTCATCTCAGTATTCACACCTTTTATACACATATCATTTTTCACACAATTCATCTACACTTTTTTGGTCTTCCTCTATCCCTATATCCGTCCACTTTCAAACTCAATACTTTTCTTGTTACATGACATTCATGTCTTCTCATAATATACTCGTACCAGTGCTAACCTGTTACTCCTCAAGTTCTCTGTCACTGGTTGTTTTGATAAAAAAAATGTAATTAAACGCTTAAAATACTTAAAAATAAAATATCTAGATATCACGAACCATTGACGTATGAGCAGCCTACTGTGTCCATTATCATATAAGTGTCGTCTACAAGTACCATTATATAGAAATCATTCATGTTAGCAATAATGGCTCAGTTGGTAGTGTGTTCGGACACAGTGTCGAAGGACGTAGGTTCGAATCCTAGCAACTGAGTCGGAGGTTTCGGTGAAGGAAAACATCATGATGAAACCATAGCATGGTGGTAGGGCTTTTTCTAAGTCCGTCTGGCTAGCTACCACCCTCAAGTTGAAAATTTGTAGTTGTGTTCCGGCAGCTGCATTTGAGAGCCAGTCTCCCGCTAGGTTACGCGTGACTTACCATCTTAGACCGCATCATCATTTAACATCAGATGAGATTGTGGTCAAACGCTAACCTATAAAGTATAAAAAAGAAATGTTTTCTCAATTTATCAATTTATAACATTATTAATAATGTAAACATTGATTATCTGAAATTCACCAGTTCTCTCAACTTTAAGAATGCTAATAACCAATCGATTTAAACTAAAATTACTTATCCTGTAGTCCGGTGAAACTGTAGCGGCCTTAACTAGCTAACAGTGTGTAGTCAGTTCGAAAAAAAAATACTTATCCAATTTCTATTAATTGTATACAATTTGAAATAAAATTTATGGTATCTCTATGTTTATTCTTCTGTTAGCTGTATTATTCAATTTCTAGTCATTAAAGAAAACCAATTAATAAGAAGCACATTTATTTACCTGCTAATGCGTAATCCTGATTGAGAGATTACTTATCATTAATTGAATAAATATACAAGAATAATTTAGAGAACAAAGAGAGACAACGAAATATATCACGTTTTGTATTGTGCGCCACCAAAACTTATTTAAATGGTGATCAAACTGTAAAAAAAACTTCATCTTCCAGCGACACTAATAAAGTATTAAGAGAATGCCGGAGACTTAACCTGGCACATACAAAAGAAGAGACAGACATAACATGTTATCGTATATAAAGCCGATCGCATTACATAGAGTAATTTTGTATTATGCTGTTAACCTCTGTTAATATTGATTAAAAAAAAAAAATTGAATATGACGTAGGATCCAATTTAAATAAAGTTTTATTTACCCTGGACAAGAAGGTGCTCGGACCAGATCCATTCTGATTTGCGGGCAGACATCATTCGCAGACGCTCTCCAAGTATGCGTTTCTTCAGTATCGGTTATACATTGAGGAGTCTCACAACACCCATCACTGTCCAGCGATTCACCTGACAAAGCATTATTATTATATACGTATATATTCAAATGTTAACTATTATTTTAACCGAGGTAAATGATTTTCGCCCATGAAACAAAGTTATTTTATGAGTATACCTAATTGTAGGCATCTTCGAGTAGTCATTGACATTTATGTCGAAAATAAATTTCAGAGCATGACAATATTACATACGAGTATTTATATTTTGAATATGTTATCACTACGTAGTATAAAACAAAGTCGCTTTCTCTGTCCTTATATCCCCATGTATGCTTAAATCTTTATAACTACGCAACGGATTTTGTTGCGGTTTTTTTATAATAGATAGAGTGATTGAAGAGGAAGGTTTATATGTATAATAACATAAATGAAATAGTGGAGAAATATTATTATTTTTGAGGTTATCCGGGCAATACTGAATAAATCAAAACTACTGGATCGATTTTAATCATAATTTCAGTGAATGACATAGGCTATATATTTTATACCCATGCGAAGCCGGAGCGGGCCGCTAGTTATTATATATAACTGAGAACTAAACTAACGAAGAAGAACTAGCGATGATAACTTCATAAAGTATATGCATGTACTGAGTAGGAATACAAAATGTTTGTTTATTAACTTAACTTCAATTTTGTTATTATATGAAGTGATAAGTTTCTATTATTTTTTAGCAATACTTAGTCCAGTTAGAAAATCTTGAATATCAGTATTAATTTTCATATAATAAATGGTATAATTGTAATACTGTAATATTGTAATCTGTAATGGTGATATATTACGATATGTATTAAACATGTTATAGATATAATTATTGATATAAATAGTTCGAAAATATCCTATTACCTCTGCAAGACCCCAAGCGTGATAAATTGATGAAAATGCCATCATTCTCGCCGATACTGTGGCTCGATTGAGGCTTTGTGAGTTGGGTGCTACACGCCTTTTTCAGTACACTCTAAGAACAGAAATCTTAGTTAACTCTTTAATCGAACGAGAAAGGTCTTCTTGCAAAAAATAATGATTATGAATCAAGTGTCAAAATAGAAATAAAAAAGTATTTAACTCCTTGAATATATTCTCTTTTTTTATTAACCGACTCCAAAAAAGGAGATTCTGTATTCGACCCGTATGTATGTTTGAATGTCCGTGATTTCCTTAAAAACTACTGATCCGTTTTATTTTTAAGTCGACGCCATTTTTAATTTTATGCCACGCGAAAAGTGATAATCTGAAATACTCTGTAAGTGTCTTATGTCTTTCATATAAGAAAATGGAGACTTGACGCTGACTTTAAAAAATATATATAATTGATATTATTTGAATTTTGTAATTGTATCTTTTTTTTTAACTAAGACAAAGTATTATGTATAACGAAATGAATAAAATACTATTTTATACTTTCCAGTCGAGTTTATTGAAGGCGGTTCCTTTACCTTTGAAAAAAAAAATTATTTGTAATCTCATTACATTAAAGGCAGGTTTGTTTTTAAGCCGTTATTTCAACCATGAAGTTCTAGACAAAATATAATACATCTAAAACATAAAAGCATATAGGGAAAATATATTTTCTAGAACATGCATCCAGCGACGGGTATCTATTTATAGACCATAATACACCTTTATTGATTTACCCGGGGCCTGATACCTTTCGTTCGCTTCGTATATACACAGGCCCGCTCTCACACATAGTAAGGCAGATGCACAGCTAGGTGCCCTAGGTATTACTGCGCAGACTCTTCGGCCTATTTCGCACTTAGTTTCAGAGATTTATTGATGCAACGTCGGAGCGTGTGGCGCCAAAACGTTTATTTTAAAATTTAACCGTTTTATAGTGTTCTGTGCATTCATTATAGCTTCAAATCATCAGCTGAATATTCTCGGGCATATATCAGGTGAGATATTGTATTAATTTGAAAGGAGGTATCTAATTTATTTCAATTTATGTGCAACATGTAGGCCGTTTATCTGGGCCCCGGGGATACACAGTAACGAATGCAATCGATTGTAATTGAAATTAATATCTTTTATAAATAACATTTTAATGATTTAATATTCAAATTTGCTTCATAATTAGGTCTCCGTAATAATTTTGCTTGTTTATTGTAAAAAAAAAAAAAACTTTCTTATAGATGCAATGTCCGATGTATCGGCAAACAGTCAACAAATGTTATAATGTTTAATTTGATTTACACCTTTTAACCAGTAATACATGAAAACTTATAAATAACTGTATTCCTAATTTTTTTTTGGTATAAACCGATGTAGGCTCAGTAGTGGCGTGAACGGGCGCTGCGTTGATTATAGTAGGCTTCAGTCTTACAATGAGTCTAAATGTTTTTTTATGTATATTCAAACCATAGTGTAGGGGTAAAGCGTTTTATAATTTTAATATAGGTAAGCAAGCACTCATCGGTATACTCGAGACTCACTTTTCTCTAGGCATAGCGTGTTTATTATTTTAGACTACATAATCAATAAATGACAAGTGAGATTATAGGTCAAATTGTATACCAATAATGTACAAAAATAAAACATATATAGTAGGTTTCGTAGTCTAGTGGTAGTAAGCCTTAATATTGAGTCGAGAGATCGAGGGTTAACTCCCCGAACACGAATAACTTTTTTGTAATGAGCATAATTATCAATTCTGTATTTTGGTGTTAAATACACGTGTATATTACATCATACATCAATGTATTTATATAGTCAACAATTTAATATTATAGTACCTATAACCTATTTTTAAGTTGGAATTAGATGGCCTTGTTTATATTGAGTCTCTGAGGTCTCTCTTAATTGGCATTCTATTCTCGGTGTTACCCATTCGTTTATGCAGATCGTCGCTTCGTCTGGCAGGGGAGTGGAGCATTACATTTTACAAGTAGCATCCACTCGAGATTTTCTTTTCGTTCTTTTGACAGGCTTAACCGACACGTTGCCACTCCAACTTGCTAGTTTTACGAACTACCAACAAGAATTGCGTTGCGAATTTTATAGTACAGTCTATAACAGTGATAGCTGTTATCAACGTTTGCCAAAATACTTTTAACTTATGGTAAAATCGTGCTATCAAACTTTCACTACGAAAACTGTAATAATTTCATTTCGTTTTATGCATAATAACATATAAAAAGGATAAAAATATATAGTATATTACATTTATAAAAAATAATAATTCTTGAATACGTTTTTAAAAGGTAATAATTTCTGGGAATTACTGAGTCTATTTAAAAAAAATTCGACTGATCGAAGGTTACCTTCAGGCTGATGAATAAATAGCCTATTATTGTTATTAAGTTTCGTACAGCGATAAAATCACGAATGGTCACTAGTTAATAGGTATATGATACCTTTCATACAATATAAGCAGCACTCCAATAAATTTAAAGAGATCACACGAAACCTTATTTAAAACTGTGACGTATGAGTTATATAAAATATATTAAATTGAAGCGTTAGTTAGTATGTATCTGTTAAAGAAATGAATCATTGTGGCCACTCTGAACTATAAATACAAAGTCTTTAAAAAAAATCACACCAAACTTCATTATATACTGCCTTATTATTATATACATGACGCTTATATTTGTATAAATATAATGCGGATTAAACTGAAACATTCTTAGCAAAACACCGTTCCCTATTTTCGAGTATGCGGTCCTTCCAGATTTAGGCAATATTATATTAAATAAATACCCTATAATGCTTAGTGGTGTCAGGTATAGAGGGTCGGCTGTGACGCAATCTCGCAGCTTGCCGCTGCAAATCGCACAATCTGTGATGAGACCAAGAGGTACTCATTCCCCGGAGTTCCTTCACGGCTTCAGCTATCTAATCGAGAAATTAGATTTTAATTTTTACCATCTCTCATACACATTTCAGACGCGCAGCCCAGAGACGTAGGTACACCCATAAATCGTTAAATGCAGGTTGTAATACGCAGTTGCGTCCGGCGGTGCATCGGGTAAATAACAAATCGCATGCGCTATAATCTGACCTGGATCGAGAGCGGAGCCCGCAGGACGTGTAATAGATGTAAGTGCTTAAAATTTAAAATATTTAATATTGATGTTGTAATATCTGTTCTCCTTTATTATATATATGATCCGCAGGTATTTTTGGTGGTGTTTTATTTATTTAATTACCTCTTTCTTTTGTTTTTCTTCAGCTTCGATGGCCCGTTGGTGGAGAAGCTCTATGTCTAGCTGTCTAACTTCCTCCGCTTCTCTTGCTTGGCATTCTTTCTCCTAAAATTATCAATGTCTTGTCTTTTATTGTGTAGCTGTATTGGCTTTTATGTGCAAATGTAAATTTCAAATCATATTGATTAATATATGTAGAAATTAAGTGATTTTAAAACATTCGAATTTAAGTAATGTATTGTTTTAAATAATTTCATGAAAGAGAATAGGGCTTTGTAATATAATGTAAAAAAAAATTCTTTTGTCCGATTTGTACAAATTATATTTCTTTAAAGATTAAATCACTTGTATTAATTAAACAATTAATCAATATGGACTTGGAATGTTCAAACCATTCAATTGATGTATTATTACACATTAAATATAAATGTCGTTTAAACTATATCGTTCTGTGAACAATTTCAAATGATATATTGTAGTAAATAAATCAAATAACAGATGAATTATGTTGCTTTATTCATTGGAAGGGGCTTAATGCATAATAATCTCATTTCAGCTTCTAAATTGACGCCGTCGGCGCCGTGATCGAGATGTCCAGGATTTGGGGAAGTATTCTTTAATCATTCTAAAGTGGAAGATTTTGGAGGTATACTAGAAGATTTGCTCATATCGACTTTAATCGAAAGTCGATTGCTGTAGGAAAATATCGTGAGATTAAAGTTAATATGAATTAACTAATAACCTAAAACACGGATAGTAGCAATTGATCGGTGTACACTTATATTAAATTCCGATATTATAATTTACGATGTTACTATATAATTATTCTTTTATACATATGTGATTGATTGCATTCATGAATGTTGTCTTAATTGAATCAAAATTCCTTACAAAATGAATATTTATTGAAACTTTGTTTTTCGCGTGAGAATGTGCTGTGATGAATTCTTTCAATCGTTATTTGAATTCTAAGGAACGGCGGAGGCATAAGAAACAGCGATTGAAAAAAAAAACGTTACAAACGAAAAAATACTTTGATTTTGAGAATTTCAATGAATAGTTAGTAGATCTACATTTAATACACGTATTTAAATGTTGTAACAGACTGTTTCTACTATATTATATCTGAGTCTATAAGCACAATATGCTTCGCTTCTTTATTCTTTATATCAAACACCATTACCCTACCTTATATTGTTTAAATAAGTTAAATTATCTATTTATATATAGAGGAAATATTATTCCATTGTGTATATAATTACCGAGTAAAGCAGGAATTGTTCGCGGAGTCGTTAAATTATAAAAATGAATACTATACGATAATAACATTTACATTAATTAAAAGAATCTATAGTTTTGTGAATAGACCTTATTACGAGTGAAATAAAACACGGTATAATTGAAGTGATGAAATTGCTACAGGTTTACGGAAATATCTGCAAGAAGTGTCTGTGTATATAAAAAGTATTTATTTTAATTTACTGTCCTTTAAAATCATATATTCGGTGTATAAGACGTTGAAAACAAAAGAACACTTGAGCGAATTAATGAAAAATATTTGACCTTATTGCGATTGTAATAACGAGGATAAGCAGATAGAAGAGCTTCATAACATTTTGTCACCGGATATCAATGATACTATAGAGACGAAACTATTGTTGCTTCTGTTTGCCGTCTTTACCTGTTGTTGCAAGTTTAAGAATACAATTAATGGATTAAGACCCATCCAAAGGGTGAACGTGAAGACAAAAAAAAATTAATATACATTTCTTCAAGTGGGCATCAGTATCTGGCATACAAAATGTGATATGGGAATGAAGTAAACGACAATCTATTATCACCTTAGCAGAAATTTTTGAAGAATATAATTATCTGGAAACTCTGTTATTACGAACATTTGACTTTTTAAATTAATACAATTGATGTGAGATGTGAAAGTGATTATTATTATAGTATTAGTTCTGTGAAGTCTTTGAAAATGATTTATTATGTAATAACTACTTGAAAAAAATCGATTAAGTATAAAATTGAAAAAGAATTTCATTCTAATGATATTAGTGGAATAAAGAATTTATTAAATTTAAAAATTGTAATATATAATATATCTGCTGTGTACTGTTGTTTTCTTTATTTTAAACTAGCAGGCCCGGCGGACGTTGCCCCGCCCTGATAATAAAATATATATACTTACGTACATGAAATACTTGAGTGAACTAATTTATTACATTTTACAAGGATTAATACTGTATTACGTCTAAATAGCCTTCTTCTTCTTCTTTATATTTTGGCTCCGTCACGGTTTGTGCACTAGCCAGCGTCAAGTAACAAGATTTTGCCAAATAAGTGTCTTGTGATAATTATAATGCTCTAACAAGATGGTGGTTTCCTTGTTAGAACTTTCCATGGAGTTTTGGTGGCATCTGAGAATGCATGCTCCGTGGTATTATTTCCCATCCACCACTTCACTTGTGCATAATAACCGAACTATATTACGTAAAACACCACCAATATTACAAAATATAGAGTCTAATAACACAAGATTATGAATAAAATATAAAAACCACTACATGACAGACTAACATCCCGCCAAAACTTTAAATAGCCTTCCAGTCACCTCATTTCATGTGACCATTTTTTAGAAGATATATAGGTATAGTAAGCTATCCTTACAAGATAGGTATATGCCATCGCAGGACTTTTTTGTAGATCTATAAAATAGGAATATCTTACTATGCGTTGTTTTGTTATATCTCAAATTAGGTTAAGTAGCGTTTGCGATTAAAGCTCCCAAGCGGCTTGGCTTTTTCCAAACAGTTATCGTTATATTTCAACTAATTTACACAAAACCTTAACAAATGATAAGCCTAAACCTTCCTCGTATATTACTCTATCTATTGGTGAAGTCTGTGTTACAATCCGTTCAGTAGTTTTTGTGTTTATCGAGAACATACAGACAGACAGACGCGGCGGACCACTTTGTATATGTAGAGATGTAGTGATACTGATTTGACCAAATAACCTAATTTAATGTAGACGTAAGTTATATATTGTTAGCTATATATTAATATCAGCTTTTCTCGTGACTCCGTTTGTGTATTCTACGGTATAACCTTCTCAAGGTCCCATACCTGAATTGCGATCAGTTCAGAGGTTTAGACGTGAAGAAGTGAGAGAGACTGAATTGCTTTCATGTTTACAATATTAGTGTGGACGAAATGTAGATAATAACCCATCATATTTTCGGATTCATGAGTTAACCTTTATGTAGTTTAAAAGGTTGTAAGAAATCAAGTTTGATAAAATAATTAAGTGATGTTGTAAGAAAAAGAATCTATATACTAAATTATTCATGTTAGTTATAAATTAATTAATAGTAACTGCTACATGCATATATTTATTCCTAGCAACATCGATTATTTATATAGGATTATAAAGATACAAGTTTGTGAAAGTCGAGTCAAAATCGGTCCAAGCGTTTTGGAGAATAGTCGGAACAAACGAACATATAGACAATATTTTTTTTATATATATATCGCGCACATACTTCCATGTGTATTTAGTAAAAAGCTGCTATTTTAACACATTATATACAGGTACTTCAATTTTATTTTCTTTGTGTATATTATATATATATTGTTTCAATAGGACACTATGAAGTAGAAAGGTTTTCACTATTGGATCGATATTATTTGACAACCTTCCTATTAGACTAGCCTCTATCCGTGTATTAATTAAAGGTTTCACACGCAATTCTAAGTCACGTATGAACTTAATTGTATTAATTTGTCATTATCTTGATTTAGTAAATAGGCATTACTATAATAACACTATATATAGATAACACACAGACACAACAGATATGTTTTTGTATATATATTAAACTCTGTTTAGTGTATTGTTGAATAAAGTCTATTTCAATATTTATTACAACATTTCTTCAAGATGCTTTTATAAAGTGTAAAGCAAAAATGGTGTGAAAGAGAAGATCCACTAATGTATAAAGAATGTATTACAAATAAAAATTGAAAAAGTTATAATTTTGTTTTTTTATTCCAATTGTTATATCCCATGTTATATATTTAATAAAGGATTTAGGTAGATTATTGCAAAACGATTATACCTTAACAGTATTATAAATATTATAAATTTTGCCCTTTTTATTTAGCGTAACAAAATAATACTAAAGCTCTAGCATGTATTGTATGTTATATGTATATATATATGAAATGAACTAAAACAGTCCAAAACAATATAGGTGGTTTTCAGATACGTCACGAACTAGACTCTGTGATTTTGCGTTTTATAATGTGTTAGTACGTAAATCATATGATATACATATAAAGTACCTTCTGTATTTGTCGTTCGTGCTCAATCTTCTGTTGTTCGAGTTCCTCTTCTGGTATGGGCGGTGTTTCATCACCACTGGAAGCATGTTTCGTGCCTGAATTATCGAACGTTATGCGTTTACTCATTACCACTGTTTCTATTAACTCACAAACTATTAAAATAATAATATATTCACCAGTTGGTGGATGGTAAGATATCCAAAATTGATGCGCCAGTTTCGTTTAAATGTTATCAGCGATGGTTTTTTAAATTATTATCGATATATTTTTTAATAATAATAATAAGAGATTTCGTACGACGGCGAATTGCAAACGTTTACCGGAGCGCGTATAAACCTAATGAATTTATTCATAGATGTTTAATCTCATGGTCCTCGTACACAGTCGAGTTTCGTATGGAAAAATTGGCAGCATTCCAAATGACGCTATTACTTCACTGGCCCTAAATTCTGTGTCAGTGACGTGCACGGATCTATTAGTAAAAATTTAACTAGAGCTTTGAAAAAATTGAATAGTGACTACGGTCTCGAGAGCTTTGGTGTCTCGCTAAATGATTGTATCAAAAGTGTTAGGCCTTAATGTCTGAGATTTTCTTAAATATCATTAGATCGTATATCTCCTAACTACATATTATTTCTTTTTTCTAATTTGTTTTATAATTCATTGTATATCTACAGGCACACGCACAATTTTTTTGCCCAGTAATATTATTCATAAAGGCTTTTATTGATTGCTTATGATGACGATATAATTTATTGTAATGACAACTATTGTTTCGCAGGTCACACGTCTACGTAAACTCGACCTAAGCTTGATTTTGTTTGTAAAGTAAAACCAATGATTAAAAATAATTAGAATTAGATATATGCTAAGGAATCTTTTTAGTGTATAGAATTATTTAATTACCTTTTCTTTTAATTTTTTTTTTTATTGACTGTTGTTTCCATGAATACCTTACGAAATGAAATTAGCAAAATGTTATATATATATAGATGTATATATATTTATTTATTGAGTATTGTTTTATGAAATTTAAAATTATCATTCGTTTCTTTACAGATTATTAATGGCGAAATGTCGTATATATTATATTTATAAAATATCGTAAAAATTGATAAATTTCTTTTACAGTTTTATCCAACCATACAAATATACAGACACATTCTTATTATTGTAACACGTTACCCTAATAAATTATAAATACATTGCACAAAATTTAGAAGAAACAATATATGTAGACAGTAATTAATTTATACAGTTGCCCGCAACTCTCCGTATATTGTTTCCAATTTTAAATTTCCGCCAAAGTATTCGATCAATACCAGTAATATCATCATTGGGGTTGCTGCGCTAAAAAGAGAAACAGTAAAGTTTTTCGAGAATGTCATCTAGATCTCCATGTTTTTTTTACACAAACGTCTTTCAAGAACAGACAGTTGAAAAAAAATGTCTACGGTTGACGCCTTGATGTTAGTTGATGGTTTTTCGATCTATGTTGAAAATGCACAATTAAAATCGGCACGGAGTGTATTTTAATTATACGTTAAAATAGTCAAGCTTATTATTACAAATGATTCGTTTTAAACTTGATTTGGAGCCTAATATTTTTATGTGGATTATTGGCATATCTGAAATGCGTTTTTATCAATTTGCATGTGCGTGAAAATGTCATACTAGAATATAGGAATAAGTAGCTTCGTCGCAATTTTGACAATGTAATACCGATCCAAATGTGTGATCATTGATTTTCGTACAGTGTTAGTATGTGCAGTGAGACAGTATAGCAATTGTGATGTTACGAACAAAAGCGTAGTGTTGTGTGAGTGTGTGACAGCCGGCGGGCTAGTCGTAAGGATTTTGATGATCGGTTCTCAATAAAAATGAACAGTCGGAGTAGTGTAAATGAATCTAATTTGGTGAATATCCCAGCGGATCTTTCGACTTTGAATCAATTGACTCAGAATAGGAAAGAGCCTTTGCTGAGTTTCCCTTTTGATCACTTATACGCTTGTCACTCTGAGAGTTCGCAAAGAAGACAAACAGTCGAGCTTGATAAAGAAGTTGAAATATCGACACACTGTGGAGTGTCAGAGGGTAAAGGTACAGCGTTGAGCCCTAATTCAGAACTTGGCAGGCTTACTGATCAATTATCAGTGGCGGAGTCTCAGAATAGAAAACTAAAGGACTTACTCGTTTATCACTTGGATTTGATACAACAACAAAATGATGCATTAACTAAAAAGGATAAGCTGTATCAAGCTCTTCAGATAGAGAATGAGACAGTAAGTCTTTTGTCTATACATCTATAGGCTGATATTCCTTCTGTGCGTACTTATTGACTAATAGTTATATGCTTGATAATGTTTAGAGATATAGGTAAATATATAAAAGGTAATATATAATTACTTTTTTCTGTTTCACTTATGCTAAGGTCACATTGAAAAGTAAAAAATAAAATGTTTAAGGTTCTTCAAGTATGTAATAAAGACTCTTATCACTCCTGTCTCAACTTTTTACAATGTTCCTCCATATTCACCCCTTTATATTTATGTGTGTGATTGAAGTAGCTATATATGGGTAGTAATTAATTAGACAATATATATGAATGATATAAGCTTTTAAGCCACTTTTTAAAAACATTGCAATGCATTGTTCTAACCTTAAAAAACTATAAACTTACAAAGTATCAATTAGGAATTTCTTGACTTTTTATGAAATCCTGCATTTATTAATATTTTTAGAATAACAATGTATTTATTAGTTAGCACATGATTTGATATATTGTATAGGTGTAATCATCACCCTGTGACTTTGTATGATATGTTGTATTATAATTTCAAAATTAATAATAATATAACCTAGTCTGTAACCATCAACCTGGACATATGTTTGTGTTGATGTTTTAGAATTATATTGGTAGTTCCAGAGATTCCCGGATAGGAACATATTTACAAGCCAATATCAATTGAAAAAAAAATTGAAATATTAGGAAATTTTAATACACTTAGTGATTTCTGGGTTCAGTTTTAAATACACACTTCCGCTTGGTTGACTTTGTTGTTATCTATGCTTTTTTCATTTAATTTCCAATTAGTCTCTTCTCAAAATGATGTTATTATACTAGAACATTTGGAAATTTGACTTAGTGGTGCTTATCTTTATTTTTTTCGAACTGACTACACTGTTGACATGGCAAGGCGTCTACAGTTTCACCGGACTATGTGGTGTTTATTTTGTGGGGCCAATATATATATAAAATAAGAACAAGTAAAGTAATTTATAGTAATAAAAAAAAAAAAACACAACATAAACTAAAAGAGTAGTGTGTAAATTTTGCTTACAAAAATTATATCATTCCATCAGTATTTTTTTATTTTTAGCAAACAGCTACCCTACGATACAGAATAGTTTATCCTGTTGCATTTCTTTGTGTATATTGTTATATAGATATGTTGCATAATAATTAATCATATATGTATATAAAACATGCAGTTTTTGTGAATTAAATTGGGTAACATATATAACATCAATATTTTGATGGTGATAACAGTAATTTCTCAGTTATCTTAGTAACATATACAGATACGTATATGGTTTCAATAAGGTTTAATTTTTGATTTTCCCAAAATATTCTTTAGTATTAAATTCTTAGTCAATAAATATATATTATTTTTACAATAACTGACTTCTCTGCATTTATTATTAGATACCCAAAAGGCATTAATGTTCAAATAATTAATTTACATATTTTTTAAGTATTTATTTAACAACTAATTTAATAAGTAGTCCTCAAATAAGGCTTTTTAAAAAAAAAACACTAGAAATTCTTGTAGAAATAAAATTCAAACTAAATTAATGGTAGACTTAAAAAAATTGTGAAATTCCTTACATATAATAAAAAAATAATTGTAATGAAAATTAAAAATAAAATAATGCGTAAGATTACAAAATAATATTAGTTATGATATTCGAGTGTTTTACCTGGTGAATGTCAATTCAGTCTCCGTAGGTTCAAATCCCCGAATATAGCAATGATTTTTCAATAATTTGTTTAGTAATTTACTCATTTCAATTGATAATAGTTATGGCTGATAAGTGAAGAAAAACTGAACCTGAGAAACATTCTTATACCACCATCATATATGTGAAAATATTGAACTGTACATTTCTCAGTTTGAACATAATGGGGTGGTGAGGTGATCATGCCCATACTTTCTTTCACAAAGAGGCCTATGGCCATGGGTTGCGTCTGTTATGGGCCGATGTGATTATGACTACAGAAAAATAAAATTTAAAATCAAAGTCATAAAAAATGCTTTACCATAATACTAAACTACTGTGCAATCATGATTTTTCTCTTCAATGACAGATCAAAGCTCTTTTTGTAGAATTCCAATGGGCATAGATTGATGTGATTGTGATCTAGGAGTTGTCTTTGCTTAAATGCGCTGTGTGATATATAAGTCTGATATATAATTGATGTGTTTAATTTATTTTACCTTTACTTTTTGGTTTGTTTTAATACTATGAAATGTCTTCTTTTATTTTGTGCATGTAGTGTTCACATTTAGCAGGGTTCATGTAAATTATTGGACAATTATGGACCTTAAAGAAATAAATATAAATAAATGATTTAAAGTTAAGGTCACTAAGGTATATATTTCCTAGTACAATAAGACGCTGTAAGGACCTCATGCTATGTTTTCAGTTCAGTGTTTAAATCTACTTATTCATTACATAATTATATCTATTATTAATTTATACTTATTATATTTCCTATTGGGAATATTGTTATAGTTATGGTATATTCTCATAGTGCTCATACAAATTTATAATATGTTATTCAACCTCCTCCTACATTGTTAGTGAGTTAATATTATGTAGTAATCTAAATTATTGATGCCTTAGTTATATATTTGTACATTACTTAATTTGTTAATTAGTAAAAAAATAGTTTTATATTAATCCCTGTTGCCTGCTATCTTTGCTGAGTGAAAAAACCGTATATGTATTGTTGCAAACGCTTATTACAATCCATCCAGCCATTAAAGCATAATCGATAGATAAAAAGTCAAAGAGATATACTTTCACAAGCTGGTGGTATTTATTAATTTCACTAAATGTATATATATATGTATATATATATAATATGTATATTCGACAACTTTAGATATATTTTTTATTTATTTATATTCTTTTTAATGTATGTTATGCTTGCTTAACCGAAAACAACAAACAAAAAAACAGTCACATTATCAAAGAGAAACATTTATTCTTTACAATACACAAGTAACATTTATGTTTAAATCATCAAAATAAAAAGTTAAAAAAACTGTTTAATTTAAGATCTTGAGACAACACTCATGAATGTCGTTAAAAAAAATACAATCGTCTGTAACATCTTTCCATGAAGTTATATCTTTATTCTGAATATAAGTATGGTAAATAGTAACTTGAGAGTAAAATATCTATTTCCAAAGTGATCAATTAATCTATTAAATTTCACATTGAATATTGATAGTATTTTGTATTATTTTAGAATGTAAAACAATTCATCATTTTGTGAGAACTTTTAATCTGACTCAAGGCCTCTCTCAATTACTATTGTATACATATGATATGGATATATATGATATGTATATTATAACAATTTGCATGCAATTATATGTTTGAATAATGTTGCTTTCGAAATTTAGCTAATAGATAGGTTTCTGTTCTGCCAGACACAGACAACCTTAACTCTTGAATGTCTATGTATATAAACATAATTATATCCAACTCTTTAATTTCACATAAATGTTCACATTTATCATATGAAACAAGAGTTACTTATTTTACTACATTTATATTGAATACTGCATATCAATAAATCCAGTTTAAGATGGTCTATTATGTTTATATATACATAGATATTGCTGTAATATTCTGTCTTAAAAGATTGACTCTTGAATCTACATTTTGCGTATATGCACAGTGTTGAATGCTGGCGTGACTTATAACCTTTCTATGCAATTTAATTTTATGAAGATGTAAGCGAATATTGATATTTTTTTATGATAAAGTGTTATATACTGTTTAAGTTGCTACTGATATTTCTAGGCTGAGCGAAAAAGACACCTCCAATTTTCTACTTTTTAAACGAACATACAATAGAAAAGCATTCTGTATTACATTGAGCATATTATAGTGTATATATATAATATTCATTTAATTTTGGTTATTGATTACAGCTTAAGCATAGATTGAATAATACAGACAAAAAGACACCTAGCAATTCAAAACAAACTGTGAACTCACAGTCTTTGGTTAATATTGGTCTTCCAAGTGTTACAACAACTGTAATCAAGGAAGAACCGAAAACTTCACCACAGGTACTGAACAATTATTATTATATGTTAATTATATCCTTGTCAGCAGATCTACCGCTATTGGATAGTAATTGGGAACTATAATTTTAAATGGCGCTCGTTCAATTGGCATCACTTTCAATTTTTATCCGTTTCTCTAAAATTGTAGGTGTTTGTGTTTGTGCTTCAAGTTGGTACTGTAGTGCTGCTATATATTATTCATATTACAAAATTTGTATGTACAATGAAACAATTGTCGACTAAATATTTTATATGTTTTGTCTGGCTGATATTGAAGGAAATAATCATGTAACTATTTATGAGAGAACAAAAACTATTTTATAGCCGGCTATCTTGTATGGAAATTATTCAAATAATGGAATATAGATTAGAGTAAAATCATGACACTGTTAAATCCATCATTCTCTATGAGAAGTACTTACTTAAATAAAGTTACATCAATATTGATAGTTATCTTTAATTAAATGTTATTAACACATCAGTTATAGGCTCCTTTCTGTTTAGGTTTCTTCGATACTCCTCATACTATTACAATGATATAAATTCTCATTACAAAAAAAAAAATTTTTTTTTTCTATAAGTAAAAACAATTTTATTCGCTTCCCTTGCCTATGGTGCCTTTTAAGAATATTATTATTTTATTTTCAGATAATGTTTGACAGTTTGAGTGAGCTCTTATTGCCAGACAGAAATAACCCATATATATTCAACAGTGATGATTCAAAAGATAAAGTGTTCAGCCACGACTCTTTTGATATAGCCAGGAATTCTGATACAGGTAAATCAAACTGAAATGATCTTTGTAAATATGTCTGCAATTGTAATTATGTACAAATTTTCTTTAGAAATATCTCATATTACAGATTTGTCAAATTATTTGCCAACTGATTTAGAGTTACCATCTATGTCATTGCTCGACTCAAATTTCACAATGATTGAAAGCAAGCCCTCTTTATCAAATAAGGAGGTTAAAACTGAACCACGCTCAGAACCGCTGTACACAGTGACTACGAACAGGTATAATATAATTTCTAAAACCATAATATTATGATTTTTAATATTTTAAATGTTACCAAATGAATATGTTTACAGTGGTAATCCGATTATACAAAAGATACAGAGGAATAGGCGCAGCACTTCTGGCGGACTTGGCAGCTTAAGCCGTATGCCCAAGAAGAGTAATGTGCCAGAGAGCAGTGAGTATTATGATTTTAATCTGTGATATCCATGGTACCATTTATAGTTTGAACCAGCTTCGCGTAGGTCCTCGTATATTAGAAGTAACCATCAGCGAAGGTGCGTATGGATTATAATTGTTTCCCTTGAACTTTTATAGGTCAGATTTTACGGGATGATAAGAAAGTGGAACGTGCATTTGGTCTTAATAAAAAGTGTAAAATGATAAATACGTACGGCAAATCTCGTACTAGCAGTTTGAAAAGAACAAGTCAGTTCACCGGGTCACTCTCTGACAGACTTCGATTGATTGATACTACACCTACGGGTGAAGATCCGTACCAGCTCGGTGAAGCTGACATGAGGGAACAGTCTCCGATCCCTAAATTGATGCTCCAGAAGGCTCACAGAATGCGTACGTGCACTAGCACCTCCACGGGAAATTCAACGTCTACCCGACGCATATATGATCCGGCTGTCACAGAGAGTAATACTAAAGTGAACAGTAAAACGAACATCGACAATACCTACAATTTGCCCACTACTTATCTACACAGCTCGGAAATAAAGACCGAGCCACCGATGGATCTGATGTCCGAAGAGCCAGATTTGGACATAGTAAAAACGGAGCCTGTCCTGCACTGGTCCATGTATGCGACAAATAAACCGGGAAACGAGACGAGCCTATGCGATTTCTCCTACGGCGAAAATTCAAATAACTTGACAACAAACTTGCTCACTGATCTCGACGCCATGGACTTTCCCGATTTCTTCACATCGGATTCACCACTAAATTTGGACAATATAACTCCAGTAGACTTCAGTGCCACCATTGAAAACAAGGCTGCTGAGAAGACGAAGAAACGAGCTGCGCGCACTACCAGCTTGATGGGTCCGAATACCGTTGTAAGTAAATTATTACGACTATACGTTGTTTACATGTAACAACGAAACGAAATTGAGAAATATTGTTTTTGCGTGTTCCAGGACGAAGCCGCCGAAAATAAACGCGCGGAAAGCAAACGTGGCAGAAAACGTGCGTTGTCGGCTACCGGGCCTACAAAGGCTACAAAACGTGACAGCTCTCAAAAGGCGACTGGTCCAAAACCAAAGATACCTAAAGGGAAAGGTTCGCTCTTACTTGTTCCTTTTTTATCCGTATTGACGTTGTTGTAGTAGTAGTAGTTATTGTC
This sequence comes from Antheraea assamensis, assembly GCA_035772565.1. Taxonomy (NCBI): domain Eukaryota; kingdom Metazoa; phylum Arthropoda; class Insecta; order Lepidoptera; family Saturniidae; genus Antheraea; species Antheraea assamensis. The sequence goes on from JAQQSE010000065.1 coordinate 2,735,087, forward strand.
TATATCGTTATCGATGTGTGTGTATCTTTGGATTTATTTCAATATAAATTAGCATTTGGAGGCACCAATGCAAAAAGTTTTATCGCAATATTTATTTTTAAATAATACTACTAATTGGCCTCTTAACTGCAAAATTTATAATTAATCGACATTGTATTTATCACAGAAGGCTGCCCCAAATTCTAAATTGAGACATTACTATTGATAATAGTAAAGCCTCTCTCTCTCTCTCTATATATATATATATATATATAATATTATGTGGAATTTGTTTAGTTGGATGTACACAATGTATATGTGTGACCAATATATATATAACTTAAAGAGATTGAATTATTTACTTCTTGCTTTGCAGCCTCCTTTCGGAAAAATTGAAACAGTAAATATACTTGATAATTTGTTAATATTAATTTATATTTCACGATGTCGATATAATTTTTAATATGCATATAATTATTACCGTAGTTACTACTAGCCGTGGCAAAAAATCGCCAATCCCCGGAATGATGACGCGAAACACTTACCATACTTTGATGGGAGATCCCGATCTGTCTTGGTACCTCGGTTTAGATCCAGACATAAAACCTGAAGACATCGATCCACCTGGAATGAATAAGGCATCTACAGTCGAGGTATGTACAAAACAAATAGTATGATTTAATTTATAATGGGTCTGGTATAATGTAGAAATATGTAGAGAAAAATTCCCTTAAAACTTCTTCGCTATATGTCGGATCTAATAAGCGCATAGGTCGAGTTCGTGCAACTTGCGGTACATATTGCGTAAGTATTACGATTGATTGGGATTAGACATCAAATGAAATAATAATTTTGATGTAAAAAATGTGTATTTGAAATATTTTCGGTACAACATGTTTTGCTTTTCCACTCTCCCCTGTCAGATGTCATGTCTGTATTCACACTTTTATACACATATCATTTTTCGCACAATCTATCCACACCTTTTTCGGTCTTCCTCTACTCCTATATCCGTCCACTTTCGAACTCAAAACATTTTTTTGTTACATACTCGTATGAGTTTCATCTCTTCATTTGAAATACTTTAATAAGTTACGTAATCGTAAAGTGAAGTAAAGTAATTTTGACATAAACATTTTAAGGGAATAAAAAAAAAAGTCTGTATAAATTTTTTTTCTCTTACGTATAATTTAACCATTTTAATTCCAAGTAATGCTTTCAGTTTTAACTTTCAATTGCGCATCTCCGACACTTTAGAGTGTTATAGTATAGTGTTCGGTCTTTTGGTATCTAATTAATTTTATTTTACAAAAGATAACAATTAAAATTAATTTGAAACCTTATTACAACATATTAATTTAAAGAAAACTGATGATTACAAACACTATCAATCATTACATAATGTAAAACAAACTCGTCCGTCGCGTCTGTCTGTACGTTCACGATACTCTCGAAAATTACTGAACAGATTGTAATGCACTCTTCATCAATAGATAGAGTAGTACGTGAGGGAGGTTTAGATATATAATTTGTCAAGGTTTTGTGTGAATTGGTTGAAATATAACGATAATTGTTGGAAGTGTTGGAAAAAGTTGTGCCGCTTGGGAGCTTCCATCGAAAACGCTGCCTAATTCTTTTGAGATATAACAAAATAATGCACAGTGAGATATTCCTCTTTAATATACCTACAAAAAAGTCTGCGATGACATATACCTATCTTTTAAGGATAGCTTACTATACCCGTCTATCTTGTAAAAACATGATCATATACAAAGAGGTAATTGGAAGGCTATTTAGACAGATACAGTATTAATCCTTATCAAATTGTATACGTTCGTTACCTTAAGCAGTTTCGTACACATAAGTATAATATTTTTTATTATCAATGGCAGGACAACGTCAGCAGCCGGGTCTGCTATATTTTAAGTTAAATTAATGGTGTAAATCTTTTTTAATGCCACCTTCGTATTAATTTAACAAATACACCCTCTTGTGTCGCGTACATGACTATTACAGTTTAAGACTATTATTAATTATTTTGTGGCTACTGGTTCATGTAAAAACGCATATAGTATAAACCCAGTAAAATATACACAATACAATCGATTAATTGATCGAGTTCATTATAGTTCAAAAATAACGACAACAACCGTAAATGGAAAATATGTCGACGGGCATCGGCGTTGTTATCATGCCGACTTGCAAATTTCAAAGACCATCTCTTGGTAGTCGGATATACACTGTGACAGACTGTGTTGCGATTTCCCATAACCCGTTTATTTACACTATCGCTTGTGTGATAAAAGCGCTTCAATATAATTTTAGGTACCAAGATGGAGGGAGAAACCTTACACGAGCTGCTATACTTTAGAAGGAACGGAGAATTTGAATGATAGAGTTTTCGAAAAGCGACATCAAAAATTGGAAGCGGACGAACGAAGGCAGTTAAGGTAACAAGCACGAATAGTTCCCATTTATTTTGTTAAATGTTTTCATTTTACCAACCGTTTATGGCGAACGTTTTATTTTGAAATGTATATTGTATGTGATATTTATATATAATGCTATACAATAAGTATTAACTTAGATAGTAGATAATTATGTATCGAAGAAAGTCGATTTGCTTCCTGTATTTAGAATTCTTGAATATATCAAAAATACCAAACTAATTTAGATTAATGATCGGTTGAAATAAATTTGTATTGAGATATAAAATTTACTGATTTCGAAACGATTGCCTTTCTTTCATATTATCATAAATCTCTTTGTCATTTTAGTCTTACTTCCTTTAACTCCTATGTCATTTTTATTCATGTCGTTTTTAACTGCCACATCCTGTATCTTATCTTGTTCCATTACTTTCAACTTTAATTCTCATATTTTATTCTTGCCACTTTTCGTTTTCTTTGATTCCTCCCGACTTTCCTATCACGTTTAGTTCCTACCCTCCTTCCTGTCTTTTCTATTCTATATAAATGTTTCTATGCTATATTGAATATCGCTGTTGAAATTCTCTGTTTTTGTTTAATTGGGTGCTTAATACACAGTTGTATGAAATTAGTTGATGTTGTGTGAATGTTGATGTCGTCACAAATTATTTGTATTAGTGATGCTCTAGGGCCGTAGCGTGTTAACAAGGTTAACGTTCGTTTATAGATCGCGAGTCCGCGATTTCGAAGCCCACTAAAGTAAACAGCGAAATTAATAAGGACAAAGGGGGGCAGGCTCACACCGAGTAACATAAATACGTAGCTGCCCCATCCCGTAATAACAGCGGGAAAAACACAAAAAAATGAATCCAATGATGATGAATTATAGATGGCACATGAGACGGATCAGGGAGCAGAGACATGTGGAACGGCTCCGACAGCGGCAGAGAGACCCTTGGTGCGGTAATCCTTACCAGACACATCCGCAGCCTTCGGTGTATACCATTTGGCCGCAACCTCAAAGAGACATTCGGGTTATTGAGATCACTGATACGTTACCCGTTATGGCCTTTGGGGAGCACCTCCCTGAGTTGCCGGAGGCGTAAGTCGTCATTTATATATATATTTTACAAAGGCGCTGGTATAATTAAAAAATGTGCTTGTTATTTTGGACTTAACAAAAAGGTAAAACAAACGGCGTTCAAAGAATTTATTTATATATAATGTGGGACTAAAACTATTCTAAAAATAATAGTTGTTGTTGATATTGTCAGTAGTGATGATGCATAAAGGTCACAGAGAAATTTGTATATCACGTAGGAGAAACATTAATTTAAAGTGTTGCTTTCGTGTTTGCCTTTTTATTAAATTTCAACTAACTTGAGGCACAAATAAAATTATGTACAGAAATAAATTAATACATATATATCGTCATTTTATGAAAATTATGTTAGTGTCTTCATTATTGTTTTTAACTCTAAAACAGTTCATTTATAAATTACTAACTGTTGCCCGCGACTTTGCTCGTGTTAATGTTAATATTTCTCTATGCCCCTTTCTATATAGAAAGTATAGAAAGAGTATCTTGAAAACAGGTTTGTCAAATTTCGTTACGATAGGTTGAGTAGTCATGGATTCAAAATGTTAAAGACAATCAAATCCACAAATATTTTTAATATTGTTATGATTTTTAATAAAGACAAGTAATCGAGAATGCTTTTCTAAAATTTTCTTACCCTAACTTAGATAGATGCTATCCGTCATGTGGCCCATGAGATTCGTGACGATAGTTCAATAAATTAATTAGACAACCTATAGATTTATATGTTGTAACTAGCTGATAGCCGTGACTTTTTCTGCGTTTTTAATAATCATATGCACAGAAGTAAAAACAAAAAAAATAAAATATTTAAAGCAAAAAATTACTTATAAAATTTCTGTATTCTTTTGTAGTACCTACTTATAAGAATTGTAAATTCTTAAACTTTAATAATTTAGTATTAAATAAAGACATATCGTGAAGTATAAATTTGTCCTGTAGTTTATGAGTAATGTGCGCACAACGGCAGACCGCTATTATTATTATTATATATATAAATTTCGTGTCACGTTGTTTGTCCGCAATGGACTCCTAAACTACTAAACAGATTATAATACAACTTTGCACACAGTGTGCAGTTTCATCCAACTTGAAAGATAGGATAGTTTATATCTCAATTTATAATCGCAATATTATTTTATTGCGAATTATTTGTTTACTAAGAGAGAGTCGTGATTGTTTCTATTAGTTCGATAAGATTCTAACAGATGGCGGTACAGCCTTAACCACACACCAACCAACATAAACTTAGCCGGAGCAACGCGTGGCCGGGTCTGCTAGTATATATATATATATATATATAGATTAAGGCGATAATTCTCAATGTTCCAGGGACTTCATGCTGCCATGGGTGAGGACATCGAAAGCGTTGAAGAGATCAAAACGGTCGAAAACATTGCATTAAAGTATACCAGTCGTGCTTGTGGACATTTGACGGTTTCGCGTGAATCAAATTGAGACATTGGCCATTCTATTTGACAGATGATAAATGTCACAACTAATATGACGTACTACGTACAATATGTCAAACGTATTCGTTGACAATTATGATTCTCGAGTGATGTGAATCGAATCAGTGTCTCTTTAACTATACGATACATATTTAGAGGATGTCTTAAAAGTTGTCACTTTCCTAATTTTGTGAGCTCTCTAAATGTGTGTGTGTGTGTGTGTGTGTGTATTAATTACCTTATGGAAGTAGGTCCTTGTAAATAATATAAACTATAAATTTTTGGAATCGATTGGGCTGAAATACGTTAAGGGAAAAATATTGTGCTACAGAATAAGATAATATTCTTCGGATAGTATCGATTGCTTGTACTAGGAATGTTGTTCTATATATATATATATCTATATATATATGGCGATGTTTATGATTGAACGTTATAAATATAACCAAAAATTTCGTCTAACGGACTTTTAGCATAAATGTAATGTGTAACCGGCGCACATTCGCCATGTTTTTTAGATGTAATATGTACTTGGTATGACTATATTGCTAGCGTGAGATAAACGATGTGTTTTCACCATAGAAATATTGAAGAAATTCCTAATACGTTGTGACCGATGAAGACGGAGTATGAGATACATTAAAGAGATAATATAAATAAGATTATGCGTATCGAATAACTTCCACGGTTTTTTTTCTTTATGGGAAGTGTTTTTTTTTTAATAGGTTACAAGTAACCCGGGCATGAATAGCGGTTATAGGGTCAAACCAAATATAAAGAGGTTATCAAAAGTCTTTTTATTGCATACGAAACTCTTGGTTTCAATATCGATATACAATAGATTGTCATCGGATGTTTTTGTAAAAGATTATTCTCATCATGATTCATTAATCGTCATTGATAAACTAGTCAGAATCGTGATTAAATATCTTAAACTCAGTGTCTACTATATAATGATGTAGTATTTACATTATGTTTAAATTAGTGGGCTGGTGCTAAAATGGCCGATATTACTTTGAAATTATGATTGTTTATTGGTTTCCAAATTTAACTGATTTTTTAAACGTCTATACTATTCCGTTATCCTTTTACCATTAACATATTTGAATATGATAAGACGTATAATTGCCAATAGACGGTTTTAAGGGTTTGAGCATATATAAAAAAAGTCAATGGAACTCCTTTGAAGTTTTTGATTTTTTAAGACTTTTCTTCTTAACGTTCAAAATAATTAGCAAATATCATACGATAAGAACTTTCCATTTGTCCTCTGCACGCCGCCATAGTACAAACGGCGTTTAATTCTTGACATGCAATATTTTACTCCAATGTTTTGTGGGCATTTTTTCTCTGGGTTCTTGTTCAGCCCAAGCGCCTGTAATACTTTGCCCAAAAACAAGGTATAGGGGGATAAAGGAGGGATTATTTTCCATACAGTCTTCAATAATGTTCTTGAAAAAGTACCAGGTCGAATGCAGGTGGCGTAGAATGAACACGTTCAAGCGATCCGAGCACCACACATTGCTCAATGGCAATTTTTTTTTTCTACCGAGAAGCTGAATATCTTGGCCTGCGACAACTTGGATTCTCAAATCTTTTATGCGATGAATAATAAGCGCACTACGAGTGTCCGGAGCGGTAAACTCTGCGATGGTCTGGATTCAAGCAACGTGGGTGTATACCATTGGAAATGGGGGCAGTTGCCACAGAGACAGTGGTATTAAGTGTAGTGGCAATGGGAACGGTGTCAACGGGGGCGGTGTCAACGGGGGCGGTGGCAACAGGGGCGATGTAAATGGGGGCATTAAGGTTGAGGGCAGCGGTAACGCTCGCAGGGGTCCGTTGTAAGGAGCAACAAACAGATGGGCGCTGAGACCAGTTTTGAAAATGAATTACCGTTTCGCAAGATAAATAATTTTTGGTTATCAACATAAAGCGAATGTTTATTAAAACAAAAAGTCATGTCATGAGACGAAAATGATCAACATAGAATAAACGAGTCTTCATTAATGAGTATTCATGAGTCTTCATGAACAAGTGAAGACGAAAACATAATCTCTTTCATATCTTAATTTCTTTTCGTTAGCACTTTCCCCTTTTAACACTAGGCCCAAGAAACGTATTCGTAAATTAATAGAAATATGTATTCCGTAATATAGATTCATAATGAATTTAAACCGATTAATGTGTAGAATTTCAAAATACAGTCTTAATATTAAATAAATATATTAACGAAATTGGTGTTATATTAATGAAGTAGTTATAATTCAGTCATTATAATATATTAATATGTGTAATTTGAAAAAAAATAATAAAAAATATAACTTTTCAATGGACTGATGAAATGCGCGCTCTTGTTGCCCTCGGGTTGTTGGTTCGACTTCAATGTCACTTGTCAGGGAAAATTGTTGAGTACTTCCTATAATTGAGAACTTTCTCGATTTCATATTTATAATGCATAATAATAACTAACATATAACTGTAATATATATATATACAATATTAATCGTTGTTAGAATTATATTCCTATTCGTTCAGATGATATTGAAATTAAAAACAGTTCTAATAAATAAATGTCTATATTCCACTATACAGATTTTCTCGTAAGAACATAATTGGTGTTAGTCGATAGTCCGGAATAAAAAGTACGCAGTAAGTTAGATTAATTTAACGGCGGCATTGTAAAAGCTGCTCTATGTGGGTGTCGTAGCGTTTAAGCGTCTCTTTCTGACTGGTGTCGCTACATATGACGAGTAGTTGTTTAATAATAAAAAAAAAATAGCTAATTACAAAAAAAAAAGAATAAAAATACGAATTCAATGTTTTAAATTAAATATCGTATATATATATAAATATCACTCGAGGGTCATCGGAAACGATAAGTAAATATTATATCTTTAAAACTGTAGGTTATATAACTAGTTAAGAAATTGCTAATTATCATTGAAGGTTTCGATTTGAACCAATTTTACCGTTTATCCTCTCGGAGATCGTTAGTTATTGTATAGGTCTTTAAAAATGTAGACATTTAAATCTGAATGTTGTGACGTACGTACATGGATGGATACATTGTCAATGTCTGATTTTAGTATTCGATATTAACATAAGTGGGGTTCCTTGCAAAGGAGTAAATTTAAAAGTTTAAAAGTTATTCCTTAATTGAATTCCAAATAATTCACATTTATAACAATAGCCAAATGATATATCTGTAGCTGATCGAAAACTATTGAAACCGATTTATATAACGCCATAAGTATCTTTAAAATCAACAACCGATTCAGAAATCGAGGGTATCCGTTCTATAATAATTAGTAAGTGGCTGCTAAAATATTTGGGTTTTGGGTAATGACCGTGGCAGTCTATCAGGTCTAGTAGTCTATAGGTGAGACACCCTATAACAACGCACATATCTGTGTGTGTGTTTGCGTGCGTATAGTGTGTACACGCCTAGTACGTTTAGTATTGTAATATAAAAATCTTGAAGATTGTTCGAGAAATGTAACTATAGAGTAAAGATGAAGGTTTATCGATTACTTCTAAAATGTATTTAATTCGCTATAAGTTTAGTTTTCTAATGAGGTTTATTATTTATCATTGTAAACATAACTAGTTACATTATAAAGGTGTATATAATTACGTTTGTACAATTAATGTTTATACCGTGTGTTCTCGGTCCGGTGACTAGAACGCTACCGGTCGCTGTATATTGAATTGATTATGTTTAAGTTTAGAAATATGTACCGTTTGTTATATATAAAACTTTACAAACTGTAAGTGATAAATATTGTATTTATGTCGTATTAAAATAAAATAAAATAAAAAAATAAAACTGGGACACCCGAAATTTAGACAAAACTATACATTCACAGACAGCCGTTACGATTGATTATTTACGCGATTATTTATTTGAACAAAATCTTATTCATGCAGATTGGATCGAAGTATTATATATATATATATATTTTTTTTAAGACTGAAACATTGATTTTTTTTTGTATTCAACCGAAATTACATTCATTGTAATTAGTAAATTTATTTAAAATCATTATAAAACTATTATATTCTCGAATAAGTAGTGGGATGTTGATTTAGAAAGAAATGTAACGCTGTTATAAAGTTGGTTTCAAATTGTTTAGTATTAAAAAAAAAATTAGAGTTAATGTATTTGACGTTGAGTGGTAAAGATATGTAGTCCCTTCGGTAAGTATTACATAGTGTAAATGTTCAAAGTAATCTTTCACTCTTTTGAAGATTTATCCGTTAGGGCGCTTCCATAAATAACTTCAAACGTTTTACGGGTTTTTCACAGGGTTGAACGGTTTGCGGGGAACATTAAATATTCCCGTGTATTTCCATAAATACCAGTCAGAATCGTTACGGATTCCCACGGAATAGTTTAAATTGTCAAAATGTAAATTGCAAAAAAAAAAACCATTACGTTATTTATGGACGTCCCTTAATAACTATAGGTAATAAATAGCACTTACTATCTTCTGTCTGGACTTAAAATATTATTAATTAAAATAAATGTTAGGTGTTTAGAAAATATCGTTGGTTTGAAGGTAAATAAAATCTTGTAAGTGATATTTATAGTACAATAGTTTTCTCTTATTTTGTGTATATGAATATTATTCATTCATAAAACGGGAAAGAAATAACCAATTTTTTCTCTACCTATTTACTATGAAATAACATAAGAAATTTAGTAACAAAAATAGAAATTAACAGGGAACCATTGTTGTAACAAATCAAGATGATTTAATTGATAGTAACACAGGAAGTGTAAAAATCTGTTTTATCAAGTAATGTTGTTTTTTTTTCTCTCCTTGGGTTGGTTTTTTCTTCTGTGTTTTAACGAGTAAAATCTGATTCGGTGTTATCAATAGTTGTTAAATGTTAAAAAAACATATGATAAAATAATCACCCAAGGAATTTTTTACCTTTCAACCAACGATTTTATAGTAATCATTGAATGTTGTCATAAAAATAAGATCTCATTATTGTTATTTAATTGGAAATTCACAAATTCACACGAATTAACTCGATATGCGGGTCGAAAATTCATTACAACAATATTATGGAAACATAATACTGTGACGTGTGTGGATAGTTCTAAAGCTACTACTCTCTTCTTGGCCCGTGGAATTAATACTATTATTACTGTTCTCTTTTTTTTTAATGTATATGTATATATATACTCGTATATATATTTAATAGATAGCAAATTCTTAAATTAAAAATTGTTTTTTTTTGGTTTTTTATTAATTTAAATTCCCTAATCGGCCGACGTCCACCGATTTGTTTTGTTTGTATAGTATCATACATTGCGAATTGTAGTGATTGTTATATGAGAAATATTTAGCAAATTGAAAAAAATTGAAAGGGATAATATAACCGTGGGCCAGATACAAAATTGTCTTTAGTAACGTTTGTAATATAGAAAAACGTTGCATATCATTTTGGAAAGAGATTTAAAATATGGGGGGGAAAAAGTAACTACTCCCAACGGTTTAAGTTTTCCAAATTGAACTTTAAAATGTATTCCAAAACTTTGATTATTGTCATGTTCTATTAATTATCTGTTTTTTTTTTTATTAATATAAAATTTGCAGTAACTTAAAAGTAATATACACACTATGCTGTGGCATTTATTAAAAAATCTCAAAGAGTTTGTAACTTAGTTTCAGTATCATATGTTATATATATATATATATATATTTACACTATTAGATAATGTTTAAATTATACTGTAATTAGTATCTCCTTTAAATCTACTGTTTTTTTTTTTCATTTAATTACGAATTTATGTGATACTTTGGACTAAGTTGTGTTTATTAGTGTTAATAAAGAAATTTCAACTCTAAAATGTGTTTAAGTTACTGTGTTACATTTTATTTTTGTTTAACCTTAAAGGGTTATTTATTGTGACTGCTATTCTTCTTCCATGCGGAGCAGCGGTATTTGTGTACTAAAGTACTAAATATATATATACATATGTATATATGTATACTAATCTAAATATCCAAACTAAATATATATATATTAAAATCTAAGTATGTCTAAACGACGTAATTTTTCAAATAGGTAATATTCATTATTAGTAATACGTTTTGAAATATCATACAGTAGTAGTAATTACCATTTATCTAATTGTGGTTCTCTAAAATTTATTAAATCATTGATATTTTCTAAATTGATTATTCTCACGGAGTCTAGAATTTTCTACAGAACATCTTTTGCAAGCGAATAGAAGTACAATAAAATAAGCACTGTCAACTTAAACAAACGTTAGGCGATGGTAAAAGTTTAAACGTTTTCTGTCTGTAAACAAGGGTAAGACACTCTTTTGTGAAAAATCTGTTTTTAAACAACTACTCGACGCGTATTTATCTCTATTCTTATTAAGGTTGTTTTTATGTTTTTATTTATAATGAACGTGGTCTAAAGTCATGGTGAGTATATAAAATGAATTATCATTTCTATTAATCAAATAAAGAGGCCGTTAAGAATAAAAAATGTCGATAATCTGAAAAATTATAGCAGTGAAAAATGATTTTCAACAGTGCCATCTCTGTATAAACTCTTGAACTAATAAAGCCGTTACGTGACAATCAGTACACATGTATTGAAATTATTTTCATACTTAAATTTATAAATATCCATATTTTTGCATTTACTTCAAGAAATCTAAAAGAAATATTCACCTTAAATATTTAAACTTTAAATTGAATGTTGTATAACTGGTTTACTAGTTCTGCAATTAACACAAAGATGGCGCTATTTGAACCTATTTTATAAAATTAGGGTTATTAAAAAAGTGGAGAGGAAAGAGGAAATAAGATTGTCAACATTTTATTTTCGATTTCGTTAAAATTTATGTATGCACTTTCATTGAAACCAAAATAATTAGACTTTTGATAAACGTGGCGTGGCTGCGTACTACTAGAAGGCGAAAATGTATTTCAACCAATGAATATAAAAATAATGTCGTATATAAGATAATGTCTATTTTTTAAACAGTCATTAATGCAATTCACATTCATATTATTATTAGTCGACTCTATTTATGAATACATCTAATTTCTATGCAAAATAAAATTTAATAAACAAATAAACAAGAAGGTATAACAAACTGGGACAAATCACAGACTCGCGCGATAATTGGATAATCGATGTTGCGCTCGTTTGTCAATCAGACGCGGATACAGAATTTCATTTAAAGACCGAGGGCTGGAGTAATTTTATGCGAAATTCTATATTCCAGAAAATTCTATCCGGAACATCCTTTTTTTTTTCGAACTGACCTACACTGCCAGCGTTATGCCTTCACAGTTTCACCGGACTACTCCGGAACATCCTTAAAACTGTTATATATAATATAATCAAATATCATATAATATTTTACAAATGTTGAAATTGGTCAACGCAGTGTAATTTACTCGTGAGTGAGGGAAGAGGGGGATTGGTTGAAATTATTCCTGTATCCGTACAATTTCTATTTCTATCGACTACAATTATATGAATCAACTTTTTAAGCTTGGCATACCTTTCGTAATAGGCAACGAATTGTTGAAACGACTATTTGTAATTAAAAGTAATTAGCAACTCTGCTTGTAATTAAACTAGCGGGTATCCGCGACTTCGTTTGCGTTTGCCTATACTTATAATAAATAGGTAATGAGACGAAGTCTGTACATCACACGGAACAACTCAACCGATTTTAATGAAATCTGGTATAGCAGTTGTTTATACTTTGTTGCAATATCACAACATATTATAAAACAAAGTCCTCCGCTGCGTCTATCTGTGTGTCTGGATGTTTGCGATAAACTTTAAAACTACTGAACGAATTGTAATGTGGTCTACATCAATAGACAGAGTAATTCACGGGGAAGGTTTAGCCATATAATTCGTAAAGGATTTTTTTTAAGTTGATTGAAATATAATGATAATTGTTGAAAGAATCGAAAAAAGTCAAGCCGCCTGGGAGCTTTCGTCGTAAAGCTTCGTAATCCCTTTGAGATATAACAAAGCAATGCATACTGAGCTATTCCTCTTTTATAGATCTACAAATGTACTAATATATAATAATATATTTATACGCATCTATCTTCTAAAAATGGTCACATATAAGGTATATTAGAAGGCTATTTAGACGGATACAGTACTAATCCTTATCAAATAAAGACATTAGTTACCTTAAGCATTTCATGCACATAAGTATATATCTTTTATTATCAGGGTAGGACCTCGTCTGTTGGGCCTGCTTGTATAAAATAACATATATATACATATCTATCATATTTGTAAATATATATAAAAAGAAAGCTCTTTATATATAACGATGTATATATATATCTAGTGTGGACTGAATCGAAATGAAATAGAAATTAATTCGAATTATTTCATTGTTAAAAATATTATTTTTTACATAAATTCATAGATGGCGCTAAGTGTAGCGTTTAGCACTTTTTATTGTTCTGAAGCATTAAAAGACTAACATAGATAATGTTCTAAAGTCACTATATATGCAAAGTTTGTGCTAAGTATGCTTGGTTTACTTCTGTTTATATGGCCAAAGTACGTTATATGTTAGCTCTACGTGTAAGAACAATATAAGGCAATAAGAGTAATGATTATATAATATTTACCTTTCTTACTTTTTCGGCAACGCGCATGTGATACCACCGGTGTTGCAAGCGTCCATAGGCTGCGGTGACCGCTTATCATCAGGCGGCCCGCACGCTTGTTTGCACAAAATTATTATATTCAATAAATATGGATTTTCATTGGGTTTTAGAATTGATGTGTAACGGATTGAATGAAAATTTGCTATTTAACTACTAGGATGTTTATTATTCTTAAATTTTCTGGAAATTACTGTTTAGTGTTTAAACTTCTTTTACTGTGTTATCCTTTCGATTGATTGTGTTACGAATAAGTTTTTCTAGAATTTTGCTACTAAACTCTGACCTTCGAATAGTATTGCATTGCGGTTTGATTGAGGGTGAAATGTTTAATAGTAAATGGATGATTGTTTTCAGATATGATTCCTTAATTTACTAAAAATTAAAGTACACCGTTTACTTAAACTCTGTACCGAAGGAGACTGTTGGAACAATTTACTTGCCTTTATAATTCGTTTTTTTTTTTTTTTTATATTATAGGGGGCAAACGAACAGGTAGGTCACCTGATGGTAAGTGATCACCGCCATCCATAGACACTAGCAACACCAGGGGAGTCGCAAGTGCGTTGCCGGCCTTTTAATATATGTGGGCCTCCGGCGCTCTCACTGACCGAACGAAACGCAACAGTGCAAGCACTGTTACTTCACGTCGGCTTTCTGTGTGTCGGGCGGTACTACCCCGCGCGTCGGGCGAGCCGACACATTCATGCTGAAACCAGTAATCGCTTCAGCGTAGCTCTACCACCTACAAACAACTAGTTTATTAGGTTACACTCGTAGTATTGACGAGTTGTATACCGATTATATAAAGGACATGTCCTATGCACAGCTAACTGTTGTTTGGGGTGCCTTTCTATTTCTTTGTTTCTTTCTAACTTTCTTGTTTATATACATTGATTATATCTTTAGTCATACTGCAGAAAAAAAATTAAGTTCCAGACGAATTTACGTTGAATTAAAATTTACGTCACATTATAATTAATATTAAGGAAGGCGTGTGCAAATACTCTAGTATAACATAATCTTTATAAGACAGTAACACAAACATTGAAATTGTCAAATTTACGTGTTAGGTATATATATATGTATATATATATTGTTAGGTATATATATATATAACACATACGTTATCAATAATATCTCGACCCCGAGCGCCAAGAGAGTCGGATGCTCATAAATTATTTATGCAAATAGTCGACAACAAAAGGCCCAAAATGTAGGGTGTACTGTGAAACATCTCCGGAAGTACTAGCGACTTCCCGCCGGCTTCTGACGGTTTCGCCTCTTGTTTCCGTTTGGCCGTGTATAGGAAGGAATCCTCATAGGGACCACCAATTTTCAAATAATATTAAGTACCGGTAACACTTATCGATATGTTAATTCGATATGTATCGTTACTAATGTTGCAACATTCACGGACCCGTGTATTTTGTTCGTTTAAATTCTATGCGGTTAATAAGCTATCTCCTCCGGCGTCGGTATATAAGTGTCGCGGTCACACGGACAATATATCAATCTTGAAAAATCCTAGGCTTTATTTACATGATTGGTATTTTATTGACCATCAGACAGGACATAATTTATAACCAAAACAAATACAAAATCGGGTCCTTATATATTACAAAAATATATTTATCATTGTAAAAATATCTAAAACATCTAAAAATGTTTAAAACGAATATTTTGACCAGCCTTTTTGGTGCTAATTTCTTGATATAGTAACAGTGTAAGTATTTAATATCTTGTAATTGAATTGTAAGCGGCTGATATGATTTTATATTGTATCAGCAGGGCCGGCGGACGTTGTCCTGCCCTGATAATAAAAAATATATACTTATGTGCGTGAAACGCTTAAGGTAACTAATGTATTTTATTAGATAAAGATTAATACTGTATCCCTCTAATATAACCTTCCAATTAACTAATTAGATCTTACCATTTTTAAAACATAGATGAGTATAGCAAGCTATCTTAAAAATATAGGTATATGCCATCCTAGACTTTTTTGTAGATCTATAAAAGAGAAATATCTCAGTATGCATTATCTCAGTATGCATTGTTTTGTTATATCTCAAAGGGATTATTAGGCAGTGTTTTCGACGAAAGCTCCCAGGCGGCTTGACTTTTTCCGATTCTTTCAACAATTATCATTATACTTCAACCATTCTACATATATACCTAAACCTTCCACGTGAATTACTCTATCAATTGGTGAAGACCGTATTATCAATCCGTTCTGTACTTTTCGAGTTTATCGCGAACATCCAGATAGGATTGTACTTATGATCAACTAGACAGACAATTTTAATGATAACACAGAAGAATACAAATAGTAATATATATATATTTATATATATATATATATATTAATTGATGTAATAATACTGTACAAATATTTAAAAAAAAAAAACAGTATTCCGGGTACCGTGTTGATAGCGTCTGATATAATCCGTGTCTAACTAACACGGCGCCGTGTAATCGTTAGAATTGTACTTATGATCCACTAGACAATTTTAATAATAACACAGAAAAATAGTACAGTATTATTACATCAATTAATAATATGTATACAGCATAAGTATACGCCAATTCTAATGAAAACGACCCTTCGGTGACAGATTTTCAACAATGCCTTCCTCTGAAACCTATAACATAATATATTTTACTGCTACAAAATAATGTCGAAAGTTGGACAGTGTAGATACACTCGCTCTTGTTGTCCACCTAGACCCTACTGTTAGAGACATGTCCACTAGACTGACATCCTGTGTAAAGTCGATTATGGATAGTTATGGGCATACATGGTTAGACTATGAACATATTTGCTTTATATTTGATTAAAAAAAAAGGTATAAAGAACATGAAATAAACAAGTAATCTGACATGAAAACAGGAATATCCATACTTTAACCATAAAAGAGAAGAAACAATAAAAACATTATTTTAAAAATAAAAATTAAAGTAATACCGATATGGTGATATAACGGGTCTTTAAGCTTTCAAGTAATCTAATCAAAATTGAATATTAATAAATGATTACTAATTCTGCCTATTTAGAACAGTGAGTAACTGTAATTAAATAATCGTGATAAATTAACATTGCATAAATTAATTATTCAGAATCTAGGATAAGCTACTAGCAGAATACAATAAGTATACCGTGCCACGCCAGAACCTGGAATGCCCTAGCGGCTTTTTTTTTTCGAACTGACTATACTGTTGGCCTAGCAAAGCCTATACTGTTTCACCGAACTACTTAAGGGGAGCGCTTAAGACACACATCCGACTTTTCATGGCACTACCCTAGCGGCTTTTTTTTAACTGACTACACTGTTAGCCACCAGGCCGTTACAGTTTCATCGGACTACTAAGGGGAGCGCTTACCAGCACAAGGGCGCACCTAGGCTTACTGTCGCCGAATATCCCGACCTAACTAAGCTAAGCTAAGCTATCTCACATACAATTACGAATTCGTGAAACATACATGTGTAGAAAACATGCGTGTTCCACGAACTCATACATGTATCTCGAATCTGACTACTAAGTTGTGTGAACTAATTCACTTCAAAAAGGGATGAAAAATAACCCAACCACTATATGTGCACTATGTGTGCGCACGTGTGTAGGGTGATCTGTGTATCTGTAAAACTAGTGTGAGTCACTTTATCCGCGCGAGTAATATACTCGAGAGCTCCACACAGAGGGACAAACCTAGGCTGGTTCTGCTACCGGAGGCAACGCGACGAGTATGCGGGATCATATTATTACGCTCGGCTCACAGCGGCGTGAGCAGAGAGAGTCGCAGGCGTGGGCGTAAACACGCATCTTTTAAGAGGACATCGAACGAGAAATAGAAACGAACGGCCGCGGCACCGGCAGCTAACTATACAATTACGTATGATTCCTAATAATTCGGTTTAGTAGTCATGAATACTCGGGTTTGAGCTGTTTGTAATTATCGCGAATTTATTTATGCGCGGCGCGGGTTAGACATTGCAACGGCTGGGAAAGCTGAGATCTCGTAGTTAAAGTTCTATATCTCGCTTAGAGATTTGCTTTGACAGACGTTTAGAAAATTAAATTTCCTACAAATATCTCCTACACATATTTCCTCTAGCTTCAAGCATTAATAAAATAAAAACAATAAAACAAGAAATTTCCACAAAAATTATTACCTTAATGACCTGTACCGCTTCACCGGTGTGAGATACAGTTAAGTAGCCATAGGAGGCACTATTATAGAGCGCTAAGTATGAACCATCGTTCGTATAGCTCGAAATCCCGGCAAGTTATTAAAATTAAAAAAAACAATAATCAAAGTTTACGTGTATTCTATATGGGAAATCTTCTCACACTCTGGGAGAGTGCTTAAAGCTATAGTATTTACTATTGAAAAACAAAAAGCCATGTCAAACAAGTACCCACGTATATAATTTCTTACATATTCCACGAAAATTGTTATATTAATCAAGCAGTTAATGCGCGCCGTTTATGCTTTGTCTCTTGTCTGAATTAGTTGTTCCTATATATGCCTATATTATACTTGAATACCGGTAATGCGATTTTTAGTGGGTCTGGTTTATTTATGCATCATTTATCACGTCGAAAGTTCGGATCGAAGATTTGACATTCTTGACAGGTCACATTTAATCTTCTTAAATGTCTGCTACACGCTCTACTGAACTTTAAGAGACGACTCAGCAATCAGCCGGAGGTAAGTATATGTATATATTATAGCTTACAGAATATTACTTCCTTTTTTTTTAATGCAAATTCTCTAAAACGGGAAAATGAATATGGTAGACAAAGCTTGGCTTAACTTTTATATAGCGCGCTTAAGTATTAGAAAAATAAAGTGCGTAGTCCGGTGAACTTGTAGGGACTTGTCAGGTTAATACCGTAGTCAGATGGAAAAACCATGCAACTAAGAAAAGATTTTATAAGGATGAAATACGAACAGGAATAAGGAAGCGATCTTCAAGAGGACTGCAATTATATCATGAAATGTTTTTAGCCCGACTATAGTGTAATACTGAGTGAGTTTTAATATGTTAATGAAAAGATAAACCAGATCGAGTTTCTTGCCGGTTCTTCTCGATGACTGGGTTGTTTTCCGAACCGGTGGCCACTTTGACGTTCATAAGCGCCTTCTCAGGGCCTAAACTGAATAAAGTATTTTTAATTTTGATTTTGACTGAGATAACGAGTCTATTTGCTTTTTGTCTGTACATCACTTATCTTCTTCAGTTCTATTTTCATGTTAATTTCAAGATTTTAAATATACGAAAGACATGACATTTGTCATTTATTATATTTGTGAATATATCTCAAGTAAATATCATAGAAAATTAAGAGGTAGAAGTTCATGTGACAATAATGCAATTTGTTAATTACTGAATTTTGAATTCAAATTGAAGTGTAACAAAATCATAAATATCATCAAACTCTCACCCTGTAATAATTTTACATCAAGATTTATATCTAATAGTGCAATATAATTAGTTAAAACTATTAAATTATGCGTATCGTTACTATCTAGTCGACAAATTGAATATTGGAGAGCCAGAAGGTTTTATTTGATTTGTGTTCAGTAATAAATGATGTCTTGTGAACTATTGACTTTTCCTTTACTAAGATAATATTTAAATATCTCATCTTTGCATATTCCCTTTTAACTTTGAATATAAGTGAAGAAGAATCTTCAGAGTAATCACTTTTTCCAACTGAATACGGCAGTTTTGAAATGGATTTCGTGACAATTAAAATGAATGAGTGCCCGCGAACCGTTCCCGCGTTCGGTCCCCTGTAATTACCAAGAGTTAAGCAATTCTGGAAAATTCTTGATTTGCGTCAAGTATTCATAGGGTGCCCGAGATATCGTTTTCTGCTTTTAATATTATTTAATTGCCATTTATATGTCCATCCTTTCGTTTCAAAACACAACGCCTGTCAGTTTGTGTGCCTAAATTTTGGACAAACATATGTCTGATAAGTGTTGTCATTGTTATTCATATTTGATATTTATTTCGATACATTAGGTAATATAGAGAATATCTGTGAATAAAGGACGCCGTAAAGATTTCTGATAGCGCACTCTTGCAATGTACCGACTGTTGAATATATTACATGTAATTTTTGTTTTAAATCTTTATTTCATTTAGGGACTTAAGTCCACAAAGAACGTATTAGTCCCATCATACCCTAGCCTTAACGTATTCACAAACATTTCATAGAATTTATGAGAAACTTCCATAAAATCTTTGCTTCTTCACTTGCAGGGTGCAGACAAGATTCTATGGTTAATGTCCTGCTTATTAAACTTTAGGTTATCGATAACAGTTTTTTTCGTTGAGCTTCGTTTCGGTCACATTCCGCCAACAAGGGTTGCAAATATTCCTCCGTGGCAGGCAGACAGCGCCCGGCCCAGACGGGGTCCCGGGTCGGGTGTTGTCCATTTCAATGGGCCATCTCGGGGGTTGGCTTCGGGAGCTGTTCGACCGCTGTTTTGTGGTCGGACAGTTCCCGAAGCCCTGGAAGACGGGGCGGCTTTGCCTTATGGCTAAGCAGGGCCGCTCTTCGGACTGCGCGTCCGCGTATCGGCCTCTGGTTTTGCTCGACGATGCTGGGAAGATGCTCGAGAGAGTAATGTCCTCCCGGGTCGTTAAGCATCTGGAAGAGGTGGGGCCGAACCTCTCGGACGCGCAGTTCGGCTTCCGGCCAGGGCGCTCCACCCTGGACGCCCTGAGCCTCCTGAAGAGGCTGTCCACGGAGGCGACCTCCCGAGGAGAAAGGTTATTGGCGGTGTCCTTGGACATCGCCAATGCCTTCAACAGCCTGCCGCATGGAGTTATACGGGAATCGCTACGTTTCTTCGGAGTGCCCCCGTATCTGCGGCAGCTGTTGGAGGCATACCTGGAAGAGAGGGAGGTCGTCTTCGTGGACAGTAGAGGACAGATAGTTCGACGAGGGACTCCCTGTGGTGTCCCACAGGGTTCGGCCCTAGGGCCACTTTTGTGGAATATGGGCTACGACTGGGTACTTCGCGGCGCGCTCCCATCAGGAGCGCGCCTCATCTGCTTTGCGGATGACACCCTAGTCGTAGCCCAGGGGGGGGAATGGGGAAATTTGATGCGCCTGGTCACGGAGGCTACAACCCTCGTGGTTGGGCGTATCCAACGGTTAGGCCTCAGGGTGGCCCTCGACAAAACCGTTACTTTTTCATGGGCCTCGGCGGGGGCCACCTCCTGGGGCAATATATTGGTACGCGGCAGGGTTGGGGTCCAGATGAAATATCGCAGAGAAGCCCCACAACTCGGACCGCGTAAGTTACGCACAGCCGTCTGCTTCCCAACACACTGCCGCCGTCTATATATGGGAGTCGTGCGGTCGACACACACGCCCTCTGCGCCGCTAACGTTCGCGCGTTGCGCGGTGCTCAGCGCATTGTGGCGCAGAGGGCGATACGAGGATACAGGACGGTGTCCTCGGGGGGCGGCCTTCGTGCTCGCCGCTCCCTTCCCTAGGAGCTGGAGGCGGAGGTTCTTCCGCCGTAGGCGGCTAAGAAACGAGGGGAGCCTCCAGCTCCCAGGAAATAGAGGAATGAGAAAGAGGGTCCGGACGTAAGGTGGCAGCGGGATCTGGCGGAGAGGTACGTATACGCCGTCCGCCCGGTCCTGTTGGAATGTGGAATGGTGCTGACGTTCAGACTGGTGCAGGTGCTGACCGGACACGGGTGCTTCGGTTGGTATCTGCACCGGATAGCACGCAGGGAGCCGACCGCCGCATGCCATGAGTGTGGCGCTGAGACGGACACTGCGCAGCATACTCTTTCTGAGTGTGCTGCGTGGGAGTCTCAGCGTCGTGCTCTGGCTGCGGCGGTGGGGTGCGATTTGTCGCTGCCGAGCGTGGTCGCGGCCATGCTCGGCAGCGAAGCCATATGGAATGCAGTGACCTCCTTCTGCGAGGAGGTCATCTCGCAGAAGGAGACGGCGGAGAGGGTCCGTGAGGAGAATCCTCTGAGTGACCCTCTCCGCCAACGCAGAGTTGGTGGGAGGGGGCAGCGTTTTGTCCGTCTCCTTCCACCTCCGTAGCCAAACCTGGGGGGATGGGTCGGGGGGCCCATCTCCCCATTGCACAGGTTCGGCTGACGAGGAGGGGGCGGCTGGTGTGTACCCAGTTGCCCCCATTATTAAGACGACGCCCGGCGGACACCTTCCGCTGGGCAAGCCGCTGAGGCAACATGGTGATAGCACTGCACGATCCCATGTCGCCTCAACCAAAGCGGCGGTCGGTACACCGTGGGGTTTTAGTAAGAGTCTCACACTACCCACTCTCTCCCCCGAGAGGGTGGCGTGTCCATGATGGATTTCCCCACGTTAATAAAAAAAAGGGTTGCAAATATTCGATCGTTCCACTCGTTACGCAATTCGGTGATACGGTTTTTCTCATGAGAAACGCAAACTTATAATTGTATTGACTAAAAAAAAAAGTTGGCCATCACAAGACGTCTGGCAGATGCGAAGCATTTGAGTTAATATTAGATTATATAATTAAGGACGTGTCAAGTATACTATAGTCGGTTAGAAATAGTACGCGGCTTACACAGAGAAGCAACGAAGTTACACGCACCCACACACACACACACACACAATGGAATCGAAAGCGGTAGTGTAGAGGAGTCATAACGACGTAAGAGAGCGTCATGCTGTTTACCGTGTCGGCATACGGGTTGACTTTACCGCCAAGGTGAGCTAAGTAAAAATTAGAATTATTGCCCTTTTTACTCAGCACGCACTAAATGCGAAATGATAATTTTATTTCGCGCATGATATATCCTAACTTTTAACTAATGATAATATTATAAATCCGAAGCTGAACCTCGTTGTTGTACTGTTCCGTATGAGAGAAGAAATCGACATTAATGCGGGCGAAGCCGCGAGCAAAAGCTCGTGTTGCTATAATAATAACATAAAAAATGCACTCTACTGAATAAGTACGATTTATAATATTTTGCCATTAAACGAAATAGAATGACCAATCATCATCGTTGTAGTAAAAATAACATTACCCAATAATCATTGGAACCTACAAATCGGGTTATACAACCAAATTGTTTAACCAATGAAATACATGTCAATATGGTTCGTTTTTCTGTTTACGAATTTGACACGCGATTATAATCAGCAGTTCAGTATACCTCGTTTGTTTCCATTTTTATCTAAAGTTGATATTCTTAGTATATCGTTTTTAATACGTTATAATAATAGTAGATTTATAACTTTTATAAATATATATATTATGTATATAATTGTTAGTGTCTATGGTTTTTAAAATGCAGTAAACAATGTGACAAACTAAATAACATTACATGTTATTTATTTCTTACAGGAATTCTATTATCAGGATTGTAATACGTCGATGACTGCATTTCGATATGTCGAAAATCCTGTCATAGTGACTCATTAAGTGATGTTGATTACAGTATTGACTTTATTGTAATATATTATCACCTTAGCAACGAAGAGTGAATTGCAATTTAACCGAACGCGTATTAAAATATGCAACAATATTTAATTAAAACGGGCATCATTAATAAATGTACGTAATTATGCAAGTGAATTCTCATGTACATACAGAATAGAGTTAATCAGGTTTCCAATTTAATGAGGAAAGCTTTAATACATAGATAAGATATTAACCTAAAATCATGTTATACGATTATACAAATGTTTACAGAATATTGTATAATTTGTATAAAATTAATACCAAGCTCCTACTGAGACTTGGTTCGCGAGAAAAGGTTTTTTTTATTATCCCTCCATAAACAAAACTCCATGTTTAAACAAGGTGTATAACATAATATTTGTTGCTATAGAAATTAATTTATACGTAGATTTAGACGAAGATAAAATGGCGTCCACGTAAGAGTATGATGTTATCCATAGTAACGTCATGGTTGAGATTTCATCTATCAATCAACTAAAACCAATTGAATAAAAATGTTAGCCGATACAGAAATGCACTACTGAATATAGTAACGAATTATCCGTAAATATGAATAGTCTAACCATCTGAGCGAAAACGCCCAGTGTCTTTTTTTCGATCTGACTACATCGTTGACCTGACCAGGCCTCTATAGTTTCACCGGACTACTAAGGGGAGCGCTTAAGGTCCCTACTCACTCGATTTTACATGGCAATCAGCACAAGGGCGCACGGCGCGCCTCGTCTTGGACTGTTGCCTAACATCCCGAATCTAACTAAGCTAAGCTAAATTAAGCTAATTATTCCACATATATATGAAGTCGTGATATATACATGTGTACCAACATGTACGTTGTGTGAACTTATACATGTATTTTGAATCTGACTACTAAATTAATCTAAAAAACTCAGTACGAAAAAGGGATTAAAAAAAAACAAACCCAACCACTGTGTGTGCTTGTGCACGTGTGTGGGGTGATCGGTGTTGTGTTGTAAAAACGAAGTGTTTGAAAATTTATTCAGTGTCACTGTATCATCGCAAGCAACGTGCTCGAGGGTACCATTCTGGAGGATCGGACCTTGGCTTAAGGTCAATAGTAATCTACCCGATGTATGTAAGGTTTAGAAAACAGAGAATTTTAATTAATATTATACTTTCAGAGTGAGCATTCAGACACTGTGTCATTCGATATAAGTCTAAATCTTACAAAGAGCGTGTGAAGTAACAATGACAATAAAATATTCTGATAAAAGCATAGCACGATGGTAATCCACGCACAGATACCCTCCAACCACCAATCACTATGTTAGTATGTCCGTTCATGCTTAGTGTGTTACTACTGTATTCTCATATATACTTGTCGCACTAAAATTAACGTTCAAAGTTATTCCAATAAAGGAGCAGATTAAACGTTCCTACACCTGTGTCATTCCAATAACTCATAATTAGCGTCTTCTAAAGTCTTTTGATGTACGTAAAAACCACCGTTTCAGTTATCGTAATGTGTCAATACCCACGCAGCCTGATAGCTTGTAACGCTTGAGGATAATGCCCTTCTATTCCTGCATTTACTGTGACGACGGGCAAAACTTCGTAACGATACACGTATGTATGGGAATAGTATTATACATTATCATTATATAACATTAGGTAAGATTGAGGTCAAGAGCTAAACCTGTACGTACAAAATAATTTACATATGCAGTTACTCTAAATTTATGTCAGATGAAGCGATTGAAAATGGACTTTGTTTTTGTAACACATAGTTCATTTTTAATCGTTCTTATTGTGGTCAAGAAGTTTACTATTATATTATTATTTATCATAATAAATACTTGAGTTATATCAAAATGGATATTGTACAAATATTCTTTTTTTTATTTACTGATTATTGGCGAGCTTTTGTATTATCAATGAAAAAAAATTGAATAGTTTTTTTTTATACTATCGCCGACGAAGCCTTTGTAAGTCTGATCATACATCACGCTTCTCACGCCTACAATCTTGTATATTTTACAATACTCAATACAGTTTTAACTATTTAGATAAAAAAAAAAACAACAATGAATACAATAAATAATGTTTATACATTAACACGTGAACAAAATAATTGTACTCATTAATTTATAACTCAGTGTAACTCACTCGTTTAAAACTACTATGATCGATTAATTCGAAATAACAGTAAAAATGTTCTCTACATAAACGTAAAAATAACTTGGCAATAAAAAAAATTCATAATAGTACATCAACTATATAAATATTTCACCCTTTAATATTAACATATTCAGAATTGTTTATTACGTTGTTTTGTATGGCTATAATAATATAAAATGCTGTTTGATGTTTTAGGACCAGATCCATTAAAGTCGGTAAACGAAAAGATAAATCGGAAGGGCCTCGGACTCGGACAAGACGTTGTTAACAACAAACAGGGGAGCAAAACGGCCATATTTTAGGTTTAAATTTAACCAAAATTGATATATATATATACTTCTATAATACTACTGACTTGCTGTATTAATCAGGAGGAATTAGATTTTTGTAGGTGGTAGAGCTACGCTGAAACCATTACTGGTTTCAGAATGAATGGGTTGGCTCGCCCGGGGTAGTACCACCCTCTCAGAGAAAGCCGACGTGAAGGAACAGTGCTTGCACTGTTGCATTTCGTTCGGTCAGTGAGAGCGCCGGAGGCCCACATATATGAAAAGGCCGGCAACGCACTTGCGACTCCCCTGGTGTTGCTAGTGTCTATGGACGGCGGTGTTCACTTACCATCAGGTGACCCATCTGTTCGTTTGCCCCCTATTATATATAAAAACAAAATTATATCTGTTAAGGAAGTTGTTAGGGTTTTTGTTATACTTTATAGGTTAGCGTTTGACCACAATCTCATCTGATGTTAAATGATCATGTGGTCTAATATGGTAGTTACGCTAAACCTAGAGGGAGACTGGCTCTCAAATGCAGCTGCCGGAACACACCGACAGGTGCTTGACGGACAGATTTTCAACTTGAGGATGGTAGCTAGCCAGACGGACTTAGAAAAAGGCCTAACACCATGCTATGGTTTTCTCACGATGATTTCCTTCACCGAAACCTCCGACTCAGTTGCTAGGATTCGAACCTACGTCCTTCGACGCTGTGTCCGAACACGGTACCTAACTGAGCCATCATCGCTTGAATTTATTATGCAGATCAAAAAGAGTTTATTTCTTATCCAATCAAAGCAAGTTCAAGTAAAGTATTGCTGGCAAGATTCTCATAAAATTTCTTTGTAATGAGCTAAGTTTTGTTTTTAGTTTTCACATACAATTATTTCTCTGTTATCGTTATTTAACTTTTCGGTGACAATTTTTATGTACATAAGGTCCTTACAAGATTTTATACCAAAAGCTTCGTCTCCTGAACAAATATTTACGCCATATGTGTAAAAGTTGCGTCTTATATTTGGTAACGTGACACCAAACATCGATTTTTATTATTTTGTCTTACGATCACAAGTATGCTCTACAATGGTACCAGCTAAAATCAAAAGTTACCACTAAATCTTTTTATACGGTAGTAGTATAATTATAAAACAAAGTGACTAAGTTGCATAATAACTCTTTAGTAATTATTAAAATCAGAAATATATTATTATGATCCTGTTAGTGGTGGAAGAATGATTTTTTTATTCGTTCAAGAAAGGGACTGTATGGGACTTGATGGTGAAAAATGTGTCGTCCAAAACAACGGCTTCTGTTAAGGAAGATTCCACTGGTCCGCTATCATACCTATTCATTCCTCACGTGACGAACCCTACGTCAAAGGAAGGGTGGAACACGTTATGGACGTCTCTAAATGGTTTGTGAACTATCATCTAAAAAGGGTATCAGACGTAGGGCTGTCAAATAAAATCTTTAAATAGCCTATGATATCTTAATAGGTAATATGAAGCCTCAGTTATGCTTGATTGCTTAGATTTCTTACAATAAACAATGTGTCGAAAACAACTACCGAGAATATACAGGCCATCGTTATTGACAGATTCGGTGAAGCGTCGGTATATAATAGGAATAAACAATTAGTATAACTAAAACATATGTTACATCAAATATTAGCTGTTAGCACAACAATTTTTGTTCAGTGTAAATGTGCGCGAGAGACGCGACTTTTCTGGACACTACTTCGTTACGTTATTAAATTTGCGCGAAACCCTCTCTTCTAAAATAAAAGCCTAAGTAGCCTCAGCTACTCTTTATAATATCAGTTAATTGTTAGCAAAAGTCCCGTCAAAATCGGACCAACCGTTACGGAGTTTACCCGAAATAAACATACAGACATATAGGCAAAAATTTATATTACATATAGCTTATACAGTTATATATATACGAGTATATCGAACAATACAATATGTCGGTACGTCAAAACATGTTGTTTAGATAAATGTCTTCGTCAATTCGAAATTTCTATGGAACATTGCCAAAATTAGACCTAGATGGTTACCAACACGACTATAAAGTCGTGCTATACTTTCGTAATACCTTTATTACTGAATCTATTGTCTTGGATCAGCTAGTAAATAAATGTACACGGATTCAAATAAATCGTTCCCTAAGCTTTCCCTAAGATCTATTTACAGCATATAATTTAAAATATTTCGGGAACAAAATTTCATACACAACTATTGTGATTTCAAAACAGATTTAGTTTTGCATTTAATAAGCAAATGTTAAATATATGTATATCAATAAATCTGCAGTTCTGTTTCTATATGTACTTTTCCAAATATTGTTCCAGCTATCTTAACTAATATTGTTAATACGAATGTGAGCTTCTTCATTTGTTTGTTTGTCACGGTACCGATCGTCTTGTAATATTACTTACACGTTGTCAAGAGCACAGAAAGGGATGTAGAGACATATTACTTGTGGGTGAAAATAAAACACGACTACCAATTTTATTTAAATTCCGAAATTGATACGCTGTAAAATATAACCTATAAACGGCTGGTCAAATTTTAAAGGGACTTTCATTGGCAGATAGCTGATGTTATAAGAAGTTACTTGAGTTACTTTTATTTGAAAAAAAGTAGGATTCCGCACAGATATAATGCTTTATTAAGATACAAACGCAGACGTAGTCGCGGGCGGCTGCTATTCAGCAATATTTTTAGGAATCTTTAAATACATAGCAAAATTGTATTCCATACTTAAACAATGATCTTGGGTGCTTACATTTGACATACCGCTGTTTTATACAACCACTGAGACACTGAGCATGAATCAATGAAGTCTTTAGAAATCACGTCAGGTAGTCTCACAAATTTTAACTTATAGAGGACTATATTTTTATTAATTGTAATTTTATTGGTACTATTATAATTAACGGAGAAGGAAACATTCGTGAGCAAACCGAAGCACTTGTTAAATATTTTGAGACTATTAGCCGCTCGTGACTTTGTTTCCGTTTGTGTCTTTATAAAGGATTATATTCACTCGGAGCCCTATTTTCTTTATCTAAAATAAAAGTAGCCTTAGTTATTCTTGTAACATTAGTATCTGCCAGTGAAAGTGTCGTTGAAGTTAGTCTTGTCGTTTCGGAGATTAGCCGGAACAAATAGACGAACAAAAATTTTGAAAATCGGGTTCATGTCTTAAATACTTTGACATCCATTTAGTAACAATGGTAACTGATCTGTCCGCTGTTGAAACTAGATTTATATAAAGTCGCATGGCAATAGTTTAATAAATAATGGTAACCAGTTTTTAGGGACCAATAGAGATAGGGTGGAGGCGGTTGTCTACTAGCTACGGGGAGGGCGTCGGATATTACAAGGGAAGTTCCGAAGCGATCTATCATCGTTACTGTCAGATGAACGAAGCGCCTTTTAACGAGGTCGGTGGTCAGAAGTCCGTCGCTGATATCACAACCACGCTTATCAAACTCAACAACCGAAAGACGTAAAGTTACAGATGATTGGAGACGCGTTTCGTTTATCATAATTGGTGTCCGCCGAATGATATAACATTGACAATAAATATAGTTTCTTATTTATTAATAATTGTCTCATTCGGCTCAATTTTGTCTTTGGCCAGCACACAGTAGATTAATGCGAAATCGTACATATTAATTCAGTGATTTTTTATTATTTGCCTAACATATTGTGTAAAACGTTATTGAATTCAACGCGATCAAGATAAGATTTTGTAAATTCTCTGAGAATTATTGGATGCGTAGGTCTTATAATTTATGCGCAATTATTAAATTGGATCGTAGAAGTGACTGTAATTTCAATTATATTTTCCTAGTGACGAAATAAAACTAGTTGTCAGTGTTAAATAATTCAGCACTTTTGTCTTCATTAGTTATGAAATCTTGACATTAACTTTCGAGAAAATGCCAGAAAATGAAGTGTCACCTCATTATCATTAAATGAAATGGGAAGGTAAAAATGAGACCTCGACCTTATGGCGAGATCATTAAAATATTCTACTGTATCAAGAAAATGACGCAAAATGAAATGCATTGTCTTTTCCTGCCTGATTCCAAAGCAGTTCTTCATTATAAATAATACGAATACTATATTTTTAAAATTCTGGTATTTGTGCTGCAGCTGCCGGAACATATCAACAGATGGTTGGCGATAAATTTTGCACTTGAGGATGGCAACAAACCAGGTGGATTTCTTAAAAGCCAGACCACCATGCTATGGTTTTATCAATATGTTTTGCTTCATCGAAAGTTTTGACTCAGTTGCAATCATTTGACCCTACATCAACTATCAACTAAGCTATCATCACTTCGTCATCATGATCTTTGACTATGGTATAAGAATAGCCTTCACTGTTGTAACCATATA
Source organism: Antheraea assamensis (assembly GCA_035772565.1). Lineage (NCBI taxonomy): Eukaryota > Metazoa > Arthropoda > Insecta > Lepidoptera > Saturniidae > Antheraea > Antheraea assamensis. The sequence continues at coordinate 2,765,059 of JAQQSE010000065.1, forward strand.
AGTGACTTATATGTTAGTTATAAACTCAAATATGGCTTAAAATTATAATAATAATATAAAAATTATGGCCATCATGCAAATCTTAGTTTTATGCAATCGTAGTCACTATAGTTGGCTACATTTACCGGTAGTAAATATGTATCCTGTAGTATATAGCAGGGAGAGCGACTCGCATCTCTAAATGTGCGATCACTGTGCCACTTTATGCCGTAAGTGAGTACGCCGCCGCATCGGAGATTGAATGTTCAGATTCCACGTCTTCCGTTTCACTCGATACTGCGCCGTCATATTGCACATTCCGAGGGAAATTTAGCGAACGTCGGAGCGCATTAAAAAAACTCAAGTGTACACAGTTCACGCGTGATAGAAGTGACACCTTCAAAAGTATTAATATACTCATATCAACGATAATATACGTATTCTATCTCATTCTCTCACACGTTAAATCTTACAGATGTTTGTCTTTTTTGTAATGTTACTTATTTGTGTCATCGGCTTTCTCGTTTCATCGTGTTTTAAGTAGAAGTTGAAAGAACGTTGAAGAGAATACAATAAAAAAATTACACATGTCACAAAGTATATATGTATAAGTCGGAAAGAGGTGACGTAACCAATTCTAGGCTAGAGTTTACCTGCTCAACCATTCACTCTCGATTTGATGTTTCGTATAGGTTAGCTATAAGATCGTAGGTAGTGGTTTTGTAGGTGGTAGAGCTACGCTGAAACTATTACTGGTTTCAGAATGAATGGGTCGGTTCGCCCGGAGTAGTACCACCTTCTCACAGAAAGATGACGTGAAGTAACAGTGCTTGCATTGTTGCGTTTCGTTTGGTCAGTGAGAGCGCCGGAGGCCCACATATATTAAAAGGCCGGCAACGCACTTGTGACTCCCCTGGTGTTGCTAGTATCTATGGAGGACGGTGATCACTTACCATCAGGTGACCCACCTGTTCGTTTGCCCCCTACAATATAAAAATAAAAATAAGATCCGTAGTCATAAGTCGAATCCATAATGAGTTATTTACCGTTAAGATACTTTACCGCGCGTTTGAATTATTTAAATAATATTCCTTTAATGGATTGTAATAATTAATAAGTGGCCGTGTCCGCGGTTATTGATTTGATCTAATGAACGGATTTATTGGCTCGAATTATATACTCATATTTAATAGCGTGTTTTCCTGTGAACTTTTCGTAATTGGAAGCATATTAGGTCACATAAAAATTGGTTCAGCCGCCCGATAGTACTGACGATATTATCTTTATTAAAATACTAGCTGACACTGCCGAACTTCGTACTGCCTAACAGTCGATTCTTTAAATATTTTTTTTAATACTTATTCTGCTATTCGCGGCCATCGTATAAATATTGACATTAATATATATACGATACTAACGTCACTCAATTGTTTTGCCTTCCCGGAACCTCTCCACTAACACTTAAACTTTATGCTCTAGTATTAAAGTTCAAATTGAGTTTTAAGTATTATTACGAATCGTTTGTATGGGAGTATAGAAAAGTGTTGTTTTGAGACTTTTTTAGGCATTTTTTTTATTTTTCTCTCCGTAAGATCCATCCTTGTAGTTCAAGGAATATTCTAAAAAAAGAATTAGCGAAATCGGTTCAGCTGCTCTCGAGATTTGCGCTTAGCAACACATTTAGCAATTCATTTTTATATTATAGATTATGTGCATCGTTCGACATAGTTAGTTATTTGTATCATAACCACAGCTGGCCACTGATAAAAACACTTTCCGACTGCTACATCGCTAGGGATTAAGAATGATTTAGCATCTAGTTGTTCACCCGTGGCTATCGAACTTTGAAGTCTGTAGATCGATGATATGACGGCTGAATGTTTTGGCCTAGTAAAATATTCTAGCATTTCGCCTGACAGTTTTAAACCGAGCTTAACGAGACTTATAAACATAGTTAGAAGAGTTTTCAAAGTATTGTCTAAACTGCGTGTTCCAATTACGCTTTAAAAAACATTAAGAGGCAATTAGAAAGTTACAATTAAATAAAAGTCAGCACATAATTAATCTAAACGAAACATGTAGCTTTTATTATACAATATGACCATCAAGATCAGAACGAAGTTACAGACGGCTGTTAGTTAGAAATATAAGCATTACGACTTTATAGGTCTTCGCGTATTTAATAAATTCTACTGTAGGTACCTACTATAAATCGAAAAATATTTTAATTACATTAGTTGAGAGAAATCACGCAAAATCGTTGCGGTCAACAAAAAACTTTGGCAGACATTGCGGGACCATAACGAAATAAATTCCTGCTACGTAAGTAAGTAACGATTGGGTAGTTTTAAAGCGAAGTGGATTGACCAAACTAATGTATTGATACAACAGTTATCTTGCTCTGTAGTTTATAAAGCATGTGCGCAAAATATAATAAATATGATATGAAAATAAATATCATCACTTAAATCGTAGTCCGGTGGAACTGCAGAGGTGGTGAGAATTAAAGGTGGTAGAGCTACACTGAAGCTATTACTGTTTTCAGCATGAATGGGTCGGCTCGCTCGGGGTAGTACCACCTTCTCACAGAAAACCGACGTGAAGTAACAGTGCTCGCACTGTTGCGTTTCGTTCGGTCAGTGAGAGCGCCGGAGGCCCACATATTTAAAAGGCCGGCAACGCACTTGCCACTCCGCTGGTGTTGCTAGTGTCTATAGACTTACCATCAGGTGACCCACCTGTTCGTTTGCCCCCTAAAATATAAAAAAGAGGTCTTAGGAAGCCAACAGTGTAGGTAAGTTTGAAAAAAAAAAATGAACACTGAAATATAAAGTATAACTAAGTCGGATATAATCAACACAAACAGTCTGCTACATTGACGTATTGTTTTCTGTGTTGGTTCCGACCAGATCTTACCAATACCTCGTTAACTCAGAGTTCTCACGGTTAGACTGGAAAGATCTAGTTCTGCAGTATATGGTTTTCATTTTTTTTCGAACTGACCCGGAGGCCTCTACTGTTTCACCGGACTACACAATATATAAGGGATACGCGCACATTTTATACTATAACCACTTAAATAGAATAGTGAACTATTTCAAAACTAATGGATATAATCAGTCTGTCTCATGAAGGTGTTGTTCCGGAATCACATTTTAACAATTCCCTTTTAAATTGGAACACTCACATTCGCATTCCACGACAAATGGGATGAAATAAAATATATTGTTGTTTCTTCAAGTTTCAAAAATGTAAAATAGACAGTAGTTAGAAGTCGTGGTGGTCCAGTGGTTTGACCGGTGGAATCAATTAATCCGATGTCCGCAGGTTCGAACCCCGGCATGTACCAACGAATTTTTCGGAATTCGCGTACATTTACTAATTTACATTGGTAACACTATCGACTGACGGTGAAGGAAAACATCGTGAGGAAACCTGAACCTGTGAAATGTTCTTGTAGTACCATCGTATGTGGGAAAAATATAGAACTGTGGGTTTCTCAGTGTTTGAAATCGCCAATACGTTGTGGGCTGGCGTGGTGATTATGCCCTATACCTTCCTTTGGGAAGAGGACTATGACCCTGCAGTGGGTCTCTTACAGGCTGATGATGATGATGAAATATTAGTTATAGATAAAGAACCCACTAGCAGACCGGGGTTAAAAATTTAAAAATGGATAGTAGTTAAAAACAAAAAATACCAAGGGAACGAACATTTTTTTAACTCGCTTTAAAGTATAAAAATCTTTATAAAAACAAATAGAAATATTGTATATAAATAAAAAAAGGAAATGATTTTGCACGATTTTTAAATAAGCTATGAGCATCATCCTACCCTTATCCCATCTAAGTAGTCTCTGCACAAGCTGTCTTCCTTTTCCACTCTCCCCTGTCAGATGTCATCTCAGTATTCACACCTTTTATACACATATAATTTTTCACACAATCTATCCGTACTTTTTTCGGTCTTCGTCTACTCTTTTATCCGTCTACATTCATACTTAAAACTTTTCTAGTCACATAGCTGTCATCTCTCCTTATGATAGGCCCATACCATTTTAACCTATTACTCCTCAACTTTTCTGTCACTGGTGAAAAAGAAAGTTATGAATAAAACACTAAAGAATGCATTTTTCTTTAATCCAGTGGCTTTTAAAAAAATCTCAAAATTTACCAGGAGAGCTATTTTGAGAGGGACTGAAATATATCACAAAAACTGGGAAAAAGAAAAAAAAATTAAAACCGTCCGATTTGGCGCGGAACGTGCCATTTAATGAAGAACTATTTATTTCAAAACAAATTGAGACAATCAGTTCAAGAAAATCACTCTGTTTCCATTGAGGTCTTGTTTCGGAACCAATGGATTTTTAAGAGCGTTAAACGAGTGCGACGGGAAATTGTATCTAAGAAAATGTATCTAAAATATTGAATCGCGTAATCCAAGCTTCATTTTCAATGGTATTTTCGTGGGAACCAACGACAGATTGAATATTAAACTGCAGTTTTATGACTTATGAGGTAGTTAAAAACAATATGTTACATTGCTATCTACTTCGCTCTGTCATTCATCCTGTTCTTTGGACATAGATGGTTTTTAAAACCTGGACTGTCTAAACCTATAAAGGTTTAATTTCTATACAAAGAACTGTAGTTCTCGTGAGGCACAGGTCAACAGACTATTGGCAGAATAAGTTTAAAAAATACCTACATAACTTACCATAAAACTTTGAAAAATAACAATTTATGTATTGTAAATTTATAATATTTATGTAAAATGTATTTCTCAACTATTTTTTTACTTATACGAACTTTTTTTTATATTAAACCATGAAATTTACAATCTACGATGTCGGAGAAAATAAAAAAAAATAAAAACATAATTCGCTATTTTGAGATCTGGGTCTTAAAAAAACAGCCAAGGTGTTAAAATATTGTTTTGAGTTTTCATAATTTATTTCAGAGAGGTTTAGACCACTTTGCGAATACTTCTTGTGTGTGTGATTATTAAACATTATATTAAAGTATAATATAATTATAAGCTGTAACATTAGGAACAAGGGAATGAAAGCGAAATATAACATTTTGACAAAGCCAAAGCAAAACACCCGGTGTCAAATTAATGCATTGTATACAATGACGTTATAATTCAAATTTCATTTCTTTCGCTACGTAAGTACATACATCACATCTTTATAAAATTGTGTATATGCTTCATAGGTCTAGTGATCGCCGGTCGGTGGCACGATTATTCTCACCTAGTTATAAGTGGTATGTGGTATTCAGGTATACGTACGTTCGGAGAAACACTTGACGTTCCGCGCAATAACCGAACTACTGTGCACTGTTCCAATTATTAGCTCGCCATTTGCCTGTTATTACGTTGGAATTTGTGCAGCTAGCCGTCCTCTATTGTCGAATGTTGAGCCATGAGAATTGTAATAACGTCGTCGGCTGGACTGCTTGAGGCCAACTCTATTGTTATATAGGAATATGTTTGCACGCTTTCTGTTCTTTAATAAATTCAAATTCGTATTGTAGAATAATTTGCTTTTAATATTATAAAGGTTATTTCTTTAATGTTCTTGTAAGTGACTCTGGTCGCATGTACTATTTAATTATATTTCTAAGTATTGATTTTTTTTTTATCTTATTGGTTTATTAGTACGAATATGAATTTTATGTTTATATGTTCGTTACGCTTTCAAATATTTCTTACACATGATCTGAAGTATAGAACAGGACATATATACCAACTTTTATCTGGAAAAAGCTACTGGTTTAGAACGATAGGCCAAAACTTCACTTAACGCGAGCGAAGCCGTTGGCACATAATAGTTCAAAATATTTTGATTACTTGGCGACTGACAGTCTTCGAATTCAAAGTATACCGCCGATTATGTGCCAGTATTTTCTAACCATTCGCATTGCTAAATTAAACAAAAAAAAAACAGTACAAGCAAATTGTCTACTATTCATGTATAAAGAAAATATATGTAATCTTTTCAATTTCCCCCGACGGTGTCTGACAACGAGAATATGCATAATAGAATCTATTCATAAAACATCCTTGAAAACGTTTTGAATGTAACGTGATGGTCGATCGACCACAATGCTTACGTAAAGCATTCAAGCTTACATAAAAATCTGAAGGTATGTGAAAGACTACAAAGAAGTAGATAGTAGTAGGCTTATAATGAAAAGTGGCGAATTCATCACAACGACGCAATTCTGATAAGTCAACAACGCGTGTAGCAGACGGCAGCCACGGATGACGAGGCATGACGCTTGTGACGTGACATGACAAGAATCGCATCGTCAAGACTGAAGAGTATTTATTGACGTCACGAGATACGTCATGACTAGTGCGTTTGTTGGCAGCGAGTATCTCTAATCGATATTGTTATAGGAGATCAATCGACGAATGAATACACTTTATAACATTAGCAGGCACTGTCGTAGCTCCGCTCAGTTGAAGTTCAAAATTATTAGTAAAGTTTTTATTTTCGTTGAATAAATCTGAATCTTGCAAGTTTTTATTTCTATTTAGAGAACTTATTGCAGGGTTTTTTGTATCATATATTTAAATTTTCTCTTACTTACTCCTAACTGTTGTTACTCTGTACATGCGAGCTCGATACAAATAAACAAAAAATCGCCTATCGATCGTGGTAACATACAATGGTGTTTCAAAAATTGTTAATTTCTGATGTAGTCTAATCGTTCTATCAATGACGTCCGCCTTCCAGAGACTTTTATATTCCTTTATTGAAATGTTTATAAAATGCGTCGCGGTGTGTTAGAAGAGAGAGGAATCACCGATCACACTGTCATGGTTGGACGGACAACTTTACTCCCGCACATCCGCCGTGACGTCCTTCAGCAACGTCTAAAGCCTAGGCTACTAAGGAGTGAAACCCTAAATGCTGATAACACTAAGCTACTACATTCACTAGTTCATTATATACACGTCACTGAACCCTGTGCGTACACCTACGGTATAGTTATCGCATAATTCGTTCAGTTGAATTTGCGTTATTGTATTTAAAGTAACAGACCAACCCGAGGTTCAGCCATTTTGGGACCCTTGAGCTTTTTGCCATTCGGTTTAAAATTTTAGTGAAACTAGGAAGGTTCATCAGAACAACTGTGGTTAGTCACTTCGAAAAGGTTAAAGCAAAATTCTATTCGGAATATTAAAGTGGATATGAAGAAAAACAAGGAAGCGATTTTCAAGAAGACAGCGGCGACAGTAGCGTAAGGTGTGATGTAATTATGTCATAGTAAGTCTATTTGATTTCTGTTTGGATGAGTACAAAATAGATTTGTAGCAGTGCAAACGACATTTAATTTACCTACGAGGGTAACAATATTAAAAAGCATTTCTTTAATAATTTCGAAGAAGGCATTTTGTTTTTGTACAATACAGAGAGTAATAATGGTGTTGTCTAAAGATTATTATCACAATGTCCAAGAAAGTATTTTTTTATTTAAGGAAAAATATCTATTTTATATTTAAAAACATGATATTTAGATTCTGTATTTATTAGGTTAAGCTAGCTGTGTGTGAAAATTTGCTATTGGTCATTTTTCGCGGGCGCATTTCGTTGTTATCTTTTTTACTTCTCTTGTATAATATTTACTGTAAGCGTAATATATACTATAACTTGGTTATAGTAAATAAATACTAATGATTAAAAAAAAACATGTATATGGCTAAGTTATTCTTTAGTTACCGGCCTTTTGGCTAAGATCAAAGTGTAGTTACACCACAAGAACCGACAGTTATACAGAGAGACGTCGACTTTTATGAGTAGAGGTATGTTAAGATGAATTATATTTATTCAAATTGAGACCTTTGAGAAAGCATTTATGAACGTCAAGAATACTATTAACACGTATTCAAAACATGTCAGTTAATTACACTTCAGTGTATTGTAAACATTACAATAACAATATATGATACTCAAAAGGTCCTAACCAGAATAAACACGATATTCTAATTCATTTACATATAATTAAAACCGAGGATATATTTCTCCATTAAACAAAAGACGCATGGAACTCTTAATTTCATATGACACTTTTGACCAAACATAAAATTAATATCAGAAGTGTTTTATGAATACTTGCGGTACGAGAGGACGAATTTCAAAAAATAATATTATTTGTTAGCGTATCACAGGGTCGAGGGAAGGCCATAATTGGATTTGTCCTATTTCGCTCAACTCCGACATTGCCAATAAAATCTCTCGTTTGCGCTGCGCCGTGCCTACTTGTATAGACAATCATTATTGCGGATACACCGGAACACGCAGATAATTTTATTACACGACTACGTAAATCTATGCTACTTTATGACGAAATGTTACTAGTAATATGTACCAGCCTAGTATTGTTACTAAACACTTTTTTAAGACTATAGGGCATACCGTTACATCAGAGTTTTGATGAAATGTGTATGAAATCATCTAATATTGACGACATCGTGTTAAATTCAGCAATAACTTGATATGTGCGCTTGTGTACAGAATTGTTGTCAAGGTACTTTTAATAGAGTTTTTTTACAGATCTAAGTTCTTTTTTTTTCGAACTGACTACACTGTTGACCTGGCAAGGCCTCTACAGTTTCACCGGACTACTAAGGGAAGCGCTTAAGGCACTCACCCGATTTTATATAGGCAACCAGCACAAGGGAGCACGGCGCGCCTCGGCTTGGACTGTCACCGAATTTTTTTTTTTTTTTTTTACGTGGGGAAATCCATTATGGATACCCACCCTCCCGGGGGAGAGGATGGGTTATGTCCGACTCGCACGGACTAAAACCCCACGGTGTACCGACAGACCGTGTTGTTGGGGCGGCAAGGGATCGTTCTCGCTAATCACCTTGAATAGCCGCCCCAACGGTCCGCCCGGCGGAAGGTGGCCGCCGGGCTCCTGCCTATAGAGAGGCAGACTGGGTACACACCAGCTGCCTCCCCTCGTCCGCCGGACCTGTGCAATGAGAGGATGAGTCCCCCGACTACATCCCCTCAGGTCCGGCTAAGATGGCGGGAGGAGTTGGGCAAAGCGCCGCCTCTCCCGCCTGTCCTCCTTTGGCGGAGAGGGCCACTTAGAGGATCTACCTCTCGGGCCCTCTCCGCCGCCTCCTTTTGCGAGGAGGTCATCTCGCAAAAGGAGGCCACAGCTCGCCACGCCTGTTCGCTGCCGAGCATGGACAGAACCACGCTCGGCAGCGACAAATCTGCTCCCACCACCGCCGTCAGGGTGCGACGCTCTCCCTCCCACGCAGCACACTCGGACAGAGTGTGCTGCGCGGTGTCTACGTCAGCGCCGCACTCATCACAGGCGGTGGTCGGCTCCCTGCGAGCGATCTGGTGCAGGTACCACCCAAAACAGCCATGGCCGGTGAGTACCTGCACCAGTCGGAACGTCAGGGAGCGTCACCGAATATCCCGAGTCTAATTAAGTTAAACTAAAACTAAGCTAACTAGTATTCCATCTATATATGAATTCATGAAACATACACGTGTACTAAGCATGTATGCTTCACAAACGTATACATGTGTTTTGAATCTGACTAAAGTATTTCCTACACGGCCTATTGTACATAATCATTATTATTTATCCGATTAGACTAAATTAGGTTTTCTATGTTCAAAATATCTACACCAATTTTCGTAGCGATCGATAGAACAGTTTGAATAGATTGGACGAGTAGACATTGATACGTTATAGCGCTATTTAATTATGTGTTTTGTAGTAAAATAGAATACGTTGAATATTTAGCAATCAAATGTCGGTGCATAGTCATTTTCATGATGATCGGATAAACGGTGTAGGAGGTTATTGATCTTATACTCGTATGTATGTATGCGAACAATAATTTTTAAGACGAAGTTCCTTAAGCGGTTTGCGGTAGGAGTTGACTGGTAGAAATCGTCACGTAAGGAAAAAGTGTTATGCCTGTCTCGCTGTTTCTTTTTACTGTCACACGCGTACGAGCGTGTGTGTGTGTGTGTGTGTGCATGCGAGCGACAGAGATTCGTGCGACGCCGATTCTAAGACTTCAATATTGAACGCATGGATTTTTAATTAAAAGGTATTTTTCAATCAATTTTTTGTGGGTTCTTTAATATTTATTTTAATAATATATAATTCACCATTTTAATAAATGAATATTTTTCCATAAATATTAAATGGGACTTTTTCGTTTGTTTCCTTACTTATTTTCCTTACTTTATGACTATTCTTAGCATTGGAAAAACGATAGAAGATATAAAAAACAGAATCTGTACAAAGAGGGAATAGATATATAGCATCGTGGCATGAAGGAGATACAATATGGAGTTTTATGTTTTTGAGCCATTCTTCCATAATATAATATAAGAAAAAATTGTAGAAGTCATCAACTACTATTTTAGGTTGAACTTTAACTTTGAATAACGTTTAAATAAGTAGACTTACGGAAAAAACATGTCAGACAATTTTTGGAAATCGTACAAATTTCCTACAAGAATATGTATTGATTTCTACAATCTTGTGTTATTTATATAAGAAATCAACAATCATGAAGAGGTCGGTGAAGCTGTAAAGGTCTATCGGGCCAATAGCGTAGTCAGTTTGAAAAGAAAATAAAAAAAACACAAAGAGGCACCTCTTAATATCAATATTAAAAGTATAAATGTTACCAGAATATCTTTTTCATGATCTTAAACAATATCTTAACGGCAAAGAAAGAAAAAAAAAATTGTTTGGCCAACTCTAAAATTTACCTATACATCTTATTGTTGATATGAATATATTTAATGTTATATTTAAGAAGATGATACGGCACGGCGGACTATATCGGTTAATTTTTTTTTAATTGACAATTCAACAGAAAGTAAATCCTCTTGAGCTTATGGTAAGGATAGCACAAACAATATCAGACTAGACGTAGAACAGTAAATAACGGTGCTTCACGATAATAACTGTAGACGATCGCGTACAGCTCGAACATCATGGGGATATAACAAAACGAAAATAAAATACGTTGAAAACAACAAGCGAACGACGAAACCGTCAATATAATACGAACGATCCACACAGCGCAATTCTATTTTATATTTCTGTACTTGAGGTAATTCTATCTCCAATTGAAACCTTGTTATAAAAATCGAATATTTTATTGTTGTATCGTATATATAATCTATAACATATTATTAGCTATACTCGCTCCTCCATAGGCATGAACTACGTAATTATTATGTATATCGAGTATATAACTTTGATTCCATTTGATATATAAGTAATTATTCTCGTAGCTAAGAAATGGTGTCTGTCGCTTTTCATTGTTACAAATTTATTGTTTCATACTACTTCTTACTAATATTTCGTTCAGACAAATAATTACTATCACTACATATTATAATACAAAGTCGTCCACCACGTCTATCTGTTTGTCTGTTCGCGATAAACTCAAAAACTACTGATCGGATAGTAATGCGGTCTTCACCAATAGACAGAGTAATACATGAGGAAGGTTTAGGTATATAATTTGTTAGGTTTTTGTGTAAATTGGTTGAATCATTACATATTATAAAATAAAGTTCCGCCACGTCTATCTGTTTGTCTGTTCGCGATAAACATTAAAACTACTGAACGGATTATAATGCGGTCTTCACCAACAGATAGAGTAATACATTAGGAAGGTTTGTATAAATTGCTTAAAATATAATAATTGTTGGAAAAAGTCAAGCCTCCTGGAACCTTTAATCGAAAATGCTGCCTAATTCTTTTGATATACTCGTATTACAAAATAATACATATTGAAATATTCCTCTTGTATAGACCTTAAAACAGTCTGTAATGGCTTATACATTTATTTTAAGGATAGCTTACTATACCCATGTATCTTCTAAAAAATGGCTACATATAATGAGGTAACTGGAAGGCTATTTTGACGGATACAGTATTAATCCTTACCAAATTAAATACATTACTTAACTTAAGTATTTCATACACACAAGTATATATATTTTATTATCAGGGCACGAGAACGGCCGCGGGGCGTGCTAGTCTATTTATATTTTAATTTTTTCGATAGGTAATTGCTGTCCTAAATTATTATAGAGTTTACATTCGCTTAAACAAGATAATATTGCAGTATTTCAATCTATTATTTGTCAATTCGACCAATCTAGGCACGCGCCATTCGTCAACTCATTGTGTCATTATTAATGTATGCACATTAATCGGCTTTTCTCCTTAACGTATGCGTTATTATAAGTGTACTTTATGCCATATTTTGCCAAAAGGAATAATTAAATAAATAATGGTCAAGTTACTAAAATGTAGTTTTGAATTTGTTTACTTGCGGTTTCATATTGTACATTGTACATTTCTATCATGTTTGTTTTTTTTTTTATAATATAACTTTCTATTTTATAGTAAATTTGTTCAATTTTAAAATCTACTTCCGAAAATCAGTATTTCAAATACGACGACAGAGAAACATCATAGAAAAAAGACGTTTTCACGTTCATAACTTAACCTACCTGAAGTCCAATTAGTCTGAATGTGAACAAATTCCAGCGCCTAAGTTTCTTTTCGTTGTCTACTTTACGTGAAATGCACCAGCAGGAAAGAGACAAAAACGTGTATTTGCATTTTAGAAAACTCTGTATATTCGAATTGCAAGCAGATATTTCGATGGTGTACATTTATATATATGTATAACTAACTTAAAGCTAGGTGCTAACCTACCTTAACTTAGGTTTAGAGTAGTTAATATAGAAAACTATTACATTTGTTAACAATTATACTTTATAAAACAGAGTAAGTAAATTGTTATTATAGGCTGATCACTTCTATAGATGACAACAGTATTTGTGATTATTAATAGGCTAGTCTGGTGTTAAATACCTTCTAATCTAGAAGGGTCCTTAATTTCTCAGTACCAGTTTTCAATTTCAACTAAATAGCGTCACCGATTAAACGTAAAAACCTCATAAAAAATGCCCCTCTAAAATTACGAATGGGATCTTTGATAGTTAAACCTGACCGGGTATGTATCAACCAATTCGACTACCATCCACAGGGTTAATAGTTAATAATCCCACTAAGGCCTATCTTTTATTATGGACATCAGGTTAATTACTCTGCGCACTAGAGTACCTCTCACTACCTCTCAAACATAATGCTGTCATTCGTGTACCCAAAGATATCAGGATTAAGTATATTATTCACATGCAATAGGAACAGTATCGCTAATAATACAGAAACCTTAGACAAACTGGCATTGAAATGAGTGGCCGCAAACAACAACTTGTATTGTTCGTCCCCTTTGAAAATCCTCGATCCAGGTAAGCAGGCAATCAGACATTACAAAGGCCCGGAGCCCGCTTAAAAGGTTTAAGTTCCAGACTCTTTCAAGCTCTTTAGAGATATTGAGGGAGACAGCAAAAGCCTCTCCGTGTTTCTCTATTACCTCACCTTAGTAATGGATGAGATTCACTATTATTATGTCCCCAGTAGATCGTTTGCGAAATCTGTCTAACAATTATTAAGGACAAAGTGAAACTATAGATATTCCAAGCGATGCTTATTTATTATTCACTACACTGATGTTACTGGTAACGTATTGTTCTTTAATAATAATATTTTTGAACTGCATTTTTTACAGGATATTGCTTGTTTTAACAATTTACCAATAAATATAGATCATGTTTTTAATAGAATAGAGAAATGTAACGACGACGTTGCTTAAAAAAGCTTAAGTTTTTTTTTAATTGTAGGCACAAGTTTATATGTCCTATCAGTATTTGCATATTTTTTTTCCAGCATGACAATCCGCTGTTGGCCTAACGGTCCCTTATAACTTTGATGTTATAAAATATATAAAAAAAAACAATATTTTTCCTCTCCATCGACGAGTCGAAAATTTTATATGTCTCTATTCGTAATATTACACGACCCTTACGTGTAATTATTCACAATCTTTTAGGCAATAAAAAAAAACTGAATATTATAGAAAGCCATTTTAACAAAGACATGACGAAGAGAGATGATTACAGAAAATATTGCATTATACGTTCCATTTATAAGTGTAATGTTATATGTTGCGTAAAGCGTCAAATTGATATTGAGTTATATTTCGTTCTTATATGTCTAAGGCTTATATAAGATAAATTAAATATATATAGATATATTAAATTCTTCCGAAACGGAAGTTCTATAATTTTGAGATACGAATGTACATTTATCCAAAAAGTGACGGTTCGTTAAGTCCATTAATTTCATGATTCTATTTAGTACAGTTATAAGAGATCGTTTTTTGCTATATCAATATTTATGTATATAACTCCAGTGTATTTGGAAACGAAAGGATTTTCATTTGACAGTCCTTTATCTTACTTAAATTTTAGGGACGGATAATTAATTTCGCCTATTAAAAGCAGTCGCACCGGCAAGCTGAACAAAAGATTGTTTAAATTTGGATTACTTGAATCAGCTGTATTTATACAATAATTGGTACTAGCGAATTCTCGAATTCGTTCATTATTTTCAATGCTTAAGTTTGTTGAGTTTTACCTAGAATTGAATTAAAAAATAATCCATTATTGAATTTTCATGTACTTCGTTTAATTAACTTTATGAATTACTATTATAATGAAACGTCGTTCAAATTCAAATAAAATGTATATTTAGTTGTTTGTTTACAGATTTAACAGTCAAAATTTAATGGAGATATGGAAAGAACGTTGTAACTAACCAATAGATAGGACAACTCACGGGGAAGGTTTAGATATATAATTTGTCAAAGTTTTATGTAAATTGGTTAATATATAATGATAATTGTTGAAAGAATCGGAAAAAGTCAAGCCGCCTTAAGCGTTTCATGCATATAAGTATGTATTTTTTTATTATCAGGGCAGGACAACGTCCACCGGGCCCGCTAGTAATGTATATAATATAAACTATACTAACATATGTAAACCATATAACTGAATGTGAAATATAAAGCGTGATATAAAAGTGACAAAAATAATAACTTTTATATTCAATTATATTATTGTTCAGTTATATTAAAGTAGATATTATTTATATATTTAGTTGGGTGTAAATAGGTAGCACCTAATTCTTGTTATAATCTGTATTTGTTTTATTTCATCATTTATATCGTTTATATCTTATTTGACAGTTGAATTCTATTGCATCATTTCTACACTGAAATGTTATTTTTACCTCACGTACGTCACCCGGGAACCTTAGCGACGGTATAGGGCACGTACACGTATCGCTTTTTTGTGTCCTTCATGCACTCTGTCCTTAATGAATGCAGAATCACGACGTATCCGTTCAAATACCGAAAGAGATCTCTCAGATTTAAAAACCTTTAAAAAGATTTAGGGATTTGAAACTCCGGAAATTGATATTTTTGCCAGTAGACTAGACAAAAAATGTAACAAATACATGTAGATATGCATAGAGATTCAGACGCTTTTATGATAGATGCATTTACAATCTCGTGGGCATATGTATTATTTCTATATAGTTTTCCATTATTTACCTGTAGTTTTAGTAAAAGGAAGTTACAAAAATAATTAATAACGTTGCTAAAGGAATCATGATTCCATATTGATCTACCAACCAACCAATCAACCAACGGGTACCAAAACCGTTATTTGAAACCATTGTAACTTAGACCTTCTGAATTTGTGTTATCTCACATTCCAGCATTGTAATATTCATCGGAAAACTAGCCTGATTGCCGTTGTATTACCAGGACGTAAACTCTTAAATAAAAATATACCAGTATTTTTCATAACAATGACGTTGTCTACACTTTCACTCCATAATACAGTGTGACGACACATTCCTGAAGAATCGGTTTATAGTTTGTAAATTTAACAATGTTAACTTATACCAGGAATCTATATAATATATCATAACCTTTTTTTATGTTATAGAGGGCAAACGAACAGGTGGGTCACCTCATGGTAAGTGATCACCGCCGTCCATAGACACTAGCAACACCAGGGGAGTCGCAAGTGCGTTGCCGGCCTTTTAAATATGTGAGCCTCCGGCGCTCTCACTGACCGAACGAAACGCAACAGTGCAAGCACTGTTATATCACGTCGGTTTTCTGTGAGAGGGTGGTTCTACCCCGGGCGAGCCGACCCATTCATGCTGAAACCAGCAATGGCTTCAGCGTAGCTCTACCACCTACAACTTTATTCTCTCTCAAATACAACACCAGGAACACTCCCGTAGGTATTTGGCGACATATTTACAAACGCAGAGTGGTAGCTAGCCAGGCGGGTTTAGAAAAAGCCCTACCCATTGGAGCTATGGTTCAATTACGACGTTTTCCTTCACGAAAATCTCCCGCTCATTCCCAAAAAATCGAGGCTACGTTGATTGACGAGGCGTCCAAACACATACGAGTACACATTGAGTTATGTGCCAGATGCAAAATATGGAACTTTCAATAGCTGTAGTAGGTCAGCCCTTTCGCTGATTCTTTTGGTCAATAGAAAAAGTCAATGATCATATCAAGCATTTATTGACAATAATCTTTAGACCGTGTTCACCATTACTTACGTTTAATGTCCGCATCAACGTAACAAGTTACTTTTTATGAACGACGAGAACGGTGCCCTCTCATTAGATTACGCTGTTATCTAAATAAAATGCATTTTTTTTGTCACAATGACGTGCTTTCTATAAGTATTAGGAAACCTTATAAGTCTATATCATCACAAACCTTGAGCAGGTGAATTAAATCAGCACTCAGTATTTCGTCATCATTATAATCATAATATCACTTTTGTAAGAAATATTGAAATTTCGAAGTGATTATGGATCAGTTGGTAGTGTGTTCGGACACAGCGTCGAAGGACGTAGGTAGACTGAGTCGGATCTTTCGCTGAAGGAAAACATCGTGATGATACCACAGCACGGCGGTAGGGCTTTTTCTAAATCCGCCGCCCGCAAGCTACCACCCTCAAATTGAAAATTCAGTCGCCAAGCACCTGTTGGTGAGTTCTGGCAGCTGGACTTGAGAGCCATTCTCCCTTTAGGTTTAGCGTGACCACCATCTTAGACCACATCATCATTTAACATCAGATGAGATTGTGGTCAAACGCTTACCTATAAAGAATTAAAAAAATATATTCCGAGTAATTTATTGAATAACAAGATATACAACGAATTAGCAGGCATTTGAGTTACATTCTTTGTTTTTTTTAAACAGTCCATTATTTGCAGGTTGATATTTTCACTCTTAACATTTAAATGCAATGCTAATCTCGAGAACAAACCAAGAGTATAATTTTTTTTTTTCGTACTGACCTACACTGCTAGCCTATAAGGCCTTTACAGTTCCACCGGACTAAGAGTATAATTAAACGAACATACCTGTATATGAACTTCTATCATAATTGTAAGAGGACTTCGTCTGAAGAGATTAGCACCCAACCCAGCTCATTCAGCATTATCCTAAACATTATCTAATAGTTGGAGTGGTTACCTACCATCCATTTACATATCCAAATATTAACTTATGCTATAAACGTAAGAAAGGTGCGAACGCCTGCTAAAGATATTTAAAGTTACAACACTACCATAAAATGTTTCTTACCCTAAATACAATGCAGATGGCGACACTGTGCGTCTATTATATATAAACTTAATGTAATCTCTTTGAAAAAATCTTATGATTATTATAGAACATCACATACAGGTAAGTTCGTTAAATTATCAATTTTCTAACATTAAATTAAATAAATTAGTATTTAATTTTGAACTCTGAAAAACCAATTATTCGGAATTCAAATCTCTTTCGGTCTGCCATAGATCTAATAGAATTTAGTTCCGATGTATTTCTGACACATAAATAGACTAGAACCACAAACTACTAAGAGGATAATGTATAACGGAACTTTAAATGTGTCAATGATCAATCTATATTGTTAATATAATTGTCGTTGCATAGAAAAAGGCTATCTCGCATATCGTATGCGTATTTCGATTCGGTATAAACGGTGCAAATCGATGCTGCACTTTATACAATGGAAGGGTTTTTTTTCTGTTTTCTGTCATCAAACTAAGGGTTTGATTCATTTCGTTAATGGATAGGCTCCCAGTGAGAATAGACCGATATTGAAGCAAGTTGTTATCTATTTTTTTTATTATTAATGTATTTACTTATCTATCAGAGTTGTAGAAGAAGGATTGAGGCCGTGATTCAGACAATGGCATCTAAAAGTGGACTAAGAAAATGTATGGATGTTCTCTATTGATTTGTATATTGTATTGAGTTTTGACCTCAGTTTGGAGAAAAATTTTGTTTTTATGATTTTAAACAATCGTATGTAAATTATATACATAAATGTTTTTTTTTTTGTTTTGGTGTTGTTTGATGATAAGGTATGTCTTTAGCTTTGCCTTTTATCGACTTTAACTGTTATACCTGGTTCATCTTCAGTCATTTTAGAACTCATACTAGGTTGTTGATCTTCTCACATAGTTCGTTTCGACTTAGACAATAACTGATCATTTGTTTTGTTTTTAGTTTATTATATTTTTATGGCAAAATAAGTATCCTCGGTAATTTCGTAACCATTCCCTTTATAATAAGCACGATCAAATTTGACTAGTTCGCACATTTTGTTATAATTGTTAAGGTAATCATTCTAGTAATTTTGTAATAAATCCATACAACATTTACAGTAATAAATGTTTTTTTTTCAGAATCATTTATTTCCGTTTGGTATGCAAAACAAGTTTTGATTCTACAATAAATAATAATTTTATAATACGAGTAAGAAATTAACAAAATGTTAAGAAACCAAGCACTCACAGTAGTCACTGGCTTCAAGGTCCTCGATTTTACGAACGACTTATTGCTCGACGGTACTTTTTCCTCGAAGGATCATGAAGAAAGAGATGTTTATTGGTAAATGGTTTATTTAAATGGTATAGATAGATACCTATAACTATTTTCTTGACAAAAAATATCTTAGCCGAAACTTTATAAAAATATGTTTTATAGCTACCACGCCGTTTATAAACATCACTTGAGTAAATCACTCAGTACGGTTATAGAATACCATTACAATAGAAAAGTATAAAATATATAGGAAATTATTAGAAGAATAAAAATAGTGGGTGTATCCGTTTACCCATAGAGAAACTTGTTCTTTTCGCCCAAAGTATGTAAGCAGATATGGACCGGTGGAGTTGCAATTTCTGTTTGTTTTTGCCGCGAAAGGTTTCATAATGGCTGCCATTAATTCCGGCGTCCCCAGACCTAAACGCTCTCTGTGGATCACGACATTTCTTATTCGAGTTCTCACAAATGCGTGGAGTTTAAGAAAAATCATTGTCAGAAAATATTTAGATTAGGTACATTCTTTTATGAACATACTAGCGGTGCCCACGGCTGCACTCAAATTCTATTCCGCAGTATTAATTTTGAACTTGTTATCTTATTATGTTAAATAATAATTTACGCTTTATAATTTAATGCTCTGTCAATTGCAGAATGACATATTAATCCTGTTCACAAAAATTTTATAAAATCAGTTAGCTCTTTTTTCGACCGGTGTATACCTAGTGACCGTCGCTGTGGTGGGTTTGAGAGTTATGAAAAACGTTTAATTTCGTACAAATTTATATATTGGTTAATTGAATCCAATTATTGGATACTAAGCTACAAACAATTTCGAACTAACTGTGCTATTGGTCTGACAGACTTTACAGCGTCAGACAGTAGTCCAGTGAAACTGGGAAGACCTTGCCAGGCTAACAGTGTAGGTCAGTTCGAAAAAAAAGAACTTCACCAGACTACAATAAAAAAATAAAAAATCCTGTGTTATTTTTATGAAAAATAATAAAATCCAAAATGCGATCTCTAAATGTTAACATTAAGAAGACCTCAAACTTGGATGTTAAAAATATTTAACCCTTCGCCGCAACCAAAGGGAGAAAAAGGTCATAGGCAGAGGAGGCTACCCAAAACCTCTAACATTTGAGAAAAGTCATATGATTGCCTCAAATGTTGCCGGTGGGATTTCCCATCGGGCACACAACTACTAAAGTCGTACAAAAAGTTTTGTTAAATAATTACCAAAGTTTAGTATGCGCCCAGTCGGCAATAAATTAGAAAAATAGAGCAAGGGGAAAATTCAATAAAACGTTTTTCATTCTAGTTCGGAATTATTTAATACTCCTGGAGAATACTAAAGTTTAATCTGAAAAACGGACCCTTAATTACCTATTTATTCTGAAGAACAAAATTGCAAGCTCAGATAATATACCAGACAAATTATTAACCGAAATGTGTGTTTTATCTATAGATTTATATTATTTGGATATTGTGTATAGATAAGCGGAACTATCGTTGCTATGCTGTTGGTAAAAAAATCATTTTTATGGCAATATTTAGTGATTTATGTAATGGCTCTGCCATTGTGAAATACTTTGTTAGCTTTTGAGTATTATTATCTGAATGCTTATAGATTCCTCGGAATATATATTCAGATTTAAAATGGTAGAGTCGAGTGAGGGCTGAAAAAAAATACTACGAACATGTTGTGGATGTGTATCACAGAGTTATCGGAGCGAACAATCGAATACATTGCCTCAGCACCGCCATTATATAAATAAATCCACATCTGCATTCTAAATGATCACGCACTCGAACATAAAGCAGTTTAAACGCTTTGTAATGTTCGGTACCATCTACTTAATCTCGTTGAGTTAATATCGAAGCCACTTCACCACTCACGATTGAACTAAGCTTCCGCTCTATTGATTCAATTATGTCTGTATATATGTTATTGGATGTTGGTGTTCGACAAATTCCAACACAATTGACTGATTACCATGGAAGTTGGTACAGCTGATAGCTATAGTTTAATGAATAAATGTAACAAATGATAATAGGTAATAATAGCCAATACTTACGGAGCCATTTGTTCAGCCAGTAAAATAAAATAAAGAAATTGTTATTCTAGGTGATACTTTTTCAGAAAGGAAGTAATTAACAGACGAGCATCGTGATGTTGTCCGGTCACCAAAATCTATAGTTGTCTATTACAAATTTTGCAACAAATAATAATAGTTAATAATAGCCAACACTTACGGAGCCATTTGTTCAGCTAGTAAAATATAATAAAAAATTGTTATTCTAGGTGATACTTTTTCAGAAAGGAAGTAATAAACAGACGAGCATCGTGATGTTGTCCGGTCACCAAAATCTATAGTTATCTATTACAATTTTTGCAAAAAATAATAATAGTTAATAATAGCCAACACTTACGGAGCCATTTGTTCAGCCAGTAAAATATAATAAGAAATTGGTACTCTAGGTGATACTTTTTTAGAAAGGAAGTAATAAATGGATGTGCATCGTGATGTTGTGCGGTCACCAATATATACAGTTATCTATTACAAATTTTGTAAAAGAACTGTACAATTTAAAATATCCTTTTTTGGAATACTACAGTTCTAGAACGAATATTTAGCTAATTATTATTTAACTAATAGCGGTGGTTGTTATTATAAGTTGACCTAACCAAGCATGTTCGTGAAAACTGATCGACAAATCAAAGTCGTAGACCTTATAGTGGGTAGTATTAATATATGAGACATTATAATGCAAACAATGAAGAATATATAATTTATCATTCTTTTATGATAATATAGTTTATAGTAATCTGTTTTTAACTTAAAAACTATCATTGTCTAAATAAAGCTTACGCTTACTTAGTGTTTTTACATTTTACCAAATGGTTGTCCTTTCCGATATGTACTTATATGTGTGGAATGACATATAAACAAGCTATTTTCTTTATCATTATTATATAAATAACTAACGGCCCGCTCCGGCTTCGCACGGGCTTAAAATATATAGTCTATGTCATTCACTGAAAAAATAATTAAAATCGATCCAGTAGTTTTGATTTATTCATTATTGCCCGTGGCCTGCACTTCTCCGCTATTTAATGGATGTTATTATACATATAAACCTCCCTCTTCAATCACTCTATTAAAACAAACCGCATAAAAACCCATTGCATAGTTTTAAAGATTCAAGCATACATAGGGATATAGGGACAGAGAAAGCGACTTTGTTTTATACTATGTAGTGAAGTGATAGTGGTCTGCATTTTTTGTGTGCGTCACTCATAGACTACAATATATATTTTAATCATTTATTTTTTCAGTTTTACTGTTTAGTGCCTTGGTCTTTATTTGAAAAGAGAATTATCACGATAGCTCATTTAATATAATGTAATCAAACTTTTAAGAAACTATAATTTTTATAAGTACTACGCTTTCACACTTATTAAATGGGGGAAGCTGTATAGTGCGCATGTACAGGAGAGGGGAAATAATCGGATAACATTATTTACAAAGAAATTGTGTAAGCAAAGTATATCTCTTCTTAAAATTTTTTATGTTTCTTCCTCCGTATAGTAAATATATTCTTGAGAGAAAAAACAAAGCACATAAAGTCTCAGGTGCCAGCTAGTAGAACATAAATGGGAAAAGTAATATACTACAAAGATGTTATACAAAAAAATGCAAATCAATTTTCAAAAGATGACTTATGAAAATAACAAGGCGATTGAAATTCAAATTATATCCTGAAGTAAGGCCCAAAAGTAAGCCTGTTGTATTAAAATGTACATGTATCTGAATAAATTTCGCAATAAACTGGAGATAATGAACAGTCAAACACTCAGTGTTTGAACAACTGAATCAGGAAGCGTTAAGTTGACAATCGTTATCTAGCGTGTCAATTGTCTCATTTATAACTAGCAGCTCCCAGTGACTTTCTCTATTTTAAGTTATAATGTAAAACTTAGTGACAATAATAATATATAGTAGGTACAACTGCAATCTAGTGGCGATTGACAGTAAAATTAACACAAAAAATGAACAGAAAATTGCATTGTCGATATTATTTAAGCCTAACGTATTCCACATTCGTATAATATCATATATCGACAACTCACCAAGTTTTTGACGTACCAGTATGTTATCATCCTTCGGCAACAATACCAGTACAACAAAAATTTAATAGAAGTTTTTATTTGAATTACAATAACAATAGCTTTTTTATATATAAAATCGAGTTTCGGATGTAACACCTTACATACATAACTTAAAAAGTAAAACTTTATCGAAATGCAAAATTTGATTCAAATCGTTATAGACCTTTCCGAGATATAAGAAATAAATTATATACGAGTATATATATACATATATACAAGAACTACCCGTACAAATTTATAAAATATGGATAGAACATTAATCTCCTCTATGGAAAAAAAATCTTAACCGTGCCGATTTCCATGGGGTTCAGTCGAAATGTGTTTGAATTTATCAAACTCAAACATACTAAGATCCATTTATTTATAAACTAGTAGCTGCCTGTGCCTTTATCCGGAATTTTAAATACACAAAATAAGAAGAAAATACAGTCTAACGGTACTTTTTTTTACATGGGGAATTGCCTAAAGGATACCCACACCGCCGGGCATGAAAGGCGGGTTATGTCCGATTCGAACTGATTAAAACTCCATGGTGCCTTCTTACACCTTTTGGCCGGGGGAGCAGAGACTGATTTACAGGCATACCTGCTCCTCCGACAGGTATTGGCTCCTCTTAAGGGGCCCCCGACTGCGGTCTGTGAGGTCAAGGTGGCAGACTCCTCGAAGGGAAGGGTTGATGTTAGGCCCCCCCTGACGGACTGTGGGAGTCGCGTCGACACAATGAGCCTCCACTACATGGATCAATGTAGTTTAAGCTGCCGGAGCAACGGACATGCCCGAACCCATCGCCCTATCCGCATCTAACGGTACCTGGAAGTGAATTAGAATCACGGCGGCGGTTGTACAAACATTTATTTTTATATATATATATTTTGACTAAGCCTCCTGTTATACAGGGAAAACAAGTGGGTGTGTGTTGATTTCTGTTGGTTGTAAACAAGTAATACAATTATCAATTTCGTAGAATAAATATTCAAATGTTAGTCTATTATATATAGTAATAAAATTAAACCGATTCTGATGTTACTGACATACTCATTCTTTTTTTTTATATATATTATAGGGGGCAAACGAACAGGCGGGTCACCTGATGGTAAGTGATCACCGCCGTCCATAGACACTAGCAACACCAGGGGAGTTGCAAGTGCGTTGCCGGCCTTTTAAATATGTGGGCCTACGGCGCTCTCACTGATCGAACGAAACGCAACCGTGCAAGCACTGTTACTTCACGTCAGTTTTCTGTGAGAAGGTGGTACTACCCCGGGCGAGCCGACCCATTCTTGCTGAAACCAGTAATAGCTTCAGCGTAGCTCTACCACCTACAAATTCAGGACTATCAGACCAATGTTGGAGCCACACTTATACGTTTACTGCAGCTATGATGCAGTAGTGATATAATTTAACAATGCTAACATGCATTATGTGTAAAAATATATTAAAATATTAATAATATAAAATTATTAGTAAGAAATATGAGACATCTCACTATTAATTCAGATAAAATGCGTAGTTCCCACGAAACAACAAAGTCATTTTTACGTAAACAATGTCGCAGGCGCCAGCTAGTGCTTTTTACTTCACAGTGTCATGGTAATTCTCCATGCTGTCTAACTACTGTTAAAATAATGGACCCTCAAAATAAATGTTACCATTGCGTTGCCGACGTTACAGATACATATTTCGCGGAATGTAACTTAAAGATAACTGTTATTTATAGTCTATTTCATAATAACAGGAAGTAGTGATATCACGTTATGACTTTACCTTACAGAATGGGGTGTATGTAAATGAAATATAAAATTTTAAATGTACAGTAGCAGATAAATTAATGAGTAATTATTTTCTTGGCTACGGCATGCAATCGATTTTATAACATCTACCGGATGACCACAGTCATAACATAGACAACTTTCGTGTCGTATACATATGAGTAACTGTCACGGGCTTTTTAAGTGCTTGAGTGCAATCGCACCTATTGTTAAATGATCTAATATAGTGTACATACTATAACCTACAGGGAGACAAATCTCTGCTACGTGGTAAACAGTTTGGGTATGTAATAGCTTAAAAATAACAAGTGTTTTTTTTTATATTATACGGGGGCAAACGAACAGGTGGGTCACCTGATGGTAAGTGATCTCCGCCGTCCATAGACACTAGCAACACCAGGGGAGTCGCAAGTGCGTTGCCGGACTTTTAAATATGCGGGCCTCCGGCGCTCTCACTGGCCGAACGAAACGCAACAGTGCAAGCACTGTAACTTCACGTCGGTTTTCTGTGAGAGGGTGGTACTACCCCGGGCGAGCCGACCCATTCATGCTGAAACCAGTAAAGCTTCAGCGTAGCTCTACTACCAAAATTTGTTAATTTAGTGGTTTGACTGGTGGCATATCATATCCAATATCCGTAGGTTCGAACCCCGGCGTGTACTTACAAAAAAATTCGGAATTCGCGAACGTTTATTAATTTTAATTGGTAGCACTATGGACTGACGGTGAAGGAAAAACATCGTAAGGAAACCTGTACTTGATAAATGTTCTTGTAGTACCACCGTATATGGGAAAAATATAGAACTGTCGATTTCTCAGAGCTTAAAACGCCAATACGTCGTGGACTGGCGTGGTGATTATGCCCATACCTTTCTTCGGGAGAGGCCTATGGCCTTGCATTGGATCTCTAACAGGTTGATGATGAGTTAGTTAATATATAAGAGACAAGCTGATGATGATGATGTAAGAATATATCTGTTATACTGTTAGAGAAGACTGTGCCGCACAATCCCATGTTAATAGAGTCTTTTCAATTGTAATACATTTTAGAATAATTTTTAATTACATACACCCCATTTTCAAAACCTAAACAAAAATCAAAACCTAATAATACTAGTTCCTGTTACTGCATAGACTATAAATAACTTTATATTTGAGGTAAATGCTACTATTAAAAAATGCCGTGAAATATGTCTGAAATGTCGGCAACGCTACATCTATCATGCGAATCCATTAGTTTTCACCAGCTGTTAGGCAGTATGGAAAATTACTTTGACACTGTGAAATACTCGTAAATATCATAACACTTTAATGATGCGAAAAAAAAGTATATAACAATAATATCAATTAACCTATATATATGAAAGGTAAAGGTATATTATCTTCAGGTGTCATATTTACTCTGCCGAACGAATTTAATTAGCATTCAAAGAATTTTAAGTGATCCACATATGTGTGTGCTTTCTCAATTAATTCGATATTTTCGGAACCTTTGTTATTGTTTTAAGTTTTATAAGTGAGTTCTTAAGATGTAAATTGAACAAGCTATTTTTTGTTTTAAAGTACTTATGTGCTGAGACCATTATAAGCGTAATGGTAGAGACGCGCGCGGGGAATAGAGGTACGAGTATATCTATTTATGTAGACTATTCAATCAGATAAGTAATATACCTTATTTCAAGAAAGTCTTATTATACTTTTAGATTAAGGAATAGATTTATGAATGTACACATATTTATTTATTAATATGTTTTATTTCTACATATCATCATGTATATAACGTAACCAATAAAATTCTATATTAGATGTTGCTTTTATATACTTTATGAATAATTTCAAACGATTTGAATTATCCGATTCGATGCGTACTTCTAATAAACTTCATTTTTCTATTATATGTATATTCATAAGCTATATGTTAGAATAAAAAGGCACTGGTATAATTTGCCAGGTCAAAAACATTCCAAAGAACTTATAAGGGCATTTACAACAGCGTAGTCCGGGGGAGGCCCTGATGCTCAGTAGGGAACAGGTGCGGGTACTAGTGCGATCACTCACTAGACATTGTCGCTTAAAGAAACATCTATATAACACGGGTGTCCAGAGAACAAGAGAGTGTAGATATTGCGACAGTGGTGATGAAACTTCCAAAACACCTCTTGTGTGGATGTGATCCTCTGAAGCCTACACGCAATCGGATTCTGGGAAAGCATGTATTGCTTCCGAATGAGGTACAAGCGCTCTCGGCCAAAAAAGTCATACACTACATAAATGTTATAGGACTAGGTCGGGAGTTTTAACATTGTGGGGCGATCACAATAGATCATACTGGTCGCAGTGATAATGGTCTATGGCCTCCATAGTCCCCTTTAGAATAATAATATAATAATGATCTCTTCTTCTATCTAGCGTTTTCCCGGCTTGATACCAGGGTCCGTTTTCCGACTTAGCTTCTTCTACTTTGCCCGATCTTCGGTATCCTTCTGTGTGAGGTTATTCTCCTGCATATCCGCTTTCACAATATCCAACCCGCGTTTTTGCGGGCCTGTCGTGAAATCTTGGTCTCTGTACGATGACGAACAAAGGTAAAGAATAAAGGTAAAGAAGAAAAACGTTAAACGACATGTAACATTTTACCCTCTATGATATAGTGATAATGGGTAATTAAATAATGCTTTGGTGCAAATGAATATAATAAAAAAAAATGGTTGTAGTATAAAAAAAGTATCGGTGGTCTAGCGGTTAGACCAGTGGAATATCGACCCGATATCCGGAGGTTTGAACCCCAGCATGTTTTTCGGAATTTGCGTACATTTACTAATTTAAATTGGTAACAAACACTATCTGCTGACGAGGAAGGAAAACATCGTGAGGAAACCTGAACCTGAGAAATGTTCTTGTAGTACCACCATATATGGGAACATAGAACTGTGCATTTCTCAGAGTTTGACATTGCCGTCGTGGGCTGACGTGGTGATTACACCCATACTGTCCTTCGGGAAGAGGCCTATGGCCCTGCAGTAGATCTCTAACAGGCTGATGATGATATGTAAAATATTGTTACGAAATTACTAACTAATGAATTATATTATTATTAAATTAATGAAATAAATAAGGTTACACAATATTTTGGCTATAAATTATTAAAATATTTAGGAATAAGAATATTAATTTCACGGTCTACACGCTACAATCATCGGAATTCAAAGTTTCAAAATGGATTGCTGTAATAAAGCAAGAAATTTAGGAGGCGTCCATCAAAAAAGAAAACGAATGGACACCATCATAAGAACGTTGAACATTTATCATTTTTATCTAGATTTCGCACCGCCTCATTAACTGTGTACAAGAAATCTATAGCGGACACATTTCAAACACGATTCATAGTTTTGTTGTCGAATAAGAACTATATGTATCAAGATTCTGCACTCTAATTTTACAATAACTTATGCATTGGCTATTTATTCCTAATTACTAATTTACTCCTGAATCGTATAAGCAGCCAACAAATGATCCGAAAAGGTCTTATATGAAAAAACATTTTGAATATTGAAATAAATAACGTTTTTGTGATAGTAAAACTGGAATAAATTCATAAGAAACTGAGTGATACAATACCTATCGATAGTCATTGCAATATTATTACGTTTATACTGATGCTACTACGATTACGTAGCACATTGTGTAATACCGAAAAACAAAGTCACGAAGCGAATCACTTTGAAAAATTTTACTCATGATAGGAATAGTTTGGTTGATATGTGCCCCCGCGTAAGCACCTCCTACCGTGCAATATATTTCGGCTTAGTTTTCCGAGGTTGTAACGCGATAACTTATAGTACAATTTGTTGTCTGGAATCCCAAAACAATGTGGATATGAGACGAGGTGAAAATACCATCACGTGCTCTGTATTCGTAATGTCTAGACATTATTCCGTTAGTAGCCAGGATAATATTAATTATTGTTATTATTTAAATTGTGCATTTTTATTAAATTCTAAGTCGCGTTTACCTGTTAGTGCATATTTGCTTTTTGCTTAAACACTCCCAACTTATTATAGTCGCCGAGTGTGAATACTGCTCTAATTAGTAATTCTCACACAAACGAAGAAGCGCTTTGTGCAAATCGAAGGAACGTTCACAAAGTGTAATCATCCTGTGGATGTTCAGAAAAGGCAGGTGCAATCCTTGTACACACACTCCAAATTTTAATCCATAATAGCATAATCCTATATAGGAATATCTAGACTCTTCTTATTTTTTTGTTTTTTCTTTTTCATATTTTATACGTTAGCGTTTGACCACAATCTCATCTGGTGTTGGATGATGATGTGGTTTAAGATGGTAGTCACGCTAAACCTAGAGGGAGACTGGCTCTCAAGTGCAGCTGCCGGAACACAGCAACAGGTGCTTGGCGACAGATTTTCAAGTTGAGAGTGGTAGCTAGCCAAGCAGACTTAGAAAAAGCCCTACCACCATGCAAAAATGCTTCTTTTCTCTCATCGGAGCTTCATGGCCAATAAGTCGACAAACTGCCGCTCGATGGAGTCAAGAGCAGTTAACTGATCTGTGGCCAATTCATCCCAGAAGTGACAGTATTATTCCATACTTGTGCTTAGTAAAAGCTAAGAAGCTGATGGAGATATTACTGCTAAACAAAAAAATCCCAGGCGCTTGACTCCCTCTTAACTGTATTCAGGTCAGCCGTTAGTCGGATTGGAAGAACTTCTTTTTAATCAATTTCACAATATTTGCAAGAGCCAAAATATTCTTTTTTTGTTTCTGTAGCTTGTCATTGCAATTGCCATGGGTTAATTAATTTTGTACATATTAATTTTAAATAATGTTAAGATGATGGTACAATTACAGTGTTAAGCCTTTTTGTATATTATACATGTATATTTATGAAAGTACGAGAGTTATAAAAGTCACATATTTCTTCTTACGACAAGAAATTTAAGCCAATAAAAATGCAACAAACGATCCGTTCGCCGAGAAGAGTTAAACAAATCACCCTTATATTGAATAATTTATTACGTAATTCCAGCATTTGTTTCAATTATTCTTGGGAAATGTTCGTAATCCCCTAGTACATAAAGGCAAACACCCTAAAAAGAGATGTGTTCCACCTGAACGGGTTCAAGTCTGCCCAGTCGGTTGTAAATTTAAGGTTTACATTCAAGCGCTCGGCTGTCTCCTCTCTCATTTCGGACTTCTTGTAAGTCAGATTACGGACCGGATATCTCTCAGATACCCTTATTATTCTGGCGAGGGTATATATTTACATATCCAATTAAAACTTTTTAACATAAAGAATATCGATGCTTTCGATATTTTATTGTTAGTAATGAAGTAATTACATGAAATAATAATACAGTAAATAATGTGAAATTTATAATAAAGAATATTTTATAAAATAAAATAAAAAATGATTGGCCCCTAAAGTCTGATTACGGACGATAATTTTACGTGATAACGTCTTAAGAAAACATTGATGAAAAATTTAAGTCACAAGCCGAACGCTTAGGCCGATCGCTTTTCTCTATCGCTTGTTCCGCGGTCTCATTTGCATACTCGACTCGGACAGAACGTGACAATGAGTCATTCTTTTTCGTGTGTGCTGCTGGCGTTCATCGATTTGTAAGACGTTATTACGTCAAAATCAATTTTGATATAGCCCCAAGAATCTTGTCCTTTAGGAATTTGCTTTAGTAATTAACTATGACTAATGAACATCCCTTCCATTCCGTTGTTTCGTCGTTTTCATTTACCTCTTATGAGATAAGAAAAATATCCATTATAGATATCGTTATAAAATTATATTTATAAAAAAATTATTGTTTTTTTTTTTTAATAAAATACAATATAAACTAATAACGATAGCAAAAATTTGTTGGAAAGTTGACAGTATAACGATATAACAAAAATAATGTTCAATTAAAGAAGAAAATATGATTTCGGCATTGACGAACTATGACATAAAAAAGCTATACAGAAAAACACCGATTTAACGAACGTTTTATAATTAATAATTCTACAAACAATAATGTATTCTATAACGAGTCGTGATATTCTAATGGCTTGACCGGTGGAATAGCAAAACGATGTCCGCAGGTTCGTACCCTGTAAATAATTAAATTGGTCACTCTATCGGCTGACGGTGAAGGAAAAATATAGTGAGGAAACCTGAACCTGAGAAATGTTCTTGTAGTACCACCGTATGTGGGAAAAATATAGAACTGTGCATTTCTCAGGATTTGAAATCGCCAATACGTCGTGGGCTCTGGCGTGGTGATTATGCCCATACTTTCCTTCGGAAGATGCCTATATCCCTGCAGTGGGTCGTATACGGGCTGATTATGATGATGATAACAATAATATGTATATAAGTAATGACACACATTTAGAATATATAGTTTACCCCTTAATCGCACTGTAAAACTGTAAACGCTGATAAATTGGTCAAAAGTCGAATTATATACATTAATTATTTGATATTTGGGTGTACGTTATTCTGCACTTCTGCCTGGCATTGATTGGTCCCAGCCACGTGTTAATACAACAGAAAATGTTTGATTTTATACGACGTGAAAAACGTTCAATCTTAGTTCAAAAGTTAAATCTTAAATAGGAACACCGAAATATTAATAACTAAAACTTTTGAACATGATGTTGACGGATAGTTGAATCTGTCGTCGATTGACTCTGTTGGCATTTCGACGTAAAATATAAAAATTATAATTACTTAAAATTATGTTGCAGATTAATGTGTAACGACTACAATTGATTACACGTGTTTAACTCCTTCACGAAGCATCTTCAGACCTATGTTGACTCTTTCGATGTGGAAGGTGAGTGCGCGCTGCTATCGGAACCTTCTTTGCCCCTCTTATAGGACAGATGTCGCCCTAGGATCAGTGGCGGGGAAGCTATTTCAGGGCTTGCCTTCTTCAGCGACTCTGTTTTTGTATTTCCATTTGTTCTGATACTTCTAATCAGAAGCTTCTTTCACAGAATATTATATGTGTGATTATTCGAACCAGTATAACCCGTATATATGAGGTGTTGTATGTATCTTGTATGACCTGTTAATCTGCAAAATATTTTAATTCATTATATTTTACAAACAGTGTCAAACGACAATTGGTACAACCATCCGCCAATATTAGGTATTAAAAATTTCAGTTACTAATATTTCCCTCTTTTTATTACAGGTTTCAGATATCACTCTTTCAAGTACATATCTCGCAAATAAAATCAAACATTTTTTATAGCAAAGAGACGCGGCAACGACCAATCAATTCCAAGCGGAAGTACAAATTACATCCACTCTAATATTTAATGATGAATTTCTGCAAAGTAATGCCTTCATCAATCAAAAATTAATTATTTGTGTGATGATAGGCTCAGATTGTTAGGTAACTCTGAAATTTTGGTGAGCATGGTGTTACGGCTTTTTTAATACCTAATTAGCCATCCGTAAGTCCAAAATCTCTCGATAAATACCTACATGTGTGATCTGGTGGTAGCACTTGAGAGTCAATCCCCTCTACACTTAGCAGGATAATCATTTAAGATATGTTTACACTCACTATCATCTGAGATGTGGTTGATTAAACTCTAAAAGAAAAACATAACCGAACTAAATTAATTAAAAAATATATTTCGTACTTTGCAAACAAATTCAGAAATAACATTAAGTTACATGTTAACAAAACTACGAAGCGTCTTGCATACACTTATGTAACCACAAAATTATAACATTGCAGAGACATTAAAAAGCACGAATGAGCTACAAAAGACGTTTTGGCAAACAAGTAACCAGAGGCAGGAAGTAGGACGCTACGAACTAGAAACTCACTGTAAAACAATCTCAAAGACATTGTACACAACAAAATATATAAAGTGCTTTGTAGTTCTATCTATATAATTTATATTTGTTTGCTGTATAAATCAGTAGGTATAGTAACTATTGTTTCCAGTTTATCCAAGCTAGAACTTCCGTCCACGGGGCTTTCTTACGCCAGAAAATTGAGCTCTGTCTCTTACATTTTTTTTAGGAAGTAGCTATATCAGGGGTGATCCAATTTGATCTACTATGAAAACCAACTGCCCACAACCGTTTAGTTGTCAAGGACGTCAGGATGAAAGTTGGAGTTGGTTAAAAGTAACCATACGACTAACTCTACTTTTGTTCAATACAGTGACATTTATCTACTAACTTGATTTTGTCTTCTAAGTAACTACGAAACTGCATATGATTGAAAATGTTGATACCTAGGATTCCAATAATCTTTACGACGGTAAGGAGTTTGTCATGAAATTTTGAGGTCATTATGCATAGGTTTTGTTCTAGCAACAAATATGTAAATTTGTGTTTTAATAGAATTAAATGGGGCTAAATAATATCGGCTCTCGTAGATTCTGGATAAAATATTCTCGATTTGATATACAAGTTGATCGCGACTTTTTTCCACGTCAAAAAGAAAGATGTCGGGACCATCCGTTTAATGTACGTTTCCGATAATGTCATCTCTATAGCATTAATGCCATCAATAAATGGTATATTATTGATATACAGTAAAAATTGCGCTGTCGATAGTACGATACCTAGTGGGACACCAGTGTTTATATCTATATTTTTGGAGCATTCTTCTTATACGTTAGATGATAACAAAGCTAGCAACTGGCAAAATCTATTTGCGTAGACCTTTGGATACATTCTAAGGCGACTATTTTGATAGAAGGTTCTCATGTCAGACGTGATTAAATGTTTTCATTACTTTTAGCTTGACTGCCAAAGCCTCATTTAAAGTCTCAACGTTTGAAGCTCATTGATATGTGTTTTACATTGAAAAATCATCAGTGGAGAATCCGTGATAATACATTTATATTGAAAGGCGTTGAACAAATCGTGTTTTATTAAATATCTTAATGTTTCATTGATCACATGCTTCACCACCTTACAAACATAGGCAGTTATAGCAATAGACCTGTAATTTAATATTGAGTCTATCATCTTTTTTGGGGACACATGGTACTGGTTCACCACCTTACACATATAGGTAGTTATACCAATAAACCTGTAGTTTAATATTGAGTCTATAATCTTTTTTGGGGACACATGATACTGGTTCACCACCTTACACATATAGGTAGTTATACCAATAAACCTGTAGTTTAATATTGAGTCTATAATCTTTTTTGGGGACACATGATACTGGTTCACCACCTTACACATATAGGTAGTTATACCAATAAACCTGTAGTTTAATATTGAGTCTATAATCTTTTTTGGGGACACATGATACTGGTTCACCACCTTACACATATAGGTAGTTATACCAATAAACCTGTAGTTTAATATTGAGTCTATAATCTTTTTTGGGGACACATGATACTGGTTCACCACCTTACACATATAGGTAGTTATACCAATAAACCTGTAGTTTAATATTGAGTCTATAATCTTTTTTGGGGATACATGATACTGGTTTTCCACGAACATAGAACTTGTCTATGCACTATGAATTGTATTGTACTATAATTTGAAGAGCATAAAAAATAGGTACAATTTAGGAACGTACTGTTTTAACACCTTTGCTGGCTTGCCACTGGAATTGTGAATACTCACGTAGACCTACTCCTACCGAACTTTGCTTATGAGATGTTAATGTCCAGGATGAAGGATTTTCCGTGACGGTACCATGTCGGTGCTTTAGAAGTATACATTCAGGACATAAAACACGTCAGGATGGTAAAACTTAGTTCAAAATTGTCTCCAAATAGTAAAGCGACCCACAATGTTCAATAAATTGTAGCGGTTTGTTTTGTATCTCGGATAAAGCTTGCACTAATGTTTCTACGATGAAAATTAGAATAACATTTACGTAAATTCTAAATGGCGTTGTACAGGAAGTAGGTCATATCAAAGCATACGTACTCCGGGCGGAATATTAATTCTTAAGAAAATGTTACAACAAATTATAGTCGTTCTTATTAGCTGATGTAAAGTATTTATAATCGCTTGAATTCCTGCATCGCGGTTATCAGTCAAATGTATAGTAGAAAATGATATAATATGTATGATGGTAAACATTAAATTAGTAGTGATATCTGTTGTAAAGTTTTTACAATGACCAAAGTTGATGTAAATGTAAACATTACTAACAAATCAACCCACGATTTTTTATAATTACACTATATAATATTTTATAATTACACTATTCACGTAGATAATATGACTAACAAAACAAGTTGATCATATTTAGAAGATATTACTGATTGCGATTAAAATGGATTATAATCACCAATGTAATTTAAATTTTATTGGTAATTTTTTTACATAATTTTTTATAATTTATTAAGAATGTAAAAACAATATTATACATTATATTAGTCTTCTTATATATCTTATAAGTTTTCTAATAAAACTAAATAAGTGCCATATATATACATGATTGTCAAAAATTGAAATTATAACGTCCGCAAGCTCCGTTCTCCGAGCTTGGTGAATCGCGCGAAAGTTTTTGTGTTAAACTGCGCGTCTATTAGAATACACATATATCACTGGTTGGTGGTTATCCTACCCGTTCCATTTGGTCCTTCAGTCGATAGGATTTTAAAAGTTTTCAGTTTAGATAGGCAAACAAGAGATCGCAAACGGTTAAATATTTAAATACAATTAAAGGCCACTTCTATATGTTTGTCAATTTAAAAAGTAATAAAGAATTTGTAATAAAACGCCGATTGCTATAAATTTAAAACAAGTAATATAAATGCCGCTGTTGGATGCGTAAAATCGTTGCCGCTTGCTTTTCCATCCAAAATAATTTAACGCTCCGTGAATATAGAAGTGACATTTCGAAACGGATTAACAAGATATTGCATATTATATCAGCTGCCATATTCGTTCTATCAGAATCTAAGCATACACAATGTGGACCGCATCGTGGCTGAATATCAGTTGAATATTGATCCGATATATAAAGGTATGTATACTAAGAATTGTACCTAACATTTAGTCATCAGCTTAACATTAATAATACTGACATGGTAATGAACGCGTTGTATTATCTCTGTTTTAATTGATTTATTGTTTAACGAGCCAGTTTACTTCTGAGAAGCTTGTAATCTAGCATGACAGTGAAGATTGGCGATGTTTTTTTTTTTTCGAACTGACCACACTGTCGACCTGGCAAGGCCTCCACAGTTTCACCGGACTTCCAAGGGGAGCGCTTATGGCACTCACCCGATATTATATGGGCAACCAGCACAAGGGCGCACGGCGCGCCTCGGCTTGGGCTGTCACCGAATATCCCGAGTCTAACTAAGCTTGGGCTAACTACTATTTCATACATATGTCAATAGTAGATTGGCGATGTGTAATATATGTCTCGATAGTTGCCGTTATTTTTGACGCACTATTCTTAAGTGTAATAGAGCTTGCGTAAGATTTGGCTGCAGAAGCACCACCACTACACCTTATTTTGCCGCAACCACGTACACTTTGTTCGTGGTAAATTGAACACAGGATGACGGGCAGATGTTAAGCATTTAGGTTAATATTAAATTTATGATTAGAAACGTACGTATAAATAGTACGCAGCTTATACAGAGATACTAATGCAGAGTACAGTATACGCGCGCACACACACACAAGTGAGTGGAGAACGCTGACATAGGCAGGGCATAACGGTATAAAAGAGCGTCATACTGTTTACCGTGACGGCATTATAAGTTAATTTTACAGCCAATACGCGCCAATAGATGTTACATATATTTTTTTAAAAGAATTGCAGACTAAATTTGAAAGGAAAATATCGCAAGCCTAGTCAAATATTGTATCATTCTAAGTTTGACTGTATTCGAAATCTCCAGTAACTCGCAGTCGACGGTAAGCCGCTACTGTTAGGATTAAATTCGTATCTCTCCTCAGATATGAGCTTTTACTTAATAATTGATATACTAACAGTTAGATTTTTAAGTTATACTTCTTTTGGCGCGTTAGGGAAAAATGATGAGAGTAAATTTTTACGATGCGCGCGTATACCGTCACGAAAAACCGACACCCCGAAGTTAGCTATAGTTAACAATTTATTCAAAAAAAGTATGTGTGTAATAAATATCTTTTTTCTATTGTTAGTGTCGTTTTTTCTGCAAACGTTGAATAAGGCAAAAGATACATTTTTGAAATGATTTTTATCCTTGTTACGCCAAAGAAGTATAACTTCTAATGCGTGTACATAAGTACACACACACACACACACTTTTTTTTATTTACATATTATAATCTCGTGTACGACAAATACTATATAGCAACATTACTCAATGGTATACAAAATATAAATCGTTCGGATTTATGTCGCTCGCTCTTAATTTGAGGTGCTCCTTTACCATTTACCGATTGACTGACTACGGTAATAGCGGTGCGAAAGCGACGCAATCCATCATAAATGAGTATTAACTGAAACGCGAGTTGAACTCGTTTTGCCAAAGATGATATATTATTATTATTAATAATAATGTTCTTATTATTAACATATAAGCGAAATATTTAAAGAGATTTTATATCCTATACTATAAATGTGAAATTCTTGTGTCTATACCATAATAGCTCCTCCTCCTCCGCTTTGTATAGGTGTTAATATATTTAAGTAGTAGCATCATAAGTGTTTAGAAAAGTCACAGAAAGCCGACGTGAAGTAACAGTGGTTGCACTGTTGCGTTTCGTTCGGTCAGTGAGAGCGCCGGAGGCCCACATATATTAAAAGGCCGGCAACGCACTTGCGACTCCCCTGGTGTTGCTAGTGTCTATGGACGGTGGTGATCACTTACCGATCAGGTAACCCACCTGTTCGTTTGCCCCCTATAATATATATTAAAAAAAAAGATGTACTTTTTTTCGTTTCAATACAGTTTAGCAAAGTCATAGAAGCCACGTTAGAATCTTCTCGTAAACAATTATTTTTGTTGCTAGTAATATTAAATCGGCGATATCTTCTAAGCTATTTATTAAAATGATATACTGTAAAGGTCAGTATTTATCTACATTAAATTTGCGACATAAACAAATTATTTAATTGAATAAGGATTAATACTCTATTGATCAAAATAGCGTTAGAAATAACCAATTATTTTTTAATAATATGTATAGCATAAAAAATATTATGACGGATTATCCTTTCGAGATAGAAATATACAGTCGTAATTTTTTTGTAGTCATTTTTAAAATGTACAATACTGTAATGCATCAGTTTTATGCGTCTCCTATAGTTTAGCCAGCGTTATCAATCTATTGTTTATTATTCATAATTCACATTTTTTTTCTTTTTCGCTATTATTTATAATCGGTCTTTAAATGTACTGAAGACGACAATGCACGTTTGATATCTCTGTGCCTTTAATAAAGTATATCACGCATTTGATAGACATCGGCGAATAGCAACCTAAAATGTATAAAAAATGTACTAGCAAAATTAAGCCGACTTTAATACCAAAAAGCACTAAGGCAAAAAGTAACTAAAGTATTATTGCGACTACAGGTTGTGCCAAGTTTTTATTAAAATTAGCTGACGAGAAGCGAATAAACTTTCTGTGAGTGCTGTGCATCATATTATTTTTCAAATGTAAGGTTGGATTTTTTTTCCCATATTTGAATGAGACCAACTGTCAGCAATAATGAGAAGTGACTGAAAACTAAATAAGTAGAATTTCACCCTCTTAGGAGTTGAATATTTTCATCAAATTTAAATGAGGTGACCCCTGAGTATAACTAACGCAAATAAATAGAATCATTAAAATCGGTTCTCAACCTATGAGGATATTCGATATCGATTAATCGATTATTAATCGTTAATCGATTAACATACATTAAAATAAAACATAGCAAACTCCTCCTTTTTCGAAAGCGATTAAAAATACAAGTCGTACTGAGTAGAACCACTATGACGGGCCATCAGAAATATACGTTACCGCTAAAGCTCGAAAGCGGTTAACGTGCACATCACTTAGCTAATCTGCAGATTATGTGATTTGCTTCGTTAACGTGAGAAATGAAGAGTTTTACGCGTTTACTCGTCAACCGCTACCTTTTTCGGGTAGGGTTTATTTTATTTACGAGTCTAATCTAAACCAGCACGTAGCTACTAAGTCACAATTGCAATGATAGGATTTAATACGGATCGACGTACATCCACACGATTTAATTGACAAATTATATAATTTTTAGTACTTTAACGGATTACCCTTATTAGTTACCACATTATTTGTATAATCTGTAGAATAATAAACTATTTCTGTAGTTTACCGGTGACTTGTATATTACTAGCTTTTGCCCGCGGCTACGCTCGTGTTAATATAAATTTGACGTATCCGTCATGACTGTACTCTTTTCTAGATGCAAGGACTTTCATCCTTTTTTGTATACCTGACATCGTGTATGCACAATCGTGATGATCTATTGAGTAGTTAACACATGCTGTGCCACGTGTACCACCGGTGGCACACGTTAAACTTGATCTTTACGCCACGTGTACCACCGGTGGCACACGTTAAACTTGAACTTTCGGCCACGTGTACCATCGGTGGCACACGTTAAGCTTGAACTTTCAGCCACGTGTACCACCGGTGGTAAATGTTTACGCTTAGTCTTTAGGTCGCGTGTACCACCAGTGATACACATTAAACTTGATCTTTCGGCCACATGTACCTACACGCTTGTGATATGATATTTACACTACATACTTAAATACATACACACTATGTGATGACTAATGAAAACGAAAGAATTACTTATATATTAATATTGTTATGTAACATTATATGATGGTATATCAATTTTTAGTTAAAACTAGCAGACTCGGCTAAATCTGTTTCGTCTTAGAGGCAATAAATAAGTGGATTTTGGATTTTATTAAGTTCTATTTTTTATTTGAAGCCGAGACATACTAACGCGGCGCTCTTCACTGGCAATTTCTTGTTCTTCTCCAGTCCTTTCATTGGCAATGTTTCGTATCTAGCATTACGGCTTTGTCGGCGAAGATTTCATCGTCTTGATCGCGGCATTGTTAATGACGATTCAAAGAGAATACAAATTACTGATTTCTAACAAAATTTATAATTATCAAATTTTCAACCATACTTAACCATAGACAAAATTACGTTTACCTGTCATTTGCGTTTTGTTATTCCATGTCAGATGCGATTTTGTTATATCACTTTTTATAGTGACTTGTATTGTCTTTGACGTTGTATGTCACGTCACACGGGAACGCAGTCGAACAAAAGTATCCTATGTTCGTCTCCTGATTCTAAGCTACCTCCCCACTAATTTCCAGACCAATCGGTACAACCGTTCTTGTGTTATAAATAGTGTAATTAACACGACTTTCTTTTATATATATATATATATCAAATAGCCTGGACGACATGTTAGGCAAAATTAAAATTGGTTTAGAACGGAACATGTTAAGGCGTTATAGTGTAATAAGAAAACAAACTCACATACAGATTTATAATACATATTAGTTAGGATTGGGATATGCCACTATTAACTCCAGGAACGACGTACCTCGCATATATCACTGTAGCTTAAAAGCATATTAGAAATTGTTTTAAATACTGCGATAAGAATTGCACTATATTATTCTAACTAGCCTATTCTAATACTAAAATCCAAAGTGAGTTTCAGTGTAAGTCGCTTATTCGTTGAAAGGAAAAAAAAAACGAAGTCGTATTCGCATGTTTATTATTAGCCATGATTGTGGGGCGTGAGAAAAAAACCGTGTTTTTGTTTTCACTCTCTTCTCGAAGCTCGGTAGAAAGTCAAATATTTACGAGGAAAATGTAACTTCGTAATTATTTCCATAATTTAATACTGAATAAGGTTTATTCATTAATTTTGTTCGAAAGAAATATTTCATCGTATCTTGCGTGGATAAGTAATGTAAAATATAATAATTTCTGGGACATTTCAATGAGAACACTTTAGATGCAATGACGAACCTCTTACAACTGAAATTACGGGCTCCGCCTTTGGTAGGATTTTTATTTGGACATATCCTACGATAATTTAAGAGAACTGTGAAAAAATATACCGATGTCTTTTGACACTGATTGATTGGAAAACGCCTTACCACCATGATGTTTCTATACGATTCCTATTTCGTTAGGTAAAAGGATATAAAGTGAAAGTATCATGGTATGTCAAAACTGAACGATATCGGGTTTAGACAGTAGTAGTTTAAATTAGAATTTTCGTAAAAGTACGAGCGGACTCTCAGAGATAAAAGCCATCGCGTTTCACAGGTGCCGTTTCTACTGGGCACTTAAACCAACGCTTCACTCTAATAAACTGTTTTCACAGGAGTTTTTAACATTTTTTCCCCCCTTTAAAAGGTGTTGTTCAAACTGAAAGCGAGAACTGTTGTTACTTGAAGATTCTAAACTAAATAAAGTGAAATACTCTCGAGACGAATGAATGATGAATAAGACGCAGAATACTGAATAAGTATGGCGGAATTTTTCACATTTCTGTTATAAACTCAGGATTCGCCTTGTAAACGTATTTAAAAAGTTTTACCATAACACTACATACATTTATTGTTTGTTAGTACTAGATGTCTTTGTGAATTCATACACGTTTATTATCGGTTATTATAACTTTTATATGGTTGAGTTATATTATCATCTTCTTAATCTTATCCCACCTATGTAGGGTCGGCACAACATGTTTTCTTTTTCCACTCTGCCCTGTCAGATGACATCCGAATATTCACAACTTTTATACACATATCATTTTTAACACAATTTGTCCAAATTTTTTTCGGTCTTCACCTACTCATCTCATCATATAGATCCATCCACCTTACAACTTTTTTGGTTAAGTGACTTTCACTTCTCCTCGTGACATGCTCGTACCATTCTAACCTATTACTCCTCAAATGTCAAATTCGAATTTCCTGTGATACAGTCATATCTTACATTATCCATTCTAGTTACACCACAAATCCATTTTAACATTCGCATCTCTGCTATACGTAATCTTCTCTCATCCGTCTCTTTCGTAACTCAGCACTCAGATCCATACAGCATGACTGGTCTTATAAAAGTTTTATACATCTTCCTCTTGAGTTTGAACGGCATTTATGGGTCGCAAACTACACCAAACAGCTTTCGTTATTTCATCCACTCTGAATTTATCCTATTCCTCACGTTCTTGTCTATGCCACCGTCGTTTTGGATCTCTGAACCTAGGTATCGGAAATTTGAGCAACTGGTAAAGCTATACCACCATATAAAAGACTATAAGGGAAAAATTGCATGGACCACCGAAGTCGCAGAACAAATGTTCAGTTTTTGTTCTAATAATCTTCACCTTTTTGTTCGCCATTACCTCAGACCAGTTGAGTTATAGCAATACAGATATTATACCACCAGTATTTAAATATTTACACATACCAATTCTCATGAGGATCAGATGAACAGTACACGAGTTAATGCGCTGCAGCCCCACCTAGTAACAAGTTATGGTAGAATGGATTACATAAAACCTATTTAATTAAAAAATCACATAAGTGTGCTCCCTACAATTGTGATCGGTTAAACTGCGTCGCAGTTTCTCAATGGCATATATGTATATAACTACATTTATTTTCATATTCTATTGATCAAAATTCGACCATAAGACATTAACCACCGTGTTATTACAAAAAGTTAAATACGCGTCGAACACTTGTTTTAAAAAGGTTTGATCACAAAAGAGTGGGTTATTTTTGTTTAGAAATAGGTACTATTTAAATTTAAACATTGTATAACACTTGTCTCAGTTCAAAGTTCTCATTTTATTGTTGTAATTTATTTTATT
Organism: Antheraea assamensis; assembly: GCA_035772565.1. Classification (NCBI taxonomy): domain Eukaryota; kingdom Metazoa; phylum Arthropoda; class Insecta; order Lepidoptera; family Saturniidae; genus Antheraea; species Antheraea assamensis. Next base: position 2,807,720 of record JAQQSE010000065.1, read on the forward strand.
TCTATTTGCCGGCAAAAGACGTTTCGTATTAAATTATGGATTTCGTGTGTATAATGAATATGGAAGATGTAGATAAATTAGATTATTTTGAAAATTAGAGTATTTTAAACGTGTATTTAAAATTTTAGACACTGTTTAGTAGCACTCATGTTAAACGCGTGTTCATTTTGTTTTTCTAATAAGACCGTGTTTGTTTAAGTTTCAATATGAATAACTATTTCTAAGTTCTTTTTATTGATGATATTAAAGCTTGTTAATAGCTACTAAACAAAAAAATCGGTTGACGTACAAAAGTAAAAAGGTCCAAACTATTTTGTCTTCACTAATTACATATAGATATCTAGCGAATGCTCACGATTTTTTTAGAATTACACAACAACATAATATAACGTCTTATGCTACTTGATTCCGATTCATAATATAATATGTAAGTATAAACAAAACAAAATAAACTTCTTCCGTGTGAAAGAAACAGGTGTCATGATTAAGGAAACGACTTTGATTGTGGTCGGAGTTTTATTATATTACTTTTATTGGCGTCTCTGTGGTCATTATCTACAATTCAGCCAGTGTCATGTGGTGAATGTGATGATCGAAGTAATAAATGAATAACAGGAAAATTTTGAACGAAAGCTGAAAAACTAAAATTTCAATCCAAGTTGAAAGATAACAACATCTAAAGCAAAAAGTTGAAGAAAAAAAGTGTGTGTGTACTGTACATAAGTCACGTACGCGTTAGAAGTCATACTTCTTTGGCGTAACAAGATAAAAATCTTTTCAAAAATTTTATCTTTCGCCTTATTCTACGTTTGGAGAAAAAACGACACTAACAATAGAAAAAAGGTATTTAATACATACATACTTTTTTTTTTTGAATAAAATGTTGACTATAGCTAACTTCAAGGATGTCGGTTTTTCGTGACGGTGTGCGCGCGCATCGTAAAAATTACGCGCCAAATGAAGTATAACTTCAAAAACACATTATTAAGTACGACAGGTACAAAGTAAATATTAACACAGATACTAAATATGCTATAAAATGGTGTCTAGTGTTTAACACTGGCAAAGAGACCAACCATAAATTTTATAATGAATATGAGACAAAATAGATCTTTACATATAAGTCAAACATAGTCCTCTGAACATCATATCACAGAGATGATCTATCTTCGGGACTAAAACTTCCTGCCAACACTTACACTGCTAGCAGTTAAAGTTTAAATAAGTGGAGATCGACGGTAACTATTGCAATAGGTTGCTAAGGAAATCCTCATCTAAACTTTAAAGTACCTAGTAATGAAGGGTGGGCACGAGAAACGCGATAGAGCAGAAAACTTAATTATGGAGAACTTTTGGTTCCTTGCTAGATGTAAACTCGAATGAAGTTTATAAGTTCTATATTGCTTTTAACATAAGCAATAAATAAATGAGAAACATGTCTCATGTATACGTCTTAAATTCTATAAATGAATTACTATTACTTGTTAACACCTTATTGGTATTAAAATTACTTTCCAAAAATGCTTTTAAACACCGGTATATGGACTTATATTAATTAACCTATATGTATATAAAGTATTGGGGCTAGAGGTTGTCATGATTTGCGTGCGGGTTCATTTTATAATATCTATTTTAGTGAAAAAGGGGATGAAAGTTTGTATGATTTTTTTTCCAACAGTCACTTGTTCTGTCATATATGTATAATATATAAAGATTCGAAGATAATTCCTGAATAGTCAAAGCGTGTGAAGCCGCGAAAATTTGCTAGTATAATAATATATTATTGACTAAAGTGTGTCAATGCATTATACAGTCATTCCAATAATAGTTAAGATTTTCCCGACAGTCAATCAATATCAGGGATGAAAATTTAAAATTGATACACGATATTTCAGAGATAACTGTTTAACAATCGCTTGATTAATTAAATTGTATTCCTTGTTATTCCAACTACGCACTTGATTTTACCACGCTATTATTTAAAAATATTCAGTATAATTCATTGATTTCTGTTGAATTATTCGATATCGGATTCTTGTTGCGATCGGGCACACGTCAAGAAAGGTATTTATTATATTATCTTTCAAGTCCTCAAGATTTTTGAAGGTTGGTTATACATGACTATAGGATATAGTGACCAATTAATAACATGTGGGCTGCACACTTATTTCAAGTTGAAAACGAAAAGAACTTTAAGCATGCTTTAAGTATTCCTTACCGTGTATCGTTGATAGATTTATTTGCAATGTAATATAATATTATCTTTATCTACAAATTTGAGTAAAGCGCATTGTTATAACCCCGAAAGGCAACAAACTAACAAAGAATCAATGTTTAGCGTAGTACCATTTGCACAGTGATGGTGACCACAAAGTTCCTTATATAAGTTAAGTAGAGGTATCACTCGATTTTTCAAATCAGCGCCTCTAGAATTATAAGTCATAACTAATACCTGCGAACTATAGACGTTATATATATATATATAGAGATATATGTATAGAGCGATACTGCATAGGTTGTATACAAGCTTATAACCATTTATATTTATAAAAATTATTTAGGAACTAGAAAAATGCTTATAATATAAAATGAACGATATCAGCTACATTAGTGGAACTATACCACAGCCAATAACGACCACTTCTAGAGGAACATATTGCCTTCTGCAAAGAAAGTAAATACTTTAATTATTTTTTTATACGTGAAGTTAGAAAGAGGAGTAAAAGAACAATACAAATATTTATATTTAGAACAACATACATATTTATTTTAATGAAATATTACTAGAGTTCACTTATTTTCGGTCATATCGTCAAAATGGCGTTAGTTAAGAGGAAATAACAAAGGAACCAAAATTACATTACAACGCCATCTACAAATATGTGCTATAACAAAACATTCATTATAAATTTCTTCGAAATACATAAAAAAGAAGTGAAAAGACCGTAATAGCGACACCCTCGGGTATTGTTTATTGCTTTTATTATAGTTCTCTTTAAAATATTCTTTTTATGATTGTTTATAAGAACATAATTTCTCTTGAGGTTAAAGGATAATTTAGTCATATTTAGGAAATTGGTGTTCAAGTGCCATCTGCTGGAACAAAACGATTACTTTTTGCTGGAATTCAATGAATAGAACTTGATTGTCATATTTAGTCTAGCAAGCAATGGCATTAGTCTTACCACACGATATTATGTTTTTATCACGATGTTTTCCTTCATTGAAAACTCTGGCTCATTGTAGCACAACAGCCTATCATGCTACTACTGAGGATAGCATTAAATCGGAATACTGATATAATATATATATGATATTTTAAAGGCTTTTCATTATGGAGGCAGTCTTTACAACAGTACATATTACCAACCACATACTTTAGACTATAAGACAACAGCGTATTTCAAGTTTCAGATTAATTTATAATTGAATGAGCTGTAGCGTTCGCCGGCTACGGTGTGATGCGGCACGGCACTTCTAATGTAGCCGGCAGTTGAGAGTCTTCCAACTATTGATAAATGCTAAAGTTACTCAAAGTGAAGATTTAGTTCCCGGTTTTAAGTAGTCCTGTGTAATAACACAGTTAGGAGCATACATGAAATTTATGTTGATGGTCACGATATGTTCTATATATATTTTGACGTTATAACGTCTTATAAATCAGTGAACGCCGACTGTATGCACGAAAAAGCATGACTCATTGTCACGTTTCGCCTGAGTCGATCGTGCAAGCGAGAGCGCGAAAGAAACGATAAAGAGGCGCAATCGCCCTGGGTGTTCGGCTTGTGACGCATCACAACCTACACGTGAACTGTTTATAATATGAAGTGAAAAGTGAATGTGGTTTCCATTGTTTATCACAACAACAATTACGGCAAAAAGTATGCAATTAATCTTTCAATGTTTTCTTATAACGTTATCACGTAAAATTATCGTTCGTAAATCGACTTACTTACAAACAACCGATTTTTTTGATATATTAATATTAGCAGTGTTCAGAACTAACATTTAATTTTTGAAGTTTTGAATTACCGTCAACACAGTTGGGTAAGCTTAAACTAATTCCGTATAAATCACGACTGTAAGCAGCACCGCGTTCAATTATAAGTGTGTATTATCTAACTTTCGACAAATGAAGAACGGAAACATCGTTAGGAAACTTGGATTCCTTTTATGAAAAGTAAAGAACTATAAGAATATAGTATTTGAATATAAAAAAAAATATTTTATTTCTATAACTAACAGTTGACTGACGAATAAATTGATTTGCCTATGAACATTGAAGTATCGGGACTAAATTTCTTATGGATCGTTCAACATTACTGAGCGTAAGGCCCGAGCTTGGAATGTTCCATGTCTCCAAGCATCTGCCTGTGTCGGCGACGGGGGAATACATTTCGTTCACCGGCATATGTGTGTGTGTGTACTCAAATTGAGTTATATTATAAGTTTGACAATATTCATAAAACTTGTCTCCTCCATAAAAGAACATGTTATTCGTTTGTAAAGTGTTATTTTTCTCGATGAATAGCGTATCTTATTAGACTAATCTATCTGTTATTGAATCTATGATAGCGAAACTTTGACCGCTTTTCATTCGGCCCAATCTATCGTACTTTATGACTTGTGTTTGAATTTATTCGTTGCGGTAACATAACAATTTAAGTATTCATTAATAATTTCATACGCGATACTATAATAATATTTATACTTTGTTGATTGTAAAAAGTCGCCTTTAATTTTATCGAAGATTTTCAAGTACTATTCTCAAAAAAAAAATGACAGTAGTTACTTTCAATACACAATAGTTATCTTTTATAATGTTACATCGATTTCACTTTACGAGAATCACGTTTCTAAATTCACTGTTATACTAATATTGTTGTGTAATTGACTATTTGGTTATAAACTATCGGCGTTAAAAACATAATGTTTATATTCAAATAAATTATGTGCAGATATTATACGAGTATGCGAGCTTAACGCGTTTGGCTGTTTTAACTTTACCACGATTAAAACTCTAAATCAAGCGTAGTACAAGTTGAGACAGAGATATCCTGGAACCTAGAGAAGAACATAGGATAGTTTTAGGGAAAAAATGACATCTAACAAAGTGGGCTGACAACAGCTAGTTTTTAATATAATGTGAAAAGATAAAGCAGAAAAACTAAGTAAAAAGTACAATATCAAAAAATATTTGAAAAGATTTATGTCTTCCGACTCGGACTATGGCTACTACCAATGAATCTTTGGAATAAATGTACTAATATCAACTTAATTACTTATATCATTGTCTGACGAAGAAGAAAAATGCCAAGATGAAAACTGAACAATTAATAAGCTTTCATGTATACTCGTATTACCATAGTTCGTAGCCGACATATGATATGTCTAATAGTTACGCTTCCTAAGGAATGACATCCCGGCGGTAAGGGCCATACCGCCCACTGACGGAGACAGCTCGGTCGACCTGTCTCCCCATCCGATAAACTAGTCTAATAAAAGGTTAAGTCCCTCACCCCTTCCTTCCTTGGTCCGACCTGCCAATGAAGGCGACACCTTCTCCAACTGCCCCTCAACCGTTATTTTTAATGAGGTTGTCTCTTCACCATTGATATCTTTTTTATGTGGTTTCCTCTTACAATTACTTTTTAATATGGTTCCTTTCCGAGGATATTTGTAGGAGGTTTTATTCTTCCATCGCCTATTACTTTATGAATTGTTTTTTTTTCTCCCATGGTAATTTTCAAGGTAGTTATCTTTCACCACTGTCCACAACGAGCAAGTCGAAACGGGCTCGTTCGTAATTCATCCTCTCTGATTAGCTGAGAGGTACTGGGAGGGATGCCGTCGACTAAGGTATCAGCCGACAAACTAGAAGGGTTGTAATTATCCAGCGTGCACCACCACGAGGAAGTATCGTGACTTCACACCCCCACATTACATTAATTTAATTGACTAAGATAATGATTTTGTATAATGAAACCACTTCTCCTTGTCATTACGTTGTTTCATAGTATTTGTTGTAGTTAATATTTAATAATATTGTTGCTTTAATGCCGTACAATTGTAATAATTTATTCAGTATATTATATAAAAAAGAAGTATTATTTTCTTTTACTTCTATATTTGCACTACCCACAACACTTTTACGTTGATAACAATACCACTGATTAGCTGGAAAATGCCTTGTGGCATTAAGTTTACCAGAGTACCAACTCAAAAGTACAACAAAATAGTCATTCATTCATTCGAAATGATACAACGAATATAGATATGCTTTCATGAGTTTTGGTGCGTAAATTTCTTGGATTTGTCATAGCCGAAGATAAGGATTTAGAAACAGAAATGTTTGCTACATTTTGATCGCTGTAAATATGTACTCAAAGTCTCTATATTGTTATTGAGAAGCACTTACAGGAAATCTTTGTGAAACGTCTAGTTTATTAATACATTATTTTTTATACATTCACATATATGTATATATATAGATGCAGGGCTATTATCATCATCTTACCCTTATCCAACCTAAGTAGTATTGGCACAACATGTTTTCCTTTTCCACTCTCCCCTGTCAAAAGTCATCTCAGTATTCACACCTTTTATACACATATCATTTATCACACAATCAATCCATACCTTTCTAGGTCTTCCTCTACTCTTCCCCTTTTCCTTTCTCTTTCAAACTCTAGACATTTCTTGTTACATAACTTTCATGTCTTGTCATAATATCTCCGTACCATACTAACCTATTACTCTTCAACTTCTCTGTCACTGGTGCTATTTTCAAACTTCCTCTGATGTACTCATTCTTAATCTTATCCGTTCTAGTTATACCATACATCCATCTTAAAATTCGCTTATCTGCCATATATAATCTTTTCTCATACGTCTCTTTCGTATCCCATCCGTCGGCTCCACACACGGGTATTATGTTTTATCTTAAAAAGTATCAAGTTATTTATATCCCGATATAATCGACTTATATGTTGTATTTATTACAATCCGTCAAAATGTTTAGTGTGATTTATGAAGTAGCACTCAAATAGTTAACTGTCATTTTGTTTACTGTACATATAGATTGTAAACATTTTAAATTTATTTCTTTGACACTTGTGACTTGAGCTTGCATTTTTGCCGGGAAAATTTGAGGCCTGGCTGAAAACTAGCGCCGTTTTTACAGGCGGCAATACGCTGACGCCAGGTCTCTTATCATAAATTTTAATTTGTAGTTTTTCGGTTTTTTTTTCTATGTTAATAAATATTTTTCTTTCTTTCTATCAAATATAAAATTAATTATATAGCCGATTTATTGGAAAATGTTATAGGCTATATAATATCCTGTTGCAAATCTTTGTAGCGGAGATATTGCGTAACTTACTTCCTTGACAAAATAGCTTATGCATTTATTTCAATACGTCGCACAGCTAGTAGTAAATATTAGATTAACCCCTCGGTTGATTTTTTAAGACCCAAATTAAAAAAGGCAGGTTATATTTTTTATTTTATTTCTCGACATCGTATATTGTAAATTACATGGTTTAGTAAAAAAAAGTTCGTCTAAATAAAAAAAAATCCAAATTACATTTTACAAAACTTTTAAAATACATAATTTGTTATATTTCAATTTTTTTTTGTAATAAATCAGGTATTTTTTAAGCTTATGCTGACCATAGTCTATTGACCTGTGCCTCCAGAGGTCTAAATTCGTTTGTATGTAACTTTAAACCTTAATAGTTTTGAACAGTCCAATAGGATTATGATACTAAATCGCTAAAATAAACTCAGTAATGATGTTGCTATAATTGTATTAACCATTACCCACTTGCTACATTTATGTTCATCAAATTGCACGCACATCGGATATCTGAATCATGGTATTACAAATCAACAGCTGGCAGTTCGATAAGCTTCATAAATGCCAGCATCGGTATAGGAAATTTGCCTAGCGCACGTGAAATATCTACTTTGTGCACAAAGCGTTGTATGTCTACCGTTTCTGTGTATCGCACACCGGCTTAAGTAAGTCGAGAATGTATATTAGTTTGTAATATACCGAGAGAAACCATTGGTTCTGTGAATGGCCTTTATAGAGTGTTCTCATCATGTATGAACCTTTATGTTTTGTACACAATCCGGCTCAGCAGATGGATCTTTGATCAGAATATAAAGACATTACTCCCGTATTGGTAACGATTTCATTATAATACTACATTCAGGTAATTAATGTTATAAAAAGTACATACAACCAGTTTTTTTTTTAATCTTCAACGGGTGTTGGTGCATTTGAGATCGTTAATTACGACACCATCATATTCATCATGAAATTTGGCGTACCGAAGTGTTTTATCATAGAAAATATTTGTGTGCTATTATAATATATCACTAGGTGGCGCTAAAGCACATTACCTTTTGTATAGATCAACCGAGCGCCATAATAAACTGATACGTGTAAAAATTTGACCAAGTATAATATTTAGAAAATATCCATTTGCTTATTACACAACTATTTGTTATAACATATATTGCAATTATAACAAATAATAATAGCGATAATTAATATTAAACGTCGACGAAGACGTGGGTGTAACAAGATGACGTTGCTCTTCAATTTCCATGACATCAAGGAAAGGTGGATCGCCCTTAAATAAATATAATGACTGCGCTCCAGATAATGAGATGTGTTTCTGGCCTGCATCTCATTGTTCGAGTACGGAGCATGCTTTTGTAACGCTGTCATTTCGACGAGTAAAGAAGAGAAAATTTGAGAATATGTCACTATTAGAATTATAATTATTGTCACCGCAGCTATATACCGCAGATATTTGTTTCCGCTTTACTATCAGAATTATTACTACAAATTATTGACACCGCTTATTGGATAAATTAAATTACGCAGTGGACGTCGAAACGCTTTCACAAGAAAATCCGCTATTATCATTGCACCGCTTCTACAGATATCTTAAGAGTGAGATCCTGAGACGTCGCTGCTCCGTACTACGAGTAGGTGCTGAGTTTGCAGGTTAGTGCACGCTTTTTATTTGGGGTCTTTGTTATTATATTTATTTATAGGCAAGACCACATACCGCTCTACGCTCTCTCTCTTCATTTCGCATTTTTTATACCTTTTATTTTTCACCGCATCCTTCCTGGTGGGACCTATTTACACGGTCCCATCAGCCCCTTCAAAAGGTTCTCCAAATAATTTTCAACATTAACTGCACCATATTGAAATAAATGTTATTTTTCAGTATTATTTTCAATTATTATTATTAAATACAGCCTCAGTTATAGGAAATAAAATCTTATAAAATAGTTATCTTTCAAACTACTTTTAACGAATACTTCTAAATAAAACAGACAAAATTAAAATAATCAAATTTGATTTCTCATTTAGATAATTTTGATGTTGTGGACTCACGTCGGTGTTCTTTAATCCCTGTCATTTCTATAATGATTCAATAGTGACATGCCAGGTTAGATGAGTTGGACTTTGATGTGGAGAAGTCTGCCTCGACATTGAATGTCCGCAGCGGCGGGCGTAAATCTCTCTGCGTTGATGAAGTTCCGGGCAAAAGCTGGAGTATACAGCGGTCGAACTTAGAACTATTCAACCGATGTTTTCCCGAAGCAATGGAACTATGGACATCTATGTGATGCGACGTCATTGATACAATTTCAATCGAAGGCGAACATTAGAAACTACTCTACCATGATGTTATAGCTTATGCTTACAGAATGCTCAAGTGTATGTGGGATTCGAATATACGTAGCACAATAGCATTTGAAATATCTGCAACACTGCACAAGAAGAATACTGGCATAAACAGATCTTAAGATAAAAGCGATTCATTTTATATATTTTTTTGTTTGCAAAATCAGAACCATTAGAATGTTATTGCACTTTCGCGAATGACGCCTGAAAAGCTATAAAATCACTGTCAGAATTCAAATCAAAAAGAAAAGAGTAGCTACACCATAATGTGTATATTATTAAAAACCCGATTATTGATAAAGATAGTTACACATAACGAGCTCAATGTACATATATCCCAGTTTTTTATTCGACAAAACTAAACGATAACCCATCAGTTATTTTTTAGGTTATTCTGACAATCGCAAATCAGCCAATAACACTTTTCAAAATGTTCACAAAAATAAAAAAATACATGTCCTCTGTATTTAACCAGCTGATAATTGCCGTCATTGTTTTATCTAATTACTTATAATTCCACCGATAAAGGTATATATACAGTAAATGTTTTAAAACAGCTTCGAATATAAGCCGTTAGTTCGGGCTTGCGCTAATATAGTCAAAAGTTCAATACATAACAAAGTTAAAATATTATTATAAGAATCTAAAATTGACATTTATGTATCCTTAAGTTGTCTTGATGTTATTATACATATGATTTAATACGTTTTTATACATACACTCGTGTTCTGTGCAACTGTATTCAAAACGGCAAAAATGTTTGTCGAGGACTTGATTGTGCGAAGAATGATATGACAGCTGACAAAGGAGAGTGCAAGCGTGAAACATATTATGCAGGCCCTACTTATGTCGGATAAGAGTAAACAGATCAGTGTCTACTTGTAATTCCACGTGTATTATATTACTCACCTTTTAATTTTTCTATATTATATTAAAAATACAACAAAAAAAAACCCTCATGTCAACTGTCAAGCAATTTCCGGATGCCAGTTTTATTTCTTTATCGAAATTAAATATAAAATTTTCTGTTAAATTATACAGTTTAAAATCAAAATATCAAAAAGATTCAATCACGTTTCATAGCCAATTATAATAATATGCATGGTAGCTGAATACTGCATCAATGCGTAACATTGTACGAGTCAAATGAATTTAATTTTAAAAACTTTGGAATAATACAGAACGCGATGTGTTCATTAAATTGTATTTTCCAATTTAATTAAGCTACGTTAATTACAAAGATGTTAATTTACTAGATGTTACTGAACGGTACAGTTCAGTAAATCAACTCAAATTGTTTTTGGGTATTGCTAAACAATAGTTACCAAAGTATCGATCGATAACTGGCAAATAATATTTTTGTTATTGTATAGCAAAGTGATGGTGATTTGATGGTAAGAAATCCAAACACAGCGGTAATCACTAACATATTGACAATATATTGGTCGTTGTTACGATCATACCGGCATGTAAGCGTTCTAATTATACACTGGCTAATTCCAAAACGCAAAAAACCGAGAGAAAACCGCAAAAAGTTTTATTGTCATGCTTACGGTGGCCTTAACCCTACTTTCCATGCCGTTAGGTTATTGGACAATAGACACACGGAAGTAAGCAAGTCTTCTAATTATATACTGACTAATTCCAAAACGTAAAAAAACGAAAGAAAATCACAGAAAGTTTTATTATCATGTTTATGGTGGCATTAATCCTACTTTCCATGCCGTTAGGTTATTGGACAATGCACACACTCAAGTAAGCAAGCCTTCTAATTATATATTGGCTAATTATATATTGGCTAATTACAAAACGTAAAAAAACGATAGAAAATCACAAAGTTTTATTATCATGTTTATGGTGACTTTAGCCCTACTTTCCATGCCGTTAGGTTATTGGACACACACTAGATGACGTGTTTTACACCTATCGTATGATCGTTGCGGTCGAGTCGAAGATATTTGGCATTTTTTACCACCCAGCTGATCGATGCATGTAACTATAATATATAGTAAACTTCATCAAAGTGGACAAATACCTTTCACTACGATTATATTTGTGCTTTCCGCTTGCACATTCCGGTAGGGACACAACTATATGAGTATATGTAATTGGTCAGGACGAGCAAAATACCTTCTTTTATCAATCAGATCACCTTTTATTATTACCTTCCTTATTTTTATATCGACTGACGCTTACACTGAGTGTTCGACCGCTTTATACCCGGTGATTAATTTGCCTAGGTTATCATACATACTAAAAAGAATATCTAAAAGTATGTTTAAATTAATTTAGTTAATTTCTACGTTACAAATTACTCGAAATGATAGCGAATTAACTTTATTTCCGGATCACAGTTTCCGGTTCACACATATTATAAATAAATACTTTATTATCATACATTTATTATTACTAAATGAACTTTTATTCAAAGAATACTAAGAGTACAATTAAATGAATTCGGTTAGTTCTTATATTGAGAATTATTAAAAAAAAATACTTACAAATCGATCTTATTTGCTGATTCCATTTTCCGGTTCACCCTTGCTACGAATAAAAGTAAATCTTAATATATATATATTGAATAATGAATATATACGTTCTCGTATAATGCACCTAACATATAGAAGTTGTAATAATGACGGATATAGTTTTGTATAGCGACTAGTTAATAACAATAATATGCAGGTTAAAAGAAGCATCTTTAAGCAACTTCAAAAAGGAGTAGTCTGTTAAATTTGTTTCCTCTGAAGTTCGTCATTCATAAACCTATTTGGAAATGTCTATTTTTATTGAGAAACGATGTCCGACGGGTTTCATTTTAATTTCATTACCATTGGAACTGTAATTTCGAAGATTTACCAGGGAAATCCTGAAAATCGAATAGGAAATGTACACCTAGTGATTATGATATTGGCAGGCTAATGACGATCCTATACTAGGTAGGTAGGTAGGTAAGGACATTCTATTCCATTTTTAAAGTAGATTTTTTTAAAGTTGGTTTTATCTTCTGATATAATTATTAATTATAACAACTTATTTTAAGTGTAAAATCGAGTTAAAACATTATTTTGTTGGTTTGGTAATTCAATTGTATTCTAAAAAATTGCTTCGGTGTAAATACGGTGATTTGATGATCATTAAAGAGAGTCTATTCAGAATGTGATACAAGAACGACATTGGAATAAAGCGGACCGAATTCTATTTAGTATACATCTAGATCATTAATGTTCTCAAACTCATTTAATTGAATTATAATTAGAGATATATGTATTACACCATTATCTTCTTTTCTTTACGCAATGTAAACGAGACTCAGTTATATTTAACTTGGTCGGTCATATGGGCAAATACTACGCATTCAAAAAAGCTGCACAACATATAAAATACTCTTGCATGACGCATCAAATATTTATTCCAGTTTGCTATTCCAGCGATTACATTTATTTCTGTGGTTGAATGTAACATGACGGAATTTCAAAGCTGATACGTGTTTATTATTATCGAATCTCCTGTGTGCGAAATAACAGAATTTAATAAAACCTTCAATTTATGTAGTATTTGTTAAAATAATTCCATATTTGAATCAATTATCTAGTGAATTGGTAACTTTTAATGGTCATTCTTATGTTTTTGTGTTGAAATGCTAATCACAAATTAAAAACGATATGTTGTTAGGATTGATACATTTGTTTGTATACATTTCACGTTCCGCGACTATTGTAAATTTATTTTTATTTAGCTAACAATTTTTAGCTTAATCATAATCTCTAATGTTAGAAGATAATGTAGTGGAATATAAATTACCCACCCTACCAAAGCCCGACTCTGAAATTCATCTTCCAATATATTATATTGTACAGGTGACGTGCACTGCGGCTATTTTCGCCTGAAAATGACGACAGCGACCCGCCGCAGCGCCGAGTATTCCATTTATCTACCATCACACTAGGATTTTCATTTACCTCGGGTTCAGCGCAATGTTCGAGCTCCTACCTGCTCCAACATCTCTCACATGAAAGTTAAAATAAAATAAAAAAACCTGCATTTATTATAAATATAAAAGTGCGAGAAAGACTTCTAAATTATAATATATTATATATACTTTGTATAAAAAAGCGATAATAAATATTTGTCAAGTTTAATTTATCGAGGGTACATGAAAATTTATCTATATTGAATGTATAAACGAAGGCATCATAACGGGGATTACGCGACATTACGTTGTGAAAGGTTGCGGAGATCGGACGCCATTTCTGATCTTATAAAGTCTTTGTATAATATTATTTATAGGACTTGGGACCAAATTTACATGAAATAGCGTAAACACTACAATTACTCATATATATATTATATATTCAAATCTTTATTAACACTTGAGTACCTTTCATCCATCATATTTGTACCTCTTTCGGAACGAACCTTTCTAGATCCATATTCAGTAGTACTCCACTTATGACTATTTCTCTAAACACTTTTATCACATTTTAATTTGATATTTGTGTTCCTAATACATACCTAATTTCATGTTTTTTGGTATTGTCTTGAGACTCATACATTCGTTTTTTTTTATTGTAGCAATCATATTGTATTAATGTTATTTGTGAATACTGAAGAAATATCTGAACGAATCTAAAATGCTAATGTTTATAATGTCTTATAAACTCGGAGTAACGGATCACGCATGCAAGGTGACACTTCGATGCGTGGAACGTAGATCGAATGTAACCTTTCCCCTTCCATCATACTAAAAAAAACAAACCCATTCCAAAAATTGTATTTCTCGATACTTCTCCCTTTCTTTAAACGTTATTTTGTTAACGTTTTTTGGCGTTTAACTAGAATATCACCGGAATTTAGATGGCGATTTAAATCTAAATATAGACGAATGGCTTTCGAATGTAGCTGTCAAATACACCTATTGGTGTTTAGCGATACATTTTCAACTCGACGGTTGTAGTTAGCCAAGCGTGCTTTTAAAAAACTTTTTCTACCACACTGCGGTTTTATCAGGAAGTTTTTCTTCATCGAATGGCTAATTACAGGAATTCAAATCCACGCCCACATATACTTTGTCCGAACGCACACTACTACGAAACTATTTTCGCTTTATTATCGTTGAAATAAAAATTAATTCTGTTATATACTGGATATATAAACGAGCGACAATACGACCAAAGGCATTTTTATTCTAGCCGTCGAAGAGAAAACAAGACGCGACAAAAGGAAGACTATAAATGCTCTACAATCACAGAGTAGTGTACGAAGTACGGTAAAGTCCTGTGTTTTCTTTGTGCTGCAATTATGACTGAGAAAACCTAGAATACCGTGCTTGTTATATTTTATCTTTTTTATTCTATATATATATATTCTCTGAATTTGAGATATCAATTGTATACCAATTTGTATTCCTCTACGTACATGATTTTAACTAATGATAATGTGGACAAATTCTTAAAAACGATCCAAAAGATTGTCGTATTTTAAAAAGTAACGCAGTATATATTCATACTCGATGTATGTATGGTTAATTTTGTTTTAATACTTTGTACAGGTTGGCGTTCTACCATAATGTCATCTGATGTTAAAATGGTGATGTGGTCTAAGATGGTAGTCACGCTAAACCTAGAAGGAGACTGGCTCTCAAG
This sequence comes from Antheraea assamensis, assembly GCA_035772565.1. Taxonomy (NCBI): domain Eukaryota; kingdom Metazoa; phylum Arthropoda; class Insecta; order Lepidoptera; family Saturniidae; genus Antheraea; species Antheraea assamensis. The sequence goes on from JAQQSE010000065.1 coordinate 2,823,080, forward strand.
TGCAGGTGCCGGACAGGTGCTTGGCGACAGATTTTCAACTTGAGGGTGGTAGCTAGCCAGGCGGATTTAGAAAAAACCCTACCACCATGCTATGGTTTCATTACTATGTTTTCCTTCACCGAAAGCCCCGACTCAGTAGCTAGGATTCGAACCTATGTCCTGTCGACGCTGTGTCCGAACACACCACCAACTGAGCGATGATCGCTTTCACCGCAACATTTTTCCAACACGACACTACATTTTTTTTTTTTTTTTTTTTTTTTTTTTCGAACTGACCTACACTGCCAGCTTATTAGGCTTTCACAGTTTCACCGGACTACTAAGGGGAGCGCTTAAGGCACTCACCCGATTTTATATAGACGACTAGCACAAGGGCGCACGGCACGCCTCGGCTTGGGCTGTCGTCGAAAACCCGAATCTAACTAGCTAAGCTAAACTAAGCTAAGCCTATCCGTATCATACCTGTATGGGTTCGTGAAATATACATGGTTACCAAGCATGTATGTTTCACGATCCCGTACACGTATTTTGTATCTGTCTATCTGAGTTCTAAACTATTTCAGTTCGAAAGGGCAAAAAAACAAACAAAAATAGCCCACCACTATGTGTACCTACGAGTGAGTGTGTGTGCACGTGTGTGGGGTGATCGGTGTTATGTTGTAGACGAGTGTTTGATCAAATCGGTGTTACTCTGTTCGCGCATGCAAGCTGCTCGAGGGCTCCATACCGGAGGATCGGACCTCGGCTAGAGCAGTTGCCGAGGGAGGCCTAGGACTGTGTACTGGGGCAAAATTCACAGCCAAACCGCGGCGGCGTGATCTGTGATTACGCGGGCGTGGGCGCGCACACGCTGTTCTTCGAGTGACGAGAGGGTAATCTAAGTTACCTAACGTAATATCATCGGGAGGGTCGGTAAAAATGTAACGCGGACGTCTTTTATAACGCGGCGCGCCTGGCAGTGTGTCGTAAGTCGCGGCGGATACCACTAACGGATTAGGATGATTCATGGCTCTATCGAAATAACTAGTTGTGAGAGTTTTAACGTACTCCCAGATAGACGGCATCTCCAGGTCCCTATGGAGGTCGACTCTCCGGATGTACCACGGGGCACCGATCGCCTTTCGTAGAAAACGGTTCTGTATTTTTTGTAAAATCTTAAAGTTCGCTTTTGACATATGCGCGAAAACGGGACAGCTATACGTCAAAATCGGACGAATACACATTTTGTAAAGTGTGAGCTTATGTCTGACGGACATTTTGCTCTTAGCACATAATAACGGATGCAGACGACCCAAAACCATAGCGGCTTTGTTTCGTACTCTCACTGCATGCTGCTTAAACGTGAGGCGTCTATCTAACGTGACACCGAGATATTTGACCGTAAGGGCCCAAGGAATCTCGGTGTCATACAATTTAAGGGACTCTATATTGCTCGGACGCGGACGCTGAACCGGATCGAAAAAGATCGCAGCGCTTTTCTCGGGATTAACCTCTATACGCCATCGAAGAAACCATTCGCCGAGTTCCTCGATGGCCCTATTCATACGGATAGCTAAATGCGACGGCCGCCAATCGGAAGCGTAGATTACTGTATCATCAGCGTAACAACCTACCTCGAACCCCGGGGACCGAGGTAGGTCACTGATGAACAGGTTGAAGAGGGAGGGCGCGAGGATGGACCCCTGGGGCACTCCTGAACGTATCGGGTGGGGCTGGGATAACTCACCATCCACTCTATAGCGGAAGGTCCTATCTGTGAGAAATTCGCGGATGATGTGAACTAAACTATCCGGAATACTAGACTTGAACAGTTTGTAGACTAACCCGTCGTGCCAGACCTTGTCGAAGGCCTTGGCGACGTCAAAGAAGACCGCTATTGTACGTTTCGGTTTAGGCTTGGCCGGACTGACCTGGGGCTGGGGGTCTTCGTTGAATTTAGAGAATATGTACTCCGTGAGGCGGTGTACTTGGTTCGTGCACGAGTGTTGTGCACGGAAACCGAACTGCTCAGGCGGCAACAGATTCAACCTTGTTATCGTGGTCTGTAGGCGGTTCAGAAGGAGCCGCTCGTATAACTTGCCTAGTGTATCCAATAAACTGATAGGGCGATAGCTAGCGGGAAGCGTAGCTTTTTTGCCGGGCTTGTGAATGCCTATCACTATGGCCTTTTTCCAGACGGCTGGAAAGTGACCCTGGGACATGGCAGCATTGAAGATGCATACCAAAAGAGCTATGATGAAGTCAGGAAGGAGCTTCAGTACCTCGTTCCTGATTCCATCGGGACCTGGGGACTTCCTAAGCTTCAGACGCTTGATAGCGGCCGTCACTTCGTCAAAAGTAACCGGGGTTAGGGTATCCGCGCGAGGAGACGCGAGAAAGCTATCTACCGCGGATTTTATCGATTCGATATGGACAGGGTCAGTGTTAGCAGTGTTTGGAGAACATTGCTCCTCTAAACTCGCGGCGAGACACTCCGCCTTGTCTGTACTATCAAACGCGGGAGGCAACCCATGACCTCTGTCTAACGGGGGCATCGATGCACTCTGCTCTGATTTAAACTTACGCGTGAACGTCCAAAACGCCACATGGGACGGCTGGATATCCTCCAGGAGTCTGTCCCACCTGGCGCCTCGGATTTCTTGAATGCGAGTCCTAACTAGCTTCCGTAATGTACGTAAGCGATCGCGATTATCTACAGACGGGTAAGTGTCGCAGGCTCGAGTCGCGGCGTTCTTTTCCGTGATCAACGCCCTCACGTCGTCAGGGAGTATGAAGCGGCTATCGTTCACCGCTTTGACCTCTCTCGAGGTCACCCTGACGGCGGTCTGAAGGTGTTCGACCAGGGAATCGATAGCCAGATCCGCGTCGGCTTTAGACACCAACACGTCCGGAATTCTATTCAGACTCTCCGAGGACGGATTGTCTTTTAAATAGCTACATAATTTCACGTAATCAGCTGCGCGCACGGGCTGAAAATCTATATCGAAGTCCGATCCTAGCTGCAAGATAACGGGGCGGTGATCTGAGTCCAGTTCATGTACGACTTGTATGAGTCGCACCGGAAGCTGGACATTTTTCAAAAGAGCTACATCTAACACTGACGGTCGACAGTGATCCTGATAGTGAGTGGGTTCCGGCGGGGCTATGACGTCAAAAGCGAGATCGCCACTTAGTTTGTCGAGTGTCGCCCCGTTGCGGGAAGTACTCGAACTATTCCAAATGACGCTCCCACTGTTGAGGTCCCCCGCTATGATGACAGTGTTACTTAACGCGAACAAAGCCTCCAGGTCGGACCTGAGAAGCTCTAAACTCGGCTTTAAGTATGCGGAAACTAACGTTATATCGGGATGACCGGTCATTCCTAACCTGCACACTGACACTTCCATATTTGTGAGAACGGGCGGGTCTATCGGCATGCAATATAAACAACGCTTATAATAAATTAGAGTGCCACCCCCGCGGGCGACACGGTCGTTTCTAACTAAGTTATAGTTCGCGATTCGCGGATTATTCATGCTCGGCTTTAAGAGCGTTTCCTGAACTAATAATATATCTATCTGCCTATCGCGTAAGTAATCGGCTACTAAATCGCGTTGCGTGCGGAGACTTCTCGCGTTGAAAAACGAAAGACAAAGAGCGCGTGGTTTAATTTTACTCGGCGGTGTGAATATTATTTATTGTTATTTACTGCGGCGCGGGCGAGGCGTTGTATCGTCGCGGCAACGTTTGGGAATGCAGAGACCGCATTCAAAAGACCGATGTCCCTATTACTATTTAAAATTTTATTGAATGCGACTATTTCGCTAATGTCGTGCTCGAGTAAGACTTGAGACAGCCAATCGATGCCCGAGAGAGAGAATGAGAAAGCATGAGAGGGCTGAGCGGGCAACGCTCTTTGAGGCTGAGGCTGGGGCTGCGCCTGAGGCTTGGAAGCCTGAGGTTGAGGCCTAGGAGCCCAGGGGGCGACAGGGGCCCGCCAGGACTGGGGGGCTTGCGGCACAGAAGGTGCCGCGCACGGCATCGGGGCCGGAGTTACCGGGGTACGGGACGAGCCCGGGAGGCCCGGGAAGGTCTCCACGGACATAAGAGGTGGAGGCGGAGGGCGGACAGAGACAGCAGGAGCCCTACGGCCTTGTCTCGCCTGGCGTGGGCGTTGCGGGCGGAGCGCGCGGGGACACCCGCGATAACTCGCAGGGTGGCCCGCGTTACCGCACAGAACGCAGCTGAGAGGCTCGGGAGTGTCGGGAGTGCGAGCGCACTCCTTCGTGGGATGGTCACCGAGGCACTTGACGCACCTGGGACGGAGATGACAGCCTCTGGCTGAGTGGCCATAACTCTGACAGTTATGACACTGAGACGGGGTATGAGTCTTGCGCGGCGGTTCGGCGGTGATACCGGTGAGGCCGCAGACCGTGGTGAGGCCGAAAATGGCCTTGCCTCCTACGGAACGGTCAAGGATGACCAGAGCCATAGGGTAGGGAACTTTGGTGCGGGGGTGGTACATCCTGTGTACCTCCCGCACTGGGAAATTTTGCTCCTTAAGGGAGTCTGAGATTTCCTCGGTGGACAACTCCACCGGGACGCGCCTGAGTACGGCTCGGAGAAGGCGCTCTTCTTCGAGCGCGTAAGTGAAATAATTAAGCTTCCTCTCTCGGAGGTGAGAGGTCAGCTTGCGGTGGTCGATGGAGGTGGGGACTTTGACCTGAATACCTTGAGCGGTATTCAGGGCTGAGGTGTATCGGATACCCGACCCATTCATATAGGTCGAAATCGCGAGCCAGGAGGCCTTGTCCTGAATGGTGACGGGGGGCGGGGGGCGGGGCTTCTTAGCCTCGACTACGGGACCCGTAGCGTCGGCTTGGGAGGGGGCGGGGCTAGCGTTGCCCGAGCGAGGCGTTCGATTGGCTGTGACCGCGGCCGATTTCGCGGGCACCCGGGCGCCATCTACTTTTAATGTTTTCTGAGCCGGGTGTCCGGAGCCTGACTCAGAATCGGAGGCGCGCGACGCGGCGGCAATGGGTGGCGTGCGGACGCGTTTTCTATTTACGACGGTGAAGCCGTCGTTAGCTGGCGCGGAACTAATATTGTCTAGTTCCATGTCAGAGCCGGCCTCCGAGCATGGAATAGGTGCTACTAAACTAATTCTATCTAGTGGGTTTTCCGGGGAACTAGGCGAGTCTAGCGCGGCGAAAGAGTTCGCGGTCGCTACGCGGGGCGACAATTCGTCTATACTAACCGGCTCAACTAATAGCTGCGGGGCACTACGTTGGACGCGCCTAATTATCGCTTCTAACCAATAGACTCTGTCTTCTATATTGGCCATCCCGGGGCCTGCGAGGGGGGCGGGGGAGGACATAATGAAACCTCCCTGCCTGTAGGGCAGGGGGGCACGCCAAAATTAAATTTACGGGACTATCCCGAGTCCGGACCAAAAGAGCTGTGGGCGAAGTGCAATGCCACACAGAGAAGAACCTACAAAGCCTAGGGGGAGGCCCTATCAAGCCCAGGGCAGAGAACGCAGACCGGTAAACCGGGCTACGCCCAAACAGACACCCGGGGATGGAATGAGGGAATAGGAGGGTGGGAGGGCGATACCTGGACCTGACTAGGCGCACTCGCCAAGGCCAGACAACCCAGGCCCAACTGCCTTTACCGTTTGCCTCGGGGCAACCGGCGAGCGGACAGGGCGCTCTACTCACTCGTTGGCACCGTGACACGTATTCCCGTGAGTAGCCACTAAGCGTGGTCTTCGATTGACAGCGCGGGATGTCGCACCGAAAAGTGCGGTTTTATATTTGCACTAAAAGTGCGGCTTCGCAGCAGATGTTTTCTCTCTTCGAAATTCTCAGGCTCGAACACAATAGTACCGGACGATGATTCACTCGGCAACAATGCGGGTCGGGCAGCGACGAATTCGTAGAAATGCCAACACCTGGTGCGCAGGTAGCGCAGGTAGGCGAGCGCGGCGAGCCGGAAATGACCGAAGAAAGCCGAGCGCGGCGAACCGAACGGACCGTCAGAGCTGCGAGAGAGCGCACGTGCGTCCCCGACCGCGGCTCGAATCGGACTCCGACACTACATTGGGCTACCATTTTTTTTAAGCTAGTGTGGACAATTATGCGCTATACGGAACGAACTTGAACGGAATGTGGTGTACGGTTTTATCTAGGAATACATGCTACACCAAGGAAACCCAAAGTGTGACCGAAAACACTGGAACACTATACAGAGTAAGCAAAGCCACCGCAAGACATTTTTACTATCTGTAAATATAAACAAAATAACTAGAATATTCCAATACGCATTTAAGTAATCCACATATTGTGAAAGACAGTACACATAGTGCCCTAAAACTTATCTGCGTTTACTATATAATAATCGACAGTACCAGCTTAGCTATCTATATTAGCGCCTGGCTAATTCGGAAAGTTAATATATTAAAATTACTTGTTTTTAAAACTGAAATAAATTAGTAGTTTAAACACGTTATATACATTCAATTAATGATCGTTAGATTCATTTAATTATTCTATAAAGCTTGAATAAAGTTGTGCATTTTCAACCGATTAATTGGGTGGTCAAGCGTGCCACATTGATGAACGACTCACCTTTGATATTACGGAGCACGGTGAAAACGAAGAGACTCGTCCGGCTAAAAGCTTTAGTTAGTTCGAACATTAAACTTTTGGTTTCCAGTATCGGGCTAACGACAGGTCATGTTAGGACTGGTCACTAAATGAAATAAATGTTAAAACCTTTTTCAATCTTTATAAAAAAAAAAAAACAAAGTATTTTAATATCCTATTATAGTTTTGGTAACAACAAGTATAGAAGTAAACCAGATTTCTTAACTCGTTTATAGGATTAATAACAAATGAGGTAACTAACGTTCCTTAACAAACTTCAAATAAACTGACTCACAAACAAAAGTATACATTAAAAAGTGATATCGCATTACGTTTACACTAACGTAATTAAGTTTAAAAATCGAGCGGTACGGGTACGAATTATTTGAATTTTGAAGGAATCCTATATTTGTATAACTGCAGTTTCATTAAACTGCAATAATAAATTAACTGCCTCTGTAGACGTTGCAATGTGTTAATATCAATTCAGTTTCACAGAACACGATTGTATATCAATATAAAATAAGAAACAAACAGTTCTAAGAGGTCACAGAAGCGTAGAACTATCTAGAACCAATCCCGAAAAATGTAACAATATTTCATTAAACTTGTCACGTATAGGATACTTGTTAGGTCTCAGTAGTACATATCGCTATATCAACTATGCCTTTCACATTAGATTAGATAAATGTATATACTACTGCTTTAGGCATATATGGGTGTGGAGATGATGCTTCGAATGCATTTAGTATGGTACTACGGTACGAAACTCGCGGTGATACGAACGCACTTACATTTTAATATTATATTTACGCCCAAACTCCTGGGAGCTTAACTTATGCATATTTACATTATGATAGTATAACTGTCCCACTTTATTTCCAATACAAACAACTGTGCCGGGTATCATTCGTATTTATTAATAAGACACGGTTCCTTTTCTCACTATCTTTAGCAATATATTATTATTAGTGTCTATTGATTTAGCCAACATTTTATGGAAGTTAGTAATGAAGACAGTTTTATGAATCCGATTAGATTTGTGTACGTCAAGGCTGGTATATTCTGTTTGGGCCTAAAATCTTAAATCAAATGATAATAAAAGAATGTCTTCTTAAGCCTCATCGTCACCTAACTTCAAATAAGGTTGAGGTTTAACACTAAAATCTAACACACCATAAAAAAAAAAACATTTTATTCTAAGAAAGAAACATGTTACTCTATAACTCTTAAAACAAAGGATTCCATTCCCTTTGTGCTTCAGTCAGGAGTAAACATATTTTTCCGGGCGGATATGATTTCAAGGTATTGCATATTTTTATATGGGTACAGAGACAATAGTAAATTAAGGGGGTTTTTTTTGGATGGAGTCAGAATTCATGTTCAGTAAATGCATATGATACAAGGTTAAGTAATATTCTAGAGTAAATATAAATTTCGTGATGCGGCCCATTGCTATTCGTCTACCTTCGTGATGCGTCTCATCGAGGTTTATTTATTTTATTAGAACTTCCAGTGGGCAGTGCACTTAATTTAATTCCATTGAAGAAAACATATTAAGCCTTTTAAAGCAATCATAAGATTGATCTCGTGTACAGGATAAGTAAAGATTATCTGTAAACTTTACATTAAAATCAGTTTTAATTATAAAAGAAATAAAATCTATTATGATAATTAAGTTTATATATAGAAAGAAATAAGCCGACGAAATAAATCAAAATCGGTCCAGTTAAGTTATTAAGTGATAAATGTATAAACTAACATATAGATGAATGAAAATGTGTTCTGTCATTTATTTTATTTAAAGCCAATAATCGATTTTTTTTCTGATATTTTTGATGTACAGACATATAGGTTCTTCTTTATTGTCAACTAGCCGACCCGGTAGACAGGTATTGTTCTGTTACAGTCCATAATAAGCAACTAGATAACTAATTAGAAAATATTAAAAGGAGATGGGATGTTGAAAATTTGGGATTATGTGAGAAATATATAGATATATAAAAAATTATAATTGGATGGAAAATTAAAGAAATTTTTTGACAGTAGAGCCACCTATCGGGTCCGACTATTACTAAGAATCATCCACATAACTATTTGTAAATACAAAAAAAAAGATATCAACATCAAGCCGACCGTTAGGGAGAAGGAGAAAAACAAAAACACGCACGACGTAATTTTATACAGATAGGTAGTAGAGAGCGAAATGTAGATTTATTTCATTGTTTCTCAAATAGTAATCAATTTTGATGTTTCACATCTGGCAGGCGGCGTACCACGACGCCACATTTTTTTGCGTCACACTTTACCAAAATGGAAAAAGTTTTCATAGTTGCTTCGTAGAATTGTTATACGAGTATACCATAGTGCACAATCATAGTTAGTAGATTTTTTTTTTTAAACAGACATTTATATCGAATGAAATAAACACATTTTTAACAATAATAATAGTGTAACTAATTTAATTTAATGGTTATTGAGTATACAAGTTTTTTTTTCTTAAACGCGCATTTTGTATAGTAAAGTGTAGCGGTCATTACTTCGGCTATTTTGATTTTTGAACAAATGTCCTTTTCTTTTTATATATATCTGCTGGTTATGTTATTATCAACTTCCCAGCTAAGGAAAGTTGGCATAATATGATACCTTCATTATACCTTTTCCACTCTCCACTGTCAACTGCCATTTCCGTATTCACATCTTTTGTACACATATAATTCTTCATACCTACCTACCTTCTTCGGTCATCTTCTACTCCTACATCCGTTCATATTTAAAACATTTCTGATTATATGGCTTTCCTTATGACGTATTAACCTATTACTCCTCAACTTCTTTGTCACTGATTCTATTTCCTTTGATGTATCATAGCTGATTACACCATTCTGGTTACACCACTTATCCATCTTAACATTTGTATCCCTGTCACATGTACTCTTCTTCCATTCTTCTCCTTCGTAGAACAGTACTCAGATCTACACAGTATGAGAGGTCTAATAGTAATTTTATATAACTCTCCCTTGAGTTTCAAGTGCATATGTGAGTCACAAGCGACCCCAGACACCTTTCACTATTTCCGCCACCATTCATGTAATCTATTCCTTATGTCCTTGTCTATGACACCGTTGTTTTCAATCATTGAACCGAGGTATCAAGACAAGGCTGGTATGGATTCATCATTTAAAACTAGCTATATGAAAAATGTGAGGAAAACTGAATGGATCACCGAAGTACAAGAACAAATGTTTGTTCTAAGTTATCCTTCTACACAACATTCCCCGGGTCTTTTCCGCAAGTTTCATGGTACGTAGCACTATTAACTTTTGAAGAAATTATTATTATCTTGTTTTTATAATAAATAAATAACTGTTTTTGGCCTAGTTTAAATTCTAAAATTATAACATAATCTATTAGAATAGTTACTATAACATGGTTATAGTTTGTCGGGTTTACCAAATTATTTTAATAGTATGACCGGAATAATGTTCAACTAAATGCAATTACCTGTATGACCAAAGTAAACTTAAAAGTTTTTGAAGATAATTCACTACAAACTATAATTTACAAAGTTGATAGTATTTCGAAGTTTCTAACAGCACAGACTAATGCCAGAAACAAATTGTACACTATTCCTAATAATATCATTGAGATTGAGTGATATTTGTATATTTAAGTGTAATGAACGATAATTGAATTTGATTATTCATCTAATCGTAACGGTACTCAGAAAATCACTATGAGAGGAGGTCTATAAAATTTTCGACTAGGAGAGCAACGCCGACACATTTATTTCCTGTCATATTGCAATTCTTGAGATGTCATTAAAAGAGCACAAATAGTGTAGTAGGGATTTAAAACATCTGGCATATATCTGGTATATCTGGCATACCACTATCATTATAAGGCTGTATTGATATTGCGTTATGTATTTTTGGATCAAAACATCAACAAGGACAAATGTAGAATACCGAAAGAGCATCACCATACGAAACGAGTCGGAAGAGTATTATAGTTTTAATTATTTATATTTATTCCTAAAATAATTCTTTATGTCAACAAAATATTCTACTTTGGAAAGTCATCAGGCCCTCCTTAATCCCTTAATTATATACCCCTATATAATCTATAAGTATAATCTATAAGTGGTAATGTACCTCACAGAATACTCCATACGGAGTTTGTAAAAGTAGCGTCAAAAATTATTAGGTTAGGTATAGTGTTTACATGAGTATTTTTTTTAAGTTATTTGATTCATATTTGCAAAGTAACATGACGAGTCAAAAGACTGAAAATAATGGAATAAATAAAAAGTACATAGTTGACTTTAAAAAAAAGTTTTATCGTTGTTACTGAAATATAACGATAATAATAATATAATATAACGAAATATAACGATAATAATAATAATAACTAAATATTACAATACATAAACCGCAATAGTCGTTTCCTGAGGAGAGTCCTCCTATGTATTAAATATATAATTTTGTTTGTCATAAATGAATAAATAAAAACAAATGGCGACAAAAAGTATACATGAATTTGCTTCAACAACACCACGTTATATTTCTGATATATACGAATTCTCCCACTGATCGCTCGACGGTGATCTTGATTCGTAGGAGTCTTATCTAAAATTATCAAAAATATCTTGAAACGTTTTAAAGAACTGGAAGATGTCAATGACAGTACGGAGCGAGGGGGTGGCGTTAACTGAAAGTTTTAATGAACGCTTCACTCGTACCGACGACGATAGACAAAAAATATTTAAAATTCTAGAAACACAACGAGTAGAATATCCATCTTATAAGAATTCGACGTATAGTCCACGTCAAACTAAATACGAAAAAACTTTTATCTGCAATGTTTGTAACAGTATAGTCAAATAATTAAATAACATTCTTACACCGTTGATGACTTTATTTAAAACTAGCTGCCGGTCTCGGCTTCACACCAACTCTTCCGTAAAGTACAGTAGGATCATGTAATGAAATTATTTTTTTTTTTTTTCAATCAATCTTATAATAGATTATTAATGCCATTGTTGAGTAGGTAATGACATTAAAAGTTTCTTGGGATCATTGTAATGAACTCACAAGATGGTGGCCGTCTTGTTAGAACTCTCCTAGGTGTTTATGTGGCAAATCGGAATCCATGCTCCGTGTCATTATTATTTACCGTCCGCTTCACTTGTGCACAATAACCAAACTATGTTACGTAAACCGCCATCGATATTACAAAATATAAAGTGAAATAACACAAGATTATCAATAAAATAGAAAATCCACTATGACATTCCAAGATCTCCACAATAACTCCTCCCATGTAGTGAAAAGAAATCGCAACTGAATAATTGAATGTCAATCTATCGTTTCTGTCAATATTTCGAAGACCTCGTTACTGTTTTCTGTCTCACTCACTCACTATTTTTTGTATATAGATTTTTTTAACACGGATTTTTCACTTTTCCGTTCGCTTTTGTAAACATGTTATTTTTAATAAACCTTGTCATAAACAATTACAAACACAATCCAAGAAAAATTATATTTTTTTTTGAACGTGCTGTATAATTATTATTATAGTAATTTTTCCTTTATTATCCTATCTATATATAATTTAGAATAAAGCTTTACGCAGTACCTTAGAGATTTTTAAATTAAAAAATGGAAAGCTCCTATATCTCTAAAACCATTTATCTCAGAGATTCGGTTCAAAGAACTTTTTTGCCGTGAATTAAATCGTCTATAAAGTTTTCTTTACTTTTATTCTCTGTAAGTGAAGTCAGTTACGGAATAATTACTAATAAATATGAATTTTATATTGTACAAAATCGAGATTTCCTTTATAATTACAGTATACGATGGCAGAAGTCTAGTCTAGTTCGAAACGAGTAACAGTGAAACTGAGTGTGTAACATAGACTATATTTATTCTGTAAAGTGACAAAAAGATATTTCAATTGTTTGAATGGCATATTTGATTTATAATAATTTAGAAGGTTTCAGCCAGTCTGTCTTAGGAAATATTTTAGTCATAGTGCTACAGGTTTATGTTAAATTTACTAACAGAGGTGCGGAAATACTGAAAGAATGAAAACATCAACAATTTTGTAGCCGAAGATAAACGTTTATTCCGATAATTTTAAATATATCATGTATATACTAATTAATAAGTATACTATTTTTTTATATTATAGGGGGCAAACGAACAGGTGGCTCACCTGATGGTAAATGATCACCACCGTCCATAGACACTAGCAACACCAAAGGAGTCGCAAGTGCGTTGCCGGCCTTTTAATATATGTGGGCCTCCGGCGCTCTCATTGGCCGAACGAAACGCAACAGTGCAACCACTGTTACTTCACGTCGGTTTTCTGTGAGAGGGTGGTACTACCACGGGCAAGCCGACCAATTCATTCAGAAACCAGTAATAGCTTCAGCGTAGCTCTACCACCTACAAAATTACCGGCTAGATTGAGGACATGTAATGCGTCACTGCTATTTTTAATACCGAATGAAAAATAATTTGCTACGATAGGATATCATTTGTGTAGCTACTATTATATCATACGCTATACCTTGTGTATGAGATTCATAATCTAAACAAGTAATTGCTACTTACAGTAGCAAGAAGTTAATACAGCCTCAATATGATTTTAATCTTAAATATAGTCCGTGTTATTACAAAAAAGTTATATACGCGTCGAATACTTGTTTGCAAAAAGTTTGATCACAAAAGTGTGTCTTACCTTTGTTTAGAAATAGACACTATTTAAATCTAAACATTGTATAACACTTGTCTAAGTTCACAGTTCTCATGTTATTGCTGTGACTTATTTTATTTCTATTTGCCGGCAAAAGACGTTTCGTAGTAAATTATGAATTTCGTGTGTATAATTAATTTATAATATGTAGTTAAATTAGATAATTTTGAAGATTCACAAGTAAATGACAATTACTCCAATATGGCATTATTTACATATTTATCAATGTATTTTTTGACATTATACTGTTGTTCCAGTTTACGCAATTTGGGGTATTATTTTAAACTTATATATTGCTTATATTGTTAATAACATCATTTTCTTTAAATCAAATGTCACGATAATTATAACCAATTTCATTTAAAATTTATAAATATTCTTAATGAAGATGTAAAGAAAAATACTATTCGTAAATTGAAACGTTTTTGAATGATGAGATTGAATTGAATGAATGCTATTCAGAGTTGCTTGCATAAAAAAACAAAAATTAGATATTTAGTTAGAGACCGTTTATACACTCTTTTGTAATAAAGTATTTTAAACATGTGCTTAAAATTTTAGACACTGTCTAGTAAAACTCGTGTTAAACGCGTGTTCATTTTTGTTTTTGTAATAAGACCGATTATGTTTTCATTAATCACCTGCGACATGGGTCTGATAGAAAATTTTCTTAACTCTGATATAATTATATCGAAGTAGAGCTATTACTACCAGAAGATTATTATTTCAAATTGATGTTAAATCTCGGGTTCCGTAATTCAATCGTTTACACAACGATTACTTTCATTAATGAACGAAATAATTATTCCAAGCCTTAATCTAGTACGTCGCGGTATACAAGTTATACTACCCGCGCCGAGCCGGAGTAAGCACTATTGAAGCTCGGCAAATACCTAACTCTCTTTTAATCGTGATATTGCTATTTAAATAATTCAGCATTCTACCGAAAGGCAATTGACCGAGATCTTTCTTTCTACCATCTGAATTTATAGAAGTAGAATTAATTGAAAATAATTGAAGTAGTTCACTGGTCTATTTTTCTTTACATTATTCGATTCTTGAAAACACCAGTCATAATTCAAAATATTCCAGTTGTTAAATCGTATGAGCGTTATTTGATTATGTCGTAAATTGTAGTTAATAATATCATATATAGGCTTTTATAGGATTTGTAACAGTTACAAGTTCAATACAAGTAAGGATATCCTTTGTTTAAATTGTTTTTAAAATTATATTTTTTTATTAAAGGGTTTTTTTATGAGTATACCAGCCCCATAGTACCCTTAACTTAATTCACAAAAATATAACTAATACAAATGATAAAAGATATATTCATAAATGATATTGTAATGAAAGTTATCAACTATAACGCTAAAGTAACACAATAAATAACATAAAAAATACACACTACGCTTGCAATGACAAGGACTCGTATCATGTCTGAGGAACAAGGGAAAAAAAAAAAAATGATAAAAGATACTAATGAATGCAGGTGTAACTAATGCCGACTCAAGAATTTAAAAAGATTTAGTGCTTCAATACTGTTCGGTTTGAATAGTAAGTAGTAGTACCCCATGAAACATTCCGATATCTTACATATTTCAATTGAAAACCGACATCAATAACTGAAAAATTGTAAGTTTTTTTATTTGTTTTTCACATTGTATTTATATATACGTGTATATACGGTGAATAGGATTTTTCACACATTCATAATTACTTCATCTGGTATAGTGTAAACCGCTCGAAAACAAATAACACCATGAGAATCGGAATAGTATAAAAGTCACGGAATTTCTGCACAAATAAAAGAAAGTGATTAAATAGATGAAAACGAAATGACTATTTCCATTATTGAATATTTATTGGGTAAATATTTTCCTTCGTTGACACAGTAAACATGCCATTGAATATACTGACAAGTTAGTTACCCACAAAATGCTATTACGGACAATGTTTTGTTCTACGTGTGTCATGTTCGTTAACATTTATAAACGGATTGACCGATTCGAATATATATTTTGTTTGCTTTAATACAGGGATGGTTTGTAGTGAAAAATAATAGGAGATATCCTGAATATTTAACTATAAAAAAATTCAAAATTGTGACACTATTTATAATAAATACTCTTTGGTGAATTAAGGTGCATTTTACGACAATTTATTTTTATTTGTCATGAGTCAAATTTTAGCGTGACTTGTTTCGTTCTAAAGAAGACTACACACTTTACTTTTTTTTTATTCTCCTATATGGCATCTGCCTATGTAGGCAATTTCGCCAGTGTCAAGTACTTTTATTCTTTCCAATGCCGAGAAAAAGACAAACTGACATACGTCGTCGAAGTCACGCAAATATGCAACGAGTTACCTCACGTGCTACTTATGTTTATAACTAATGATAATGATAAATGGCATATCGATCTTTGCTTATATATCGTGTATATAATGAAATGTATTGGTATGTCAGAATTGTTTTCGAGAGTAACTGGTGATTAAGTAGATAGACTTAGAATGCAACGAGTTCATCAAACACAACAGCAGCGAGCACGACACAACGAACATGAACGATTGCTGATGAGTGCTCCTGTAAACCTGGAACGTGCAGGTATCTATTACTGTTTGGCAATCCATTACGATACCGACAAATAAATAATAATTGGACATTGTCAATCGTTTGCCCATATAGTAATATAGCGGTGAATCTGCTAGAATGTGTTGTACAGGTAGAAAAATAAAATTGCAACAATTGGTCCCATATCATGGCCAACATTCACAATACAATAGTTGTTTCTGAACGATGTCGTTTGATGCTACGCATATTGTACAGAATAATTTAATGTTCACTTCATGATAATTATAACATAACATTTGTTTTGTAACATTTGCAATTTTAATTTTACAATTTCTCAAACCCTTGCAGATTCAGTAATGAATATATCTTAATTTAATATTACTTACTGGCGCTGTTACTTCTACCAGATGCGGAGAAGCAATATTTATAAATCCGTTTAACGGACAATTCGGGTGCGGAAGCTGTTATGCATTCTGCCCACAATCCAACAATAAAATGAATTATTGTAAAAGTAATCAAAATTACATTGGATTGGATGACATTTGACAGCCTTAATATCGTCACCGCCAGGTAAGCACCCGAGAGGCTTTAATTCACTAACAATCGATGAAGTAGTCATTCTTGTTGAAGAGTTTTCAGAGAATATTGAACAAAAAGCAGCTACTATTGAAGAGTACATTCATCTCCACCAGGCTATTAATGCCGACGCCGACGCAAACAACGTGGGAAGAATGACAGTTTCATCGGCCACTTTCATTGGACGAACGCGTCATAGGTACGAATACGCATAAGATGCGATGTCACATGTTAGACAATATGGCCGTCTAGTCCTATTCATAACATTCACCTCACCTCACCAACAATTCACCCCGTATGATCGATGGTAAATAAGACAAGCGATATCCAAGAGACCTGATTGTTGGCACCATCATAGGCAATAAATAGGTTGCCCATTGTATTTTCGGCGATCAGCTGCAGACAATGGGCGAACAATAGTTATGATGGCCAAAGGGCACGATGTTCATGTGACATACTCCCGAATATCGTCCAAAGTTTATAAGGTTAACATTAATGTCAAACTCCGACAAGTCGATTACATACAAATTTGTAAATAAATGATGCAGTATAGTAGTATCAGATGGGCCGCTGTGTAATCAGGAACGAAGCAATTTGACGCAACTTTTCATTTGCAATCCACGAATGACACTCAACGGTAGTTCATTTGACAGTTCATCTGAAAAATGGCCAACGAGTGTATTTCAATCAAGAGAACGCAGTGAACGGACTGACATGGCAACGGTCGACAACATTAACCAGCTTCGTCTCAATTTGTCAAATAAATGTTTTTGCTTGAAAACTTTACTGTATGCTGAAATGCGACGCTACTACACTTAATTGAAATCGTTTCATAGTCGGAAATAAGGTATACCAGTTGAACGACATCCAAACGTATTTGCTTCCGGCGCTCTAGGTGGCGTCTACACTGTTGGAAATTTGCTGAATTAACTTGGAGTTTCGCAATTTCGCGCATAGACAACTATATGTAGCGTCTTCGTGAGTCGGAAAGCCATCGTCTTTGTATATTTAGACAACAATAAATATAGTTTATCAGAAAGTTTTAAATTGATTAACTTTAATGTATATAAATAAAATACATTGAATTCATTAGAATAGTAAGCAACGCTAATTTAATAATAAAATGAAATTCAAACTATATATCTCAAGTATTATTGGTCTCCAACAATTTATTTTTAAAGGTTAATTAAGATGAATTATAGTCAAGCTACAAAAAAAAGTTACAATTAAAAATTCAAATCGGTGAATACTTTTTTGAGCTTAAGCCAGACTAACGAACAGCAATTCATTTTTATTTATATATCGATAAATTGTAGGCGATACGAAGTTCACTGGGTCATCTAGTCTGAATTATATATGGACTAACCTTTGCCAAATTTAATCGACAGCTATGATGCATTTTATCATAAAAATTTATTTAGGTTTACACCTCGCCTTCTATAATACAAAGTTGTGTAAAAACTAATTCATGTAATGTATACCTATAATTCTTTTGCTGGAAAAAACGTAAGTTAGTGGTATGAGATTCTAAAACTCATACTTATTTAATTTATAAGTTCGAATTATAATAATTGCGTGAAAATTAAATTAATGTACAAATCTGCGAATCAATCGTCTACAGGCCGACATCTAATACTATTAAATGATGGGTACTTGTTTATAATTGATTTCTGTGAAACGTCTTTAACGATGTACACGATATTTTGTATTTATATAAAGTTTAAATTTCAACGTTCTGTAGATATCTTTAATACCTGTTTTTCTTTACAAATTACCCAGGTAACTCGAGGCGAAAACTCGAGAACGGTCGGACCGATTTGGCTAATTTTGATCTTGAAAAATTTGTGAAAGTTCAGGGAAGGTTTAAACGGTGAGAAACATAAATAATAGGTATTGGAAAATACTGTAAAAAAGACAATTTAATTTTCAAATACAAAATGTTCCTAGCTATGAAACATTTAATGTCTTTTATCATTTTAGATATAAAAAATTATCATTCGTTTGTTAAATATTTATAGGTGCGTTCAGAAGTTTGTCTGTTTCATAGCTGTACTATAAGGTACGATCTCTTTAGTATTTTTTTTTAATATAAAACAGTTCTGTTTCAGAAATAAAAATCGTATATGAAAATTTATAATGTAATTTTTTTTATCAAGTTTTCACCATATTTTTTCATAAATATATGTAAGTAATACGATGTTAACCAGGCCATCTAGCACCGAATAAATACTAATTATAGTATTATCTACCTAATAACACACGTTAACAATGTAATAATGCAGTTAACTTATGTACGTATACACCGTGTTAATAAACTAGAATGCTCATTCTTCAAAAGGCGTCGAAGTCTACTAAATGACTAAGCCAGTATATTCCATTCCCTTTCCCGGGGGAAATTATTTCTTCCACATTTAACCATACAAAGTCATGTTAATCCGACGAATATGTTGCAAAAGCATCACTATATCCCTAAGGTGGTGTGGTCTATATGAACAGCCAGAAGCCTATAATCGTTGACAGAAAGTCCTCGGGTGACCTCATTCTGTATTTTCTTCCCTCGGAGACATACATATCCTTAATAAATAAAAAAAAAACTAGCTGATACCCTCCTCGATTTTATCTGCATTGTTTTGTTATTATCGTTTATTTTAAAAGTATATCTCATGTACAGAAGAAAACATGTAAAATTGGAAGCATAAATATACGTTGCTTATAAAATTTCTTCGTTAACAATATTATCTGTTTACTTGCCCTTTCCCGCTCATACGCACTACATCGCTTGGCCTGCTACAAACCACGTTGCACGCGTAGCGCTTACAAAAATCGTAGATTCTTAACATTTGAATAACTTTAAATTAAATCAAGATATCATGAAATATCATTTTTAGATAAAGAATAAATGTCTAAGACATAGAACTATAAATATAATTGAAATATAACAAGTTATTGTTGCGTGATAGACTTACAACCTTTATATTTTCTAGTTATATATATGTAATATACGATATGTAGTTAACACATGTTTAGAAATAATAAAATAAAAAAGTAGTATCTACTTATGTACACGCGTTAGAAGTTATACTTCTTTGGCGTAACAAGATAAAAATCTTTCAAAAATTTTATCTCTCGCCTTATTCTACGTTTGTAGAAAAAACGACACTAACAATAGAAAAAAGGTATTTAATACATACATACTTTTTTTTGTATAAAATGTTGACTATAGCTAACTTCAGGGTGTCGGTTTTTCGTAACGGTGTGCGCGCGCATCGTAAAAATTTACTCTCATCATTTTTCCCTAACGCGCCAAAAGAAGTGTCGGTAACTTAAATAAAGCTATCGGCGAAATTCATTAAAATATATAATTTATCTATTAGTTAAGAAGTTATTATATCTCTGAGTTTATAACAAAATCTACACGACGCTGAATAAGAAAGAAATGAAAAGTTTATAAGACATTTCGTACTATAATACAAATGAACAATACGAAGATGATAAATATATCTGTTATAATAATAATGTATAGGTATGTATATATATGTCGAAAGTAAATTCAAAGAGTACCAATATTACACCATTATATTATAAAAAAATAACTCGTCAAGGCAATTAACAGGAAACGTTTTATGATTACGCAATGCAAAATTCCTATTAGACAAAAAAAGGCTTTTCCATGTCAATGTTGGAATTTATACGCTACGCGTTCTCTCCCATCAGAAAAATATAAACTAAAAAATGTGTTATGCGCAAATTGACTAACGTGTAAAGACAATTTATTATGCGTTTGTCAATTAAACCTCCCATCGTCGGCAGGATTCGATATTTGAAATGGAAATCTCTTTTATAATTGTTAACCCTGTATTCATTTTTTAATTGCACAGAACGTACAATCTATTTGATTTTCTAAATCATGGCGTACCGTAAACGTAAAAGTAATCAATAAAAAATATGTATATTTCATCTTCGTCTTACTTTCAATTAAGTACAGTAAATTCAGCCAGTCAGTAAGTATAGTCAGAATTGCTTAATTTGGTATAAACTAAAATAATTGTTGTCACAACCCGTACGTAACAAGGGCTTATCTATATCAGTGCAGTAATGACGAAAATACTACTTCTATTATGTTAAATGACGTCATCAATTTTACTTTAATATTCTGTTTCAGCTTTACTTCGGTAAATGAGAATTAAGGGCCAGTGTGCAAATCGATGAACTTAGAAGAAGATCGTATTCTTTACAAAAGAGATTATTTGCGTGCCATATTGTCTGAAGAATAACTTTAAAACTACTTTTAAACTAGGATGTAATCGTCAGACCGCTCCACCCAGTAGCGAATGAGCTTATCTCTATGTTTTGCATACTTGGCATCTCAGTTCTTTAGAAAATGTTTCTAAGTATTAACTTGCATTATTCGTAGAGGCACTTCCTGTGGTTATTTTGTATTTTGGGATAAAATAATATATGTTTGTATTGTATTGTAGTGCCTGGTGTTTGTTCGCACTCTCTGAAAAGGGTAAACCGATTTTGACGTGATTTACAGGTAGATAAGATAGATAGACCCGCGACTCTTCAGATAAGATAACGATTCCGGATTGAGGCTAAAAATTAAGCGATGATCTTAGTCTTACTCTTACAAAAAGAGTCTTGCAAGTCTTGCCTCTTCGTGATAAAAAAAAAATTAATTATCGCATTCACCAATAAACTGTCACAAGATAAAAAAAGGTACAACTCTATATATATATCATCTATAGTATCTAAGAATCAACGGAAACTTTCCAACTTTTTCTTAACAAGTTCCGAGCTACAAAAAATGAAAAACGAAATCACAAATATAAGTGTGAAAAAAGACTTGTATTACAAGTGGTATAAGTTGTAAAATACACGTGTAGTTTTCATAAACACATTCCTGTAAAAATGCATTTATTTAAAGAGAAGACGCTTATAATATAATACAAGGCTTTTAACGTTACGTAATAGGGGCACTGATCGTGCTTTTTTATTGCAAGTCCAAGCTAACCTTTTATTTACATGGAAAAATCTTGCACAAGATTCCCACCTCAACGCCGTGTAGCGGAGGTGAGGTATGTCAGATACCTACTAACTAAATACCCTATGGTGTTTTTCTCACACCTTTTTTGGTGGGGAGCGGGAACTTCGTGAGCATTACTTACGCTCGATACCCAACTTTTTTTGTTGTTTTAACGTGTGGAAATCCATCATGACACGCCACCTTCACGGGGGAGAGGGTGGATAGTGTGAGACTCCTACTCACTAAAACCCGACGGTGTACATACGCCACTTTTGTTGGGGTGGCACGAGCTCTCTGTATCATTCATCGTGCCACCCCAGCGGTTGGCCCGACGTCAAAGAGCGCAGCCGAGTCCCATCCTTGTCAGGAAACGACCGTGTACATATCGGCCGTCTCCTCCATCCGCCGGACCTGTGCAATGGGAAAATGGGCCTCCCGACCTACCCTCCTAGATCAGGTTAAAGTGGTGGAAGGAGGTGAGCATAGCTTCCACCGGCCCTCCGTTGGCGGAGAGGGCCACTTTAAGGTTCCACTCCAACGCCTTCTTCTGCGAGACGACTTCCTCACAGAAGGAGGCCACTGCATTCCAAACAAACTCACTGCCAAACATGGTTTACCACGCTCGGGAGGAAGGGCTCCGGTCAGCATTTGCACCAGACAAAACGACAGGTATCCTCATCTTCTTGAACACTATTCCGGCAGAACGGGGCTAACGATGTTGATAGTGTATGTACCACATCGCGCGTCCGGAGTCTCCTGCGCACAACCTCTACTTCCCTTGGAGCTCGAGGCATCCTCATCTGTTTATTGATCGCCGTATAGCACCTCTGCCACCAACTGCCAGGGAAGAGAGCCGGCAAGCATTATGGCCGCCGCCGAGAACACCGTTCAGTAGCCTCGTATTGCCCTCAGTGCAACAATGCGCTGTGAATTTCGCAGTGAACGTACGTTAGTGGCGCTGAGGGCATGCACCCACAACGGTGGCCCGTAGACGACCATGGACCTGATGACCCCCATATAGGAATGGCGGTAGCTAGCACCCGGCCTCCTCGTATTGGGGAGGAGTCATCCATGTGCCGCTGCCGCCTTAACAATGTGCGGTCCAAGCCTCTCAAAAGAGCCCTTAGAGCCCCAGGAGGTGACCCTCGCCGAGGCTCATGAAATATTAGGGCCTCGCTCTTTTCGAAAGCCACCTCGAGGCCCAGCAATCTGATGTGCTCGACCACGAAAGTCACGGCCTCCATGGCCAGCCGCATCAGGTCAACCTATTCTCCCTCCCGGGATAAGACTAGGATGTTACCCGTGTAGGTGATGATGCGCACTTCAGATGAGAGAGCACCGCGGAGCACCCAGGCATAGCCCAGGTGAAACCTAACCTGCATTTTTTTTATTAGCGTGGGTTCGATCATGGACACGCCACCCTCTCGGGGGAGAGTGGGTAATGTGAGACTCTTTCTCACTAAAATCCCACAGTGTACCGACCGCCGCAATGGCTGGGACGACAAGGGATCACGCAGTACCATCACCATGTCGCCTCAGCGGTCAGCCCGGCGAAAGATGTTCGCCGGGAAACCTAACCTGACTTAGCATGTTGTTATTGAAGGCTATATTAACGTTATAAATAGTATATTTTTTTATGTCTGTTTAATACTAGTAGTTTATAGTACAGTAGAATTTACTATTGTAAAATAATGCTCACTGTTACTATCTGTACACTGTTACTATAGCTCATCACACCTCATTTTCGCTAGAACAAAGTCAAGGGTATCACGTAATTTATAAAGTTTAATGACATTTTAATATATTTACTTTAATCAGTTTCTACTGAAATTATAATTAAAACATCAACTGCAATGATCGCGGGACCCGTTCTATAACAGTCTTGGGAACTCGCAAACTTGTAACGAAACAGAGAACGAGAGATTTATTCCAAACTAATTGTGTAGTACATTATTGTTATAAACCCATTGTAAGACGTTAAATAAAATTAATTCTTAATATTTTTTCATGTTATAATAGGTACTACAAATGAAGAAAATAATGTTAGTTTTTCTATTGAAATAACGATAAATTAATCCCTCAGTTTTACAATATAATATCGAGCGATTTGTTCGCACGACGTGTGTAAGTCGATGGAACGCAATTTATTGGTAACCTGATTTGAAAAATATTTTTAGAGAAAACTTCTGTTTAATACAGTTCCACTATTGTAGTTGTTGGCTGAAATATAAAATTGCATTTTCTGCCATACAACGGTTATATACGATACTTATATACAATACTATATGTTACGAGTAACAAAAAGTTGAGCAATAGGTTAGCATGGTATGGGTATGTCATGATGAGAGATGAAAGTCATGTAACTAGAGAAATGTTAAGTATGGAGATGGACGTAGTAGTAGAAGAAGTTCCATAATGGTATGGATCAATTGTGTGAAATATGGTATATGTAGAAAAGGCGTGAATACTAAGATGATATCTGACAGGAAAAAGTGAAAGAGGAAAACATGTTGTGCCGGCCCTAATTAGATGTGATAAGGGTAAGAAGGTGATGATGTCTTATATTATTTGAATGAAAAGTAGGCTCTATTATTTTTTTAATTGTCATATATTAACTGAAATAAGTTTTATTGTAGTCTTATTTAAATAAACAATTATAATACAAAATTAATTAATTAGATCAATGACACAAAAAAAAAATCAGTTTAACTACAGCAATAAAAATAACTAACATTTTTTTACGAAAAGCGTGCGGATAGATGGCGTTAAAAACAATTTAAACATCACAGAAAGTTACAAGTATGCAAAACTACCCACATCTTGCCATCAGATGTTTTACATCAATAAATGAATAATTGACATGTAGGTGGAAAGGTAATTAATCGTTATAAGAAGTTAAGAAATTACTATACTCTTGACTAAGTATTAATTTATTTATACTGTTATTCAATGCTCACATTTTATGTTTTTGCTCCCAAAATTACCAATTAGTAATTATTTGGTATTTTCTATACTTATAGAGAAGCAACTGGTTCTTGGTGAAGGTCTTGAGTTAATTTACTACAGTAACCTAAGTCATTTTTATCATTTTATCTAATTTTCCAGTATGTCTGTTTGTCACCGAACCGTTTCCAGTTCCTTCCTTCCTCCAAATTTTTGTGTCTTTTTGAATGGGCCTCTGGATGGTTTAGATTCATAATTGGATCCGTTAGATAGAGTTACATAATGATTCCAAGATTTTTTATTTATTTCCAGAGCAGGACTACTACATCTGTTGGGATCGCTAGAGGAATGTGAAATATTATACATAGTCGATATAAATAGTTTATTTCTGTTATTTACTATTTTCATTATTCTTAAGCACTCACACGCATTCTTCTTCCCTTATTTCTCCCATATTTTTTATAACATATTTATTTACTCTACAGTTTCTGCAATGGAATAGTGCAGACTATGCGTTTCGTTATTACTATTAAAATCCATAACAATGAAGTCCCGGTCCTCAGCAACCATCCTCGTATTTAGAACAGCCAGTTAAGCAGCTTCGCCTGAAAAATCAAACAAAAACATTTGATTAGCCGATGAAGTACATAAAGTCGAGACAATATCGTGGAGTTATAATATTTGGCTTGCAGAAATACCTCAGGTTCGAAAGTCAGGTGTGAACTTGGATACTAAAACCTAAAGTACTATTATATGTAGACACAATCGTCATAAGTGTTTGTTCTTTATTCCAGAGAGTCCGAGAGTTATGATGGTTTCCAACTTTTAATTTTTTTTTGTCATAAAATGCACTACTGATCAATTTATTAGTTTTGTTACATTTCCAAATATTAAAAGTATAGTCGCGTTATAATAAATAACATTATAAGTGAGGTACTTAATGCCTAGTGCGCAGGTATGATTGTATATAGAGTTATCTCGAAACTTTTAGTAACCAGGATTCAGATCCAATTTCAAAACATCTGTTATTTCCATTTAGAAATTTCGCTAGTAGTAGTTAAAACAGTTTCCTATCGAAGCGGAATAAACAACCGTTAAGAAACAGTATACTTTGTAATTAATCAGTTAATTCTAATTATTCCATCTAGATTACCGAACTTTGTTCTTTCGATTCGACAAAAACGTTGTTATATTTTAAATACTTCGTGATAAATTAAACCGGTTCTCGGGTTATATTGGTAATTGTAACAAATCCATTATCTAAAACTAATATTTTTAAAATTTCGAAGTGAAACAACGCGACCGTTTCAGAAATTAAACCGTATTTCTGAGCCTCGGGAGAAACAGAAATATCTATTTTTTTTATATATTATACGGGGCAAACGAACAGGTGGGTCACCTGATGATAAGTGATCACCGCCGTCCGTAGACACTAGCAACACCAGGGAAGTCGCAAGTGCGTTGCCGGCCTTTTAAATATGTGGGCCTCCGGCGCTCTCGCTGACCGAACGAAACGCAACTGTGCAAGCACTGTTACTTCATGTCGGCTTTCTTTGAGAGGGTGGTACTACCCCGGGCGAGCCGACCCATTCATTCTGAAACCAGTAATAGTTTCAGCGTAGCTCTACCACCTACAATACCTACTTACAATACCAATAAAACCTACAAAAGGTGCAGGACTTCTGGTTATTAGATTATGTCGGCTATTTCCGAATACGTGAAAGAAGCAACATAATCGTTAAAATAAATTTAAACGTAGCTGTGACCATATAGGAGCAATAATTATAACACATCCATTAATATTATTAACTAATTAATTCCTGAAATTGACATGTAACATGAAACAATTAACTATTAGTAATTCCGTGCAAAATTAATGTTAATCTGTAGCATATTATACAATAGTTACGAGATAATATAGGGACCTTGTAAACACAGTGGAATTAAAGTTTTTTTTTTGTTATTTGATATTTGAAAACAACACACAGTGAATATAAATTATTACATTTTCTATCAATTAACGTACGCTTTATGTACAACGGCAGTAATCTTGTATCTGGCCGAATCGCAATCACTACGTACATGGCTTAAAAAGTTGTAACTGTCATCATTTTAAAGAAGACAATCTATGTTACAATACATTCTGCATTCTGCTAGAATACATAAAAAAGTACGGAGGGTGGTAGATAAACGGGTGTATATTAAAAATAAGCCTAACATATCATATTATCACGTTCTTTTCCTTCGCCGAAACCTCATTAGAACATTCGAACTCACGTCGATATCCGAACATGCTAGCTCCCAGCCGTTATCTCAAATTTACAGCGATGATAGCTCCTTGGTTAACGTGTTTGGATACCCTATCGACCGACATGGGTTCGAATCCTTGCGAATGAGCAGGAGTTTTCGGTGAAGGAAAACATCGTGACGGAATCATAGGCATGGTGGTAAAGTTTTTTCTAAACCGGCCTGACTAGCTACCACCCTCAAGTTGAAAAAATTGTAGCTAAATACCAATGGGTGAGTTGGTGTAACTGCACTTGGTCTAAATTTAGCATGTTTATTATCTTGGACCACAACAGGTGAGATTGTAGTCAACTGTTAAAACCTACAAGTTTTATTATATATTAAAAATACAAAATAACATAAACACATTTATAATAGACTATTGCGATATAATAAGCCTTACTATTTAATTTCACAATACTTCTAAATTAAACTCAATAGTGCTAAACGCGACAAAGACATTTGATAGCGAGAGCTCGCAATTATAAAAAATACCCTTGTATTAAAACTGGAAATATGTTCAGTTGAATAAAAGAAAGGACAAACTTTACCCTAGAACGTTTACCTTACAGAGATGAAGCCAAACTACAGTGCTTTTTCATTTAGCTTTTCCAACAATATTAATTTAACATTAAATTAAATAACGAAATACTGTAGGAGTAAAAGAGACGGTACAGAGTTTTGCAGCTTGTAAAATACATGACACTAATTTTAAGTGTACTTTTAACTTATACATATTTATTACATTTATAATAGGACGGAGAGCATCCCAAGTGTTATCACCTTTTTTTTTTACATTATAGGAGGCAAACGAACAGGTGGGTCACCTGATGGTAAGTGATCACCGCCGTCCATAGACACTAGCAACACCAGGGGAGTCGTAAGTGCGTTGCCGGTCTTTTAATATATGTGGGCCTCCGGCGCTCTCACTGACCGAACGAAACGCAACAGTGCAAGCACTGTTACTTCACGTCGGTTTTCTGTGAGAGGGTGGTACTACCCCGGGCGAGCCGACCCATTCATGCTGAAACCAGTAATAGCTTCAGCGTAGCTCTACCACCTACAAAAGCGTAGCTCTACCATCTACAGCGTAGCTCTACCACCTACAAGCGTAGCTCTACCACCTGAATATAACATGTATATATTATATCAACAACAGACTAAAAAAATAAAATTTTTAATTTGAACAATTATTTAGCTTTGTTGTATTTAATTTCTCATTATTTTTTATATATAGATACAGATAGAAGTGACTACGAGAGCGGCTCCATCCACGCTATGTATATAAAATACGGTCACTGTCATTTGAGTACAATTTTTTTTAATAAGTTCTAAATTAATTAATTGTCTCCTGCGTCATTTTATTAATATTTAATAACTAAGGTAAAACATAGCAACAACATACGCTGACTGGCACTCGTTTAATGTTCACATCAGATACTTTTAACCACGTTACTTGTTCTATATATTATTCCTTAATGTAAAAAAAAATACACTAAAATGAGGTATAACTCTTACGATTAAAAAAAATTAAGAATACTATAAATCGATAAATAATTGATCGTATCGTATCGTAATTTATCGTATATAAGTATATTAAAGAGCATACCGATAAACATAAAGAAGCTACTTTTTATAATCACTACATGTTATAAAAGAAAGTTGTCTGCCGCGTCTGTTTGTCTGTCTGTCTAGATGTTCGCGATAAACTCAAAAACTACTAAATGGATTGTAATGCGGTCTTCACTAATAGATAGCATATAATTTGTCAAAGTTTTGTGCACATTGGTTGAAATATAATGATAATTGTTGAAAGGATCGGTAAAAGTCGAGCCGTCTGGGAGCTTTCGTCGAAAACGCTGCCTAATCCCTTTGAGATATAACAAAGCAACGTATAGTGAGATATTCCTCTTTTACAGATCTAGAAAAAAGTCTGCGATGGCATACACCTATATTTTAAGGATAGCTTACTACCACTTACACTTACTACCACCTATCTACTAAAAATGGTCACATATAATGAGGTAATTGGAAGGTTATTTAGACGGATACAGTAGTAAGCCTTATCAAATAAAATACATTAGTTACCTTAAGCATTTCATGTACATAAGTATATATATTTTATTATCAGGGCAGGACAACGTCTGCCAGGCCCGCTATTTTATAAATAAAGATAGTATACGATATAATAATAATTTAATTTATATTTTAGTTTTCGTTTCAATGGAATATGATCTAAATCTTAGTTATTATAGTATGGTTGTCGCGTGTTATGATATCCGATATATATTCATTTTGTAAATCTCAAGCGTGCCCCTAAGTGTTACTATGTAATACTTTTTAGAAATACTACTGAAGAAATTAATATATGTTTCCATCTTCATCTTTCCTTCGGAATATACACTAAACGTCTCTTAGTTATAACCGACGGATATCAATTTATTCTAAAATCTCTGTGCAGTAGTAAACAAATGGGTATTATCTAAAACGTGTCTAATTCGTAATCGTTACTTAGTACGCCGCGATCTTTTTAATTTTTAATACCTTATAGGCTAGCATTTGACCACAATCTCATCTGATGTTAAATAATGATATGGTCTAAGATGGTAGTCACGTTAAACCTAGAGGGAGACTGGCTCTCAAGTGCAGCTGCCGGAACACACTAACAGGTGCTTGGCGTTAAAATTTCAACTTAAGGTTTAATTGAAGCTTAATAAGTAGAAGTGGAAAAAAAAATCAACAAAATAATAGTTGTTCTGGGGATTAACGTGATCAAAGTTATACTAATTAAAATAAATGATATATTCTTATAAGGTCATGTTATAGAATTAATAGTTATCAATGAATATAACAACACTCGTAAGTGCTGTAAATGTTTATTTTGATTCTGATCTCTATTTTATTTAATTTTATTTATTTGGTTTTATTTTATATATTTGATTTACTATCAATAAAGAGTTGTGGTAGAATAACCGGCTCAATCTCATGCGCACTCAATTCGTTTTGGCCTCTCGGTTGAAATTTGTTATTGCAATTAACTTTGTATTCAATTGTATCTTTAAAATTTTTCTTTGGAACTCTAATATTAACCACGCCCTAACAACCACCAGTCCCTCTTCCAGGGTAGATTGAATCATAAATCGTTCATAAAAAGTTACAATTAAGGCTATTATAATCTTTACAAAACGTGTGGGTGGACGGACCACATCTCTGCTACCTCAGATGGAGATGCATTCAGTCTAACTACTCTGGTAACCTAAGAATATTGAGTAATTAAAATATTGCACGATGTCTAAATTTCGTTTGAGTTGTCGAAAGTATGATCCTTTTGTAAAAAGAGATGTGTGAGGATAACATTTTTTTTCCAATGCCAATACAGAAGAGACGTCAGAAACCATAATATCTATCTAACTGTGACATACGACCATAATTGAAAATTACGTCATTTTTTTATATATTATATTATAGGGGGCAAACAAAAAGGCGGGTCACCTGATGGAAAGTGATCACCACCGTCCATATTAACTAGCAACACCAGGGGAGTCGCAAGTGCGTTGCCGACCTTTTAAAGAAGTGTACTCACGTTTCTTAAAGGTTTGTAATGGCTTGGAAACACCGCCGTTGGAAGTCGATTCCACAAGGTCGAAGTTCGAAGCAGAAATGATCTTAAAAACCTCACCGTAGAAAACCTCCCATCATCGAGGTGGTGTGAATGAAATTTCAGTTTCAGGCGGGCTGTACCTTAATGGAATGTAGCGGCAGGTATCAATCCAAACAACTCCTCGGAACACTGACCATGGTAGATGCGATAAAGGATTCAAATAACCGACAAAAAATAGCCTATCCAAGCAATACCACTTTACGTTACTAGTTAACGTATTTGTGCTGCAAAATTATTAACCATTAAATTCGTTTTAAAATACTGTGCACTGGTTGTCAAAAACAGACACAGTTTCGCAGTTTGTAAATCGGCAGGGATTACGTCAATTGTTCCATTACTCACTGCTTCTTTGTATAAAATCTTTTCCTGCCTATTTTTTATTATATTTTTATTGATAGTGTAAATAAGGTATCGCAATTCGCTTTAAACGTAATTGAAAATACTGTAATTATTTTCACTTCCAAACTATTATTTTTTAATATCCTATGTTAATAATGTTAATAAGTTTTATTCTTAGTTGTTATATAGCCCAATCTATTTCGGTTTGACATACATACACTTCAGGTATTGAACATTTTTGTTTATTAAGTTATTTACGATATCTAAAAGTATTTTTGACAATTATTTTTCTTTCTATCAATTAAAGAGTCATACTTCCCGTATACGAAAATTCAGACAAATGTACAAAGTTGATTTCGAATTAGATGAAAACATAAGCAGACAGACATACAACGTTTAATGAATATCCTATTCGTGACCAATTCTCTTCACTACATAGTATAAAACAAAGTCGCTTTCTCTGTCCCTATATCCCTATGTATGCTTAAATCTTTAAAACTACGCAACGGATTTTGATGCGGTTTTTTAAAAAGATAGAGTGATTGAAGAGGAAGGTTTATATGTATAATAACATAAATTAAATAGTCGAGATATACTGTTATTTTTGAGGTTACTCCAAATTTAACGCGTGCGGGCCACGGGCAGTAATGAATAAATCAAAACTACTGGATCGATTTTAATCATTTTTTCAGTGAATGACATATAGGCTATATATTTTATACCCGTGCGAAGCCGGAGCGGGCCGCTAGTTATTATAAATAAAACTAAAAAAAGAACCACATGATAACAGAGACATGATTGAGAAGTACTTATAGATTTATTAATATATACTATTTGGACAAATGCAGAGAATCAGGAATCGAATTTCGTGTTGTCTCAAATTTGCTGCCAACTGAGGAAAATGTTGAATGTTTGATAGGCCAGTAACTACTTATGCGTTATTTTTTATTATTAAAGTACGTTTGATTACTATCACCGTACATTAATTATTAGATTATCCATTATTATAAAACGTTTGTTACAAAAAAAAAACGTTTTTAAAATGCTAAATGTCATGTTAACTTACTATTTTTTTTTAATTTGTCATACTATTTTCTTATCGTTTTCATTGGTAATGAACAGTATAATAACAATTGAGGTAGCAACGAATGGATATTGTTAATATTCGGTGTTAATGCTTTATAATCAGTTGCATGAATCGTGAATGATGAAAATTTTATTAATTCAACAAGTCCAAATTAACATTTGTACATTTTGTTGATTCGAAGCATGCAAGCATATATTTTGATAGTACTCGGTCACGGAACGTGACTTTTTAAAGGGATGAAATTTATCAGTAAAATTATTTGAGTATTGCAAATAATTTGATTCGATGAATAAAATTGAACGAATATTATATTGTCACTATATATCGATGCATAGTTACATCGACTGTTTTTTTTAATACCCTATAGGATAACATTTCACCACAATCTCACCTGATGTTAAATAATGATTTGGTCCAAGATGGTAGTCACGCTAAAACCTAGAGGGAGACTGATTCACAAGTGCAGCTGCTGGAACACACCAACAGGCGCTTGGCGACAGATTTTCAATTTGAGGGTGGTTGCTAGCTAGGCGGACTGAGAAAAGGCCCTACCATCATGCTACGGTTTCATCACGATGTTTTCCTTCACCGATGGCTCCGACTCAGTTGCTAGGATTCGAACCTACATCATTCGACGTTTTGTCCGAGCACACTACCAAATGAGCCATCATCGCTATGCCCAAATGGTTAAACCGAATTTGATGGAACTTTTACAGCATAATAAATTATCTTTTAAGACATTATCTACACTATGTATCATTATAGTTTTGCAAAGGATTATGCAGTAACTAATGATGAAAAAACAACAATAAAAATAATGATGTGGTTTTATGAAACAAAACCATCATCATCAACTTACCCTTAGGTAAGCCTAAGTAGGGTCAGCACAACATGTTTTCCTTTTCCACTCTCCCCTGTCAAATGTCAGTCACGTCTCAGTATTCACACCTTTTATATACATATATCATTTCCACACCTTTTTCGGTCTTTCTCTGCCTCTGTATCTGTCCATTTTCAAACTTAAAACTTTTCTTGTTACATGACTTTCATCTCTTCGCATTATATGCCTTTTTTTAATGTGGGAAGAAATCCTACATTGGAAACCCACAGCCCTGGAGAGCTGTGGGGTGTCTGACTCTTACTGACTAAAAAAACCCACGAGATAACGTCTGCCGCGCTATGGAGGGACACAGTATCGAACAAGCAAGCATCATGCCACCCCGGTGATAAGGCCCAGCGCGAACGCCCTGACCGCGACGACAGTCCGGTCAAGCTGCCTACCCGTCTACCGAATCAATGTGCCATGGAAGGTCAGGTCACCAGCCCCTTTCCTCTTTGGTCTGGCTTGGCAGTCAAGGGGTCACCCCCTCCAACCACCACCACCTGTAACTTTTTTACGTGGTTTTCTACCACGGTGACTTTTTAACGAGATTTTCTCCCTCTCCCTCTGCCTGACCCATGCTAACCTATTGCTCCTCAACTTTTATGTCACTGGTGCTATTTTCAAACTTCCTCTCATATACTCTTTCGTAATCTTACATCTAGTTACACCACACATCCATCTTAACATTCGCATTTCTGCCTTTAAAAAAACTTTATTCAATTTAGGCGCTAAGAAGGCGCTTATCAACGTCAAAATTACCACCGCTTTGAAAAACAACTCAGCCATCGAGAAGAACCGGCAAGAAACTCGTTCGGGTTAATTTTTTGACACATATAGAAGAATATTGAAAATACATTTCAAGTTACCATCGTTTTCAATGGATACACAGAGAGGAGTCAATTCCAAACATCACCATCGTTCACATATTGATCCAATCTATAATAGCCCTTTGACACCAAAACCGACTTGACATGGCGCTTAAACTTACAGTCCGATAAATCGGTAATGAACTTTGAAACTTTGTTATAAAACCTAACACTATTACCTAAAATACTGTTACTGGTTTTACTGAGTCGGAAACATAGGACGACCAGTTTGTCACAGTTTCTAGTATTCAGATCATGGCGGTCTGTTACGAAATCCAGCTTTTCAAAGTATTTCCGAATATACATTCATTTATTATAAAAACTACGATGCAAGTGAAACTGTTTTACGGATAGTAGGCATTTAAATAAAAAAAATCACAAAATATTTGATTTAAGGTATTAAAATCGCGTTATTAATCTTAACTTAATAACTGGCAAATCAGAATGGCAATGGGAAAATCATTATAGTAAATAAAATATCCAACTATATATTTTAATTTCAATACCCGTATTGGAGAGTACGGAATACATAATAAATACACAACCATTCAGATGATAGACGCATTTTAAAAACTGAACACAATATTTATTTAAATCATTCAGTCATTTTGAATGGAGCCATGGGCGCCGCATTGGCTGCTCTGCGAAGCGTCTGTCGCTTTACCCCTAAACCGCGGCCGGCTGTAATGCGACATGCGATAGATGGACCAAAAAAATTAAGGCGATGTAAAAAGTTTCACTTTAATAATGTAAGTACGATACAAGTTATTTATGAAACTGGAAAGATTAATCAGGTAGTTCCTATGAAACAATAAAACGATTTCGCGATCATCGGATAGTTTACGACAATAATATACGTAAGCGTGAAATTATACATATTAACTAGCTGTTGCTCGCAGCTCCGAATGCGTTCTTTTTATAATTGTAAATTACTTCTTATAAGATCAGCTACCTGCTAGTGAAACTGCCGTGAAAAATGGTTCAAACGTTTTGGAGATAGTACTGCAAACGAAGCAATGGGTAAAAGCTAGTCCAAAATAAAAAAGCTTCAATTACTTTTTATAACGTTAGCTATCAGTCAGTGAAAGTCCTGTTAAAATAGGTCCAATCGTTTTGGAGGTAGTACTACAGACGAAGCCACAGATAACAGCTAGTCTAAAATAAAGTAGCCTATGTCACCCGCTGTAATTTTAACTATCGTCAGTAAAATTTCTGTCAAAATCGGTCCAGCCGTTTCGGAGATTACCCGGAACAAACAGACAGACAGACAGACAAAATTTAAAAAATTGTATTTTTATATCAGTATCGTGTATAAGTTCATATCCAATCAGTAAAAAGTCGTTATTTTGATATTACATACAGACACTTCATTTTTATTATATGTATAGATAAATAATGAGTATAGACACATTCAAAGATGTCGGAATATATGTTTCTGACGAGAGTAACATAACGTTTCCTGTAATACATTTCCGTACTTAGGATCTACGCAAAGGTATACGTACCTTTCATGTACATCTGTCTCTATATATACGTATATACATATATCTTCATGTGCATTATAGACGGCTTAAACTAGGGCTGTCACATCCACTGTCACTTGTATGATATAGTAATATAACACTTTCATAACTTATATTGGTATAAATGCCTAGTAAGCTATTAGCTAACGGCTACAAAAACCTGACTTGCTTAGAGGGAAACCATAATTTAATATTGCGAATCCCACTAGAATCTCATTCCTTTGTTCTACAACGTATAAATGTTAGTACAAGAATACTCAAGGCAAGGGTCATCACAAAATACTTAGAGAAAGCTTAATTTGAATCCAGTAAATCAGTTAAATTCAGCTACGACTTTTTTCCCTTGTATTTTTTTCCATACAATCATGCAAATATATCATTACTTTTTATTTATTTCATTTTTTAATTAATATAACTGAAATGATTAATCACCTTCTTCTTCTTTCTTCCCACCTAAATAATGTCGGCAAAACATGTTCTCCTTTTCCACTCTCCCCTATCAGATGTCGTCACAGTATTTACAACCTTTTATACACATATCATTTATCACACAATCAATCCATACGTTTTTCGGTCTTCCTCTACTCTTCCCCTTTCCCCTTCCAATTCCCCTTCCAAACTCTAGACTTTTCTTGTTAGACTTTCATGTTTTCTCATAATCTGTTTGTACCATACTAACCTATTTACTCCTCAGCTTCTCTGTCACTGGTACTATTTTCAAACTTCCTCTGATATACTCATTCTTAATCTTATCCGTTCTGATTATACCACACATCCATTTTAACATTCGCTTCTCTGCCACTTGTAATCTTTTCTCAGACGTCTCTTTCCTAATCCAGACCTTGGATTCATGCACGGCTATTATGTTTTGTTTTAAAAAGTATCAAGTTCCTTATATCCCGATATAATGAACTTATATGTTGTATTTATTACAATCCGTCAAGATGCTTACTGCCATGAAATAAATACCTGTTATTTTGTTTACTGAATTTACCAGATATATAAAATTCATTATATAGCCCAATTTTTGGAAAATGTCTATCTAATATCCCGCTGCAACTCTCTGTAGCGTCTACGGTCTAATTTCTAAATTACGTTAATTAACTTTCTTGACACTAGCTAAAATTATTTTCTCACAATCCATCCATACCTTTTTCGGTCTTCCTCTACTCCTATATACTATCACCTTCATACTCATAACTTTTCTAGTTACATGACTTTCATCTTTCCTCATAATACGCCCGTCCCGATCTAACCAATTACTTCTTAACTTCTTTGCCACTGCCACTGGTGCTATTTTCAAACTTCCTTTATCATAGTCATTCTTAATTTACACCACACATTTGTCTTAACATTACAGATGTAATAAGTTTTCATCCGTCGCTTGCGTAGCACAGCACTCGGATCCATTTAACACGACTGGTCTTAATATAATCTTACACACGTTCCCCTTGAGTTTCACCTATATGCGTGGGTCAATATAAAGTACTATTAAATGAACAGTTATTATATATATGTAGTCCGGTGAAACTGTAGAGGCCTGGTGAGGTTACCAGTGTAGTCAGTTCGATTAAAAAAAATTATATATATTTCTAATTGTAATTATTTCCTCAGAAACGGATTGTTTTTAGAATGATTTTTGTGCTATTAGGTGTATTCTAGTAAGATACATGTCGGCCAGACGTTTGGTATTTTATCGTTATATAGGTGACAACCCTAAGCCCTAACAGTGCCCGTTTCCAGCTGCGAGAGAAAACTAAGTTAAGTCTATATTGGCGAACCCTGGACTAGTACATGTGATTAGAGCATGCGGAAGCGTGCGACGCGTTAGCTACACATGCAAGCGAGTATACACTCGTATAAATTGCATATAAAATATTACATATTATTAGGTATTTCATTCTATACATACAAGGAAAATACAGTTCCTTTAAGACTTTAATCATATCAAAATTAC
Source organism: Antheraea assamensis (assembly GCA_035772565.1). Classification (NCBI taxonomy): domain Eukaryota; kingdom Metazoa; phylum Arthropoda; class Insecta; order Lepidoptera; family Saturniidae; genus Antheraea; species Antheraea assamensis. Next base: position 2,860,184 of record JAQQSE010000065.1, read on the forward strand.
TAAACGTGTCGGTATAGAACTATGACAATTCGATGTAGACTTTTTCGTAGATGATTCTAGAATACTTTTTGGATTCCATTGAGCCTCGCTATTTGTTTTTTTTTCATTAATAGTTGTTTTTGAATGCACAACAAAGCGGTCGGATATTAGCTAGTTTTTTGTATTGACAGAAATAAATATATAATTACTTTTGTGTAAGAACAGTCTACTAATTAAAGTGGTCGCTTTTTATATTTACTTAAGCGAATATTTAGGCTCAATATGTATTAGAGGGATTATCCGGGACACCAAACAAATAAGTTTCCGTATATTTGTCACTTCCTGTGGGTTTCCGTCGAAACCTCATTGAATTGTCAACAGCTGTGACTGTCACACCGCTTAATTTGGTTTTCCTATATAACAATTTTACTAATTTGAAAAGAGGTTGATCTATTTGTCTTTCATAACTTTTTTCTAGATTTATCTATCTTTAGATAAATATACACTTAGATGAATAAAACAGATCAGTGTACGTTTTTCTCTTTACTTGCCAACCAATTTTTTTATTTTTATCTGTTTAGTAAATATAAAATAGATTCAGTGTTAACAATTTAAAAAAAAAGGTAATGGTTTTCTTCGTATCATTGAGGTGTCGATTTTTTTTTCGAACTGACTACACTGTTGGCTAGTTAAGGCCGCTACAGTTTCACCAGACTACTGTTTTTATTTACAAATCTATTGGTCATACTTTAAACTACTTACATCTACAACTACAATATTTCTACAATACTCGATACAGTATTTATCATAAAAAACAATCAAAAAGAAATACAGATTATAATATCTACATATTAATAAGTGAAGGAAATAATGTAGACCCCTTATTATCGTCAAATTCCGACCACTGGATGATTACATTATCATTTTTTTATTATTATTTTGTAATAGGTCATCCCCGTAACTTCTAATGGTATATGGCTATAGATGATAGAAGACGAAGCTTAGAAAGTGGTCCGACTTTAATACAGCTATCGCCTGTACCGATAAACGTATGTGATAAAAAAAAAACAGTATGTCGGTGGTACTCAGCTAAAAAGCAAATAAAGCTTACTAGTTGTCTTTTTCACTGAAATTCTATTCCTACTTTACGGTTCAAATAAGCGTCCATCCAATCAAAAATGCATTTCCAATTATATTGGAAAAATGATTGAAACTCGTTCAATTAATGTCATTGGAAATAATCGTGAAAAGCAATTGAAACAAGCAGCGTTATTGCCAAGTATTTTTAGTTATCTGCTACAAACCATGAACGGTGTCTTGTACGGCTTCAATGTTTTACGGATTCGCTACGGCGGTCTCTACGTAAGCGATTTAGAAAAACTTAGAGGCGTAATTTACTCGTAGATAAAATCTTTACACTAGATATTTTATTTTATTTTGTACTATAGCAATTTGAGTTGTCTTTAAATATAAGCTGATAACCGCGACTTCGTCTGTTTTGTTCATTATCTTAACAAAATATTTTATGTACAAAAGAATTGAACTTAATTGGAGTGAAGTGAAGTATAAAGCCAGAACGAAATGAAAAAGCATCGTATCTGCCCTCTGTCTAAGTTTAGGGACATAGGATATCAAGAGAGAGACAGAGGAAATAAGATATAGCAATTGAAAGGAAAAACATACTTTGCTTACAAAGTTTCGTTGTAAACAATGTTATCCGTTTACTTCCCATATCTTACGCATGCGTATCACACTGTTTGCTCCATTTCTTACACAATAAGGAAACATACATCGCTGAATACGTAGTATCTACAAAGACAGTAATTTTTAAATTATTAAATCTTTATATTAATGAAGATATTGTGATAATTCTTTACTTGATAAGGAATATAATAGCGGCACACTATAATGGCCGTTTTGACACGTTACAATAGTGGCGTCAAATGTCGATTTATTATCGAAAAAAAAATCAAATGCTGCTTTGTTTTGCATTAAGCATTGACGCGAGTTTGCCGGAAGTGGTAGTTGTGCTGGACAGCGATCCTATATATATATATATATTAGGGTGTACAAAAAATCGACCTTTTTCTTCTTCAAATGATCGTGTAATTTTACCATAGAGTATTAAAACAGATACTGGAAAAAAAAGTGAAAGTGACAATGGCGGAATGGTTAAGATCAGTAGAATATTAATGCCATGTATACAGATTTAAAACGAATTTTGAAACATTTGTGCTTAATTTACATTTTATTCCGAGTGATTTCGCAACACGAGTTAGTGTGTTGCTTTAGTTAAAATTACTTTAAACCTAAACAGAAATCCAAGACGATAACCTGTTTCTTTTTATGCGAGGTATATTTTCTTAGACAAAGAGTATATCAGTCATTGTATTGAAACTTAAAATTTGTATCATTATTTTACACTTATTCACGACGAACTGTTTAAAAGTAACTTGGAACAAAAAAAAAAGGTTACATGATTTACTGTATGTTAAAGTGTATTTAAAACTCGCGATCACATTGTCCCGGTATCGACACTTCTCTTTCATGCTCCAATGGACTGAAGCGTGTTCAGTTCAGTATAAAGTATTGATGAATATAGCTTTGATTGTATCATTCTTTTCATGTTATAAAGTAGAAGATGAGTTATATACACATGCACATCCATATTATTTTAAGTAACTACTCAAGTTTATATGCTTATAAAAATAACCTAGACAAAAACTGCAATCATAAGGTCAACCAGAATTAGGTCGCAACTCGAGGAACTGGAGTTGGAACATCTCATGAAGTGTTTTTGGCAACCCCTGTCTCCGAGAGAAACACAGACGCGTTAGGAATATCTGTTAATCTGTTCGTGAAGTTGTAGATACGGGACCTGTCAGATAATAAGCGCTACAATGCTTGAGATTGTTCTGTGATGGGGATCTATGTGGCTTCATGTAACACTTATTTACTTTTTTCATCTCTTTCTAATATTTATACATATATTGATATATATTGTGTATATAACATATAAACGTATTCTTTCTTTTTTCTAAAGTCGCGTTTAGTGATTTCGCAGTTGAATCATGAAACAGTTGTACCAATCTTGAATAAGAATAAGTTTAGTTTAGTTACATTTTAACAACATTGCTGTCGTATTTAATGGCATCATAAAAAAAAAACAAAAATAAAAAAACCAGTGACGCTGAATGTATGAAGGTATTATATTTTTCGTTCAAGTATATTTTGAAATGCTTACAAAAATTGTTTTTGATACTTTATTTTCAATTAACGGAGGTGGAAGTATAAATAATATTCAGGCTAGCTGCAAACTTACGAAGTGATTTACGTACAAAATATAAGTACCAAACGTAAAGCGACAGACGCAGGTCGTAGACGTTAGAGATAATGCTCTCGCTCGTAAGACAAATGTTCCCAGCATGGACTTGACGCGAGGTTGTAAAAATAAATAAAGGGTCCATACTAACGCGTGTCATCTTGATTCTTATACACATGTTGTGTTGGGATTTCAACCAACATAAGTACAGACCGCTTGACTAGATGTGAATTGTTAAAAAATATATATAACCATTTGATGTAAAAGTTAAATTTAGTTTTCGCTCAATTATATATATCGGGGGTATTACTATTGAACTGCGTCCGTACTATAGATTCGTAGTAATGACGGACTACTATTATGCCACGTTCTGAAACACCACTGGTTGGCAGTATCGTCAGTTTATGTATCTTGATTATTATCGGCTTTCTGCTTTGGCTGAATGCCTTAAAAAGCGTCCGATGACTAGACACTAGGCACTAACATACATGTGTATACATATGTGTTTCACGAATTCATATATGTATATTTTTTTTTATTAACGTGGGGAAATCCCTTATGGGTACCCACTCTCCCGGGGGAGAGAGTGGGTTATGTGTGACAAGATAGCCTAGCTTAGTTTAGCTTAGTCAGATCGGGATACTCGGCGACAGTTCAAGCGGAGGCGCACCGTGTGCCCTTGTATTGATCACGTATAAAATCGAGTGAGTGCCTTAAGCGCTCCCGTTCGTAGTCCGGTGAAATTGAAGAGCCCAGGTGAGGCTAACAGTGTAGTCAGTTCAAAAAAAAAAAACGCACTCGGTACTCTCGCTCAGATATTTGGACTGTACATATCTGCGGATAATTCGTAACTGTACTCAGTATTGCATTTGTGTATCGGCTAACGTTCTTAATCGATTAGTTTGGTGGATTGATCGATCAAATCATAACCATGACGTCACTGTGGATTACGTGACACTTTTACATGGACGCCATTTTATCTTCGCGACAACTTATAAGTTACGACGCATGAGATGAAGTAGTATAAACGACTAGATATGAGTATATGTAATTATAATATAAGTAGAAAACATATTTAATTTACCCGAATTAATATAAATAATTAGTATTATGTACATGATTATACCTACGAATATAATATTATGATAATTTCTCTATGCTACCAAAAAATAAATACATTGTTTTCAGCATTAATAGTCCTCTTTTTGCTACTTTTATATCTCCTTTCTAGGGGTTCCTTTATTTACCTGTCACTTGTGAAATGTCTGTGTGGAGAATTAAGAATAAAAACCATTTTTCCATTCTGTTCATTTCCGTTACATGAATTAATTACGAACGCTTTTGTATAATTAATTATCTTTGCGGTCGTGTAATTTATATTGACGAAATAAAATAAAAAATACACAACATTTTTTTTTAATAATAAAATCAACGGCGTTCCAAATAGTTTATAATTAAAGCTTTCGTCTGGTCCAAACTACATTTCATAAAAGCAACATTCAGATTTATTAAATTGACACCAGTGACATTTAAAATTACATTTCCACGAAAAAACTATATTAACAAAAACGAATAGATTTGAAAAGACGAATTTACGAAATATGGAGTTATATAAAGAGACTACATTTTTCACTAATTAAAGTATCGCTGTAGCTTGGAAATGTGAAGTTATATAAGAGACTACATTTTCACTAATTTAAGTATCGCTGTAGCAAATTATGAAACATAAAAGTCGTAGTAAAAAAGGTCATAATTTAACCTATCAGGTTTTGGTCAAGTTTTATCACAGATTCTTCAGCAAATTATTTTTAATTAAGTAATACTAAGGTTAAAGTTCTTGGCCGATTGCTCCCCAATATAGGGGGGCCGAGCGCCGACTGCCGTAGACTATACATGGGGGTCGTGCGGGCAATGGCCATCTACAGGGCACCGGTGTGCGCCAACGTCCTCGGTGCTGCCAATGTGCACGCGCTACGCGCCACGCAGCGCATTTTGGCACTGAGGGCGATACGGGGATACCGCACGTTGTCCTCGTCGGCGCTCTCGCGCTCGCCGGCTCCCTGCCCTGAGAGCTGGATGTGAGGGTGCTTGCCGCCGTGTATGAGTTCATGGCGGCAAGAAAACGTTTGGAGGAGCTACCGGCTCCCAGGGAGATAGAAGCGAAGGACCTGGCGGACGCGCGGTATGGCCGTTATACCATGGATGCCGTCCACCCATTCCTGCCGGAGTGGATTGGGAGACGCTGGGGCTCCCTAACGTTCTGTCTGGAGCAGGTACTCACCGGACATGGTTGTTTCGGGTGGTACCTGCACGGGATCGCACTCAGGGAGCCAACCGCCGCATGCCATGAGTGCGGCACTGAGGAGGGTACCGTGCAGCACACTCTGTCTGAGTGTCTGGAGGCTTGTCGCTGCTGAGCGTGGTTGCGACCATGCTCGGCAGCGAACAGGTGTGGAATACGGTGGCCTCCTTTTGCGAGGAGGTCTTCTCGCAAAAGGAGACGGCGGAGAGGGCCTGAGAGCTAGACCCTCTTAGCGGCCCTCTCCGCCAAAGGAGGGCCGGTGGAAGGAGGAGACGATTTGCCCATCTCCTCATTGCACAGGTCCGGCTGACGAGGGGAGGTAGCTGGTTGTGTACCCAGTCTACCTCCCTATATGGATGGAGCCTGGCGGCCAACTTCCACCGCGCTGACCGCTGGGGCGGCATGGTGATAGCCTCAGCACGATCCCATGCCGCCCCAACCCAGAAGCGGTGGTCGGTACGCCGTGGGGTTTTAGTCCGTGCGAATCGGACATAACCTATTCTCTCCTACGAAATCTCATAAGAGATTTCCTCACCGTAATAAAAAAAAAGGTTAAATGCATTTTAATATTCGAATTTGAGAGGTCATCACTTCAATGGTAAGGACCGATATATTACATTTTTACAAGCTGTAAATTGTACTTTAGCACTGTTATTTATCTTATATTTCTACAATAACTATAGACGATATTATGTGTGGTTTGGCACACTTTACTTGTTATAATTACTCTGTAATGGAGTAAATACTTTAGTTATAGCAACATGGATAGTGCGATAATACTCTTTTAAGTTCAAATATATATACTTACCAATTTCTGTAACTATCGATGGAACAATAATATATTTGATATGCCTCTGCAGTATCTTGTTATATATAAAGAGAGATTTTATATGTTAATTAATTCCCTTATACTTAATATTTTCGTTCCATTCATGAATGCATTAGACGCATACAATTTCTTGCTCGGCACGATCGGTATGCGGTATTTTTTATCACTAGTTAATCTCTTGTTTTCCAACTTGAGGAAACTCTTAATGAGCTCTCTACCGCCCGGTGGCACGGGAGCGTTATATGATACTCATACATACTACACCCACACGGTGTACCATCCGCCGCCTTTATAGGACGGCACAAGGTCGTTTGAACATTGAACCGTGCCACCCCAGCAGCCTACCCGGTGCTTAATACCGTCTAATCAGAAATCAATCAGGTACAAACCTGTGCAATGAGAAGATGTGCCGCCTGAACTAACTGCCGAGCTTTGGCTATAGTGGGGAAAGGGGACTCACGTAACACCGCCTCCTTCGTCTAACTTTTTTTAAAGGTGGAGAAACTTATTAGTAGTACCTTTTGCATTTGGGGGAGCAAGAGTGTTATGTGACATTTAGACCACCCACTGTTCGAGACAACTCGGTCGACACGTAACCGTCTTCCCGTCCGCCAAACGAATACAATGGAAAGTCTGATCCTCCGCCCCTTCCCACTTGGTCTGGCCTGGCAGTGGAGAAGACGCCTCCTAGAACCGTCACCCACCACTATTGTTTAGTGAGATTGTCTGTTCACCCTTTATAACTTTTTTACTTGGCTTTCTCTCACGATCACTTTTTAAGGAGGTTTTCTACATCCACTCCCTGATTGAAGCAAGCTCGTGCTTACTCCGTCCCCTGTTCCCTCTGATAGGCAGAGGAGTATCCTGAAGGAACTTCGTCTACCGCGGGATACTCTCCGGTCCGACACTGGATACCAACCCCCAGGAGTGTTTCTCAGCTCTCCAGCCTAATCCGCAGTATTCTGTGCGACAGGGTCACCTCGCTTAGTATATGGCTCATGACTACGCACTAACGGTCCTAAAGCTCCTCTAACGGGTACTATTCATGCTTGTGATTCCATCACATCCAGATCGAAGTTGGAAGTCCCTCATCACGCCTGCTTGACCTCATCGCATGTCTAATGTAATCTAGCAGGATGCTGTCAGTTGGAGATTAGATTAGATAATATTGATACATAATACATCAAATCGGTAGACCGACTATGCCAAAGATGACAGTCTTTTAATTAAATAAAACAGAGATAGTTGTAATCAGTTTGCTGATCATAGATTTAATATACAAGCGCTGTTGCTTCAGGCTGATGGACTGTACGATATTACAGACTTTTACAACTTTGCTGACGAAATAGTTATTCTATTATCTTGATATTATTATATATTATCTTGAATTTTTATGTTATCTACACATATCATCAAGCTCCCAAGCGGCTTGTCTTTTTCCAACACTTCCAACAATTGTCGTTATATTTCAACTAATTTACACAAAACCTTCTTCGTGTATTACTCTATCTATTGGTGAAGACCGCATCACAATCCGTTCAGTAGTTGTCGAGTTTATCGTGAACATACACACAGACAGACGCGGTGGATGACTTTGTTTTATAATATGTAATGTGATGAAATAATTGCGAAAAATTTTATTTTATTGGCCTGCATAAAAATATTATACTATTCATATATAAAAACTGTTCGCTCTATTTGCTGCCCAAAATTTATATTTGTATATTTTTATTTTATATTTATTTATTTAGTGCTATTTAATTATTATGAAACAACTAAGACTAAGGTCAGTCATAGAACATACAATTGAATACGATTTTTTTTTTTTTTTTTTTTTTTTTTTTTTCGAACTGACCTACACTGCCGGCTTATTCCGCCTTCACAGTTCCACCGGACTACTAAGGGGAGCGCTTAGGGCACTCACCCGGTTGTTTTTAGGCGAAACATCTCAAGGGCACTCGGTGCACCTCGGCTTGAGCTGTCGCCGGATTCCCGAAATAACTAAGCTAGCTAAGCTATCTATCCATACAATACTCATATATGAATTCGTGAAAAATGCATGTGTGACCATGCATGTTTCACGAATGTATATGTGTATTTGGTATCTGACTACTGTGTTACGTGACCTATTTCAGTCCGAAAAGGGCAAAAAAACAGCCCACCACTGAGTGCCTAGATGTGCAAGAGTGTGGGGTGATCGTGTAAGTGTAGAACATGTGTAAATCACTGTATTCGCGCGAGTAACATACTCGAGGGCTCCACACCGAGGGACTACCTAGGCTCGAGCAGTTACAAGAAAATCGCGACGAGTGTGCGGGATCGAATCTTCACCCCCCGCTCACGGAGGCGTGAGCAGAGAGAGTCGCGGGCGTGGGCGCAAACACGCATCTTTTGAGAGGGAATCGAGCTAAAAAATAAAGTACAACGGCACGGTGCCGATTTAACTAAATAATTACGTAACAAATCCTAATATATCGGTCTATTATGTATGAACACGCGGGTTCGATCTGATATTTTGATTTACGCGAATTTATTTATGCGCGGCGCGGGTTAATTGCTGTACCGTGGTCGCGACGGCCGGGAAAGCGGAGATAGCGTTTAAGAGCCCGAGCTCAGACGTACTATTAACTAACGCGTTAAATGCGATTATCTCTTGTACATCGTGTACCAAGAGTAAGCGAGCTATCCAGTCTATACCGGAGGTCGAAGCTGAAACCGCGATAGGTGGCGCAGGAGTGGACAGAGCCTTTGGGGGCTGGGGCTTGGCTTTAGGAGCCGAGGGAGCTGGTGGGGAAGGCCTTACGCGCCAGGAGAGCGCGCTCGGCGGAGTGGCGGATGCTGCCGGCGCACTGGAGGTGCCCGGCAGTTCGGGGAAAGCCTTCTGGCTTTGTATGGGCGGAGGCGGAGGCCGATTCGTCCGAGTCGGCGGGCCGTGCGCCCTGGACCGGGTCGCACGACCGCCGCGACGGTGATAGGTCGAGCGAGGCGCACGGGGACACCCGCGATAGTTCGCGGTATGACCCGTTTGCTCGCAGAGGACGCAGCTCGGCGGCTCGACGGATTCGGGAGTGCGGGGGCACTCCTTAGTGGAATGATCCCCGAGACACTTGACACACCTGGGACGCAGGTGGCAGTGTCGGGCGGAATGACCGTACACCTGGCAGTTGTGACACTGCGAGGGTACCTGGGACTTGCGAGGAAGCTCGACGTAGACAGGGGACAGGCCGCAAACTGAGTTGAGGCTGAAAATAGCCTTGCCTTCCAAGGAGCGGTCCAGAGTGACCAACACCAAGTTGAAGGGGGCCTTCGTACGGGGGTGGCGCATGCGCTGCACGCTCCGGACTGGGAAGTCCTGACCGTTCAGGCAATCGCAGATGTCGTATTCGGTGAGCTCAGAGGGAACTCCCCGAATGACGACACGGAGGCGGCGCTCTTCCTCGAGCGCGTGGGTGAAGAAAGGGAGCTTACGCTCCCTGAAGTATTTGGTGAGCTCGCGATGCTCATCGGGGGTCGAGACACGAATAGAAATGCCGGCAACAGTGTTGACGGCAGACTTGTAGACGATTTCCTTTGACTTAAGGTCTTCAGAAATCTCTACCCATCGAGCTTTGTCACGGAAGGTGACGGGAGGCGGTAGGCGTGGCTTCTTGGCCGCGACCGCGGGTTCCGCAGCCGAGGCTCGAGCCGAATTCGCGGCAGAGGGCGTGGGAGAGGCTCGGGGCACCCGAGCGCCACCTATATTGGGCTGCTTTGGGGTCGGACGTCCCGCAGCAGAGTCGCTATCGGTCTGAATCGCGGCGCGTGGGCGTTTACCGCGGCGCGTGACGGTTGTGAAACCGTCGTCATCGGCGGGCGTGGTCGCGGGCGCAGGCACGGTCGCGGGCGCAGGCGCAGGCACGGTCGCGGGCGCAGGCACGGTCGCGGGCGCGGTCGCGGGGACTGTATCGTAGTCCATGTCAGAGTCGTCATCGGAATCGAATTCCGAGTACCTCGTGAACGGGTCGTCCGGGAGATTCGCGAAAGGGTTCGCGGAGAAACAACGCGGTATCTTACCGGGAGGGTTGCGCGCGTAGACTTTCCGGAGTCTATTGTATTCCGTGTCCGGGCCAAAGGGAAAACGCGACGCGACGCGAACGCGAATCTTCTCTTCAAAAACTGCACACGGCGCGGCGCGAAGAACGACGCTCTGCACGGCACACGACGCGCTGCACGACTCTCGAAGCGCAGCACGAGGCACGACGCGTAGCACGGCGACTCGACGCACTGCAAACAGTGTGCACGGCTTCGCACCGAAAAGTGCGGTTTAAATGGTGCACTAATGGAGGTGCACCGTCGCTCTGAAAAGAGCGTACGATCGACAGTAGCCGCTCGAACACACTAAACTTCCGGACACACACGAAAATATCCGACAACTGCGCGCGAGTTGCCGAACTTAACGGACCGTCAGAGCTGCGAGCGGGCGCGTGCGCACTCGGCCGCTGCTCAAACGAGACTCATTGAATACGATGCTTTTTTTTTTTTTTTTTTTTTTTTTTTTTTCGAACTGACCTACACTGTTAGCCTGGCAAGGCTCTACAGTTCCACCGGACTACTAAGGGGAGCGCTTAAGGCACTCACCCGATTTTATATGGACGACTAGCACAAGGGCGCACGGCACGCCTCGGCTTGGGCTGTCGTCGAAAACCCGAATCTAACTAGCTAAGCTAAACTAAGCTAAGCCTATCCGTATCATACCTGTATGGGTTCGTGAAATATACATGGTTACCAAGCATGTATGTTTTACGATCCCGTACATGTATTTTGTATCTATCTATCTGTGTTCTAAACTATTACAGTTCGAAGGGCAAAAAAACAAACAAAAACAGCCCACCACTATGTGTACCTACGAGTGAGTGTGTGTGCACGTGTGTGGGGTGATCGGTGTTGTGTTGTAGACGAGTGTTTGATCGAATCAGTGGTACTCTGTTCGCGCATGCAAGCTGCTCGAGGGCTCCATTCCGGGGGATCGGACCTCGGCTAGAGCAGTTGCCGAGGGAGGCCTAAGAATGTGTGCTGGGGCAAAATTCACAGCCAAACCGCGGCGGCGTGATCTGTGATTACGCGGGCGTGGGCGCGCACACGCTGTGTTTCGAGGGACGGAAGGGTAGTCTTGATTACCTAGCGAAATTTCTTCGGGAGGGTCGGTGAAAATGTAACGCGGACGTCTTTTGTAACGCGGCGCGCCTGGCACGGTATCGTAAGTCGCGGCGGATACCACTAACGGATTGGGATGATTCATGGCTCTGTCGAAATAACTAGTCGTGAGAGTTTTTACGTACTCCCAGATAGACGGCATCTCCAGGTCCCTATGGAGGTCGACTCTCCGGATGTACCACGGGGCACCGATCGCCTTTCGTAGAAAACGGTTCTGTATTTTTTGTAAAATCTTGAAGTTCGCTTTTGACATATGCGCGAAAACGGGACAGCTATACGTCAAAATCGGACGAATACACATTTTGTAAAGTGTGAGCTTATGTCTGACGGACATTTTGCTCTTAGCACATAACAACGGATGCAGACGACCCAAAACCATAGCGGCTTTGTTTCGTACTCTCACTGCATGCTGCTTAAACGTGAGGCGTCTATCTAACGTGACACCGAGATATTTGACCGTAAGGGCCCAAGGAATCTCGGTGTCATACAATTTAAGGGACTTTATATTTCTCGGACGCGGACGCTGAACCGGGTCGAAAAAGATCGCAGCGCTTTTCTCGGGATTAACCTCTATACGCCATCGAAGAAACCATTCGCCGAGTTCCTCGATGGCCCTATTCATACGGATAGCTAAATGCGACGGCCGCCAATCGGAAGCGTAGATTACTGTATCGTCAGCGTAACAACCTACCTCGAACCCCGGGGACCGAGGTAGGTCACTGATGAACAGGTTGAAGAGGGAGGGCGCGAGGATGGACCCCTGGGGCACTCCTGAACGTATCGGGTGGGGCTGGGATAACTCACCTTCCACTCTATAGCGGAAGGTCCTATCTGTGAGAAATTCGCGGATGATGTGTACTAAACTAATAGGAATACTAGACTTAAACAGTTTATAGACTAGCCCGTCGTGCCAGACCTTGTCGAAGGCCTTGGCGACGTCAAAGAAGACCGCTATTGTACGTTTCGGTTTAGGCTTGGCCGGACTGACCTGGCGCTGGGGGTCTTCATTAAATTTCGAGAATATGTACTCCGTGAGGCGGTGTACTTGGTTCGTGCACGAGTGTTGTGCACGGAAACCGAACTGCTCAGGCGGCAGCAGATTCAACCTTGTTATCGTGGTCTGTAGGCGGTTCAAAAGGAGCCGCTCGTATAGCTTGCCTAGTGTATCTAATAAACTAATAGGGCGATAGCTAGCGGGAAGCGTAGCTTTTTTGCCGGGTTTGTGTATGCCTATCACTATGGCCTTTTTCCAGACGGCTGGAAAGTGACCCTGGGACATGGCAGCATTGAAGATGCATACCAGCAGAGCAATGATGAAGTCAGGAAGGAGCTTCAGTACCTCGTTCCTGATTCCATCGGGACCTGGGGACTTCCTAAGCTTCAGACGCTTGATAGCGGCCGTCACTTCGTCAAAAGTAACCGGGGTTAGGGTATCCGCGCGAGGAGACGCGAGAAAGCTATCTACCGCGGATTTTATCGATTCGATATGGACAGGGTCAGTGTTAGCAGTGTTTGGAGAACATTGCTCCTCTAAACTCGCAGCGAGACACTCCGCTTTGTCTATACTTTCGAACGCGGGAGGCAACCCATGACCTCTGTCTAACGGGGGCATCGATGCACTCTGCTCTGATTTGAACTTACGCGTGAACGTCCAAAACGCCACGTGGGACGGCTGGATATCCTCCAGGAGTTTGTCCCACCTGGCGGCTCGGATTTCTGCGATACGAGTTTTAACTAACTTTTGTAATGAACGTAATCGAACGCGATTGTCTTCGGTCGGGTAAGTGTCGTAGGCTCGGGTCGCGGCGTTCTTTTCCGTGATCAACGCCCTCACGTCGTCAGGGAGTATAAAGCGGCGATCGTTCACCGCTTGTACCTCTCTCGAGGTCACCCTGACGGCGGTCTGGAGGTGGTCGACCAGGGAATCGATAGCCAGATCCGCGTCGGCTTTAGACACCAACACGTCCGGAATTCTATTTAGACTCTCCGAGGACGGATTGTCTTTCAAGTGACTGCGGAGTTTCGCGTAGTCAGCTGCGCGCACGGACTGACAGTCGATATCGAAATCTGAACCTAGTTGCAAGATAACGGGGCGGTGATCTGAGTCTAGTTCGTGTACGACTTGTATGAGTCGCACAGAAAGCTGGACGTTTTTTAAAAGAGCTACGTCTAACACTGTCGGGCGACAGCGATCCTGATAGTGAGTGGGTTCCGGCGGGGCTATGACGTCAAAAGCGAGATCGCCACTTAGTTTGTCGAGTGTCACCCCGTTGCGGGAAGTACTCGAACTATTCCAAATGACGCTCCCACTGTTGAGGTCCCCTGCTATGATAACACTGTTACTTAACGCGAACAGCGCCTCCAAGTCAGACTTGAGAAGCTCTTTACTCGGTTTAAGATAAGCAGAAACTATCGTTATGTTCGCGTGACCGGTCATTCCTAACCTGCACACTGACACTTCCATATTTGTAAGAACGGGTGGCTCTACTGACATACAATATAACGAACGTTTAAAATAAATCAAAGTGCCGCCCCCGCGGGCGACACGGTCGTTTCTGATAATATCATAATTCGCGATACGCGGATTATTCATTTTCGGCTTAAGGAGCGTTTCCTGTACTAACAATATATCTATCTGCCTATCGTGTAAGTAGTCGGCTACTAAGTCGCGTTGCGTACGGAGATTTCTCGCGTTAAAAAACGAAAGACAAAGAGCGCGCGGTTTAATTTTACTCGGCGGTGTGAATACTATTTATTGTTATTTACTGCGGCGCGGGCGAGGCGTTGTATCGTCGCGGCAACGTTTGGGAATGCAGAGACCGCATTCAAAAGACCGATGTCCCTATTACTATTTAAAATTTTATTGAATGCGACTATTTCGCTAATGTCGTGCTCGAGTAAGACTTGAGACAGCCAATCGATGCCCGAGAGAGAGAATGAAAAGGCATGAGAGGGCTGAGCGGGCAACGCTCTTTGAGGCTGAGGCTGGGGCTGCGCCTGAGGCTTGGAAGCCTGAGGTTGAGGCCTAGGAGCCCAGGGGGCGACAGGGGCCCGCCAGGACTGGGGGGCTTGCGGCACAGAAGGTGCCACGCACGGCATCGGGGCCGGAGTTACCGGGGTACGGGAGGAGCCCGGGAGGCCCGGGAAGGTCTCAACGGACATAAGAGGTGGAGGCGGAGGGCGGGCAGAGACAGCAGGAGCCCTACGGGCTTGTCTCGCCTGGCGTGGGCGTTGCGGGCGGGGCGCGCGGGGACACCCGCGATAACTCGCAGGGTGGCCCGCGTTACCGCACAGAACGCAGCTGGGAGGCTCGGGAGTGTCGGGAGTGCGAGCGCACTCCTTCGTGGGATGGTCACCGAGGCACTTGACGCACCTGGGACGGAGATGACAGCCTCTGGCTGTGTGGCCATAACTCTGACAGTTATGACACTGAGACGGGGTATGAGTCTTGCGCGGCGGTTCGGCGGTGATGCCGCAGACCGTGGTGAGGCCGAAAATGGCCTTGCCTTCTACGGAACGGTCAAGGATGACCAGAGCCATAGGGTAGGGAGCTTTGGTGCGGGGGTGGTACATCCGGTGTACCTCCCGCACTGGGAAATTTTGCTCCTTAAGGGAGTCTGAGATTTCCTCGGTGGACAACTCCACCGGGACGCGCCTAAGTACGGCTCGGAGAAGGCGCTCTTCTTCGAGCGCGTAAGTGAAATAGTTAAGCTTCCTCTCTCGGAGGTGAGAGGTCAGCTTGCGGTGGTCGATGGAGGTGGGGACTTTGACCTGAATACCTTGAGCGGTATTCAGGGCTGAGGTGTAACGGATACCCGACCCATTCATATAGGTCGAAATCGCGAGCCAGGAGGCCTTGTCCTGAATGGTAACGGGGGGCGGGGGGCGGGGCTTCTTAGCCTCGGCTACGGGACCCGTAGTGTCGGCTTGGGAGGGGGCGGGGCTAGCGTTGCCCGAGCGAGGCGTTCGATTGGCTGCGATCGCGGCTGATTTCGCGGGCACCCGGGCGCCATCTACTTTTAATGTTTTCTGAGCCGGGCGACCGGAGCCTGACTCAGAATCAGAGGCGCGCGACGCGGCGGCAATGGGCGGCGTGCGGACGCGTTTTCTATTTACGACAGTGAAGCCGTCGTTAGCTGGCGCAGAGTTAATAATATCTAACTCCATGTCGGAGCCGGCCTCCGAGCATGGAGTGGGTGTGACTAGGCTTATACGGTCTAACGGATTTTCCGGCGACCTAGGCGAGTCTAGCGCGGCGAACGAGTTCGCGGTCGCCACGCGGGGCGAGACTACATCTATTTGCTCTACAAGCAAGTGCGGGGCTTCGCGCCTAACCCTTTCTTTTAGCAACCTGAGTTCGATCATTTCTGCTTCTCTGGCCATCCCGGGGCCTGCGAGGGGGGCGGGGGAGGACATAATTAAACCTCCCTGCCTGAGGGGCAGGGGGGCACGCCAAAATTAAATTTACGGGACTATCCCGAGTCCGGACCAAAAGAGCTGTGGGCGAAGTGCAATGCCGCACAGAGAAGAACCTACAAAGCCTAGGGGGAGGCCCTATCAAGCCCAGGGCAGAGAACGCAGACCGGTAAACCGGGCTACGCCCAAACAGACACCCGGGGATGGAATGAGGGAATAGGAGGGTGGGAGGGCGATACCTGGACCTGACTAGGCGCACTCGCCAAGGCCAGACAACCCAGGCCCAACTGCCTTTACCGTTTGCCTCGGGGCAACCGGCGAGCGGACAGGGCGCTCTACTCACTCGTTGGCACCGTGACACGTATTCCCGTGAGTAGCCACTAAGCGTGGTCTTCGATTGACAGCGCGGGATGTCGCACCGAAAAGTGCGGTTTTATATTTGCACTAGAAGTGCGGCTTCGCAGCAGATGTTTTCTCTCTTCGAAATTCTCAGGCTCGAACACAATAGTACCGGACGATGATTCACTCGGCAACAATGCGGGTCGGGCAGCGACGAATTCGTAGAAATGCCAACACCTGGTGCGCAGGTAGCGCAGGTAGGCGAGCGCGGCGAGCCGGAAATGACCGAAGAAAGCCGAGCGCGGCGAACCGAACGGACCGTCAGAGCTGCGAGAGAGCGCACGTGCGTCCCCGACCGCGGCTCGAATCGGACTCCTCTGAATACGATGCTTTTTTTTTTTTTCGAACTGACCTACACTGTTGACCCGGAGGCCGCTACAGATTTACCGGACTACTAAGGGGAGCGCTTAAGGCACTCACCCGATTTGTATAGACGACTAGCACAAGGGCGCACGGCACACCTCGGCTTGGGCTGTCGTCGAATACCCGAATCTGACTAGCTAAGCTAAACTAAGCTAAACCTATCCGTATCATACCTGTATGAGTTCGTGAAATATACATGGTTACCAAGCATGTATGTTTCACGATTCCCGTACATGTATTTTGTATCTGACTATCTGTGTTCTAAACTATTTCAGTTCGAAAGGGCAAAAAAACAAACAAAAATAGCCCACCACTATGTGTACCTACGAGTGTGTGTGTGCACGTATGTGGGGTGATCGGTGTTGTGTTGTTAAATTCGAGTGTTTGATTAACAGTGTCACTGTGTCCGCGCGAGCAGCATGCTCGAGGGCTCCTTTCCGGAGGATCGTACCTCGGCTTGAGCAGCTGCCGAGGGGGGCCTAGGTATGTGTGCTGGAGCAAAATTCACAGCCAAACCGCGGCGGCGTGATCTGTGATTACGCGGGCGTGGGCGCGCACACGCATTATTTCGAGGAACGGAAGGGTAATCTGTGTTAGCTACCGTTATTTTATCGGGAGGATCGGAAAAAATATGTCGCGGACGTCTTTTATAACGCGGCGCGTTCGGTACGGCATCGTAAGTTACCGCGGATACCACTAACGGACTGGGATGATTCTTTGCATTCTCAAAATAATTACTAGTGAGGGTCTTAACGTACGCCCAGACAGACGGCATTTCCAGGTCCTTGTGGAGGTCGACTCCCCGGACGTACCAAGGGGCACCGACCGCCCTACGAAGAAATCGGTTCTGCAGTACTTGCAATCTCTTGAAGAGATTTTCTGACATGTGTGCGAAAACGGGACAGCTATATGTCAGAATGGGTCGGATACACATTTTGTACAGCGTGAGCTTGTGTCTGAGGGACATCTTGCTCTTGGAACAAACTAAGGGATGTAAGCGGCCCAAGACCATGGCGGCCTTGTTTCGCACTCTCTTAACGTGGGATCTAAAAGTGAGACGCCTATCAAGGGAAACTCCGAGATACTTGACCTCGGAGGCCCAGGGAATCGCTACCTTATAAAGTTTAAGGGGCTTGAGTTTACACGGCCGCTGGATGGGATCGAAAAAGACAGCGGCACTCTTATCGGGATTGACTTCTATTCGCCTGAATACGATGCTCACCAGTTCCTATTTAAATGAATGTAAAACTCAATATGTAAGCGACGCAGCACGACCATTGGCGGCGCGTGGCGCGGTAATCTGACGCCACGCATATGTTGTAAGGACGAACCGAATTTCGGGATTTTTGTATTTTAATTTTGATGTTTTTTTATATTAATCAACGTATTTAACATATAATTGCTATATAGGAGTAATTTTCTATTGTTCATGAATAATTAGAAATAGGAATTGGAAAGATATATTATTAATTGTAAAAGTATATATTAGAAAACATAAATACGCGAATTATAGAAAATAGGTAATTTTATGCTTGAATTATGTGTAATATGATCCATAATTAACGAATAACATAAATAAATAGGTATTAGGTATATAGGTTCGTCATAAATGGAAAATTAAGTTGTAAGATTCTAAAATTTCGTTGTAAAATTGTATGTTTTTCGCCAATAACTTTGCCATTATTAATTGTATAATTTATATGAAAATTGCATTATATAGAGCCCTTAAAGACGTACATAATAATATATAATACTTTGTAATTAGTTACATATTTAATAAGATATAACGTAAAAACTGCACGATCGATAGTGAAAATTGTAAACCGCGATGTTAAGAAATTGTACAATTCATAGGGGCTCTCATTACGGTATAGCCTCGAAGTACCTAAGCTCGAACGAGGCGTTACCGGCATGTGTAGCAGCAGCAGTATAGCGACAAGCAAGAAATAAGTTCGACAAAGTGAAAATAGTGAAAAGTATTGTGAATAGTTTGTGATTGGTTACTCAGACCATCTCATCGTCAGAATGTCAATCATCTGAATGTCAATCGTAGTGTCAGTCGTAATCTCTGGTCTGAGCTAACCTATTGTATTGTATATTGTGTAATTGTGTACTTTGTACCTTGAAGATTTCTGGAATAAACGCAGTGTTTTGTGTGAACGTGGGGTTTTCACTTCCCGCCAGCGTCCCGAATCCTACCTATACGAAGCCCGTAGTTTTGGCTCTCGAGCCGAGTCTCGGTGCGTTCGTAATACAATAGAATATAAAACAGAACAGGGAGAAAGTCTGCTTCCAACAACAAAACTTTACGGAACGACAGGATGCTCGACGCTACGCTATTGTAATATAAATTATAATACATTTTTTTCATACTGCTCCCCGCATTGTTTTAAATTATATAAAAAAAACCTCTGACCATACCTAAATTATACGTGATGAAATCAGATGTCGTTCATGTATAAATTTTAAATACACTGGTGGCATTTCTACAAATGGGTTATAATTGTTGAAGATGTGGCTTTAACACTAGTGTTTTTTTATCAAAGAACATTACGAATACCAAAAAGATAAGCGATTTTGCGATTATAATTACATGAACAGTGGTAGTAATCTATATATTTACAAAAATCAATTATTAGTGAAACTGATACCGAATGTATGTAAGCTCATCACTTGAGGACGGTTGCACTAATTTGGCAAATTCTTTTTCATTGTTTTTGTCATTGTCAGAATAAGATTTGTAAGGAAAAGTGTAAAATGTTGATAAATCTTTTCACAAATTTTATCTTACGCCTTATTCTACGTTTGTAGAAAAAACGATACTAACAATAGCTAAACATCAGGGTGTCGGTTTTTTTTCGTGACGGTGTGCGCGCGTATCGTAAAAATTTACTCTCATCATTTTTCCCTAACGCGCCAAAAGAAGTATAACTTCAATAAAAAAAAAACATATTAGAAACCAGCGAGACAAAAGACAAGTAGGGAAATCTTCAAACATATTGACAGAACTGACAGGTTGACATTCAGTTATTCAGGCCATAGTATAAAAGATAGATTTGTTATCAATATCTTGTTAACATACCCGTGCAAAGTTAAGGCGAGCAGCAGCTAGTCTTATACATATAAATGACTGTTGATTAATGAACTTCAATATCCTTTGACTTTGAGATTAACATGATTTTGATAAAAAGGATTTTAAATTCGATAACCATGAATGTTGGTACACCTAAGTATTCCTTAATGGTTTTTACGCCACCCATTTTAATATAATTCGCTACTAGATAATATTCCAGCACATCGACTTCTATATTGATCTACGTCAAAATTGATATGCGTATATATTTGAATTTACAGATATTTTCGAATTATACATTTTGATGTAGGTATATATAATTCAGGGATTTATTACAACACAATATAATAGCGTCAAATAATACAAAAAACGCATGTGAAACCTCAGGCGTAACTAATATTTTAACTAGTATTATAAATGCTAATTTAAATTCGTTTGTTTGTCACGTTTTCACTCCTTAGCACTTCCCGTGCCACGTATACCACCGTTAGTACATGTTAAAATTGTTTTTCAGGCCACGTGTACAACCGGTGGTACACGCAGTTACATTTATTTACCTACTGCTCTAAAACGTACATTTTATAACAAACGTAATTCTGAAATATACATTTCTACTAAAATAATAGGGTATTATACAAAATGTAGTATATAACAAAACATATATAAGTTTATATAATTGTATTGTATATATAACAATTAATATTATATGTTAATACATCATTTTTTTTATCAAAATATCAAATGGCCTCGACGACATGTCAGGCAAATATGGCTTGGCGCGGAACCTGTTAACTACCCAACCGATAAGCATACAATTTTGAGTACACATATATATGATATGTGTATATATCTGTGTATACACACTGTATAAAAATAGAAATTTATGTATAATTGTCATGTCACGTTGACATTTATTGAACGGTATAGAAGTTGATGGGATACGCGGCACCACCTAGTGGCGAGTTATAGTAAAACTAGCTTTTGCGCCCGGCTTCACTCCCGTCAATGTAGATTTGTCTTATCCCTCTTGGATGATACTTTTTCTGGATGAAGGGTTTATACATATATATATTTAAATGAGATGATTATTAACTATAACACAATCGATGCTCAGTTTTGGAAATAAATAGCTGTCCGTATAAATTGTGCTCCATATCCAAAAAAAAAAAAAAACATTTTTTTACAATGTTATATGGACATCCGAATTTTTATTGTATTTATTTGACAGGGAGGAATGTTTATATAAACGGAACTGATCCCAGGGTCGATAAGCCGCTCTCAATGTATTGTGTCTAATTACTTGCTCGTTTCGTTTACTATAGCACTCACTCGACGCCAGTGATCCGGAGTGATCAAACACCACCGGCCACGATCGTTCACGAGAGAACGCCCTGCGGTAGCTCAAAACATATATTATAGGCCTTCGTTAATTTCCTCTAATATACACTCGACATCAGTTCAACTTCATTAATATAACCGGCGATTATAGTTGTATAAACTATTAAATTTAATTTTACCAGTGAAAATGAGAAAAAATCACTAGAATAATGAAAATACTTTTAAATAATATTATAAGAAAAACTTATCAACCGTAACGCTACACACATTAATAAAGTAACACAAACAAAAACTTATTGAAAATACACTGGGTATAGAAAGAGGACACTTGCAATAACAAAGACTCGGATCATGTCTGAGGATCAAGGGAACACGTATGTGTATAAAAATAATAATAATATTAAAAACTGGTAACAGAGAAATTGACATGTAGCTGTAACTTTTTAGAACCCGGTTACTTCCACCTTATCCAGTAGGGTCGGCACAACATGTTTGTTATGTTTGATTTGGCTTAATTTTTACAATCGGCCGCGTGCGCTTGACGTCGTCCTTCCATAAGATTATTTTATAGTAACACTATAACTTCAACTTCTTAACTTCGTATAGATGCCAAACGTGAATATTTACGATGTATCCATGAATTTCACCTCCACAAGATCTGGTTTCAGGTCTGTAGTAGCCATGATTATTTCTTCCTGTAAATCTGATTCAGGAGGTTGACTGGTATATTTTTTTCGTTTTCGCCATTATTCTTAAAAAGAAAACAGCATAAAGCAAAATGTGAGATTTTTTTTCAATTATACATTAACTGGCAGGCCCGGCGGACGTCGTCCTGCCCTGATAATAAAAAAATATGTACTTATGTGTATGAATCGCTTAAGGGGGCTTGACTTATTCCGATTCTTTCAAGAATTATATTTCAACCAATATACAAAAAAAAACATTGAAAAAATTATATACCTAAACCTTTCCCATTCATTACTTTATCTATTGGAGATGAGCGCTTTTTTTCTTTTCGAACTGACTACACTGTTGGCTTGTTAAGACCGCTACAGTTTCACCGGACTACTGTGAAGAGCGCATTACAACCCGTTCAGTAGTTTTTGAGTTTATCGCGAACATGCAGACAGACAGACGCGGCGGACGACTTTATTTTATAATATGTATATATTTGTAAATTGTATAAAATATTTTTGTGCCGTCATTGACATCTAGTTGATGGATGTCACTAATTAGATTAGATTTTTAGAATGATAATAATATTTGATCTTACTAATAATATAAATTATTAACACGCATGTGTAGTTATTTGTTTGCTTGCACGTTCTCACGCCTTAAGTGTTCAATCAAATATAATGCAAGTTTTCATACACGCTGTCAAGAGTACAGATTGGGGCATATGATAAATAGCATCCAGAAAACAATTTACTGTTCCCTATATACTCGTATATATATATAAATATAAAATTAATATATAAATATAAATTATATATATATAAAAAAAAGTTAATCTATATTAACGCGAGCGAAGCTGTAAGCAAAAGCTAGTACTCTATATTAATAAATGTGTAATATTATTGTACCTACGTGGTATATTTACAAATCGTGTTATCTGTGTCAGATGTAAAAGGACTAAAGGACTGTGATATGGCGGATTATAGCATAAAAAATGTCTGTATATCCCGACATAGCTCAAAAAACACTTGAACGATTTTTATGATATTTTCTACAAGAGATTTTTATATAATTTTTCAATTAATAAGCTATAAAATTACTATTAATCCTTTTGGAAATTAAAAAAAAAATCAATAAATTTGTATTATTGTCAACAGTTTTAAATATACAGGATGTTTGTGATATGTGTGTCAAATGATATATACATATCGTTTGAAAATTGTTAGATAATAACGATTGTCAATAAATAACACTTAAAAAAAAGAGTAAAAATTTAATTGTGGAACGAAAAAAACCTCTAGTTTACATATTGTATTTATTAGTACATATTTTCTATACCATTTTTGTATACTTACTTTGTATAGTAAATGATACATCTATATTGTTCCTAATAATTGTACCCGAAACGCTTAATTAGTGGCATATCTTATAATTCAGTGGAACGTTTAACGTCAACAAGAGTGTATAACCTGCCAAAACTATATACAACTACGCGAAACGATTTTATACTGTGTATAAAATAATAGAAATGAATAGCATAAATCTTTGTTAATATTTATCTATCCCACGTGTATAATTTTAACATGACTATAAAAGGTTCCATGCATGAGATAATCCGGTCATTACCGGGTTTATGAAATAACAACTAAAATGCTAAACTGCTAAATCTATAGTCTAGACCAAGAGATACATCACCTGTTTTATAAACTTTTAAAAGCTTCAACGTAAACGTTTCAAGTCTCAACTTCCTCCGTCAAATTCAATTTCCTTTCAAGACGTGTAGGTACGAAAATTTTTCCAACGTACGTTCTAAAAGAATAAGGTATGTCAAGTCCTCTCTTTTCATTTTCACAAGAAGACGCTTTAACAACGTGCGTTTTAAAAATCTCACAAAACATTTCATATTCGGAGGATTTCATAGCATACTAGCTGAACGCCCCGGCTTCGCACGGATGTACTAACAAAGAAAGAGACCGTAAATCTTTCCTTAACAGTGTGACCACGTGATGAAAAATAATGGCAACTGTACAATTGAAGGTGTCAATCTGTAAATTTTGTCTATATTTATGAAGATCCTCGTACTCTCTTGTGTCTCACTCACTCACTTTTCATATGCAGATTTTTTGAAACATTCCCTTTCTTATAAACCATGTCCTAACAGTTACAAACACAACGATAAAAGAATTATCGAAATAGATGCAGCCGTTCTGAAATATTCCATATAATATATATAAAATAGAGTAACGTATGACAGACCAAAAATCAAAGGACGCTCCTACTGTAAGTTTTCCTTCATAGAAAAGGATCTTACGCTATCCATTCGTCTTCGAATGGCACCAGATTATATTTTATTGCTATTATGTTTTATAACGTAAATTAATGGTAACTAGTTTATGGTTATTATAAATTATAAATTAACTATTATAAATTCGATAGTAACTCTGTCTTTCTGTCTGTTTATTACATTTTTACAACTACGTCTCTCGACCAATGTTATTGAAATTTGGGATAGCAGTAGCTTGAGTTTTGGAGAAGGACGTAGGTTGCTTTTAATCCTGATTATACAGAAAAACAATCAATTACAGTCCCGAAAAATAGTTATTTGATAAACTGCTTCTTGAAATATTTAATAAGAAATTCGAAAGTAATGGACATTGGACTAGTGGTCGAAATTCGACCATAATAAATGTTAGAAATGTTTTTCTTCTGTATTCGTTTTTAGACTTGGAATGGGTATTGCAAAAATATTGTAAATTATAGACTTAGAAGCGTGCAATATGAGGATTAGAAACTTATAAATATTAAATAATTATTTTATTAATAACACACTAAAGTTTGTTAATAGCTACTAAACAAAAGAAAAATAATTAAATTCGGTAAATAGGAACAGAGGGGACAAACGTATTGAACTGTTTTGTCATCGCCTATTTATATATAGATTACACATTTACATTAAAAAAACGTCAGTATAAAAGTTTGTCTTCGCGTTGATGTCATTTTGAACGTTTACAACTATAGATCGGAGATAGAACCTGTTTATAATATAAAAAAGATACGAATAACAAACAGTTTATGAACAATTAACTTGAAGTAAAACAACACAGCATGACTCTTTTTACTCCCAAATTAAAACAGGAAGAAACATTCACACAAGCCGCTGTAGCGAGTTACAATTCGTATAATACAATTTAGTTACATGAAAATGTTATACTTAAAACTGTTAACTTCCTATTTTATTTTTTATATGTAATCTATACATATAAATAAAATTGGAGTGCCTTTTTGTAATATCAAAATAACTACTTTTTACTGATTGAATATGAACGTATAGACGATATTGATAACAAAAATACAATTTTTAAAATATTTGTCTGTCTTTCTGTCTGTCTGTATGTTCCGAGTAGTCTTCAAAACGGCTGGACCAATTGTGATAAAAACTTCACTGACGGATAGTTAAAATTACAGCGGATGGCATAGGCTACTTTATTTTAGACTAGCTGTCATCCGTGACTTCGTCTGTAGTACTATCTCCAAAACGATTGGAACTATTTTCATGACACTTTCACTGACAGACATTATAAACATTATAAACTAACATTATAAAAAGTAATTAAAGCTTTTTTAGTTTGGACTAGCTTTTACCCATGGCTTTGTTTGCAGTACTATCTCCAAAACGTTTGAACCATATTTTACGGAACATTCACTAACAGATAGCTGATCTTATAAGAAATAATTTACAATTATAAAAAAAACGCACGCGGAGCTGCGGACAGCAGCTAGTTTTCAATATATTTAAAGACACACATCTACATAAATTAATATTATAATTTTCATTTATTATATTATACGATAGCATGTTTAGATAATGTAATAATAACCTAATATATATATATTTTACTTACAAATATAAAATCCTATTGCATTATTCAAGAATTGAAAATCCTTACTTAACGTTTTCTTGCAATGTACTTACGACTTGATAAGGCCAACTCGCTTTAACTCGGTACGGCTTCAGACTTCCAAGTTTAGAACTAGCAAATTCTAGTGTTTGAAAATAACTTCGAGAAGTGTAAAAGTTATTATTCAACTGGAATAATTAGACAGATGGTTTCGAATTGTTTTTCCTTTACAAAACCCAGTTAAAATTTAAAAAGATATAAACTAATCCATTATGTAAATATAGAGAGAGAGAGATAGAGATATGTAGAGAAATAATATCTTCAATTGGAGTTAATTTCCAATTTTTGTATCCAAATAAATATAAGTAGATAATATATTATTTTAAGTGAAAATAGAAGAACACAAACTTAGGTAACCTAAAGTAACTCAGGAGGGAATGTTTATTGTATGCTATCTCATTTGACGTCTAATAAGTATTGATTTTATGCCACTGACACTGATCTGCCGTGGAATTTCGGAATTATAGATATGATCCTGCAATTTCATACGGATAACTGGTAGTAAGCACTTCATGTGAAAAACATAGAGTTTCTTAATTTTTGCACAATATAAGAAGTAGAAGATTACTAATGCATAGAGATATTTTTGATTTTCGTTAAAAATTGAAAAGAACCTATTATTTTTCTTGTTCGTTCTATGTGTTTTTTATTGGATTGGTGGTATCGTACGTTTTTTATATTCGTGATTCTGTTATTTACTACTTAACGCATAAAGTGGTATAGCACTTTTACCAGTTTATGCTAAATATGTGGTAATTTTTTTTTATAATAATTATCTCCACTGGAAGAGTTTCAAAAGTATTTAACCTGCCCTTAAAAGTATCGTTTAAATAGCTTCAGAAATTTCGGAGATCAGTAAACACTTCAATTTTATTCGTGTCTATAGATTGAGCTGTATAATACAATACATTTTTGTGGTGTGAAATGGTATAACAAAATATAGATATTAATGCTAATTGCGAAAATTAATAAAACTGGATAGTTTTTATGGCAAGAATCAATCAACGTTTAATAAAAAAACGCCGTGTCCCGTTGAAGCTGTTTTGGTATAAAAACAATTATTTAATGCGAATCAGGGACGAGGGTGTTTCAGTACGTTCTGCTGTCGGTTCACTTTCTCGGCTGATTTATTATAATTATATTCAATAACTTCAACGATAAAATCTTTTTATAAAATCATACCTACTTAATATATACGTAAATTTTAAAACATTCTAATTTAAGGTAGTATACTTCTCAATATGTGATATATTAGGTATATTAATGTATTTACTTAACATATGTGTAATTTCCAAATACTTTCCGTCGTAAGCAACAACTGTTATCCATCTCTCTGGCAATTTTCGTACCTTGTCTCGAAAAAAGTAAGCGTACTTCGACAGGTTCCACGATTGAATCCATTTTTCGACTTCTTCCTAAAAACGAATATGCTTATCCATCAGGCCGTGCGCCATCGAACGAAGATGGTAGCCCTAAGGTGTGACGTCTGTGGAGTAAGGCGGGTGAGGTAAAACCTCCCATTTTAGGGTTTTCAAGTATGTTTTGACCATTTTTGCGACGTATGGCCGAACATTGTCATGCAGGAGGATAACTTTATCGTGCCTCTCTTCGTACTGTGGCCGTTTTTGTTTCAACACAATACTGAAACAAATCAACTGCGTTCGGTACCGATCCCCTGTGATTGTTTCACCTGGTTTCAGTAGCTCATAATATATAACTGCGTGCTGGTCCCACCAAATGAAGATCATAAACTTGGTGTCGTGAGTATTTGTTAAAATGGAGGCATGTTCAATGCGATGGAGAAATCCCTACCGATCCTGTCTTTAAAGCAACTGTTCACTGACTAATTAAATGACTTCGGCAGGTAGTTTAGAGCTGAATGCATATTTATAAGAAACAAAAATACAGCACGTACAAATGTATAACATAGAAGTGAAGTGATAATTCAAATACAATGTAAATAAATACAATAAAAGTAAAAGTAAATTTAGAAAATAATAATAATAACAAAGCTATAAAGAAATCTGTACAATAATAAAATAGAACACAGCATAACAATGTAATAAATGAATTTGCCAAATTTTGTGTGCGGTTTGTCGGTGAGATTATGATTAT
The DNA here is from genome assembly GCA_035772565.1 of Antheraea assamensis. Taxonomy (NCBI): domain Eukaryota; kingdom Metazoa; phylum Arthropoda; class Insecta; order Lepidoptera; family Saturniidae; genus Antheraea; species Antheraea assamensis. Next base: position 2,888,147 of record JAQQSE010000065.1, read on the forward strand.
ACCCAGGTAGCATGTGGTCGCCACCTGTGCGGCGTGTCTTTAACGCTCGCGCTCTTAATCCGAGTAATCTCGGACTGTTGGTGTGCCGTTTCTGCTTTTTCGCCTGAATTGTTGTAGTACACATACACCACATTTCATGTAGATATGTTGTGTTGCTACAATGTAAAATATAATGCACTGAAATATCTTAAAGACAAATGGTGATTCTGACTTTCAATTTTTTTTTTGAACAGATTATACTTTTAACTTGACAGGCCTCTACAGTTTTACCGGACTACTAAGGCCAGCGCTTAAGGTACTCACCCGATTTTATAATGGCAACCAGCACAAAGGCGTACGGTGCGCCTCGGCTTGGACTGTCACCTAACATCCCGAATCTAAGTGAGCTAAGCTAACTATTTCATACATCACATTCCGCTGGGCGGACCGCTGGGGCGGCATGGTGATAGCCACAGCACGGCCCCATGCCGCCTCGCCTTAAAGCGGTGGCCCGTACACCGTGGGATTTTAGTCCGTGCGAATCGGACATAACCCTCTCTTTCCCCCGGGAGAGTGGATATCCGTAAGGGATTTCGCCACGTTAATAAAAAAAGCTATTTCATACATATATCAATTCGTAAAATATACTTATGCACCAAGCATGTATGTGGCACTTAAAGCTAACTCAGTTTGAAAAGGGTAAAAAAAGGAAACAAAACCCAATCACTATGTGTACCTGTATGTACCTAGTCTTGCCATAAATACTGAAATAAAGAAAAAACAAAAAATTCTAATGCAAATAACATTTATTACTTTTACATTGTGTTAGTTTAACAAATAAATAAAAAGCAATTTAAAATATAAAAAACTTATTCGAAGTGGTCTCCCTTGGCTGCAATACAGTCCTCTAAACGTTGAGACCAGTTATCAATAGAGGCACGCACTCTTTCCATGGAAAAATTCTTCACTGCCAATCTTACGGATTGTTTTAGGGACTCCAAATAATCATGGCGTTTAAAGCAAATTGTACAATCTAAAACTGACCATAAATCATAATCCAACGAATTAAGATCGGGACTAAACGACGGTCAGTCTTCAGTTCTGATGAAGTCCGAATACTTTCGTTTCCAACCAAGACTGCGTAGACCGAGCTTTATGACCTGACGCAGAGTCTTGCTGGAAGGACTTTTCTCAGTTATTGAACATGATGTTGTTAAGGGGCTTCACTGCCTTCTCAAGAATAATATTTTGAAACACTTGTGCTGATGTTTTGATACCTTTTTCACCAAAGTATGGCTCAGTCACTCCTGCATAGCTAATACCTCACCAGACCATCACTGAAGTCGGATAGTACCCACGTTGCACTCTGTCGACTAATTGGGAAGCTTTGAGCATAAATACGGTCATTTTGTTTGTTTAAATATTGCCCAATTGTAAAAAAATTCTCATCCGTAAACAAAAATTTTCGGTGACCTCCTTTTGTAGTACGAGAAAAGGCTGCAAGGCCTAAGTTATCTTTTAAAATACGCGACATGGTTCTTCTCGGTGCTATCTTCATCTCCCGAGACAAAATCTTTTGCTTTCGGACAGGATTTCTTCGAATTATTTTCCTTAGTGCTTTGACCACATTTTTCGTACGAATACTACGTCAACGGCCAGATTTTTTTCTGTCACAAATAGAGGAGGTCCCATTGTACCTACACATAGCCCGTTACACAAACATTTTACAAATACCAAGCGCATGGAAAGTTTTAAAAATTGCATTTGGCTCCATACCTACTTTGTGTAATGCAATCACAACGATTTGGTTCTCTTTATCACCCTCCTCCATTTTAATATCGCAAAATATTGTACAATGTATAGGCACCAAAATGAGAAAATTCAATGAACAATCATATAAAAATTACAGATGCCAAATTCAAATGTAATATTTTGTTTATTTTTAATTGTAACAGTATTTATGGCCAGACTAAGTATGAGCACATGTGTAGGGCTATGTTGTGTTGCAGACTCGTGATTGAAAAAAAAAAATTCAGTGTCACTGTATTTCCGCAAGCAACGTGTTCGATGGCTCCACTTCGGGGGATCGGACCACGGAAATTTCAACTTATCAAAGGCTCTGTTTTTATATAGCGAAGGGAACGAGTTTCTATCGAGTTGTAGAGGTTTTTAAGCTATCAAAGTTCCAGTCGCCTAGGTTCTACGATATTACATTCGACGATACGGTAACCAGAGAACTTTCTATGCGAATACTAAGAGTTTCAATAACTACTGACCATTCCCTGTAACTTTGTGCAAGTTAAATGAATGCTGCGATCCTTTTTTTACGGGAGGAAATCCTGCATGGCCACACCACCCTCCCGGGGGAGAGTGTGGGTAGTGTCGGACTCTTACCTACTAAAACCTAGTAGAATCACCCGTAATAAAGAGTGTATGAATGGTAAAAATCGCTTTAAAGCCTGACTAATAGTTCTTGACAGTAGTAAGTTCAAACATACTAAACATAATTATAAATGGTATATAAAATTATATTAATATTCATTGAATGCACTGGTGCTACACAAATTCCATATTCTATGAGATTCAGTAACAAAGGAATCGCCGCCATATTCGAGATGACGCGACGCGCCTCGTCGACGCATCCTTGTGTTCTTTGAGTATACAATTTCCCTTACGAATGGCACATATTTAACCAAGTCACGTATTTCTAAATCTACATTTTTCGTGAAATATGAATGTAAGGCATTTTTAAGAAGATTGGCCAATAATGTTCCACTCCTTGTACATTGAAATGACATATATTTACTCACCATATAATATAATGCATATACTTTATCGTTAAAACACATTTCTATAGGGTACTAATTGATACCCACGACTTCGTCTGTGTTGTTTATTATCTTAGCAATATGTTTTAAGCGAAAAAACATGAAGAATTCTTTGTAAACAATGTTATCTGTTTACTTCCTCTTTCCTGCGCATACGCGCCATACCGCTTCACATCGCTCAAAGCGAGTTGCTTACAAAAATCATAGTTTCTTACAATTTTAAGATACTACCATATTTTTTTTGCAATAAGAACAAATTTGTCTAAAAATAAAAAAAATATTATTGATATTTGTCCAGTAGCTTTTGAGTGATGCGCGCATAAACAAACCGACAGGGCTTTCTACAAATAATTTAAATGTAATTAATTACTACTTATTCTTAGTCACTTGTAATTTTTTTCCACAAAAAGGTGAAAAGTACAGACACATTTAACTACATATTTATTACAGTATAATATTTACGTATAGAGATAAAAATATAAAATTAAAATGTCTATTATTGTTTTCTCCCAAACATTTGCTACGATTTTGAGGACACTTTTACTGGCAGATTAAAAACCTTTCGGCCCACAATTAATGCAGGTAAAATAAGTAGCTCTCATGAAAAAAGAAAACGTTTTCGGAAGATTGATGTCGCTAGCATCAGTGTATTAATATCTGTCTATAGATATTATAAAATATACCTAAGCGCTTTTCGCTTCTGTCTATATCTTAAGCTATGCAACGGATGTTGATATTATATCCATTATCGTTTAGAGACATTCTTCCGGAAGGTGTATATGTTATATCACACGTACATTATATTCATATAACTCGGATTGAAGTCGCCAGCATCAGTGTGTTAATATCTGTCTATAGATATTATAAAACATACTTTTCGCTTCTGTCTATATCTTAAGCTATGCAACAGGTGTTGATATTATATCCATTATCATTTAGAGACATTCTTCCGGAAGGTGTGTATGTTATATTACACGTACATTATATTCATATAAAGTAGGGAAAACTCGACATATTCCAATGAAGTCGTAAGAAATTTTCTGGAGTTATGATTGAAAACGCTGGTTAAACTTTATTGGATAGTTCAATATAAAGTACTAAAGGATAGTGCATCTTAAATAAGCCTACAAGAGATCTCCTAAGAATAACTCAGTATCATGTTTATCTATATTATCGTGGTGGTCGAGTGGTTTGACCGGTGAAATATTAATCCGATGTCCGCAGATTCAATCCACGGCACGTACCAACTAGTTTTTAACTCGTACATTTACTAATTTTTATCACTATTGAATGACGGTGAAGAAAAACATCGTGAGGAAACCTGAACCTGAGAAATGTTCTTGTACTACCACCGTATGAGGGAGAAATATAGAGCTGTGGATTTCTCAGAGTTTGAAATCGCCAATACGTCATGAGCTGTCGTGATGACTATGCCCATACCTTCCTTCGGGAAGAGGCCTATGACCCAGCAATGGGTCTCTAACAGGCTGATGATGATGATGATTTTTATCAATTAAGTATTATAAAAAAATAATTGGTCATTTGCGACTTAATTTCGACCAATATAGCATAAATTTTTATTTAGTTACGTGGGGAATTGAATGTAGATTAAAAATACCTTTCACAGCATATCAATTCAATGAATACCTTAGGCGAGTTCCACAGTGCAGGCCTAAGGCGGTTGCGATGACGATCTCGAAAAATTAAACATATGAAACCGCCGGTTTGCGTCCTTAGTGTAGTGACTACGGCGGGCGCCTAGCTAGGCGACCTGAGCGAGATAGCCCGCGTTGTTTCCAAACGTTCCTATCCTCCCGTTGTGGCCACAGTACAGGCCTATGTAGCGAGCGACACAATGCGCGGTTGACGGGTGTAACAAACCAGTGCGGTCTTGTCGCTCGGCAATTTTGAAATTAAATTGAAATTTTACTCAGTATTTATTTGACTATAAATGCGGACATAGACATTCGAGTATACTCAAAGAATTTTCTAGGGTATAATTTTATTATTTTATATAAAATATTCGCCATTTATTTATTTGCTTTTATTAGCTTTGTGCACACCATCTCTTGTGTTTCAACGCCTCCCATCTCAGGACCGAACTGTCTAGTGAAAATAACAAATCCTCGTTCATGGTTTGTAACACCTGAAATACGTCTAAACAGTATAATAGCTCGCCACGCACTGTGGCTAATCGCAAGCACCGTCGGCCGCGTAATCACTGTGGACGCACACTTAGAAGAGATAAGACAAATTAAAAAAAATACGGTTTAAAAATATGTGTGTGGATTTTTACGTCACTTCCTATAACTTTGGTTAGCTGTAGATTTCAAAGCGCGAAAATATTGATCATTGAGATACTTATGAACTTATTTGGTAGAAACATAAAGCATGCACGTGAAACCGGGACGGGTCGCTTGTATTTATATAGTGCTTGGCACTTTCTATAGTCACATCACTATCACTACATATTATAAAACAAAGTCGTCCATCGCGTCTGTTTGTCTGTCTGTATGTTCGCAATAGACTCGAAAACTACTGAACGAATTGTAATACGATCTTCACCAATAGATAGAGTAATTCACGGGGAAGGTTTAGTTATATAATTTGTCAAGATTTTTTTGTAAATTGGTTGAAATATAACGATAAATGCTGGAAGTGTTGATAAAAGTCAAGCTGCTCGGGAGCTTTCATCGCAAAACGCTGCCTAATAATTCTTTAGAGATATAACAAAATAATGCATAGTGGCATATTCCTCGTTTATAGATCTACAAAAAAATCTACGACGGCATATACCTATCTTTTACGGATAGCTTACTATACCCATCAATCATCTAAAAACATGATCACATACAATGAGGTAATTGGAAGGCTATTTGACAGATACAGTACTAAACCTTATCAAATTGAATACATTAGTTACCTTAGTTTCATGCACATAAGTAAATATTTTTTATTATTAGTCCAGGTTAACGTCCGCCGGGCCTGCTAGTATACGATATTTTTCAATTACCCAGCGAAGCGGGTGGGTGTCAGCTAGTTAGGTATAAAAAAGACCGAAGAAATATTTTCAACGAGATTCTTTAAATAATAAAATCCGATATCTTCTAATGTCTCATTTGAACAAAACTAAACAAAATTGCTACTACATAAAAGTCTACAGATTTGTTGAAATAGATTATAAAATATCTAAAACATCATATTTTCTTGAAAATGCGTTTCTCTAAATGTACTCGTATTTAAAGTAAACATTTTTATATGTATTTCATAATCAAAATCAACGGAATTCGTCTAAGCGAGGTTGGGCACAGCAAGATTCATTATTTGCAAAGAACAGCCAAACAGCACTTTCTTTATAGTCTTGTGTCCCTGTGGTGAGTAAGGTCGTCACAGCTCTCGAGGGTGCGTTGTGCTGGAAAGCAGGAGACCTACGGTGTTATTGCGGTTATTGTAATGTATGGCCGCGAAATGTTGTCGATGGCCAGCGAGACCCAATGGAACGGTTTACTACTGGCTACCGAGGGATTACTAAGATTTCCGAACCAAAAGAATCCATATCCCGAACATATATAAATGTAATGCTATACACTAACAGCATTCTTTGCTACGCAGCTGATAATACTGGAGACGCATATTAAATGGACCGTGCAAATATCCCTGGTTTCTTAATGTTAAAATGTTGCAAATAACTTGTGTTTCAGATCTAGATTACATTATCTAAAGTGTCCGATCGGGGTCAAGGCAATCTGGTCCGTTTCAACTCTACTAATATACGTTCATCGCTAAGAAAACCCCATGTATTGCGGCCCCACATATTTAAGGCACGCTCGGCAGATACGGCGATATTAAGATCGTGGGTGCCAAAATCTCCAACAAGAAAGACTGGTGGTGTTATTAAAAACGTAAGTTCGATCCCATATGGGGAACTATTGGCATATTTAGACAGGAGCACCTGGATATCAACTAGGGTCATTTCACTTAGTTAAAAAACGATCTATGAGAATTATAACCATCCCAAACTCACAAATGGTAATAATTTTTATGCACTTTTATGCGTGATAAACCGTTTATATAAAGGGTTTGGTTCGGAAGATGTCTTTGACATTATGCTTGTGCTTGCTTTCCACCATCGCACTGCTGGTCATCAGCAGGGAGTTTGCCTGAACACCTTAGAACCGAAATGTCACGGATGTTTCAGTTAGGTTTACTCTCATGGACGTTCAAGTTGTAGAATAAGCTTCCTGCCGAAATTTTCCAAAAGATAAGAGTATGGGGTTCTTCAAGGTGGAAATTAACAGATTTTAAAGCATTGGTAACGCTCATGTGATGTATCTGGTTTTGCAAGCGTCCATTGGTTGCGATGTCTGTTTACCATCAGGCGGCCCGCATGCTTGATTACCACCGTCATGGTATGAAAAAAAATTACATTCCGGCAAAATGATCAGAATCAATTCGTAAACGTGCACCCAATAGGATTTGTTTGATGCGCGTACAAACGACAAACAGACACAAAAATTCTACAAAGAATAGAAATATGTTCTGTCAATGGTTCTAGAGCCCCCAAGAGTATTTTTTCTTAAGTGTACTTAATACACAGACTTCGGCTCTTTACTCTTATATTATAAGTATAGATGTGTATAGATGCTCTTGTGTTATTTTACAACCATTGTTGTCATAAAACGTTGTTATTCGGCTATCGAATAATTTGTAAATTTTTTATACAAATAAAAATAATTTTGTATATAATAATGTCACGATACTGAAAAGAATATTCATTATTTATATCGTGATTCTTAATTTGAGCAAGCATGTGTTCTCCCTTTCACACCTATTGGCTGTGGCATGATACTTGTTTGCTCGCCTACTACAATAAGACTAGTCGACCATTTTCATTAACCGCTATATTAACGAGCAAAATAAATATACATCAGAATAATGGTGCTTACAATATCTTATTAAACATTGCGTATAAATTTGAATAATAGTAATAATAATATAAATAATTGCACCAATAATTGCACTAATAATGACATTATTAGTTGGTGCAATAATGACCATCTCTATTGGTGAGTATATAATGAAATTTGATCCTATATGCGAGTATGCGATAAAATACACGATCATTCCTTGGTCATAAGAAAAACCTCTTTCAATTTAAGTCTCCGGGGAAATAACACTGAGGCTCGATATAAGAAAATTATCTTCAGTATCCACGCAACGTTTTTTTTTTTTTTTTTTTTTTCGAACTGACCTACACTGCCGGCTTATTCCGCCTTCACAGTTCCACCGGACTACTAAGGGGAGCGCTTAGGGCACTCACCCGATTGTTTTTAGGCGAAACATCTCAAGGGCACTCGGTGCACCTCGGCTTGAGCTGTCGCCGGATTCCCGAACTAACTAAGCTAGCTAAGCTATCTATCCATGCAATACACATATATGAATTCGTGAAAAATGCATGTGTGACCATGCATGTTTCACGAATGTATATGTGTATTTGGTATCTGACTACTGTGTTATGTGACCTATTTCAGTCCGAAAAGGGCAAAAAAACAGCCCACCACTGAGTGCCTAGATGTGCAAGAGTGTGGGGTGATCGTGTAAGTGTAGAACATGTGTAAATCACTGTATTCGCGCGAGTAACATACTCGAGGGCTCCACAACGAGGGACTACCTAGGCTCGAGCAGTTACAAGAAAAATCGCGACGAGTGTGCGGGATCGAATCTTCACCCCCCGCTCACGGAGGCGTGAGCAGAGAGAGTCGCGGGCGTGGGCGCAAACACGCATCTTTTGAGAGGGAATCGAGCTAAAAAATAAAGTACAACGGCACGGTGCCGATTTAACTAAATAATTACGTAACAAATCCTAATATATCGGTCTATTATGTATGAACACGCGGGTTCGATCTGATATTTTGATTTACGCGAATTTATTTATGCGCGGCGCGGGTTAATTGCTGTACCGTGGTCGCGACGGCCGGGAAAGCGGAGATAGCGTTTAGGAGCCCGAGCTCAGACGTACTATTAACTAACGCGTTAAATGCGATTATCTCTTGTACATCGTGTACCAAGAGTAAGCGAGCTATCCAGTCTATACCGGAGGTCGATGCTGAAACCGCGATAGGTGGCGCAGGAGTGGACAGAGCCTTTGGGGGCTGGGGCTTGGCTTTAGGAGCCGAGGGAGCTGGCGGGGAAGGCCTTACGCGCCAGGAGAGCGCGCTCGGCGGAGTGGCGGATGCTGCCGGCGCACTGGAGGTGCCCGGCAGTTCGGGGAAAGCCTTCTGGCTTTGTATGGGCGGAGGCGGAGGCCGATTCGTCCGAGTCGGCGGGCCGTGCGCCCTGGACCGGGTCGCACGACCGCCGCGACGGTGATAGGTCGAGCGAGGCGCACGGGGACACCCGCGATAGTTCGCGGTATGACCCGTTTGCTCGCAGAGGACGCAGCTCGGCGGCTCGACGGATTCGGGAGTGCGGGGGCACTCCTTAGTGGAATGATCCCCGAGACACTTGACACACCTGGGACGCAGGTGGCAGTGTCGGGCGGAATGACCGTACACCTGGCAGTTGTGACACTGCGAGGGTACCTGGGACTTGCGAGGAAGCTCGACGTAGACAGGGGACAGGCCGCAAACTGAGTTGAGGCTGAAAATAGCCTTGCCTTCCAAGGAGCGGTCCAGAGTGACCAACACCAGGTTGAAGGGGGCCTTCGTACGGGGGTGGCGCATGCGCTGCACGCTCCGGACTGGGAAGTCCTGACCGTTCAGGCAATCGCAGATGTCGTATTCGGTGAGCTCAGAGGGAACTCCCCGAATGACGACACGGAGGCGGCGCTCTTCCTCGAGCGCGTGGGTGAAGAAAGGGAGCTTACGCTCCCTGAAGTATTTGGTGAGCTCGCGATGCTCATCGGGGGTCGAGACACGAATAGAAATGCCGGCAACAGTGTTGACGGCAGACTTGTAGACGATTTCCTTCGACTTAAGGTCTTCAGAAATCTCTACCCATCGAGCTTTGTCACGGAAGGTGACGGGAGGCGGTAGGCGTGGCTTCTTGGCCGCGACCGCGGGTTCCGCAGCCGAGGCTCGAGCCGAATTCGCGGCAGAGGGCGTGGGAGAGGCTCGGGGCACCCGAGCGCCACCTATATTGGGCTGCTTTGGGGTCGGACGTCCCGCAGCAGAGTCGCTATCGGTCTGAATCGCGGCGCGTGGGCGTTTACCGCGGCGCGTGACGGTTGTGAAACCGTCGTCATCGGCGGGCGTGGTCGCGGGCGCAGGCACGGTCGCGGGCGCAGGCGCAGGCACGGTCGCGGGCGCAGGCACGGTCGCGGGCGCGGTCGCGGGGACTGTATCGTAGTCCATGTCAGAGTCGTCATCGGAATCGAATTCCGAGTACCTCGTGAACGGGTCGTCCGGGAGATTCGCGAAAGGGTTCGCGGAGAAACAACGCGGTATCTTACCGGGAGGGTTGCGCGCGTAGACTTTCCGGAGTCTATTGTATTCCGTGACGAGATTCGGGTCTTCCTTTTCGACGAACATGTGGAAGCGCAACAGTTCTTCGAGGTGGACGGTATCATCAACGGCCGGAAGGGCCGGATGGGCACGCGGGGTCGCGGGGGTAGACATGACTAACCTCCCTGCCTGAGGGGCAGGGGGGTGCGCCTAATTCAAATCTAACGGACAATCCGTGTCCGGGCCAAAGGGAAAACGCGACGCGACGCGAACGCGAATCTTCTCTTCAAAAACTGCACACGGCGCGGCGCGAAGAACGACGCTCTGCACGGCACACGACGCGCTGCACGACTCTCGAAGCGCAGCACGAGGCACGACGCGTAGCACGGCGACTCGACGCACTGCAAACAGTGTGCACGGCTTCGCACCGAAAAGTGCGGTTTAAATGGTGCACTAATGGAGGTGCACCGTCGCTCTGAAAAGAGCGTACGATCGACAGTAGCCGCTCGAACACACTAAACTTCCGGACACACACGAAAATATCCGACAACTGCGCGCGAGTTGCCGAAATAACGGACCGTCAGAGCTGCGAGCGGGCGCGTGCGCACTCGGCCGCTGCTCAAACGAGACTCCTATCCACGCAACGGCTGAGATGAAGGTATAATAACGTTCGCGGAGAGTGGCAACACTATATACCAGTGAAAAATTGTATTAACCCTTTTTCTTCTCTTTTTAGCAAGGCGCGATCTGCTCGTATTTATATTTTATTCTCATTCTCACAGTACTTCGATATTAAGCTTCATCTATGCCATCGTTTTATTAACTTAAAGAAAATTTTCGTTGACCTGCAAGTCACATTCTATGTAATTATTTCACATTCATTTATGACAGAAGTAAATACGAAATAACTTTCTTTTTTTCTCACGTATTACAGGCACGCGCTTGGCCTCGATCTCCCCTCTCGATGAGGCCAACGGTGGATCGCGCTTACCCGTTAGATGCCTGTTCACTCTCCTCTTGAATACTCCCAAGTTATAGGAGTGTGGGAAGACAGACGCCGGGAGTAAATTCCACTCCTTCCATCAAATCCAAACACTTCCATCGAATTTACGCCAAAAAGAAAACTCGTTGTAATTCTTCAATTATTTTCTATTTTCGATACATTATTAGATTATGAAAATTATTTCATCTTATTTGAAAAACCAAAAACATTAAGTCTAATACGAACGTTAGCTGATGCCAACGAGTTAGTGCTCGTGAAAATGAATTTATTGTTTATGCAAACTATAGATGTTCAATACGGAATATATGTGGGACGCTAATTACTTCTTTAACTGTATTTCCGTACTATTTAAACTATGCCCTTATTACTAAACTTTTAAAGCAAAACCTTAATTAAATATATTCGAAAAATTACTCTAGACGCCTGCAAAATCGGTTAATCCATTTCGGAGATTAGCCCAGACCAACAACTAATATTTCATATATTTCAATTTTTAATATCTATTTTTTTTAATACAATAAAAATTATACGAGTATATGGCTTCCATCTGCAATGCCTACTACGATCACTGCTTTTAACGTATATTTATACCGAATATGATGTACATATATAATAAACAATTTTAGATTTGACAAAAGTCATAACGTAATAAACACAGCGCAAGTAATGATATATCATTGAAAATTGTAACACACTGTCAGAAAAATAAACGTATATTACCAATGCTATGCTTTCTCCAGAATGTTTTCCTACACAGAAAACTGAAGTTAATTTTAGGATTCGAAATCATGTCCTTCATAGCGATATTAGAGAACGTCATCACTGAACCGTTATTCTAAAATTTTTAAAATATAATTTGTGTACGGAAATTTAGTCGACCCGTAGAAATATTTCTCTTGTATATTAACACGATCAAAATGCTAGAACGACAACAAGGCAACGAGCAGACGAGAGGTTCTATTAGGTATTTGGAATACCTGGGGAATTGATTAAACGTCGGCTCCGACGGCCGCATGTCATTCCAGCGCGAGCTATCTCGATAGTGGTAGTGATGACAATACCTGTGGATGATTATGTGTACCAAAGTCAGTTTCGTCACAAACATAATTATATACATATACTTTCCACTTACTACCAGCTTTCGACGCGAATTTCCCTATATGTTTATAAGTATTTTATTTATTTTTATTTTATTTCACAATTTTTCGGAAAACTTACAGCGAAATAAACATTATAAAACGAAGAGTAGGATACATGAAGGCCATTTACAAGCTTTCACAAATAGTAATTCAAGTTGACAAGTAACCTATATCCTTCTCTAGGTTCCATTGCGGCCGGTTAAAAAGTTTAATAGTAAGAAGACACAATATTTATAATATTAATCATGGATGGATTTATGATTTGTTATCTGTCGTAGTAAGATAATAAATTCTATGGTAGATACACTCTACCGTAATGTACATAGTGGATCAAACATACGAGTATGTCACAAGAGAGGCTGCTGTAAAGAAATTTTATTACGACTATATAACCACACGGTAACCATGAACAAGTAATACATCTTTATCTAATCTGTGTTAGAATTGACGATGTAATTTAAATTTCCGTTTTGGTTACTTGATTTAGAATTTAAAGTTATTTCAGGCTAACAAACTACTACACTAATACAGTCTATACTATTATATACTCGTATACATATAATTACATACTACATTTTTTATTTATTTATTACAATAGTAGATGACCCGATGAACTTCGTATCACTTACATATATGTGGTCGAAAATTAATACAACTTTTTATTTACTTTATAATTGGAACGCAATTATGCACTGAATCAAAGTAATTTATTTATTTATTTTCTTTTTTTCGACAAACAACTCATATTTTTACATTTGTTATTTTGTGTTTGTAACAGAACTGTTTTGTATTCCAACAAAACAGACCGAAGTGATCGGATACATCATACTATAGCCATGAAACAGAAACAAATTTCTGAACGCACCTATAAATATTTGACAAACGAATGACAATTTCTTAATTCTACAATGACAAAAGACATGAAATGTTTCATAGCTAGGAACATTTTGTATTTTAAAATTAAATTGTCGTTTGTTACTATTTTCCTTTACTTGTTATATATATTTCTCACCGCTTAAACCTTCCCTGAACTTCTACAAATATTTCAAGATCAAAATTAACCAAACCGGTCCAGACATTCTCGAGTTTTAGCGAGACAAACGAAAAGCAATTCATTTCTGGCAGATCGAAATATATTTCTATAAATAGTAGAAAGTTTGAGACTGCTCATAATATAGTCAAGAGTTTATTATAAAACAAATTTAAAATATTATTATAAGAACTTATAACTGGTGTCTATATTTATCCTTAATTTGTCTCGATCTTATACACATAACACGCTATTTTACTTAAATTTGTGTTCTGCGCAACTATATTCACAGTGGTCAAAAAGTTTCGCACGGACTGTAAGTGCGCATTACCTTAGAAAACTCTATTCTGCATGTGTAAAAGTGCATCTCACATGCAACTTGTTCTATTCTGTTCTTTATAGTATGCGGATAAGTAAGAGAATTTCTAATTTGAAATACTAGTTACAATTATAATAAAATATATAGAAGCTATTATTGCACTATTATTATACCTTAGTTTTATTTCAAACTCCAAACAAGAGAAAGAAATCTTAACTATTTTTATTGTAAGAAGAAAATCTCCTTATATGTACATGTGATCTGGATTTTAAAATTTATCAATGAGCAGTAAGCCCCTAACAGTATTAATTACCCTGTAGCTGTTCTCGACAATATTTACTTCTATATCTCCATATCACAAATTCTAATTTTTAGTATGACAAAATGTTTCATACCTCCAATAAAACCATCCAAGCAATAATACTGTAGAAGGAAAACGGAAAGTACGAAATATTAATGTATCTCAAAAATGAGTAAAAATTAGAAATATTTACCTAAAACCTCACAGGTATATACGAAGGCCCGCAATGACCTCGCTTTACATAAATAAAATTAATTCTATGCTAAAATGGGCAGAATTTGTAATGAGGCACTTCTGAAACAAAATAAAATAAACATATAATTAAGCGTACATAATTCGCAAAGTTACTGGAACATTTATTATAAACGTAGAGAACATTCGGCAAATTCTATAATTAGCATGAAGCTCTTCTGGATAATTGCCAGGAACAAGAAATTGAGAGCTGGCAACATATAAAAGCTGCAGTCGGTGCATTAATAATGCATATAGCATATATATATCATTGCAGTGGCTACTTACATATTTTCTGTTATAACCATTCCAATAATATTGTTAGTCCGTTGTGTCAGAGTAGTAGAATTTCAGCCAAATGTAATACATGAATCAAAATAAAAACTTGCGAATATTTCACATTAGACCCTTAGAATAAACACTCATGTGATGTGTGTATATATTTTTCATTGAAAAGAACCCGCAACAAGCTCGCTTAGCGTAATGTTATCATCTCCTAAGATTTATATGCATAAAAATGGATGTCAGAATATATGCATACGTAAGTGTTTTTTTCATGAAAAGGGGTTTTACTACAACTTCCCGCTAGATGTCGCTGCTGCATATCAACTTATGTATATATGTATGATCACAGAGAATTGTTTCACAATATTACCTTTGCTACAGAACCAACTACTACTAACTAACATAACAAATAATAATAAACAATAATGCGCATAATAACAATAACACGTGGCTACACATTGAAAAGACATTTGCAAGCCTACTGTGCTTTACATACTTTTTCAATCTCATAATCTTCCGACAACAAAACCCACCGTACAAACATCTTGAGCTTATTGTCCGGAAAATCAGTAACATGCTTGGGAATATCATTGTGAGATCTAATATTATAACATAAGTAACATTTCTTGCTTTTAATAAATCTAAATGATTTTATTCTATTTCTCTTCATTTTGAATATTAAGTTAATTGAAAGCCCAAAGCCACTACGTATTTAATTATCGTAACCGACAAGAAAATAATTCTGAACTCTATTAATCGGTGCACTTTGTAATTAGGGCCAGAACAACATGTTTACTTCATTCCTGTTATGAATTGAGATTGTGTTAAGTGTTGTGGGATCGACCGTCTGCCTGATGTCAAACCTGTTTATATCTTGCTGTTATATAGCTAAATAATCAATAAGCCTTTTAGAACTATATATATATATATATATATATATATATATATATATATATATATATATATATATATATATATATATATATATACAGACTCATTTATTCTAAATTTTGAACTAAATTCGAGGAACAAAATTAAAATCTACAAACATAACTAAATATTTATATCTAGATAGATTTTTTATTTTAACAGATAATAAATTTAGTAAATATAGACGCTTATAAAATTCCTATGTCGCATCGTACAGGAGATCTTATGAAAAGGTAAGACGATATCAAATAAGCTGTTGGTAAAGACGATTTTGATATTCACATTACCTTGGAAGATGTAAGTCGCTGCTCTATCGGTCCATGTAATAGATATTATCTAAAAAGGGGAGACTTGAAAATTGAATTTCTTGAAAGTCGAGACCTGGGTGCGTAAATCAAAAGACGAGTTCTGGGTATCAAGCATTTTCATCGCCTTTTCTTCACAGTTTATAAATATAAGAAATACTATATAAATAATATCAAGTTAAACTAAATTATTGGAAGAGAACAGTTAGCAGCACAAAAAGATTCAAAGTACATATACAGTATACCTGAAACATTTTTTAATTTATAATTAGCGTTCGGATAATATATTTTAATTTACATACTGTGTGTCTCATACTATATGGCCGATGAAAGTAACACACTAGCAACAACAAAGAGATATTATCTTTGAATGCTAATTGAACAAAATGTTGTGATTCAATTGACTAGTGATTCAATTAAGGAACGTTGAAACCGAGACGTGTTGCTTCCTTTCGTGTTGCAGACACACACTAGCTATTAAAATATATTGGAAATTATGCACTCGGGCCCTAAAGTAGCTATATTTATGGAATCTCAATAAAACGTAAGGGATCGTAAGAGTTCACACTGTCTACCTTTTCTTCATGTTCGAGCATGGAAAACTTAATACCCTCATATCATCATTATTTCACTTAACCATTCAGTAAGGTAGTCCTTGATGAGTCCGTTTATTATAAACGATTACAACGGGTTTTATTTGACAAATCCAATTTTAATAATGAGTCTTTTAACGTGATCACGTCTTATAAATCGATGAACGCCGGCTGCACGCACGAAAAAGCATGGCTCATGGTCACGTTTCGCCTAAGCCGAGCGTGCAAGTGAGAGCGCGGGACAAGCGTTAGACAGGCGCGATTGGCTTAAGCATTCGACTTGTGACGCATCTATCTCTCTTCCACTCCATCAGTAATTTAGGTTTACAGACAACAATTTTCTTTTAGGTCATATGATTAACGTTAACATATAATTTTAATTTGCTCTTCAACAATTTATTGCCAGAGAGCATATTATGTGCTGTGATTTTACCAAAATTACTTCACCAGCACTTTTGGCCAATCACGGCGATCATATGTCGCCTTAACAAAATTATTATTTTTTTTTTTTTTTTTCGAACTGACCTACACTGTTAGCCTGAGCTGTTACAGTTTCACCGGACTACTAAGGGGAGCGCTTAGGGCACTCACCCGATTGATTTTTAGGCGAAACATCTCAAGGGCACTCGGTGCACCTCGGCTTGAGCTGTCGCCGGATTCCCGACCTAACTAAGCTAGCTAAGCTATCTATCCATACAATACACATATATGAATTCGTGAAAAATGCATGTGTGACCATGCATGTTTCACGAGTGTATATGTGTATTTGGTATCTGACTACTGTGTTATGTGACCTATTTCAGTCCGAAAAGGGCAAAAAAACAGCCCACCACTGAGTGCCTAGGTGTGCAAGAGTGTGGGGTGATCGTGTAAGTGTAGAACATGTGTAAACCACTGTATTCGCGCGAGTAACATACTCGAGGGCTCCACACCGAGGGACTACCTAGGCTCGAGCTGTTACAAGAAAAATCGCGACGAGTGTGCGGGATCGAATCTTCACCCCCCGCTCACGGCGGCGTGAACAGAGAGAGTCGCGGGCGTGGGCGCAAACACGCGTCTTTTCAGAGGGGATCGAGCTAAAAAATAAAGTACAATGGCACGGTGCCGATTTAACTAAATAATTACGTAACAAATCCTGATGTATCCGTCTATTGTATATGAACACGCGGGTTCGAACTGATATTTTGATTTACGCGAATTTATTTATGCGCGGCGCGGGTTAATTGTTGTACCGTGGTCGCGACGGCCGGGAAAGCGGAGATAGCGTTTAAGAGCCCGAGCTCAGACGTACTATTAACTAACGCGTTAAATGCGATTATCTCTTGTACATCGTGTACCAAAAGAAGACGAGCTATCCAGTCTATACCGGAAGTCGATACTGAAGCCGCGATAGGTGGCGCAGGAGTGGACAGAGCCTTTTGAGGCTGGGGCTTGGCTTGAGGAGCCGAGGGAGCTGGCGGGGAAGGCCTTACGCGCCAGGAGAGCGCGCTCGGCGCAGGAGCGGATGATGCCGGCGCACTGGAGGTGCCCGGCAGGTCGGGGAAAGCCTTCTGGCTTTGTATGGGCGGAGGCGGAGGCCGCTTCGTCCGAGCCGGCGGGCCGTGCGCCCTGGACCGGGTTGCACGACCGCCGCGGCGGGGACGGGTCGAGCGAGGCGCACGGGGACACCCGCGATAATTCGCGGTATGACCCGTTTGCTCACAGAGGACGCAGCTCGGAGGCTCGATGGATTCGGGAGTGCGGGGGCACTCCCTAGTGGAGTGATCCCCGAGACACTTCACACACCTGGGACGCAGGTGGCAGTGTCGGGCGGAATGTCCGTACACCTGGCAGTTGTGACACTGCGAGGGTATCTGAGACTTGCGAGGAGGCTCGACGAAGACTGGGGACAGGCCGCAAACCGAGTTGAGGCTGAAAATAGCCTTGCCTTCCGAGGTGCGGTCCAGTGTGACCATCACCAAGTTGAAGGGGGCCTTCGTGCGGGGGTGGCGCATGCGCTGCACGCTCCGGACCGGGAAGTCCTGACCGTTCAGGCAATCGGAGATGTCGTATTCGGTGAGTTCAGAAGGAACTCCTCGAATGACGACACGGAGGAGACGCTCTTCCTCGAGAGCGTAAGTAAAGAAAGGGAGCTGACGCTCCCTGAAGTATCTCGTGAGCTTGCGATGCTCATCGGGGGTCGACACACGAATAGAAATGCCGGCAACAGTGTTGACGGCGGATTGGTAGACGATTTCTTTCGACTTAAGGTCGTTAGAAACATCTACCCAGCGGGCTTTGTCACGGAAGGTGACGGGAGGCGGTGGGCGTGGCTTCTTAGCCGCGACCGCGGGTTCCGCAGCCGGAGCTTCGGCCGAAATCGCGGCAGAGGGCGTGGGAGAGGCTCGGGGCACCCGAGCGCCACCTATATTGGGCTGCTTTGGGATCGGACGTCCCGCAGCAGAGTCGCTATCTGTCTGAATCGCGGCGCGTGGGCGTTTACCGCGGCGCGTGACGGTTGTGAAACCGTCATTATCAGCGGACGATGTCGCGGGCGCGGACGAAGTCGCGGGCGCGGGCGAAGTCGCGGGCGCGGGCGCGGCCGCTTGAGGCGCGTCGAGCTCCATGTCGGAGTCATCGTCGGAGTCGCAGTCGGACGGCGCGAACGGGTCGTCGCGGAAACAACGCGGGACTCCGAACTCACTTTTATACCCGTTACGCGCGTAAGTGCGTCGGAGCCTATCGAATTCCGATACTAACAACGGATTTTGCTGACGCGCGAACATATGAAATCTAATGAGGTCCTCGAGTTGGACGGTATCATCTAGGGCCTTAGGGGCCTGAAGAGGCGGCGGGATCGCGGGGGTGGACATGACTAACCTCCCTGCCTGAGGGGCAGGGGGGTGCGCCTAATTCAAATCTAACGGACAATCCGTGTCCGGGCCAAAGGGAGACGCGACGCGAAATCTTCTCTCTTCGTATCTGCACACGGCGCGGCGCGAAGAACGACGCTCTGCACGGCACACGACGCGCTGCACGACTCTCGAAGCGCAGCACGAAGCACGACGCGTAGCACGGCGAAACGACGCACTTCACAGTGTGTACGGCTTCGCACCGAAAAGTGCGGTTTAAGTGGTACACTAAAGGAGGTGCACCGTCGCTCTGAAAAGAGCGTGTTGATTGACAATAGCCGAGTAAACACACTAAAGTGCGGCTTCGCAGCAGATGTTTTCTTTCTTCGAATTTCACAAGCTCGAGTACAATAGCACCGGCGATGACTCACTCGACAACAATGCGGGTCGGGCAGCGACGAAATCGTTGGAATGCCAACATCTGGTGCGCAGGTAGCGCAGGTAGGCGAGCGCGGCGAGCCGGAAATTACCGGAGATAGCCGAGCGCGGCGAAACGAACGGACCGTCAGAGCTGCGAGCGAGCGCACGTGTGCACTCGACCGCTGCTCGAACGAGACTCTCCTTAACAAAATTATGTTATGAATATGCATAAATAAATACAATTCTATTAACGGGCAACTCGCCATACTGTATGATTTTGTTATATAGAGCAGACGTTGTATCCGTTATCCTATGTTTGAATGTAGGAATTAATGAATGGATGCCTAATTACATGTTGTATTCTATACACTACCGAGCTTAATGACATAAAACAATTTTATCAGCTAATCAGCGGTATTGTAGAGAAAAAAAAACTCGTTTTAAGTAGTGCAAATATATATAATACAAAATAAAATACAAACTCAAGCTACTATTTATGTATTTTTATTTATATTTCAACGTTAACTTTGTTTTATTATTTTTATATTTTTTAGTTCATTCATTTTTATTTCATTTCTTATTTATTTGTACTACCTGCAATAACTTTTATGTTTGATAACAATATGGCCGCTTAGTTGGAAGTAAATGATTTGTGGCATTAACTTGTCTGTGTATAAACCCAGAAGTGTAATAAAGTGTATTATTATAATGATGGCTTAGTTGATAACGTATTCGGACACAGCGTCGAAGGACGTAGGTTCGAATCATAGCAACTGAGTCGGTGCTTTCGATGAAGAAAAACATCATGATGAAACTATAGCATGGTGGTTTGGCTTTTTCTAAGTTCGTCGGGTTAGCTTGAAAATCGAGTCGCTAAGCACCTCTTGGTAGGTTCCGGCAGTTGCACTCGAAAACCAGTCCCCCTATAGGTTTACCATGACTGCCCTCTTAGAATACATTATGATTTAACATAAGATGAGATTGTAGTCAAACGTTAACCTATAAAGTATAAGAAAAAAAGTATTCATACATAATAGATCAAAAATCATTTAATGATAAAAATAAGCTTAACACTGAAATATAGCTACAATACAAACATATAAATGGATTACACAATATATAAATGAATACATAAGCCTACTGTTATATACAAACATACATAAAAATATATAATAATAATAAAAGGATAAACACAATAACTCTTAGTCTCCTGTTTCTCAAAAAACTGCCGGTGTAGTTGGGTTATAAAGTTGATTATAATTTCAACGTCTTGAATAAGAAGCGGTTAACGCATTCCGAATTCGTATGGCAGTTATCGTGAAGGATTTTGACTACAGCTTAGCTTTATATTGAGAGTTTTTCTGAAAGCAAAACGAAGATCACATCCGTGAGACGTTAATAACATAAATCGTACCTGGACATATTGGGGAAATCGAGAATCAAATAAGACACCATAGAGAAAACTGAATATGCATGCATTTCGGCGAAAACGGACATCAAACCATTTTATATGTAGTACATATTATAAAACAAAATTTAGGTATATAATTAATCAATGTTTTTTTTTTTGTAATGTGGTAGAAATATAATGATAATTTTGTTGAAAGAATCGGAAAAAATCAAGCCGCCTTAAACGTTTTATGCACATGAGTATTTTTTTTTTAAATTATCAGCAAAGTTCGCCGGGCCTGCTAGTGAATATATAAATTTAACAGACGATCAATTCTTCTCTCATATCAGGGTAAGTCACCTCTGGATAGTCAACGATGGGGGGCCTTCGTAGAAGGTGTTTTTTAATTTTAATTTCAGCCCTACAGTGGTCGCTAAACTTAGTTTTTATTTTATGTTTTTGTAATTAGATAATTTGTAGATATTTTAAAGACATAAATATAAATTTAGGTATCGTAAAATTCACTACCCGAATAATTATTATTATCTATTGTCAAATTTTAAATGTACAATAAATGAATACGACAACATTTCATAACTTTTGTTTTGTAATGTAGAAGCTTAGGCTATGTATATAATAAAGGTAGCATCCGACAATAAAGTGAAAATAGAGGATAATACGTGACACGTATAACATAATGGGCCGAATCAATTTTGTCCATCGAGGTCGACGCAGGGCCCATACAAATAAGTTCAACTGTTACTAACCGGTAGAGGTGACCTATGTTACGTACCTGTACTTAATAAAACTAGTACACCTGAACTTGTATAATCAGCCGACATATGATCAATATGGTTAACACCTCGATGTTATTTATTGAGATTAGTGTTTGAACCCTAATACACCTGGTTTTTAGAGACCATATTGTCCATAATAGTAACATAAAAGATCAACTACGATGTAAATTATAGATTCATGTATCTGACTAGGCTGGCATAATGATAATCCATGTACACTTGTCATTTGTCTGTACTACCTTTAAATAGCAACTATATTTTGTAAACCGTAATAAGGTTGAAGATTTCACAAGGTACGATTTATTATATCAGATATTCTGCCGAAAAATTATCATAAAAATAAAAAGAGTAATGCTGTTCATTAGAACATAATAACCGCCGTTTATTTCTAACTGAGAGGATTACGAAGCACCGGTTCCTTGTCGATACGCTGTCTGATTTATGTTGTTTTCCTTACAGCTGATTTTGAAAGAATATAACTGGAAACTCAGTGCAGCTAACGACAGCCCCATCAAAACTTTTGGAGCTGTAAATCTCCGACTCCATCTAGAACTATGCCATGACTTCAATTGATGTTTCGTAGTCGCCGTTATTAGTACAGCCATTGTTGCTGAAGCCTTCTTGGCACATTATGACCTTTTGACAAATTGCCATAACAAAAGGTTAGAGGATGGTAAGACTTGCCTATCAGTACCCGCTTCGACAGTTATTATGAAGCACTCTAACGTTAAGGCCATAGGTTCCTAGGATTCTGCATTTGCACAAATGCTTGCTGAATTCCCAGACATTTCGACATTCTGGTCTTCCTTGTTTTCGTAAACATGACACGGTCAACCATATTCAGACTACAGATGGGCCTTCAGTGTAGCCCACACAGGTTAACTTTACATAAACTTTTCGCTGGCAAAAACGAGTTTGAAAGCATGGAACATGGAGATGAAGATATGACCGTTAAGAGACACCTATCATGGCGTCCTTGCGTCGATTATCACACCCTGAATGCCAGAACCATAATATACTCTCTTTTCTCATACGTACGCATAACTATTAGGTACCTTAAAGTCTTTAAAATATGTTTAAAATAGTGTTCAAAAATATTTCACGACGGCACTGATATGACCGAAAACACACTGAACTGTACTTTTTTGAATTATTAAACGGTTACACCTGTATTTGGAAGCCCAATGCTTATTACTGGATTTCCGTCTCTACGGTGGCGATAGTAGAATGACATTTGTGACTTCGAAAGAGTGACGTTTAATCAGTTTTTTTATGGCACTTCTTGTACGCGTTAATACCAGAGTATACCAATACTGCAGAGAACAAAATAGCGATGACCCCAATGATTATGTTGGTGGTCCTTGCGTAGAATCCCGGCTCTTCTTTGCCTCTATTACTGGAACTTCCCCCAGCAGCATTTTGTGCTAACACCACTTCTTCATTAGTGTTTGATGCATCTATTTTTTAATTTGTCTAGTCATATGCACGGAGTCAGACTCAAGGTACGAATATTAGTCGTCATTGATGTCAATTACATTATAGACTGTCCTATATTAAGCGTAAGTAATTCGAGTGCGAGGCAGAATACTGCCTGATGACAGAGTCGCCGTATACGGTTGGCTTAGGGAGACAAATTAATACTACAAGATTCAAGTGGAAGCTGTCATTTATGAAACGAACCGGCATTTATATATACTATCTTACACTTAAGATACAAGACTTAGACGGCACAAGTCTTAAACTAATCAAGATTAATATTCCTGCTACTAGCTCCTATAACTGCCTGCTATTTTGAAAAGTGTCCACGGATAAGTCACGTCTCTACGTGACTCCAGAACTGTAGTGGGTTGATTTCAATAAATTTCGTAATATAAGCCATCACGGCACTCGTCCTACTACCCGCCTTCTTAGTGTTACCAAGCGGTATTTTTAGTCATCGGTAAATAAGGAATGTCGCAAGTGGTGCCAAGAGTGTGCTGAGTGCCAACGCAATAAAGTCTTCAGACATAATATTACTCCCCTCAGCAATTTCAAAACCCCATCTGGTAGATTCCTACTTATCCAAACTTAAACCTTTTCCCTTTTGTAAAGGTTATCGTATTGTTACTGCAATAGACAGAGTAACGAGGTGGCCAGAAGTATGGCCGATGCATTCTATAACCGTAGAAGAAGTGGTAGAGACTTTTAAAATGGATCTCTAGATATGGAATATTGGTCTTCATTACGACTTAATAGGGTCCACGATATGAATCTGACTTATTTCGAATTACTTTTGCCACTATACGACTAAGGACAGTAGCATACCACCCACAAATTAATGGTTTGATGGAGCGCGCAACTTAAGGCCTCTTTAATATGCCATAAGCAATCCTGGCTATACGCTCTTCCATTTGTACTCCTAGTTATGCGATCCGCTTTTAAAGATAACCTCAAGTGTACCGTTGCCGAGTTCATGTACGGAGAAACGTTGTGACTCCCAGGAGAACTACTTATTCCACTACATTATTCTGCTATATGTGCAGATTCAGCTGACTTCAGCTGATCTCAACATGGTAACCAAAAATCTTTCCTATTCAAGGAAATATGAACAGCAAAGCTCGTATACTTACTCGCTGTTCGATGCCCTCTCCAGCCGTGACTTACCAGATCCTTGAACGGTAAAATGACAGCAAAACGGTTACGTTCGACGTTATGGGTAGAATAGAGGTAGTCAGTTTCTACCACATAAAGCCAACTTTATTTGGGAAAGCTACTCCTCAACTCTTATTTTCACCATTTTCACCAGTCAAATCCATTCGTTCTATCCTCAAACAACCTATAAACAATTAATTGCCTTCTCCGCACGTTACCCGGCCCGGGCGTAGTGTTAAATTTAAACAAATGCTATGTATATAACGTAACACTGAATTAGTATTACCATTAAGATTTATTTGTCACATAGTGTTAAGTTGTTGTTGTAGGTCTCGGTTTTTATTTCTTTGTACTATATTTTCTTTTACTGCTACCTTCTTTTAGTACTTTATTTCTTTGTATGTTAATGTAAATATGTGAACAATGATGTGCTATGTAAATAAAATTTTAATTAAATATAGTTTACACGGCGTTCTTCTCTCCGTAGGTGGATGGCGTAGCGTACTGGCCCTTAAGGCCTTTTATGTGCCCGTCACATGCGATATCACAGTTTTCCCTCTATGACGATTTGATCGATACAACAAAATCCATGTTGTAAAATTAATATGTAATTTTAACATTCACGATGTTGAACACCCAAAATTGTCTTTTCATCTAGTTTGACGGCCATTTTGTGTTACTTACTATATGCGCATGAGTATAACTCAATAACTTCAATGAGAGTTACTTCAGCTGTTAAACATTAAAAGCTACTTACAAATAGATATACTCGTATAGCGTTTTGTAACTTGATCAAATGCAACATTTCAAATCTTCAACTCGTTCAGTATTTTTAAAAAGAAAAAGAATAATCAACTCGTTGTTTATAATTCAAAAGTATAATTAATGTACATTTTGAAAGTAGAAAAGGCTTTTCTAATAATATGTTAGACCATAAACATTTTACCTTAACAATTCTAACATAGAACTTTTTGAGGAACGGACAACAAATAAATTATGAAATGTATATTGGCATCAACAAATTTTGAAATGTATTAATTTTATGTATTGTTTCGTCATTTATTGATAGTTCTATACTGTATCTTTATGAATGAGAACTACATAGCTCGCTAATTAAGGGAACGCTCGCGGGTGCGGCCAAAGAATGAACAAAGATAATATACGCAACTACACTCCTACCTAACACGCATATTGCATCTTAAAATAAATTTTGTAATTTAATGAAAACGTATACAGTTGTTTACATATATTGAAGGTAGCAACAAGATTTAATCTATGATACTGCAATATTACTGACAAATAGCAGACTGGGAAAAATTAAAAAGCTTGGAATAGAGAGCAAGTCATTACTTTTTGTAAGGGAACAAAAACTAAGTTATATTGACAAGATGGGCATATCACTACATTACTTCATATTATAAAACAAAGTCGTCCATCGCGTCTGTCTGTCTGTCTGTTCGTGATAAATTTAAAAACTACTGAACGGATTGTAATTCGGTCTTCATCAATAGATAGGGTAATACATGAGAAAGGTTTAAGTATATAATTTGTCAATGTTTATTGTAATTTGGTTGAAATATAAAGATAACTGTTGGAAGTGTTGGAGAAAGTCAAGTCGCTTGGGAGCTTTCATCGAAAACGCTACCTAATTCTTTTGAGATGTTACAAAACAATGCATACTGAGATATTCCTCTTTTATAGATCTACAAAAATATCTACGATGGAATATACCTACATATATTTTTAGGACAGCTTACTATACCTATATCTAAAAATGGTCACATATAATGAGGTAATTGGAAGGCTATTGAGACGGATACCGCATTAATTCTTATCAATCCTTATCAAGATTCTGAATTGTCAAAACTTAGCCTTTAATATATACACTTTGCATTCCTTTTGAATTTAGTTATACACTGCTGTGACCTCTTAATATTTTGGACTGCATGTTTGTTTGCCAATTTCTAGAATACAATATTTAAAAAGTTGGTTATTAAGCATAACAGCATGACGTTATAACATTGTCACCGCTCGCCTAGCTAAACCAAGTTATTAATTTCTCACAAAATACTTATTGCTCGGCGCTCGTATATTTTAATGGTTACACCGATCCAAAGATATCACATAAGCCTCAATAATCAGATATGACTGTGCTTAAACCCTGATCTATGAAACAACGGAAAGATTTATCATATTCCGGTACCACGTCCAACCTTCAGCGTTAGCACGCGCTGCGAATTTACACAGTATGCAATGTTTTCCGCAACTCTGTAGTGGTAGTACGTGAATACAAAATGTGAAAATGAACGAAAGTACACGGACTGGGAAAAGTTCGTGTAAAAACTGTGATGCGGCAAAGCGCTTTACTTTTCAAACATAAATCTAACTCTGGACGCATTTTGTAAAATACTAGATCAAACCAAAAATAAGATATGGTTGAACCATAACTGTGTAGCCAACATTTTTACGCAACGGTCACTGATTATTTCCCGGTCGTGAGAAATAAATCATGAAACAAAATAACCTACGCGAATATAAAATCAAATTTTATTATTTCATAATGGCAATTTTATATGGTCATTTGGAATCAATCTGTCTAGTACATTTTGAACGGTGCACGTACAACAGTAGACCTCTATCATTTTATTTGCATAACATTCAGCAGGGATTGAATTATGAGAGCTCGGGTATAAAAGTATACGTGTCTTACCAATCGCTCCCGTTATATATTCCACCTTATATTCTTCATTCTAATGACCTTTGGCCATTAGACAGACACTGTCTTAACAACAGATATTTTTATAGTACTATATATGCAAAAGATGGCATCGTATTAAACAAATAAGCACAGTACAATCCATGAATAATGGCGAACATGGCGTCTTTGGCCTTTCGGCTGGTTAATATTTAAAAGTCCGAAAGTGGAAAAGAGTCAGTCTTTTTTTACAAACTTTGTATGTTTTGACGTTTGGCCACAGTCTGAAATTGTTAATAAATTATGATGCAATCCAAGATGGTAGGCACAAAAACCCAGGGAGGACTGACTCCCAAGTGCAGTCGTCGGAACACACCTATAGGTGCTTAATGATAGATTTTAAACTTGAGAATGGAACTTAACCAGGCAGCCTTAGAAAAGCTCCTACCATCATGCTATAGTTTCATTACGGTGTTTTCCTTCACCAAAAACGTGAAACGCGGTAAGCCTAAGCCTGACCTGACTCTGACATAATTGCCTATTCCAAATTCCCATTCTACAACTATCTATCCATTGATCCTCTTAACTTATGGAGACAGCCTATTGATTAGCCAATCACAAAGTTAGGTTGTACATCGACTCACAGAACACATTTGGTCATTCTAGGCAAAACATTTTTTAACGAGTTACAGGTCCAAGCAAAACGCCTTAATCACACTACTGAACTTCAATTCAATACATTAGCTGTTATAAAGAACACAGACCGGAGGTGAACTGTTTTCCAATTGAGACGTACATTACAGACCATACCTAGCGAGGACGGTATCTCTCGGGCAACAGGCATCAGAATATGCTCGAATACAGGCTTATTCAAAAATATACCCATTTGTCCTATAAGCTCGAAAACCTGATTAACGACGTCAAATGTTTACTGATATTTGGTATGAGCATTGGCAGATACATGTATATACACAATATGGTCATGAACGTGTAGATTATTTCAGTATTGTTCATGTTATATATACACTAACGTACAGTTATTTTTAAGAATTATGATAACCTGTCATAGAAGCAAGAATTATGTTTATAACAGAACAACATTGCATCCTCTGCTTGAATTGAATCCGCCTTTTCTTGATGCAACATAAAACTACTACAAACTTGGTAGACGTAAATAGACTTATCCTATTTAAAAGTTCCATAGTCATGTCAAATTAGATGTATTTATAGCGTAAAATAATGCATAAAATGCATTTTAAGAATTTTCTTCAGTAAGCGAATTATAATAACCAAGTCAAAGTAACCCCTCGGGACCGAAAAAAGTGGATTATCGGAAACCAATAACTTAATAACTCTGTGCATCGGTCAATCGATAAGGGAAACCTGCCTAGAAGCTGTTTACTTCTCTTAAATTAGAATATTTATTTACCAAATGGTTTAAAACGCCGCTTTCTCTAGTGTGCTATTATTAATGTTTTTTGTTACAACGCGAATTGATGTATTCATTACATTTAAATTCACTAAATTAGCGAAAAAATAGCGCCAATTTATCCTTCACTAATTACGACCTCATATATTGCAATTAAAACGCCTTAATCTACTCCTGTTTCAAGACTAGCTGATACCCGCGACTTTTTCTGTGTTGTTTATTATCTTAATAAAATAATGTATGTGCAGATAAAATACATGAAACGTTTGACAGAATAAACTATGCTAACAAAATTTGTAAACAATATTATCCATCTACTACTACATTCCTATGCGTGCACACCACACCGTTTGTACCACTTGACGTAGCGTTTTTAAAATAGTAGTTTCTTAACACTTCAATAAATGTGTATTAAATTAAGATATTGTGATATTTTTTTTAAATAAGAATTAAGTGTCTTGAAATAAAGCTAAACAGATGTGATCGACGCGTATCCTTTCGAGTGATACGCTCACTCTTTTGATATAGTCAATTGATTTTAATGAAACAAAGACTAAATGTTACTCGAGAATATGCTATACGATTATCTTGGCGACGTTTTATCAAAAACTCATAGTACTTTAGGAGTGATACGTGCACAAACAAACAAACAGATATTTATAACAATGATTTAAATGTATTTAATTATTTATTTTTAGTCACTTGCAATAATTTTTTTCATATATAAATTAAAAAAGTACAGACACATGAAATTTATATTATTATATGTATAGATAATTCCAAATTATTGCCAAGTCATCCATCTATATGTGGCTCAAATTATTCATTTATAAACGCTTTAGGAATAATAATTCCAAACACTTGAAAAGTAGTAAGCCAGAAACACAGAATATGGTATTTTTTTAATACTTTATAGGCTAGCGTTTGACCACAATCTTATCAGATGTTAAATGATGATGTGGTCTAAGATGATAGTCACGCTAAATCTAGAGGGTGACTGACTCTCAAATGCAGCTGCCGGAACACAGAAACACCAACAGCTGCTTGGCGACATATTTTCAACTTGAGGGTGGTCGCTAGCCAGGCGGCCATAGAAAAAGCCCTACCACCATGTTAACTTCTATTCTAACCTAAGTACCAAAAAGCAAAGAATTAATGATAACTGTGATTTACCTTGTAAGTAATTACTAAAAAGTAAAATCATAACACATATTAAATATATTCCAAAGGTTATTATTATTATTTTCTAACGATATAAATGATTATCTCTAATATTGCTTGCAATTTCAGGTTCCCAACGATCTCCATTCTGTAATAGTTTTTCTTTGTTGTATAAAAGTTCCTCACGAGTTTCAGTGCTATATTCAAAGTTTGGACCTTCAACTATCGCGTCGACCGGACACGCTTCCTGGCAGTAACCACAGAATATGCATTTGGACATGTCGATATCATAGCGTGTTGCTCGGCGCGAACCATCGGAGCGCTCTTCTGCTTCAATTGTTATAGCCTGAGCTGGACATAGAGCCTCGCAAAGCTTACATGCGATACATCTCTCTTCGCCTGAGGGATATCTTCGTAAGGCGTGTTCTCCCCTAAACCTAGGTGACAAAGGGCCTTTCTCAAAAGGATAGTTTATTGTTGCGGGCTCTTTAAATATGTGACCCAACGTTACTGCGAAACCTGAAAAGGAAAAAATGTTTATGTTTATATAGATATACATTCTATATACTATGGGTTCCTAGGAAAGTCATAAAAATAGCATTTCAAAACTTCTATAACATTTAAGCCGTGACACCTAGTACGAAGGTAAACTGCGCAGGAAGGTTGTTCGAACATCGATATAGGCTTCAATTCTGCAATGATTCGTTGATGGAAAACAACCTAGTAAGTATATAACGCGACGAAACTCTTTCTAATACCGACCTAGATAGCTACTGCCTCTATAAAATCTGTCGTCAAGTGCCCATAGCTGTAATGTGTCAGTTATACTTACCTGAAAGCCACTTCCCATTTATATAAATATAAATGTCGTTTAATCTTAAGCCATGCCATAACTTTATATCATCATAAAAACTATGAACAAACAGCGTATAAAAATATATTGGAATGAATACAAAAACTTCAGGCATTTCGTTAATATCAAGAGAAGCATGCTAAAAGATGTAAGACATCAATACAAACGAGAAAAAGGTTATGTAATAAATTCACCTTTAAATATATTACAAGAATTTGAAGTCTTTATTTCACACGATTAAAATGCGGACGGTTTTACTGCGTGAACCCACTTAAGTTCCCTAGACGTGAAGCCGGGCAAAACTTTCGAGAGGGGTCTTAATAAACTAGGAACAACTGAGACATGATGAAATTCAGCTAAGACAGCGTATTCTGTACAAACTATTTACCCCGTATTGTAGTTTTGTGAACCTTAATAAAAACAAAACTGCGAACCTCTTACTAATTCCGTCCAGAACACAACTTGCGAAGCTCTATCTACAAAGTCCCCCATTCTAGTCGATGGAGGTTGATCGTTTATGTATATGAACTGCACGTCGTATTTAGTGCGGGGACTAGAGAAAAATGGGGGATATTGAGGGCACGAGTCCGTAGGAGGAGGGCAAGGGGGTACCGGCGGACACGGTGGAGGTTCAGGTAAACATGGATTACAATCGTCCGTTTTATATCTACTAACAAACAGAGGCGCAATGTTATTATGCTTTACAATTTTAACTGCTCTCAAATTTCTCACCATATACATATTTTATGTTTATATTATAGTAAAAATAAAATAACGCTATTATAATTCAACATGAATGTCAAGTCACGTTGAAATATTGCACTGTTTTTATTTTTATTTTATGCAAGTTTCTTTGTCATAAAAATTGCCAGTCTTACATACCTACTTATTTTGATTATTATGTATATGTGTAATTAGTATGTAGGTAGATGATAGTAGTACGAGCTGAATGTTTTTTTATTGTATATAAACTAATAAAATCATATCAAAATAAAATGTAGAAAAGAATGTAACTCTCTATAATTTAATGAATTATCAGAAATGTGTGCAAATAAACCAATGTTACCTATTTATAATAACGGTAAAAATCGCGTAATGTCCGACCATTTCCTATAGGCGTATTTTTTTGGTGGATAAGTTTCTATGTGATTACTTATCTAATTCAATGTATCTCTTTATTTTATTACCTATAATATGTATATAGGACTTTTTGTGGGGGCACAACAGAGGCACGCAATGACCCCAAAATTTCGAAGATATCGAAAACTTGCCATAAAACTGAAAAAAATTAAAGACTTTTGAAGGCTGACGCTAAGTATATTGACAACAAAAGTTACTTTTTCATATTTTTACTCGCCTAAATATAAGTTGACGTTTTATTTCCAAGGTTCCAAAGATTTTAAACAAAAAAAAAAATTACTTCGCTTTTTCCCTCAAAACACACGGCATGGGAGTGGGGAGGTTGTACGAAAAATTATGGGCTTAACAACTTTTGAGAATTAGCGTTTCCCCCAAAAAAGAAGTGACAAATAAAGGCCTGTGTATATAATATATATTTTACATGTATATGTAATTAATCAAAACGCAAAAAAAACCATTCCAGCATAAAAAAAATTCATGCTTAAAACTCGACAAAACGGAAACATTTAAGTAGGAGAATAAAACATAGAAACGATTTTCCTGCGAATGACATTAGGTAAAAGAGGAGAATTTCATTATAATAATATTTCATTCGCTATTTTTATGATGCTATTTTCCTTCGACAAACAATGAATAGTAAAATATTCTAATAATGTTTATTTTCATTCACTTCAAAACAGTAGAAATATAGTCAAAGAAAAAAGGTTTATATTTTTTACGTCTACATATTTTTCAAAATGAAGTCCATATATTTAATTGATGGAATTAATTGCTCTTTACGATGTTAATATATATATTATACATTATTAAATCAGTATAATTTGCATGAGATGAAAATAACAATTTAAAACTGCAAACATTGTGGCATAGTAACAGTAACTTCTATTATTGAGCGGAGCGTTCACGGTATCTTTCTCGATACATAACCGATGATTCTATATTGTTACATAATTTTTTTTAACTGTCATGGCAGCACGGGTACCACGTAGCTACATTCAGAAGGTTGAAGAAGATAAATTAAATATCTGATTCCGATTGTGTTCACTTGTAACCGCTTTGACAGCTGGTTTACGAATCTTCTTTATTTAGACAAGCAGGCAAATTTAAAAGGGACAAAAACAGAACACGTGTAAAGGATCACAGTCCGTCAAAATGCGAGCGTAAAAATACAAACAGTATTAAGGTCATCAGCAAAAGTAAAAACTAAGAATTGACAATACACATCTGGGCAATAAAATAAAAAAAGATTATAAATTAATAACGATTGTGCAAGGGGTCTGTCGGTGAGTACACAATTGCACCCAGGTAGCATATGGTCACTACCTGGGCGGCGAGTCTTTAATAGTCGCGATCTTAAGCCATCTAATCTCGGTCTATTGTAGTGCCGCTGGTTTTTCGCCTGGATTATTGTAGTACACACTTACCAAGTTTGGTGTAGGTATGTGTATCGCTACACTTTCTATTGTGTTTTATCAGTTATTTAATCCCCATAACACAAGATGCGCTCATTTCGAGAGTTAGATTAAATGCAAATAGCAAATAGCAAAGCAATTTAAATATCCTACCGCTGTCACGATAAAGTAAACAACTTGATGGCGACGCTCAAACTGACTTTATTTAAATGTACCCAATATCATATATATACATATAATTTACAATTGGTTGAGTCGTGAAAGAGTTAATAAACAAACTAACTCAGATTGTAATTTAATATATCAGTACAAATAATATTTATACGCTCGGTTTTGACATTCCGAATGTTGTCTGTTCTTGATTCCCATGGCCACTTCAAAACTCATTTACGCTGATACCAGAGGAGGCACAACTTTATTAAAGCATCACCCGATCATGCGTTTAATAAATAAAAGCTTTATTTTATGTCGATATTTAACGTAACGTAATAATTATCTTATTATCTTATATTATTTTACTCATTATTTTTTTTTACATTTATAGAGATAATGTCTATTTATGTTATAAGGCACAATTGCTTATCAATTTGTATCAATAAAGCACAATTGCTTATTTACATCTCGTCAATTCGTATCAATAAATATCAATTGCCGAATGTGTCTAATTATACCTACTTGATTGTTTTTTTTTTATTGTGTGTATAAATAAGATTTGTATGAAAGTAAACGTTGGAAAAATCTTACGGAAGGTATAATTTCGGTTAAAAATCTTCATAAAAAAAGAAATTGGTTGCCTTTAAAGTCGGTTTACGGACGATAATTTTACGTATTTTGTACAATACAAAGAAGGAGTTAATTGATAATTACCATTTTTTTTTTCGAAAAATTATGTGTCACAAGTGGAACGTTTAGGTCGATCGCGCCTCTCTGTAGCTTGTTCCGCGCTCTTGCTTGCAGGCTCAGCTCAGGTGGAACGTGACAATGAGTAATGCTTTTTCGTGCGTGCAGCCTGCATTCATCGATTTATAAGAAGTTATCACATCAAAAGTGAGTGAGTGAGACAGAAAACAGTAAGGAAATCTTCAAACATATTGACAAAATTGACTCTAAAGGAAAAGTTTCGTCCGATTTTTTTCGATAGCACACCTGTATTAAATCGGGGCGTGCAGCTAATAAATAATAAAAACTAAGTGGTCCCCGTGAATTCGTATGTGTGAATTAACTTTGCCGTCTTTTTTTTATTGCAATTTTGTAATTATTTATTGGCTCCCACAATCAGTTTACCGAATATTATCTTTATTTACCTTTATGAAATTTTATTGTTATTGATTAGCTCCAAGGGAAAAGCGCAATCATATGTAACTTATATATAGACATTGGAAATGCCTCTGCTCTACGAGTAAAAGTTTCATCAAAGTCAAATCCGCCGTTATTGAAGTAAGCCCGGAAAAACAACGACACTTCAATTTTATTCAAAACTAGCAGAACCGGCGGACGCTGCCCTGTCCTGATAATAAAAAATACATACTTATGCGAATGAAATGCTTAAGGTAACTAATGTGTTTTATTTGATAAGCATTAATACTGTATCCAGTCTAAATAGCCTCCCAATTACCTCATATATGTGACCATTTTTAGAAGATAGATGGGTATAGCTAGCTATCCTAAAAAGATAGGTATATGCCATCGTAGACATTTTTATAGATTTATAAAAGAAGAATATTTCAGTATACATTATTTTGTTATAATCAAAGGGATTAGGCAGCGTTTGCGACTGAAAGCGCCCAGGCGGCTTGACTTTTTCTAATTCTTTCAACAATTATTATTATATTTCAACCAATTTACAGAAAAAAACGTTAACAAATGATATACCTACACCTTCCCTATCTATTGATGAAGACCGAATTACAATCTATTTAGTACGTTTCTGAGTTAATCGCAAACATCCAGACATACGGACAGACAGACGCCGCGGACGACTTTGTTTTATAATATGTAGTGAAATTATCTTAAATTACACACACAGTTGTATTTAGGAATTATAAACACAAACCTCAATGGAATCCACCTATTACAATAATAAGCTGCTTATAAATGTCCCCTTTCTAAATAAAACCTCCCTGGAGTATAACTATATACTACCTGCTATCAACCTTTGCAAGATATTTATGCTGATCTGTATACTTTATTTAGTATACATTTTATTGAAATAGATATTTGGTATCCTTATCGTGAAATGATCCGTTGCTTGTTCACACTAGTCGTTAGAATGCTATTATGCTAATAGCTCCATATACACAGACTTCACACGACTACACGTGAATTATTAAAGACCGCTAAATATAAAACAAAGAAGAAAACGTTGTAATATGATAATTCATATGTGTGGTACTATTAGCTGAAGCCGCAGCTCTACACGCCAATTACTATTATTTTTTATATGTTCTAATGAATTGTTGAAAGTTTCTGGAATTTAATGGTAATAAACGAAGAGGTCGCTTCGTTTAAATCAGGCTGTAGAAGTAGTTTCGAAAATTACAGACCTATTTCTGTACTTCCG
The DNA here is from genome assembly GCA_035772565.1 of Antheraea assamensis. Taxonomy (NCBI): domain Eukaryota; kingdom Metazoa; phylum Arthropoda; class Insecta; order Lepidoptera; family Saturniidae; genus Antheraea; species Antheraea assamensis. Next base: position 2,923,851 of record JAQQSE010000065.1, read on the forward strand.
TTGATAAGTAAAATTTTCGAAAAGATTATTCTCAAGAAACTAGTAGGTAAGTAGGTTTAATGATATCGAGATCCAGTACTGACTGACTGTGTTGACCATAGACACATATTTTTTAAATAAAAACACTAAGTTGTTCGACGTGTCTCTCGCGGCATTCTAGTATATTATTTAAAAGATCGCTGCCAGAAAGTTAGCCTACGTGGGGCAAACTCTGCGGGATCGTTGGCATGAATTGGCGTCCCGTAGGGTTCTATTTTAGAGCCGTTTTCGTTCCTGGTATATATAAATGAGCTGTCGCTAATGGTGGACAACTGTATTGACTTGGTTTTCTTGCAGACGCTGCTTCATTTATTTTTCAATGAAAAAATAGATTTAAATATGTAACCTATATATCTAAATAATTCTTTAAACTAAAATTTCTGCATGGTTTTCATTAAATAATTTATTCCTAATGGTAGATATAACAAGATTTATGAGATATACCTTGTCTAATGTTCCATAGGTTGATAGTAGAATCAAGATTGAAGGGCATTTAGTAGGCTTAGTTGACAGTACTATATTCTTGGGTAACCCACTTGACTCGAAATAAGAATGGGGTCATCATATTAAAAAAATGTCGGAATCATCAAATTCTACGGCTAAAATTCGACAGCTAACAGATATTACCACAGCTCGGTTGGGCTACTTCCCTTACGTCCGTAGCTTAATATCTTATGAACAGGTATATCAGGGAGATACCACATTTCTATTATAAAAATGTGCAGTTTGAACACTTTACAATATGAAACCGCGCGAAATATTAAAGGCTAACTTTCATAAATTCGGCATTGTAACTCTACTCCCCTAATACATTTCTGATAAATTCTATATGCCCGCTAAAACTTAGAAAAGCTGGATTTAGTAAAAGACCGACATAATTAAAATACTAAAAACAGTGACAAATTGATTATTCCATGTTCCAGACTCTGGAAAACCAGAAACAGTTATTTAAGTAACAGTGTTATGCTTTGCAACATAGTCCCAAAGTATAGTACCAATTTGCTGAATAGTTTCAAAAGGTTATTATTGGGTGGATCAATATGTGAACGACGGTGATGTCTGGAATTACTGTACTGAACTGTAGGTGGTAGAGCTACGCTGAAGCTATTACTGGTTTCAGCATAAATGGGTCGGCTCGCCCGGGGTAGTACCACCCTTTCACAGAAAGCCGACATGAAGTAACAGTGCTTGCACTGTTGCGTTTCGTTCGGTCAGTGAGAGCGCCGGAGACCCACATATATTAAAAGGCCGGCAACGCACTTGCGACTCCCCTGGTGTTGCTAGTGTCTATGGACGGCGGTGATCACTTAGCATCAGGTGACCCACCTGTTCGTTTGTACTTCTGTCGACAATTTGTATATGTATGTATGTGTTTGTATATTATATAAATCTTCTCAAATAAGTTCCACGTGACAATTTTCATGACGATGGGTTGAACAGTACAGAAGGTTTTCTACAGCCGGCCCACCTACTGGCGAGCTATAGTAACAATTATGAAAATGAAAGAAACATCCCAAATATTTGTAAACTAATCTAGCTAAGCTATACATACCACTATACTTTAGTGAGTCACACATTTGTGCTTGTGTAACTTACAAACGTTTAGATGTATTTTGAATCTGACAAAAGGGGTAAACTAACTAACCGAGTTCGAAATATCTCGTAAGATAAAAAAAGAAAACCCTTCCACTATATGTGTACCTCTTTACATGTGTACATGTGGGGTAATCTGTGTAGTCTAATCTAGAATAATAGGATATATCGATAAGAGTATTGGATATATAGAACGTGTATGAGAAGTCTATATCTTAAAATAAGAGTCCTCTTTAAGCTACTATACGCGAATATTCTAGATATTACTTGAACTATGTAATATTAAAAGTGTAGGTGAACGTAAATTATTGGAATTTTTAATAAGCATCATTTTATTTATAGGCGATGTTTAGTGACGATATGTCGGAAGATGACGTCACACTAAGTCTTGCAAGATCTCTCAAATAGAAGCTGCTAGAATATACCTACATTTGTACAACAATAAGTTTTCAACCCAAATTGATAATAGATACGTGAGAGTTAAAAACCCTGATATAGTTACGTTAACAAGGTAAAGCTTAGGATTCACAATCATGTCGTCAGAATTATGGACTTATTAGTATTCCCAAAGCGCATATAAAAACTATTCGCGTTTCTAAGTTTAATGTATCACAATTCTTTAAGTAAATCAACACTTAAAATAAGGAAAGTATTCACTGTCCCCGTAATCCAAGTTATCTCATAGTCTTCTCAAGATTATTGACTTTATCGTGTGCGGTGTGAGTGTCCTTTATGATAACTGGGGACGCCGTTCAGAACAATAAAACTGCGGAAACCGAATAAAAAAAGTTTATTACTTGAATAGTTGAATAGAAATACATAATTTTGATACACATTGATAATACAAATGTTATATATGAGAACAAGGAGACGAATACACTGTTACACTTAGATCGGTCACATGATATATACTTAATAAAGTTCTACTGTGCTTTCTATAAAATAACACGATTGTAATTATTATCTAATAATCAATCCAAATTAATGTTTTACAATTCATAAGAGAAAAAAACTTAAAAGCACAGAAAGAAATATTGTGATTTTTTTTTTCTTTAATTACATATATCATATTGCGTAATACATATAAATGAGACTTTGGTATAGGTTTATTACAAAATAAAATCGTCGAACTTATCTAATTATATCGAAACATAATTATAAAATAAAATATAAATACTGTATTGTTATTATTTCTTATGTGAATGTAAAGGAGTTACACTTTTTTTTTTTTCATATTAGTGTTTTAGGGTTGTTTGTTAATTACAGTAATTTTAAGAATATTTTGTAGCACAGTATTCCAATTGTTCATATCAATGTAAATGAATTTAATAATTGTAATTTTTAACTATTTACCATTTGATTCTTATAACATAGCATTTGATGCTCGTTAATTTGTCCCCCAGAGGATGATTTTACTTTATCATGAAGTATAAGTATAAATTTATTTGGACTAATTCTGGGCTACATTTAAATTTTCTATTCATTACAATTATATAATTAGCACTTAGCCTCTATAAACTTTTTATAAAATTTAAGTGACTTCTGCTACATTTTACAGCCTATAACGTTAAAGTATTAGGATATCCCGCTTAATAATACTCCGAAAACTTTTCTGTCTACCTGTAAAAGTCTCATCAAAACCGGTTCAATCGTTTCGGAGCTTAGCCCAAAGAAATAATAGACAACACCCTTTTTATGTTTATGTATAGATATCCACTACTCCGTTACATTCATTATTCTATTTCATTTTTACTTATAAATTAAATGTTAAATGTTATTATGTTTTAAAGAAAATACAGTAATTAAACTTATATCTATCTATCTATATTAATGTGGTTGATAACCCTGGTGAGTGAAGTCCCTCGGCGCACCGTGCTCAGTAGCTTCGGTTCTCTCTTCAATTTTAATTTACGCTTTTTATACCGTAGCCGTATCGTACAACTAAGAATAAACCTTTTCGCCGAGTTTCGCGTTACGAAGAAATATACATTTATTTAAGTTAAAAAAAAACCTGTCAACTTAAAATAAGATTGTCACTGCATTTAGTAAAATATCCCCGATGTCAATTAGATAATAGGAATAAATCAAAAGTAGCAAAATAATGTAACAATATAATAACAGTATTTTAATATAACTGAATTTGATTACATATATGTAAATTGATTACATAGAAATTAAGTTTAGTTAAAAATCGATTACATAGAAATTAAGTATAATTTAAAAAAATCTTCTGATGTGTATAATAAGTTGCGATTGTGACAAAATAAGGAAATATTCTACATCGCAAGTTCCATCAAGGGAGTACTAACTCGGCAGTTCGATGTTTACGATTTCGGAAAATTATTATGGCAAATATCATCACAATACATCTCACATAGGTTCTAGTAGTAATTATTTACTATAAGTTTTATAACTGAGGCTAGTTATCTAATGAAAAGCGTAATGATATGCCGCTTAGATCGGGTACAGTCCTATATAAATCTGAAGATAACATTCCTATTTATCCCATACAATTCAAGGGATGCACATTCTAATATGTAATACATGTTGTATGTTTTACAAGCATGTGAAAATTATACATTTTAAAAAATGTAATTAAAGACATTGCATTATATAATAATGTACTGAATACAAAAGAAAGAAGTAAAAAATAAATGAAAAATAGAGTAAGCAATAGTAAAAATAAACATATGCAAGAATATACCCATATATGTATACGAGTATGTGTATACACATAAATAATAATTATTTCTTTTCAATATTTTGAATTATCTTAAGTTAGTAATTTATACTTAAGTTTCTTGTTTCTTACAACTTGCAGTTCAGTTTTAGTACTTGTAATGTATAAATTTCAGCTTGATATTTTTAGGTATAATTTTGATTGTCTGATATTAACTTAGCATATTTAATAATAAATAATATCAACCTAGATAAGTTATCTGTATATTGTCAGAGGATTTAGTCCTTACTTAATAAAAAAATATATATTAAAGAAAATTTCACAAATGGCATACATACAATTGATCAACTTACAGTAAATATATTCATAGACGATTCAAAGAATATTAAAGAAAAAATTCACACAAGCACAACAACTCACCAAAGTTTTACCACATTCAAATAATTAATATAATATAAGAACGCACACGGAATAAAAGAAGCAACATTCAGTTTCATAATCTACAATATATATATATATATATATATATATATAAAATTTAAGAATAAAAAAGGAACCGTTGTAAACATTACAGGTATATTCAGTATTTATTATTAGTAGGTACACATTTATAGTCATATACTGGTTACATTTATCTGAAATGAATTATACCATTTAAACATGAATTACTAGCAATATTAAATAGAACACACTGTTTTAAAAGTAAAATACTAAAAACAATTACTAATATAAATAGCATGTGCTTATACATGAAAGGTTGCGCTCGCCCTCGCCTTACATTTTGGCCCTTCCATTAGAGTTTCTCTTGGGATTTCATCTCAAAAATATTCCCTGTAGTTAGTTACCATCGCAACAGACATTTCACCTAAGAAATACACGCAGATATCTTTTTTTATTTCATCCCCTTTCTGAAAGTTGGTCTTTTTCAGAAGAAGTTTTATCCCGTATCAAATTTTTATAACATTATTTTAAGAGGAATGTATTTACAAGTTACTAAAATATTTAAAACAAACAAACAAGGCATGATTAAAATTATTAGATAGATAAACTATGGAACGAAAAAATAGTTTTTTTTTTTTTTTAATTCTGTATAAAACTGAAGAATTTATACAGCAAAACCTCGGTAAGTCGAAAATCTTTAATTTTCCAAAAAAAAAAAACTCGGTTCCTTTCCTTTTAAAGCCCCGTCACAAGTCCATTACTTGAAATCTGATTCTTCGAAAAGCTGAAAATTCTACTACTTCTACAACTCCATCATTTTAAATTAAAAACCACCGTAACTCGAACAAAAAAATAAGTATAGTATAAACCATCTTTCATAATAATCCCGAGCGACACACTTTCTTAGAAATAATTTTAACTTTAAATATAACCCCCGCAACAAAAAGTTTAATTTATTCTATTTCTGTAGCTCAAAACTAGGTCGAATAAAATCTAAACTTCTATAATCGAACATTTACCTACAAGAACCTTTCAAAGTCAAAAACATTTACAAGTAGAAACTTCTGTAAGTCGAATTCTACCGCGTTTCCGTTAAAGTTTGCTTCCCGAGTTTCTTCTGTATTTGAATACTATTTTTAATATCGCTTTAGGCATTTTTTAAACACAATCATGAAATAACTTGTAAGACACTAGAATATGAAATATTGATGTGGAAAATGAAATACCGAATAGACTTAAGCTGATCATAAATGTTGGGAATTACATTTTTGTATAAAAAAAAAACAATACAAGTTGTGAGCATTGGTACACACTTTAAAAATGAATTGGCTTAAACTGCCAAATATTGAACGTACCAATTATTTGTATTCTTAATTTTGACGTGATAACGTCTTATAAATCAATGAACGCCGGCTGCACGCACGAAAAAGCGTGACTCATTGGCACGTTCCGCCCTGAGTTGAGCCTGCAAGCTAGAGCGCCGAACAAGCGATAGAGAGGCACGATTGGCCTAAGCGTTCGGCCTTGTGACGCATCTGTCTCTCTTCCACTCCATCGGCCGATGCGTCCGAGTAGAAGAGACAGCGGCAGCACACAACCTACACGTGAACTGTTTTTGTCAACTGTTTATAAAGTGAAGTGAAAAGTTAATATGGTTTTCATTGTTTAATACAACAGCAATTGCGGCAAAAAGTATGCAATTTTTCATCGATGTATTCTTATGACGTTATCACGTAAAATTATCTTCCGAAAATCGACTTTACAGACAATATTTTTTTTTAAATATAAACTAACATCAATCAAAAGAAAATTATAATAGCTAATAGTATTTTAAACTGATGCTAATATAATCTAATTTGTTAATTAACACACAATGAGAACTTGTCAGCACGGGCGTAGCCAAGATTTTAGCGCGGTCGGTACCTCCAACTGGGCCGGTATCAACATACCCCGTATGCTTCACATCCAAGTTTATAACTTGGGGTTCCATGACTGTACACGCAAAATTTATCATATCAGACTTCAGGAGTGTCGTACTATTTTAAGACTTGAGACATCAAGGCACCTATATGATGTATTCAATATGATATTCACTGCTGGCTAACGAACGAGTGTTATGGCGTTAGTGGGCTGTTAAGGGTCGACTCGACTTGGTCGAGGACACTACAACAATGCAAACGGACTAAAACCTTCTTATAGATTTCTATTAGCGTCTCAAGATTTGAGATCACTCAGTGTATACTCGGTTAACGAATGGTTAATTTCGTGATACGGGTATACCAGTGTTAAAATATTGCTATATATTGCGCATGCCAATATTGCTTCAACCTTTTTACTGTTCTTTTCAAGGCCATTCCGACCGAACGCTTATCTCCAAAGTTCACTGTGAAAGATTTGGGGTGTCAGCTACGCCCGTAACTACTAGTTTTGAACTTAAGCTATATAAAGAACGAATACAGTAATATTCCTATAATAATTTTAATCAGTAACTTAACGTTAAATAGGTGAGTATTAACTGTTAAAGATAACTATATATTGTTTTTATTAGACACACAACATCAATTATTATATATGTATATATTTTACTGTCCCATCGGGCTGTTTACTAATAATATTCATCTATTTATAATTGGTGTTTCCCTTACAGTGGCGATGCAAATGTATTTGCTCGCCATAATAACTTTAAAGAAAAATCTAAACTACTTATAATGGCCGTATCACACTTCGCCTTCGAGTATGTACGTTATACAATAACACAATCTCAGTAATTACTCACGACACGTAGTAAAATACAGAAAGCCCTATATTCTATTGTAACTCGTTTAGGTGACCTAATTAATATCTATTATTACCACACCGTGATATGACATTGGTTCGTATTTATAGCCCTATTTTAGTCATATTCAAATAAACAATTACACAATGAATTTATTAGTAAAAACAAAAACATCATGATCTACGGACTTCGACGAAAGAAGACAATTAAAAATGAATATTCTGCAGCCTGAATGGCTATTTTTATAATAGTTAAGCACTTTTAACTCGCTTCGTAAAGTTACAGTAATTAATAAATCTAAGACCTTGCTATAATAATAATCCATACATTGACAGAAACTATTATAACTCGTGAAAAATTACTTATGTTATTATATAATACTTTGATATAACATCTGAGTCTATATAAAGTAGTTTCTTCGACATAATGATATAGATTTTTCAATACAAAGTCATACAAATAACACGCCCGCACGAGTAGTCAGAGTTATCTCTGGCTGACAAATAAATTTTCATCATTTCAGTAACAAAAGCACATAATTTTTGGTACACTTGACTATTTCTATAATAACAGAGTGGTGGAACCTGTGATTTCGTTCGCATAAATGCTTCGAATGTTCCGCGTGATTAAGTGATTAACGTTACGTCAATGTACAAAAGACAAACTGACAAAAAATAATTTATACATATTTATAAGAACATAATACGAAATTGTTATATAGAAAACACTGAACTATTCATTTTTATTAAATTCATTTTTCATTATCTATCACTATGTTCCACACCAAATTTGTTGTTCCTTCGTTAAATCTGGTAAGCACGGCATTGCACCAAGTGACGGGATCTGTTTTTTGAATCTTAGGTTTTTACTAACTGTGAGGGAATCTCAGTTTTTTTTACACCAAAATGTTTTTATAATAATGACTGTATCTAACTCACATCTATGCTTAAATATGCCCGAATCTCATGAGAGGTCTCATGCCCGTCGGTTTTAATCATACGCTGTATAGCATCCATGTTTTTATTATCGACAGCGGTATACGGACTACCATCAGGAAATTCGTCACTAAGATTAACTAGGCCGCGATGTAATTCTACAAACCAGTTATAAACATTCGACTTTCATGGTGCTTCATTGCCAAAATTAGTTTGAATGCAACAATCTGCTGTAGTGTTTTATTACATTTAACTTGTATTAATTATACCACGAAAATTCTCATTAATAAAATTCCTAGTAAAGTAGACACGACAATTACGATACCTAATTAAAATGGTGCCAAAATATATAAAAACAAGTAAGACATGTATGTACACGAAACGAACTGCATTTGAAAAATATTCCATTTTGAAATGTCGTAATTAGGTTTTAAATATTCTTAATGCAAGTGGCCAGTTTCTGAAATTTTTAATACGCCCTTATGCACCCCATATTGGTGAAAAATTATTATAGCATGTAAAAGAGAAAAGTGGTTACTATAGGTTATTCTTAAAGTTACACATATTGTGATAAAGATTATGCTTTACTGAATAATCCTTAAGGATCTTTGTGTCTTACGCGTCGTTCGATGTTTTTATAAGCGCATAAATATATCAATATTTTGTATTAAAAAGATAATTTGTACTTATAAATAATTTAATGTCCCAACAGATATAATGAAAACATTTTGTTAAAACTAGATATTATAAAATATTGTCCAAAACACTGATTGGATCGGCCAAGAATACGGCGAAGTAATTCTAGATACATGTTTATTTAATAACTAGAACGTATTCCCTAACCAAGAAGTCTGAAACTAAATCCCTGTCACAATTTGAAAAGTAATATTGTTGTCCGAAGTACGATCACTGGGACCATGTAGATCAATTGTTAACACTACTCGCACTAGTATAACTCTACTAAAGAGTAAACGAAATAGCTATAGCAGGAGATTCGTGTAGTTTCCATATATAATCAATATTGTTCTCTAACAAAATTCGAAATGAGTTAACCAATTACGTAGAATAAATAAAATGTAATTCAAATCACGTCTGATTATAACGCGGGTTAAACGAAAGTGTAAGTGTAAGTGTACATTATTATTTTGTTCAGTAATGCGACAAAGACCGGCGAGATTAACAGTAGATATTATATCGAACAAAAAACCATTATCATATCACTGAGAACGTTTCTTATCGTGTACGTGGAACTATTTTAAGTTTAGACCATTATTTTGTATATTGTTACCTATTTATTTTATTATAAAACATCGATTGCTAATACATCTACCACATTGCTTTATACTATGACAGTGTATTTTTTTTGTGGTTTTTTTTTCTTTTTTGGTATATTTTTAATGTGAATCAAGAACCATTTATTACATCTAATTATACATAGTAATCTATGGCGTTCGTCTTACAGTGAAAATACTATTTATTACAGCAAAATAGGTAAATGGTAGAAAATAATTACAAACGGATGCGGTAGGGTATAGTGGTCTATTATATAGAACGCAACTTACGTTTAGACGTATCACTGTACTATGTATTTTATTACTGTACAATGTCTATTTACAGTTATATATTTATTTAAAGTCTAGAAATCGTGGGTGCGATCCTACGACAGATAAAAATTTAATATAACGAAGTTAAATATTGATAATGTTATAATATATTCGCTTTTAGTTAGTACAAGAAATAATAGCATCAAACTTTTCGACAAAGTGACATTCTGCGTTTCCTTTATTTTACTTAACTTGAATTTCAAACACCCTTTCAACTTCAACCTTCTTTTGCTCTCTTTGTGTCAAGTTTGTACTAAACCAAAAGCAGACTTATTTGCATAAACACTAAAAAGCGAAATTGAATCATGTAATTATAATACCAGCCCATTAATGTTGCACTCCTTGAGGAGGACATTTTTCCAAGAATGTACACTGGGTTATTAATTATTACACGAGCTTACGATATAAATTGCGAAAAACTTATTTTATTTTCCAACTGTATGATTTCCGCATGAACATTTCTATACTGTTCGACCCCATAAATACGTATTTCGCAAAAGCAAAACGATAGCAGAAACGGCTACAATCTCCAATAAAATGGTATCAACATCGTAATGGAAAATAATGCTAACCAGCGAGAGTGTAAGCTAAAACATGCACTCTTTTCATCTTTTATAGACTTACTCGTAAGAAGAAGCTCAAGAGATTGTTGTTTTTTTTTTATTCTAACAAGCTAATGTTTGGACACGTCAGATATATTCTTTTTTTTATGATGTAGTCTGTTTATTGAAGAATATTGTAGGCTTCTAATGACCTTTACAGTATGAGCGATTAGTAAACAAAATGTACGCCAGAAAGGACGCCTAAATAAGAAAGAAGTAATAGCGCAGACAAACTAAGAGATACGACGCGGCTGCGCAGGATATTGGGGACGTGAAAAGTAAACATGAGTTCAGTTTCTTTTTCTCCTCTGTTCGTTTTTATTGCCGAGTTTTAGTGTTATCAACAATTTGTTTATTTGTAAGTCCCCAATCGTCACACTTTCTTACGTCTACAATCTACAATACTTGATACACTTTCTACCACTGAGAAAGTAAAAAGAAATAATACAGATAATAATATGTGAAGAAAAAACTCCTCACCCCTTATTATAACCGAATTGCCACCACTAGACTTCAACAGTAATATGAATATCCCCATGATTAGTTATTTCTGCTGTCGGCTTGCTTTTGCGAAACACATAATGGGACGGGTCTCCTCAAACGTTACTATTACACTTAAAATTAAACGATGCGGCAAATCTACCTGCGGAATTATAAGACAATCATAACCATAAGACTATCACGGGACTCTTTCTTTGTCTTAAAAATAATCATAAAAATAACCTTCCAGCTAAATACTATACATGAAGACATATAGTAATTACGGTTACCATATTGTATGTCATTTAATTCATACAGATATATGTTATATTTATTTCTTATTTTTTATATATATGTTATATGGTTCTTATCTACACATAAATACAACGGTCAGTGAAATTTACAGATTCTTCCCGTATGTATATTATCTATTAATACTATTTGGTGTTCGTCTTACAGTGATTCAAATTGAAACGAAAGTTTATAAAAACTGAAATATCTATAACTATTGGTGGTATCTCATACACTCTTAAATCTATCGAAATGTATATTATACAGCATTTCTGTATTTATAATTATTATATAGCTTATTCTAATTATATTAGTGTTTGCATAATGGATAACATTTAATACTGGTTTTGATAATTTCGACAATAAAACGAATCATCTATTTGAAAAGAATTTTTGATATATTTTTGATTGAATACTCCTTGTGCAACCTTAGGTTTCATAAATCAATTTAAAGACAAAATTATACTACTGTTATTTGAATAACTATGTAATTTGGTATTATAATTGAGTTAAAGAAAACTTGTTTGAAACGAAGGTACAGGTAATAATTAAGACGCCATTTAATGAAAAATCCTTAATCAAATTAGTGGAAAACAACATTTGTCCTACGTTTACAAAAAAACTTGTATGAGGTTAAAGTACTATAAACGAATAGAAAGTTCTAGGAGTTAGAGGTCCGACTGCGCTTTGCAATTCGGGGAGTATTCGTTCCTGGCACGTTTTACAAAAAAAAAAAGAAGAATTTATTCAATACATTCATCCAATTTTACTGTAGTCCAACTGTACACTTGAACTACATTCAAATAAACTTTGAAACGAACGTTTAAACCAATTAGAAAGTAAAGTAAAGCGAACGATGATAGTTACAAGGTGTGTTTACACTATGAAATTGCCGTTTTACCAACCTAAAAACATTTCAAATTCAAGAAACTAACATTTTATAACAAAATTATTATTTTACTTAAAACAATTGACCGTTTTGCCTTTCGATATCTCGTGAACGTCAAAAATAAGGATGTAATTAAAATTCTTGTCGTTTTCTAATGTGAGTTTAGAGGTTGAGACGACGCGTCTCAAACGATGTGTCGTCATCATCATCATCATCATCAGCCTGTAAGAGACCCACTGCAGGATCATAGGCCTCTTCCCGACGGAAGGTATAGGGCATAATTACCACGCCAGCCCACAGCGTACGGGCGATTTCAAACTCGGAGAAATCCACAGTTCTATATTTTTCCCACATACGGTGGTACTACAAGAACATTTGTCAGGTTCAGGTTTCCTCACGATGTTTTCCTTCACCGTCAGCCGATAGTGTTACCAATGTAAATTAGTAACTGTACGTGAATTTCGAAAAATTCGTTACCCGGGTTCGAACCTGCGGACATAGGATTAATTGATTCCACCGGTCAAACCACTGGACCACCTCGACTTTGATAACCGATCGATGATGATCGAAACAATGTGTAATATAAATGACACATACTTCAATATTGGTAACGAACGAAAAATATTTTCATTGAAATTTTTTGGAGTCGATAAAACTCGAGAATACCTGAATGATAAGTTTCATAATGGTGAATAAATATGGTGATAGTGGTGACGGTACCAGTTATAAAATACATGTGGGCTACCATAGCCCTTAATGTTAACGTTAACAGTGTATTTAATGTTTGTATTATGACTATATGGAGGAAAATTGGTGAAATGACATCTAAAAACTGAGTATCATACGAACTAAGCGACAGTAAATAAGAAGCACAGCTCAAGTCTGCATAGCGTTGCTGAATCGAATCGAAGTAAGCAATTTTGAGTTCTATTATTAGTACCCATAAACAAACTTATAGTGATATTGCTGTTGAGGTTATTATATTATTATTTTACATATTATAAAACAGATTCATCCGCCGCGTCTGTCTGTCTGTCTGAATGTCAAACTCAACTCAAACTCAAAAACTACTGAACGGATTGTAATACGGTCTTCACCAATAGATAGAGTAATCACGGGGAAGGTTTAATTATATATTTTGCCAAGGTTTTTTTTGTAAATTGGTTGAAATATAATGATAATTGTTGAAAGAATCGGAAAAAGTCAAGCCGCCTCAAGCGTTTTTAATGCACATAACTATATATTTTTTTATAATCAGGGCAGGACAACGTCCGCCGGGCCTGCTAGTATGTAATAAATATTTAAATGTTATATTTTTAAACACATGTATATCTGATACGGTATATATACAGTAATTTTAAAGTTATGTTAAATCCTATTTATCTCTATAATTACTTAACTTATGGAACATACCACGTGAAGCAGACTGTTAAATAATGTTGACGTTACTAATTTTAGTAATATTTAATAGTGTTGCCCTATATATATCCTCGATCCAGATACAAAAGACTTTTACAGTATAAAGTGTTGTTGGTGAATCTGATCTGTGATATGTCAACGAGATGTCAATGACATCACTAAAATTATTTTATGCAATTCACAAATTAATATCATTTTAGTTTCATAATATTATACATTTTTTTTGCAATAGTGACGAATAAGGACACGATAAGGGGAGAAAAATGCCAGTGAACCTCCTGAATCAGAATCCACATGGCTACGACAGACCTGAAACCAGAGCCTACGGAGCTGTAATTCACGGATACATCATATATAAGCGCGTCATTTGAATCCTTACCACGTGTTATCGGAGAGTCAAATATCCAGGTTTGGCGTCCATACAAAGTTAAGAATTAGACGTTATAGCGGTACTACAAAATAATGCCAAGAAGGGTTGATATCAGGCTGGCGGGCGATCGTAAAAATTAATTCAAATCATACATCACAACATGACCAACGTGTTGTGACCGACCCTACTTAGGTGGGATAAGGGTAAGGAGATAATGGATGAAAGTATGGTTAACGAACTAGGTTTAACCGTCATGTATGTATGAATCCCAGTAACCGATATTAAAAAGATACGATGAAATAAATAAATCAGTTAATAATTCATTTAATAAGCTTTTAAAATGCACATTCGGATATTAAATTTTTTTGGGATTTTTTTTTAAGTCGATATTCACAACGCCAGAGTAATTAGTATCTAATTTTTCCAGTGCACACCACGTTGTCTAGCTAGTTGCAGTTAATTTGTAAATCTAAACTTAGTACACTTGTAAATTGGCATAACATTACTATTGTAAGCGTATATAACAGAAAATCCGAATGCCCAATTCAAATAGTGCTTGAAATGAAATAACTGACACCGGTGTTCTTCAATTCGGTTTCAATGCATGAAATCCAGTATGACACTGGTCGTAGTCATTTATTAGTAAGAATCGAAAAGAACTGTGCAGAAGCTAAACGACACTTCTTTATTGCTTCTTCATTACTACGGTCAGGCATATTATTCATGTCAAATGTTGACAAAATTGGGAACTTTACAGCTTGAGACGATGCTTCTTTTTACTATAGCTCCCTAGAGCTTATTTTATTGCTATACTATTTGGAATAGTGGTATATTTTTTTTTCATTTTGTAGTTTAATTCTAATCAGACAGTGTAGAATAAAAGTAGAGTTCCTCGTTCTGTATATTATTGTTGACAGTTGTGTAAAGCTTTCTCTTGGAAAACGACAATTTCATATATAAACATTGGGTGTTATTAGTAAATTATCAAATTTCTAATAAGTTCTAATGTATTATCGTATAAAATATTATCTATATGTAGATATTATTTACAAAAAATATTACACTAAAACTAATATATTCTAACGTAATTAGAACATCCTTACAATCATCATTCACGCTATTTACATTTATTGTGCGAGTACACTACAATTGTTCAACAGTACACTCACTCAATTCATTACTTATTTATAAAGAAATTATATCAATAAGTACACGATAGCACAAAATACTACAAATCTGTTTACTGCAACGGAATAGGTTTTATTAAAAAAAAAAAACTACCCCACAAAGAAGTTAAAATATATAGAATAGACAATAAAAAGTCTCCTATTTCAATCGAATTTTAAAATGTTCCACTTTATTATTAAGGTAAGTGATTTAAAAACAGAATATCCATGAACGGTTGTATAGTAAGCTTTTAGTCGTTTCAGAGTTCTGAGATATATAATAATACCTTAGGAAATTTCTCGGTATGTTCTACACATGCAGTTTTGATATCTCAACGAGCGTCGATTGTTTCAGTGAGATTACATAATAGTTTAATATCTCTGATCTTTCATACGTACAATTAAAAGAAGTATTGCGTATAAATTATCATAGTAGTAACTCAATTTTAATATAATATACAATTTAGGAATGTTGATTAAGATTGCTTGTTTGTATTTTCAACTATCGTCTTGTGTATTTTATATTACTATAGGTACGTTATATTTCTAATTCGTATATGTTTTTTTTTTTTGTGTTTTGTTTTTATTGTTAACGACATCAAAATACTTATGAACTGTACACTATTTTATTATATATGTATCTGGTATTAATGTGTGGTAATTAAGTACCGGGGTAGATATCTTAAATAAGTTAAAAGATGAATATTACTATTTTTAAGATTCATCATTCAACATTAAGATCCCACGAGGATAATATATATAGAGATATATGTCTTAAGTGTGTAATACACATAATTCATAATATAATAATTTATACAATAATTAGGTACAACAGCGCCAGTCATTAATGGAGGAAATAACTCCGATGACTATTATTATACATTCTTACATAACGATTATATTTTCCGAACTTCAATATGAGGGGGTTATGTTAATTACTTTATCGCATGTCAAGTTTTTATGCAAACCGACATCAGAAGAAGAGTGAAAAGTGATGTATGTATGTACATAATATGTGAAGATTAATTTGGGAAACGGTCTAAAGGAACTGAATTGAATTTCATATTTGCACACACACATATATACAATTGGCACTGATTTAAAAGTAATCGCCTGTTTGAAGTTACACTTCTTTAGGCGCGTTAGGGAAAAATGATGAGTGTAAACTTTTACGATGCGCGCGCACACCGTCACGAAAAACCGACACCATGAAGCTAGCTATAGTCAACAATTCTATTCAAAAAAAGTATGTATGTATTAAATATCCTTTTTCTATTGTTAGTGTCGTTATTTCTACAAACCTAGTATAAGGCGAAAAATAAAATTTTTGAAAAGATTTTTATCTTGTTACGCCAAAGAAGTATAACTTCTAGCGCGTGTGCATAAGTACACACTATCTTTTTTTGGTTATTATCATTATTTATATTACACCATACTAAAGTAAATTATAAATATTTTTCAAAGTCAAACGATTAAATATTATCTTTTAATAGTAAACAATTAGATGTATCATCGAGTATAATTAATTACAGAACACTACAAATATATATATGACAGTTTACAAGGTTTTAAATATAAATAAGTTTATTTATATCATATACTTAGTACATTTCATGCTTT
The DNA here is from genome assembly GCA_035772565.1 of Antheraea assamensis. NCBI lineage: Eukaryota > Metazoa > Arthropoda > Insecta > Lepidoptera > Saturniidae > Antheraea > Antheraea assamensis. The sequence goes on from JAQQSE010000065.1 coordinate 2,940,756, forward strand.
CCAGATGGGATACTATCACTATAAGATATTATAATATATATTACAATTTTAATACTAAATTTTTATGTTATTCTATAAAACTTACCTACTGCATTAAACACTTACTTTATACTGTCGTTGCGGGCAAATTATCTTCGACCGAGCATGCCTCTGCATAGTTTTAATTAATCTTTAAATCCCTAACGTGACGAAATTACTTCAGCTGTTCCTTTTATTTTTACAATAAAAAGATAAATTATATGCACTAATTAATCAATGTATAATTTATTATTAAAAATCAAATTTAACTATCGTAAACATTATATTCAGATGGATAATCGTTATCTATATAAATAAATTAAATTGTACTGTATGTTTGTAATATCAAACACACAGCTCCTTATTAAAAGGAATTTACGGAACTTATAACAATAAACCAATTATTATTTTTTTGTCCGTTTGTTCCGGCTAGTCTCCGTAACGGTTAGACCGATTTCGAACGGAACTTTCCCCGGCAGATAGACTTGGGCTATTTTATTTTAGAAAAATAGAAATTAGATTTCCCTGCAAATATAATCTTCTATAATGATACAAACGTAGACGAAGTTACGAACGGCTGCTAGTATATTATAATTACATTGGGAATTTTCTTTTTGCTTACGATAGATATAAGAACCTCGGTAGTAGTAGTTGAGATATAGAATCCTCTGCCTAATAAAACAATAGATGGGTCGACTAGATTACACTTGCAATATTTATAACGTATGCCATTTTCATCGGCTCGATTATATGTAATAACGGACTACCCGACGGCCAACGATATTAATGTAATAAATGCTATCTAGATTGAACGTAGGAATAATGACTCTGTTTCTTTCGGACGTGGTTACGGAAACAAGCAATATTAAATTTGAATAGAACTTTCTTCGAAACTGTTACAACATTTTTATTTTTATCTCCACATACGATATAAACAATATGTTATCCGACTCATTCTGTGAACTAACCGTTCGATACGCGTTAAATGAAACTACGTGGTACGTGTTGATTGCATTGCAGAGTTTAGGTTTCTGTTTGGTTTTTCTAAACCATATACTTTTATTTCGATGTAACTGAATGGTGAATTATGTTTCTAGAAGTTATACATGATGGATTATAAATATATAAGAAGTCTTCTTATTACGCCGCTCAAAAATTATTACCTGAGCATTATTTTTATTTTTTTCCAATATTCATTCTTGTACTCAAAATTCTTAAAATTTCATTCCATGACTTATAAAATTTACGCTAATTTAGCTCAGAAAACAAAAACTTATTTCTAGAACGAAATCTCTATGTCAAGTAAAATCTGTTGGTCTAAAATATAATAATGAACACTTGAATCTAAATGTCATTTTAGAAATATATTTTTAATTTTATTATATGCTTTAGTTCGTATCGACATCAGTAATAGAGATATATGAATAACAATACAAAATCACCCTGTGGTATTATCTAATTTTCCCTTAAACTTACCCACAAGCCAGCAACGACGGTATCTTAAATTATACCTGTTTCAGGTGAAATTCAATAATAATAATTATTTACAGAAAACGAAATAGAAGAATATTCGTAACAATGATTTTTAATGAAATATATATATATATATATATTACATTGATTTAAATTTTATGAGTAAATAGACCTTATATTATATTAAAACGGTTTCAAAGTTAAAGTTCACCTTTGTTTTACACAATGTCATCCTCGTCCTCGTATCACATAATCTTCGGATCGAATGATGGTAAGAAAGCGGATGGAGCAACAACACAACGCAGTGGATCGTCTCGAACACGGGTACAGATACGGAAGCGAGTTGGCCGCGTGGATCAAGGGCTACGACACGCATTTGTCGGTGTGGAAGAGGTGGTGTTTGATGCTAGCTGCCCTTAGACACGAGGTGATAAGGCGCGTGGATAGTTGCTACGTTACCGAGCTCAGTGTGAGTGAGAAGCTCATCTGGATGTTCGTGTTGATGCTCCAGCCGTTTTTCCTCATTCGTGTAGTAGTGAGCGGCACGCCGCCTTGTGCAGCACAGTGCACCTGCTACACCAGCGACTATCGTCACGCATAATAACATCAATCCCGCTATCATACTCATCTGGGCCTCATGTGTTGTCGGGCAAGGATCGAGCCGATCAAAACTCATCTCACTGAAGCTTATGCCGCGCAGCCTCATCGGGGAATGGCACTTTAAATGGCGTATAGTGCCATTGAGAACAGTAGTTGTCATATAAATGAGTATTGTTCCCGCCGCACATTGGTCGCAGTGCCAGTGGTTTTTGGACAAATTTACTTCAGCTATCGCCTCTAATCTCTGCAATTCTTGTTCGTTCAGTGTAACCAATTTGTTGTGCGATATGTCTAATCTCTGTAGAAACTTTGTCTTTGTAAGAAGTTTGTAAGGAAAATTAGTTAATTTATTCCAAGATATATCTAAAGCTACGAGGTGCTCGTTGTAAATGAAAAAATTCGGATGGTATCTCTCCGAGTGAAAGATTCGCCATACCGACACCGTGTATCTCCGGTAGAATTTGAAGTAGTATAGCAATTTCATTGAGCGGTAAGTTATTGCCACTGAAATTGATCGTTTTCAAAGAATCCACAACTGGTGCAAACGTTTGTAAATGGAATCTGTCGATTTTATTGTGACTGATATCCAAATGCGCGAGGGCGGATAAGTTGGTGAGCGCCGCCGGCGCCAGCAGGGCGAGACGATTGCGTGCCAAGTTTAATACTCGGAGTTCTCTGTTCCTTCCAAACATGTTGTCCACTATCACCGATAACTGATTACCATCCAATTTAATTTTTTGAATTTTTTTCAGACTTATAAATTCATCCGGGGTAAGATATTTAAATAAGTTTTCGCCTAAGTCTAATTCTTCGATATGGGGAGCCAAATGATAAATCTGAGTATTGATTCTTCTCAAGAGGCATTTTCTACATTTAAATATTCTCAAATGTTGTATATCTTTAAATACTTCAGGATTTAGATCGGCCAAAGGATTGTCGCTTAAATCTAAAATAGAAAGTTTTGCCAACATCCTGAACAATCTGGGAACCAAAGTTGAAATTTGATTGTGCGCTAAAATTAAAGTTTTCAAGGAAGTTAGGTGCCTGAATGTTTCACTCGGCATTTCTTCTATGTTATTATGATTAAGATGTAGCTCTGTGAGATTAATAAGACCACGAAAATTGTCGGCTCCGATACTTGTTATGTTGTTATGGGTTAGGTTAATTAATTTTAAATTTTGTAGACCCCAAAATGAATATTGCCCTATTGATGGTATGTTCGAGTTAACAATGTGTAACTCTCTTAGATTTACAAACGGTGTAGGTTGCGTAAAAATGGGTCCAATCGTGAGAAAGTTTGGATTGTAAGGCGGTGATGATATTATAATGACGTATGCATTCCGGTCAAAGTAGTCGACCGGTATGGTGTGCATATTTCCACGTGTGCATGATATACGAATAGTGCTGGTATTGTAATCAGGGTCCAGTTCCGAATAACAGATGCACTCATCCGCACAGGTGACATCTGCAGCATCGCTGTTCTTAACAAGATGTATGATGAGTATCCATCCCATAAGTATTGTGACGCATTTTCGACATCTGAAACAAAATAAAGTTACTGTGTAAACAAATCATAATTTTTAATAAGACCGTTATCAAAGAAATGTTGGCGACAATCGAAACCAAGGGCGTATTATTTGATGAGTGGATTTTTCATGTAAAAGCCTGTAAACTAGGTACGAGATTAGTCTTGTGAAATATACGGTTCGCTTTGTCCGCGGAATCCAAAACCCCTGAAAAATAACACGTAGATAACAAAGGCATTTTGACGCGAGGAAGCGTCGTTCATTTTAAGGATTACGAAAATATATTTGTGACATGGAGATTAAGTTAATTTTTGTTAAATATAATGTTATATCGTGTGCTTTTTAAATTGTCCACAATTTGTTTTGCGCTTCAATATCCAAGTATTCGTAATTATGAATATTTTTCTATTCCGCAAGTGGAGTTGTTTGGTCAAAAATATCATTAAAATTGTCAGTGGCAAGTGGTGTTAATAAAACTTTATGTATTTGCTAATACCCGAAAATAGTTCGATAACATAATAATTTAGGGAGTTATTGCTTAGAATGTCTGTTCGTGACATAATCTATAACGATCGCGTCGTACCTTCTGTCGCGGCTGCCTTAAGTTTTGAGTACGGAATATTGTCTCTCACTTGTTTACCTACCACTAGTAAAATTTAAGCATTTCTGTTTTACCTTATAATTATTATTGTGATTATTAACTTGTATACTTTATTATAGTCTATAATTTGTATTTATAAATCTTTTTTTTTCGTACATTTTTATGTGAAATTTTTGTTATTTATGGTAAGAAAAAAAATTGACAAAATATGAGTTCTTGATGTTAATTTTAAAAGGTCCATCGTCACATTCAAACTTTTCACACCGATTTAATACACAAAAGTATTTTTGTAAGGTTTATTATTGCTGTAAGCTCCGTAGAATATTTATTGTCGGAAAAACGACCATAGATACTTGTTAACATTACATTATCCACAAAAAGAAGCCTCACAGAGTTCAGTCTCTACACTCGAACCTTTCTTTAAATCTTATAAAAAATAGCAATAATAGAAAAGTATAAGTTTGACTGCAGACAAAATACTCTGTGATATATTTTTTAGATAATTTCAGTGAGTGCTCTCACCAGAACCCGTATCTGATTCCTACTGAGCATCAGGGCCTCTCCCGCATTACGCTGGTTAAATGCCGTGATAAGTTTTATGGAATGTTTTTGACCTGATAGATTATACCAGAGCCTTTCTGCTTCTTAGTTATAATGGTTCCTACTACACACATAGTGAAAAACTAATCTACACTAACTTGTAGTTTTCATTTTCCTAGTGGTCGTGTGATGGTTAAAATTCGATATATTTTTTTTATAAATTTATCAAATTTTAAAATTATGGGCAAAAAAGATCATTTTACAATTTTTTTTTTTCAAAGCACGTCCATAGTTGTTACTAAACAAGAATATAAAACCAGTCGACATATAGAGGAGGAAGATTTACTTAAATGTTTTATATATATATTTGTACGTCTGTCTATATCTATTTAAGCATCTAATCATCTAGTGATCGAAATTCGACCAAATGATAATGTTAAGGTAAAAAAGACGAACTTATCCCATACATACATATTAAAACTATTAACGTTTTAATTATTTCCTTACCATCGAAATAAATCATTTAAGTTACTTACAGCGGCTTTTTGTTAATAACAAATTGTATATTTACATATATCACGCATCATTTCTTTAAAAGGCTGAAGAAGACATTAAGAAAATGCTAATATTTAATATGTGAAAAATTGCTAACCGCAAATAAAACGTAATTTATTTCGTTTACCTTACATAACTAAAGCTATTATATAATTTATGCTAAATTTTATTTCCATATATAAAAAAAAAACGCAGCTTTGTGGTTTTCAAAAGAATGGATGCTTTTGTTACAGGTAAATTTTCCGCCGTTACCTACCCCAGTTTAGACGGAAATATGACATCGTACTGTATTCAAAAACTGGATGTAAATCCCTACTTTGAATAATTCAAGTCCAGATTTAAACGGAACACATTTAATGAATTAAAATAACATCGAATGTATTTTTGGGTTTCATGTGTAAGCGCGGATCAAGTATTTGTGATGTTGGAATTAATATTACAATAACACAAATATCTAAGCATAAAATAAATGTTACAACGCATTTATGGCACATATATTATACATAAAAAAAGATAGAAGATTGTCAGTATGCGCGCATCGCTTAAAACCTACGGGATAGATTTTAATCATTTGTTTTAATCTTACTTCGTAGAATGTAGGTTCTTGTTTTAAATAAAAATTATCAAGATACGAGTAGCCTCATTTAATATAGAGCTGTTAAAGTTTAAAAAAAATACTATTTTTATAAGCACCACTGTTCAACCATGGGTGTTCTCTTGCCATGGAGAAGTGGAGCAAGCGGTGTAGTGCTTACATTTTTCCTCTGTACATAAAACATATCGTTAAGGTAATAAACGATGCAGTATGCATCTATCAACTAGTAGAAAATATATTTATGATTACTTCAGTAGTTAATTCACAACTCAGAAAATGAATGCGACTTTGCGTACGCAATATGGGAAGTCATTTCGAGCAAGAACTTTAATTAAGCTAAATTACAAATTATACAAAATTATTGTTATTTATTATTATTACTAAACTGTTACTGGTTCTACATTTTATTTTAAATTTGTATTTTTGGTTTACTACATTCGGTATTGTTTTTAACTAATTTTGTGAAAATTTTAAAGAACGACCTTAAGTTTAGTTCGAATACGATTTTCCGTCTGCTTCCTTTGTGATCTTTTTTTTTCAGTTTCTTTGAATTAAGTTCCTAGTTGTTATGCATTTTTGAAGAGCTAAGAAAACTTTTGTTCTTAAAATAATTTGCAAGTCAAGTTTTATAAGGTTTTTTTTTGTTTTAAGGCATTTTAGTGGAAAAAACGATTTTTTTTTTAAATAATATCGTTTTTCGTTTTGCATTTTTTAATTTGGACGGGTAATTGTTATTTTAATATTGATAAAAACCAGTGTTTAATCGTATCTATAAATTAGAAGAAAGAATCAGTTTTAAAATGATACCTTTTTATATAAATTTTTGATGTTTCATTTTTGACTTATTTTTAAAAAAGATAAAAAACACGATAACTAAAAAATGGTTCACTTTTGCATAATTCTTACAGGGGGTTAAATTATCGTAAATAGTCGCCCCTGTCTAACGGGAATACGTCGAATTACCAATAACCCTGTATATAAAATAAACTCAAATACCAATAATCAATGGTCACCATAAATAATGGCATAATTATGTAGTTTTTATTGAAGATATAATAACTGTTACATATGAATGTAACTATGTATCAAAATATATTAAAATCCACTAAGCCGTCTAGGCAAAGAAATATACTCCTTTCACACGATAAATATTACTCTCCTTCTGAGCATTCTATACAATTTGCATGATTATTTATATCATGTTTATTGATTTACATTAAAGTTTCATTTACCCGATTAGTATATATATTATATTTATTTTATATTAATCGACTCTAAATCTACATTGATATTGTTCATGCCGCTGAGCGTCCACTGTAAAGGACAGAATAACAAAACACAGATCATAAATCATATTAATAAAATTGTTAGTTCATTGAAAATCAATGAACCGTCGGATCATGGAAGATTACTGGATAAACCAACCAACCAGGGACGATCAAATTTCCATACGTTTAACTCGTGCCATATATCAAATGATCTATGAATATTTCGTCAAAATTGATAACAGTACTATTATTTGAAGTTTTGGAACTTATACCTAAGTAGTTTTTAATTGTTATTTTAATATGTACAAATACTGAACACAGCATCATGTCTACATTATTTTTATAACGCTTTAACTTCCATTGACTATAACTGAAAGGCAATCACTAGTAGATATTCATATAAAGTATTTTTACATTCCATTAATTTGTTTCTAAGAACTTAAATATATTCTTATCAATTTATATATCTATCCCATTTTTTTTTTATTTCGGGACTAACTATTGCCCATTGTTCTGACAGACCTTTACAGCTCCATCGGACTTTTTTGGGCAAACGAATACGACGAATTATTTTACTAAGCTGGCTATATATATAGCATATATGAGTTCTGAGACTCTTAAACATGTATTTCGAATTTGTGAACTTGGGTAAACTAACTAACCAAGTTCAAGGGGGTTGCAGCGAGTATGCTGGAGCCAAATTCACCACCAGACCACGGCGGCGTAATCTTTGGTCACGCCAGTGTGGGTTTGAACACGCTCTCCTCGAAGAGTCAGAGGAGTACTAATCGTTTGAAGATGATACGCAATTTTTTTATAAGTAGAGTGTATCAAGTCTGGTAATGTAACATATTGGAATGATTTGCTACTTTTGGAAAGTAATTGGTAATAAGGGACTTTACATACGCTCAGATTGAAGAAAAATCTGAGTTGTTGTAGAGATCGATCTTCCGATAGTGCCATAAGGTACCGAACACCTTTCATAGGAAGCGATTTGCAAGATCTATATTTTACGAAATCTGGATCCCCACATGTGAGGGTAGACGGGATAATTATAAGTCAGAATGGAACAAACAGACGTCTTGTATTATGAGTAGTCGCATCGTAGCTCACTTATATAGTATATCTAATAAAAACAAGGGATGCAAATCTCTAGAATAGAGTTGAAATTTGATTTATAGCCCAGATAATGTTTAGGTTATAGATAGATAGGAAGATAGTGCCATCTTCCTTTTAGGTACAACACGCAGAGCAATAAGGTTTCAGTGAGTGCATGCTACACATATCGATGCGTCACCACGCTGTCTTATCTGTTACTACGACTTTATTCGTGATGTCTGTAAAAGGTATTAGATTGTTCCAGATATTTCTTCAATGTTAGAAAGATGTGCACATATTGTGCAAGTCATAAGAATATTTATCCATATATATATATAAAAATAAATGTACTTAAATACCTTAATATTATTCCTGTACTTAACTTACGACATAACAAGAAATCTCCTGGTTTTTATATCACACTAGTAACCACCCGCGTATCGTTGCAATTTAAAAACTAATAACAATGAAATAAGGTCTAGCCCTGCCTTATTGGTTGTAATAAAATTTATAAAATAAGGCCTATGCGTAAAAACAAACATGCTCACAAAGTGTTCTAACTTTCAAGATGAACAGTGAAACCTGCGTTATGTACATATATTAATTCAATTTTGACAATTTTTTTTAATAATAATTTGTTAAAGGATCAAGATCTCGCGGTAGGCCAAAAAAACGCTGGCTGAATGTTGCGAAAGCCGATATGCAGGAGAACAGCCTCGCACAGAAGGATGCCGAGGACCGGGCAAAGTGGAAGAAGCCGAGTCGGAAAGCGGACCCTGGCACTAAGCCGAGAAAACGCTAGGAAGAAGAAGAATACATTTTGATAATTCATTGTCGTATGAAGGTACACATATAGAGTCACGTTTAGTCAACATTTCGTAGGTATATATTAAACAATATAGTCTGTATTTATTTAGTAAGTATTTAAAAGTTTCTATTTATGCCTTCTTGTTGACAGAAAACTGCTTAAAATGTGGCCCGGAAATAGGTGATAATAACTATACGACAGTTTCCAACTGCAATAATTGCCAACGTACAATCTGGTACTTGTTGTAAGTCATATTGCTATTATAAAAAAAATATGAATAAAATATCTGTTATATACAAAATACAAATATTTTAAGATTTTTTTTTTAAATTGAAACTATTAAACTAATAATTATTTAAAAAGGAAATTTTAATGTGAAATGATTTACTTATATAAGTTAAAACAGTTATATCAACTATCGTGATAATATAGATTTTGTCCGTAGGTAACTTTACGGGTGCTACGAAGATGTAACGTTACTAAAAGCTACTTACCTGAAGTAATAATTTTGTGCGTCGGAAGCAGAAAGACGTAAGTGAGAATGATTTAATTGTAATTTGCGCTCTTAATCCTTTAACGTAGTAGTTCTCTATATACATACGATTTACTAATGTTTAATTATTAATAAAACAATTGAATTATTTACTAACAATAAGACGCGGCACCGGACGCGTTTTTTTATGCATTCAGTAATTCTCTTGGACTCGTTATTTTATTTTAATAAATTATGGATATATATACATACATATATATATCATCTTACTGATAATTTGAAAGGGAGATCAATTTTCAAATAACACATACACTACGTTATTAATATAACAAAACAATACAAAATATAATATAACTAGCAGGACCGGCGGACGTTGTCCTGTCTTGATAATAAAAATATATACTTATATGCATGAAATTCTTAAGGTAACTAATGTATTTTATTGATAAGGATTAATACTGTAACCGATTAAATAGCCTTCCAATTAGCTCATTATACGTGAGCATTTTTAGAAGATAGATGGGTATAGTAAGCTATCTTAAAGAGATAGGTATATGCCATTCGAGACGGTTTTGTAGAACTTCAAAGAGGAATATCTCCGTATGCATTGTTTTGTTATATCTCAAAGGGATTACGCAGCGTTTTCGAGGAAAGCTCCCAGGCGGCTTGACTTTTGCCCCGATTCTTTCAACAATTATCATTATATTTCAACCAATTTACGAAACCTAAATCTTCCCCGTGAATTACTTTACCTATTAGTGACATCCGCATTACAATCCGTTCAGTAGTTTTTGAGTTTATCGCTAACATCTAGACAGACAACCAAACGCGGTGGACGACTTTGTTTTATAATAAGTAGTAATGATTTTTTTTTAATATATATTATAGGGGGCAAACGAACAGATGGGTCACCTGATGATAAGTGATCACCGCCGACCATAGACACTAGCAACACAAGGGGAGTCACAAGTGCGTTGCCGGCCTTTTAATATATGTGGGTCTCCGGCGCTCTCACTGACCGAACGAAACGCAACAGTGCGGGCGCACTGTTACTTCACGTCGGCTTTCTGTGTGTCGGGTGGTAGTACCCCGCGCGTCGGGCGAGCCGACCCATTCATGCTGAAACCAGTAATAGCTTCAGCGTAGCTCTACCACCTACAAAACTAGTTAGTTTTATTAATGTGTACTAACATATTTATTAATTTTAAACGTATGTCTCATGGCTCATTATAATTTCTTTGTTGTTCGATACAAAGCGAGATAGTCACGTTTTCAATGAATGAGATGTTGAACGATCTTACTTTCAAGACTTAGCTTTTAACTTGTAACGTTTCGACGCTATATACATCGATATATGTACAGGGATAGTATTGATGAAGGATTAACGGACCATTTAACAACGATTGAGTTTCCGTCGATGACAGTGAGAAGATTAATGAAGCCTGAATATGCATAGATGACGGCAAGAATATTCAAACGTATATATTTCTATTAGAGCTCTTGTTTGATAATTTAAAAGTGGTACACTAAACGAGTTGAAGGCGTTGTAAAAACGCAGAGTCACTAATAAAAAAGCGGTTCCAGTTACATTGTTACACGGTTTTGATGTCGTTAAGTGTTTTTAATTGTGTTAATAAAATTTGACTTATTATGTCATTATCGCTTGGTTCGTATATTCCGTCTTCCGGTCATTCCATGCTATACAAATAATAAAACAAAGATAAATTTTTATTACCTAAAGAAAATAATAAATTTGGAGTGCATGTCTGTAGTATCAATATAACAGTCCCTTATGAAATGGATATGAAAGTTTATAGAGTACCTAATTGTAAGCAAAAAAAATCTGTCTGTTTATTCCGGTTAAACTCCGAAATGGTCGGACTGATTTTGACGAGACTTTTATTGACAGACAACAGATATTATAAAGAGAGAATTTTAGGCAACTTTTATTTTAGAAAAAAAGTAGGGTTCCGCGCAGATATATCCCTTGTGAAGACACAAACACAGGCGAAATCGCGGGACGTTGCTGGTCTATAATAATATTCGCTAATAAATATAAAGAAAACAGCATAAAACAAAGTCGTGATCAATGTCTGTCTGTGTGTTCTAAAGCGTATAACTATTCGTATTTATTCTATGCGTATCATATTTACAAAAAGCAATTTAACAAAAATTTAAAAAATACAATTTCATAAATAAGAGATAGCTTATATTTAATATAGATACTATTTATTATTTGAAAACTCAACAGCACTATTAGTGTTTCATCGAAGAGCTTAAAATTATATGAGACTAGCAACCACCCACGACTTCATCTGCATTTATGTCTTTATTAAAGATTATATTTGAGCAGGACCCTAATTTTATTTGCTAAAATAATAGTGGCCTAAATTACTCATCATAAAATCAGTTATCTGTCAGTGCAAGTCCCGTCGAAATCGACCCTACCGTTTCGGAGATTTTCTAGAACATACAGACAGGCAGTAAAAATTAAAAAAAAATTGGTTTTTCTTTTAAATTCCGTAAATACTTCCATATCCATTTAATAAAAGCTTTTATTTCTCTATTGTAAACAAACACTTCAATATACTTATTTGTATAGATATATGCTATTTTAAAGTATATAGCAACAACGATGTAGAATGAATTGAAATATAATGAAAATCAGATTGATAATGTAAAATTAAACAAAAAAATAATAATGACTCCTATTAAACTTTTCTTATTATAAGCTGCAAGTTATTACAGTAATTCAAATACGTCGTAAACACTGTCGCTTTGTGTTTGTCAAAGTGTACACGTTATGAAACGATAACATTCATACGAAGTAACTTTAAAGAGAGTTAGTTAAATGACATTTCGCTTGTTTAAACGCTTCAAAAATTAAATATAAGTTCATCGAAGTAATTATCTTCAGTAAAGGTAAGCATATTGATATCAAAGTGAAATAGTAATTATCGTGTATCCGGAATTTCTCAGATAATAATATGGATATGTACTAAACATGTTGGGATATATATATATACACATGGACTCATCGTGTGGTGATTATATATTTTTAATTATAATTTTTAATATTATGATTCTAAAATGTTTTGTAAATTAAACTTAGCAGAATCCATGCATGTGGTATATATGAAGTATTTCGAACCCAAAAAAGATTGTCACGGTCAGATCAAATGTCACGTTCATATGTAAAGAAAAAATTCAAAAGTGGAAGCCCCTTGGAATTAATTACAACTGGATATGAATATATATATAGGAGAGCCACAGTATGTGATTTACATGCGAACAGTTTTCATTTATCACTGGTGAAATAGCACATGAACACTTCAATGTTTTAATTTGTCTGCTATACAATTATATTGAAATATTTATAATTTTTCTATACGAGGTAAATTATTAAAAAAGAAAATCACAGCGATACTGGACTGGATTTTTTTAAAGAATACCAGATGAGGTTTAACTTAATATTTAGACCTAGTTATGAAAACAGCAACATTTGAAGATACGACCGAAGATTTCAAGGGAACGACATAGACCTAAGGACATATTTATAAAAGACATATCTTTACTCAACGGAATAACATCAGTCCTTCATTGTTATGGTGATGTAAAAAGAGTAATTCAGAACCATATTCCGTTACTTAATATTCGATTAATAGTACAATTTTTCACCGTGTGATCATTTTTATGCGGTGTCTATTTACCAGTTGACAGGTTAAAGAAAGAAGCGGTCATATTTATACCTGTGCGTTATTCCGACACAAGCTGTATCACGTAGTTACGCAGAACAGAACAGTCAGTATAACGACTCTGTCACGTAGTTGACTCGCACACGATCTACCCGTGGAGCGGCAGTAAAACCAGGAAATCGGTTCCCAAGCCGCGGCCATTGTCCTCACTTTTATGTACTTATAACGCGAACTGGATACGTAATTTAACATACGATTTAACGTTACCGTTTCACGTTACGGCTGAGGTTTTTACGTTATTGAGTTAATTAACAAACGTGTGAAGCGTTTAACACGCTTAATTATGTATGAATGTAACGTGTAAACGGAACTTTGTGATGTTTGCAGCGACATTTGATAGGAAAATAGCTGAATTTACGTTTCTACATTTATTCATTCAGTTATTATACTTATCGCTATCGTATTACGTATTGCAGTAAATAACATTATAGTCGAATTGGCCCTATCAGTGCTAAAATAAGATGATGACGCACTGGGGCTTCATGCCACTTGGACGTGGTTTTAAGTTGTATGAAGAACCTGGATTTTGAAAGGAGGAAGGTATTGCGATGAAACCATTACTAACCATAGTTTTTCTAATTCTTATTTGAACTGTTTCAACTTGAAAAATAAACGAAATAATTACCAGTGTAGTCTAAGCTGTTGCTATCTAGTTATAGGTTGTTTACAACCGAATGTAACTTAACACCAAGTGAAATGTTAATCAAATGCATTTATTTGAAGTAACAAAATAAAAATATTTACTTTATTGCAATAAATATAATATATTCTAGAACTATACTCTCGGCCAATAAAGCTTCACCTTAGGGTAGAATAGGGTAGGCGATGGACACGGGCACATTCGTCGCCCTGGGAACGTTTAAACAACCCCATGTCGCTAAGTCGCATTAATGCTCTTTTCGCCTCCCACTAGTTCATCAAGGAGGGCCGAATACCAGGTCTTCCCGCTTAGACCATAAGTCGGGGCCTGCTGAGGTGCCAACACCTGCCGGGTCAGGTAGATGTATTACAGAATCAGTTCCTGCCCAATCGGGTAAATGGTGCGAGAAGAACATCGAGGGGATTTAATCAGTACAAATCTGTGACTCCATACATGCAGCCCGGCGAGATGGGACGTCTAAGGTTCCCCCGCGTAAAAAAAGGGTAGGGTAAGGTTGTCTATCCAATCTGTGAAGTATGAATCTGCATATATTTACTTGAAAATAGTAAGAAGAATTTTGTTGACTCGCTGGTGAAAAACTATCAATAAAACTTACATATAAATTGGCGTCGAAAAAAAACAGTCCAATACCTTTTCTCCTCTCTTTGTCAAGCTATTTTTTTTGTGTAGTAACTAGGTATTGACGAGCTTTAGTGTTATCAACAAAAAAAGTTATTTTTTCTCCTAACCGTCGACCAGTCAAAGCCTTTATTTATAAGTCTATATTCGCCATACCTCACGAACCTTTCGTATACAGTCTTCAATATTTATACTAGTATTGAATTTATGACTTATGACTTAGAAAAAAAATATAAAAATGAAACGCAGATATATAAATAAATACTAAATACTTGAAAAAAAACTTTATGCCCTTTAATAAGGTAAAATTCTGACCACTCGAAAACCACTAGTAAGTAATTATGAGTGCCACTGAGAATTAAATCGTTATTAGCAATGTGTAACTGCATTATTAAATATAATAATATTTTTTTAAACACAGTAAAATTACATCCAATTTTGTTAGTAAGCTTAGCCTATGTTAATAAAGATACACAGCAAACTCCAGAAATATATTTACAGTCCACAGTCACATAAGTGAAATTTACCTATTCTTGTTTTAAAATGGCAACATGTGTGCGCACACAATTTCGCCAATGTCAAGTGAATAGAAATATAAACGATGGTGATTCGACCCAACAATTATTCGTTTTTTTTATCGTTAACAGTTGTAGAGATGATCACACTTCTTAACAATACCGTCCAGTTGCGAAGAAACAATTTACGAGATTTGCCCCACATATATTTTAAATATATGATTGAGCCACTACACAATCGATGCATTAATTGGGAAGTCCACTTTTTACGAATTATTGCGCAAAAATCATCATCATTTAATGCATTCACAGTACCTGGCGTCTGAGTGCCAGCTTTCGTCGTGTGAAGTCTATATATATATATAGATCTATTTCGCACATGTTACTATTAATAAATCGTATTACGACCCTAGTCCGTATGTAAAAGTTATTATAAGAGATATTACAGTCATCAGATAATCCGATATCTACGCGAGTTATATTTTTTATTCTGTTTGAATTAGAGCGGCCGCGGTCCGAGTAATTAATTCGTATGAAAAAACGATTCCTTCTCGGAGGAATGTGAATAAAATGCTACGAATTTATAACTTTTTAAATAATAATACGAAATGTTAAATACATTCTTTTAAAAGATAATATTTTCTACTCTTCATATAGACAATTAAAAGTGTTTATTGTTCGTCTGGATTCATCTCCAAAACGATTGAATCGATGTTACTGAGATATTTTTAGGCAGACATTTTCGTAGGTGGTAGAGCTACGCTGAAGCTATTACTGGTTTCAGCATGAATGGGACGGCTCGCCCGACGCGCGGGGTAGTACCACCCTCTCACAGAAAGCCGACGTGAAGTAACAGTGCTTGCACTGTTGCGTTTCGTTCGGCCAGTGAGAGCGCCGGAGGCCCACATATATTAAAAGGCCGGCAACGCACTTGCGACTCCCCTGGTGTTGCTAGTGTCTATGGACGGCGGTGATCACTTACCATCCGGTGACCCACCTGTTCGTTGGCCCCCTATAATATAAAAAAGAAGACGGAGGACTATTAGAATAAACGGGAATGATAACATTTAACAGGTTGTAATTTAAATTCAGTGGGAATAGTAAAACTGTAATTAAAAAACAAATGACAACTCAAAGGCCATAATAGCTCAATGGTAGTGTATTTGGATGACATGTCCATCGAAGTAAGTTCAAATCCTAGTAATAACTTGAGCTTATGGTGAAAGAAATTATAGTGATGAAGTGCCAAGCTCGCCAGGCTAGTAGCTACCTCTAATACGTTGAAAATCTGTCACCAATATAGTTTTAAATCTGTTGTATTTGAGAGTCAAACCTTAAATAGTTAAATCTTTTCGGGGTTATATCTGTTTACTATGTTAGACCACATTGTCATTTAACATAATGTAAGATTATGGTCAAACACAACAATGTATCTTTCCGTGAAACAAAAAGCATTTTCACGAGAGAGAAGTCGTGCGTACCAGTTATATAATAATAATCGGCAGCATTTTAAGCTAACTCTGCAATGTTTTAAAAATTTTTTATTGACAGTAATTTTATTAGTTTATCCTGTTATTTTATACTGGTCTTCTTTTTTCGAACTGATTAATGCTATTGGCCTGATAGGTCTTCACAGTTTCAATGGGACGGGCACGTATGATGCTCAGCCGCTTAGCAATAAGCTCAAGGGCACCAAAGTGACCGAATCTCGGGTTGGGGTGTTACCTTAGATGCAACAACGCGAATCTTACTATGCTAAACTAGCTAAGCTAATCATACATATAATAAATAGTGATGCTGGTATACATGTGTGCCTCACGAACTTAAACGTGTATCTTGTATCTGTAAACTCGAGAAAACTAAACTAACCAAAGTTCGAAATATAAGAGAAAAAAATAAAATCCTTCCACAATAGTGTGCCTAACCTGTGTGTGTGTGCACATATGTGGGGTTGATCTATGGTGTGTATGTTAAGCTGTTAAACTGGTGAGTGAAAATTTTCAGTGTCACTGTTTCGCTTTAGCAGCGTCCTTGAAGGTCTCCACGCCGGGCTAATCTTTAGCCGAAGGCAAAGAGGGTCGCTGCGAGTGTGCGGGAGCGAAATTCACCACCAGACCTTGGCGGCGTGAACTGTGGTTACATAGGAGTAAGCGCACACACAATCTGTTTGAAGGGTTGGAGAGGAACTGATCGTTAGTTACCGTTATTGTGTGAAGTTAAATGTAACTTTCTCGTGTTGCTATTAAAAAATGTATTGATGATTTTAGTGTCATTGTAACTGTTTTTCTAAAGCATGATCGTCTACGAAAAAAAAAACAGTTGTCCTGTTGTACTTATACTTATTATGATTGTCAATTATTATAATCCAAAGATTTAGTTACGAGTAAACACATTTTATTCTGTAGTACTCAGTTGTACTACTACCGCCAACTGACATCAATAAACAACACCGTGTGACTAATCACTATAAAAATTGACACATGTAAATCTTTTCTAACAAACTTCTAAAAGAAGAAGGTTCTAAATTCGATTTTGTTTTTAAATCTTTAGTGCCCCAGAACTACGCCTTTTATAAACGATTTGGAAATTTATTTCCATATTAGAAGGGGGATATTTCCAAGAGGTCTTATTTTAATCCGTTTAATTCATTAGCCTCGAATCTAAGATTCCAAAGTAAACTACTTAATATCGAAAAGAAAATGCATAGTAATTAAGATATTGGTAGATTTATGACAATCCTAGACTAGATAGATAGACACCTAACTAATGGTGAAGCGCGTTTTGGTGGATTTTCTATACTAGATTTCTTTATTTTTGTTTTTTGGTATTGTTTTATATATGAAAAAAGTTTCTATACTATCTATTGTAATAGTACTCGATACCAATTGATTCTGCGGCTTTTGTACTATTGCGGCCTAACGTAATGAAAATTGATACGCATAGATATTTGTTGAAATAAAACATTTGCTATAACTTTACTATTTATTATGACATATAATAACAAACAAAAAGCCACGGGCATATGTATAATATAATATAATATTGAGTAGATACTTTACAGATTGAATATTAATACTTTAGCCTTTAAGAATATGGTATAGAAGTACTGTGATGCATATTTGATTGCATGCATGCACCGTCCGCTCATTAAGTATTCCGGGCAATTACGGCTCAAACGATATTAGAATTGTAAAGTACGTTTTCGTATACTACCTCACACGGAAAACCTTTTCGAAGGGTAATTACCAAAGCTTCGATTGTATCCAATTAGTATTTATTAGAGAAGTTTTTTTTTTTTATTTTCCTGGTCCTATTCGTTATGCACGTTGCGCGTAAACTTTGCCTTGTATGTCTATGAAATCATAAAATTGTAGTGTAACGACAGCATTATATTAGTAAGACTTTTACTAAGCCTAGCTACCACCCTCAAGTTTAAGATCTCCAAGCACCGGTCGGTTTGTACCGGCAGCTGCATTTGAGAGTCAGTCCCCATCTCGGTTTAACTTATTAGTCATCTTAGAGTACATTGTCATTTACAATTAGGTTAAATTGTGATCAAACGCTCAAAACTAATAAAGAATTATAAAATAACTCTAGAAGGTTCGATTGCAGAAGCACTACTATCATATCTATATTTCTGCTACAAAGTAACATAGTTCGTGTAGCTTTGATTAAGTTGTTTACCAATACGTTCTGGCACACGAGCGGTTCCAACGCAATCTTCAAAAATATTAACACATTATCACTAGACTCAGGACTTGCGATCATCATCTTACCCACATCCCACCTAATTAGGGTCGACACGACATGTTTACCTTTTCCACTCTCCTCTGTCCGATGCCATCTGATTGTTTGGATTGTTTGACTCAGGACTTGCGATATTTTTAATATTTCTTCTACGTACCCATAAGCTGCATATTTCCTAATTTTTACATAAAAAAAAAATCTTTTTTCTAATACTATTACTATTTATAAGTTGGCAAAATAGTTATAAAACTCTAAATTAAAATTTGTTAATTATTTCATTTCTTCTAATTATGTGTAATCAACATTGAATTCATAATTACAAGTAGCTTTATTGAAATGAACATTTCCTACTTTTACCTTCTCCTTCTAATATCCTACGAGTAACAAGAGATGCACAACTTTACAGAAGATTACTTTTCTTGTTTCGCTTACTGACACTATATATACAAATCTGTGACCACAATATGTATTAAGAGAGTCTCGTCTGAGCAGCGGTCAAGTGCACACGTGCCCCGCTCGCAGCTCTGACGGTCCGTTAGTTCGGCAACTCGCGCGCAGTTGTCGGATATTTTCGTGTGTGTCCGGAAGTTTAGTGTGTTCGAGCGGCTACTGTCGATCGTACGCTCTTTTCAGAGCGACGGTGCACCTCCATTAGTGCACCATTTAAACCGCACTTTTCGGTGCGAAGCCGTGCACACTGTTTGCAGTGCGTCGAGTCGCCGTGCTACGCGTCGTGCCTCGTGCTGCGCTTCGAGAGTCGTGCAGCGCGTCGTGTCCCGTGCAGAGCGTCGTTCTTCGCGCCGCGCCGTGTGCAGTTTTGAAGAGAAGATTCGCGTTCGCGTCGCGTCGCGTTTTCCCTTTGGCCCAGACACGGATTGTCCGTTAGATTTGAATTAGGCGCACCCCCCTGCCCCTCAGGCAGGGAGGTTAGTCATGTCTACCCCCGCGACCCCGCGTGCCCATCCGGCCCTTCCGGCCGTTGATGATACCGTCCACCTCGAAGAACTGTTACGCTTCCACATGTTCGTCGAAAAGGAAGACCCGCAACTCGTCACGGAATACAACAGACTCCGGAAAGTCTACGCGCGCAACCCTCCCGTTAAGATACCGCGTTGTTTCTCCGCGAACCCTTTCGCGAATCTCCCGGACGACCCGTTCACGAGGCTCTCGGAATTCGATTCCGATGACGACTCGGATATGGACTACGACACTGTCCCCGCGACCGCGCCCGCGACGGAAGCCACGGCCGCGACCGTGCCTGCGCCCGCGACCGTGCCTGCGCTCGCGACCACGCCCGCCGATGACGACGGTTTCACAACCGTCACGCGCCGCGGTAAACGCCCACGCGCCGCGATTCAGACCGATAGCGACTCTGCTGCGGGACGTCCAATCCCAAAGCAGTCCAATATAGGTGGCGCTCGGGTGCCCCGAGCCTCTCCCACGCCCTCTGCCGCGAATTCGGCTCAAGCCTCGGCTGCGGAACCCGCGGTCGCGGCTAAGAAGCCACGCCTACCGCCTCCCGTCACCTTCCGTGACAAAGCTCGTTGGGTAGAGATTTCTGAAGACCTTAAGTCGAAGGAAATCGTCTACAAGTCCGCCGTCAACACTGTTGCCGGCATTTCTATTCGTGTTTCGACCCCCGATGAGCATCGCAAGCTCACCAAATACTTCAGGGAGCGTCAGCTCCCTTTCTTCACTCACGCGCTCGAGGAAGAGCGCCGCCTCCGTGTCGTCATTCGGGGAGTTCCCTCTGAGCTCACCGAATACGACATCTGCGATTGCCTGAACGGTCAGGACTTCCCAGTCCGGAGCGTGCAGCGCATGCACCACCCCCGTACGAAGGCCCCCTTCAACCTGGTGTTGGTCACTCTGGACCGCACCTTGGAAGGCAAGGCTATTTTCAGCCTCAACTCAGTTTGCGGCCTGTCCCCTGTCTACGTCGAGCTTCCTCGCAAGTCCCAGGTACCCTCGCAGTGTCACAACTGCCAGGTGTACGGTCATTCCGCCCGACACTGCCACCTGCGTCCCAGGTGTGTCAAGTGTCTCGGGGATCATTCCACTAAGGAGTGCCCCCGCACTCCCGAATCCGTCGAGCCTCCGAGCTGCGTCCTCTGCGGGCAAACGGGTCATACCGCGAATTATCGCGGGTGTCCCCGTGCGCCTCGCTCGACCTATCACCGTCGCGGCGGTCGTGCGACCCGTTCCAGGGCGCACGGCCCGCCGACTCGGACGAATCGGCCTCCGCCTCCGCCCAAGCAAAGCCAGAAGGCTTTCCCCGATCTGCCGGGCACCTCCAGTGCGCCGGCAGCATCCGCTCCTGCGCCGAGCGCGCTCTCTTGGCGCGTAAGGCCTTCCCCGCCAGCTCCCTCGGCTCCTAAAGCCAAGCCCCAGCCCCCAAAGGCTCTGTCCACTCCTGCGCCACCTATCGCGGTTTCAGCATCGACCTCCGGTATAGACTGGATAGCTCGCTTACTTTTGGTACACGATGTACAAGAGATAATCGCATTTAACGCGTTAGTTAATAGTACGTCTGAGCTCGGGCTCTTAAACGCTATCTCCGCTTTCCCGGCCGTCGCGACCACGGTACAGCAACTAACCCGCGCCGCGCATAAATAAATTCGCGTAAATCAAAATATCAGATCGAACCCGCGTGTTCGTACATAATAAACCGATACATTAGGATTTGTTACGTAATTATTTAGTTAAATCGGCACCGTGCCGTTGTACTTTATTTTTTAGCTCGATTCCCTCTCAAAAGATGCGTGTTTGCGCCCACGCCCGCGACTCTCTCTGCTCACGCCTCCGTGAGCGGGGGGTGAAGATTCGATCCCGCACACTCGTCGCGATTTTTCTTGTAACTGCTCGAGCCTAGGTAGTCCCTCGGTGTGGAGCCCTCGAGTTTGTTACTCGCGCGAATACAGTGATTTACACATGTTCTACACTTACACGATCACCCCACACTCTTGCACATCTAGGCACTCAGTGGTGGGCTGTTTTTTTGCCCTTTTCGGACTGAAATAGGTCACATAACACAGTAGTCAGATACCAAATACACATATACATTCGTGAAACATGCATGGTCACACATGCATTTTTCACGAATTCATATATGAGTATTGTATGGATAGATAGCTTAGCTAGCTTAGTTAGTTCGGGAATCCGGCGACAGCTCAAGCCGAGGCGCACCGAGTGCCCTTGAGATGTTTCGCCTAAAAACAATCGGGTGAGTGCCCTAAGCGCTCCCCTTAGTAGTCCGGTGGAACTGTGAAGGCCTAATAAGCCGGCAGTGTGGGTCAGTCCGAAAAAAAAAAAAACAATATGTATTAACTGATTCAACTAAAATTGAATATAGAAATGAGACCTCGTGTAATAATTATAGAAAATTCTTAGAATTTATCATGCTTTTGTTTATTTATACTTACTGGTATAGGATTTGACGTGTTAGTAAAAAACACGTGTGCGTTTCGGGATGCCCGACATCAGTTATAACTTAAGCTAATCTAAGTTTAACTATTCAATATTTAAATTGTTTAACTTGAGGAAAGCTTAGGTTCTTACTTAAGTTTTATGTAAATTCATATGCTATTGTAAGAAAAGGTTATTTATTAATAAAATCTAATATTTATTATAAAATGTATTTTATTCTTAGTTATAATTCTTGAATATGTACATCTACCGCTGCCGTATGCGTGAGAGAAAGGGAAGCCTGACAGACTGGCGTCGTAACGCGTTACAAAATTATCATTTCAAAAAAAAACTGTAATACTCATTGCATTTTTTTAAAATTGGCTTTAAAAGAAAAGAAAGTGAGAAAGTAGGTCAGATCTTATATCACGTATCATATTTTAACGAATACAAATTAAAAAAATAATAGATATAATTTTTTTTAGACACCCATATATTATTTTATTTAGACTCGCAGTCTTTTTAAACAGCCCTTTATAATGACTATATATGGAGAGTGCAATTAGCAAGATTACATGGAATATGAGTGGTTTTATCGCAATCCTTTGGAGTCTCAAGATATCGTTTACTGA
Source organism: Antheraea assamensis (assembly GCA_035772565.1). NCBI lineage: Eukaryota > Metazoa > Arthropoda > Insecta > Lepidoptera > Saturniidae > Antheraea > Antheraea assamensis. The sequence continues at coordinate 2,963,664 of JAQQSE010000065.1, forward strand.
CTTCGATTACGCCACACCTTTTGAAACTAATTATAGAAACCTTCAACCTTCAATTGACAGTAAACACGTCAAGTCCATCGTAAAACTTCTTGCTTCCATACCGTGACGCTCTCTGAGTGTAACACCACTACATATTATAAAACAAAGTCGTCCGCTGCGTCTGCCTATCTGTCTGTCTGTATGCTCACGATAAACTCAAAAACTACTGAACGGATTGTAATACGGTCTTCACCAGTAGATAGAGTAATATCACGAGGAAGGTTTAGATATATAATTTGTCAAGGTTTTTTTTTGTAAATTGGTTAAAATATAATGATAATTGTTGAAAGAATCGGGACAAAAGTCAAGCCGCCTGGGAGTTTTCCTCGAAAACGCTGCCTAATCCTTTTGAGATATAACAATAAAATGCATACTGAGATATTCCTCTTTTATAGATCTACAAAACCGTCAAGAATGGCATATACCTATCTCTTTAAGATAGCTTACTATACTCATCTATCTTTTATAATGAGGTAATTGGAAGGCTATTTAATCGGATACAGTATTAATCCTTATCAAATAAAATACATTAGTTACCTTAACCATTTCATGCACATAAGTACATATTTTTCATTATCAAGGCAGGACAACGTCCGACGGGCCTGCTAGTTAGCTATAAACGGGCATTCCCTAACAATATTAAATGAACTTGTATGTAATATATTCTTATAGGAACAAATATCTAATAACAAGATAATAAAATTGTTCCTTAGATTAAAGCACTTCTATCACTATCATTGATTCTCGTCACACGAGTTCGATTCTGTGAATAACAAAAGACGGGCAATGGCCTTTTTTGTACGAATCCCGAGCACAATGAGATAAGGCGTTATATAAAGAATCTCCTCGGTGGGTCAAATCGAGGGACTCTATCGTTATTATTTATCTTCGAAACACATTTGTAGGATGTTCGTTTTATATCGATTTATTTTACATGACGGCACGATGCGACGCGATGTAAATTGATTTCTTTGGGTCCCTCAATAAATTGGAAGCCGTTCGTTAGAAACTAGGCGATAAACAACGGTGTTGTTAAAACTTTAGGTTGCCAATTATTGGGTTATATAAACATATATATATAAATGGATGTTAACATAAATATCTAAGAACGATATATCATAACACCGTTTCATTGGTCACCATAAAAATTGATATTACTAAGTGTTTTTTTCATGAAGAACGGTTTTTATACTGACCATCATCATCATCATCTTACCCTTATCCCACCTAAGTAGGGTCGGCACAACATGTTTTCCTTTTCCACTCTCCTCTGTCAGATGTCATCTCAGTATTCACACTTTTTATACACATATCGTTTTTCACACAATCCATCCACACCTTTTTCGGTCTCCCTCTACTCCTATATCCGTCCACGTTCAAACTCAAAACTTTTCTTGTTACATGACTTTCATCTCTTCTCATAATATGCCCGTACCATGCTAACCTACTACTTCTCAACTTCTCTGTCACTGGTGCTATTTTCAAACTTCCTCTGATATACTCATTCTTAATCTTATCCATCCTTGTTACACCACACATCCATCTTAACATTCGCATTTCTGCCACATGTAATCTTTTCTCATCCGTCTCTTTCGGTTTTTATACTGATCATTTTAATATAAATCGTCACTAGAGAGCGCTGCAGCACATCGACTCCCGCACCGTTCAACCGATCGCTCCGAAAATTTACATGTGTAGGTATATGAACATTGAAAACATCTACACAGTATTAATTTTATTACTACCGAACTATGTGTCACAATAGTAGTAATTACAACAGATAATAACAAACGCGTGTCCAGCTGCGAACACAGACAGTATTTAAAAAAAAAAAAATTAAGTCGCAAAACGTCCACTACTGGAAATTTGCTTCCTGCAAAAATCGTCAGAATAACATCTTGGAATCAACGGTTTCCCGTAAACATTACTAGATCATCACTCCATTTAATTACGAGTCTGCCCTTGTCTTCACCGATACGCGGTCACAACTCGACAGTTCTAAGGCCCCATCAAACATTCGTCCTAAGAGCTCTATTTTCCACCTTAAATCTAGCTATTGTTACAGTAATGCCAATGCTGTCGGTTCTTATACGCATCTTAAGAGAGCTAATATGAAGAATAATTAAAGACCGTTGCTCTTTAAGTGATCTTAATCATCTATATACATAAGCATAATAAGCACCATAATTACTTATTATTATAATTAGTAACAATATATTATTTTTTAATTATTTTTATTTATATTAGATTTAATTGTTTTTATTGTATACTTTTCCAACAGACGCGTCTTGTTTGTTAATGTATCTTGATTTTTTTTTTAAAATTTATTGCATGTACAACAAAGTAGGCTGTGTTTACGTCAAGAAGGATTTAATTTTAAGTATAATTATATAATAAATAGTATGGTATTGTAAAAATTAATTTCAGTTTCGTAGACCAAATTATATATATATCATCTTACCCTTATCCCACCTAAGAAGGGTCGGCACAACATGTTTTCCTTTTCCACTCTCCTCTGTCAGATGTCATCTCAGTATATATATATAGTCGTGGTGGTACAGTGGTTTGTGTAGTCCGGTGGAACTGTAGAGGACTTGCCAGGCGAACAGTGTAAGTCAGATCGAAAAAAAAAACTGGTTTGACCGGTGAAATCAATTAATCCGATATCCCCAGGTTCAAATCCTGGCAGGTACCTACGATTTTTTAGGAATTAGCGTACATTTACTAATTTACATTGGCAACACTATCGGCTGACGGTGAAGGAAAACATCGTGAGGAAGCCTGAAACTGAGAAATGTTCTTGTAGTACCACCGTATGTGGGAAAAATATAGAACTGTGGATTTCTCAGAGTTTGAAATCGCCAATACGCTGTGGGCTGGCGTGGTGATTATGCTCTAAACCTTCCTTTGGGATGAGGCCTATAGATCTATGCCGCAGGGGTGGCTCTCTTACAGGCTGATGATGATGATGATATGTATATATATAAGATATATATGATATCGGTGTAGTTCTGAAATATATAAAGCCCGATATTTCATATTAAAAATTTTCACTGCCACACAAGGAGCGTGTGCTACCTTTTGTATCATTTGGAGTATTCTGAAAACTTTCAGTTTAATTCCCTCCTCTACCTTACATAACAAACTCATACGTGCTGAGCTTCGGAGCTACAGTTTTACAGTAACTTCCAACTCGGCACGAACTAAAAAGTTCGTAATGTCTTTTATTTTCACCGTACCGTGGACCTTTCGTACATGCGTCAAGCGTCAGTGTGTTCTTCTCTTCTTCTTATAACGCCGGGTCCTACAAGTGTAACGTGAAGATATATTTTTACAAGCTAACATGAAAATGGCTAACAGCGATAGATTACTTGAGCTATTTGATATTTATGATCAATGGAAGTACCGTCACTTTAGTGTGTCATTAAAAAGGCCGCACCATATTATGTTTATATTTTTTGTATCTACAACTCAACCCTGAACATTGCAATTAATAAAATCTTGTATATCTATCTATATATATATATAACAATATCTATCATATGAATCTATATATGAATTGCTGTTCATTTGTCCTGCTAAAACTCTAGAACGCAGTACTGATTTGACTAATTTTGATCTTGAAATATTTGTGCAGGTCCAGGGAAGGTTTAAACGGTGAAAAACATAAATAATTAATAAAGGAAAATATTTAAAAAGAAAATGTAATATTTATAGGTGCATTTAGAAATTTGTCTATTTCATAGCTGTAGTATGAGTTCCGATCTCTTTAGTCTGTTTTATTCGAATACAAAACAGTTCGGTTTCAGAAATAACAATAGTAGTACAAGGGAAAACTTTGAATTTATTAAGCGCATAACTGTGTTGCATTCATAATGCAAGTAATAACTTTGTTATAAGTTTTGACAACATTTTACACAAATATACTTTAGTGATACAAAGTCCACCGAGTTATCCAGTATTATATAAAATATTATAATTCAGAAATCAACCACGGGACAACAAATTATCAAACAGAGGGCGGTACTTGTAGGTGAACACTTAATCTTTCCACAAAACCCTCTTAGAGAATACCGTCCGACGCGACAACGGGAAATAACGTTTGCACTTTTATTATAAGGATAAACAAGTCTTTGTCTCTCCTGAAATATGATTTCTCCGCAAAGGATTTTGCAATCGAACGATGCGATAATATTGCATGTAACACTTTGTGACGTAAAATAAACTTATTCTTTAGTAAATATCAAATTAATAATGCCTCCACGATATATACACAAAAGGACCTTTTATCTGGTAATCTGAAGATCAAGATTTGCACGGTCCCACTTCAATTCTTATTCAATCGTTTAATGTTCTTTTTATTGCCATCATAATGGCCTTATGGGCTATTTGTAAGTTGATAAATAGCGTTATCCCCTTTCCATGCATGCAACCCTTGTACTAAAACCAGTTTTGATCTTCTGAATCTCTTTCAATAAGTACAGCTGCTGGTTATGAATGAAATTCGTTCGGACAATGTTATAATCCTAAAAAGGGGGCTACAAATCGTATTTTTATTTAGTTGCCGTCAGATTCAATAAAGCCCCTTGAATGATCTGGTCCGACGGCATAAAGTTAAAGAAATAAAACTTGTTTCACATGAAATACAAACATGATGTTGAAATGTAACACTTAGATATACAATCGTGTATAATATAGTTTCAAAAATATTACAAACTTGCTATGTGACGTTACATTATTATTTATTGGCTTATTTTCACCAGGACAAACTAGTGATTTTGTCTCGACTTACATTCGTTATAACTATATGACTTGTTTAAAATACTACCTAATATAACAAAATATACACTAAATGGTAGCTAGAGAATATACCTATGATTTACAAAAGAATAATGTTAATCGGTTAAGGAGTTTTCAAATGAAAGTACATTAAGAATCAGACATATAGATAAATGTTGCATTTTAAATAATAATCGTTCTTAAAATATGCTGACACGAAAATACATACAGACATACATATATATATATATATATATATATATGTATACATATCAGCGTCGTATAAGAATATACCATTTGCGACTAATTTGGTTCAAAACGATTTGCTATTTAGAAAAAACGTTGTACAAGTAATCAAAGCAATTTTGTTCCATTTTCAAATTTATATAAAGGTAAAAAAAAGAAACGCAATAAACAAAAGATAGCGTAGAAGTTTCGATTTCAATTTTACACCGTTATTCCTAAAATCAATTTACTTTTATTTAAACAGTGGCCAGTGTTACTCGTGTTTTGTAAACATCAAATAATCTTGTTATCTCTATAAAGTCATGGACCTTCGACATTTAAGGCGAGAAGGAATAATAAGCTTGGTGCGCGTCTTAAAATCCATGTTGCCATCATACTAAACACTAATCAAACATGATTTCTTGATTATGACATCTATGTAATCGTATCACTGTGAATGTTATAGAGCGCGACACTGGGAAAAAACAATTTTATTTTAGTACGAGCGTTAGCGGACGGTCAGTCACGCCTTGAAATATCGCACTAATTGAGTTCGTATCTAAGCACCATCTGTACAAATACTGCTGCAGTCGAATAATGTGCTAACTGTTATCTAAAAATAAAATAGTGAAGTTACAGTTATTGTCACAGTTGAAGGGCTGTTTGTCAATTTAGGGTGAGAAGTGCTTTGAACTTCCTTCATCTGATCGAATACAATTGTTCTTTGAATAAATACAGATTTTGTGTTTTCTTTTTGTTTAGTTTTGAGTTTGTTTATTAAAAAAAAAACACAAAATCTACATTGTTTCAAAGTACTATTTTATTCGATCATATGTAAGAAGCGTGAACTATTAACGTGTCGTGTTTTAATTCATTTTTGTAACAAATTATTCCTTACCACTTCGCAAATATATCTTGACTGATCAATAATTATCGCGCCTGTAGAATCATCGAAAACAATGAAATTTTGTAAACATAATAGACTACAGCGTGGACATAAAAAAACAAAGCTCTACTGATAACCTACAATTAATTACCTACAAGTATTTGTAAACTATAATACACTTAACGGAAAGCATATTCATAACGAATCGATTGACACCTTATTCATCAAAATCGGATGAATAGTTTGACGCTACTACGGTCGAGCATATATACATATATGCGTAGACTGCTATAATGATAGCCCTTCCTTTTGGCATTCCCCGTCGTCGGGTAAAACAGAAAACATAAATGTAGATATGTATAACGAAATCAGACATAAAATAAAAAATACGAAAAAAAAGTGTGTGCGCAATTCACACACGATAGAAGTGAAACTTCAGTAAATCGACAAAATAATGAGATAAATATATATAACAAGAGTAGGATAATTACAAAGTTTATTTGGTTAAAAATGATAGTATTTTGATTAATTTTAAAAGATATTTTTTATTTTATTTAACATATGTTAAATAATAACACCTCGCTAACTTCTTTTTAAAAACTTGAAATATGCAGTCGCATACAGTGTACAGTAGTACAAGTACTTTTCACGTATACTAACACACGTTAAATGCTCAAATACAAGCAAGTATTAAACAGTGTGCAATATACATACACACCGATATTTGCTCTCTCGCTCTGGCTCAATATTTCACTTCAAAAATAGTATGTATATTTCTGTCTCATTCTTTGCCGGCTTCATCCTACACATTTTGGTATTTGTGTCTCTTACCTGTCGTTTTTCCGTTGCATCCGGTTTGAAATCACAACGATTCTAAAGAAGTTTCACTTTAAAAACAGTAGTATTACTTATAATGTTAATCCAGAAGCGCCACAATCAGGGATACGCTTAGATAATTTTTTTATACACGGCGGACTTACGATCCAACTTACAAAATCAAAATCAAAAAATACTTTATTCAATTTAGACCCCTAGGAAGACGCTTATGAACGTCTGAATTACCACCGGTTCGGAAAACAAACCAGTCATCGGGAAGAACCGGCAAAAAATACGACCAGGTTTATCGTTTTTAGCATGTATATTTAAAATACATTACACGTTGCAATAGTTTTTAATTAATACACAGAGAGGAGTCAATTCCAGACATCACCATCGTTCACATATTGATTCACTCTATAACAGTCCGTTCACACAAAAACCCACTTGACATGGCGCTTACAGTGACAGTTTCACAAATAAGCCGCTAAGTCACGTCTAACCATAAGTAGTCTGTGGAAATAGTAAACGACAAACGACTGTACTTGACCGCTGACGAGAGATGCATCCTTAATAGCCTGTTTGATATTCAAAAAGTTATATGAAAGTTGTGACGTCGCGCGCCGGTGCGGTGCGACAATGTAGGGGTAGGTACGACGAGCTCGGCGCCATTGTCAGACGCCCGTCTAAACGAAGTCCTCTCTAATAGGAATACCTTTGAGGATAATAGGGTAGGATTTGGTACACAGAGAGCAGATTACTTGTCTGCCGGTGAGTTTCCACTGAACGTTATAATACTACGACATACCAATTTAACCTACCTATTGATAGTAATACTCGGACCACACTAATACTAATGCTTATATTACACACAAAATGGATGTGCAATATTGAAATTTTGCACACAGGTTATTCGAGTAACGTAGTCTACCTTTAGGAAAAGAGATTTAAAAATTCAATTTCGATATTAGATTTGCTTCGGTGAACCTTCTTTGATGAAAATGTCACTATAATTTTTCCGTTATTATATTCTCTACTATCTGTTCCACACGTGTACAATAAAGCCCCCTCGGCTGATTGTTTAAGTGGGTCTATCAAAATAGTGGATTATATTTTAAAAAAAAAAAAAATCACGACATCGTACATTGTAAATTTCATGGTTCAGTAAAAAAAAAAGTCCGTACAAATGAGAAAATAATTTAAAAATACATTTTACATAAAAAAAATATAATTTTACAAAATACATCATTTGTAATTTATTCAAAGTTTTGTAATTTGCAGGATTTTTATCAAGCTTATGCTGACAACTGTGTGTTGACCTGTGTCTCATGAGGTCTACATACATATGTTTTGATCTTAAATCTTTACCATTTTGAACAGTCTAGTGCTTAACAAAGAAAATGAGAACCAAACCTTTCCACTAGAGTATTACCATGAACATTAATCTGTCAATTTAATTTAAATCAATACATGAAATCGTAAGTAATAAATAGCCCATAAGACAAACCGAACAACGATTAATACATGAAAATCGTAAGTAATAAAATAGCCCATAAGACAAACCGAACGATTCGTATGTTTAACGATAGAATAAAATGTGAGGCAGTTAAAGTGAAAAGTGTGAAACAATACATATAGAGTGTGGGTATGTGTGTGTTTTTTTTTACAAAATTCATCAATGCTTTTTTGTAATTTACCGCGCGGTTTCGTTTAAAGAATGACAACAAACGCTTAGTCGTTAAGTAAATAAATGATTGTGAAATAAAAACGCGGCACTTTGAGAAATGTATCCACTTTATATGAGTAAATATATTTCCCGAAACATAAATTCACGCGTTACTTCATTTACGTATATACTATGCCATTATGTGTGAAAATACTTTGACCTAACAAAAGATTAAGTTTTGCAACAAAAAAAAGTGACATTTCAAATGTATTTATTATGCGACTAGATATCTCACATTTGGCTAGCGTCAATGATTTACTAGCAAATAGCCTAGACACACAAAATTCACTTAAAATCCTAGGCCAATATCAAAAACGCGAATTTGAATTTCTTTGCCGAATCTACTCAACCAGTTACCATCATATTTTGCATACACATTGATTAAGCACGATAACGGACAAGTATGCATTCAGAAAAAAAGTATTGTTTCCGAGTAATAAGTCAAATCATACACTAACGCGAGCGAAACCATGTGTAAAAGTTAATTATATATATATATATATTATTTGAATGCTAGAACAGTGTACAGTAGGCAAGGGGATGTCATGAATGCATCATGTATGCATTAGTCCGTGAGAATGGGACATAATCCACCCTCAGCTGGCCATCGGTATGGGTATCAACAATGGATTTCCCCATGTAAAAAAAACACACTGTATATAGTAGCACCTCGGGAAATCAAACTTCGAGTGGTCGAAGTATCTCGTCGAATCTATATTTGCGTACAAGGTACTTTGGTAGAAAAACATATATTTGACGTCTGTAGCTCGAACATATAAATATTTAATTATATTACCTTTATATATCGATAATTTGAAATAAATAACTTAGAAAAAAAGTAAATTACCGACTTTAAGAATATTGCTGACTTTATGTGCACACTTTTCTAGAAGCAATTTTTACTTTAAACATTTTATTACCTGTATAATAATTTTTTTCGAGTAACTCATATTTAAGTAACATTTAATATAAACCACTGCAAGTTAAACATTTACCTACAAAAACCTTTATAAGTACCTACCATCAAAATCTTTATAAGTGGAAACTTCTAGAAATCGAATTTTATCAAAAAACCCTTGTACTACAAAATTAACTTGTGCTTATTAAGCACGCCGACGTTCTATTATATATTGTTATAAGTAGTAATGTTATTTCACCGTTTTCTAGAGGTTTACTATAGCTTACTGAAGGATATATTTTTGTCTATAAAGTGATGTCCACACTTTCTCTGAAGAAAACGGGGTAGACTCTATCAGCTTGTAAATATCTCGTTAAAATCAATGAGTTGTTTGAAGATTAGTCCAGAAAAACAATAGATATTTATGATTATACGTTATATACACGTTTCATTATAGAGCCATCACGCACATAACGGATAATTCCCCATTGGGAAGGGTTGTCGAATGTGCCACTCAATTCGAGTGAAACACCGCAAAATCAATAATTGCATATTGCATCCAATAGTTTGGCTACATCCCTTTATAATAAACTAGCTTTAGCTCGCGGCTCGTGTTAATGAAGATTTTATCTATCCTATGGAAACTGCACATCTTTTCTGGACAAAAGATACCCACCCTTTTTTCCGTGTACTTCTTCTTCTTCTTTATTTTATGACTCCGTCACGGTTTATGCACTAGCCAGTGTCAAGTAACAAGATTTTGCCAAGTAAGTGTCTTGTGATAATTATAATGTTCTAACAAGATGGTGGTTTCCTTGATAGAACTTTCCATGGAGTTTTGGTGGCATCTCAGAATGCATGCTCCGTGGTATTATTTCCCATCCACTTCACTTGTGCATGATAACCGAACTATATTACGTAAAACACCACCAATATTACAAAATATAGAGTCTAATAACACAAGATTATGAATAAAATATAAAAACGACTACATGACAGACTAAGATCCCGCCAAAAAATCCTTCCTGTACTTCTGGCAATGTTTATGAAATATTGCACAATGATCAGTCGAGTAATTAAAGCTTAGAAGAATAACAAACAAACTCAACTTTGCAATTATAATATTAAAGATTTAATAAGGGAAATGATCATACCGGCAGAACAAAATTGCAAGCTATACTAGTTAACCCCCTCAGTGCTTACTCACATTATACAATAAAGTAATGAAAACATAAAGCTATAGATTATCTGACAGTTATTATATATGTCGACATAATAGGACGATCCAAGTGGGCGTTTTCGTCAGAGGACATATTCAGTACGAGTAACAAACAGATGTAACGAGTCGTAAGGCAGTTTCTAGACTATTTGTCCGCGCGGCGGTCAGCAGACGAATGCGCTCTGGACGCTCAGCAGTTAAATGCACTGCACTCTATGATAACCATTTTAACTGTCATTATATTCTCTTAGATTATTTCTTCTATTATATTCTTTTATCAAGGATAAAGAGATCGCTTCTTTTATCTTTTGTTTGAACGTGCATTCTATGGAACGATAAGTAAGGTTTAAAAAAATCTATTAGCATTTTATCGGTACTTTATCAAAGAAGAATAGAAATGTAAACTTACTAACAGCAAACTATGACGAATGATCACTGGGGAAAGGGCAATTATTATATTAAAAGAGTATATCAGAAAGTGCGCTAAGCGTGAACGAAGTAATAGTGAGTGTGAATCTTGTATTGGTGTTATTTGAATTCGGAGACTATCACCAGCTGCTATGACGGGAAACATCGTGAGACAAACTGAACTTGAGAAATATTTGTATATCAACCATATGTTGGTTTTTTAGGTGTTAGAGCTACGCTGAAGCTATTACTGGTTGCAGCATGAATGGGTCGGCTCGCCCAGGGTAGTACCACCCTCTCACAAAAAACCGAGGTGAAGTAACAGTGGTTGCACTATTGCGTTTCGTTTGGTCACTGAGAGCGCCGGAGACCCACATATTTAAAAGGCCGGCAACGCACTTGCGACTCCCCTGGTGTTGCTAGTGTCTATGGACGGCGGTGATCACTTACCATCAGGTGACCTACCTGTTCGTTTGCTCCCTATAATATAAAAAAAAATGTAGAACAAGTACAATCGAAAATGCTTAAATATCGTTGGCGGACGTAATGAACGTTCAAGTGACTCTTTCGTGACGAAGCTTTTGGCCTAGCAGTGTAACACTCGTACGCTGGTATATTAGTTATTAAAAAAATGTGATATCACAACTATCTAAATTTATCTGAATCGTTTACTGAAATTATTTTTACACATTTTTGAAGTTATACTTCTTTTGGCGCGTTAGGGAAAAAATGATGAGAGTAAATTTTTACGATGCGCGCGCACACCGTCACGAAAAACCGACACTCTGAAGTTAGCTATAGTCAACATTTTATTCAAAAGAAGTATGCATGTATTAAGTACCGTTTTTCTATCGTTAGTGTCGTTTTTTCTACAAACGTAGAATAAGGCGAAAGATAACATTTTTGTAAAGATTTTTTATCTTGGTACGCCAAAGAAGTATAACTTCTAAAGCGTGTACATAAGTACACATACACTTTCTTAAATCATTAATAGATCGAAGGCAAAATGAAATCTCTATCCCAAGCATTAATGCCGAAATTAAAATAATGATTTATTTATTTACACCAGAAAAGCATTAAATTTTTCATAACTTTTCTTCGATAAGTTTATACATTGAAAACGGAACAAGGATAACGAACACCTATTTGGAATATATCATATTGAGAGTGACAAATTAACAATTAAAACTCGTGTTGCCGAAGCGACGCGATAGCTGACGTCCAATCGTCAAAGGACGAGTCGCGCCAGTGAATACAATCGATTGAACTCCGGCAATTATAATGTTCCACTCAATAGTCTCAATGCTCTCACTTTGGAATAAAGTAGATATTTATTCGTCACGTAAAAAACATTTTAATACAAAAAATTAACAATAAACTAGAAAATCAATTTCTATAGATATCATATTTCAAAACGATTCTTATTGTTATTATCCATTTCGAATCAATCTCATCCGGTGGAGGAGTTATATACACATTCAGCAGTAATGAATAATTACGGAGACGAAATTCAGAAACCAAATAAACCAGATTATCAAGAGGATCATTTACAATATACCCTCCCCCCAAATAAGCTTAAAATTTTGTACATAATATATTATTGTTAGTAGCGATACAAACACAGTAAATAAAAAAAACATACTACATACTTAAAATTAAGCTCCAGGCGTATGTATCTATATATATCTATTATTATTAAAATCATATGCAAATGATTTCAAACAGGGACCTCCATAAAATATGTACTGTACCACTACACTGAGCATTGAAAACAATCAACTTAATTCTTCTAAGGTTATGGAACCATATCAAACGGAAACGAATAATTAATTCAAAAGTGAAAAGCACGAAAGCCGAAAGATATACGAGTATATGTATATTTTTAGTAAATATCTACCGTTATCAACTGATTATGATATAAGATAATTTAAATTTATTCTTATTACAAACGTTATTTTTCTCGATACAATGTATACTGCGCTTACTTTGCGAAGGATGACATATTTCTTACATGTAGTCGAATGAAAAGCGTCAAAGTGAACGAAACAATTCGCAATATAAAACTAAGTTAGAAGAATAGTTTTATATGTAGCCCATTGCACTTTAACAGTGTTACCATTCATTTCACTTAATAAGCAGTATGCATAAAATGGCGAGTTCATACTTCTCAAATAGAAGTTTCTGAAAGCATATAATGAGCTTACACGAATAGAGCGACGAAGGAACATGAGACATTCTCCCTAATGAAACTACTTAGAGCCCTTTGGCGAACCATAATTCCTGTCTTGATGTATTTCAAATTAAACTTACGGATCATATACACAGTTATTTTTATTTAATAAGTACGTAGGTAACGATATTATGGTTCGCTTTGATGAAAAATTGTCCGGTGGAACTGTAGAGGCCTTACTAAGTCAACGGTGTAGGTCAGTTCGAAAAAAAAAAACAAAAGTTTGCTTTGATGGTGGCCAATACAAACGTATATAACCTATATTTCCTTGTTATGACACACAAGATTATAAAAACCGAACAATATCATCGAATTTGAAATGGGTGAAACATCTAGCAATTGAGTAAAGATGAGAATGATTGCTATTTACACTTAGCGTGCTGAATGCGAAACGGTAATATAAATTTCACACTTGACAGATCTCGCTATAAATATAACGACGTAAAGAATCGTGAACTTAATTTTATCAGAGCGCCGTGAAATAATAAGCGACGAGAGGATTTTTTTTATACTTTATAGATAAACGTTTTGACCACAATCTCATTTGATATTAAATGATGATGTCGTCTAAGATGGTAAGTCACGCTTAACCTAGAGGGAGAATGGCTCTCAAGTGCAGCTGCCGGAACACACCAACAGGTGCTCGGCGACAGATTTTCAACTTGAGGGTGGTAGCTAGCCTAACGGGCTTAGCAAAAGCCTCACCACCATGCTATGGTTTCATCACGTTGTTTTCCTTCACCGAAAGCTCCAACTCATTTGCTTGGATTCGAACCTACGTCCTTCGACGCTGTGTCCGAACACACTACCAACTGAGCCATCATTGTTTTAATAAGTTAGTTAGATGTGTACAACGTAAACTAACGATCGGTGATATAATATGCAAATCAAAATGATGACATAAACAAAATTTGAAAAATCAGAGTGCGAACTATTCTAATAACTGAATAGGTGCAGCATTCTGAAAATTTAAATAAAAGGTACAACGTTTTTATTTGAAGTGTTCATATATAGAAATTATTATTTAATTTATTTTTTGTGTTTTTTTTTCTTCTAAATTGTAAACATTACTGATGTAGGAATCTTACAGTATGAAGAGTGTAAACTTAGATATAAAGGCATCGACTCGTCAATAGTATAGAAAAAAGTTAGCTATTTCCTGAAAAATGTTTTATTGCTAATACTAAATCTTGTGTGTACTAAAAAACATAGAAAATAGATGAGAGATAGAGGAGGAAGATGTACTCAACTGTTTTGTCTCTACCACATTATATATTGATAATTTGATTACTATTTTGCTGCAATACCACGAAAGAGCAATAGAAAATTACCTGATGGTAAGCACACTGTAACCTAAAAATAGGAGTGACCACCAAGTAATCTACAATTGATCGGTATTCACCGCTTTTATACCTACAGGCTAGCCTCTTTACTGTTTGATGTGCACTGCTTAATTCCGAAACCGCGACACGCCTAAGCATGTTATTACACCTAATAATGCATGGTGGTTGCAATCCAGCTCGAAAAAGGTACCGCAACCTGCGATCTAGCTACTTGATCAGGCCTTGCCATGTGGGTGATATATTAGATTCTGCCAAACGGCTAATTTATCAGGCTTTGCCATCCGGCTGAATAGGCCAGAGTTTTATTTCAATTCAAATGATAACCTGAGATATAGTTTATATATTCAATAGAATAAAGTAAGCCACACAACAATCTGAAAATTATTGTAATTCATACCTCGTAAACTTGTGAGGACTTTGTTAATTAACAATTATTTAATCGTTTCGGCTTTAATATACGTAGACAAAATGAGATATAACATCAAAGTTAAAAGGTTCCTTTAATCACAAATTCTTGAAGGAGAGAACAATATCACGTTGAATTACAAAGTTGAATTAAAACAACAATATTTCGTTGTTTCAAAATCATTTGTATAAATAATAATGATAATAATTAATAACTTTCTTTGTACAAAAGTACACAGAGCTTGTACGTCAATATAACCTGATATAATAGAATTCATTGTTTGAACCAGCATTTGATGAAATCATACTTTTTTTTTATATTATAGGGGGCAAACGAACAGGTGGGACACCTGATGATAAGTGATCACCGCCGTCCATAGACACTAGCAACACCAGGGGAGTCGCAAGTGCGTTTCCGGCCTTTTAAATATGTGGGCCTCCGGCGCTCTCAGTGACCGAACGAAACGCAACAGTGCAAGCACTGTTACTTCACGTCGGTTTTTGTGAGGGTGATACTACCCCGGGCGAGCCGACCCATTCATGCTGAAACCAGTAATAGCTTATGGCAGTAGAGCATTTTTACCAGACTTCTGATAAGTTACACGATTTTAAAGTTAAAAATCTGTCGCCAATCAGTAAGTCCATTTGTTCTGGCGATAATATTTTTTTTTGCTTTCTATAATAAGTCTATTACTCGTTGCGA
The DNA here is from genome assembly GCA_035772565.1 of Antheraea assamensis. Lineage (NCBI taxonomy): Eukaryota > Metazoa > Arthropoda > Insecta > Lepidoptera > Saturniidae > Antheraea > Antheraea assamensis. The sequence continues at coordinate 2,979,341 of JAQQSE010000065.1, forward strand.
GTAAGTACAGTGGGGAGACAATAAAACGATACTAGGCCGAGAGAGTCGGATGAACGAGTAGACGTTTATACGTATTTTGATTGTTTCGTGAGTCAGTTTAGTTTAGACGCAGTAACCGACCGACTCAAATGGATCGCAAAAGAAAGGATTTTAAGATAATTTTCAACTGGCTTCTACCACTCATCATTGAAGAACTATGAGAGTTATTGGAAGAAGGGAGTAGAAGTATTTGGACAAGAAATTAGATTTTAAAAAAGAGCATCCTTGGCGTAACAAATAATCTTTTTAATGAATTTTACTGATCGAAAATCCTAGAGGATTTAGGCTACTTTTAGGAATGATTGTAGAACGTTTTGCGATATTGTTGTTGAAATTGCGCACAGACCTGGCGGACGAGTTGACGAGGAACGGCCGAGTATATGTTCATACGTGTTGAGCGGGATAGGGAGTCGCTGCCGGGGCGTAAAAAAGTAGCGGGAAGTGGGTATTCGGCCTAGTAAACAAATCGAGATTCTAGTGACTCTCTCGGTACTCCGTTCATCCTAGCGCTCGGCCGAACACTTGTCAATATGTTCATATGTACCGAGTACTCGGTTGAGGGCACTGTCTCGCCACTGTACTCGTTACGTGTAATAGACCTATTACTGTAGTCTGTACAGCCATAACAGTTGCTTAAGCTTCACTGGGCTTTGTGACGAGCGCAGAAGGCATTCAACCGAAAAAATAACTAACGCATAAATGCCAAATTTGCCAAATCTCTATTTGGGTGTATCTATTGTTTAGGTGTTCAGGTATGAAGTGCAGATTCATGAATATTGACAATTATTGAATGTTCGGAGACTTCCATATGAAAGATTGGACTTACACTTAAGGCGCCACAACGACTGGAATAGAGTAGAGAATTATTTATCTTAGTAATTGGACTTCACGTTATTATGCAATGGAAATTAGTTTTATCATGGTATTTTTTTTTCTAAAATCTCTCCTCATCATGTAATGAAGGTTTTGAATGTTGTATGTTAATGGTAATATTATCTACTGCTTAACTTTTATACAATGGCGTATACAGACCTTAATTGCTGCCTCGGGTTATGTTCTAAATCAATTTGAAAAGTTTATAATTAAATTAGTACAGGAGTTATCAAACAATACACGTTCTAAAATAAAAGAAAAAATTATACTAATACCTTCTATCACTTACCAATTATCCTTCCAATTATTTTTTTCCAAAATGTTCAACGTTCCTGGGATTAACAATTTACGATATATATTTATTTATTCATTTACTTATCAAAATTATACGATTTTCTTTAAATCCCTAAAGTAGTTTTGTTCACAAATAGGATTATAAAATCTACCAGGTAACTAAATATACTTGAAAATCGAAACATTGACAGCTCTGAAGCAATTCCCTATTAAATCCTATCAGCACAAGCGCTTTGCCATCGTGCGTATAAAAGCGTTATAATAGAATCAATAACAAGCGAGATATGATTATTATTCAATTTTATTACTGAAAATACGCTTTAAAAGCGCCCGTGAAAATGAAGCATAAATGTTTTTTTTTTAATGTCATATGCATAAGTAATAGTAATTGTATACTATGTGTTTGAAATGTAAGTATGTAAAGATACAATCCTGTTTTCCACGTAGTGACCCTTCATAAATTCTGAAGACTCTAGCGAGGGCTTTATTGGGCCCAAATATTATCATTTCATGAATATTTGTTACCTATATAAATATATTCAGACGTAACACAATCAGTATAAACAACTTCGCTGTAACATTAACAGGACTTTGCACCATTAATAATTAACATCCATATGTATACAGATTTTACTGTTCAAAACAAATAAATATAAAAATAAAATCAATCCTTATCTGTAACATTGTTACCGTGGCCTTAGATGTAGACCGGTTTATTAGATTGATAATAAATATTTAAAAATATATAAATCAACCCGAATATTGGAAATTGTAATATTTATTTATATTCTTTAATTTTTACAACATATAACAAAGGGACGCCAGCCCACTCGATATTCATTTGTCTCTCCATAGCCCTCGAGATTATGAATACATATTTGTTTCTAACCAGTACACTACAGAAATAATAAGAGTTTTCTATCTTTTCACGTGTATGTGAAATCTATAGCAAAATAGCGGATAATAGATAGCGGAATAATTAGTTTGTTTAGCACCAATATTGCTCCGTAAGCAACATATAATAATTCGAATGTTTCAATTGTTTTAATACAATAAGCAAATTATATGCAATCAAATCAAAAATACTTTATTCAATTTATGCCCTAAGAAGGCATTTATGAACGTCAAAACTACCACCGGTTCGGAATATATCCCAGTCATCGAGAAGAACCGGCAAGAAACTCGATCGGGTTTATCTTTTTAACATATACTTATATATTTAAAATTAATTATACATTACAATCGATTTTAGTGGATGCACAGAGAGGCGTCAATTCCAGACATCACCATCGTTCACATATTGACCCACTCTATAATAGCCCTTTGACACCAAAGCCCGCTTAACATGGCACTTAAACCTATAGTCTGGCAAATCCGTATTAATTATATTTAAGGCGAAAACAACCGACGTCATTTGTAATTAATGGAACATGTGTTTTTATATATAGTTCTGTACATATCTTTTTTTCGACTACTTTCGATAAACTGTAGTAAACCGAACCGAAGGTTATAAAAAGAACCCTTTATAAAAATAATAACTCTTTACCGTTTCACCCGTTATACGAATTTTCAAGCCCTTTCTATCTCATGCCTACATGTATTTCTATACAAGTTTATTACGAACTGCTTACTTTTAAAGATATTGCTCATGTCCGATTGGTTGCTTGAGGTAAGCGTGTTGCATTTACCACCGGCAATAAATTCTCATCATTCAGTGATCGTTATTTTTGAACAGTTACTTCGATATCATCAAGTAGTATGCAGCGATTATGATAATAAAATAAAAAATGTATATAAATCATTTAATAAACATTTATTGCATTTTGTATCATATTTTAAATTGCCTAAAATACATTACGATTCTATGTAAATAAAACGATGTATTAAGGAAGCGCCTTAAGACGAACTAATTATGTTAAATATCGTGTTTTTCGTTGATTACATATATATTTACGAATAAAATCTCCATGGTCAAATGGTTATTAGAACCGATGTAATATTTAAACGACGTCCACTACTTAGGTCGAATCCTGATCAACAGGTCTCAGTACCTATCTATGACATGATTTCTGTTGCGTCTTGAGCACACTTACGTTCGTTACTAATTAAACCAATCCATGAGAGGATCTCTCTTAGCCGCAGTCACGATAAGTGTATGTATACATCCCAGGTGGGTGGAGGTTGGAAGCCCGCTCACAATGTCTCATAATTTTTTTGAATTGTTATTGGAGCCTTGATTAATCTTCATATATTTAGTGACGTCATTTAGCTCGTTGCTCAGCCAGCTCCTCTCGAGACAACGCAAATAAAATATTATGTATATATGTTCAGTCCATATCGCTCCGTATATGATTGGCTTTAACAATATAAAGGCTGCTTTGCTGATACGGTAATTGATCTTTGCACCAAGCGCGAGATTGGTCGACAGTTCCGATTTTAGCAGTAACACTTGCTGACCATTTCTAAACCAACGGTGTTAAACAAGAACACTCTTACACTAAAATGGCTGCCTTCTTAGTATTAATTAACACTGAGAAATTTACGCACTCTACTAATAAATTTCTCGATCTGTCTTTGGAGTTAATTCTAATCGTAGACTACAAAAACAATACCATAATTGAAGAAGAGGCTTAAAATTGGGCATTGAAATATTTTATAGCCTAACATGAGATTGCATGTGTTACTATTGAAATCTATATACCTTCAGGAGTAGTAAATTTATTCCAAACAGAGAATGGGCCATAACACAATAATAACAATCACACAATATTAAAACAAAAACACAATAACATCAAAAGGTCAAAAAGTGTCGCCATTATATAGCACTATGCCTCCCATACCCTCATGGAATTGTTGTACTATTTTTAGGAGTTACTGGAAATTTAACAAGAACATCAATTCTCTGCTCAAGTCTACAAAGCTGTAGTCTGGTGAAACTGTAGAGAGCTTCCAAGTCAACAGTGTAGTCAATTCGAAAAAAAAGAAGTCTACAAAGTTGGCGATCGGGAAGGAATGATACTCGCTATACTATCTGGGATAATGAATGTCCCATGGACAGTTAATCCTTGGAACCTTAAACGTCATTGTCCAGGGTATATGCGATTGCAACGCCTTTATAATTTATTCAAAGTGCCCCTACAACAATTTAACGACGCTACTGAAAAGGAATATGTAATGATATGATGAATGAACAAGGTACTCGCATTTCACGTACATTAATCATCTAAATTGAATAAATAACCATTGTGTAAATGAGGGAAATCGTAACTCTTGAGAAAACTTCTCATGTACGAGAAAATAGGAAACTTTTGATTTTTGATAATTATCATTAACATTCTTTAACGACTCGTAAATCAGTGTCCAGCTTTAATTTACACAGAGACCATTACCTAGCAGTGGACTCCTATAAACAGTGCGTGGTAGAATCTGTGCTAGGGTTGGCTGCAGCTTCCGCGATTCTAATTTTTACCGCAAAGTAATTGTACTCGCGCTACTACACTTCTATCCAAAGAGTGTGATTGGTAAAATGCGTCGGCATACGAGCCGTTACATCAAAACCCTCGTGAACAACAATAGGGCCGGTTATAACTTGCATAAATCTGTTGATCGTTTTAAAATGGGCTGTACATAGCTATAGGTTGCAGTGGTCAACTGACATGAAGTACACTGGATGCATTTTTGTTACTTCATACAGTAAAAAACCCTGATTTTATTATTAATTTAATATAATAAATGATATTCTATTTCGTAACCACAAATGCCACAATCGTAACCACTATATCCACTTCAGAAACTTGATACAAGTAGACATAGCATTTATATTTATATATCTTCTTTGTACATTAACGGTTACTAAAAGATGTTTACCTTTTGACAGACAACTGACTAGTGAATATTTGTATGTTTTATCTAATCTACGGTATCTAGTTACTTTTAAATATACACTTTTCGTTTATATTGTAGCAGTAGCTGGTATTCCTTTTTTTTTGTGGACTGCCTTGTACATTTTTACTCGAAATATTTTGTCATTACTACTTTTTACTACTTTACCGAAATTTTAAATTCCTCTATTAAATAATAACATTATCGCTTAGTCTATATTTAGAAAGTCAATTTTATGCCTAGATAATATGTACTATAAATGATCTTCTATCTACGAGAAAAATCTGGTCAAATTAATTCATCCGTTTCGGATAGACGCTCGGATAAACAATACGCTTTGAATTTCTTTATACTCATATACATAAATTAAGAGTAATTAGACTCCAGTACATGCAATATACGACAACAAATGAATGAATGAATGAATAGACGAAAAGAAGATAGGACAAGTCATAGAAGAAATTTGTATAACTTTTCGATAAAAATTTCATAGCTACGGTGACAAATAGTAAGTAAAGACTTAATACAAATAACCACTGGAAAGTTTGGCTGGGGAAATATAGCTGCTACATCTATTTTAATTCAAAGCAGTAATACCTATGCTATTATATTACAACTCAAAGAGTGTGATCCTCAAGACTGGAATGGTACCTAAAGAATTACACGATTTCAACACGTCGTCATTAAAATAAATGCGTGTAAATATTTGAATATATCGAATATTCAATAAAATACAACCTAGTAACACCTAATGGCCAATTATAGTAAAATTCATAGCTTAAAAATATTGCTGATTATTTGTAAACGTTATTTTGCTTTGAAATATTGAGGTGATAACTTTTTTTCTGAGGGTAAACCGCTTTGTTACGTAACACGTTACGGCGTCAGTCTTTCTGGTTTTCCTTTCTCTCACGCATACGGCAGTGGTAGGCAGGCTACTCCTCATTAGCCAACTTTTTTTTTAATACTTTATAGGTTAGCGTTTGGCCACAATCTCATCTGATGTTAAATGATGATGTGGCCTAAGATAGTAGTCACGCTAAGCCTAGAGGGAGACTGGCTCTCAAGTGCAGCTGTCGGAAAACACGAACAGGTGCTTGGTAACAGCTCTTAAACTTGCGGATGGTAGCTAACTAGCTAGGTAGTAGCTAGGTAACTAGGTAGGTAGCTAGGTTTAGTAGTGGTAGAGCTCCGCTGAAGCTATTACTGGTTTCAGCATGAATGGGTCGGCTCGCCCCGGGATAGTACCACCCTCTCACAGAAAACCGACGTGAAGTAACAGTGCTTGCCTGTTGCGTTTCGTTCGGTCAGTGAGTGCGCCGGAGGCCCACATATTTCAAAGGCCGGCAATGCACTTGCGACTCTCCTGGTGTTGCTAGTGTCTATGGACGGCGGTGATCACTTACCATCAGGTGACACACCTGTTCGTTTGCCCCTATAATATAAAAAAAAAAAAGCTTAGAAAAATCTTGCTAATATCAAGCTACCGTTAGTTATAATATGGTTTTATGTTCTCCTATACATACAATGCAGGGCATACGCTCAACGTCCATTATGTTCGAGTAGGAACAGGAACATAAAAATAAAAACAAAACTTAAATATCAAATACTAATTGGATACAGTCAAAGCTTTAGTAATTACGCTTCGAAAAGGTCTTCCGTGTGAGGTAATATACGAAAATGTACTTTACAATTCTAATTTCGTTTGAGCCGTAATTGCCCGGAATACTTAATGAGCGGACGGTGCATGCATGCAATCAAATATGCATCACAGTACTTCTATACCATATTCTTAAAGGCTAATGTATTAATATTCAATTTGTGAACTATCCACTCAATACTATAATATTATATGACATATTCTATTCTATGTAATATTATCCGTACCCGTGGCTTTGTGTTTATTATTATTTGTCGTAATATACAGTTGAGCTTATAGTAACGATGGTGGAAAGGATTGATTTTTAACTTCGTGATGGTAGCTAATCTGACGAGCTTAGAAAAAACTATAACATCGTGCTAGGATTCCATCACGTTTTTCAAAATTTGCAAGGATCTGAACCAACGTCTATCGACGCGGTATCAGAAAACGTTAACCAATTAGCCCTCACAGCTTCAAAAGGATGTAGATGAATAAATCTGTAATTTTGTAAACATTTAGATATTGGTCATTTAACAATAGTGCTATTAGAATTCATAAAAAAAAAACATCAAATGAATTAATAACCATTTCTAATGTTACTTTGTACATAGCGAAAGTAACATAAGGTGTCTTTCCAAAATTGATAGAATATACTAATTATTGATGATGCTTTCAAAAATTATTAAATATTAATTAATGTAATTGTGTTAATGTAACTTGGGTAGGTCCACCAGGACAGAGAAAAAGAGGAATACCTAATGCATGCTGGGTAGATGATGTAACAAGAGTAACGGGCACTCAATGGCCGCAAGTGGCAAGAAATAAAGAATACTGGTCATCTCTGGAGGATGCCTTTACCTTTCACTGAGAGGGTTCTTGCTCCTATTATATTTAACCATATAATTTCTATTGTTCTTTTTATAGTTAATTTTTATCTCTATAATTAGTAAATAAATTTAAAATGTAAACAAATTTTGTAAGCACTTTCTTATTGAATTTTTGTATGTGAAGCAAGAAATAAAAGGCTTTTTTATTTTTATTTTAATGTAAATTAAAATTATGAAACAAAAATTAATACTGCGTAGAAATGCGCGTGCGTAGCCACGAGCAAAAATAATATACACATATATTTAGTTATTACAAAATAGTTGCTCACTAGACTTATTCGAAGATCAAAGGGCACGGGTAAGCCAACCTTTAACCGTTTCATATCATTATGAAAACCAACAAACCATTCAAAAGAGATTATTTCGTTATGATATTTTAAGTAATGCCTTCTAAAATAACTTCAAAGTATTTCTTTATATAAATAATGAAATCGAAAATCAAAATCAAAAATACTTTAGGCCCTGGGAAGGCGCTAATGAACGTCAAAGTTACCACCGGTTCGGAAAACAATCCAGTCATAGAGAAGAACCGGCAAGAAACTCGATCTGGTTTATCTTTTCATTAAACATATTTTTAAAACAGAGATAATTACACTCTGTTTTGGTGGACGCACATAGAGGGCGTCATTTTCAGACATCACCATCGTTCACATATTGACCCACCCTGTAATAGCCTTTAGACATTAAAACCTGCTTGACATGGTGCTTGAACTTAGTATCCGGCAAATCGGTAACGTGCTTTGGAATTTTATTATAAATCCTAACACTATTACTAGTTCTATCGTGCCGAAAATCACCAGTAATATCACTATATAATTCAGGAAGGCTATATTATCTAGAAAGCTTAGTAAAAAATCCTACAGTCTAGAACATAAACGTCATTTAATAGAAAATGGAGATTCAGTTTTTATTCAGTTTGGTCATTCCATGTTTTAGGCTCACTAGGACCGGTAATAGTTTTATAGGTTACTAAACTTTCTAGATAATATAGCCTTCCTGAATTATATAGTGATATTACTGGTGATTTTCGGCACGATAGAACTCGTATAGGACGACGGTATGTTAATTTCTTGAAGTTTGTAACAATAATTTATGCACGACATTGACGCTTTGATGTGACACCTCGCCTGTTTGCTTTCGCTCACAAAGCGGTGTGCGGTGACGTTCGGCGGCGCGACGTTTAGTGGCAAACACGGTACAACCCGACACTACTCTTTAACGTACCTACATACGTTTTTTACACTCATTACTAACATGTACAGTGTAGGCGGTTAATTTAATTATTGCATAACTTAATATCCATTTTAATATGGGGAATAAAAAAAAATAATTTATGATAGACCGAAAATAAATAAACGTACTTACATGATGTTAGGTGGCAATTTAGTACATGATGATAGCATAGAAAGTGGGTTAGTTCGTGCCTTATAAGGTCCAAGCGCTGTACCCAGTGATGGGCCGCCTACGCTTTAACAACTAACAATAATATATATATATATATTCTAACGAAGAGTAAAGTTACATACCTGTAACAACAATTGTTTCCTAGAGCTTACGTCAGCAGTCTTTAAAATTAAGTACCTTATACATTATACCTTCTGTGACATCCAACCGACAGCAATGAAAATTGGTACGTCTAGATATATGAATTCGGTGAATATTTAAATAATATTCATTTTCCTATAACTTAGTTGTTTTTACGTCAAATATTAATTACAACAAAAGTAAATGACGCGTGGGAAGACACTTAGGACACAAATCCGTTCTTTTATTTTTGTTTTTAACATCGACAAAACATTTAGATAGATTATTACTTTTATATTATACATTATAGATAAGACAAAATAAGACCCCACAATTATGTTGACACTTACAAAAATAATGAATTATGATCGAATTCGACCTGAGAACGAACATCGTTAATTCTTACCATAATATCATCGGATATTAAACGACGATATGGTCTAAGGCGGAAAACGCGTTAAAGCTAAAGAAAGAATTGGCTCTCAATTGCAGCTGCCGGAATACTCCTGTGAAATGAGCATTAAAAAGCTCTACAACCGTAGGTTTCATCACGGTGTCTTCTTTCACGAAAAACTCGTACCTCATTTGTAAGAATTCGATACTGTCAATCGACGCGATGTCCGGACACGCTAACCATTGACCCGTCATCGTGAATTATTATAGAGCGATTACGACATTTTAAAAACTTATCAGACAACTTTGTTTCGACATCTCCAATTTAAATCAGAAGAACGCATCGAGTTCACAGACAAATGACTATACTATAGTACTAATATAAAATCTGTGAATAACCCTTTTAAATTCAATTATTACGCAATAAATATGAAATATATTTATTCATACTTACTTTTTAAATTCAAAATTAAGTACAATTATTGTAATTTTCAAATTCACTATGTTATTTCTCGTAAAATATTACTTTGTTACAATAGTAGTAACAATAAAAACAAAACAACAAGCAGCTCTAAATCCACTCTCTTACAAGCGAAATGAAAGGATCGCGAACGAAGAATCCCAGCTTTCAACTTAATCCGGCTCTTAAAGGAGGGACAAAGCTGGCCAGCGGTTAACTAATGACCCCCACCTGCAGGATTGACCGGGCCTCATATAGGTCCATTAAAGTTATTTAAGATCCTAACAAGAAAGCTTAACGTTTACCTGAAGCCTCAAATAACATCTTTTTATGGTAAGCTTTTAGGCTAATGATGAGGCTCTATGTAAATGTAATGTTAGGTAAACGTTGGAGGATTACAAAAGGGAAATTTGTAATAATTTACCTGAATTTTGCAAATTTGCAAATGAATATTATGAAGCTGTATGTATCCATTTAATTAAAGTAAAATTACTTCGAACGCGACAAAAGTGTATCTTAATGCATTGAGTGATTGAGGCATAACAATTACAGATCGTTATACAGTTTGAGCTTTGATAAAATATGTAGAAGAAATATGTTTTGATATGAACTTATGGGAACATAATTTAAAATATTAATTCCAAGATTGTAATCGGCAGTGTGTTCTATCGATTGTAATAAACAGTTGTCACGGTAGGACAGAATAAATACCGGGCGCATATGGGACATGCTCGTTCTATAAACTATAACTTTTTATACATTAAATGAGTTTTGATTCAATTATATTATTAAAAATATTTAGTCAATGACATGTCAATGACAATACAACATTATTTTGTACAATTTATAATAATGTTATATTAACTGAAAATAAAATATATATATTTAGCTTTGTAAATAAATTCTGTTTTAATAGTAATGCTGAGAAAGAACAAGACAAAGGAAAAAAAATGCCAGCCAGTGAGCCATCTGAATCAGATTTTTGTAGGAAGAAATCCTTATGGCTACGACAGACCTCGAGTTAGAGCCTGTGGAGGTGCAATACACGAATATATCGTACACAAACGTGTCGTTTCAACCTTCACCAACAGTTGTCGAAGTTTTAGTGGTACTATGAAATGATCCCAAGTAAACCAAATCATAGTACATCACAACATGACAAACATGTAGTGCCGACCCTACTTAGGTGGGATAATGGTGAGAAGATGATGATTATTTAGTGTAATCAAAGAAGTTTTACTTAAAACAGGCGAATAGGCTATTTTACACGCATACATTTTTTTAAAATTCTTAGTACCTATATTCCAAGGAAAACAATTGTACTAATTGGTGTAAAAACGAAATGTATTATAGTAACAAAATGTTAGCTATTCAATTTACAAAGAGTATATGTTCAGAAAACTGTCTTAACATCTCTACGTGAAACTTAAATAATTTAATATCCAGCAAAAAATATATAACATTATAAATATGAGACGTTATGTTCAGCTGTTTACGGTACTGTAAATATTTCTGTAGCAGCTCTTTCTTAGCCGACAAAAATATTCTTAAAGTTATTGTGGCTCGTTTATATGGGTTAATGCAAAGTCCATTAAATCCGAAACGTTGAGGTACTTTCTAGGTCTATTAGCAGCATCCTAAATAACTATTCATTCGTTACTCGCCGGACATATTTACGTTCAACCAAGAATACCTTTTTAATAAACCGCGTTATAATTAGTACGAAATATTTTAATATAACAAGACTGTTAAGTGTATTTAAATTATGAGAACATTTTCTAACAGGGTATGAAGGATAGACAAGGATCAATTTGGTAGGGTCATATTACACAGCTCATTTAGATAAGCATATGACAGCCGTCACATTTGAGTCACTGTTTTACTGGCAGTTATTTGTTGTCAGATTTCTGATCATCCACATTTAATCTTGGTTTAGTTTGGTGTAGTTAAATATCGAGGAATGTTCAATTAATGGATACTAACTTTACCCGTGGCCCCTTATGCATGAACTACAAAATGATTATATTAATGGATTTTTTTTTAATATTACAAGGCAATTTTATATTTGCTTGTCTAAGCAACGGGACCATATCGATAGCTTAAAGGACTAATATGTTTAATTCACCATCACCATGTTCCTACCCTTATCATACCTAAGTAGGGTCGGCACAACATGTTTGTCATATTGATGTATGATTTGGCTTAGTTTTTACGATCAGCCGCTCGCGCCTGACATCAACCCTCCTTGGGGTTATTTTATAGTACCACTATATGTGAGAAAGATATGGTTTGATGATTTCCCTTCATTTACTACACGAGCTGAAGAAATGAGCTTAGTAGATTCCTCCAAGCAGAAAATTTTGCCCAGCAGTGGTACACGTACAGGTTAACATTATGTAATATTTTTATATAGAGTTATGAGTGGTGCAAGCGGTGCGATGCGCATACACAGGAGTGATGAAGTAATTGAATAGCATTGTATACAAAGAATTTTAAAGCAAAGTAAATTTTGAGCTTTCAATTTTTTTACGTGTTTTTCCTTTGTACATCGAATATATTGTTAAGATAATAAACAACGCGGAACGAAGTCACGAGTATCAGCTAGTATGTAAAAAAAATGGCTAAATTTCGAAAAAAATAATGGTACTAATCTTATGTTGAGTCAATTTACCTTTGAATTCTTAACTTGTTCCATATATTATCTAATATAACAAGCCATACACTACATAACTTGACCATTTTTTTTTTCGAACCGACTACACTGTTGACCTGGCAAGTCCTCTACAGTTTCACCGGACTACTGGCCTGACAAATAATACTCATGTGATATTTTATAAAAATAAAATGGTAGAGTTGTACCCGGTGCCGTTGTGCGTGCATCGCGCAAAAACTACTCAATAGATATCCGATCGAATTTTTATAATTTTATTTCACAGACACTTGGTCCTCGCCTAAAAAAAAATAACAATATAACTCCATTTATAACACAATGCTTTTAAAGGTTTTAAAAGCTACTACAACTTTTGTAAGCACTACGCTTTCAATGACGTGTGTTTTCTTGCCATGGAGTAAAAGGACAAGCGGTGCGGTCTCTGTTTTATCCTCAATACATATAATATATTGTTAGGATAATAAATGACGCAGACAAAGTCGCGGGCACCATAAAGTAGAAAAAAAAGTGTGAGTGTACTTATGTACACAGGTTAGAAGTTATACTTCTTTGGCGTAACAAGATAAAAATCTTTTTAAATTTTTTATCCTTCACCTTATTCTACGTTTGTAGAAAAAACAACACCAACAATAGAAAAAAAAAAAATTTAATACATACATACTTTTTTTGAATAAAATGTTGACTATAGCAAACTTCAGGGTGTCGGTTTTTCGTGACGGTGTACGCGCGCATCGTAAAAATTTACTCTCATAATTTTTCCCTAACGCGCCAAAAGCAGTATAACTTCACAAAACATGTGAATCGTTTAAGTTGATTTCGTGTTATGAGTACAGACGACCACACAGAGAGACGTAGCCACTTATAATATAAACGAATGACAGTTTAAAAAGCCTATTCTAATAACTTATTACATAATTTGGGTGTTTTACTTGAATAAAATAACATTTGGGAAATATAATATTACTCTATTGAATACCCTAGTACAACAAACTACAAGTAATGAAGACAATAGACTCTACAGCTATTCAGTAGATACATTATTACACGGACTTTCCATAGACCATGTCTAATAATTACGTCTAATGATCGGATTGGACGTGTTGAATATGCTAGAACAAGGCCATGTATAAGTACAGATGAAATGACACAGGCGAATGATTCCCCGGTCTCTGTTTCTATTCAAGGAGGATTCCTTTGATATGTATAGATAATGTATTAAAGCTAAATTTAATATTAAAACTTACTCTGAATTGAATGTATAATACGAAATAATACAATATGTAATAATATATTTAAGATTTTATATATATTTTATACTTAATTAACTAATAGAAAAGTCATATTTTTTTCTGTATAGACTCGGATACTTTCCTCATCGTTTCTCTTTCAGGCGCATTCTCTTATGGTACTATTTTTAATTTACCAGTACAGTTCTTATTGTTTTCTAATTATTTGAACGCATCTTTATTTTGTACGTTTATACGTTCTAGCGCTTAACCACAAACTCGCCTAATTGTTGATGATGACGTAGTTTAAGATAATATACACTTTAAACTTAGAAGAGATAACTGAGTCTCAAGTGGAGCTGCCAGGGCATACATATAGGTGCTTGTGACAATTTTTCAACTTGAAGGTGGTAGCTACTAGCCAGGCGGGCTTAAAAAAATCCCGCTTAAAAACATCTAACCAAAAACTAATATTTAAGTGGTTCATTTATTTTGTTCAGGCCTTTAATTTTATCTAATGTTACCTAATACTTATTTGTGCACGCTGTGTTCACATATAGCACCCATTTGTACCCATTTGTACACCATTGTGTACACAGTCTACCTCCCTATTAGGACGGAGCCCGGCGGCCTTTCGCCGGGCTGACCGATGGGGCAACATCGTGGTAGCCTCAGTACGATCCCATGTCGCCCGAACCAAAAGCGGCGGCCGGTACACCGTGGGGTTTTAGTCCGTGCGAGTCGGACATAACCCACTCTCTGCCCCTAAGAGGGTGGGGTATCGATAAAGGATTTTCCCACGTAAATAAAAAAAATAGGATCCGATTACAGAAAAATGTTTATGGCCTGTCTCGAGTCTAAAACAGATTTAGAAACGACGACTTATGTTTACTATAAATGTAACTGGCAATTTAAAAACGATATCTCATTCTTGTGAAATAAATTGTGTCCTCTTTCAGTACACTTTATTAAATATAAAGTATAGTCATTTACAATAACTACATTTCAAATTCTGTTTAAAAGCCAATAGTACCAAGTACTATATTGTATTTCAAATTCAACCTTTGTAACACGTACAGTAGAAAAACAAAAGTATATATAATTGAAATTAAGTATTATCTCAGATAAATCCTTTGTAAATTCATACTCTACAATAGTTGTTGAATAATGAAGAATGTATTTGATAATACATATATTAACATGGCTGCTTTCAATGGGTTTTTGATTCGGTCTGTTGCATGAAATTAGAAATTCGCAATTGAACAACTAGGCTCTTATTAGGTACTAAAATTTCTGAAAAATATCGGCTAATGCCTGTAATTATTGTATTTTGTTATAGTTTCGAGTGATTGTATCACAAACAAGTTTTTCTTAAATTTTACTGATAAGTTACACATTCAGACAGTATCGAATTAATATTTGGTTTTAAGTAATGAACGGGTATAAATGAACGAGTTTTTCTGAGATGAGATTAGGTGACAGTAACACGGTTCGGTGATACTTGCTACTAATTGAGACCACAGCCGATAACAGACGGATTATTTATTACTTTAAATTCATACTTTCAAAGACGTACATGTCGATCATATAAAAATAAAAAAGTGTTTGAATCACGGCTACCTGTTGTTAGATTACAAATATACAAGATATAAAACAGATATAAATCCAGATTGTTTCTTTAATCACTGTGTTATTGTAATGTCTTCTGCGCGGACGAAGTCGCGGGCACAGCTAGTCATATCGATTATAATCGTGAATGCGATATAAATGATAAAAGCATATTTACGTTGAAATGCTAATTGTCAACTATCCGAGCTTTATTAAATATTAAAATCACTGACTGGCCTTTTAAAATATTTTCAATCGTATCAAGTTGTGTAACGATTAAAATCGGATTTATAGGTTTTGCTGCGAGCGCTTTATATATGATAAATATAAATTCGAGTGAAAAAATTCACCAGCATTATCTTATATTAAAATGTTTGTATTTCAATAGTATATTCAATATTTTTTTTATATACTTTAATCTCTTTGACATCGATTAACGTAACGAATGTTCTAGTAACCTTATATTTTGCTGCAAATACACACTTAACTATGTAAAATTGATAAGTTTGTATATTTGAAGTTACTAACAATGTCATGAATGACCTACCAAAAATAAAATGTTTTTGTTATAAGAAATCCATTAATTGAGGAAGGTTTTTGACCTTACATTACAATGCTAAGGAACGAAGCAATAAAAAAAGACACACCTTTTTTTAATTATAAAATTAATCTTATCATCAATATTTAGTACAACTTTACGATATTAAGGTTACCAAAAAATGCGCCTCTTTCCAATATGTTCTTAAGCAAACCAAGTACCTACATAAACCAAATAGGCAACGTCGTACAAGAGCGGGTTTAAATTTATATTTCTTTTATTCCTTTAGCTCTTAATAGAGTTTACGGCATGAAATCTCATATTCAATATGAGTGTAAAGTTAATTTAAACTGAACAACAGACTGGCAGACTTATAGCGGGGCGGTAACACGTTTGTACCCAACTGGAACTCGATTACATAATACGTGGTGACGAACTTACAAGGGTCGCTCAATAAAATAATATTTCGGTAAACATATATCCTACTACGAAATAGTGTCATCATCATCTTACCCTTATAATTCATCCACCCTGCATTTATCCTATTCCTCACGTCCTTGTCTATTCCACCGTCGTTTTGGATTAATGAGCCGAGGTACCGAAAATTGGAGCAGGCTGGTAAGAATACACCGTTTAAGGTAATATGACAAAAACTGGATGGACTCCCGAAGTCACAGTAACTTCAGTTTCATCTCTAATGCGTCTCGCTATCACTCTTTCCCAAACCTTCATACTATGTGGCATAAGCTTTATCTCTCGATAGTTATTACAATCCTGTACATCACGCGTATTCTTAAACATAGGCACTATTTTGCTATTGTGTACTATTCATTTGCAAATGTATAACTCGTTTATTCTTCAATTTAACTAACTACCTGATATGTTTTACAGGTTCACTTGCATTCTGTTTTTTTTTTATACTACCGTTTGACCACAATCTCAACGGAATATCAATGATGATGTGGTCTAAAAAGCATCTTTTCAACTTTACGGCAGTAGCTAGCCAGACAGGGTTACAAAAAGCCCTACAACCATGTTATGGTGTCATTACGATATTTTCCTTCACTAAAAGCTCCGGCTCATTAGCAAACTTTCGAATCTACGTCAGTCAACCCTGGTCTGAATACGCTAACCATCATCACCCCAAAACAACATCATTCCAACTAACAAAAATTCATATTGAAATGTTTCATTTTGTTACATTTATTCTTTTGATTTTATCTAATGCTACTTGGTTTGTGTACGCTGTGTTCACCCATAAAAGGCGCTTATTACATCTTAACATTGGCTACCAAGTCACGCTAAACCTAGAGGGAAATTGGCTCTTAAGTGCAGCTGCCGGAAGAGACCAACAAGTGCTTAGCGACAGACTTTCAACTTGAGGGTGGTAGCTAGCCAGGCGGACTTAGAGAAAGCCCTACTACCGTGCTATGGTTTCATCACGATATTTTCCTTCACCGAGAGCTTCGACTGAGTTGCCTAGGATTCGAAATCTACGCCCTTCGACGCTGTGTCTCAATACTCTATCAACTAAGCCATCATCGCTACCTTCCTTGGCTGTCCTATTTTTTGTAATCGATTTTATACATCTCTATGAGATCATGTTACAGATATGTTAATTAAAAGTCGATTCTTAAATCTTTTCCAAATTGACAGGCAACAAAATAAGTTAATTCTGCAATATCATCCAATTCTGAGCTATGCATCTCTCTAATCAGAAAACAGATTTTAATTTAGCTGCATTTTTTTAAATAATTAAAGTACAGTTAATAAGAACAAGTTACAAAATCTAAATCGATTTCAATCTAAAACTTCTTTTTGGGTATTCAAATCGCTTTAAATGAAATAGATGAAGGTCTTAAACAGATAAATGTCAATTGCCCATTCAAAGACGTTTGGAAGCTGTTATCTGGAAAGAGCCTCTCTTGTATATCTTGTGTATTGTCTTCGTTAAACTCGTCAGACGGAACCCCTGTTAGAGTGAGAAGTTAGGGTAATCAGCCATTAAAGAAGGTAATCAACGCAATTTTCTTAAATTTCCACTACAAACTTGAAATTCTCAAACCGGGCGTCGGCAGAGATAACGACTTGTAATGGATTTATCTGAAATAATTTTCTGCAAAAATTCTGCAAATAGGTCTACGCCCAGTTTTCACCAATTATGAGAACCGTGAATCCAAGAAAAAATTCCAATTATTTATTGATAGTTGTTTAATTTACTAATAATTCTCGGTTACATCGCTAAATGTAGTTTTATATTTTCTCAATCAAACCAATCAGAAAGAACTTTACCTACTGCGCGCCGTCGAAATATTCATAACATTTTTTCCCAAAATAAGTCACATTCCGTTTTAGGTACTCTCCGTCGCATACAGTACTGTGGTTAGAGGAATAAAATATACAATTAATAATCTTCATAAAAAAAAATTGTGTGGGTTTTATGAAACGCCGATGCAAGTGAAACTTTTGATTTGAGCCATGATCGCCGCCATATTGGCCTTCGATGCTCTGCAGAACGCCTTTCACTTTACCACTACTCTGCGGCGGGTTGTAATGCGACTTGCGATAGATGGAGGAAAAAAATTGAAGCGATGTAAAAAAAATGGTATGATTTTGCGTAAAATAATTAAAAAATCAACCTGTTACTTGCACAGAAACTCACATTTATTCCAAATCAACAAATTTTAACAAATACGACTATTTAATTAACAGATCATTTGTTTTGATTTAAAATGTTATAATTAAACGGAACCCACGGAAAAAGGCTAACATTAATTATATTCTCCGTTCCATATAAATAGGTATATATATATATCTATCGATAACATTTCAGCACATTTTGAAATGCCCACTTGACTATCTCTTCCGCGAAAAACTAGTATACATCTTCCTATACCTACGTTTGAAAGTCGTTTCTTCTAGACTTAGCAGGCTAGCAACTTCGACCACAACATCTGTTAATAATAAATTAGACTGTGCTGAAACGCGGCTGAATTACTATACGTTCAGTAATAAAAATGCAACATACATGCTTCCAACGCGTTCATTAAGGCCATAAAAACGTGTGCGAATTCGTGCGCCGTTTCTAGTCTAAAATATAGTTTAACCGTTATAGATATAATATTTTCGTTGCTACTAACAACCGTCAATAATGCGTAGTACAAAAATATAGACAACAATATCACCCTTCATTCGGAGAACCCCACATTTAATACAAATAATTGGGGTTCAAAACGGGGGAGAGATGAATCATCACTACAGGGGTTTCATCAAAGTCCAGCTGCGATTTAAACGGGTTTTTCTCAATAATCTACATCTATAATACTAGCTGGGCCCAAAACACAGCACACGGTTATTGCGTAGTGATTTTCGTTTAGTATTACAATGTTTTTTTATATATGATGTAGGTTATTTCTAAAAGTATTATTGATGATTATCAGACATTTAGGAATTATACATATTTCTTGTGTATAAAATTTGATTGAAATTCATTGAAGAAGAATAGGTTTTTATTTAATAATTCGTTTTTTTGACGTGATAACGTCTTATAAATCGATGAACGCCGGCTGCATGCACGAAAAAGCATGACTCATTGTCACGTTCCGCCTGAGCCAAACCTACAAGCGAGAGCGCGATACAAGCGACAGAGAGCCACGATCGGTCTAAGCGTTCGGCTTGTGATGCATCTATCTCTCTTTCACTCCATCGTTAGTTTAGTGATAGTAATTCAATTCAACTCATAAAACTATAAAATTTTTCATCAATTTTTTCTTATGAGGTTATCACAGTAAAATTATCGTCCGTAAACCGACTTTAAACACAACCGATTTTTTAAAAAAAATATTTACATAGTCAATAAATTGCGAAATGGTCTATATTACTTGCATGTTTCTTGTATGTGCTGTTTTCTTAACTAAAACCAAACGTATAGGCAGAAAAATAATATTATATTCATGAATAATAATATAATGTCCTTGATAAAAGATGCCTAACACAAAATCTAGAAAAAAATACTCACAATTAGACAAATACAGATTTATTTACACTAATTAAATAGGTACAGTTAATTTAGAAAGAGCTAATTTGTGTCATGGTAGCAATAGTGTCAAGATAACTGCATACTTTAAAATCATATACTAGTAGGCGCTCACGACTTCGTTTACATGAAATTGCGAATAATGGTTCTCGGGTACTAAGCGACTTAGTTAGTTTAAAAGTAAAAATTTTATCATTACTTCTTAACCTATACGAAAAAGCGTAATTATAAGTAGTCTCGATTCTACTACCCCGGGTTCCGTACTCAATGATTAATCTGAAAACTTTATTCAATTTAGTCGAGTAGATTTCATGTTCAAATATTACGATTTAATATCGAAAAAATCCGATATGCTAAACGATTTTATGTTTTGTGACCAAACCATAAAAAGCTTAACAATACGACAAAGGTAATATATCTAAAAGCAAATTGTATTTGAAGCTATGATAGTATCAGAAGTAGCGTGATCGGGCACGTCGTCGATATATGCAATTTCGAGTTTCTACCATTAGTCTGAGCTTTCCGTAAAGGGCAACATCCTGATAAAACCTCAACATGCACAGCAACCAACAACATTCTCAAGTGGACAATCTGTCGCCAAACACCTGTGAGTGTGTCCTACTAACCCCATCATAGAGCCAGTTTAGGCTTAAAGTTTTACCATCTTGAACCACATAGTTACTAGATGTCCGATGGTATTGGACCAGACGCTAAAGCTTATAAATAATGTATTTATTTTATTAGAGCTCGTCGGGCTAATATGCATAAAATTAACAACTCCGTTTGGCTTTGTGACGAGAGCAGAAAGCGTTCACTGGAAATGCCAACTAATGCGAGGGGGGACTGTTGTCGTGAATGCAATTTCGCGAGTCAACTAACCGTTCGTTCTAGCCATACATATGTCAAAATATACATATGTGTATTTAATTTACTTCACGTTTGTATTCTAAATCAAAAGTGTAAAATGGAATATTGTCTACTAGAGGTGTATAGACTTCGTATGCTTGAAATTATTTTTAACTTACAATGCTTCTTTGTCGTACAACGTTTGATATAGTATGGTCGGGTATTTGAACAAAGAGCTGGTTTCCGTCACTAAAACCGCAAAGTCATATGGAGATGCTCGTTCAAGAAGCGACTACCATTACTATAAAGTAATAAAATAAGGTGACGTGAAAATATTTTGTATACTGAAATATCTGTGCATACCAATTTTCGTAACAATCAGTTGAAGGATACAGAAGTTTACATTTCTCAGTGCCACCTAGCGATGAGTTATAATAAAATGGATAGTACACAACAAAAACTATTAACGTGTGACAATTTTCACGGTGATCAATCAAAGGGTGTTAAAATCTACTCAATCGTAGATATACAGACGACATCTCTACCAAACATATATTTATATAATAGTGTATTGAAAACAATCCGATATCCGAGTCTTTGTACACGTTTTATTCTTCAATAGTCTTTGTAGTAGCAAACGGACAACGGTATCATTAGCCATATTTTAAATGATAATAAAGACTATCGAAGCGGAGAAATGGAAGTAGCGCTCCGTCGAACTGGATTCATAACAAATATTGGAAATGGAACATGCATTCGCTGAGACTGAGGGTGAATTTTTTTGTTTTGTTTTTCATCGCTCTTACAATTGTAAACTGAAACACACCTAAATTTATAACTATCGCGAATTCCAGTACGTTAACTACATTCCAACTTTTTTTTATGTTTTATTTTATAGCGGGCAAACGAACATGTGGGTCACCTGATGGTAATGTGATCACCGCCACCCATAGACACTAGCAACACCAGGGGAGTCGCAAGTGCGTTGCCGGCCGTTTAATATATGTGGGCCTCCGGCGCTCTCACTGACCGAACGAAACGCAACAGTGCAAGCACTGTTACTTCACGTCGGTTTTCTGTGTGAGGGTGGTACTACCTCGGGCGAGCCGACCCATTTATGCTGAAACCAGTAATAGCTTCAGCGTAGCTCTACCACCTACAGAACTAAGGAATACTCAAACCTTACCTAAATACATATTATATATCTTTGTGCCAGCAATGGCGTTAAATCAATTTTAGTTACGCCGTGCAAATAAAACCACAATGTTGATAGTTCATTCGTAATTGCATAACAATATGTTACAATTTGGTATTTATTTATAATTGATTAATTTATAATTATCTAAAGCAGTCTACAATTGAACGTATATATATTTATTCACACTAACAAGTCGTAAGTAGTATAATCCTGGCGACTGAGCCGGAGCTTTCGGTGAAGGAAAAACATCGTGATGAAACCATAGCATGGTGGTAGGGCTTTTTCTAAGTCCGTCTGACAAGCTACAAGCCTCAAGTTGAAAATCTGTCGCCAAGCACCTGTTGGTGTGTTCCGGCAGCTGCACTTGAGAACCAGTCTCCCTCTAGGTTTAGTGACCACCATCTTAGGCCACACCATCATTTAACATCAGATATAAAGTATAAAAAATGCTATAAAGTATAAAAAAGAAAATAACCATTGTAGTATTTAGTTGTAAACCCTAACCTATCTATATATAAATAGACTAAGATAAAAAAAAATTAGTACATTTTTACCTCTGTTTGTCAACTGATTCTCTATATCTTTAATATTATTTTATTTAGTATCTATTAACAATATTTAGTGTTATCAATCTGGAAACAGTGCTTTTTCCTTACCATCATCATTATAGCCTTTATTCGAAGTATCTTACCGTTATACTTCATTATCTCCTTACGTTGACTCATCTACAGACCTCGTCAATCTTTTGGGGCCAATCTGATTATAATTGTGCGTTCGGACTTACGCATAGTATAGTCAAGAGTTAAAAAAAAACCGAGTTAAAATATTATTACAGGAATCTAAAATTCGCATTTATTTTATCCTAAATTTGTCTCAATATTATATAATACATATCCATCTATACCTAACTTTGTTTTCTGCGCGCCTATATTGGGAGAGTTCAAAAAGTTTTCGAGGACTGTACTATAATGTTTGTACACTAATTGGCAATAAAACCTTAATAATACTGAGATATAAAAAAAAATAATGAAATAAAACACATTGTAAAGTGAAAAGAAAATGGGAATTTACACAAGTAACAATAAAATTCTTACGATGATACATACATACATAATCATGAAATTGCTACATATAATATTTGAATATTTTTAAACAGATATTATAAATATAGACAGACTCTTTAATTACGTTTTTATCTATTTCTATAAATTAAAAAAAAACTGCGTTAGGTACTCAACTGAATGCACTATCGTACGGTTTATAAGGAAGAGAGTTAGCAAAAGACTATTCAAAAATGTGTTTACAATTAAACGATCTCATAATTGTTTGTTACCAATGTTCACCCGTTGTTTTTTACTGCATCGTACAGATGTTGCAGTTATAAAGGAAATAAATCCCAAATAGCATTTTCTGTTGTCCAACATTTTTTTTTAATCACCACACTATCTAGTATTTGTACCATCAAACCGTCAATTAAAAGAAAAGAAATGTGAAATATTTTCATTTACCGGATTCACCGGATATAGATAATGAAGTCTTCATTCGAGTATAGTCTACCTTCTTATAATCTTATAACAAAGGTATCTACCTATGAACTACTTGCGAATAGTTATTTACCATAGTAAATTTAAAATGCATCAACGAAAGCTTCTTTTCCTCAACTAAAATCACATACGACATAACTGACTTACGAAAGGAATTCACTGAAATGAAATTCAAATTTAAAACTTGGATACGTTCGTGTCTAAATTGGACTATACAAGGCTTGTCTTAATTTAGTTCTGACGGACATTTCTAGGTTTCTAGCTTGAATTGAAATAGCACTGATGCACTGCAACTAAAACCGAATGAGACGGTTCGGATACGAGAATAACTTATATTTCATGTATCGACCGTCCGCTAACGAATGGGCATAGATAGCCTATTTATGATTTATGACTTGTTCTTTTTTAATGAGAAAATATTTTTCTTTATTCAATAACGTAATATTCCCCGCGTGTAAACGTCTTATTGTTTGGTAAAATTCTCTTCCCTGGGGAAGAGACGGGTTTAGGCGCCAGGACTTATTGCCGGTTTCATTCCGCCGACCAACCGATATTTCACTGTTGTGTCTCACCAGATGGTGATGATACGGGAACAACTCCCGAACATTCTAATTTTCCTAATCATATATTCCATTACCGTCATCTAATTGCCTATATTTCATAAATATACACAAATTCGAATCATATAGACTTTAACTAATTCATCCACTCTAATCATCGCCAAAATATGATTATTTATTTATATAACCTAATTCAAATATTATCCATGTTAATATTATAAAACATAAAAACTACCTTAACATAAAAACAAAAAAAAAATCTATGAATGCGCTAATCTCTGGAAATACTAATCAGATTTGAAAAAACATGTTTTCATTTTTGTTATTAGGGAAGTTTATAGGCGATATAATATCAGCTAACGTCTCTTAGGCGTAGAGTAATTACCATACAAAAGGTAGTTATTTTTTTTCGAACTGACTACACTGTTGGCCTGGCAAGGCCTCTACAGTTTCACCGGACTACCTACAAAAGGTAGTACCGAAAGTACGCTAAGCGAGAACGAAGTCACAGTACTGTTGAGCCGTGTAATACGGTACGAACTATCGGTAGACGAAGGCGGGTTGGCTACCCGACGGGAACTAAGCATTACTTAAAAGGGCCGAACTGTGAATGCCTACATTAGGGAGTAATCATGCTGCGCGGTTCAGTGGCGTGATTAGTAAAATAGGCAACAATTCTACCATATACATAATATAATTTTAAGGTACCTAACCGCGTTATACGTTACTCAAAATAGTTGGTTTTTCTATGCTATTATTCATTTTCAGCACAATCTCGTCTGATGATAAATGATAATATGGCATAAGATGAGAAAAACGCTAGACCTCAATTAGGACTGCCTATTAAGTGGTAGCTACTGCAATACAACTATAGACGCTTGGTGGTAGTTAAATAAGAGGACTTAGAGAAAGTCCTGCCAACATACTATGGTTCCATCACGATATTCTCCTTCATCGAAAGCTCCGAGTTAGTTGCGAAAAAGATTCGAAACCACGTCAATCGACGCGGTATCCGTACACGGTATGAAGTAAGCCGTCATCGTTTCAAAATGTTAATGGTCCCGGCATAGGTTGAATTGATGCGCAGGTGTAAGTCATTATTTAGTGACATCACGATTTTTCAATATATAAAATGAAAAACGTGGTATGATTAATAATACAACGCTTATAAAAGAGTAGTAGACTCGGACACTATACCAGAACGCCAGTAGACAGATTTCAAACTGCAAGATATTATAACTTGTTTTTACAATAACATGTGAAATAATTACAAAGAGTAGAAAATATCATATGTAAATCGTAAAGTAGCTTTCTTCGTTATTCAATACTATAATATTATAAATAATGTAACAAAGCTATAAAACGGCATACTGGTGATGTCACTTGATATTAATTGGTTAATTGTTGCCATTTTAGGCTTTACCTGAAATTAATCACTAATATATCTTCACTCTAACGCGTAGTATTGATGACTACTTCTTCGTTCGCGTAAATGTAGAATTAACCGATCCATCAGGAGTATTGGTTTTCTGGATGAACTATGTCCTTTTATGTACCCCTGGAAACATGTATGCAAAATTTCATTATGATCGATTGAATAATTAATACGTGATAGTGTCCTTTTATGTACCCCTGGAAACATGTATGCAAAATTTCATTATGATCGATTGAATAATTAATACGTGATAGTGTAACAGACAAACAAACATACGAGCTAGTGAGCGAGTGAGCGACCGATCGAACGAATGAACGTACGAGCTAGTGAGCGAGTGAGCTACCGATCGAACGAATGAACGTACGAGCTAGTGAGCGAGTGAGCGACCGATCGAACGAATGTACGTACGAGCTAGTGAGCGAGTGAGCGACCGATCGAACAAATGTACGTACGAGCTAGTGAGCGAGTGAGCGACCGATCGAACGAATGAATGTACGAACAAACAATCCATTTTCGCAATTCTAATATTAGTAAAGATAATTAGCATTACTGACAACTTGGGTTAATGTTTGATATAAGCGAGCTTATTTCGCTCCAGCTACCATACGTTTACCGGTTACCGGCTTTAACCGGTACAATTTCGAACTGATAAAATCCGTTATTAACCGATACACTTGGAATCGCTTCGAATTTTCGCTGGCGTTCGACTAGATAACAAGTAAACCCACACTGGAAACCCGATCAGAGTGACTCGTTTCGATTTGCACTATTTACCAGGTGTACCTCAGTGTAACTCGTTAGTTAGTGAATTTCAACTTGGTTTCCAAAAATAGTTTATAAATAACGATAAATTGATGCGTTTGAAATATATATGACACTTGCAATAATCTGCGATTTTGGCCGCATTCAATTACAGTATATAACTTAATAGGAATAAAATATAACCTAAAGTAATTTAGTGCAATATCCAGACACACTAACACCTACGTCTACTATACCGACTTGACCGACGACGCCATTGATGGCTTCATCTATCGGGCAGTAAGCAATCCGGCGGGAGATATTATGGATTACAACCTAAAAATAGTCATAAAAATCATTTCAGCAAAAATCCAGAATAACTAACATAGATTTAAAAAAAAAAAGGTATGTTTAAATTATCTGTAACTAGATAAGTTTAAAAATAATACTTTGTCTTGCTCGCGTGAATATATAGTCGTCAAGCAGCTCTAGATTTTAAAATGATTCATATTCAAAACGAATTCAGAAAAATGATGCGGACCAACGGTCTGCAGAAAAATAATAAATATACATAAAAAAATTACGAGTTATAGGAAAATAGATAGCATAATAATCTTCTGGATGAAAAAACCAACTAGGCAGTGACAGCTTTTATTTTGATCAACCTAACACGTTATCAAACTCATATAAACCAAGATCCATCTACACGTATGTACATATATGGATAGATAAGGATAAAATGGTAATACTAATTGAGGCCCAGTTAAGCCCAAACATATTTATTCAAATTTTCCCTGAAAATCAAGCAGCGGATAAGAGAAAAGCGTTAGCCATGTTAAATAGATCACTATTCCACTCACGTACTTTTGAAAACCTTTCAATCATTATAATATACTTTGCTTGAAAGGATCATCTGTTTGTTTTATGTGAAGGTTTACCAGACATTTTTATCCGTTTCTCAAGATACTTCAACTGTAGAATGTATTTAAGTAGACAGTACAAATCAATTCTCAATCCATCGATCTCAAAATGCCACATTTTACGAGAACAAATCGATAGAACGAAAGACAAAATATTAAGTTCAAAATTCGAAGTTCAGATTATACACAAACCATAATATAAATTAAGAAACTGTACATTTATTTGCCTAATCTTTAAGTTCTAATAGTTTTAGAAGACTCAAGAACTTTAGGTTCAAATACTGTATACATAGATAGATAATCCATAGCTATCATAAAAGAGAGAAATATTTTCTATCAAGATTTTAGTAGACTAGTTGACATCCATTGGTCCAAATTCGATCATAATGCATTATTTCACCATTCATGTAGTCTGTTTACCACAGAATGTACTATTATAATCGTTGCATTTTTGTTTTCTAGTCCAATCTATCTAAATACATGTCGACTGTATAAAAGAATTATCTGTTTCCATATTTTATTATTGATAATAATAAAGCTCTACTAAACAAAAACAATATCAAAAAACCTTGGTTGAGAAAGCATATCAAAATCAAAAGTTATTTATTAAATTTGGGCCCTGAGAAGTAACGTCTTATGAACGTCAAAGCTACGACCGCTTCGGAAAACAACCCAGTCATCAAGAAGAAGCGGCAAGAACCTCGATTTGGCTTATCATTCCATGATATATATTTTTACAAATATAGATTACATTCGTTTTTAGCGGATGCATAGAGATAAGAGGAGCGTCATTTCCAAAGAGAAAAAGATACTGAACTATTCCATTTTATATATCTATATATATACAGTTATATATCTTCATATGAGAAAAATATCGACAAGTAATTACGGTAACAACGAATCTAATCGGAAAAGTTTTCTTCAACAGCGCGCTTCACTATACTATACTCTTACTAACTATATATATATATATATATATACATATATACATAAAATTGGATGTAGGTATATCAGACATCGATAAGCTTTAACCCGGTCTGACCGATCAGTACGATAATTGGCATATCTAAGTACTGTAATTCGCAAGTAGGCGGAGCAGTTTTTCATCATAATTTCAGGCGAAGTCCTGGACGGAATATTAAATATAGGACATTAACTAGAAGTAGAGTTATTGATGTTCTAAATGTTACTATAGTCTTTGTTACATCGACATAACCACGGTATTCTTTAAAAGTTTGTAGGAGCTCAAAGCCAAAAATCCGCCATCCGCTGCAACCTATATACTGCATCAAGAAGGTACTAAGTCGAATCGTCACGGAGATTAGAATAATATTTTATGCGTTGCCAAACTACGGACAGAAACAGCCCGACATGAGAAAATCATCGAAGAAAAAAGAAGAAGGAGAGAAATGTAGATTTTTCGCAGTAGAACACGCACACCTGTTTCCTTGGCATTAAATCCGACTAAGTTGTTTGCTGCCCACGCGAATATGGAATCCCAAAATTGGTCTAGGTTAGTTACTGGATTTATCTACGTTCTGCCAATTTCAACATGACTATGTGGACTTACTACAATAAATAAAATTAGCCTAAAAAAATTACAAACAATCATAATTTTTTTTTGTTGTCTAACTAAAAATTCAGCTTTGTTAGCCAGTACTTATATTTTTTTTAAACTTCGAAAGAGTTTGTACCATATTCTAACTTTTTATTGGATGCCTCTCATATGATCGTAAACCAACAGCACGTTAATATAATATATATATGAATTTTAAATAAAACTTGGCATTATTTTAACGTTCAATAAAATTCTAGTCAAAAGAATTCCGCTCATAAAAAAATCCACAAAGTGTAGATTATATCTCTTGATGGCTTGTTCCAAAGCGCCGAACATGCCGGTCTTCTTGAAGGCTAAACACCCCAATTAAGAGTAAGTATTAGATATTATAGTTGTGTGACCAAACTCACTTCAGTATTGAGAGTTACATATGACAAATAACATAACTCAAATTTTTTAATTTAAATGTTTTAGTATGTATTTGATTTTTCCCTTATAAATACATTAAAAATAATGTCGATTTAAGTGAAGCAATACTATTCAATCAATCTGGAAGTCAGGTTTCGTAAAACGAAACATTAAGAGTGAAAGAGCATTACGTATTTCGTGTATACAGAGATAGAATCGTTTAATTATACAGTCCCGTCAACAACAAGGAAGGAATCTCTTTGTGAAAACAAATACCTACTTTTTATAATACTATAGTATACGCATAACACATTCGTATAATACAATTCCTTAGAATCATACATTTAGAAACCGGAGTTGATCTGTATATTTGTTTATATAAAGGAAGAAGTAATGGGAGATCGACATTGAGCCAAAAACTCTCGAAGCTACGAATATAACTTTGGACAGTCGGTGCGTTTTATGACGAAAAGACTTTTTCAAGCAAGATGTTTATTATAAAACAACTTCGAAAGCATAAAAATAACTATGAATATGTTTTTTATATTTTATACATTAAGAGGTTAAAAAATGTTGTATATTATTTTAAAATTTGATGCACAAGTTTGTTACTATTCTAGAAAAAAAATTAAACTATAGTATTATTATTCGACTGTACTCCCATATCATTATAGGGGTACTGTATCTTTTGTTTATTTTGAGAAATAACATTTTTATTTGTAGTTGTGTACATTATACTACTGGTTGTGTACAGATATACTAATTTCATGCAAACCAGTGCGGTATGATACACGAGTATTTCATAACCGTATAATGTTCGCTGTCAAAATTCCAAAAGCAAACGGGCCTAGAATTACATAGTCCACTAGAGTAAAGCGGTAACAAATTCGAATTATTATCGACATCGAAATGGCAAAATTAGATTATATGCCAGTCCACCAGAATCAGTATCGAGTTTTAATAAATTAATAACATTTCCTTAGTACAAATATAATATTTCACACTAGTTAATGTTTGCAACTTCCTTGTCGGTAAATTGTTTTCTTGTTTTATACATGTCTTATCCAGGTTACTTGCGAACTTCCTTTTTGTATTAGAATTGCAATCTTTTAATTACTATTAAACCACAGCCACAATGCCGCAATGTCGCAATGCCGCAATGTTACCGATCATGGCTTACTTAAAAAAAAATGTGTGCGCTCAGGTAACAACGCTGAGGCACCTTATTCTGTTTCTTGTCAAGAACAATGTTCTTTCCCCTTTTTCTTCAACTCCGAATGCAATTAGATATGGAGATTTATAATGTTTATGTTTGTATATTTGCATCACGTAGGGAAAAGCTTATGTTAACAAGATGCAAATTTATAGTTTTAAAAAGTTACAGAGAAAGAGACATCGATAATTCGCTTTGCAATAGCCAAATACGTAATAAGGGAGCCGGTGTATATTGTCTGAGTTTACAACAATACACCTACGCCGCAAGACGTTGCACATACTCGTAGGAGCAACGTATGTAATCTATTCAACAATGTAATCCTGCATTACGTGACTGAGTTGTCTCCGGTTGCATAGCAGTATGATGCATTGTTTAAGCCGATTCTACGTGCCTACCTGATATATTGGTTTAGATCTACAACAGTGGTACATTTACATTGTGTTCAACTAACTTCAGCAAAAGTTGGAAATATTCTCGAATTTTAAAATGGAATTGGAGCCACGTTGTGTTTAATAAAGAATACATAGTGGTAACACGACATACTGGCGGCACAGTACCTGTTAGTCAGTACAAAACATTCCATCGACAACGGCGATCAACGAGAAATTAACAATCCATCAACTGTTCCCGATGGAATACCAGCTTACATGCTTTTCGGATGAAGCACAGATTTATGCCCAAAGACGACAAATAAAATAGAAGTTACTCTAACGAACGTACATAGTGATCGCGGCTCATTCGGGTATAGATTCGTACCATCAAGTTTAGATTCTCCAGTATAGCCCAACGGATTCCAGCACGCGGCATCCCTAAGCTTGATACTATAGCAGACGTATAATGGTATCCTACTATGCAGCCATTGTCATATGGTCATTTACGCTATAATAGTAAAAGGTTGTAGTAGTTAGTATAAAACGAGCATTATAACGCATCACAACAATATATAAACAAGTTGAACCTGAAAAAATAATACGACAAGTCCACAAAGTTCAATTTGTACGTCAGACAAAGATTCATGTTAAATATACATAAAAAGATTTTATTGAAATTGTTATCAAGTAATAAAATAGAAATATGTACTCATATACTGCACGATAAGTCAATTTTTATCTATCACTGAACGTTCTATACTTCGGGTGTCTGAACTATAGGAACTCTACCATCCCCGTCCCACCTAACGCCAATAAAAAATGGGCGTACGGATTCATTTTTCAAATTAATACAAAACTTGAAATTTTTCATCGACGGAAAAATCCGTGTAAAAAGACACCGACGTAGGTTCACTCTTGCATGCGTATAGGAAATTTATGTATTTTTTTAAGTTATACATGTTTTGGCGCGTTAGGGAAAAATTATGAGAGTATATTTTTACGATGCGCGCGCACACCATCACGAAAAATCGACACCATGAAGTTAGCTATCTATACTCAACATTTTATTCAAAAAAAGTATGTATGTATTAAATACCTTTTTTCTATTGTTAGTGTCGTTTTTTCTACAAACGTAGAATAAGGCGAAAGATAAAATTTTTGAACAGATTTTCATCTTGTTACACCAAAGAAGTATAACTTCTAACGCGTGGACATAAGTACACACTATCATTTTTTTTTATTTCACTACTTGCATACTAGCATTTAAGATAAATTAGAGTAAGCATATGTGGAGCTAACTTAATGAATGAACTAGCAAACAATGGTTCGTTGCACCATTGTCAATCCCATGTATTTAAATATTATTATTATTATGTTACTTTGAATGAAATAGAAATAATAATTGGATTAAATCTATGCAATTATTTACTATATTTATTATCCAATATTAATATCTACCACACAGAATATCTCAGATAATCTGACGTTTACAGAAGTAAGTAGTACCTGATCCCTTTATAAATATTTGATCATAATTTAAAATATATTGTATACTTGTGAATAAGTAATGCATATAAAGAACCATATATACAATATTTTATTCCAAAACAATAAATTAAACTCACAAGAGAATAACATAACTTTCTTAGTAAAAATAAAGTTTAGGAAATAAAAACACGCAAAACGACACAAAAAGAGTAGACGCTCAGCTGTTGTTGAGAATTCGCAAACAGAAAAGTTTAACTAATTTCTGTGAACAATATATATTATAAGAATTTTAATACACACCTCGTCACACGCCGCGACCACCAATTTATCTCTTTCATACTGCACCAATATATTCTATTTTGCGTCCACATAAACTTTCAACGAACTCATGGCAAGCTCGTTCGAGGAGCATAAAGGATACACGATACAAACGCGGCGCGGTCGCGTCGTTGACTGAGCAGCGCGGTCCGTGTAGACGCGGAGCCGCTATACGGAAAGGTTGGTTCGTAGCACCCTCGTCCCGCCCTATTCGAGCGCCCCCTAACCAGCCCTATCGACGACACTCTTCCCGCTAATTTATTTCGCACTGGACACTATAAATTTAATAAAAAAAAAAAATCCTATTTTATTTCGACTATATATATTATACTTCCGTATTATTCAGTTTATCTGTGATATGATGACAATAAATCAAATTCTATAGCGGTAAATCGATAAATTGTGCCTGTCAATCTTTTCATGATTGATCAAGTAGGCAATGTGACGGGGATTTATGGCATTTCAAGCGTTTCGCCTTATTTCGTGACGGCTCAGTGTGAATATAAACACATCAACGAGTAGATTATATATCTTATAAAATACTCATTCTCCAGAGAACGTAATTTCCGTTTCAATCGAATAGACTAAAAACTGCATGCGCGCTGTTTAAAATTACCATTAATTTATATTGCTTTTCCAGGGCTGCAATCTCGATAGAATTATACTATAATCATTTCATATATTACATTTTAAATTTTGTATGTGTACTTGATGTATATTTTACAAAAGCTGTTCTTAGCTTTCACATAAGTAAGAATTATTACTTGTTTTATATATTCTAACTTATTACAGTACATCAAACGTGTGCAAATCAATTTCCGTAATATTCCATATTACACACACAATATATTATTTAGATTTACTTGATTACTCAAAACAATTAACCACAGTAACTAAATAAATTGGATATAGTTACTGAACATTTTTAAATAATTAACTCATTGTATAAACAATTAGAATATTGAAAAGGCATATGTTTTTTAAAAATAATACATTAAAAACAGTAATAAATAAAATTGTAAATAAAGAATTATATTTTACTTAATTACAATAAGTTAATCAGAGTGGTAGAGCTACGCTGAAGCTATTACTGGCTTCAGCATGAATGGGTCGGCTCGCCCGGGGTAGTACCACCCTCTCACAGAATACCGACGTGAAGTAACAGTGCTTGCACTGTTGCGTTTCGTTCGGTCAGTGAGAGCGCCGGGGGCCCATATATATTAAAAGGCCGGCAACGCACTTGCGACTCCCCTGGTGTTGCTAGTGTCTATGGACGGCGGTGATCACTTACCATCAGGTGACCCACCTGTTCGTTTGCCCCCTATAACATAAAAAAAATAGAATATAATGTATAATCACTTTTATGACAATAATTATAAATAAATTTTAATGAGTATTTAGAATTGTGTACATGGCGTCCATCATATACCAGTGTGATTCACATAATGATCTATATCAACCGCCAGGGGTCGATATTAACGAATGAAAAATTTGGAGCCCATGCAAATGACGATTAACGGTAGTGGATCTCATTTAAGCTGGTTGTCGGTTTAATTTTCGTTTTCGTTTCGTTACTACCAACTTAAATAATACTTGCTTGTAATATAAAGTCCTATCTATCTATGTAAATGAGAAATCTATCCTTTCAAAACGGTTTTCAATTTTAGGAATATATAAAAAAGGAAAAAAAGAAAATCTGGTAAACATTTTCTATACGCAACCGAAAAACATGATGAGTGGTCTACGAGACAAAAAAACTTAACGAACTCTGATATACCAGATTTACCACCATGCATATACCAGATACCGACACGTCGCATTTAGCCATGTCACAATTAGGAATCAACCACTGTTTATCCACTGGCGTAACAGTCGACTTATCGATAGTCGTTGTTGTTTTTACAGTGAACTGTTGTAGTTCAGGAACAGCGCCGTTGTTTTGTCCTACTACAATAAAAAAGCCTTTTCAATAAAATGACCAACATGTGATTTAGCTGATATTATAATCAAGAAAATCATAAAGTGAATTAGCAGCTATGTCTATAACGTCAACTTCTATAACCAGATGCCGTCGTATTAACGTGATAATTTGGGAACGGCGGAGGAATGTTCTAGATTGATTCAGTGGCATTCATCGTCAAGTATATTTGAATGGTATGTTAATGCTAAATTGTTTCAAAAGTGTTTGACTGCCAAGGCGGGTATTGAAAAGTTTATATATATATATATGGTGTTAAGAATATATACATATAATAAAAATGACGTGTCTGTATGTAATATCAAAATAACGACTTGTTGCTGTTTGGATATGAACGTATACACGATACTGATAACAAGAACACAATTTTTAAAATTTTTGTCTGTCTGTCTATATGTTCTGGGTAATCTCCGAAACGACTGGGCCGATTTTGATAGAAATTTCGCTAACGAATAGTTAA
Organism: Antheraea assamensis; assembly: GCA_035772565.1. Lineage (NCBI taxonomy): Eukaryota > Metazoa > Arthropoda > Insecta > Lepidoptera > Saturniidae > Antheraea > Antheraea assamensis. The sequence goes on from JAQQSE010000065.1 coordinate 3,014,455, forward strand.
AATTGCAGCGGGTGACATAGGCTACTTTATTTTAGACTAGCTGTCATCCGTGGCTTCGTCTGTAGTACTATCTCCAAAACGATTGGACCTATTTTCATGGGACTTTCACTGACAGATAGCTAATGTTATAAAAAGTAATTAAAGCTTTTTTATTTTGGACTAGCTTTTACTCATGGTTTCGTTTGCAGTACTATCTCCAAAACGTTTGAACCATATTTCACGGAACTTTCACTAACAGATAGCTGATCTTATAAGAAGTAATTTACAATTATAAAAAAAAACGCATGTGGACCTGCGGGCAACAGCTAGTATAAGTTTAAGCGTCATATCAAGCAGGTTTTAGTGTCAAAGGGCTATTATAGAAGATCAAAGGACGTAGGTTCGAATCCTAGCAACTGAGTCGGAGCTTTCGATGAAGGAAAACAACGTGATGAAACCATAGCATCGTGGTAGGGCTTTTTTTAAGTCCTTCTGGCTAGCTACCACCCTCAAGTTGAAAATCTGTCGCCAAGCACTTTTTGGTTTGTTCCGGCAGCTGCACTTGAAATCCCGCCTCTGTCTAGGCTTAGCGTGACTACCATCTTAGACCACATCATCATTTAACATCAAATGAGATTGTGGTCACACGCTAACCTATAAAGTATTAAAAAAAATGTGAACGATGGTGATGTCTCGAATTGACACTTCTCTGTGCACCCCCTAAAAACGATTGTAATGTCTAACATATTTTAAATATACATCCTTATATATTTGTTAAAAAGATAAACTCGATCGAGTTTCTTGCCGGTTCTTCTCGATGACTGCGTTGGACTTTTAAGGATTAAATTGAATAAAACATTTTTTGAAATTTTTTTACATTTTTTTTTTGGATACCCCACTTAATAAAAGAAGATAATTAGACCTGTCTAATTATTATCTTAATCTTGATTAACCCTTCATTTATTTATATTTATTCCCACTATATATAGATATAGATTTACCCACACCAATATGTTTACATTTAATTGCATTAGAAACGAATCATAAAAGAACACTTGTCACAAAACCTCCGATCCAAAGTATGTTTCTATATACTATACAGATGCTATAATAATTATATAAACCCTTATAATTAGACCCTAAAGCAGACCCTTATTAGATGATAGTTCCATATAAAAATTAGTATTAAAATGCTGAATAAAAATTAATAAAAAATAATTGATATTCATAATAATATTGTCAATATATTATGTCCTCATATCTAAATTTATTGCAGTAGAGTTCACAGACTTATATTAGAAATGGTCAGTGACTTAGCACGCCTTATCATCACTACATAGTATAAAACAAAGTCGCTTTCTCTGTCCCTATATCTCTATGTATGCTTTCTATATACATTTATCTTTAAACGGATTTTGTTGCGGTTTTTTTTAATAGATAGAGTAATTGAGGAGGAAGGTTTATATGTATAACAACATAAATTAAATAGTGGAGAAATACTGTTATTTTTGAGGTTACTCCAAATTGTACGCGTGCGGGCCACGAGCAGTAATGAATAAATCAAAACTACTGGATCGATTTTAATCATTTTTTCCTATGTATGCTTAAATCTTTAAAAGTACGCAACGGATTTTGATGCGGTTTTTTTAATATACAGAGTGATTAAAGAGGAAGGTTTATATGTATAGTAACATAAATTAAATAGTAGAGAAATACTGTTATTTTTGAGGTTACTCCAAATTGAACGCGTGCGGGCCACGGGCAGTAATGAATAAATCAAAACTACTGGATCGATTTTAATCATTTTTTCAGTGAATGATATAGGCTATATATTTTATACACGTGCGAAGCCGGAGCGAGCCCCTAGTTTATTATATAACATGTTATAAAGAATAACACATAGCCTATATAATTCAGAAAATGTAATTTTATAACAGTGAAAGAATTTTCAAAAACGGATTAGTTGTTTCAGAGATATTACCCTCATCAAATACACTATAAAACTTAGCCTCTTTATAATATTAGTAAGGATAAAAAGATTTTAATTATAAAAATATCCTTTGAAACAGTAATGAACGAAGCAAGTCGTCTTCACATTGGATCCGAAACAGTGATGGTATCAAGTTTCGAGTCTTCGAGAATGGAAAACCACTCCAATTACCGAACTTTCCTTGAGCTGTAAAATAAACGTTTAGCTCTGGATTTCAACTTACACGGAAACTTTGTGAGCATATTTACGTCAATTGTGCATAAAAATACGAAAATAATTAAAGTTTGGACTGTTCGTTTAAATGTAATGTTCTAAGTATTTATAATTTTCATGAAATCACCGGCTTGATTATAATCGACATTTAGGAGAAATAGAATATACATAAAATGTATACACGTATATAATAATAAGCCAACATATATAATGCCTTTGTAGTGATAAAATAGTATACGTGTGTATGTGCACTAAAAGGCGTGCTACCCCAACTAAATCAACATTCATGATGCCAAATAATTGATATGAGAATTTACAGTTAGTAGCATGTCTCGGAAAACCCTTGTATCGATTTGACAAGTAGACTATTGTGAAATACTTTATTATTCTGATCTACAAAGAAACGTAGTAAGTTTTTTTTTAATATTTTAGTTATATAACTTATATGGTAGTACAAAGGTAAGGTAATGCAAAATCAATAATTACGGAACTAAATCCAAATGAAATAATAAACAAGAATTTAAAAATTGAAGCACTTTTGAAGCGTATAGTTAATTATAATTCTAATAAAATTGATTATAGATTTTTATAGACAGTCATATAAAAGAGGTTAATTGGAAATCCTTTAATTAATTAAATTTAGAGCCCTCAGTACAACTCCTTTAGTTTCTCCTCTACGAAAGACAGTTCTCGGAAATAACAGACACCTATTCCTAGACTGTGTAAGGTTAATAAAGGGTATTCATATACACGCTTTACTATTATATTGTAAATATATTTATGGTAAAACAACAATAATTAAATAATCATTTGTATAAATAGCCCAAATAAGAAAATATGCGTTATTATCAAAAAAATTGATGCATTACTGAAGTTATAGTCTAAATTTTAAGTTTGTTCATTGGAGTGAAGTAATATGATGGGGAGCAGGGGAGCAGTGTAACAAACAGTATGTGCCCGAAACGAACGAAGCGATGCAATATATGCGACCTTGCACGTGATCCGACGCCCGCAACCGGACCGTCGCGCCACATCATAGCTCGCTCTGTTATACCAAATGTTACGCTTCTTCGCTCCACTTCCTTGCTCCGCTTTACCTTTGCACTATATTAATATATGGAGAACTTGTATTTACTTTTATAAATGCAGATTATCCGAATATAGTAATCGCTCTATTTCGCTAAAGTATTACTCTTCAATAGAGTTCAATAAATAATAATTTAATTTACCAATTATAAACTTAAAAAAGTAACCGTCAATCAAAATCATATTTGTATTAATTTGTACGAGACTGTTATTTTAGGCAATTTATTTGTTTAAGAGCTTAATATCAAGAATTCAAACACTTCATAATTATAGCACTCGAGTATAACAAGGCAATTAATTATTAAATCGGTCGCTCATTTAAAATGTTATATTAAATATTTATAATTGTATTTATATAAGATATTATTTCATTGGCATTAGAAATTGAAATTTGTCTTTCAAACTACCTTTATCGCGAATTAAAAACTTTGTACTATAAGCTAGTAAAAATAAACAGTAATTACGGTTATGTAACATCAATGAATTATGTTATTGTGTTTTTTTTTTACAATAATTACCTTTGTAATTGTTAATTTTTATGCATTATGTTGAATAACTTTCTAATTGGTATCGTATTCCAATCAACAATGACACGATAATGAAATGAAAATTTTGTGTTCGTATCGTGACTTTGAGTGTGAGTAAACGTGAATTGCTCTTATATTTATACATTTTAGTTGTTGCATAACGTTTGTTTGTTCGCATGTTACAATAATAACAGCCGACCATTATCATAGCTATAATAGAATAGTCAAATTTTATCACTGCGTAAAAATAATGCATTGCGTTATTGATCACTGTAATATCATCACCAATATGTGTAAGTATGTGGATATGTAAAGACCGTTGTAGCTACATTTTTTAGTAAATTATGAATTAATAATAACGATAGTAATTGAAAACATATCAGTAGATAACTTACTATCATAATCAGGTAATGAGATAGTAAACAAGCTTTTTTCATATACACGAATGATATAACTCGTGTGGCAAAACGTTAACTGCTCGGATAAAATTATACGGAGTAGGGTTACACAACAGCAAACACGGTGTAGTTTAATGGTTGATTTGACATAATAGCATGTCAGGGTCAAGGAGATCAATAGTTTCTTTATTACCAATAACATTTGCCTTAATTAATACTAAGTCCCGTAAGTTTATATATATAATCTTCACAATGGCAACTGAACGTCAATCTGTCAATTCTATTAATATTTAAAAAATGGAGATCTTACTGTCTACTATTTCACTCACTCACTCGCTTTCTAAATGAAGATTATTAAGCCCAAGCTTTTCTTTGTCCATTTATTTTGTTTGAAACATTTCGTGTTGGCAATTACAAGCGGAAAAGATAATAGAAATTGATACGCCTACATATATATGATAATTGATTTATATATATACTGATGAGTGGAGCTCCGTTTGAGCCGCGGTCGAGTGCACACGTGCGCTCTCTCGCAGCTCTGATGGTTCGATCGTTCGATAACTCGCGCGCAGTTATAGAATATTTTCGTGAGTGTTCGGTAGTATTATGTATTCGATTGGCTATTGTCAATCGACACGCTCTTTTCAGAGCGACGTTGCACCGAGTGTAGTGCGTTGAATCGCCGTGCAGAGCGTCATGCTTCGTGTGTTATTTAGTGCGTCGTTTTTCGTACTGCATCGTGTACAAGAAACGAAGAGAGAAGAAACCGAATTGCTAGGGACTTCCCCCTAGGCTAAGTAGGTTCTCTGTGAGGCACTGAAATTCGCCCACAGCTCCCTTTTGCCCGGACACGGATTGTCCGTTAAGTTTTAAACAGACGCATACCCCTGCCCTACAGGCAGGAAGATACGTCATGTCGTCGCCTGCCCTTGCCCCCGGTATTCCTCTAACTCTCACCGATCAAGCTCAGATCCAGGAACTAATTAGGTTCCACATGTTCGAGAGAAAACCCGCTTTTAGTATCCAAAATCCGTCGGTTAAAACGTACTTTCGTGTGCGACCCCAGCCTTAACTAGCTCCGTTGCTGCTCGAAGAACATGTTCGAGACTCTCTGGAACCGCGACTACGACAACGATTGTGAAAATTAGTACACCTAAGTGTTTTTATGGAGGTTTCAAGTTAACCATTTCACTATAACTTACCACTAGGTGGCGTTGTAGCACATCAGCTTCCGTTACATTCAACTGATTGTCATTAAAATTAATAGGTTTTAGCGTTTCAAAAACCATCTCACCTAGTGTAATAAAACGATATGGCCTATAATAATAAACACGCAAAATTTTAGAGACCGGCTCTTAAGTGTAACTGCCGAAGTACGCCCACCGGTGCTTGGAGACAGATTCTCAACTGGAGACTGGTAGCTAGCCAGACAGACTTAATAAAAAATCCTGTCACTATGTTATGGTTTCATGACAATGTTTTCCTTCATCGTTAGCTCTGGCTCATTTCCAAGGATCGGAAGAAGGAAAAACTATTAAAACATAATAAGCAACTTTTGTTTCCAAATGTGAACGAATAAATAGTATAAACAATGGCGTAAATCTTCCTAGAGAATCCCTTAAGGTAGGTCCCAAGGTACTTTGAGTTTGGCAGTTGCTTCCTCACCTTGAATGAGTGAAATTTGAAGTGGCTTCAAGTGGAGGAGATTGTTTTCAACTGAACATACCGATTTCCTTGAGTAACGTTGAGTGGAATGGAAGAAGTTTCGATAAAGTAGACAATTTTGTACAGGAAACAATATTTCTCGTCTCAGATTTAATTGAAACTTAGTATGGTTATTTTTCTATGCAATTAATGAAACTCTTGTTTCAGTATACTGATTTCCGTGACGGAGGTTGAGTGGAATGGAAGAAGTTTCGATAAAGTAGACAATTTTGTACAGGAAACAATATTTCTCGTCTCAGGTTTAATTGAAACTTAGTATGGTTATTTTTCTATGCAATTAATGAAACTCTTGTTTCAGTATACCAATTTCCGTGACAGAGGTTGAGTGGAATGGAAGAAGTTTCGATAAAGTAGACAATTTTGTACAGGAAACAATATTTCTCGTCTCAGATTTAATCGAAACTTAGTATGGTTACTTTTCTATGCAATTAATGAAACTCTTGTTTCAGTATACCGATTTCCGTGTCGGAGGTTGAGTGGAATGGAAGAAGTTTCGATAAAGTAGACAATTTTGTACAGGAAACAATATTTCTCGTCTCAGATTTAATTGAAACTTAGTATGGTTACTTTTCTATGCAATTAATAAAACTCTTGTTTCAGTTTTTTTTTATTCTTCAATTGCATTCGCTGGCAGATACCTAGTACATATTATACAACATAAGGTATCATTGTCTGAATTTGTTTGATTACCTTATTCAAGCTACGGGATCTTTTGTACAATTTCTATCCCAGAAAAGAAGCCCTATTGTTATTATGCCTACGTTATCCGTCTAGCCGTTAAAGGGACGTTTCTTTTAAAGTAAATTGTTTGTACGAGAGAAGTGTTTTTTAATATTTAGTTTTATCTAACCAACCTTAATAAAAAAAAACGTACAAGCGTCAAATTTGTAAATTGACACAGTAAGTTTTAAAGTAAAGAAACGAATAAAAAAAACCAACTAAGTATAAAACAAGTTGAAACAATTTTCCTGATGATTATGCAAATATGATAATCGACAATCCAGATGGACAATAATATTAACAATTCTCAAGAATAATTACTATAATACAGTACATGTTCAAAAAAGCATGTTTATTTTTATATTTTCTATTCCGTGGTCAAGTGAGATTGAGCTATAATAGTATATTAGCTACGACTCAAGAGATTCATTGTTTTACTATATATTTGTTAGAAATTACTGGCGAATAAAATGACTGTAATTAACGCTCGGTGGTAGTACGGGCCATGGGTACGAGTTACCTACCCTGTAAGAACTAAGCATTATCGATAAGGATCGAACTGTGAATGCCTATATCGGCGAGGTAAAAACCTTTAGCACCTCATTCGAGTGGGCGACTCCCTACAAAACCATCGTACTCTATACAAAGATGCTTAATTTTACGAAACCTGCGTACATAGTCATTTAAAATTTTAAGAATTATACGCGAGTGTAACCTTTATGTTCATTGTAATTCGTTATAAGGCTATCTATTTCAAAAAAGAAAACTTCTCTAAGAAGTTTAATTATAATTAAATATAAATAAGGCTCATAACTCACTGTATAAGTTATTAACTTTCCCATTAATTAGGTGTTAAAAGCTAATTACCAATACGATGTCACTTCCCTTGTTAACACATACATTACAGGCTTCAATGAGTATAGTTGAGGAAACTTCGCCTTAAGTTTAATCTGAGTTGGACCAACTTTCCATCAGGTATTACAGTCGTCGCTATAGGTGTATAGAAAATACATAGTTGTGGAACACGGACTACGCTAGAGGCTCGATTTTACGACGTTAGTTTTTGTTATAGTTGATCTCATAAAGACCGCTACCGTAATAACTATCAGTGATCCTTCGCAATCACACTCGCACTGTGAGTTGTTTGGCTAAATAACTGAGAGAACTCTTCTTTCAATAGGCGATAATAAAAAAAACGCACGCATTTCCCACACAGTAGAAGTGAAATATTATGAAAATATAATATATATAAATGAATGTATGTATGATACACGTGAAGAATATATCGTACTGGTTATAACACTGTATTATGTATTATATCTCATTGTCCTGCACATTAAATCATGTAAATATATATATGTTTGTCTCTTTTTAATGTCGCTTTTTCGTTTCATCTAGTTTCAAATCATAATGGTGCTAAAGAAGTTTTCACTGCAAAGACAAATAAGTTTTACTTAATATCTACTGGCCACGAAACTACATTTACGAATAACAAATAAAGTGATAACTTATATCAGATAAAATTGGAATAATCATTTTTTATTTATTTATCAAAGTATATACTATGCATATTGTAATCAATAATATTGTGCCTAGAATCAAGTTACGTTAGCTAATTGATTTTACTACCAGACGGAGAAATCGTATTAATTACTTAATTCTTCAAAATTAAAAAAAAAAAATTGTCGCAGAATGGGAAAGTAACTTAACTTAATATTAAAAATTTTAATCCAAAAATGTCTCATGTATACTATAGTCGGATATAAATACTACACAGCGAAGCAACGAAGTATACACGTGTAACACGGGGAGTCGAGGCCAATAGCGTAGAGGAGGCATGACGGCGTGAAGAGAGCGTCATGCAGTTTGCCGTGATGACGTACAGGTCGATATTACTACCAAGGTGCACTAATAGACGTCATCACGTGAACACTTGTTGACTATATCCTCGTCTTAAGACAAAAATAAAACCGATATTAAGGTTTGCGACAATACCACTATATAAATAACAAATTCATTAAATGTTACGGAAATGCTGTAGAAAGCCACTGATTATAAAATAATTGTTGTTAAATTTTAGTCTCGCATTTGAATTTGATTCAACGGTCAGAAACAATGAAACAACTAAATAAGTAATTTTATTTGAAGTGTGAATTCCGACAACTCTGTGCATAGGCAGACTGCTTTATACAGTTTGGTGGCATAAACAAATTAATTGAATTTTTCCTACTCTCTAGAGAGTTTGGTAAAATCCTTATTTATTGAGTATTTTCTTCATGATGTATTTATACCAGGTTTTAGACAATGTAACTTAATCTATATGTATTCAGGTATTACTTTGTATTATGAATACTTGTGACTATGTACACACGGTAACAAACAATAATTAGAAACTTGAATAAATTAAAAAAAAAAATTGAATAAAATGTAGCTAATTTTAAATAAAAGATCTAACGACCGGCGTAATCCCGAGGGGGCGGCTTTGTAATTTATTTCTTACTTTTCTTCGCTTTTAAACGTTTTAGTTAAGCACAGTGTACAATATTTTAATAAGCACACTGTCATCGTTATTTTAATATTTTATTCGACAGACTGCTATAAATTTTGCATTGATGCAATAAATATACTGTGGCAACAGACGTGTGAAATTCACTTGTTTTTAGAACAAAACGTTTTATGTACTCTACCTATGACTATGCTGACGGTATTTTAATATATATGTAATTGAAAGTTACTTTGTTTTATAATAATTAAATCAACGATCGAGTTTAAATTTAAATTGTATCGTTTTTTACTATTATATTTATATATTAAGTATGTCACCCTTTTTTTTTTTTAATGTGGGAAGAAATCCTTCATTGGACACCCACAGCCCTGGGGAGCTGTGGGGTGTCAGACTCTTACTGACTAAAAAAACCCACAAGATACCGTATGCCGCGCTATGGGGTGGCACGGGATCGAACAAGCAAGCACTATGCCACCCCGGCGACAAGGCCCAGCGCGAACGCCCTGACCGCGACGACAGCCCGGTCAAGCTGCCTACCCGTCTACCGAACCAATGTGCAATGGAAAGTCAGGTCCCCAGCCCCTTCCCTCCTTGGTCCGGTTTGGCAGTCAAGGGGTCACCCCCTCCAACCACCACCACGTTGACTTTTTAACGACGTTTTCTCCCTCTCCCTCCGCCTGAAGGCCACCTCTCTGTCACTTTTTAATGTGGTTTTTCCTTCCACAGGAACTTTTTAATGAGGTTTTTCTCCCTCTCCCTCCGCCCAAAGGCCGTCCCTCTGTCACTTTTTAACGTGGTTTCCTCACACGGTAAATTTTTAACAAGGTTTTCTACCTCCCACCGCCTGAAGGCCTTCCGTCTGTTTTTAACGAGGTTGTCTCCTCAACACCCGTAACTTTTTAACGTGGTTTTCTCCCACGGTGCATATTAAGTATGTCACCAAGATTATCGCACTTTAACCGGTGTTGAGTCAAATATAATCTGAACAGAGTCTGACCGCAAATAATAAAACATCTCTCGACAGCCTAAGGCGTTGTACCATTATATGAAAACCACAATGTAAGCCTCCTAGTTAAATATATTGAATGTCGATACCTACAGCATTGGAAGTATCGGAATAAGCCATAACAATAAGTTATAACAATAGGCTTCACCGTCAGTATGAAGTAACATTAGAAAATCATTTTTTTTTATAAATTTTCGGAGTTAGATATAGTAGCTGTGCTCGTGACTCCACAACAGTGCACAACGTTTCTGTTAAAAGAAAATGACTATTATAATAATAATACAAAATCACGGCAATAAAGTTGCATGCGCTATCAATTACAAAATAAAATTAGTCAATCTGAATTGTATTCACCTCCAAGAATCGAAACCCGTGGATAACGCATAAAGAAACGTTCCACTGGTCTATCTATTCAAGCACTGAGCATAATATTTAATTAACATTCTTTTAATTCTACAAATACATTCGCACTACGTTACCAAAATAACAGGTGACAAATATAACAACTGTTATAAATAATCTTGTTATTTTTGTAAATAATTTGCAGTAAATAAAAGCATCGTGATAAAATACAAGGTTGAATACAAAATAACAGAAACGAAATATTCGCCAAGCCTAACGTGACGTTCGGATATTATCCGATTGTTTTTCAGGCATATCGTGTGAAAAGGCAATGAATGTAAAATACAATATAATGTAATCGATAGATGGTGAGTATATGAATAAATGTTTGCTCTCCTTAGGCAACTTATATGGAAGTTTACCACTAAGTTACGTTATATAAACAAAAATAACTTATATTATATGTAAAATAATTAGTTTAATACTGGTATACATTTTATTTCAAATTGCTGTACATAAATATTAAAATTTATATCTGGAAGTTAAGCGGTAATTCAAAGGTTAGTGTATTGATTTTATACGAATAACTCAATATTTGTTTATAAGACTAATTAGGGGATAATTTGCGCACAGATAATTATCTAGCATTTGATCACAATCTTACTTTATGTGATAGAATCATGTGAAATGGTTAAAATGATAAGCACGCTACACGCGAGGGGACTAAGTCTAAAATGGAAATGCCGAAACACACTTGTAAGCGTTTGGCGACAGATATTCAAATTGAGAGTGGTAGCTGACCAAGTAGGTTTAAAAAACCCTATGCTTTGGTTTCATTCTATTATTTTATTTTTTTTTTATATTGTAAAAATATTTTTTAGTTTATAAAATCTTCTGTTCGATATTTAATGATTTTGAAAAATATTGTTTACAATTTAAAACGATGGCATACTATAAATTTGTATGACCTTATAACCCCTAATCCACTATCTTTCACGGAATGAAGCGGACTGGCCTACGTGCTCAATGCACCTACATGTGTACTAAATCTCATTACAAACGAAGAAGCTCAAAAATGTTGACCAACCAATGAGGATATAACGGTCAGTGTTTTCACTCCTTCCTACAATATATAATTTATATACATTATATAATTTGTCGACAAAATTATAATGAACATCTAAAAAATTATTCATAACATTAAAAATATACAAACAATAATTTCGGTTCACTCACTTCCCTCTCAGAACACTTTCAGATACTAAAGTAAATCAGATCTAACATGAGTTGTATTAAATATAGATAATTTGCCAAGGAAGACTGTCATTAATCAATGTCATTTAGTGACGTTTGGCCGTTACTGAATGGACATGAGCGTTGTATACGAGCTATAGAATAGTGTAATTGTATTGAACACTAGCTGTTGCTCGCGATTTCATATGCTTTTGATGTTCTATAAAAAGTATTATATGGACTGAAAGGGGGCCGTTTTATTTAATTAATTATTATAATTCCACATAATACTTTTTGTTTACATAATTTAAAAGAATCATTGACATTTTATAAGCTATCAGTTAGTGAATATTATATACTTGCCACGCATAATATAAAAAAGGGATATCTGTATTTCGGAAAGATAGATAAACAAAAACTTTTTTTACCTGTTATTGGTAATCTGGTCTGTCCTTTATAATAATAGGTAATCTATCTATCACGAAACAAATAGAACTACAGATTAATTAATCCAGATACAAGAATACGTTAAGCTATTTTTTAAATAGAATAAAATTTTTATATCACTTGCCAAGATTCTGTGTGATTTCATACATTTATTGGATCTAATCTTCAATTAAAGATAATGTAAAATTTTACATTTATTTAGTTTTTTCTTCTGGAATCAAATTATAAATAAATTTTTAAGGACATTGTCGACAGTGTTTGCTTTAAAAGTTATTCTCGAAAAGTTTTCAAATAAGAACTAACATATTAATATTTTTTGCGTTCTCAACATAGTTATAGACAATTTATTAGCTTTATGTAGTAAATACAAGATGGAACATGGGTCACGAGGCACACGAAGGCACGAGGCATCCGTTATACGCCTAGGTATTTATAATATCTGTCTGATTATCATATCACAAACTATAATTAAATTGCATAGTCGTGTGTGAAATACCTCCATAGACCATTTATATAATAAAATCATAGTTTAAATTGATATTTTAAAATTCAACAACGCGCTGCATTCCACAATTAATTATGATAAGGCCTGTATTTGCATTGACAGTGTACATCACTGTAACGGTTGATTGGGCTTGGCGGAAACGGGTGACAGTAGTATGCATACCCATTATGTAATGAAGGGCAAAGAACGGTCACCCTACGTGTTAAGCGAGCGACTCCTTTTTTGTTTATGTTTGACCCTGATCAAATCTAAATAACAATTTTGGGTTTCAACTACATATATACGAAGACATCAACTAATTTTCAGATTAAGTCCAACTTACCACCATTTAAACATGGTCCGTGTTATTACAAAGAAGTTAAATACGCGTCGAAAACTTGTTTAAAAAAAGTTCGATCACAAAATAATGTCTTACCCCTGTTTAGAAATAGACACTATTTAAATGTAAACATTGCATGACACTTGTCTAAGTTCACAGTTCTTATTCTGTTGTTGTGATTTATTCTATTTCTATTTGCCGGAAATAAACGTTTCGTAGTAAATTATGAATTTCGTGTGCATAATCGTGTAAAAAGTCGTGGTGGTCCAGTGGTTTGACCGGTGGAATCGTTTAATCCGATGTCCGCAGATTCGAACCCCGGCGTGTACCAACGAATTTTTCGGAATTCGCGTACACTTACTAATTTAAATTGGTAACACTATCGGCTGACTGTGACGGAAGACATCGCGAGGAAATCAGAACCTGAGAAATATTCTTGTAGTACCACCGTATGTGGGGAAAATATAGAACTGTGGATTTCTCAGAGTTTGATATCGCCAATACGTTGTGGGCTAGCGTGGGAATTATCCTCTATACCTTCCTTAGGGGAAAAGGCCTATGACCCTGCAGTGGGTCTCTTACAGGCATATGATGATGTGTGTATAATTAATTTGGAAGATGTATAGAAATTAAACGATTGTGAAGATTCATAACTACATCACAACTACTACGATATGACATTATTGTCATCTCTGAATGTCTTTATTCTGAGATTATACTGTTGTTCCACTTTGGCATAATACTTTAAGCTTATTTATTTTAATAATGACATCAATTTCTTCAAACCCAAAGTCACAAAAATAATAATTAATTCTACTTAAAATATTATTAAGATCTGAACAAATGATGAGATTGAATTGAATGAATGCTATTCAGAGTTGCTTGCATCATCATCATCTTCTTACCCTTATCCCACCTAACTAGAGTCGGCACAACATGTTTTCCTTTTCCACTCTCCTCTGTCAGATATACTATAAATAAAGAGAGATTATTTAGAGATTAACACTATTCAGAGTTGCTTGATTATAAAATTAAAACCAGATGTTTAGCTAGAGATTTTTTTTTTCGAACTGACTACACGTTAGCCTGGTAAGGTCTCTACAGTTTCACCGGACAACTAACGGGTTTAGCTAGAGACCGCTTGGTCACTCATTTATAATAAACTATTTTAAAGGTGTGTTTAACAAGGTTTAACATTTTAGACACTGTTTAGTAAAACTCGTGTTAAACGCGTGTTCATTTTTGTTTTTATAATAATAACACCGGAAGTTTCTAATTATTGGGAACTTATTATGATTGCAGAGTTCTTTCTGCCCACACTCCCTGAGGCATTGCGAGCATAGTTTTACTAAACTATTATCGTTACAATTGGAAGCCTGTTCAATTTCGTTTAGCGGTAATAATATACCGTAGATAGTCCAGTTTCGTGCAAAGATCTTCCTCTCTCAGAGTAACTTCATTAACCACTACGCCGACCCAGGAATAATTGGTGATCTGACTATTTAAACAATCTTTCTAATAGTGCAAGAAGAACACTCCTCCGGCATTCACGTTTCCCCCTGATATTTCCATACGGCATACGCCAGAATATAGCATAATCAATTATAATTACTCGTATGTCCTACAACCAAAACAACGTAAACTCTCGCGTTTATATCTTACTCAGTCAATTAAATCATTGCGAGCGTAAAACGACTTCAGTGATAAAAACTTTTCTTCGGAATCGCTGGAGATCAAGCCATTGACGGAATAAAGTTAATTCTGTGCATAGCGTAGAATTAGGTTGTACCGATGTATGAACAAAAAATACACTTCAAATATAGCCCCGCTAATGGTTTTCCACAATATAGTAATTTGATATCTCAAAAAATTAAGCACTAATTTTTCTAGATGATAAACACTCGTGGCGTAAAACAGTGTCTTTTGTATGAACAACGATATACATATGTAGATATATATTTTAATACTTTATAGGTTAGCGTTTGTCCACAATCTCATCTGATGTTAAATAATGTTGTGGTCTAAGATGGTAGTCACACTAAACCTAGAGGGAGACTGACTCTCGAATGCAGCTGCCGGAACACACCAATAGGTGCTTGGCAACAGATTTTCAGGTCGAGGGTGGTAGCTAACCAGACGGACTTAGAAAAAGCCCTACCATCATGATATGCTTTCATTACAACGTTTTACTTCACCGAAAGCCCCGACTCAGTTGCAAGAATTCGAACCTACGTCCTTCGACGCCGTGCCCGAACACGCTCTCAACTAAGCTGAATAAAGATGTTATGCAAATTTTAATTTTTATAGCAAGATATATTAGTGAACATAACATGTGCATATGCATCAAGTACCAGCCGTTTAATATACTTATAATTATTTTTATCAATATAAGACGTTCCAAATAAATTCAAAGAATTAGTTGTTTGTTTAGATATTTAGAAATATATTTAGATATATTGTCTTTCCAATGAAATGAGTTAAGATTAGGCAAAAACATAGTGGTATGAGAAACAGCAGACCACTAACGTTAAAGAAATATTTATTATTGCTCATTATGTATTGTACAATTATATAATAGGCATGATAATCATTCATAATATAAATTAGATTTACAAGTGATTAGCATTGATGGGTATAAATAAAGGAGCAAAATAAGTAGTTGGTTTTTTAGTTAGGTTATGTCGTCACCTTTCTTGAAGAATAAAATTACGTTGTCCTTATTCTATGCCTTTGGAGTTCACCTTTTGTGAATAACAAAGTTATCAATCACTTGCAACGTCTTTATGACAGGAAGGTCATTTGTATATCAGCTCTAATAAAAACACCATTGTCACACGTCCTTTTTAAAGGCTACTTGGTACAGCTGATACTGTGATAGATTAGTATTTCCCTAAAATATAGAATACATGAGTTTACATCAAGTCCTTCGAGCCAATGATAATGGCCATTTAGTAATCGTTGTTGGTTAGGGATGCCTTAAACAAAGGAACTCTGAAGTATACTATAAACTGAAACTTATAAATGGCCTTCATTTTTATCTAATATACTTTATTTACATTTTTTTTCTAGCTGTAAGTTTTCCTAAGAGTTGAATTAAAATAATGAGTTCAGGCATACGGCCGGTCATGATATATTCAACCGAATCAGTATTTTTTCCCATGTGACTACACTGTTTACCAGGCGAGGCCTCTACAGTTTCACAGGACTATATTAGCGGAAGTGGTAGCGAGTGTACCACGTTGCTACTTTCAGAAGGTTGAAGATTTAAATGAAAGATGTGGCTCCGTTTGTGCAGGCTAGTAACCGCTTTGGCAGCTGGATTATAATTAATCGCTTTATTGAAAACGAACAGGCATATTTAAAAGGGATAAAAACGGAACACGTGTAAAGGATTACATTTGGTCAAAATACAAGCATAATAATATTACTTTTACAAAAAAATAAGCCGACTTCAATATCAAGAAACACTAAGGAAACAAGAAGGCACTAAAAAAAATAACTAAACTTTTACATGTTAATCAAATTAAATAAAAAATATTAGTATATGCGCTACCTAATAATATATCTGAAGTCGGCGCCAACCCGAATGCATTGCATATACATAAAAGTTTAGGTCCACTCTCGCATCAGGTATATATTTTTTTCTACCAACTACAAATTTGCGTTGGCGCAGGCTTCAGTTATATTATTAGGTAGCGCATATATACTAATATTTTTTATTTAATTTGATTAATGTAACAGTTTTTTTTTTTTTTGCGCCTTCTTGTTTCCTTAGTGTTTCTTGATATTGAAGTCAATTAATTTTTTTGTAAAAGTAATATTATTTATGTATCTTCACCTGGATGGTAAGTTAGATCACAGTTCATAATATTTGTCTTGGTTGGTGGATCAGACATGTCCTAAGAAAATCTAGCCATAATAAATAATAACCATAACAACGATACAGCTAGTGACTGATATATCCGGATAACGTATAAAAGATTCAGCCGTGTATCGTTAATTTGCTCCTAAGAATTGGAGAGTTCCGTTACTTTGTCATGGAAACCATAATTAGAACCTAACCAAACTCTCATCTAACTACCCTTGAAGTGCACCCTTTCCAACAAAAAATGAATCATCGGTTGGCGTGATATTGGGTTACTCGTTTTTTTTTTTTTTCGAACTGACATACCCTGTTGGTACTAAGGCGTCTACAGATTCACCAGACTACCGCAAGTTATTCGTCCATTTGTCGCTCATATTCTTAATGCAAAATTAAGATATGTATGGTTTTCTCATGGATGCTATTGTCAGAACTGAACCAAATTGAAATGGGACCACACGGGAAGCACCAGCTTTCAAATAAAAAAATCGGTTTACCCAATCCAAAGTTATGAGGTAAGAAAAAAATAAAATAAATAAACAGACGAATTGATAACCTCCTCCTTTTTTGAAGTCAGTTAAAAATAGAAACAATATTGGAGTAATAAAATTAAACTTAAACTAGGAATGGACAACACTATCTGGGTAATAAAATAATATAACCAATAAGCTTAAACAATTCGCCGCATTGTATGAGCGGTCTGTCGTGCAAAAACAATTACACCCAGGTAACATATGGTCGCCACCTGGGCGGCGAGTATTTGCGATCTTAATCAGACTAATTTTGGACTTTCATAGTGCCGCTTCTGATCTTTTGTCTGAATTCTTGAAGTACATACATACCACGTTTGGTGTAGGTATGTGTGTCGCTACACTATTAAGGGGAGCACTTAATGCACTCATCCGATTGTATATAGGCAACCAGCACAAGGGCGCACGGTGCTCCTCGGCTTGAACTGTCGCCGAATATACCAAATCTATCGAGCTAAGCTAAACTAACCTAATTATTATGTCACACATATATGAATTCGTGAAATATACAGAGTGTACGAAACATGCATGTTTCACGAACTCATACATGTATCTTAAATCTGATTACAATTTAATCTAAACTAACTCCATTCGAAAAGGGGTAAAAAACAACCCAATCACTATGTGTAACAGTAGGTACACAGTACAGGTAGGTGCACGTGTGTGGGTGATTTGTGTATATGAAGCTGCTCCACTCCGAGGGACGGACCTAGGCTCGAGTTGCTGCCAGAGAGAACGCGACATGTGTGCGGTATAGTATCCTTAACACTCGATCGCGGCGGCGTGAGCAGCGAATGTCTCGGTAATAGGATCAAACACGCATCTATTAAGAAGAGATCGAAACGAAATGTAAAACGGCGACGGCGCCGGTCTTAACTGTACAATCAACCGCATAGCGTATGACTCCTAATGGTTCGGTCTATTAGGGAGAGATAGACATAAATACACGGATTTATTATATGTATATCTAGAATACATTATTTCACTGAAGTTCGCGCGAGGCGCTGAAGGGGGCCACGATGCCAGGAAATCTCGAAATAGCATTAAGCAAACCTAGGTTCTCACTGCTATTAATCATCGCAGTGAAGGCGACGATCTCTTGTGTCTCGTGGAAAAAGAGGAGCTGGGTGATCCAGTCACTCCCGGCGAGGGAAAAGGAGAAGAGGTTAGCCTGAACGAGATTAAACTTTGGAAGCTGGGATTGGGGTTGGGACATGGGCTTCGGAGCCCACGGGACCTGAGGGGATCGTGCGGGCCGGGGCTGCATAAGGCGCGGGTATGGGTACTGCCGGTGCACGGAAAGTGCGCGGCTGGCTAGGGAAGTCCTCTGTGGCAATCAGAGGTGGAGTTTGAGGGCAGGAGGCGGCGGGCGCCCTGGTCGGGGAAACCTGCCTGCGTATTCGGGAGGCGCTATGTGCGCAGTACTTGGGTACAGCGGCGATAGTTCGCGGGATGATCCGATGCGCCGTACAACACATAATAATGGAGTGGTCATCTAGGCACTTTACACACCTGGAATGCAGGTGGCAGTTGCATATGGAATGACCGTACACCTGACAGTTGTGACACTGTGAGGGTGCGTACAGTTTGCGCGGGGGCTCGATGATAACGCCGGTGAGGCCACACAGAGAGGACAGTGAGAAGGTGGCTTCGCCATCTCTGACGCGGTCCAGAATAACCAAACCGAATGGAAATTCGGCTTAATCACATTATCTCCATCATTATCGATCACAAGTCCGAGATTTATAAGCTGAGGTTCCGAAAATGACAAACAAAAAAAGTTAATGATACTCAGGTCCAAATAGGGGGTCAAGAGAATTTATTGAGTCATATGCAGTGTTGATGAAAGAATATAATTTAAAATATATCTACCCATATCGGATAGTACATGATCAGTGAATTTAATTCCGTGATCACACCTCCGAGTGGTGTTGTTTAGTAACATTTATGTATAAAACTAAAAATGACTTCGGTGAATTATATAGGAGGAGAGAGTGACTGGAAGATTTATCAAGTCCCATTGGCCAGCTTGAGGCTATGAGGCTACCACTCTCCCTTCTAAAATTAATTACGATAAAAATATCGGCAGTAATCCCCTAGCAGTCCCACTATTTCTAGTCACAGCGACAGTCACGGCAACGGTGTGGTAGAGGATACTAAGAATCACTGGAATATATCAGGCCAACACTCGGCGACCCTAAACCTAACGTATTCAACGTGAGGATGTTACAAACGGATGAGAGACTCCACGAACTTGAACTTTAAACTCATAAGACCAAATGGGATCACATAGGACTATCAAAATTGTGCCAGAAATGAGAAGATTTAATAAATCTGCATTCTGGCAATATACTGTACTGTACTACTATCATAACGAGTGGTGATATGGAGGAGTTGGATATTTAAAAGCCAGAAATTTAAATAGAGATTAATTAAATAGAGTAAGCTTTATAAGCCAAACAAAGACAATTAAATCATCATGTGAGGATGGGGCAACGATTCATCTTAAAAGCTGGTGATGTAATAGTTAAGAAAGTTCTTCTAGAACGATTTAAGACAGGTGTACACGAAACGCATGGAAAAATGCTACCGTTACGGTTTTACATAAAAAGGGGACACACTGCAAATTTAAACTATAGACCAACCCTAAATATACAAACTATTTGCTACAGTTTTATACCACAGAATTGCATGCAAGCTTGATCAATTCCATTCTGTAGAACAGGCAAATTTTCAGTGCGGATATTTTACAATTGGTGACTTCCATTGCGTGAACAGTTGACGGAAAAGGATGAAGAGTTTAACCGGCCTTCGCTTTAGTATATTACGAAAAAACGTTCGACAGCTTAAAGCATTGGACTGTATCTGATTCCCTCGACCACTCTTAAATTGATGCGCGGTACACACGATCAATAAACGCATTCAATTAGAATGGTCTGCTATCGGCACACTGAATGACATTTTGGACGATCGAAAAATGCGGCAATGTCTGCAAATCCGTCTTCTTAACTAATGTGTATAGCCCATAATAACGTATGGTACCAAAACATGGGCGCTCACAAAGAAAACTATGGCAATTATTCAATAACATTTTTTAAAACCAATTGCTAGAAACTGTGTCACATAGCGTCATCTTGTAAAATTTGATGGTAATTGTTGCCAATAGATGCTAACCTACTGGTCCTCAAAATGTTATCAGATAGCGCTATATGAGGAATGGGAACACGTTCCGCTTACATCCAATACAGAAAATGCAATTACTGTGTTCACGAACGGCACGAAGCTCGGTCGGCCAGGTATTTAATCCTTATCCTATCAAGTAGGTATATTTGTTACTTTCGAAATGTAATCTAGATCAAAATTGCCTGTTACAGATAGATAGAAATTCTAAAAACCATGGAAATGTGTTCTGTCATAAGTTCTAAAGCTGTCCAGAATATTTTTTCCCTAAATATACAGATTTTGTCCTTTTCATATTATATGTGAAATATCGGACGGATTTCGTTTTTTCATTTTTTAGTTCTTTTTTTCCTGTAGACTCTTGGTTCTCACCTTTTTTCAGAAATAGTGCTAAATGTAATCATTTTAAAATCTAGTGTAGCTTGAATACATATTCAAGTGAGCAGGACAAGATATTATTTGTAAAACTTAACTAGTTACAGCTAATTTATGTATACAATTTTCTTTTTTTAATCTATGTTACTCATTCTGGATTTTTTCCTGAAATTATAGCCTTTATGGCGGTTTCATTCTTCACGGATTTCGTTTATGTCAGTCTCTAATGTCCTCATTATATAAAAGAAAGAAATAATTCATTAAAATAATCATTCAATAAAATATCGACACCCGGTCTGAACAACATCGTAACCCGTATAGCTAAGGTTTACAATAACCGGCTTTAAAAAAAATCAAATTCATGACTTTTATGGGGAGATATTTTGACCCTAACTTTTCACTCTTTTATTTTCTCAAATAAAAGAATTGGAATTGTATGAACGCTGTCACTTCTTACTGCAATAGAAAACGGTTGTGAAACAACTAAAAGTAATTATAAGGCGACATTGAGCGGTGGTTAAACCTGTCGTCGATTTACACAGTCAGCATCTATCTGTAAAATACATAAAGAAATGTCAAAAAAGTAATATATGATTGATTAAAAAATATGTTGCACATTGACGTGTAACGACTACAATCGATTACTCTTGTTTCGCTCCTTCACGGAGCATCTTCAGATCAATGTTGACTTTTCCGATGCGAGCAAGCAAGAGAATGCTATTATTACAATTTATTTTATACAACACTTATTCTGACAACTACAAACAAAACAAAAATTAGCTAGCCAAATAGGAGCAGGCGTTCTGAAGTGATTCCTTTACATACATATTTTGGCAAGTTGATTTTTAGTTTTAATTATTTAGGGAAAACTTACAGGTAACATAAATGAAATAACAAAACAGTAGCATAGTTAAAGGCTAATTACAAGTTTAAAATTATTGTTCATTGTTTTTCATATTATAATAAAGTAAAAAGTTCGCACAAATGAAAAAATAATTTCATAATACTTTTTTACATAAAAATTAATTTTACATCATCTATTATTTTTCAAAGTTTTGTAATAAATCAGGTATTTTTAAGCTTATACTGCCAGCAGTCTGTTAACCTGTGCCTCATGAAGTCTACAATCGTTTGTATGGAACTTAAATAATTATGGTTTTGAACAGTCCAGAGGTTAAAATTAAAAATTAAATAGAGATTTTTCTGTATTTTATTAGTATGTTTGCAAGTTATGTTGTTATTTTTGTTGGATGTCACGATATATGGATATATGATATGTATTAATTATAGAAGCTATGAATAAACCTAGAATAGAGACTAACTATACAGCGCAAGTTCTGTCAAAATATAAGAGAGGTGCTTGTTGCATTTGTTGCGTTGTGTAGTCTCTCCCGTGTCTTAGTGGAGCTTCCTTGCAAGTCCTTTGTACCCTCGCAGTGTCACAACTGCCAGGTGTACGGTCATTCCGCCCGGCACTGCCACCTGCGTCCTAAGTGCGTCAAGTGTCTCGGGGATCACTCAACTAGGTTGCACATGTATTTTTCATGAATATGTATAGTACATACATATGTATATATGTATGAGATAGATTTTTTTTTATGTGGGAAGAAATCCTACGTTGGACACCCACAACCCTGGGAGCTGTGGCACACGATCGAACAAGCAAGCACCATGCCACCCCGGCGACAAGGCCCAGCGCGAACGTCCTGACCGCGACGACAGCCCGGTCAGGCTGCCTACCTGTCTATCGAACCAATGTGCAATGGAAGGTCAGAAATGGGGCGGGGGCGCATCTTCCCATTGCACAGGTCCGGCGGATGGAGAAGACAGACGATGATGTACACTATTGTCTCCTGACAAAGACAGGACCCGGCGACGCTGATTGGCGCCGTGCCAACCGCTGGGGAGACACGATAAATACTCAAAAGATCTCGTGTCGCCCCAACAAAAGCGGTGGATGTACACTGTGGAGTTTTTATGAGTACGAGTTTCACACTACCCACCCTCTTCCCCGGGAGGGTGGCGTGTCCATGACGGATTTCCCCCGTAGAAAGAAAAAAGTTAGATCGGGAAACTCGGCGACAGTTCAATTCGAGGCGCACCGTGTGTCCTTGTGCTGATCGCCTAAATAAATCTGGTGGGTGGCGTAAGCGCTCTCCTTAGTAATCCGTTGAAACTGTAGAGGCCTGGAGAGGCTACCAGTGTTGTCAGCTCAAAAAAAAAATCACAACATAAATGTTTGCCAAAAGATTTTTCTAGTTATGGTCGGTAGCTAGGTAACTCTTTACCATCAACTTATGGTTACAATACAAATAAAAATACCAATAAACAACGAGATGTTTTCTGTAATTACTACTACAGCATCTTAGTCTCAACTTAGTCTTAATCATCTCAAATATTATCCTAAAAGTACAGATTTCATTTCTTTACTCTGTTATTATACATATAGATATTGTAATAATTTATAATTTATTAGACAGACAAATTCAGATAACTACAATACTTTGTTAATTTTACTATATAACACTAAATAGTAATATAATAAATGCACAACCCACTATCAAATTAAGTGATGTTTCGTTAACGTAATAATTGTCTTGCAGTCTCTGACTCAGAAGCTTTGCCAGCTGATGTGTACAAACTGGAACCAGAGCACCGAGTGAATATAAATCAGAATTTAGCTTCGCACTTCACTCTCGATGCGATAAGCGAGCGCTCACGAGCTCACTCGCCTGTATTTGTGAACTCGTTGCCAAAGTATTTAAAACAAAAAATCATTTACCTATTTTCATTATATTTTTTAATATTATTATTAACTTATATACTTGTCTGTCTATACGATTTAAATTTTACAATTAATTTTAACCTGACTCTTTATTGAGCTGGAGACTTGAAACTAAATATTGGAATAGCTTCCTACCATTCATGCTTTTTGATGATTTTTTACATTAAAATTGAATGAGAAAATTATATAGAAATGTGAAATAAATTCTTAACTCGATTACAAAATTTTACAAAGTTAAAAACCAGAAAATAACAATCCAAATTAGATAATATTTTTAATATATACCACTTATTTATGTCGGACTAAAGGTCAATACAGACATTAAATACCGAAAAACATATCCAATATATTAAAAGCTTTTTTTTTCCTACTGGCATAACCTTTTGGCACTATGACCTCTAAAGATTCACCGAACTACGAACATTACAAGCGTGTATGAAGTACTTGTAGTTAAGAATACTCATACAAGAGCCTGTATAAAATATTCGTTATATGATGTTTCATAATAAAAAGTCATGTATAGCAAAATGAATAACTTTATAGATCGTAAATATTCAGTATCCAAATATCCGCGCGTACCAATTCCTATAACGCTCAGTTCAATGGCTATTATACCTTACATGCCTAGCATCAATATTTTCTGGATAAAAAAGTGACTTAGGTGGAACGAGTTTCATGGTAATCAGCTTTTAGCAGTTTACTGTGATTGAGTTTATCGAACTCATCAACTATTTCTCATCATCATCTTACCCTTATCCCACCTAAGTAGGGTCGGCATACCATATTTTCCTTTTCCACTCTCCCCTGTCAGATATCATTTCAGTATTCACACTTTTTATACACATATCATTTTTCACACAATCCATCCACACCGTTTTTGGTTTTCCTCAACCGTCTACTTTAAAACTCAAAAACTTTTCTTGTTACATGACTTTCATCTCTTCTCATATGCCCGTACAATGCTAACCTATTACTGCTCGACTTCTCTGTCACTGGTGCTATTTTCAAACTTCCTCTGATATACTCATTCTTAATCTTATCCATTCTAGTTACACCACACATCCGTCTTAACATTCGCATCTCTGCCATATGTAATCTTTTCTCATCCATCTCTTTCATAGTCCAGCACTCGGATCCAAATAACACGACTGGTCTTATTATAGTTTTATACACCTTCTCCTTGGTAATCAGCCAACCTGTGATTGAGTTTATCGAGCCCAATAAATATTTCAATGGATAGATAGTGGTTTAGTGCTTCACCATAATCCCACCTGATTTTAAGAGACGATTTAGCCAAATACGGTGTGAAACTAGATCATAGAGAATCATAATAGAACACACCTCTAGATACCTTAAAATAAATCATGATGTCCATAATACCTAAACGAAACATTCTAAGCTTTAATCATTGTTTTTTTTAACAAAATGTAATCCATTAACAGATAACTGTAACCCCGGGCCGTAAATTGAAACCGTTCATCTTGAAATACTAGACTTGAAAATTACACGGAGTTGGGTAATTATTCTAACTTACCATTTGTTTTATTTGGACTGACTAAATATCGAATGTTGTCAGGCAGATGACTGGATAATAAAACAAAAATAAAAACTAAATGTAAAAATATGGAATCGATTACATCGAAAAACAATAGAATTCAAGAAGAACTACGAAGTAATAGATACGACGTTCATACGTATTTATTCTCATGTGTACTACTGTGTTTTGTTAACGAAACAATGGTTACGGGGAAACAAACAATAGCAATACAAAACAAAGAGCCCTTCGTAAGTTATAAAAATTTATAGAATTTACTTATTTCAATAAGTTGTCAAAAATACTCACGACTATTTTAGTGAATCCACCTCATTTACAATTCAATAGAATTACGTTACAGTGAGTGGTCGCGCCAGTTACTTTAACTGATATCGGCTCTCTCGTGGTCATGCACTTTGCTAATGATAGTTTTTTTTTTTTTAAATACTGCTTTTTCCAATATTAGAAAACGAAACAAGAGCTTTTTTCATAATTTCAGTTTCGTAAAAACATACAAGTATTTCTTTATATACCTTTAAATCGCCTATGTTTCTGATTCGTAGCGACATAATCTTGGAATATTAATTACGTTATTCCATATAATTTTTATCATGTCTAATAGTCGACAGTAAAAAAAGGGATTTTTTTTATTACATAAAGTTCCGTTAACAAGTTATGCGCCGGTACTCTTGTCAAAAACAAAAGAAAAACTATCACCGACAGCTCACACCAAAGATAAACTGAAAGTTTAAATTAATCTGCACTTTCATAAACTCTTTAAGTAATTAGGGTTCGTAATCAACGGTCGCGCCGCGTCGCGACGTGCTGTTGTGGGCAAATTTATAATTCACACCATCATATAAATCTCAATATTCTAAATACTAATTCTGAAGTTACTGAATATAACTTATTTTCAAATTCAGTACTTTAGATAAATATAAAGAAGTATAATCGAAAGACACTAATTCCATCCAGGAATTAACTAGCTATGCCGTGCGGTATTACCCGCGGTTTATTAATGACATTAAAACATGTATTAATTAACCGGTGAGTAAAATATTCACATTTTTAGAGGCAAGAAATGCAATTTGTAGCATCGGAAAAATCAATATGATTAGCAATTTAAGATAACTAAACTTATCGCGGACTGTGAACGGTAGGGCTGGCCAAGCTGATTTATTTAATTTGTCTCGCTCGTAGAGGGCTAGAAATCTTTTTACTGCAATACATCCCGGTAAACAACATTACGGGACTTATCGTTTTCTGTATGAATAAAAATGTTTCCAGGTGTCGACACACGATGCCCGTGGGAGGAACAGGGGATGCGCAGATGGATGCCGGTTACTTTTAGAGTTTGACTGACTGACTTTATTTATCGTAATGCGGAAAGCCACCTTCAGATGAAAATCAAGATCATCATTAGTTACTAAACAAAATAAAAATAAAAACCGTTGAGAAACAGAGTGTAAAGATATACTTGAATGTTTTGTCTCTATCTATCTATTAATCAAACTCAATCAAGAATACTTTATTCAGTTTAGGCCCTGAGAAGGCGCTTATGAACGTCAAAGCTACGACCGATTCTGTAAACAACCCTGTCATAGAGAAGAATCGGCAAGAAACTCGATTTGGTTTATCCTTTCATCATACATAATATAACACATATTTTTAAGAACATATATAATTATAGACATATACATTCGTTTTTGGTGGATACACAGAGAGGGGCGCCATTTCCATATATACATATAGAAATGTTACAATAAAACTTAAAGATACCTTTTGGATGTTTACATTAGCAATGTGGGCTAGTCTAGGCTGTCTAGGCTTTATTTGGTTCATAATAAAAATGTACTAAAAATTGTACAAATATCTCTAAACAATGCTTACAGAGTAGTCGATGAATTATTACAACACCTTATTATGCATAATCACAAAGCTTCAAAATAAGTATCTACGATTAAATTCACTTAAAACTATTACCACGCCACGTTAGTACATTGCACCGTTGCGAAGATAGGGCGGGTCGCTAGTCTATACTAACACATAAAATTGTTTCTATATATATATATTTAAAACTATTACTTATTATTCCAAATATATTGCTAGATTTGACATATTCAATACTAGCGGCCCGCCCCGGCTTCGCACGGGTATAAAATATATAGCCTATGTCATTCACTGAAAAAATGATTATAATCGATCCAGTAGTTTTGATTTATTCATTACTGCCCGTGACCCGCGCGCGTTAAATTTGGAGTAACCTCAAAAATAACAGTATTTCTCCACTATTTAATTTATGTTATTATACATATAAACCTTCCTCTTTAATCATTCTATCTATTAAAAAAAAAACCGCATCAAAACCCGTTACGTAGTTTTAAAGATTTATGCATACATAGGGATATAGGGGCAGAGAAAGCGACTTTGTTTTATACTATGTAGTGATTAACATTATTGATAATAAAAAAATAATTAATAAGTATGTTAACGACTTCAGATAAAGGCAACATTGTAACAGAAAAAGATAGGTAACCTTATAATTTTATCATAAAACAGGAGGTGCGCCAATCTTTTTTTTTTTTTTAGAACTGTCTACACTGTTGGCTTGTTACGGCCGCTACAGTTTCATCGGAATACTAAGGGGAGCGCTTAAAACACTCACCCGATTCGCGCCAACCTAAATTGCATCAATTCTCCTACAATATAATATTGAATTGCGTCCATTGGGTAGGGCAGAGTGGAGGTGCGTCGCGCGTCGTAATTTTAAATTGCTCAGTAGTATAACCGTCGCGTCGTGTAGTATTTTACTAATTTAACTGCCTCATCGTCGTTTTGCATTCCCCATAATAATTCTATATATATATTTTAAACTTTTGTATTTTATACTTCGATAACGATACATCTTATAGAAACGGCTATTACATAATTCTATAAAGCTAAGTGAACTACAAAAATGTATCTATATTTTTTTAATAGATGTACATGTACTGATTCGTACAATTTAGAAGGTGGTAGAGCTACGCTGATGCTATTACTGGTTTCAGCATGAATGGGTCCGCTCGCCCGGGGTAGTACCACCCTCTCACAGAAAACCGACATGAAGTAACAGTGGTTGCACTGTTGCGTTTCGTTCGGTCAGTGAGAGCGCCGGAGGCCCACATATTTAAAAGGCCGGCAACGCACTTGCGACTCCACTGGTGTTGCTAGTGTCTACGGACGGCGGTGATCACTTACCATCAGGTGACCCACCTGTTCGTTTGCCTCCTATAATATAAAAAAAAAATCGTAAGACAATAAAAATTTAATAGATGATTAATTTCATATTTTTTTATTCTCAGTTTGTTACAAAAGGATTAACAGCGCCATCTATTTGTTTATCACTATTAATACAATAAAGTGAAGTATTTTCTGAAGTTTACATCAACGATCGTTAATAAGTAATCGGTGATCGCTTTGCTAAGATAAACAACCATAAACTTCTTTGAAGGTCTTTTAAAAATCAACTAGTGAAACTACTAAGCTGAGAAAACTATCTTTAATATTATTTTATTCCATAAATCCATATTCGTCACATAAAGCCTATAAATGAAGTCCCCGTGGAGATTCATTTAGTGGTTTTAGAGATAAGCATTATCAAACGCAGAGTTTTAAAAAATTGTATTATCGCAATCTGTCACACTCCCTAATCCACCGGGAATCGATTTTGGAGAAATATTTTTAATATACAGACATGACGGTGCTACAGTTTTATTATATAGTAAAGAATATCGGCAAAATAAAAAAGACTTTTAACCTTTCTAGACGGTAGAATTTGAACTTTTTCCAGAGAAAACACCGAGAAGAAAGAAATTAATCTATAATTAAAAGTATTAGAGGAAAATACTAATACTAAAAATTCCAATAATAAAGAAACCTGGACTAAGCGCTACAGTAACAAAAAGCAGAACAATGATTTGAATGCGTTTCATTATTTCTCATATGAAGGAACGTTTGCCAACGACGCCATTGACGGATTAATCTCATGGGGGAGTAGACTAGTACTCTAAGAAATCAACAAGACTTCTGTATAATAAGAGTCTATGGTTCTCGTGAAATGAATTATACTAGTTCTGTGAAATACGTTTGAGGAAAATAGAGTCTTTAACGATGAATTTACGAAATCTCATGAAACGTATTTCAGACAACATTGTCAATAAACCAAGGACATTGTTGCCCCGGGCAGCGGTAGTGCAATATCGTGCGAGCCAATAGCACGCTAGTCTCCCTATAGTTATATTATGTACGAAAACTAGGCAGCACGGATGAAAGATCCCAATCGGGTGAGTGCCCTAAGCGCTCCCCTTAGTAGTCCGGTGAAACTGTGAAGGCCACAATGGCTGGCAGTGTAGGCCAGTTCGAAAAAAAAAAAAAAAAAGGATGAAAGATCATTAATTAGTTTCTTCTGTTTTTATATGAATTGAAAAATAATTTACCTTACTATAATTATGAATTTATACTACATTCATTTTTTATAATACAAATCAATTTACATCATTGTTATTTTTGTATGAGACAAATCAACACGCTGTTAATATAAACGGTAATTTGTCATATGCTAACTGGTAGTCCGATGAACTAAATAAAAGAACGTTCTAATTGGTCCCCCCGCCAAATTATTTTTTATTTAAAATAATAATATAACTGATCTAGCTAAAAGATGTTTTGCTCCGATAAAGGCCCCTCGCCTAATTCGTATTCATTTAAATATGGCACGTTTTACTAATGATATAGCAATGGAAAATATCCATTATCCCAAGGAGGGTTGATGTCAGGCGGCGGCCGATCGTAAAAAATTAATCCAAATCGTACATCACAACATGACAAACATGTTGTGCCGACCCTACTTAGGCAGGATAAGGGTGAGAAGATGATGATGTAGATGATGATAGCAATGGAAAAAATGATTTCACCGCTATACGAACCTAATAATAAAAAAACCATAATTTCCATACCTAATTATGACCCCGTGAGTCCAAGTGTGAATGAAAGTAAAAAACACCAGCAGACACTGCTCACGAACCACTCTCCTCCCCGTTTCACCCGTCCAAAGCGAACAGTCCTACCCGATCGGATTTACGCGACACCGTATCTTGTTGACCCTTGATATTAATAACACATCAACACCTTTGATGCCAAAAGTGTTACGACCTACTTTTTTTTATACTATAGGGGGCAAACGAACAGGTGGGTCACCTGATGGTAAGTGATCACCACCGTCCATAAACACTAGCAACACCAGGGGAGTCGCAAGTGCGTTGCCGGCCTTTTAAATAAGTGTACGCTCGTTTCTTAAAGGTTTGTAATTTGTAATGGCTTCGAAACACCGCCGCTGGAAGTCGATTCCACAAGGTCGTACTTCGAGGCAGAAATGATCTTGCATAAAATACATTTATAGTACCTATATATATGCAACCGAATAACAACAATAAAATTAAACTCATCGACCAGTGAGCACTTAGCACGCACACACACACACACGTATTTATATTGTTTGGCTCGTTTACGCTTCATTGGTTTCCGAGAACCCTTTTGTTATAAGCGTGCAATATCTGCGGTAACTCCAATTGATGGTGTTGACTTAAAACGTGCAAAGATCATGATTAAAGACAATAAATCAAAATATATTGCATAGTAAGTCTAATATAATAGCTCAAGTAATGTCGAATGTCGATAACATATCAATTACGAACAAGTATTATAAAACGGAATTAACAGCGTAAGAATGTTTCAATGAGAGGATACAAAAGAAAGTGACACATTTTTTTTTTTCGAACTGACCTACACTGTTAACCTGGCAAGGTCGCTACAGTTCCACCGGACTACTAAGGGGAGCGCTTAAGGCACTCACCCGATTTGTTCAGGCGATCAGCGCAAGGGCACTCGGTGCACCTCGGACCGAAAATGACACAAGGATCATGACGATGTATACAGGTAAATACGAAATGCAGAAAATCTCGGTAGAGTAGAAAAAAAAATGTCGATTACATTGAACAACAACCGTTTGAAGTTATATCAAATAGTCAAAATAGAATACCAAAGTGATTTGCCTTAGCACGCATGTTCAGAACTCACAGCATACAATCAGTGATTCATATAGAATATGTAAAACCCGTTTCAGAAAAGTGAAAATGAACTCCCTTGTATTTCATTTATCAATATTCAATATGTTGAGAATTCAATCATAGACACAGAAAAATGTAAACACAAAGCTATAGTAACCATAGTAATTGTTAAACGTTAATATTTTCTCGTGCCAACTGAAAAGGCAATCATATAGCGTTGTCTAAAACTTGTCTTGTCTACTTAAAAGAAAGACGACTGCGAGAAATCATAGCTGAATCCAGTTGTACTTGTGAGAATGTAATTACAATATATATATATATATATATAGATATTGTCAGATAAATAAATTATGAATGAATAAAAGCTATGAGTATACCATCGAATGCTAACAAACCTTTAGAATCGAAATTGTCGTAAACTCCATAATCCATAAAGATTCATCATCACCTTCTCTTCGAAAGCGGATTGTTAAAAAAAAACAAACCCTAAACGAAAACTTTGGCTGAAGCACCATATATGATGACTTTGTGCCGGAAGAAACTTCGTCGGTATATATTAAGATATCAGTGGCTTAAATGCACATGATAGAACGTGGATCATGATCATATGGGTTCTTAGCTTTTCGATGCTTTGAAAAATAACGTAATGACATTTCACAAAGGTAATAAAACACGATTCAGGCTGATTAATGGCATACGACGAGAATCTGTTTCTGACATTAGTTTTTAACTAAATTTTAAAATTTGCATCTCGTAGTCTTTGAAAAACGACTTGGAAATTCTGAATAGGTTGTATATATGTAATAGAACGTTTGTTACGTTATATATATGTACATAGTTCATCCACTCGTATTTTAATGCTATTTCTGATCTTAATATGTAAAAAAATATATAAAGTATCATAACTCGAGGATTAAACAAATGTCATCTTTGGAAGCTGTACGCAATACATCGGTCATGTTAAAATTGTTTCACACATTTTAAGTTTTTAGCTATATTTGTTTAACAAAACCTAAAAGCAATATAGCAAATATTTATAGCGTATTATTTTTATTAATTACACACTTATAGTGAACAAAATTTCATCACTATCTGGTAAAAATAAAAGATATACGTATATATATATTGTGACATTTTTTTTCTGATTTTTTATAAATATTTTTGGCATCCCTATTTATTGTTACTTCATTAACAACAAACTTATGCTAGAAAAAGTTTTAAATTTGAATACAGAAACAACCAGGCATTATTTTTTTTAAGTCTAATTTTAGTTTCTATTTCTATAATAGATGCCGCCTCTCACAAAATTTGGTAATCTTAAAATGTATCATACCGTACAATAAATACTGTTCTCAATCTATAATTCAGACTCGTGTACATACTATTTTCTTTTTATTCCTTAACATGTTTAGTGTTATAGCCAACAAAATGTATCTAATCAAAGAACATAGTATTAAATTTCAATGTATGAAACTATAACATTAACTATTGGTCGTCCAGTGGTCGATATTCACTATTCTTTTCTTTTTAGTTTGAACGTTATTGAAGTTCTTTTGGCAAGGAATACCCAAAGGATGTAGACCATGAATATGAGCCACCTTCGACTGGCTCACAAACTATTATTATAATTGCCGATCTTGTAGTTGAACTGAAGAACGTTTCGGATTTATCTCGCAGGGTTTATAGCAAAAGACTTGTTTTTACGTAGTAGCGAAGAGTGCTCTTGTTTCCTGTTGCGATGTCGAATCACCACTATCGAGTATGCCGCCCGCGCCTGTATTCATCGTCTCCCCCTAGCTGCGTAATTACTGCATGTAGTAATTATATTCTGTACTATTCCGTTGTACTAAAAGACGTCCATATAAAAAGTGAGTGAATGAATGAAACAGAAGTCAATAGGGTGGTGATCCTAAAAAAATTCGCAGAATTAACAGACTGACATTCATTTGTCATTTTATATTATGACATAACCGTACTGTAAAGGAAAGATTTATTCTCATTTTCTCCGTTACTAAACCCGTGTGAAACTGGAGCGGGCATCTAGTATACGGACAGTTAAACAAGCCCTCATTCCTGTACTCCTATTCCTCATTTCAAAACCATCACAACGAACAGGAATGGTGTACTACATTGCTATTAAATTCTTAATATGGAACATAGATGTCGCTTGTACAGCTTTTATTTAATTTCACATTACCTCTGTAAAGGAGAAACTATAGATTAATACATTTTATATACCAGCAATAACTCGCGATCTCCTTATAATATATTAACGGAAATCTAATTTTGCTTTTTTTTTTTTTTAAATAGTTCCTTAGATATCTAACTGGCATATGTCTAACTCACTGGCAGATAACTGATGATGTATGCATCAGTTATCTGCCAGTGAAAGTCTAGTTAACATTTTAGAAGATTAGCCGAAACAAACAGACAAAAAATTTAGAAACTATTTTTTTGTATGTTTCCATTTTACAGATATGTAGAGAAAAGGGAATTTCCCACTTGGAACATTTGGTTCTAATCAGTGTCAAAATAAAACTCAAACACACAAGTTTTTTACATTTATTACCTAACAACCTTACAAATCTAATTAAAGTAAAACTACCAACATAAAAAAAAAAACAAATGTAAACTTATATACTATCTGTGACTACACGTTTATTAATTCGGTCAGTCAGATCAATATTAAGTACTTATTCACATAATCATACGAAATATAAAGAAATCAAAAAGTAAGTTGTATATATTAATTGTAGTATGTAGTACTACATAGTAACTTTCTTAATTTATTACCAAAAAACCTTACACATGTAAATAAAGTAAAAAAAGAAACAACAAATGTAAACTAATGTACTATCTGTGAGATCCGTTTTAAAGCTACACGTTTATCGAATCTGTCATTCAGATCGACACTAAGTACTTATTTATATAATAATAGTAAATAAAAAGGAAACAAAAAGTAAGTTATATATATTAATTGTAGTAAGTACTACATAGTAAAGTAACACTGGAAAATGTCAAACTTCTATATATTAATAATAGGACAAATAAATCACAGCAATGTTGTTCGGTGAGACGAGTCGTAAGGATCTGCTGCTGACAGACTGAAAACGTCATCAAACAATGGCACTCTATCGTATAACCCATGGTTACCAAGATAAACCAGTCTTGGATACGGCAGCCCTGAAATCAATTTCAGACAGGAGGTTAATTAAGTTCGTGATTTCGTAATGCTTCATACAGGGATTATTGTACAAGGTTATCGAAGCCACGATGCTTTCCCACTAAAAGGCAGTAATACTATCGTAAAACATCTTCTATAATATTAATATGAATCGCTGATTGTGTTGGCTAAGCGCAAATCTCGAGAGCAGCTGAACCGATTTCGCTAATTCTTTTTTTAGAATATTCCTTGAAGTACGAGGATGGTAAATTAAGAAGAGAAAATTTTAAAAAATTGCCTGAAAAACTCTTAAAACAACACTATTCTATTCTCCCATACAAACGATTCGTAATAATACTTAAAAGTCAATATGAACTTTAATACCATATAATAAAGTTTAAGTGTTAGTGAAGAGGTTCCGGGAGAGCAAAACAATTGAGTGACGTTAGTATCGTATAAATATTAATGTCAATATCTATAATATAAAAATGAATCGCGAAATATGTTGCTAAGCGCAAATCTCGACAGAAGCTGAACCGATTTCGGTAATTCTTTTTTTAGAATATTCCGTGAAGTACGAGGATGGATCTTACGGAGAGAAAAATTAAAAAAAAATACCTGAAAAAGTCTAAAAACAACACTTTTCTATACTCCCATACAAACGATTCTTAATAATACTTAAAACTCAATTTGAACTTTAATACTATAGTATAAAGTTTAAGTGTTAGTGGAGAGGTTCCGGGAAGGCAAAACAACTGAGTGACGTTAGTATCGTAAAAATATGAATGTCAATATTTATACGATGGTCCCGAATAGCAAAATAAGTATTAAAAAATCAACTGTTAGGCGTTACGAAGTTCGCCGGGTCAGCTAGTTTATCAATATTTATACCATGGTAAGATTTAATATTATATATCGTCTCGAATAGCAGAATATAAAAAAAAATCGACTGGTAGGCGGTACGAAGTTCGCCGAGTCAGCTAGTATTTTAATATAATACCACTGCTGGGCAAAACTTTCTGCTTGGAAGAAACAACTTACATAATCATCTCTTCACCCCACATTATTGTAGTAAATAAAGAGAAATCAATAGTCACATAATTTAGTGGTACTACGAAATAATTCCAAAGGGGCTTGATGAAAGGAGCGCTCCCGATCGTAAAAATTATGCCCAATCATACATCACATCGTGAGAAACATGTTACACCGACTCTACATAGGTGGGAGAAGTAGTTATAAGTAGTAAGTATAAAAACGTGTAAAGGACACGCGAAACTAGTTATGTTTTGTGTCTGTGTGTGTGTTTGTGAGTGTGCCTGTGTGTCTGGGAGTGTGTCAGTGTGTGTGTCTGTGTGTTTGTGTTTGTATTTGTATATGTATATGTATTTGTATTTGTATATGTATTTGTATGTGTATATGTATTTGTATATGTATTTGTATATGTATTTGTATATGTATTTGTATATGTATTTGTATATGTATTTGTATATTGATTTGTATTTGTATATACATATACATAGATGTATGTTTTGGTTAAGTTTAGATTTAGTAATTATAAATAAAAAAAAATACTTTAAGCAATTCAAGTACTAAACACAAATAAATATTATAAAACAATGTAGTTTTTCCTATCAGTGTTCTCTTTATTTCTTTACTTCTTCTAAACTATGTAACGGTTTTTGTATACGATGTTTTCGCTGTTATTTAGATTGTTACTGTTGCCTGCGAACGATTTTTAAATAGCACGCCCATCAAGACAAAAGTGTTGTTTTTATTGCACAAGTTTTAAAAGTAAGTAACTAAAGAGTCACCGTCAGTCGCTCCTCAAAGTTTGTCTGAATCATCTAATTGGTCTGCAAAATAAAAAAATTCAGCAGCCTTGGTTTATAGCACCTGTTCCCTAATTTTTGTATTTATAATACATGTATACTTAACTAATATATAATTGAAAAAAGAAGTGAAGTGTAGAGGTTTTTGGGCACATACATGAGTAACTGGCGAAACTTTTTCAGATACATAAAAATACTGCACCACAGAACGGTAGAGCATAAAAATACTTAAAGAAAAATCTCCGATGTATATATCTATCTCCTGACACAGCGTAGGTAATTCTTATCTTTTGCCTATTATATAAAAAATATTGAGTTATTGCGATACTATTGTTACAGATGTAGGTAGTATTGTTTCTTATATAATTAAATAGCCTGAGCATTTAACGTAAATCAAAATTATCATATAAAATTAATTCGTTCAGTTTTGTAAACTTACTATAATTTTATAAACTTTATATTGTATACAAATATCGTGATAATATTTGTCTCAGACAAACGGATCAAGTCTCTAAGACGTAAAACAAAAAAAAAGATTAATCGAAATCTGTCCAGAAGTTCTTGGGTGATACATATCAAATATAACCAGTTTCACTCTGATTCGTCTTTGAACATCAACGGACTGGTGTTTAATGGTCCTCTCGCTGTACATTTACTGTAACTTATAAAACAGTACTTGTATAGTTTTAATAAAAAGTGCTATAAGCGTGATGAATATATTAAGCGTAACAGAACCTGTGCAAGCTTGCCTACGGAAGCACTACTGCCTCACCCCATCGTTCTTCGTCTTTTCAGCTTCGGGTACATCAGTTTTATCAGGAAACAGAGCTTTTCTAAACAAATTCGCATCATCATCTCCAAAGAGTTCATAGGTTTTCCCAGTGATAGTAACCTCTTTGCACAGGAGTGGCCTGTCGGAAGGCACCGGACGCTCTATAGGGTTTGCAAATAAAGAGGAGTCATTCCAATCGGCGGCATATGTGAGAAAAGAGGTCTTGAAGAAATAAGAACGATCATCCTGATCAAGCTTCCCGGCCCCGTCAATTGGATTTTTGTCTAATATTGTTGAGGAATCAAAACTGGAGGGCGTCGGTATAGGATCTGGCATAGGTATCGAATCTGGTATAGATATCGAATCTGGTATAGATATCGAATCTGGTATAGGTATTGGATCTGGTATAGGTATCGGATCTGGCAAAGGTATCATTTCTATATTTTTATATACAGAATTATTCGATTCAGACATTTTAGATTTAGCCATTGGGGAAGTTACGAATGGCGGTCCTGAAAAAAAAAATAGGAAAATACATAAGTACAAAATTCAAAAATGATTGTAAGAAACACTATATTTGAATATGTGAAAGAAATTCTAAGCATTGTCGATTCCTATGTTACACATTTTTATTGAAACACTATAAACTAATATATCATTGGTTTTGGTTGAAATTGATCCAGCTCATTTTACAATTCAGGTAGACGTACCTATTATTGTACATTGCCAGGATTCAGCATTGCTAGCGTGACATGAAACTACGTAGATTAGACAGATTCGAAAATCCGACTATACCTCTTGTAGTTTTGTGATACGCCTCCGAACAAAACGGATTGTATATGAATATACACTATACATACCTGAACAATATCTATTGTACATGATCAGGTCTGCGACCTCGTCCGCCTGAGACATTGGCTGCGGCCATGTTACTGATGATACCCTAGGTTCTAAGGGTGCCCAAGGTGTCGGTGGAATTTGATAGGTTTCCGTAATTCCATACGATGGCGTCGTTTCGTATGTCGAAGGAATTTGATAGGATGGCAAGATTTGATATGAGTGGTGCATGAAAAAAAAATCCTCATATAGTGGCGGCGCCTGGGAATCATACAACGCCAAGCACGCCTGAGGCGTTGATACTTTCTGCATTAACGGCACCGGCGGTGTTACTAGTGCCTGTGTAACTGGTGGTGGTGGTGGCCAAGACTGTGGTTGTGCTCGACACATTAGTGGCGGTGGCGCATGAGGCAGTGGTAGCGCCCAAGAGGTCGGTGGCGCCCCAGACATTGGTGGCGCCCGAAAGGCTGGTGGCGCCCCAGACGATAGTGGCACTCCAGACAATGGTGGCGGCCCAGAAAATGGTGGCGGCCCAGACAATGGTGGCGGCCCAGACAATGGCGGCGGCCCAGAAAATGGTGGCGGCCCAGACAATGATTGCACCCCAGACAATGGTGGCGGCCCAGACAATGGTGGCGCCATAGACAATGATGGTGCCCCAGACAATGGTGGCGGCCCAGACAATGGTGGCGGCCCAGACAATGGTGTCGGCCCAGACAATGGTTGCACCCCAGACAATGGTGGCGGCCCAGACAATGGTGGCGGCCCAGACAATGGTTGCACCCCAGACAATGGTGGCGGCCCAGACAATGGTGTCGCCCCAGACAATGGTGGCGCCCCAGACAATGGTGGCGGCCTAGACAATGGTGGCGGCCCAGACAATGGTGGCGGCCCAGAAAATGGTGGCGCCCCAGACAATGGTGGCGGCCCTGACAATGGTGGCGGCCCAGACAATGGTGGCGCCCCAGACAATGGTGGCGCCCCAGACAATGGTGGCACCCCAGACAATGGTGGCGCACATGATACTGGAGGCACCCGATAGTTTGGCGGTACGCCAGACACTACCAGAGCCCAAGAAGTTAGTTTTGGCTCACACACTGGCTTTTCCTCGTGCACTGGCTGTCCATCAATATTTGGTGGCGGCATAGACATCGACTGTCCCTCAAACACTGATGTCGTCGTAATTATCGGCTTTCCCTCAAGAACTGTTAGAACCGTGGGCACCGGCGGTGCTGTACACTTTAATGGTGTCTCAGAAGTTGGTGGTGCTTCATGCGCTGAGGACCCAGCGATCGATAACTGTTTGCTTATCGACGATGCCTGTAAACGTAAATAAATTATCAATTTATTTTTTATTATAAACAAATCTGAGGCCTAGCTGAGATACAGCGCCGCTCTAAAGCCTTCGTTACTCTCTATCTACTATCTCTTCTCTATAATTATTTTCGTATTATTAACATGCGAATATACATATTTTTTTCTTCCTTTCTTACATAAAAAAAGGCTTCTGATCTATAGATCAGGTGTTAGCGATATGTCATCTATCAAGACAACGACAACACATTCACTTTAGTACTTTCACGCTATTTCTTATCAATGCTATGATGAGCTTTACGAAATGTAGAGAACATTTCTCTCTCTCTTTCTCTCGCTCTCTCTCTCTGTCTCTCTTTCTCTCATTTTCTCTCTCTCTCTCAATCAGTCTGAGTATTCGAGAAAAAATTGACATTAGATTATTGTTTTATTAACTAGAACATTTATTATTTCATTTAATATTGAATTCAAAAATATGTTTTGCCTAATCCAAAACAACATGGCTAAACGACACATGTTAAAAAACCGAAGTGGATGCGTTTTTGTTTCGGTTCTCTATTATTAGCATTGCCCAAATGTATGACCAAAAAAACAAATCAATAAATAACATATCCAATTGGCTAAATTGGATAAATAACGACAAAATTTACGCAAAATCACTTCAATTCTTGGAAAATATTGTTAAAATTGCTATTGTCAGAAATAAGTAAGTAATTGAAATCAATATAATACCATGGAAATCACTCAATTATTAGTAATTAATGAATAATATATCATTTTAATGTTGCTAACCTTATGATTATAATTAACAGTAGTCTTAATTATTTTGAATACATTCATTACTATTCTTTATGCCGGACTTTTTTTTTATAAGAAAAAGAATCCTTGTTGTTAGTATTCTTTTATATATGATTATTATTATAAGTTTATAATTGTATGTACATTGAAACCTACATTTAAGTCGTTTATTTCCTGTTATTAATTTCTAATGATACCTAACAATTTATCTTATATAACTTCCATTATCATATAAATTCTAATTAGAAGATTGTAACTAAACTTATCAACCGTATCACAAATAAAGTAACACAAACAACAACTTATTGAAAATACACTGGGTATAGAAAGAGGACACTTGCAATAACAAAGACTCGGATATGTCCGAGGATCAAGGGAACACATATATAAAAAAAAATGCAAGACCAAGACGAGAATTGACTTAGTCTTGGTATTGGTCTTGGTGTTGCGTATTCAGTATCAGTCTTGGTCTTGCATCAAGAGTTTTACAGGTTTTGCAAGTTTTTCAAATACATATTACCCTATTGCTATTTATTAAATTCGTTAGGTTACACTTTAGAACAATACAACAGATAGAGATAGGTATATAAGAACAAGACCAAGACCAATTTTGGGCAACACTACCAATTATAACAGCTAACTGTTATTTCAACGCTGCACCTCCCAAGTACTACTATTCAAGTTAAATCTAAAACTTTCTCATACCTTCGTGCTGGCAACACTGACACGCGTATTTGAACTCGCTTGGGAGTTTCTGCGGCTGTGAGCACGGCGGAATCTGCGACTGTTTATCGGTCCGTTTATCATCTTTATTAGTAGACGTCACTGTTAGGTAAAACAACGTACATTACAAGGTTAATTTAACCCCTCGGCTGATTTTTTAGGACCCAGATGCTCAAAATGGCGGATTACGTTTTTAATTATTTTTTTTTTTTATTTCACCACATCCTACATTGTAATTGTCATGGTTTAGTAAAAACAATACCGGTCAGTATAGTATGAAAATTATGCTGCAAATTCATCTAAGACGTTTCAGTGAAACGAATTGTTAAGCTTATAATATTACATCTTCCCCTTTACAACTTCCATTAAAACATCTTGTGTCATCTGTGATACTTTTATTTCAGCTCAGAGGTATTGATTCAGCCGCTGAGTAAATTAATATAGGTT
Organism: Antheraea assamensis; assembly: GCA_035772565.1. Classification (NCBI taxonomy): domain Eukaryota; kingdom Metazoa; phylum Arthropoda; class Insecta; order Lepidoptera; family Saturniidae; genus Antheraea; species Antheraea assamensis. The sequence continues at coordinate 3,055,704 of JAQQSE010000065.1, forward strand.
CGACATGGTGATAGGGCTTTTTCTAATGTTCACCTGGTCAGCTACCACTCTCAAATTGAAAACTGTCACGCTAAAAGTCAGTCTTCCTCTAGATTTAACGTATTCATTTAGGTCATTTCTTTTAACATCAAATGAGATCTCTGTCTGTTCCCTCAGTTCTAAAATTACGCAAAGAATTATGATAAGATTTTCACTACCGTTTAGAATATTTCATCCAGACAGTTGATACGTAAAATATGTGCAGATTTAATATTTATGTAAACTAGAGAAAAGTCGACGTATTCTAATGGTGTTGTAAGGAATTTTCAGATGTCCACATTACTAATGTTGGTTAAATCTTTTATAATATATATATAAATATAATATACTACAGATGACAGATACAGAGACGCTATTTGGTAAATATAGTATCAATCCTTATGCAATGAAATACTTTCTTCGCATTAGGCATTTAAAATTACACGCAGATAAAAACACTGTTTATGTAATTTATATGACAAGAACATAGTGTCGCTTATAGATTGGTCTAATATCTCTATTAATAGTGAACGTTGTGAAAAGCTATTCAACCCAATTCTTTATTCTCCGTCCCGTCACAAAATTACACGCCTCATACTTCAGAAACACGATATCACCACAGCCTCTAACCTCGCCATTGATTTTAGAATGTACTACGATTTCTATTAAGCACAATGTTTACTACATTGTTTGCAATGTTAGTATAAAATAGAGACAATCTCAATTTCTTGATAAGCTCACATTCATATGGGTTGCCTTTAATATTCAAGAAATCAATTTAATTTCCTATAGTCAACGTCTGGTCATCGCGTATTTACTTCTGTCTATTTATTATATTGTAATCGGTATACGTGACGCATCGTAACGACTCGAATAAGATTAGTACTTAGCAATAGTAGCACTACTCCACTTCGTCTAGCAATAGAATAGAAGAATAGTTCGTTAAAACACTTTCACGTATAAGTATAAATTATTATGCGACGAACTGATAATGTTTTTAATAGTATTCACCTAGTTAAAGAAAGGCATGATACATCATGGATTCTAGATGAAAGCATCCTATGCTTCTAATAACCTGCGATGCGAATCTACTACTACAGGCTAATCACTCAACTTAATCATCTGCAGAAGTGACATGATTTAGAATTATTTTACGGGCTATACGGCCAAAGGAAATATTAAACTATTTATTTTAGTCTAAAAACGTACAATTAGCGCTGATCCATACTGTCTTCTTTTTATACACTGGCTTCATTTTCTTAATCGCTTCGTTTTTCTTTTCTGGCTTCTTGCTATCTCAAACTACTTCAGCGTTTTGGGATGTTGACGTGTTACTGTTTATTTTTCGAATGCATCTGACTTAGCTGCTACAACTTTGCTTGCAATTGACCTAAGTGTTACGTAAAGAATAATAATTTAAAAAAATGTATAAGAAGCTTGAAGAAGTTTTTTGACGTCGATATAAATAAGGAATCTTAATACACATTTTACCCATTTTGAATCGAGTCACAAGTTCGAACTTAAGTTAAATATTATGGATAAAATTTGAACAAATAACATGCACAATGGACATTCGTATATTAAAATTAAACCAACTCAAAAATACTTTATTTATTTGAGACCCTAAGGAGTCACTTATGAAAGTGAAAATTACCACCGGTTCGGGAAACAACCCAGTCATCAAGATGAACTGGCAAAAAACCTGGATCTGGTTTCATCATACAATACTTTACATTACCCTTACGACCCTTTTATGTTACCCTGGAATAACTTGTGAATGATGATGATATCTGGAAATTACGCCTGATCTCTATGCATCCACCATACTGGTCTTAATTATTATTGCAGTATCATGTAGTTCACTGGTGTTTAGATTCTTCATCAAAATGCAACTTTCTCCTGAGGTCATTTTTGGAAATGTATAAATGTTGTGTACACTCCAACTCCTAAAAACGTACTCCTAATTGAAATTCCTACTCTCATTCTGGGGTATAATTAAATGGGAATAAAGTTATTATGACCATAGACAAAACTTTGCGACTTAAATACACATTAACAGAAAATGCATCCACTTTTCATTTCTTAAGACGTATATATGTAACTTTATATGGCCGAAACACCCTAATAGCAAAGTAATATAGCACAAATCGCTTGTTTTTAATCATGATTATGGATTTCATGAATTTTGATTCAATTTAAGTTAACCTTTTAAAACTCTTATTTCCTAATATTATAATTTGTCTGAACTGATATACTTTTCTTCAATACTTATACATCTGAGCAACATGTGGTCTGATGATATCTACATCTGTTTTTCGTATAATTATATTGTCTTTTTATTTGTACTTAGGTCTAAAATTAAAATAAGAAAAGGCATACCTTAATCAGTAACACTTCTATCGCCTTAAGATTCACCTTCTCTTGTACTCTCCTGAAACTAAACAAAAGTTATGTTAATGTGGATCTATATTTTTTCTATCTGAGTTTTAACACTTTACAAACACTTAAAGTATTGAAATATGCATTTATTTTTGATGCTTAAACTTTGTAACATAGCTTTATTCATATTTGGATATAGAAAGCATTGATATAGATATTTTAAAGAAATAATTAAACCCAACTCACAGTACTTTTAATACTGCAGACTTATACTAATACTTCTAATAACTAAATGGTAGGTACAACGAAATATTATTTTTTTTCATTCACCTACTTTTATGTCAAAGGCATTAGACAAAAATATTTAAAAACTAAATATACTACTAATTATTACTTGGTAGTATAGACACATTAGTAGGTTTTATATATTATATTCGAATTATTTTTATCTTATACTAAGTAGATTTATATTATAATTTTTTTCTTTTTTTTTTCAATCATTTATTCGAACCAGAAATGTCAAATTGGCGCTAGTTGTATAACATGGTTCATTCTATAATAAAGCATAGTCTTCCATTACGTATTCGAAATATGACTTATATGCAAATAAATGAGGACGACACACTGTTGTGCTTCAAATAACAGTAAATAGTAGGAATAATAAAATAACGGAGCTGTGGTATATAATTCGCCTCATACATTTTATTTCTAAAAATTGACTGATGTTACGTTGGAAATATTGCTATATACCGATTTGTAAATATACAGGTAAATATAAGTAATGAAACCATATTAAACAATATTCTCATCATCATCATCATCATATGTATTCATTCCTAATTCCTATTGTGATTCGAATCAAAACAATCTCTGAAGCGATTACGAGTTTGTAAACGTTATACGTATTACGTAAAAGCAACAGCTTGTAATAGAAAAACGCCATAGGCATTTTCAATACTTGTACTTTTTTTTAAACCATTATACCAACAGTTAACTTTTTGTTGTAGTACTGGGAGCTGCAGGTGGACAAATTGATTTTCCTGCTGATTCTAAACTACAATTTCAATGATATACCCCGAACACAAATAATTTATTATATTGAAAGAGAAACTGATAGACTTTCTTTTACCTATTATATTTTCGTTTATAGGAATTGAACACCAGCACAACCTTACTAAAAATTCAGCTATACTTTCAATTATCCTATTGCATAAAAACTCAGTATCAAAGCAGAGAGTAACAGCGATGAAAGGTTACAATAATAAAGAAAAACTATTTCAAGAACCTTATTAATATTCTTCTAATTAATTATTATTTATGTTTTATTAATTCAATTTTATACTGTTTACATACAGATGGATTACAGTTACTGGTTTATCAATAGAGATCAATTTGTAATAGATTTTAAACTTACACACATGTTTAGCTGTGTTAACAAAGCTGAGGTTTCTAATATTGTTAAATGAATAAACATTGCGTTCTAATAAATATATGGTTTAGCCAAGAGTTCATTATTTTTTGCACCCTTAGTGAAATTAACCCTGTTAGTAGTTAGAACATAAATATATGGTTTAGCCAAGAGTTAATTATTTTTTGCACCCTTAGTGAAATTATCCCTGTTAGTCGTTAGTACTCATATTCTTAACTAGAATCCTAAACAAAGCATGTCTTTAATTCACTACAACTATAGAATCCCATTAATGCTATCATTGACCACTAACCAACTGCTCTAGTACAAATCCAGGGTTAAATGACAAATGATGGATTTGGTTAAACTTTGTAAATTATACACCATTGTCGTTTGAAATCAGAAATCATAAACTCCAGTGGTCTTAATCAAAAGCAAAACCATGTCAAGCGGTTGACATTAAAATAGAAATATTCTAAATACAAATTATGTTTCACTCTCTATTGGCGGAAACCATGTTCACATTAAAATGGGATGTACATACTTCTGAATTAATAAGTTGGTATAGTAAATTGTCTGTATTGAATTCTATGAGGTAAAACTTAATCATTTTGATTCAATCATTCTCTATCTACATTAAAATGTGAAGTACATACTTCTGAATTAATAAGTTGGTATAGTAAATTGTCTGTATTGAATTCTATGAGGTAAAACTTAATCATTTTGATTCAATCATTCTCTATCCACATTAAAATGAGAAGTACATACTATTGAATTAATAAGTTGGTATAGTAAATTGTCTGTATTGAATTGTATGAAGATAAAAGAGAATTATTTTGATTCAATCATTCTCTATCTTATGTCAGCTTATTATAAAATTACTACATGGTAAATAGGTGAATGAATGAGCTACGATATTAAAAAAATTTAAACACTGATTATTCAAGTAACTTCGCCAGTCGATAATTGAGTAGCTATATACATTGTTAATGAAAGGTATACTGTTAAATATACTGGTATACTATTAAGTTGTTTTGTAGTATTTGATGACTGTAGATATAAAATTAAGAAATATCAGTACATAATGAATTGATATTTCGTCTAATTTTTTACAATTATATAGGAGAGGAATAATTTGTATAATACTAAGGAATAACGTTGTATACATAACTATACTTCAAGAGGAAGGCTTTTTATTTAAATTTTAGACATAACTCTGTGACTAATATGCCAATTAATAACTGTGTAACTACAATTTGCTATTATGAGAAATTGTTAATTCGGACAATCAAAAATAACTAATTACATATTTCCATCCAATACATGATGATATCCAAATACATCATCACAGGTGTCTCCAAGAACTATGTAATGGTGAGATAGGCACCAGCCAGTAGATAGAACATAGATAGATATTTGATCACAGTAACCTTATGAAATATTTAGTTTTATCTCGTTTTTTCTTATTTTATTCTTAATGTTTTTTTTTATATAAATTTTGTTATGTATTCATTAATTAAAATAGACTAATCAGCCAACCTTTATTAAGCTAAAAATACAGTTTAAAATAGTAAATAATGCACAAGGTTTATTATAAATTTGTATATTTATCTTTAGATATTTATGTGCTGATACTGCTAAAAAATTATAAATATCTATTGTGTATAACAGGGCACAATAAAATAAAAGATAATTCTTTACAGTTTTGCTAGTCTATGTCATTTAGTCAAAGCATAAAATCAAATGTTTTGTATGATTATATTTTTCATATACATTCACCGGGAAACTGTTTTAAGAAAAATCTGATTTAGCTTATGTTATCATTGATATTGCTTGATTAGTTTTTTAATTTTATGCTCATTATTATCTAACCTTATGGTACTCCTAGACCGAACGATTTTCAAAACTCAAAATAAAAAAATATATATATTTATTATCTGATTATACTAGCTGTTGCCCGCGGCTTCACTCGTGTCAACTTAGATTTAACGTATTGCTTAGAAACAGTACTTATGCAAGAAAAAATATATTTTGTATTAGTGTATTGATATAGAGTATGCAAAATTTTCTTATAATCACTCGAGCAGTTAAGGCGCGAAAACGCAACAAGCAAACTGGCAGTTGGAATAATAAAGTAGTTTTGCCCGTGGCTTTATACATGTTTTTTTATTTATGAAGATAAACATAATTTTACAGAAATCTACTTACATTAAACACTTATGATGTTTTTTTTTTTTAAACTATCACTCCACAGTTCAAGGTCGCGTTTAAAAAGATGCCAAATGTGCTTTATTTCAATTTTAAAAGAATGTAGTCATTACAGATTTCGTTTAAAAATAGTTGATTTGAAACGTTTTAGGGTTACTGCAGTTAATATATTGTCCCTGCCTATAAACAAAGAATGTGTGGAGATTTAACAAACATTTTCCTTTAATTTGTAAACATTAACTTTAATTTACAATTTTAAAAGATATTAACTGCAGGCTAACATGCACTTCTGCAATATAAAACTCATTACAATCAGTGAAGTTGTCTTTAAGTTAAATTCAGACTACGCATAAATAGATCGGTAATTGTTTCGTTAGTCTATACTTATAATAAAAGAATAAAGTGCCGATGTCCTATATATTAATATATTCAATAAAAAAATACTCGGTAGGGCTTTAAAATCAATCGCAGAACACATTTCCCTCGTTTTTAAATTTTTTACCTGACTATTTACCGTCTTTACGGACATCACGCAAAAACTACCAAATGGGTTATGTAAAAGTTTCGATATAGTAATAATTGATACAGAGGGATGACATACTCGTATATGATTTACTGGTACCATATGTGTACGTGTGGGAAAATCAAAGATCTGCATATATTACACCCTTTCATATAAAATTGGCGTTTTATATTGAGAAAGTGAAGTGAAAAGATTTTTATGAAATGATATATTTATTCAATTGAAGTATGTACCCTTATTATCTATGTACTTTCGCTATTTTATAGGTAGTTCATAGATTCCATTGCTGAAAAAATTTGTTGAAGCGAGAATCAATAAAATCTTTGAAGGCGGTTTGGACTGCCTCATCGTAGTTTGTTTTTCTTTTCCCCTTCAATAAATTATCCATATTCCGACGAAAGTGGTATTATGTTCAGTAAGGTCCGGCGCGTGTTGGTATCGGAGACATTCTAACTACAGTTAGCAACCGTCTGTTGGGCTAAGTATGGCCTCTAGCGTTTTCCTGAAACAGCAGTGAGCTAGACGCTTTACGTCTAGTTAGATAACATGTATGTACATACATATTAGTACATTTTACTAATAAATTTAATTCATTTATATTATTTTATTATACATTTTTCAATTCAAATTTAATTAACATGCTTCAATCCAAAGTTAATCATGTTCATGCAGAATTTCGATAGAGGGGTGACATTTTTTATAGTGCCCACGGACGGTGCTACGGTTGAATGCGGCACCGTATACAAATGAATATTATATTTATCGGGTTTTCTGTTAGCAATACATGTAAAAATGTTTTTCTTATATTTTGCTATTAAACTTTTAGTAGGAGAGCTCAAAAAGTAATGTTGGGCTTATTCAAGCGTTTCACATGAATATAAGGTATATAGAATATAAAGTAGGTAAGTGGCAGCCTGCTGAATACACCTACCATATTTAAGCCCTGTATATAGGACCGTGCGTTTAGAGTAACCCTTCATATTAGTAAAAAAAATATCGATTGCCTGAAATACTAAAACGCGTCAAATAAAGGCAGGGTAGGTTAAGTATGAGCTAAAATTAGTGCATTTAAGAAAGGCGTTCCGATCCAGCAGCCGTCGCGTACGGAATTGTCAGCTGCGCGCTAGATGTTGTTCTGCGAACTAATAAATTGTCGTTCAGTTGCGCAGTACTATCGAGTGATTCATAGCTTGATGCTATTGTGTTTTTGAACTTCTATTACATCCGAGAAACGCACCTGTGTGAAGAGTTTTGTTTTGTGCGATTGTTAGTATGACCGTAAAACGCACTTTTTAGTGCGATCCACGTGTTAAAGTTAACGGTGACAACGAGTGAGTGGAGCGTTTCAAAAATTCGTTTTAGCGCACTTCCCTACCCCTCAGGCAGAGAAGTTGTTTCATATCGCACCTTGCCAGTCAAGCCACGGAAAGGCATCACTAGAGGAACAATTCGATAGGCTGCGACAACTTAACGCTACTCGCGCCTCAGTGTTATTCACGGAATTCATTAACTATGTCCATACCGCGTCCTCGGAGAATGATATATGCGTGCCCCCTTAAACCAACCGCGAAATCTTTAGCGTCATTGGCGTCACCTTTGTCTCAGGAGATCCCAGAAGATAGAGGAGTACTCGAAGCTCCCATCCCGAGTTCTAGCTCTGATTCCGACATCGAGCTCGATACCGACGTGACCCCTGTAATCACGAATGATGGTTTCACGACCGTAAACCAAAGGCGGCAACGGCCCGTTCCCGTCACCTCGCACACCTTAGATTCCAAATCGGGTACGGAAAACCCGGTAACTAAGAAACTACAAGCAAAAAGAGCGTGCTTGCATCTTTCGCCTTCTTCGCGCCATAGTTAGGCGTGTCCCGGTCGAGTTATCGACCGATGATGTCTCACGCTCCCTTATGGAGCAAGACTTCCCTGTCCGGGAGGGACATAGGGTGTACCACCCTCGTACCAAAGCCCCATACCCCATTGACCTGGTCGTCCTCGACTGATCACAAGAGGGTAAGGCTATTTTCATCGTCACCTCTGTCTGTGGCCTCACCGGCAACACCATTGAGGCCCCTCGCAAGTCCCTTACCCCGTCGCAGTGCCATAACTGTCAGAGTTATGGTCACTCAGCCCACAACTGCCATCTTCGTCCCAGGTGCGTTAAGCGACTAGGAGATCACCCTACAAAGGAGTGCGCACACACTCCCGAGCCCCCGAGCTGCGTTCTCTGCTGTAACGCAGGTCAGCCTGCGAACTATCGTGCGTGCCCCCGCGCGCCTCGCACACAACTTTCCCGTCAAGATCACCACCCCGTGGTATTACAGTTAGGTTCGAGTTCCGACATCGATTCTCAGCCCGCGCGTGGATGACTACGCGGAGGTTAGTAGATATTTTAAAGATAATCCTTCCTCGGTTAGTTTAAATAGAATCACGGACGTATTGGTGTCTAAAGCCGACGCGGATCAGGCTATCGATTCTCTAGTCGACTTTCTTCAGACCGCCGTTAGGGAGACCTCGAAAGAGGTACAGGCGGTGAACGATCGCCACTTTATACTCCCCGACAACGTGAAAGCGTTGATCACAAAAAAGAACGCCGCAACTCGAGCCTACGACACTTACCCGTCCGTGGATAATCGCGATCGGTTACGTTTGTTACGTAAATTAGTTAAAAATCGTATTTCGGAAATCCGAGGTGCCAGGTGGGACAAACTTCTGGAGGAGATCCAGACGTCCCACATGGCGTATTGGATACTGGCACGAAAATTCAAGTCAGATCTCAGTATACCAATGACCCCCGTTAGACAGAGGTTCTGGGTTGCCTTCCGCGTTCGATAGTTCATACAAAGCGGAATGTCTCGAAGCAAATTTAGAGCAGCAATACTTCATCTGGGTCACCATCCTGATACGGGCGCCCTCCACAAGTATATGGGCCCCAGGTGGTGGCCCTCGCTGAGATCCATGGAACCAGATGGCCTCGGTCTTGTCGAGGGTCACTCCGAGGCCCAAACGCTGGATGCGCCCAACCACGATCGTTGTACCCACCGTGGCCAGACGCAACATTGAATCTGACTACTAAGTTTATCTAAGCGAACTCCCTTCGAAAAAGGGATTAAAAAAAAACCCAACCACTATGTGTACCTGGACGTGTGTGGGGTGATCGGTGTTGTGTTGTAAAAACTAGTGTTTGAAAATTTATTGTATAATTTTTGACTGCCCGGTTCTGCGAGAATGGCTAAGTAGGGAGTGGGGCTCCTTGACGTTCTGTCTGGTGCAGGTACTCACCGGCCATAGTTGCACCAGATCGCTCACAGGGAACCCACCGCCGCATATCACGAATGTGGTGCTGAGAAAAATACCGCATAGCACAGTCTGTCTGGGTGTGCTGCGTGGAAGGGGCAGCAGCGCACACTGACCGCTCCAACCAAAAGCGACGGTCGGTACACCATGGGGTTTTAGTCCGTGCAAGTCGGACATAACCCGACCCCGACCCCCCCCCCCAATGCCCAACCAACCCCCCCCCCCCCTAAGTGGGTATTCATATGAGATTTCCCCACGTTCATAAAAAAAACATTGTCAGATTCAAGATGCATGCATAAGTTCGTAAAACATACATGCTTGGTACACGTGTATGTTTCACGAATTTATATATGTATAAAATAATAGTTAACTTAGCTTAGTTACACTTGGGATATTTGGTGAGAGTTCAAGCCGAGGCGCACCGTGCGCCCTTGTGCTGGTTGCCTATATAACATCGGGTGAGTGCCTGAAGCGCTCCCCTTACTAGTCCGGTGTGAAACTTCCCAGGCCAAAGAGACCTTCCCAGGTCAACAGTGTAGTCAGTTCGAAAAAAAAAACATTAAAAAATACTCTAGTGTAACGTAAATGAGTGAAAGGTTACAAATTAAAAAAAAAACGTTGTTTTGACATTTATTGTTTTTAATTTGAAAAATATAATTTATAAATAAAGTAATCTGACGATTTTCAGAAACCGATATACTAAAAATCGTCTACGAAGATAAGAGCGTGCAGCTGGATTAAAGAGTACTCGTATATACCACTCCGTGACACTCTCTTTCCATTTCACATTTTCTCTATGTCCAACTATCCTCGCGGCATCCCTTATCGCCGTCTGTCGCCATGACAACGTCGCAGCTGATCATAGCACATCGCGTCAATGTCATGTCTATGACACTGGCTTGTTTGTCAATCATAGTTATTTTTGTGAATAAAATTTTCAGAGTTAATTACAGATATAAAGTGATAGTAATTTGAAGTGTATTTTTTTTTGAACAGGAAATATCTGAAAGTTATTAAATTTTCGTTAGAAACTACTACAAAATTTAAAGCATTTTTTTTTCAATCTGTCTAATCAATTTCCCACAAAATAATCCTTAGATTTTAAGCTACTGCAACTGGGACCTCAAGTTGAACCTTTTGTACTTATTGTACTGAAGCGCTCCAGTATTTTAATAAGGTGATTTTTTTTTCAGAAATTTACTTCGAGCTTGCGTCGCTTTCAAATCTTCAGTCTTTTTAATAGAAGCCTTTTTAAGGTTCACTTAACACCGCCTTTCAAATATCTGGCATACCATGTCATATCCCATATCAGCAGCGGCTTGTTGCTATGTTTTTTTTTACCGAAATGGTGAGAAGGAGATGTATAATGGTGGCAATTAAAGAAAAAGTGGTAAAGTATTCAAGATTATGTAACGTATTTATTTAAAAAAAGTTAAACGTATAATCCATATACTTTATTTAAATTTAACACTTTAATCCTACCTGCATTTTTAAGACCTTATAACATTTAAGATAAAGTAATAATAAAAAAAAAACATTTTCTTAATGTCCTCTATTTGCACAATAATGGCTTAAACATCCGTATAATGTACTCAGCGCCTGTATAGAGTGCAACTGTATTGTAATTGCCATACCTAAATCATCTTATGCGGCGCATATTTTTTTGACCTTTTATTTCACTATTACTAAATTACTATTGATTTTTGAAGCCAGCACTCTTAGCATCGATTTTTTATTTTTGCTGTATGTTCTTAGTTAGTAGTGAGTTTTAAGAGTTCCCCTTCCAAATTTGATGAATTTTAAAGTGGACATTACTTTACAGCTCTGCTTAGAATGGATTAGGAGCTGCCACGTTTCACTACAACCCAAAACGTTTAATTTTACTATGTGTACCTGAAAAAGCTAAATCTGAAACTAGTAATAGAAGAAACATGTGTAATCGACAGGAGCCGCTATAATGTATTTTGTTGTGATTCGATCCATCACCCTGCAACTGTAAATCCACTTGAATTCAATATTTTACACCTATGTCAAATAAGCGATATTATTTTTTGGTCTCACCAAGTTCACGGGTACTTTTTCTTCACTGTCTTCAAGAAAGTATAGGTACTAAGTTAAGTTCATTAAATAAATTATTTAGATAACCACTTTTAGAGAGCTAACGTATTTATATGTACAGCTACAGGCAATTGTAATCTTCAACATTTTCATTAGAATCTATTAAATAATCGATGATTGAATGAATTGATTGCTTTAATAATGTAATAGGGCGATGTATGCAGACGTTCATTCAATTTTTTTGTAACCGAGTAACTTCAACACGTAAGAATCCCACTGCTAGGTCGAAGGCCTCTTCCCGAAGGAAGATACAAACATAATCACACGATAAATACATATTGGCAATTTACAAAAACTTTCCTCAGATTCAGGCTTCCTCGCTGTTTTTCTTCACCGTCAGCTAATAGTTTTACCGAAAATATATATTTTGCTGAAAACATAATGTTAATAATAACTAATAAATACTTATAATATTTTGTATGTAATATTACAGTGCTTTGGTAACTGTGCCTGTAAATTATTTAAATATTTGTAACCAATTATTAAATTAAATTTTAAATTAGTGTATACTATTAAACCATTGTTAGTTACATGAGTTTACAAATGTGATGTCAGATACTAAAACATATCTTACAACATTAAATAAATTGGTCGAGTTAACAACACATTTAACTGTAACACTTAGTCTATGCACATTCTAAATTAGGAACGTTCATGTTTAAAAATAAACTTATCGATTCGTTACATCAATGTTAATGATATATTAGTGATAGATAATATAACTTAAAAATACTAACAAAAAAATTGAACTTTTATATCGATATTGAATGGTTCGATACATCGGATAATTTTGATAAATTGAAATTGATGTTTATTTGACATTGATGTGTATATCGAACGCCCCTAGTCTAAATAGTCTGTGGAGTGTGGTTGTTCTGAATCTATGTTCTGAATTGTAAAGCATACATTATATAGGCAATAGCTCAGAGTTATAAATACAACAAAAAGTAGGACTTTGTTTTTATATTTTCGTTGTTAATGTTTGTTTGATACAATATTACGAAGTATTGATTTTATATCTTTGTGCATCGAAATTACACGACCTTTAATATTCGGTTTGGTTTTCCTCAGTATCGAAATGTCTTCACCACGCCCTAACTCCCCTCGCACTCCCGTTCTGCCGAAGAAAGACGACAAGGAAGAATCCTTTTTGGGATAAGATTGGCACCATAGGGCGCAAGAAGCGCATAAAGGAAGGTAACTGTTCATTTTTCCTTTGTATTTCAACATGTGTTTAACGTACGTGGGTTCTACAATTAACATAAGCTAACACGAATAAGTAAATAAACCCAATTAATTTGTTTAGGTATAACCTACTTGTAATAAGTTACCTACTTATTCTTAACTATCATTAATTTTAGCTTATATTCACTCAGGCAAATGTAAAAATAATTCTGTATGTTTATTACCTTTTCATGACCAAATCTCTCAAGGATAATAATTTATAAAATGAACTTCCTGCTTTTAATCATAAGCTATTGTAGTCTTATTTTACAATAAATACCTAGGCATAAAATTCATATTTCATAACAGAGTACATGCCTAAAAAGTTTACTTGTTAGGAATTCTTAAAAAACTGTTTTTCTTCATAAACAGTATTTAAGTTATAAGAAATTTAATTTGTTGTTAATAAAATTGTTTTGTCATAATTTTTTCTTAGTACAAGATGTGCAGGCTGAGGGTAAATTCGCGATTGATTCTCCGGGAAGTCCCACCGCTCCTGAAATACCACCTGAAGAATACAGTTTAAGTGAGTAATTTAACGTTTATATTTATTTAATTAATAAGTATGGTGAACTTGTTCATACAGTAATCCAATATATTAGTCATAAATCAAAAAACTTCCAATGACACTATTAGTTACAGTTCAACCAATGGGTGTAAAGCTTGAAAACATATAGGCAATGGTACTTGTTGAAGTCTTTGATGATGTCATAACTAAATAGTTTGGACATATTTTATCATGGTTTTGTAAACAGCTAACGAATTTCTTGTTTTTAGCTTTAGAACTAATAATTATATATATAGTAGATGACCTGGTGAACTTCACACAATTGCAATACAATTATGCACTTAATCAACCTTGTAATGTTTTGTACTCCAACAAAATAGGCCAAAGAGATCGGATTTCACACTACAGCTATTTAACAGATAAATTTCTGAATGCACCTATAAATATTTGAGAACTGAATGACAATTTCTTATTTCTAAAAAGATAAAAGACATGAAATGCTTCATAGCTAGGAGCAGTTTGTATTCGTAAATTAATTTGTGTTTTTAATATTTATGTTTCTCACCATTTAAACCTACCTTGAGCTTCCACAAATATTTCAAGATCAAAATTTACCAAATCGGTCCAGCCATTCTCGAGTTTTAGGGAGACAAACGAACATCAATTCATTTTGATATATATTCAAGATTACAAGACCATTATGAATTAAATATGAAGACATTTGTATTCTGGTTGTAAATACGCGTTTTCCTTATTCTTTTCATAAATTTTTAAACTAGTCTTTGATAGTAAGCTCATCCTATGTTAAGTTATATGATGTAATTGGTACTAGAATTGAACAACACACGCCATGCTGGTGCTCCTGCTACTCGACCCAGTACCTCATCATTTTTTAGGGTTGTTCAATAAAACATGACAATTAATATGTTCTAGATGATTTTAATTAAAACATAATTTTTTTTTTCCAATATTACCACTGCCACATTTATGTAACTTCAATGCAATTATTACTTGTAAAATACTTGTTCAAACTAAGTGATAGACAGAAATCATTAAGTCAGGTCTTGTGAATATGCAATAGCTCTGCACGGTCCCATGTAGCCCCAACCAAAGCGGCAGACGGTACGCCATGGGCTTTTAGCTAGGTCTTGTGAATATGAAGGATGCTCAAATATTCACAGTATTCAAAAGCTTACTTTGAATTTCTTAGGAGCTAGCTTTTAATTGCATTTGATTATTTGCAGAACTTCCTCTATTTTGAACTTTTCTATTTTATTTTAATTCCACTTGTCAAGGCATACTTATTATTTTATTTTTTAAAACAAACAGCAATCGAAGGATGAATTTTAAATAAGATAAAAGGTAATTTTTTATTTTGTAGATCCTGTACTCCTTTGACTGCCAATATTTACTCTTATATCTATCAAAGAAATTATATAAGACACTTGCTTTTTATCAAACACCTCTTGTAATATGAATTTTAAATTAATGAAGTTTGTTTTCACATTAATAATTCATAATCATCATCTTACCCATATCCCATCTAAGTAGAGTCGGTACAACATGTTTTCCGTTTCCACTCTCCCCGTGTCAAATGTCATCCTCAGTATTCACACATTAATAATTATAAACTTTTATTTACATAATGAATTATAAAAAAAAGAAAAACAAAATAAAAGATTAAATAAACCCTTTTATTTTTAGACGAAAATGAAGAAAGAGCTATTATTGAGCCTAGATCTCTGGAAGATCCTAGGGTAAAAGAACTAATACAAGTATTGATTGACTGGATAAATGATGAGTTGGCCACTCACAGAATAATTGTTAAAGACATCAGTGAAGATCTGTATGATGGCCAAGTACTTCAGAAGCTCCTCGAGGTCCTTACTGAAACTAAGCTTGATGTACCAGAAGTGACACAGTCTGAAGAAGGACAACGTCAAAAATTGTCTGTGGTGTTAAGAGCAGTAAATCGGGTATTGTATTTTAAATTCTTTCATATATATTTTTTCTTATTGTAGAACCTGTACAAGTTTCTATTTACAAAATCTCAATGCAACTCATTATGCTGTAAAGATGATTTTTCTTTCTAGTCGTTAAGTGTGTAGTGATTGGTAATTCTTATTATTTTCTGATTAATTGAATCTTTATTAGAAGTAGTAATAATAATCTATTATGGATCTGAAGTAGATTTTAGCATTATAGTTTTATTTTTCTGTGTAATTTAATCATAATTTTCAGGTTTTATATGGAACATCTAAACCGGTTCCCAAATGGAATGTTGATTCAGTGCATTCTAAAAATATTGTGTCAATATTACACCTGCTGGTTGCATTGGCACGAAACTTTCGAGCACCTATCCGCCTACCGGAGTATGTAACTGTCAACTGTTGTCGTCGTAAAGAAAGATACACCTAATCAACTTTCTCACAGGTAATCAGTCAAATTAAATTGAAATATATTTTCTTATACACTGATTAAGCTTCAATGTTTTAAAGTTATCTATATCCTTTCAGAACTTTTACAGAAACAATTACAACTAGTTACGACTGATCTCGGTATGAAATGTGAACGTGACGCATTTGATGCCTTATTCGATCACGCCCCTGACAAGTTACAGGTTGTTAAAAAGGTACACTTGCATTTTTGTTTACATTTTCATTCATTGCAAATGCTCTCAAGCTATTGGCAAGAACCTAATAATTTTTCTTTTTTGTATTTTATGGTTATTTCAATGCCCTTTTAGTTTCAGCTATCGAAATAATTATTTTTTGATTTACATATAAAGTTCCATGACCACATATGTATGGATTCCTGTTGAAATACTACTAATGCATTGCGATATAAAATGTACTGAAAACTATTAATTTGCTCAAATTACCTTAAACTTGATTAACACCTTCTTTGTGATATTTAATTTGATATGTTTCAGTACCTAATTTATGTCAATTATACCAGTCTTCTCTTCAACGAAGCATGGTAGAAGTTTGAATGAGACTATTTTATTTTTTATTTCAGTCCCTGATAACTTTTGTTAATAAGCATCTAAGTAAAGTAAATCTCGAAGTGATGGATCTGGATACAGCAGTTCCACGATGGCGTCTACTTGTGTCTACTTATGGGGTTACTCGAAGGATTTTTTGTGCCACTCTATGACTTCCATCTCACTCCGCAAGGACTTTGACCAAAAAGTCCACAATGTGTTTTTTGCATTTGAATTAATGCAAGATGTCGGTCTTGCTAAACCTAAGGCTAGACCTGAAGGTAATTGTATATATATAACTTTTGTAGTGAAAAGTTATTTAGAGGCTTATTGTGAGTTAAAACTGGATGTAACGAAAAAGAGACAAATAATCATCTATAGAACTTAACATGCGAAAGAATGATTTAGAATACATTATCCAGTGTTGCTTATATTCGCGGTCTCTCCATTACATATTACTCTACCTAATACTCACTCTGGCCCGAGAGTTGAATGTTGTATGTTTGTACGTCATAACCAGCATCATGATTATTCACGTGTATACTGTTCACATGAATATTTTATAATTTGGTAAATTCTTTGTTTCAGATATCGTGAATCTCGACCTGAAATCAACACTTAGGGTGTTGTACAATTTATTTACAAAGTACAAAAACATAGCCTAAGAATTTGATTACGGGATACATCCGTTTAACGAAACAGTTTTTTAACCGCTATTAATGTATATTGTTCACTAATATTGAGGTTATGTGTTATAGAAACTTTATGTTCAACGTTAACATTTTATGATTTAGCAACACAAAATTTATTTAAACGAATAACGGTGCCTTAGCGTAAGATTTTAATACGAATAAAATTATTACTAACAGAACTGTGTTTAATTAATAATATCCTCGGGAATCTGAATTTAGTCATACTTTTGGGTTGTTCAAGCAAGTTAAGACATGTTCAAACATGTTAAGACAGTAATTTCATAAAACAGTAGTCACTTCCGAGAGATGTTATGATCTTAGTTAATCATGGCAAAACGATTTGGATTACTTTAATCACAAAATCCCTTTAAAATCGAATTTGATATGAGACAGATTTATTTATAACTAGCTGTTGCCCGCAGCTTCGCATGCGTTTTTTTTTTATAATTGTAAATTACTTCTTATAAGATCAGCTATCTGTTAGTGAAAGTTCCGTGAAAAAAGGTTCATACGTTTTGGACATAGTACTGCAAACAAAGCCATGGGTAAAAGCTAGTCCAAAATAAAAAGCTTTAATTACGTTTTATAACGTTAGCTATCTATTTGTCAGTGAAAGTCCCACGAAAATAGGTCCAATCGTTTTGGAGATAGTACTACAGACGAAGCCACGGATGACAGCTAGTCTAAAGTAAAGTAGCCTATGTCACCCGCTGTAATTTTAACTATCCGTCAGTGAAATTTTGTCAAAATCGGTCCAGCCGTTTCGGAGATTACCCGGAACATACAGACAGGCAGACAAATATTTTAAAAATTGTATTTTTGTTATCAGTATCGTGTATACGTTCATATCCAATCAGTAAAAAGTCGTTATTTTGATATTACATACAGACACTTCATTTTTATTATATGTATAGATTATGACTATACGAAGAAAATATAATCCAAATTATGTATATGATAGTATAGATAAAACACTATATTAATATATAGTTTATGGTGTAACTACGCATCGTCTGTAACGTGTCATGTAACGAAGATTAAAGTTAGAAAAGATATTGATTAAACTGCATATTATTTCCAAAAGATATTACGACAATGTCGAGAGTATTCGTAGTAAAACAATTTATTACAATGGCAACACAAGTTCAAAAACAGTTTTCAATATACAACATATCATTTATTAAAATTCTACTAAAAACACATCTGAAACACTTGTTCTGATTTGTCTGATCAGTCAGTATTCTGTAAACACGATGTATTAATACTAATATCGATTAAAAATTATGACCCATGGCTACTACACACGTTAATATTCGTAACGAATATTCTTCGTATATCTATCTCACGAATAATCTTTTAATTATAAATGTGTCCCTCAAATGCTTTAAAGGATTAAAGAAATAAATAGGCTCATTTTCAGTTTAATTTTATTCAATGTCAATACAAAGTACGAAAATACATAAAATCACGAAAACGGTGTTGTAAGTCTGCAATTAACGCTTTTACATAAAATCACGAAAACGGTCTAAGTCTGGAATTAACACTTTTACATAAAATCACGAAAACGGTGTAGGTCTGCAATTAACGCTTTTACATAAAATCACGAAAACGGTGTAAGTCTGCAATTAACGCTTTACATAATGAAGTTCATATGATTCAAAACACTTCCACTGTTATGTTATGGCTGACTTTTACTTCGATTTTTACAATTTACCCAGGTATAAATTAAGGGAATAAATAATGTGAGCAGTATTTACTATCTAATAACATATTTTACTTAATAAATGTTCATAATCACAAAACCGTTGTATAAGGCGTTTAAAGGTTTTGGAAATTTTGTATTACGTGTAGGTATATGACAACTGAGGTGATAAAAAAGGCCATAGACGCCATTGCTAATATATAAAAAAAACGTAACTGTTATTCCGAGCGATATTCAGTGCCTAAGTGTCATCGCCATAGAGAGAGAAGTGTTTTTAATCTCTTATCAATTTCTACAATAATTGTTTCATTCAATATTATCAATTTGGGTTTTGTAAAATTTTGCAATTATCTTGAGTGTACCTAAAAGTATTGTTTGTTTACATGCAGGGTTATTTTTGTCAATAATATTAAATTCTTAGGAGCCACATCTAGCTCCATTATTATTATATATATCCATTAAGACAGTATATAAAAATGTAATAAATCTACACAAAAAAAAAAATTAGAACTTTGATACAATAACAATTCTACGATAGTAATGATTTATTTGCAAACGATCTAATGAAATAGAGAAAACGTACAAATGAGAACAAATACTATAATTTATAATGAGCTAAGAAGCTATATATAAGTAATGTCCTATTCAAAGCGCTCTTCGCTTTAAACAGGCACAATAAACTTCGATGATGGCTAATTATGTAATGGAAATTTATTTATATATATATATATTCCTAAAATAATCAATCATGTGTTTCTCTCGTCTATTATAAGCAATATTATTCAATAATCAATTCTACACAACTATACTAATTAGAATCAAATTATTTAAAATTAATTAATATAACCACAACACTGAATATGGAAATAATATAATAGCTGCTATAATGAATGATTGAATGCAATTTGCAATGATAACTATAAATACAGTCGCACAACTAAAATAGTATAAAATACTGATAAATACAATTGAAAAATATTAATCATTTTTTTTGTTGTTGTAAATTTCATAGTTCCTGTATACCGTTAAATAAATTGTATTATATTAATACAAAAAAAAAACAATCACTGCCGCTTTTATTATTTTTCTCAAAAACGGTTAACATTTTTTTTTTCAATAACTCGTGAACTTTAAAAACGATAATACTCCCTGTTACGCAGTTCCAGCTGCCAGTGATGAAATCTATTACACATATCAAATTATTATTCGTATGATATAGATATATATATGTGATTTTATTAGCTTGTTATATATATGTGATTTTATTAGCTTGTTATATATTTGACGAGGAAATAAAATTATATAACGAATGACAAATGACAGAGAGAGAGAAAATAACGAGTTATATTTATTATACTATACCGAAATATATGAATTACTTTGATAATAATAATCACAGTTATAATATAAATAATAATTATCATACCAGCCAGTGAATATCTCTCAGACCCGGGAGAAAGGGTCTGTCCAATGAGTTATAGGAAATTTTATCAATTTATAAAAAGTAACACGATAATTTTGGTTTTCTCAAGAATATTATACATACATACATAATACTCTTGACAATACCTTCGCATAAAATAAATTAATAGTAATTAAAAATACATAGGTATATATTACTTAAAATGTATTAAAATAATGTTTCGAATAAGTAACACTGCCATAAATAATTATCACTGTCAGTTTAAAAATAATATAGACGATTTTTTCTACCTAAAATCATAAAAAAAAAAACAAAAAAAAAAACCAGTACGAGCAAACATTTTGTTTTATCGCATTAAAAGTCAATCATAATACACACTTACGATAAGTTAAGTTATACTTTATAAAGTCCGATCGAGTTAAAACAGAAGCTTACAATTACAATGTTACCAAAATAAAAAATCTAAGTAGTTATCAAATTAATAATTTACAACTTGGAATGTTTATTTCGTAAATGAAATTATTATAGAGATAGCATGTATACTAAAAATAAGTAGGTCAGAGTGATATTAATTATTATTGAACGAAATTTTATATTAATCGCTACACGTTATATAATATTATTAACATCAATATTAAAAAATAAACTGATTAATCGTGAAAAAGGAATGTAAATAATAATAAAACATTTTTTTTTTTTTGATATTTCAATTACAGCTTAATTCTAAACAACGTTATGTAGTTGTATGATAATTATTACTTTTCTATTTCTATCGAATAACGCTTCGTTCATTGTACCTATATCTAGGCTCCATTATTATTTTATAGCTATTAAAATAATATATTAGATTTAACAATTCATAATGTAATTTTATAAAATAAGAAAAATTTAAACCGTGCCAAAATAAACGCACTGTGGATAAATGAAATCATTTTTAATACACCAACGCCTAACGAGATTATTCTAGAGTTGTGTTTTATATAATCAAATATTGGGCGAATTTTATAACATTAAGGTCGATTAATTGCAAATTTCTATAAAATACATAGGTTGGCATCGTGGATAATTTGCAACAATGCAAAAAACACCTAACAAAGTGGAGCTTAGATAATGTGCAGATACTAATGTTAAATGAATCAATAAAAATATATGTTATCTATATATATATATTATCTTATTGTTAATAACAACGTGTAAATAGCTGCTTTGTTTTCGGTGATAATGTGATATGGACATACATAACTCGTTCGAAATCAGTAAAACTGGACAACGGCAGTCTCTTAGTGTAACATCTTGGCAACTGTTGTGAAAGATTAAAAAACACTTCAAAATAGTGTATATAAAACTGGTATTATGTAAACAAAATTATCAATAAAAATATAACAACAGAAGCCTGGACGCCTTACGGACATATTACAGAATACACGCTCATTATTATTTTTTTATTCAACTAGATAATGCGAACTGAATAGAGTAAAATTAATATTGCAGTGTTTTAACAATTCATTGTATATATTAGTGTATAAAAATTATTATTTTTTTCTTTTCACTGTCATGATAATTCCTAGCTGTTTCTATTTAATACAAGCGGCGTTCGCTACGAGGTTTTGCTGAGGGTAGCCGGTAAATCGAGGTTAGTCGATGACTCACGACGCAGGATCAGTCTCAGTTTGTCGTCTTCGTCCAAATCGTCTTCGTATGAGATCGCGCGCACGGGCTGGCTGCATCCCGACGCGCGTGCTTTCCACGCCTCTAACCTCATGACCTGAACACGAACCGACCGACCAACCTTAAACCCCGTTGTATGTATTTCATCGAATCCTTGTTGTGATTCCTGACACACGAGTCGTGGGCACAATGTTAATCTGTTTTATTGAGTTTATTTAATAGCATGGGTGGGAGAGAAGGACATGGTGCAATAACTATTCACGGTTATACGAAGGAGAGAAGGGGGTGGTGAAATTTTTATATACGGTTATATGAGAGGGAAAAGCGTGGTGCAATAACTATACACTATAATGCGATGGAGAAGGGCGTGACGCAATAACTATTCACGGTAATGTGTTCCAATACACATTTACCAGATAACTCTATCTCATTCCCACATTTCGTTTAAGGAATTAAAATAACGTAAAGGCATAAAGAAGAAAGTATTATTTTAGAATCAAATCACATTACTCAAGATATATTGTATATACGAATGGAATTGTACGCGAAATTCAAGTTTCGTTCACAAAAAAACTACATAACTATTGTTTACAAACTAGTTTCTTATTTAAGTATGCCTTTACGTTACTAAGGATATTTATAGAAATATAAGAATATCATTGAAATTAACCCTCAACGACATAATTATATACTATATTCTATAAACCATAAGAAAAACAAAAAATAGTCACTACAGGCGCAGTGTCATTTATACACACTATACATGCATTATAACTACATAAACACAAACACACGAACCATGCAGAACTACTATTCACATATAAATCTACACTCAGGAACACCGGAAGCTTTAATAGTGCTATTATTTTTTAATTATTAGACTTCGACTCAACTATTCATAAACACAATATAAATTATTTAAATTCAAACCGACTGAATATCTATATATAAATAGGCAAGACACGACGGCTCTTCACTTTTTTTCCTCTCTATCAACTGATTTTTTTTTAATTAAAGACTACTGTTCAGTGTTATCAATGTTTCTTTGCCATCGACGAGTCGACGCCTTACATTATAAATTTCTATTCACACTTCACGAGCCTTGTCTTCTAATCTACAATATTTATACACCCCTTGGTAAAAAAAAAACCGCAGGCATATCTTTCGCTGGTCGTCTACGAATCTTTACGAAGGACAAAGAGTCACCAAAACTTACCATACCCCCTGATTTTTGTATTTATGTATCCTAAGCCAGCAAAAGGTCTGCATTCAACACTATAATTCCATTCACCGTTTCGTCTGAAACGTTCATATTTCTGTGGTGGCTCGGTTACGTTATGGCATAGTTTAACGATGTCACAATCACTTGTATAATGTTAATTGTTGCGCAAAGCGCGACGCCACTATATTTGGTAGTTGGCGATCGAACACCTACGAGCTATGGAGTATAATGTAAGGAGAACCATCTCATATGACGAACATGTTGAAATAGTGCACATCTCTAAGCGATAAATAACAGTTCCAAAATGGTTCTAGCATAGGCAAAGGCCAATGTTAGTCCGAAGTAATTTTGTAGATATAACTTAAAATAACTGCTGTGAGAAAACTTTGTGTCACAGTCACAGAATTTTGTGCACGTTATATAACGTTCAGTGAATTAACAGTGTATATTGTTATAAAACTATTAAAATAATTGAACAATAATATACTCTGTTACTAATGCAGCACATTTTGACGGACACATTTTCATACAGGTAGATGGTTCTTCTTACCTCTACCCTCCATACTACGAGCGTAATGATTCAAACGTCAACGGTTTGACAGTTCGGAAATATGTTATTATAGGGATGTGCCCTATTATTGTATTGACGTTTGGTACTGCTATCCGTTTCGTTCGTTCAGTTTGTAAATTTACGTTATTATTACAAACCTTACCAACGAAGTGTAACGAACACTGAATAATATTAAAAACTTAAAAAACTAAGATGTATGTTTGAATTTCTATCACTGGGCGACCACTAGTGTTAATACAAACTGCAATATATGTCATCAATTTCATGTACTCTTTCCTCTGTTACTACAAAATAATATAACTGTATATTAGCGATTTCCCGCGGCTTCGCACGCTTTTTCTTTATAGTAATTATTTTCGACTATTTATTATATATCCTGAATAACTGATCCACGAACTTTCATAGAAACTTTCATACCCATTTTCCACCGCCTTAGGGGTCGGATTACCAAAAAACCTTCCTTAGTGCTCACCTGCAGTGTAAAAGTAAATCGCATGCAAATTCTCATGGGCGTCGATATGTATGTCAGCTAGTTATTTTTTTATATACGCAGATAAGTATGGCAGAGATTTTTCCTCATTACCCGAACAATAAATGCAATTAAGCACACGTGCACAAATTATAGATTAAATAACACTACGAAATGTCTACTTAAGGAAGAAAGCAATCAGCTAAGACAAATCTGAATCAGCGTTTCTCAAAATAAACAAGAAAACAACTTCAGCTAACAAGAATATATATATTTTTAGGTACTATTTAACACTTACGACATATTCTAAATAAACCAAACACTCTTTACAACCGCAATACTGTGAGTTGACAAACATAAACCATTTTATTTTTCTGAAAATGTAAACTTCCTACACTATTTTTTGTTGTTTAGCATAATTGCTTTATTTGAGGATTATCATGCATTAATTACATTCGAACATTTATATATCGAACAACTACATGTGTGGTCAAGAAAATATGTTAGGACCATTACAGAATAATATACAGAGTATACTCTACATAAAGAAGACACTTGAGGGACTGTTGTGCGTTTTTTCACGTTATAGAGAATTAATCGTTAATTGGAGTGAATACAAAATTGAAATTATTTTACTAGTATAATAGTTCAATCTATTTTTAATTTATTTATTTAATACCATTCTAGCATCAATTATGGTTTCTCCTGCCTCTCTTGAGCGTGTAAATAAAACTTTTTGGTAAATACATAAAAAAAAATCTTTTACTCGTCATGTTAACAGTTTGAAAGATTGTAAGCAACTAAGATTATGATAACGTGTAACTACCTAACGATAACCTCTAACGGCCCTCTCAGCCAAAGGAGGGTCGGTGGAAGGAGATGGACTAAGATCCGCCTCCTTCCATCTCCGTAGCCGGACCTGAGGAGGTGGGACGGAGGATCCATCTCCTCATTGCACATATCCGGCTGACGAGGGCAGGTAGCTGGTTGTGTACCCAGTCTACCTCCCTATAAGG
This sequence comes from Antheraea assamensis, assembly GCA_035772565.1. Lineage (NCBI taxonomy): Eukaryota > Metazoa > Arthropoda > Insecta > Lepidoptera > Saturniidae > Antheraea > Antheraea assamensis. The sequence continues at coordinate 3,081,132 of JAQQSE010000065.1, forward strand.
ACGGAACCCGGCGGCTACCTTCTGCCGGGTCCACCGAGCTGACCACTGGGGCGGCATGGTGATAGCTTTGTACGGTCCCATATCGTACGAACCAAAAGCGGCAGCCGGTACACCGTGGGGGTTTAATCCATACGAGTGGGTGGGTATCCATAAGGGATTTCCACACGTCAATAAAAAAAAACTAGTGGCCGAGGTAAACACGTGCAAGTTAAATTATACAACAAATATAAGAGAGAATTTCTTAGAATTGTCTGTACGTCAGTCGACTTAAATACGGACTAGATAATAAAGGAACAAAACAATAAAAAAAAAAAAACAACGTACACAGTTCCAGTTCTTACTCATTTTAGCCGTTTAGAAAGTATTGCGTAATACTTAATAATGCCATACCTATTATTGTTGTTATTTAGAGTGAACGTGACGTTATACAGAGTGTATCATTGTATAAGGTGAACCATCCAAAGTCCAGTAATTTCGACGTTTTAAAGAGTTTGTCGTTAAATCGAGTGTCATTATATAGAGTTTACACTGTATATATAAATATTTTTAGATTAATTTTTAACCGTGATAATTTTAGTGGCGTCCCTCAGACGCGTCCGCCATTTTGTTTACTTCACTAATGACAGGACAAAATGTCAAATGAATATACAAAACGGTGATTTATAATAAGCTATATCGGATTATGAATGTCAACGTAAAGGTTATCTGTATACAATGTGTTGTTAAAACTTACGCGAACCATTTCAAAGCCTCAGTTTCCGGTGTAGTAATCGGTGTGGGAAACTGTACGATGCCGAATAAAATGTATCAGACATGGGTAAAAGCATTCTATTAGTTATACTCGTTGATGCCTGCGACTCCGTTTTCGCGGGAATCGTGTTTCCTGATACTATCGCCTTTACCATTACTGCTCAGCCTCAATGTTAAAGCGTAAATGATATGTAGAGTGGATAATACTATGAAAGTGCTCCGTCTACCAGTGAAAGCCTTGTCAAAATCGGTTCAACCGTTTTGTAAATTAACGCGAATAAACAAAAAATACTCCAAGGTTATTTATTTGTATCGGTTATAATAATTTTTTTTTTTATGGAACCACGTAAATGGGATTTGTTGTACAAAAAAAAAATAAACAAGACCTACCCATCATGAGAAATGACAATACACTAATGTTAAAGCAAGTATTCCGTTACAAGAATTCAAAGCGTTATTTTCATAGCACAGAGTGCGTCGGCCATAACGGTGAGTATTATTGTTAGTTTGTGCGTCCTTCATATACATATCGTTGTGATTGAGCGACCAAATAAATATATATATATATATTTATATCTTATTATCTTAGAAGCAAAGCGACAGGGGATACAGTGTAATTTCCTTAGTGTTAAATATTTTGCTAGTCTTATGTTTCTTTAAAAAAAAAAGTATATATGACAGCAATTACCTCTGCTTTCATCTCAGCCACCTGTTCCTGTAGTTCGCGAACCCTTTCCGAATCATCAATGTTATTCCGGAGCTCGCCCTCCGTCGCCATGACTTCGTTCTGAAAGTCACGTATTATATCATTTGTATTATTACGATCTATATAAAATATACATTACTCCCATAATAGACTATTCTAGAGTTCTCAACATATATCAAGAATAAAACAACACGATAAGTCATCAATGCGTGGGAAAAATACACACATATTGATAATACATATTGATTGATAAATCTCCTCTCACTCACTTAGTTCAGGTAAATACAGAGGATTTTCATTATAACGACGTTGAAGGGACCATTTCAATATCGTCGCTATATCCAAAATAGCAGAAGGTCATGTACAACTATATTTATTTATTTATCGAACTATGTATATTTTTCTTTAATAGTAAATGTACGTCTAGGAGCCATATTCACAAGTTTCACGAAACTCTGTTCACACACTGGAAATTGGCATGTAACTGATTCATAAGGTCAACTTTCAACACGTGCTAAGTAGTCCTGACTACAAACAAAGCAAGGATGTCTAGGCCATCTGTAAATGTAAACAAAGGATAAGAATAGTTTAATAGTTTCGTGAATAACTCTTTGTGCCTTTGCCAACTCAGTCGCAATATGCTCATGGAATTTGTAGGAATCTGTCACAGATGATTCATAACAAGTCGCTATACCTAAAATTGACGCTATAACCGAAGTTGCTATAGGCGAAGAAATTTCCTATGACAATATGTTTTAAATACAAGGAACGTAAGTCTGACGTAAAAAAGGTCTGTAAAAAAGGAAATCCACTGTAATAGAGTTATAAAATGATTTCGGAATTCGCAAATATGATAACAGTATTACAAAGGTTTAAGTTTCCTTCACTGGTGGCTAATAATAATAATAATATAAGTCAAATTGAAATATACAAAAATCGTACACATAGTTATGGTGTCATTAGTTCCATCACTTTGACCTTAAGATCTTCTTTACCCTCGATCTTATGACCTTCTTTACCCGACCTTATGACCTTCTTTACCCGACCTTATGACCTTCTTTACGCGACCTTATGACCTTCTTTACCCGACCTTATGACCTTCTTTACTTGGCCTTATTTTGTAAAATGGAATGATTAAAATTAATATATACACATTTATTAATATACACTCACCTTTAATCTATATTCGGATACTTCAGCCTCAAGCTCAGCTATTCTTTGAGCGTCCTCCATGTTCCTTATATTTGCTTGCATCGATTCGTATTTAGCCTGCGTGGGAATAGTATTGTCACTTTTTACATTGTCTATATTAATAAACCTGTCGTTCTATTTGTGCATGAGCTAATTTTTCCGAAAATTTTGTAATAAACGACCAATGATGTCGAATTTGACATACATATTATAAAACAAATTCGTCCGCCGCGTCTATCTGTCTGTCTGGATGTTTGCGATAAAGTCAAAAACTACTGATCGAGTTGTAATGCGGTCTTCATCAATAGACAGAGTAATTCACGGGGAAGGTTTAGGTATATAATTTGTCAAGGTTTTTTTTTTGTAAAAATCGGAAAAAGTCAAGCCAACTTAAGCGTATATATTTTTTTATTATCAGGGCATGCTAACGTCCGCCGGGCCTGCTAGTATTACATAAGAAGTGTTATTAAGGTGTAAACCATCATGGATTACATTTTATATATGGGAAGTATTAATGTATGTCATTCAACGAATATAGACTACAAAAATATCAAAACTACCAGAGAAAATTATTTTCTTTAATATAAACTTAACTAATTTTAATGAAATATTGTATACCGGTTGTATACATATATAGTTCCATAGTGGATAGGCTACAGAAATTATACATAAATAATACTATTAGAAATCGTATACAAAATTAAATTAATCTACACTATCATTATAAAGAAAAAAAAAACATGATTTTTGGTTCTGGTCAAGTGAAGAAATTCTTAAGCGAATATAAAAAAAAAACAATTATAAATAGCTAAATTATTAGCGAGTAACTTGGGCTTTTATTTTCAAAATCCATATGAACACGAACGGAGCCGCGGGTAAAAGGTACTTATAAATCGATATTAATTCAATTTTGTATACAGAGAGTACTACAACATTAAAAAAAATTAATGGCTGTGGTAGGGTATTTTATGGTATGGTATGGCATAGTATAGTATGGTATGGTATAGTATAGTATAGTATGAATAGCATAATATGGTATGGTATGGTATAGCATAGTATAATATGATATGGTATAGTATGATATAGTATAGCATAGTATAGCACTATATAAATTAATTATCACCTTGCTTTCGAGATCGGCGTACTTATGATGGAAGTCCCTTTGTCGTTGTAACAGAGCCCGTTCCCGCTGCAGAGCGAGCTCGCAGGTGTCACGCAGCTGGCGCGTCTCCTCGTCCTGTCGCCGGAGCTGGTTCGTCGACACCTGCACTTGCGTCTCCAACTCCATCACCTGCAATACCAAAACATACAAATACAATATCCCCGCCACTCTAGTTAAACGATATTGCGCGTCCAAAGAATGACAGTGCATTTGCCGTTTAGTAATTTGCCGAGTTCCATATATATCCACTAGTAAAAGTTCCCGGAATCAATGTTACTTCTATGTATAGATTATAACCGGTACATATTGTAATCTGTATTCGTCAGCTGAAGCTAATATTTTAACCATGTCCGCTATTACTTATCTGAATTTCTGCTTAAGTTTAAACGGTCCGAGTGATTTCCGCGTTGACCCGCCACCGCTACTAACCTTCAGTCTCAGCTCTTTCAGTTCAGTCAGTGCCTCGACTTCTCTTATCTTCGTCGTCATAAGTTCCTCGTCCAGTTTCTGCACGTCCGCCGAACGGCCCTCCCAGGCCCGGAGCAGCTTCTTAGGCGTCGCCATGATGTCAGATACGACATTAGACTGTACCGGTGTTGCTGGAGGCTCCTGTCTGTGCTCCTATGGATGTAAAAAAAAAAAACTGGTCCATTATACAAAAACATTGTACGTTGTAACATTAATATCGAAAACACTAAATCTATAAAATAAATATTTTTTTTTTTATCGCGAAATTAGCTATTTTATGATACAATGTATTATAACTAAAGGAGAAAGTAAAAAGTAACAGATAATAAATACTTAACATAAAAACAAATAACCTATTTACCTGAAGATGTCGTTGCCAAGCTTCTGATAGTTCCGTGACGCGTTGCCTGAGATCCTTTAATGATAGATTTGCTTCTGCTTCGCGTAACTTTACTGCTATCAGCTCATCCTAAACATTATAAAATGTTCTTACTACATACGTTACCTGAATCACATTTGGTTATCATAATATTTATGTGATATAACAATTAGTCGAAGAGAAGAAAACAAATTGATAAGTCTCAAAACCATTAAAGTTTAGAAAGTTACAACAACAAATGTCATTAGTAAGTTAAATATTATTATAGTTACCTATATTTAATTACTCTTAGAAGCAATTAACTTTTCTATAAAAATAATCTATTACAGCCTTCTTCTTTTATTCAGTTAAAAATGGATCGACTCTGAGCTTAAAACTTTTGTAATTTATAAGTCAATTATTTTATCCACTCCACATTTTTTTATTATACTAATAAAATACCTTAAGAATATAACATATATGGCATATAAAATACTATGTAGAACATATAGAGTTTCTTCATAGTTTTTTAATGGAACACAAATTTTATAAAAACTTATAACATGCTTTCCAAAACCAATAATTTTTTTATCTCTAATGTCCCATTAATACTTAAATTCATACAGAGCCGAGATCGATTATCAGAAATAAAGGGGGAAAAACCGAAAAGCATCTTCATTTTCACTCTCATAGTGAATTGAATAAATGATAGAGACTTACATATATATATATATATTTGTATATGTATGCACACATATATATGTTACATACATATTTATATTATATATAACATATATGCACAACACTTCAGAACAGATGCACTTATTTTTCGACTAATACTTTGTTTGTTATGTTTATAATTGTCAGAACATGATTTGTATGAAGGAAAATGTTTGAACAAACGTACGGAACCGTGAACATGTTTGGTTAAAAAAATATCCATATTAAAAAAGCGAATGAGATAGGTAGATATTCAAAAATATTGTCAGAATTGACTTGCAACAGTCATTTTATTTCATACATCGTAGACGACCATAAAGGGAATATTTGGTATTAATTTCTATACAAAGCCGGGGCGAGTCACATAATAAATTCAAACTATATAATTGAATGACTGGAATTGAGTAAAGACGGTGGTATATAATAGCATAGAGTATTCATATTGTTTATATACCTGAAGATGTGCGACGTTGTTGTCGACGCGTTGACGTCTCAAGCTCTTATTCTCGTTTTCGAGTTCGGTGATTCGCGCAGTGAGTTCCCTCTCTGCCGCCTCCCGTTCTGCAGCGTGAAGGCGCGCCCTCACCAGCTCCCGCTGCAGGCAGCGAGCCAGCTCCTCGCCTTTCGGCCCCCCACCACCTCCATCGATACCCTCCAGTGACGATTGTCTCGAATTATTCTATGCAGTCATTATAATCAGTATTGTTTTTTTCTTCACTTCTCTAGCACTTCTGTGGCACTATATACGTAACTAACGATTTCTCGTGGCTTCGTACGCGTTTTCTTTGCAGTCGTTATTTTTGAATATTTATTTCATATTTATATATGTATATATATATACTAGCTGCCAGGTCCGGCTTTGCACTGACGTCAATATAGTCAACGAATTACTTTATACCGCCATCTGTTAGAATCTTATCGAACTAACTGAGATAATCATGACACTTTGTTAATAAACAAATAATTCGCAATAAAATAATATTTTGATTATAAATTGAGGTATAAACTATCGTATCTTTCAAGTTGGATCAAACTGCACACAGTGTGCAAAATTTTATTAAAATCGGTTCAGTGGTTTATGAATCCATCGCGGACAAACATCATGACAGGAGATTTATATATATTAAGAAGATATATTATTAAACCTATTTTATGACACGACCGATGTCTTCGCAAAATTTCATGAGAATTCCATCAAATCGTTTGAATGTGATTGATGTACAAATGTTCCAACAAAAGTATTGTCATATTTGTAATACACTATCTTTTACCCGCGGTTACAGCTTGCGGTAGCATACTTTTAAAAATACACGTCACTCGCTGATAATGTGTAATTTAGGTGAAAACGTTTTTATAAATAACTCAAGTATTATTTGAGTTTATACATTATAAGCAAAAAAAAAAAAAATCTTATCTCTTTATAATAGTAGAATAGAAGTAAGTATAGGTTATCTGTAATTGGTTTAACATGTTATATAATTACTATGACTGTTATGAAATTCTCCATTGGAGACTTTTGATAATCAAAGACCAGCCTAGAGAGGAGTGGCAGTAATCATAAAAAGTGACCCAGAGTGACCCATATCAGGATATTCCTGATACCGGACAGCTACACTCTGTTAGCTTTATAAGCATAAAAATAGACAATGGCTCCGAGCGATACAAATTATTGACATCAATAAATCAATTCATCAATTAATAGTAGAAATAAATATGGACTATGTGAGTAATGAAAGAATAACAAAAAAAATGTATACAATGCGAAAGCACTTCAATAAATTCTATACAAAAACTTGAGAAGCATGGATCCATCTATCCGAAACTGAATGGAAAATAATGACTGTGTGCGAAATGTGAAGCACATAGAATCACCATATATATATTCGTACCCAAAAAAATAAATTGAAAGGAAAAAAATTGAGATAGGATTTTCTGTTGGTGCAATTAAAGCAAAAAAACTTAAGTAACATTTTGATTCAGGAGACTTAGAGGGGAAAACTTAAATAACATTGTGATTCGGGGGAGTTAGAGGGGAAAATTTAAATAACATTGTGATTCGGGGGAGTTAGAGGGGAAAACTTAAATAACATTGTGATTCGGGGGAGTTAGAGGGGAAAATTTAAATAACATTGTGATTCGGGGGAGTTAGAGCTGAAACGTTAAATAGGATTTTAAAGCGGAAAAGTTAAATTTGTTGACCTTCCAGATGTATAGCTTTTTTTGTAAAATATGTAGAGAGGATACACGTGATACCTCGGCGATGGTCATCTCTAAAGATCTGATCTCGTCCTGGGCGACTGCGAGGCGTTGCTGGGCATCCATGTTGGCCCGGCGTAACGCCTGCACCTCCCTGGCGAGGGCGAACGTCTCCTCCTCGCCCTCGGCGCGGTCCACTTGCCCAGCGCACCAGCCTCTCGGCCAGCGCGGAGCTCTCCTTCTCCAGTATCTCCACGCGTTGCTTCAGCAACCGGTTCTCCTGACGTAAACACTGCAATAATTGTGGAATATACCCGTGCCTGGCATAAAACACCCTAACGATATGTCGACTTAATACAACAACGAAAAAAAAAGCAGCGCATGCTGGCGCAGTACACCTCATGAGAAATTTAAGATTTAATTAGTTAACCAAAGATACTGTATCAATTGACTGTTTAGTATATAAATAATTATTATTAATTAGAAAGTATTTATTTGTCCCTTCAACTCGAACCGAGCTGTAAGGATATATATATAATAGGAGTTGACTAAAAGAAGCAGGCAACATTCTTGTTCAAGTTATTGTACCGATCATATCTATACGGTATGGCCATATGGCATATCATTGTAAAAATAAATATTATGGCATCCAACTTTGTAACATCTTGCATAACAATTTCGTTCTTAGTGACAACAACTGAATGGCCTCATAGCTTCTTCATCGTCACGAATCAAATTATTTGCGGTAAATAATCTCCGAAATAGATAAATACATAGATTTACTGATGATTTAGTGAACATTTTTAGTGATGATTCAAGGTATATAACTACACTTTTTCATAGAGATTTAGTTGACAACGATACAATTTAACAGAGGTAACCTTAATTTCCTTAAAGGAGTTGTAGAGATTAATCACACAGGTAATTATCATATCAGAATGAAATAAAAGGTACTAACTAGTTTAATAATAATACACCTTGTCATTTTCTAAGGCTTTACTAGTGTTTTTAAGTGATTCGGTCTATGCATATACATATAAATATCTTATTGTATCGGTTTACAGTATGGTTCTCTTTTTACCCCCTCTTTGGGTGAGAATGTGTTGACTGTTCTCGTTGCACCAAAATATGGGTTTTCAAAGAAATTTCAATTGAAATACATTTTAAGATAGATTCACAATATGGCGTCTCATGTTCCAAGGATATGACGTAATGAGAAAGCAATATTTTTTATATGTGAAATAATTTTATATATTAACTTCTTAGGATTCTTTTTAAAAGAGACATTGTTTTTTTTTTTCTTTTTATTACCGTTTCAACGTACAAGACCTAAACTCAGAACTTTCGTATATTCAAACAATATGGAGGGACGTGTCTACAACAAAGCGAGATGAAAGAATTCCACGTCCTTCAGCTCCGTTTATACAATATCTACTAATCATGTCACCATGATAATAAGACACTGATTTAGAGAAACAACAAACTCACTCTTAATACTGCGATATCACCCTGTTCCTTCGTTTTGATAACCGTGTACTCTTTTTCAAGTTTCTTCATCTTCTTCGGGTTAACTTTTATCGAATATGACAGATTCATGAAGGAATCCTGATCGGCTTCCGCTTTCGCCGGTAGTTCCTTTTGTATGTACTAAAAATAAATGAAGAAAATAATTAAAGTAAATCAGTAGTTCATTATTATAGACTTAATATATAACATTGTTACGCTTACAAAGATTCATTATGTATCGGTTTTACTCTACCAGTATACCTTTACGAAGAGTTTTCTTGAATGTTTATAAAGTATCCAATAATTATAGTTTCATTTTGATTGTCATATTTTAATAATAATTCTTTATTCTTTGTCATATATTAATAATAATTCGTTCTTGTCGTGTTTGTAATTGTCAGTACAGGGTTTGTATGAAAGAAATTGTTTGAACAAACGTACGAAAAAGTGACAATATTTGGTTAAAAAGTCTCCATATCCAAAAGTGAATGAATGAGAAAGATATTCAAAAATATTTGCAGAGTTAATAAATTTACACTTAGTTATTCAGTTGCCATTTTATATCAATACATGCTCGTACCCTAACGAAGATTTGCCTCATTTTTTTCGATGGAACGGCTGTGCGGAAACGGAGCTTGCAAATAATTATTCATAATAATATTACAACCTGTATGAAAGCTCGTCTTTACAAATAGACAACGGATGAGTCATCGAACGAGGGAACGTGGAACAGACGCTTTGACACCTTATCGTTCCAACTGCCGTAAACAAAGATTAGGGTTCTAAAAATAGTACTTCTCAATTCTTATGGAATTTCTCAAATAATGACGTCAATCTGCCAGATATTACTACCTTCCGATTTGTGAGGTATATAAATGTACCAAAGGGCGCCGAAATGGAAACGAATACGAAAAAAACAAAAGCGAACTGTCGTCACACAGCATTATAAGTTTTACGTGCGGTCATAGTATAACTGCGTGATAGTGAGTCTGTTTAGTTTTTGTCTTTATGAGCGCAAACAATTTTTTTTTTCACACAAACGCCATACGAAAGATCTTAAAAGTTAAAATAAATGCGACTCACCTTTAATATACTTTCCATGTCCAACGATAGCAAATCATTCTTCCCGAGCGTCAATAGAGCTAGAGCCACTTTAAAAACTATTTCAATACCCTCGGACAAAAAGACGTCCATAACTCGGCAAGCGAGAGGCAACGACAGCGTAGTGGTGAACAATGTTAAAAACCAGCTGCTCGCGTACAGTGATGTGTTAAAACTCTACGACAAACAACGATAGGTTATTATTATAGTAATAATATATACACATATATATATATAAATAATTAAAATAACACTCGGCTGGGGCCAGCAGTCGATATATCTTCGAATACCTACAATGAGCCAGAGTTTTCAGTGAAAGAATACGAGATGAAACCATAGCATTGTTTTTATTCAAATAACCATCTGGTTTAGATAAAGTTGTAGGTAGACTGTTCGCGTTCCAGCAGCTGGATTTGAGAACCAGTTCTCCAAAAGTTTAGCATATTACTGTCTTTGATCTCATTATAATTAAATTATTATGGTCAAAAGCTAAAATGTATGTATTATACAAATAGAACAATAGAGGTCTGCCGTTGACCGACAATCACGCAAAAACGACACGACAGATTTTGATATTTTTTAATTTTACTTCTTGGGCACTTAGTCCTCCTTGGAAAAAAAGAGAGTACCACGATAGCTTCACTTAATATAAAGTTACAAAGACTACAATTTTTATAAGAATAACGCGTTAAATGATGTGTGTTTTCTTGGCGTGGAGAAGTGGCGCAAGCGGTTTAGTACACATGCGCAGGACAAGGGAAGTAAACGGAAAACATATTTGTAAAAAAACATGTAAGCAAAGTATATTTTTAACCGATTTCCAATAGGAGGAGGTTCTGAATTCGGTTGTAATTTTTATAACCCGATATGCGTCATTTATAAACCGATTTGGAAAATTATCTTTTTATTCAAAAGGGTCCTATTTTAAATTAACTCGCTTTTGACATCGTTTTGCAAGATACACCAGGGAACCAAATCAAAATCGATTAGGAACGGTATAATGAATGGGACCTATTAATAATTATTACTTAATTTTAGTCAAGGACATTCTGTTGAATTTTCTTAAGATGATTTATTTTTCAAGTCGGTTTTTATTTATCGGATAATACACCAATTTTTAGTCAATATATCAATATAGCCTGAACGACATTGTCAGGCAAAAGTGGCTTGGCACACGGTACATGTTAAAAACGTGTCTGACAGTTCGCGGTGTATTAACAAACTGTAATGTTAACACAATTATTAAAATATGCATATTATTGGAAATAATGAGGAATAGTCCGTCGCACCTGCGATTGAAAATGCACATGTAAGTCCGGCAATAATTCTTGAACTAAATTTTCTAATTGAAACATACAAAGTCCGAGCTCCGCCATGCTCGGTTTGAACATGTCTCGCATGCGGTGTTGCTGCATTATCTTAACCAGTACAGCGAACGCTTCCTCTTCTGGCATCTGCAAATGACATCATTATATCGATTAATATAATTGAAAGATACTTATATAGGTATATACAGAAAAAAAAAATAGCAATGTGCATCAGCAGCAGGAGAATTATGATCATATACTGTGGTGTCAGTTATCGTCACGGTCTGATCGTCAACTAGACCGAGCAGTCTAGCAATAACTTTTGTAGTATTAAGGTGGCGTTCGGATCCATGTGAAGGCGACGCGACCTTATCGATTAAGAATTATAGTCTTCTTTCGAAGCGTGCGACCGGTCGCCACTAACATGCATAGCTGTCAAAATTACCGTGTTCTTATATAAGTTGACAAGGTTTTAATTAATAAACGGAATTAACTAATAAGATACTTAAAAGATTGTATAAGATTTTATTTAAATTAGCGTATCAGAATAGTAGCTATATTGTTGCAAAGCAGAAATAACAATATATCTTTATCACCTAAATCTATTATCGAAGTTAAATTGTCCGAGTATTCGCAATCAGGTAAATTAAAAGTTATAAGAAGCACGCGGTCGCGAGTCATTTAAATTCGGTAAAAAAAAAAACGGTTGTCGCATAGATCGGAAAATAAGACGGATGCTGCATAGATCGGAACGGCACCTTAAGGGACTGACCTGCATAAGTAGAAGGCCGACGATAAACCCTGAACCCTGGCAGTATCCGACCTCGCGGTCATGCAACGAGTACGCTTTCATTACATTAAAGAGCGACTCTTGCCCGAGCCCGTCTTTCTCTTTGAAGAAATCATGTTCTGGGTAAGTGCGCGCGATATCGCGTCGAATCACCTTCTCGCATGCCGATTTAGCCTGATTAACAAACGAAATTACGAGCCACATTATTATTAAACTGACTATATAAAGAATTTAATTATTAAACAAACACTTTCAACTATAATAAAGAAATTCCAAACTGTAGTTAGTGAAACAACAACAACAAAACAAAGAGAAAGTTAGCTGCAAATATTAATTGTTATAAAAATTTAACATTATTCAAGAAGAAGGTTGAAAAGTACTCGCAATACAAAAAAATTAGTAACGTATCAATTAACTTGACTATAATTTTTTTTTAAATGCTATCGGAAATATAATAAAACATACCATATAAAGAAAATATATTCAATTAAGGATTAAAAAAAAAAATAGTTATAAAGTTCTTCCAATTATCTTAATGAAATATATGCTGACATTTTAAACGTCACAATTTGGAAGACAATTCAATTATATAAACCACGTATTCTACTTGCAATTTTCAATTAATTGCAAATGTTCACTATTTAGTTGAAATAACACAAGGATACAACGGTTACATTACAAAACACAAGTGGTACGAAAATGCGTTGCAAAGCGACGACACACATATACATATACGAATGTTATGAAACATTAATTATACACATTACCTTAATGTACGAAGCATATAGTTTCTTCTCGGGAGATATATCGACGCCGGCTAATAGTTGCCAGACAATTCCCCTGAAATGATGCGGGACACCCTGCCGGACGAGGTCGCGAACGAACTGGTTCCTGCGCCGCCATTCGGTGTCCCAGTTGCTCACGATGCGGCCCCACAGACTCCACAGATCCTCCTCGCCGTTACTGCTGCTGCAGCTGACACGAGTTTCAGTCTCTTGACTGGAACTCGCCACTGTAAATTGTTTATTTTACGGTTTACTTATATTCAAAGCTGCTCGCATCTTCTTTGAATTATTTGACGACATTTCTACTAGTTGTCACAGGACTTAGGAATGTATCATTCATTACATTTATAGATTGAGGTTAAGCAGTTATCTATAATATAAAAATGAGTCGCTAAATGTGTTGCTAAGCGCAAATCTCGAGAACAGCTGAACCGATTACGTTAATTCTTCTTTTAGAATATTCCTTGAAGTACGAAGATGGATCTTACGGAGAGAAAAATTTAAAAAATTGCCTGAAAAAGTCTAAAAACATCACTTTTCTATACTCCCATACAAACGATTCGTAATAATACTTAAAACTAAATTTGAATTTTAATACTATAGCATAAAGTTTAAGTGTTAGTGGAGAGGTTCCGGGAAAGCAAAACAATTGAGTGACGTTAGTATCGTATAAATATGAATGTCAATATTTATACGATGGTCCCGAATAGCAGAATAAGTATTAAAAAAAATATTTAAAGAATCGACTGTTAGGCAGTACGAAGTTCGCCGGGGTCATCTAGTAATAAATTATATAGATGTGTATTCAACAGTTTTCTCCCAGTCATACGACAGGATATATATATGTATATACAACCTGACAAGTTTTAATTGAACGAAAATGCGAGTTTCTTATGGGACCGAGACAAAAACTGTTAACATAGAAAAATAAGTAACCACCATCAGTGATATGATACGCGCCTTTTGAATTGTATAAAAGTTAAATCGGTTGTTCGGTAGCGCGAACGTTCATTATTATGACAGTTGATGATTCATCATACGATGATACATTTCGAAACATCCACGAAGTTGAACATTTTCCAGTGAGAACGGACAGTTACGTTGCACAACTACATTTATTATTTATTATACAAGGACGTGTTTGTAAATATTATTTAGAAAAAATAATACACCTTTATAGTATATTACGTTCTATAGTACATTGACTGTTATCAAAATAGATGTTTATATTTGAGTCATGAGGTAAAAGCAGCTATGTCAACTTTAATTTTAAAACGTGCAGATGTTATTTTATTCAGAATACAATTAGCAATTACTAGTAATATATATATATATATATATATATATAGCTGAATAATAACGTTATACGAATAATGAGCAATCAAAATAATATACCGGCATTCAAAAACGTAAAACTAAATTAAAAACTTAATAAATAATAACGCTGCTTTTATAAATCTAACTAGCAGCCCGCTCCGACTTCGCACGGGTATAAAATATATAGCCTATGTCATTCACTGAAAAAATGATTAAAATCGATCCAGTAGTTATGATTTATTCATTACTGCCCGTGGCCCGTACGCGTTAAATTTGGAATAACTTCAAAAATAACAGTATTTCTCCACTATTTAATTTATGTTATTATACATATAAACCGTCCTCTACAATCACTATATCTATTAAAAAAAAGCGCATCAAAATCCGTTGCGTAGTTTTAAAGATTTAAGCATACAAAGGGATATAGGGACATAGAAAGCGACTTTGTTTTGTACTACGTAGTGATTGCACAACTTTAATACAAGTTTGTAACAATGATAAGAAAAAAGTAATATATATATAAATAAAATTGTAATGTCTGATGTTTATCCTAGCTAATCTTCGAGAAACGGTTATACCAATTATGACGGAAATTTTACCTATAAATAGAAGATTTCTCAGAGTGTGATCTAAGTTACATGTCATTAAGATTACTCATAGCGGATAAGTAGCACTGATGAGCTTTCATAAAGGTAATAAATAAATAAATCATAGAGGCTAAAATAGCGAAGGAAAAATTACAATTTTAATAAAGAAATGCCATAATTAGTCCAGATAAAACAATGTAACAGTACAACCATTTTCACGAGAAAGGAGTCACGGGCGCCAACTAGTATTAAAATAATGTTACTCAGTTTAATAGCTATTATTACACTGTATATTTTTTTATCATTGACAACGCTATTGCGTAGAGTAGCGCTCGATTGTGAAGAAACCGTGTCATTTCATTTTTTTTTTTATACATCGACACTGCAGAGTAAATCGGATCACGTGCCACAAACTGCTAGCTTTGTAATATGAAGCACAACGGTACCTGCAGTTGGTATACATACCCAATGAGAAATTATTCAAAACACCCGATAAATAAAATTCTATAACGCTTTTAGTACTGAACAAATCATTAATATTATCGTTCATATCCATGGTATCTATTTAAAAAAACGAAACGAGCGTTCGCTAATGGATTTAGTTATGAACGCTATCACGTTTTCTCGCTGTTGATAAGAGATAACGAGTTTTTTTTTTCTTAAACCCCGTTTTTCATTGCAGGCACGTTGGACATTTATATTTGTATGTATTCAAAAGTAAAAGTTTAATGTAAAATGATTTCACAGTGGATTTCAAGTAGCGCAACGAACGCAGTAACGCGCGACGAGAGTATTTATAAATTTTTATACATTTTAAAAACAATATAAAATTTCCGCCACTGGTATAAAGGTATCTTGCCGAGGGAAGATATGAGCACAATCACCGGATTCATCATCATTATCTTACCCGTATCCCACCTAAATAGGGTCGGCACAAGATGTTTTCCTTTTCCACTCTCCCCCCTGTCAGATGTCACCTCGGCATTCACACTTTTTATACACATATCATTTTTCACACAATCCATCCCCACCTTTTTCGGTCTTCCTCTACTCCTCTACTCCTATATCCGTCCACTTTCAAGCTCAAAACTTATCTTGTTACATGACTTTCATCTCTTCTCATAATTATTCTCATATTTAGAATTAAAATGAATCTTATTTTTTGTACATTGAATATGTTTTTTTGATTATTTCTTATTTCAAAATATAGCTTAAAGTACATTTTTAATAATACACTAGAACAATTAACATGGGACATGCATTAAGTAGAAAGGTCTTTTAAAGTACATATATGTCGCTCTGAATTGACGTATGGTACTTTACTAACTTGATTGTGTTGCCAGCTTCCGGATCCTGCGATATTAAAATGTAATATATTGTTAAAACGCATTTCAACTCTAACAATGGTAATGAAAAGATAAATAAATAAGGACAGAAACATTAAGGAGTAGTAAAAAATATTACGCTAATTTCGAAAAATTACCTAGTATACGTCTGTATTAGAACCTACGAAAATCGAATTAATATGTATTCAACCATAAAGACTTGACATATGTTAGAGTATATTGAACAGCCATTGATAAAAAACAACATCTAACGAACGTAACCACTAATAAACGAGCCAGTGACCAAAAACACTGTGCCGAATCAATTGAAGCTAAAAATATGTAAACTTCACCTTTACCATTTTTGATGTGATAACGTCTTATAAATCGATTAACGACGTGTACATGCACGAAAAAACATGACTCTTTGTCACGTTCCACCTGAGCCGAGCGTGCAAGCGAGAGCGGGGAACAAACGATAGAAACGCGCGATCAGCCTAAGCGTTCGGGTTGTGATACATCTATCTCTCTTCCACTCCATCGGCCAATACGTCACCTACACGTGAACTATTTTGTCAACTGTTTATAAAGTGAAGTGAAATAGCAATAGAAATACAAATATAAAATAGCAATAGAAAGCTATGTTCTAACCGAGTAAAATAGTATACTGCAAATAATGAGAACCAAATAGCGGGCGGTCGCCATTATTTTTTTTTTTTTCGAACTGACCTACACTGTTAGCCTGGCAAGGCTCTACAGTTCCACCGGACTACTAAGGGGAGCGCTTAAGGCACTCACCCGATTTTATATGGACGACTAGCACAAGGGCGCACGGCACGCCTCGGCTTGGGCTGTCGTCGAAAACCCGAATCTAACTAGCTAAGCTAAACTAAGCTAAGCCTATCCGTATCATACCTGTATGGGTTCGTGAAATATACATGGTTACCAAGCATGTGTGTTTTACGATCCCGTACATGTATTTTGTATCTATCTATCTGTGTTCTAAACTATTACAGTTCGAAGGGCAAAAAAACAAACAAAAACAGCCCACCACTATGTGTACCTACGAGTGAGTGTGTGTGCACGTGTGTGGGGTGATCGGTGTTGTGTTGTAGACGAGTGTTTGATCGAATCAGTGGTACTCTGTTCGCGCATGCAAGCTGCTCGAGGGCTCCATTCCGGGGGATCGGACCTCGGCTAGAGCAGTTGCCGAGGGAGGCCTAAGAATGTGTGCTGGGGCAAAATTCACAGCCAAACCGCGGCGGCGTGATCTGTGATTACGCGGGCGTGGGCGCGCACACGCTGTGTTTCGAGGGACGGAAGGGTAGTCTTGATTACCTAGCGAAATTTCTTCGGGAGGGTCGGTGAAAATGTAACGCGGACGTCTTTTGTAACGCGGCGCGCCTGGCACGGTATCGTAAGTCGCGGCGGATACCACTAACGGATTGGGATGATTCATGGCTCTGTCGAAATAACTAGTCGTGAGAGTTTTTACGTACTCCCAGATAGACGGCATCTCCAGGTCCCTATGGAGGTCGACTCTCCGGATGTACCACGGGGCACCGATCGCCTTTCGTAGAAAACGGTTCTGTATTTTTTGTAAAATCTTGAAGTTCGCTTTTGACATATGCGCGAAAACGGGACAGCTATACGTCAAAATCGGACGAATACACATTTTGTAAAGTGTGAGCTTATGTCTGACGGACATTTTGCTCTTAGCGCATAATAACGGATGCAGACGACCCAAAACCATAGCGGCTTTGTTTCGTACTCTCACTGCATGCTGCTTAAACGTGAGGCGTCTATCTAACGTGACACCGAGATATTTGACCGTAAGGGCCCAAGGAATCTCGGTGTCATACAATTTAAGGGACTCTATATTTCTCGGACGCGGACGCTGAACCGGATCGAAAAAGATCGCAGCGCTTTTCTCGGGATTAACCTCTATACGCCATCGAAGAAACCATTCGCCGAGTTCCTCGATGGCCCTATTCATACGGATAGCTAAATGCGACGGCCGCCAATCGGAAGCGTAGATTACTGTATCGTCAGCGTAACAACCTACCTCGAACCCCGGGGACCGAGGTAGGTCACTGATGAACAGGTTGAAGAGGGAGGGCGCGAGGATGGACCCCTGGGGCACTCCTGAACGTATCGGGTGGGGCTGGGATAACTCACCTTCCACTCTATAGCGGAAGGTCCTATCTGTGAGAAATTCGCGGATGGTGTGAACTAAACTATCCGGAATACTAGACTTGAACAGTTTGTAGACTAGCCCGTCGTGCCAGACCTTGTCGAAGGCCTTGGCGACGTCAAAGAAGACCGCTATTGTACGTTTCGGTTTAGGCTTGGCCGGACTGACCTGGGGCTGGGGGTCTTTGTTGAATTTAGAGAATATGTACTCCGTGAGGCGGTGTACTTGGTTCGTGCACGAGTGTTGTGCACGGAAACCGAACTGCTCAGGCGGCAGCAGATTCAACCTTGTTATCGTGGTCTGTAGGCGGTTCAGAAGGAGCCGCTCGTATAACTTGCCTAGTGTATCCAGTAAACTGATAGGGCGATAGCTAGCGGGAAGCGTAGCTTTTTTGCCGGGCTTGTGAATGCCTATCACTATGGCCTTTTTCCAGACGGCTGGAAAGTGACCCTGGGACATGGCAGCATTGAAGATGCATACCAAAAGAGCTATGATGAAGTCAGGAAGGAGCTTCAGTACCTCGTTCCTGATTCCATCGGGACCTGGGGACTTCCTAAGCTTCAGACGCTTGATAGCGGCCGTCACTTCGTCAAAAGTAACCGGGGTTAGGGTATCCGCGCGAGGAGACGCGAGAAAGCTATCTACCGCGGATTTTATCGATTCGATATGGACAGGGTCAGTGTTAGCAGTGTTTGGAGAACATTGCTCCTCTAAGCTCGCGGCGAGACACTCCGCTTTGTCTATACTTTCGAACGCGGGAGGCAACCCATGACCTCTGTCTAACGGGGGCATCGATGCACTCTGCTCTGATTTGAACTTACGCGTGAACGTCCAAAACGCCACGTGGGACGGCTGGATATCCTCCAGGAGTTTGTCCCACCTGGCGGCTCGGATTTCTGCGATACTAGTTTTAACTAACTTTTGTAATGAACGTAATCGAACGCGATTGTCTTCGGTCGGATAAGTGTCGTAGGCTCGGGTCGCGGCGTTCTTTTCCGTGATCAACGCCTTCACGTCGTCAGGGAGTATAAAGCGGCGATCGTTCACCGCTTGTACCTCTCTCGAGGTCACCCTGACGGCGGTCTGGAGGTGGTCGACCAGGGAATCGATAGCCAGATCCGCGTCGGCTTTAGACACCAACACGTCCGGAATTCTATTTAGACTCTCCGAGGACGGATTGTCTTTCAAGTGACTGCGGAGTTTCGCGTAGTCAGCTGCGCGCACGGACTGACAGTCGATATCGAAATCTGAACCTAGTTGCAAGATAACGGGGCGGTGATCTGAGTCTAGTTCGTGTACGACTTGTATGAGTCGCACAGAAAGCTGGACGTTTTTTAAAAGAGCTACGTCTAACACTGTCGGGCGACAGCGATCCTGATAGTGAGTGGGTTCCGGCGGGGCTATGACGTCAAAAGCGAGATCGCCACTTAGTTTGTCGAGTGTCACCCCGTTGCGGGAAGTACTCGAACTATTCTAAATGACGCTCCCACTGTTGAGGTCCCCTGCTATGATAACACTGTTACTTAACGCGAACAGCGCCTCCAAGTCGGACTTGAGAAGCTCTTTACTCGGTTTAAGATAAGCAGAAACTATCGTTATGTTCGCGTGACCGGTCATTCCTAACCTGCACACTGACACTTCCATATTTGTAAGAACGGGTGGCTCTACTGACATACAATATAACGAACGTTTAAAATAAATCAAAGTGCCGCCCCCGCGGGCGACACGGTCGTTTCTGATAATATCATAATTCGCGATACGCGGATTATTCATTTTCGGCTTAAGGAGCGTTTCCTGTACTAACAATATATCTATCTGCCTATCGTGTAAGTAGTCGGCTACTAAGTCGCGTTGCGTACGGAGATTTCTCGCGTTAAAAAACGAAAGACAAAGAGCGCGCGGTTTAATTTTACTCGGCGGTGTGAATACTATTTATTGTTATTTACTGCGGCGCGGGCGAGGCGTTGTATCGTCGCGGCAACGTTTGGGAATGCAGAGACCGCATTCAGAAGACCGATGTCCCTATTACTGTTTAAAATTTTATTGAATGCGACTATTTCGCTAATGTCGTGCTCGAGTAAGACTTGAGACAGCCAATCGATGCCCGAGAGAGAGAATGAAAAAGCATGAGAGGGCTGAGCGGGCAACGCTCTTTGAGGCTGAGGCTGGGGCTGCGCCTGAGGCTTGGAAGCCTGAGGTTGAGGCCTAGGAGCCCAGGGGGCGACAGGGGCCCGCCAGGACTGGGGGGCTTGCGGCACAGAAGGTGCCACGCACGGCATCGGGGCCGGAGTTACCGGGGTACGGGAGGAGCCCGGGAGGCCCGGGAAGGTCTCAACGGACATAAGAGGTGGAGGCGGAGGGCGGGCAGAGACAGCAGGAGCCCTACGGGCTTGTCTCGCCTGGCGAGGGCGTTGCGGGCGGGGCGCGCGGGGACACCCGCGATAACTCGCAGGGTGGCCCGCGTTACCGCACAGAACGCAGCTGGGAGGATCGGGAGTGCGAGCGCACTCCTTCGTGGGATGGTCACCGAGGCACTTGACGCACCTGGGACGGAGATGACAGCCTCTGGCTGTGTGGCCATAACTCTGACAGTTATGACACTGAGACGGGGTATGAGTCTTGCGCGGCGGTTCGGCGGTGATACCGGTGAGGCCGCAGACCGTGGTGAGGCCGAAAATAGCCTTGCCTTCTACGGAACGGTCAAGGATGACCAGAGCCATAGGGTAGGGAGCTTTGGTGCGGGGGTGGTACATCCGGTGTACCTCCCGCACTGGGAAATTTTGCTCCTTAAGGGAGTCTGAGATTTCCTCGGTGGACAACTCCACCGGGACGCGCCTGAGTACGGCTCGGAGAAGGCGCTCTTCTTCGAGCGCGTAAGTGAAATAATTAAGCTTCCTCTCTCGGAGGTGAGAGGTCAGCTTGCGGTGGTCGATGGAGGTGGGGACTTTGACCTGAATACCTTGAGCGGTATTCAGGGCTGAGGTGTAACGGATACCCGACCCATTCATATAGGTCGAAATCGCGAGCCAGGAGGCCTTGTCCTGAATGGTAACGGGGGGCGGGGGGCGGGGCTTCTTAGCCTCGGCTACGGGACCCGTAGCGTCGGCTTGGGAGGGGGCGGGGCTAGCGTTGCCCGAGCGAGGCGTTCGATTGGCTGCGATCGCGGCTGATTTCGCGGGCACCCGGGCGCCATCTACTTTTAATGTTTTCTGAGCCGGGCGACCGGAGCCTGACTCAGTATCGGAGGCGCGCGACGCGGCGGCAATGGGTGGCGTGCGAACGCGTTTTCTATTTACGACGGTGAAGCCGTCGTTAGCTGGCGCGGAACTAATATTATCTAGTTCCATGTCAGAGCCGGCCTCCGAGCATGGAATAGGTGCTACTAAACTAATTCTATCTAGCGGGTTTTCCGGCGAACTAGGCGAGTCTAGCGCGGCGAAAGAGTTCGCGGTCGCTACGCGGGGCGATAATTCGTCTATACTAACCGGCTCAACTAATAGCTGCGGGGCACTACGTTGGACGCGCCTGATTATTGCTTCTAACCAATAAACTCTGTCTTCTATATTGGCCATCCCGGGGCCTGCGAGGGGGGCGGGGGAGGACATAATTAAACCTCCCTGCCTGAAGGGCAGGGGGGCACGCCAAAATTAAATTTACGGGACTATCCCGAGTCCGGACCAAAAGAGCTGTGGGCGAAGTGCAATGCCACACAGAGAAGAACCTACAAAGCCTAGGGGGAGGCCCTATCAAGCCCAGGGCAGAGAACGCAGACCGGTAAACCGGGCTACGCCCAAACAGACACCCGGGGATGGAATGAGGGAATAGGAGGGTGGGAGGGCGATACCTGGACCTGACTAGGCGCACTCGCCAAGGCCAGACAACCCAGGCCCAACTGCCTTTACCGTTTGCCTCGGGGCAACCGGCGAGCGGACAGGGCGCTCTACTCACTCGTTGGCACCGTGACACGTATTCCCGTGAGTAGCCACTAAGCGTGGTCTTCGATTGACAGCGCGGGATGTCGCACCGAAAAGTGCGGTTTTATATTTGCACTAAAAGTGCGGCTTCGCAGCAGATGTTTTCTCTCTTCGAAATTCTCAGGCTCGAACACAATAGTACCGGACGATGATTCACTCGGCAACAATGCGGGTCGGGCAGCGACGAATTCGTAGAAGTGCCAACACCTGGTGCGCAGGTAGGCGAGCGCGGCGAGCCGGAAATGACCGAAGAAAGCCGAGCGCGGCGAACCGAACGGACCGTCAGAGCTGCGAGAGAGCGCACGTGCGTCCCCGACCGCGGCTCGAATCGGACTCCCGGTCGCCATTAGAATACCACGTTCCTTTTACGATGTTAATAAAAGTTTCTTAGTAAATTCAATTCATGCCTTTGCTCGCGGTTTCGCTCAAATAAAATTAAAATAATTTCTATATAATATCAATTACTAATAATGTAGCTTTCTACAGGCGACAAATTTTTAAAATCTCTATTGAGTATTTTTCGAGTTAATCCAAAATAAAAAATCATTATATTTAATCTTTATAGTAAATAGCAGGACAGATTGAAGTAGTTATTGACATAAATTTGACGGTTCGGTTTAGAATAATCGTAATTAATTCCACTAACCAGATACCAAAGATATTTGCGACGTGTCAGAACTTTTTCGACTATGTACAGTAGTCAGCGAAGCGGCTTTAGCGTCCGCCTCGATACGCCTGTTCTCTTCCTCCAGCTTGGCTAGCAGAGCCCGGTCGGGCCGCGGGATCCCCTCGCACTCCGGAACCCGGTACTCTGAACATTATAACCCGATTAAACATATTACAATGTGATCATAATAAATTCGATTCGAAATAAACTCGTATTCTTTTATGATTTTTCATAGCTTTCGTGTACAATCAAACAATTCGCTGTTCTTGGAGCACATAAAGGTGCAGAAATTGAATTTATTAGTGCGGAAACGTAACGTTCAATCGTATTAAAAAAAAAACAAAACAAAACGGAGCTCATAATAGATCGACGGGCATTTAAAATGTTAGTTCGGTGTTTTTGCATTTATAACAAAATTACTTATACTAATACAATCTTACCTGGAAAACAGTTCTTGATAATCTTTTATCCATCACGCAAACATCGTTTATATCGTAAAGCAATATAGTAACTATTTCGACATTATCAGTATATTTATAAAAATAACTAGAGGACATGGTAGTTGATTCAATATGATAGCATAAAGTTATTATAGTATAAATACTATAATTCGTTTGTATGAACAGGAGAAGAAAAATGAATCAATAAAACAGTGTTTAGTGAAGTTTTATATAGAAATATCTCTATTAATTGTATATACATACGGGGTAAGTAATTTACGAATATGTCCTTAATCATGACAAAAAAAAACAACTCGTATATTCATAACGTCGTTCATCGATTGAATGGGACACATTTAAACATTTAAACACATTTAAATTTGGGAAAATTTACCGATATCTATCGTCGTCGTTCAAGTAATGTTTGCAACATTGTTAAACCGTACGCAATAGACAAATTAAAAGTATAATTAAATGAAATACTATATTTACATTTTTATAAGTTTGTTAATTACGATAATTAGTTACACAGATACATAATGATTAAACCTAAATACTTTGAACGTAACCTTAACGAGCGCGCACTATCAACAGCGATCATTATCTAATCAAATATTAAATTATAAATATATATATATATAGATTTTATGTTATTTTAAATAATACTCTATAAATAGGTAGAATATTTCATAATGTCGTTCTGTAGCGGCGGAAAGCGATGGCGCGGACGATTGAGTTAGTGATGCGATTAGACTTTATATGAGATGACATGAATGTGATGCGGGATCGATATTTACACGTGCATATAATAATTGTTAGGAAGTGTGAAACCAACAAACCGTCTGAAGATGAAACAGGTGACTCTTTACTACTAGTTTCAGTTGGTGTTCCGGGTGCGGCGACCGGCTCGCCCGGAGTCTCCCTTGTGTCGGCATCCACCCTCATGGTGCCGCGGGATCTGGCGCATAGAGCCCTCCCCACGACCCCCACCGCGCTCCCACACGCTCCTCTCTATACCAGACACGCGTGGTCACGCCGTCTGCTCCACTCTCCTAACGTATGGTACAAGAGACTCCTTGTATGTTCCGATATCAAAATCCAATTAATTTTCCTTTTTCCTAATTCTTTATCATTACTTGTTTTTTTTTTCTTTAACAATTTAAATACGTAAGCAAAAACACGGGCTTGGTATATGATTCAATGGATCTATCATAGTAACGATTTCGTTTCATATGACATAATTCTGTTGAAGTGGGCCGTACGAGTAACTTGAGTATTGAGTACATGTAGGCGTATTTAATTTGTACTCACACGCTTCAATATCAGAAAGAGCATAGGTAAGTAATTAAAAGTGCATTCATTTATTGATTACAACTTGGAATAGGTGAACTACATTGATGTTACAATGTAAAAAAAAAAACAACTCGGTAGATAAGGAAAATAGAAGAAAAATTACATTTCATATTCCATACAAAAGCCATGATATAATCCACCGCACATGCATATTTATAAAAAAAAAAAAAGTAATAATTAATGAAAGTTACTAAATTAGATGATCGAGCTGGGGATACAAGGTAACGTCACGAATGCACTAAAATCACATAACATCGACAATGACCAGGTAATGCGTCGGAATAAATGTGCAATTACGAACGAGCAATAATAATGTTTGGCTTTTGTTTTGATGAAATCGCGGACACAGGTGAAAGTCGCGCCGTGAGTGAGACACACGCGCTTGGCGCTCAGCGGCCATCCGCCCACTAACCATGAAGGTCGAGCCTGTAGCGTCAGCGACGTCAGCATGCTCTAATACTACGCATGCCACGAACAAACAACAAATTAAGTATAACTATAATTTATCCTGATTTAATATTTTAGAACGCCATGTGTAACGTTTGACCTCATAATATTTATAGCAAAAACTGCCTTATTGAAATTTTGTATCTCCGCAATAGCTAACATTTTCTTTATTGTTGGACTTTGTGCAAATGTTATAACTCGATAACACCTAATGAGAACTAAAAAAACAGTTAACTTAATGCATATTCGAATTTCAACCGCGTTTCAGCGTCTTGAATCCACCAATGTATATGTTAAACTACTTAAATAAATTGGGAATGAATAGAATTCGTAAAACTTTAATGCTGATTACTTGAAAATATCACCATTCAAAAATCCGATGTTGATCCGAGCTATAAGTAAATTCAATTAGGGCATTACCCCTGGATAAGGGCGCGGTATCAAATAAAGACCAGACTGGGCGTAACGCTTACAACATTGCTATTAATATCTTTGCACGTACCGATATGCATTAATATAAGTAAAAAATCCGTTCACTGGGAAAATTTTACTAAGGACAGCATTCAATTTGTATAAATAATGTGACCAAGATTTGATTTCAGTTCCTGAATGCAATGAGTACGCCGCACAAAAAACGGTGTTCTAATAATATAGTACATACATATATACTATAATTTCTAATGGAATTTTTATTCCATACAAAAAACTTTTTCGAGTCAGTTGTGAAATCTTTAGCTTCTACTTTTCATTCTTAACATTTAAAAAAAAATAGAAACGAGTGGTACGATTCTTTTCGCTTTAATCTTTTGTAGAAAGTAAATAAATCAATAATTATCTAATTACTATCTAATTATTAGTATTAATGTATCTAATTACTACTGAAATAACCAACAAGACCGGAAATCGATTGGAATAAAAAAGATACAAATACAAATGGAATTCCTAAAATTGAACGCGTGTCTGCCTACGCTTACATTGAAATGTTTCATTTCAATTTAGTTACGGCTAAGTGCACCTAAACTTAGATATCTGTCCTTCGATCACGCAATAACTATTGAAACCGATATCAGATACAAACTTAGACATAGCCCACAGGGTCCATGTGTTCGAGGGGTGTTTAAAATCATACTTATAGAATATACGTTTACAATGCAAAATTTATTATCGTGCTCTATCATTTTCTTGTTTAGATTACATATAGAATTGTAACCGGTAACCGGTTTCAATAGATAGCCGGTACAGGCCCCGTCAATCTTTTTGGCCGCTCTAAATATAGCCGTAAGTACGTACGGGCTTGTGCATAACATCGTCAAGAGCTTAATAGAAAACAGAGTTTAAAAAAAGTAGTGTGTACTTATGTACACGCGTTAGAAGTGTACTTCTTTGGCGTAATAAGATAATAATATTTTCAAAATTTTATATTTCGCCTTATTCTACTGTTTGTAGACAAAACGACACGAACAATAGAAAAAAGGTATTTAATACATACATACTTATTTTTAAATAAAATGTTGACTATAGCTAACTTCAGGGTGTCGATTTTTCGTGACGGTGTGCGCGCGTTTCGTAAAAATTTACTCTCATCACTTTTCCCTAACGCGACAAAAGAAGTATAACTTCAATTACTATAGGAATCTAAAATTGATTTACCCTTAACTTGTCTCGATGTTATGCGTATAATATATTAGGTGTTTTATGACATAAATTTGTATTCCGCGCGTCTAAATTCAGAGCGATCAAAAAGTTTGACGTGAACTGTATATACGTTATATTTCGGTACGTTTAAACTTAACAATTTATTTACTATTAATGAATAATATTCCTAGAGAGATAAAGTGTTTTATTGCCTATAGATCAAGATATATTAATATGGATAATTATTTTAAAACGCGGGCGTCATAACAATACGAATACATCACGACATATTGAAACTTGATATACATATCTTAATATATATAAATCTCCTGTCACGATGTTTGTCCGCGATGGACACCAAAACCACTGAACCGATTTTAATAAAATTTTGCACACTGTGTGCAGTTTGATCCAACTTGAAAGATAGGATAGTTTATACCTCAATTTATAATCGAAATATTATTTTATTGCGAATTATTTGTTTATTAACAGAGTCATGATTATCTCTATTAGTTCGATAAGATTCTAACAGATGGCGGTATAAGGTAATTTGTTGACTGGATTGACGTCCGTGCAAAGCCGGACCAGGCAGCTAGTATATTAATATATATGTAATATATATACATATATGCTTAAATATTAAACTTAACTGCAGCGACGCGGTCTATCACAACGCATCTCGAAATGGGAACAATAGTCAGACAACAAATAATTTACCTATATCACTTACTATTACTATCAAATCATTTGTATTTTTATATACTGGAAAAGGATCAGGTTTTATGAAGTATGAGAACGTGTCCCCTTACTTGGCCGCGACCATAACTGGATAACCCAGTTTATATTAGGACTACTACAGGTAGATATACAAAATAGAGACAACAAGAAAATGTAATCTACAACGTTTGAATAAACATGGTTGGTAGCATGCTACACGTTGTTAAGTAACGATAAGTTATTCACAGACACGGCGTGGCGTGGCGAGAATGTTCCTCAAGTACCATATAATGTGCACAGCAAAGTTTACTATTTAATAATTATATTGTATCTACCATCCGTTCAACTGAAAGATACCCACTATAGGACATAGACCTTTCCTGAAGATCACTCAAAAGACCGGCTCTACCATAGAATTAGTGAAACGGCTTCAGACCGCTGGCAGATTTGTTACTCTATGGGTTCTACGGTGTCCATATACAGCGGCTTCCCGCAACCCCCATCAGGGCGTCGTTCTATTTTATGGTGAGTCATCCCAAACCTTGTATTTATATGATTGCCACTCGAAAACTCTTTGGTTTCAAGATATGTCACTACCAGAAATCAATCCCGCCCACTGTCACTTAAACACTTTTCGGCAAATAATTATAGAAAAATATAATTATCGAGTAACTTAAGCAAATTAGTTTTTTTTTCATTCAACCTTTAATTGATGTGTAATCAGCCTTAGCAGTCGACCGTTTAAAACCAGTGGGAGTACCGATTCGACATCCAGCTTGTTCAAGTCTCGAATAATTCGAAATAATCACTCTTAATAATTTGAAATTAACTAATTACACGATCCGGTGGGAGGGATATAGAAATAAATACTGTAACAATATTCTGCAACTATTATCACAAGTACGATCAAACTACTATATATTGAATTGATTAATATTTTTTTTGTTCTTTTTTTTATGTTATAGGGGGCATACGAACAGGTGGGTCACCTGATGGTAAGTCGCCGTCCATAGACACTAGCAACACCAGGGGACTCGCAGGTGCGTTGCCGGACTTTTAAATATGTGGGCCTCCGGCGCTCTCACTTTTTTTTTTTTTTTTTTTTTTTTTTTTTTTTTATTAACGTGGGGAAATCCCTTATGGATACCCATCCTCCCGGGGGAGAGAATGGGTTATGTCCGACTCACACGGACTAAAACCCCACGGTGTACCGGCCACCGCTTTAAGTTGGGGCGGCATGGGACCGTGCTGAGCTATCACCATGCCGCCCCCAGCGGTCAGCCCAGCGAAAGATGGCCGCCGGGCTCCGTCCTTATAGAGAGGTACACTAGGTACACGACCAGCTACCTCCCATCGTCCGCCGAACCTGTGCAATGAAGAGATGGGCCCCCCGGCCCATCTCCTCAGGTCTAGCTACGGAGGTGGAAGGAGGCGGGCAAATCGCTGCCTCCTTCCACCGGCCCTCCTTTGGCGGAGACGGCCGCTGAGAGGGTCCGCCTCTCGGGCCCTCTCCGCCGCCTCCTTCTGCGAGATGACCTCCTCGCAGAAGGAGGCCATCACCGTCCACGCGTTCTCGCTGCCGAGCATGGCCGCAACCACGCTCGGCAGCGAAAGATCTCCTCCCACCGCCGCAGCCAGAGTGCGGCGCTGCACCTCCCACGCAGCACACTCAGACAGAGTGTGCTGCGCGGTGTCCTCCTCAGCGCCGCACTCATGACATGCGGCGGTTGGCTCCCTGCGAGCGATCTGGTGCAGGTACCAGCCAAAACAGCCGTGGCCGGTTAGCACCTGCACCAGTCGGAACGTCAGGGAGCCCCACTCCCTCTCTAACCACTGCGGCAGGACCGGGCGGACGGCGTCCACCGTATATCGTCCATACCGCGCGTCCGCCAGGTCCTGCCGCCACCGCTCTATAGCGGCCTCCCTCCCCTGTCTCCGCCTACTTTCTATCTCCCTGGGAGCCGGAGGCTCCCCCAAACATTTCCTTGCCGCCGTGAAATCATACACGGCGGCAAGCACCCTCGCCTCCAGCTCCCAGGGCAGGGAGCCGGCAAGCGCGAAGGCCGCCGACGAGGACACAGTGCGGTATCCTCGTATCACCCTCAGTGCCATGATGCGCTGCGCGGCACGCAGCGCGCGCACGTTGGTGGCACCGAGGGCGTCGGCCCACACTGGTGCCCCGTAGACGGCCATCGCCCTCACGACCCCCATGTAGAGTCTGCGGCAGCCGGCGCTCGGCCCCCCTATATTAGGCAGCAATCGGCCGAGCGCCCCTGCCGCCCCAGAAATCCGCGGTCCGAGCCCCTTGAAGTGGGGCTCGAACCGCCAACGCCCGTCCAGGGTGAGGCCCAAATACTTCATCTGGGTCCCCACCCTGATGCGGGCGCCCTCCACAATTATATGGGCCCCAGGTGGTGGCCCTCGCCGAGGCCCATGGAACAAGATGGCCTCGGTCTTATCGAGGGCCACCTGGAGGCCCAAACGCCGGATGCGTCCGACCACGACGGTTGTGGCCGCCGTGACCAGACGCACCAACCCCTCCCAATCTCCCCCCCCCTGGGCTACGACTAGGGTGTCGTCCGCGTAACAAATGAGGCGCGCTCCACATGGGAGCGACCGGCGCTCTCACTGACCGAACGAAACGCAACAGTGCAAGCACTGTTACTTCACGTCGGCTTTCTATGAGAGGATGGTACTACCCCGGGCGAGCCGACCCATTCATGCTGAAACCAGTAATAGCTTCAGCGTAGCTCTACCACCTACAAAAGTATCGATATATCGTCGGTATATCGATATATCGGTATCGTCAGTTCGATAAACAAAAATATTGAATACCTGCTAGGACTAAGACATAACTATAAAACCGTGATGATTTACGAAGTCTCAATATAATTATAATGACTCACTGAGAAGCAACAAGTTTCAACTTGATTTATTATAATACCTCATGTGTTACTCATTGAGAACGTAGTTAGATAAGTGATTTTTTTTTTCAGAATCCGATCCGAGATTATCTCTTACAAGTATACAAATTTTATCTCTATATAACATACAATAAGTCGCTTTTCGTATCTGTATGTGTTGGCTTAGTTCATCTAAATTACGCAACGAATTTGGATACGATGTTTACTGTCATTTAGAAAATTTCTCCCGAAACGATTGAATGTACATTACATTAGTAATAAATAATAGAAAATTCTAAAGAAGTCGTAAGCAGGAGTTTTACATTAGCAACGATGTCTATATTTTATGAGACACATCAAAATAATGTACTACGCCAGTGTAAATACAGAAATGGGCCTTACAGAAAAGTCTACGACGGTATACGTCTACTTCCTAAATAGATACTTCCTAAAAAAAAAAAAGATAGCCTATAATAATCATTTTTATCTCTTGCATATTATTAAAAAATAATTGATTATTTGCGGCGCTGTTTTGTACCAAATTAAATATTATATTTACTATAGGCATCTAATGAAGATCAAAATTGTCGTTTATAGCAGATCATTGCAATAAAAATCTTAGAAGGTATCAAAGTTTTTGTGTGAAGATTCCTACGTGGTTTCTGTAGCTTTGATGAACTGTGAATAGCATAACCCCAGAAACAAGATCCAAATTG
The DNA here is from genome assembly GCA_035772565.1 of Antheraea assamensis. Classification (NCBI taxonomy): domain Eukaryota; kingdom Metazoa; phylum Arthropoda; class Insecta; order Lepidoptera; family Saturniidae; genus Antheraea; species Antheraea assamensis. Next base: position 3,112,447 of record JAQQSE010000065.1, read on the forward strand.
TTTAGTCACTTATAACCCGACATTAGTATTTTGCACCCATTCGAAACGAAGGTGAGTTACTAGTAACATTATAGACGGTAAATAAAGTTCTTCTGTTTTTATACACCCCTGTCGAAGTTCAAATTTTACCGTTCATAAGATTCTTAGTTACCTTTTTTATGAGATTGAAATTTTACACCTATAAAAACCTTTTTTTTTTTTGCAGACATTAATACAATATCAAAACTGATAAACGATTAAAATTGGACTTAGTTGATTTTGAAATGTAACGACATAAATAACTACATTACGCGTCTCCCTATGGCTGATCGGCGAATACATTAACCGTTATAAATAACACTTTATAAATATCACACCCGTATTGTAAATTATATATGCATCATAATGTTTTCCCTTGAATGAAAACACAGACTTACTGAAGGGGGGTTCGTGTACTCTCAAGGCAGGCGCGGCGTCGCGTCTAGTGGTACATACTACCTACTCGTAATTATCACAACGCAAATCATGCTGTTACATTGAATTGTAATAAATAAATTTAATTTTCAAAGCAAAACAATTGTAGAACGAGTATACAGTTTTATAATATATGTTTTATAGCTATTAAATACTACAATAAATAAATACATAGACGTAACATAGAACAACAACAACTTTCACGTATTCTGCTAGACAAACATAACGAACGATACATATACGAACATGTGGTGCGATTTTATTCAAGCTAGACATTTTACATATGTGAGAAAATACGAAATCAATTAATGTAATATTCACAAGAAAATTCAAAAGAAAATAACAAAAAAAAATATATTCAAACGAATATCACATCGTTTATTTGAAAGCGATTGATTACATTAGAGGGAAACAAAGAAAATTACATTGAACAGCAACGGTGACACTGTTATAACAGAGTGAACTTTCGAGATTATTATTATGTATTTTAAACAGTTGTATATAGCAATTATCTGTTAGTTAGTGCCTACTTGTTCAGTGCGGAAATATGACATAGGAGGCATTGGCATAATATGTACGAAAAGAAATAATTTTTCTAAGCCAACTGCGATAAGAGTTGTAATAACAAAATATATTAACTACAAATGCGTTAAACTGACAATAATATAATTATCAAATATATTTTAATTTATAAATACCTTGAACAAGAGCAAATTCTTTGGAAGTGCACGCCGCTGCAATTGCGACTGATTCAACCATTCACTGAAAAAGATAATTCATTTTGTAAATATTTAGATGTTCAATAATTGATTATCACCCGGTCCATGCTCAAAATGCTACACGATCATTTGCATGTTTCGTTTGTATATACTAAAAGCTGTTTCAAATTAAAGCGAAACATCAACCGGAAATTTCGCAATGTTTTTTTTTGTTTTTAATATAGAATTTTGTCGATATAGACTGTTTTGTTTTAAGCCGTTGAGAAATACGCATAAACGTCATCGTAAGTCAATAAAGGAATGGCAGCATTCTCGTCAGAGTTTCGCTTCTGCGTGGGAGAGGTGTAATAATATGCTCGCTATCTGCAGTTTTTTCGAAGACTTTAATTACCAACAATTCTTATATTGACGTGATAACGTCTTACAAACTAAAGAACGCCGGCTGCACGCACGTAAAGGCATGACTCATTGTCACGTTCCATCTGATCCGAGCGTGGCAAGCGAGAGCGAGGAACAAGCGATAGAGAGGCGCGATCGGCCTAAGCGTTCGGCTTGTGCCGCATCTATCTCTCTTGCCATTCCATCGTCGATGCGTCCGAGCTAGAAGAGAGACAGCTGCAGCACACAACCTACACGTGAACTCTTTGTCAATTGTTTGTAAAGTGAAGCGAAAAGTTAATGTGGTTTTCACTGTTTATTAGAAGCAACAATAGCGGCAAAAAGTATGCAATTTTTCATCAATGTATTCTTATGACGTTATCACGTAATATTATCATCCGTAAGCCGACTTTACAGACAATCAATTTTTTTTTCTTTATAAACAAATACCACAACTCCTTTTAATCCCCAACATGAATTAAATAATCGAAACGGATTTTTTATTATCTTTTGGAAATACGTTGCCAGCCAGATCTTTTCATTTCCTCATTAATCTATGCAAATAAATAACATTAAAGTGTCTGTACGTGATGTCAAAATAAGAGGTGTTTACAAAATTGATGTGAAAAGTATACTTGGCACTATAAAATAAATTTTAACATTTTTGCCACTGTGTTTGTTCTGGATAATCTTAGAAGCAGGTTGAATCGATTTTGACGGGAACTGCCACTAACATAACTGACGTCATAAGGAGTAACTTAAATGAATTTTTTTTTAGTATAAAAAATTTTTACTTCTATGTAAATATGATTATAAAGATACAAGCATAAACGAATTCGTGGACCGCTGCTGGTTATTTAATAAGGTATATAATTAACAGAAGAAACGGCCATGATTATCTCGAGTAATTGTTATTCGTGGATTCCCTTATATTTCAAACTTTAACAATTAAAACCGAACATTAAGGTTTACTCGTACTTCCCGTTGATTACCAAATGGAACTCACGCACTGTCTATTGTGAGAAAACAATTCACCGAAATTTCGGCAACAGCAATCTCACAAATGGGTACATAAACGCGTAGCAGACAAAGACACATTTGTTTATACTATAGTTAGTTATTTTTTGTAACATCAAAGTAATATATTAAAAATAGTTTGATTGACGCGAGCCTTTTTTCCTCATGTAAAGAGGAGGAATTAATGGTAACTTAGGTAAATCTCAATATTAAAATTACCGAATGGTTTTAAGCACAAAACTAGTTACTTTTCAATTACACTATAGCTCGTAGCGATAACGACAATGTTGGAGTATATATATTTCGTTTTGATTAATACACAATTTTAGAAAAGCAAATTTAGATAAACAGAATAAAAACTCGTGCACGCTTTTAGATTTAATAACAGAGTACAACAGTGACTCATGGTACGGACGAGGTCAACCTCTATAACTATCATATCCGCAAAGCTTTTGTAACTTTAATTCTAATGTTAACATGAACAAAAATAATTAAAATTATTTATCTCTCTTTTATTTAACTATATTTCAATTGCATGAATGTATATTCATTTTTTTTTAAATAATATCATTGTTAAAACGTTGCCCACATTGGTACTTATTAGATGCATTGAAACAATTATAACCAAAACATATTCACGCATCTTTATATTTCATAAATTTTCTGATAACGCGACGTTTAAAAAACGAAACTACATATTACTATCTCGTTAGACTAATTATTAAATAATATATACTACTAGCGGCCCGCTCCGGCTTCACACGGGTATAAAATATATAGCCTATGTCATTCACTGAAAAAATGATTAAAATCGATCCAGTAGTTTTGATTTATTCATTACTGCCCGTGGCCCGCACGCGTTAAATTTGGAGAGTAACCTCAAAAATAACAGTATTTCTCCACTATTTAATTCATGTTATTATACATATAACACCTTCCTCTTCAATCACTCTATCTATTTCAAAAAAACCGCATCAAAATCCGTAGCTTAGTTTTAAAGATTTAAGCATACATAGCGATATAGGAACAGAGAAAGCGTACTTTGTTTTATACTATGTAGTGATTATATATGTATCGTATGTAACTATCATAGAAATGTATTTTATGTTTCATTTGAGTAGTTTATTTACATACATAAATGGCAACAAATAATATTTTTCACTTTCGTACAAAAAGTGCTACGATAGAGATTTAGATGAACTTAGGTCTCATCGAAAGGAGACGAATAATCTTTTTTGTCACACGATAGCGATAAGTAGCGTAAAGTAAAATTTAAACTGAATCTATTTCCAAGAGAATTTCAAAATTCTTGATATACATGTAGTGTCTATTCTTATTTAGTAGATACTCGAGAGGAGAGAATTATTTTAATCAACTACGTAATGACGTCATACATATATATCTAATTAAAGTAATGAAGAATTATCAGTGAAACATTTTGAAATACATAAATAATTTCAAAAGTAAACGTAAGAACAAATATGATCCGCGTGAAACGAACGGAGTGTGTTATCACATCTCATAGATTAAGCAAAATCCATGGTCAGAAACATAAGTGGGTAAAATAATAAAGGCACGATAATGTATGAAACGATATCGTTGCGAATTTAAAGATAGTAATGTAGAAATAGAACTAATTAGTAATAGTAGCCTGACGTGAAAGTTACCGTACGCTTATCCGCGTCCGAATACCGTGTGCCTCGTGTATTTTACGTATTCTACATTCACCAATCCAAGATAAATTAATACTATAACACTATATTATTAATCGCCATAGTAGAGACATAATTAGAGACAATGGCAGAGATATAGCAACACCCTAATATGGTAGCAAACTTTGATTACAACAATCAATTTATACATGCGGAAAAACCCGATTCAGTGTTACACACATGAGCACGTTGCATTTCTTTAACAGTTTACACAGATATATCCTAGTGGCTGTTTACGTGGTATTCGATCGGCTCCCAGACACGGTGTCCATAAATAATGTCTTATACCGGTCGATAGTGTTTATTTTTAAAGGCTTCTACAATGCATTGTTTTCTGAAACGTTAACATTGTGTATACAAATAGAAACTTTAAAAGTTTTCAGTGAACATAATGCAATAATATTAAGACCTATACATGAGTTTTGACAATAGAGTTATTTTTGATTCTGATTATCGAAATTATAACAATAAAGAATGTCCTACAGTTCTGAAAAGGTCTTATCACGACGGAAAAAACACGGACAAATATCTATAGGCCAGACTACATATTGACGATTTTAGGTGGCGATAAATCAATATTCTTTTTTGTTTATCCCACTCTGTCAAGCATTCAAATTTCATTCTGTTATTTTCCTACATCAGCGATGAATCTAGAAAGTGTACATAACTTCTGAAAAAAATATTATTGCATTATTATAAGTGAACTCGATATGGATGACACCGTAAAGGTGTTTTATTAACCCTTAATAACCTAGAGTTTCAATTTTGATACTAATCTTTTAAACCGAATGTACTAGTTTTTTTATAGGTTGCCTGTACGTATTTTACTGTATTATAATATTCTTGCCAACGAAATTATTTTTTTTTTCTAAATATATATGTAAAATATATATTGTGATTTTTTTTAGCTATTTTTCCCTTCATCTAGACCCTCAAGGGTAACACAGTAATATTAAAAATAAATCACTTTCGTAAATCAGGCTACTAAGGGATAATGATTTGGATCACCACAAATGTCAGTCCTACTATGAAAAATCGGTGTTTATTTTATAATGCATATTTAATCTTATTTTATAGAAATTATACGCCAGCTATATCACACATCTATCCAATAATATTACTAAGTAGCTGACAACCAACGCACAGCTTAACCAGGTCAGTGCAAAAGTAATAAAATAACCAAACTTCGTTCTATACATATCGTAGATAAGCATTAAGAAAAAATCTTTGAAATTTCATTCTTTATGGAAGTTAAAAACAATATTATTTCTAAAATATTACCAATGGGAAATCACGTCGGACACATGGCGAATAGGTGCACAATAATTAATTATAAAAAATTATCTTGTTTTATATATTATCGCCTTAAAGTGGTTGTTGTATATTCTATATGGATATTAAAATCAGCATTGTAACAAATACTTTTTCAACACACATTTTAAATTGAACTCGCCTTAATTGTAACTTAGAATTTAGACGCATAATTTCTAGGTATTTCTACAAATAACTCGACCATATAGATTTTAACGATTATCTAGAATCACATCTGATGTTAATTGGCGTTGTGGTCTAAGACGGTAAGCACACTAACCCTAAATAGGGGCTGGCTCTCAAGTGCTGCTGCCGGACTACTCCTATAGGTGCTTGGCGACAGATTTTCAACTTGAGGGTGGTAGCCTGAGCTGAGAAAAAAGTAGGCAACCATCGTACGTGTGCATGAATATGATTTCCTTCACGAAATGCTCCCACTCATTGGTGAGGATGCAGAGGCCCACATATATTAAAAGGCCGGCAACGCACTTGCGACTACCCTGGTGTTGCTAGTGTATATGGACGGCGGTGATCACTTGACATCACACCTGATGGTCACCACCCACCTGTTCGTTTGCCCTCTATATTATAAAAAAAAAAAAAAAAAACAAAAAAAAGACCTACGTCAATCAACGTGATATCCAGATACGCTAACCACAGAGTTCGTTTTAGTCCGAAATAGTTAATATATTTAATATATATATACTAGTTATATTAAGATTATAATCTTCGCTTTATTTAAGAAACCATTACATAATTATAGAAACAATCGCTAGGCTTCAATTAATCAATTATTTCAAGAATTACACCTCGCACAAGAGAAGCTGTCTCATAAGGAGGAAGTATTACACTTTTATGACAAAAAAAAAACAAACGTAGAAATGACGCCAGCGAAATAATAAACCAATTATACTTTAACGCCTTCCTCGACTTACCTTCTATATACCGACACTACTGGGATTAATCAATAGTATTTCCATATAATAAGATGCTTCAGACATCAAATCAATTACAATCCCGAAGTATCACTATATTTGTTACCTATTTAACATCAGGTAATTTATAATGATTTTACTGAACAAATAGGTTTTTGTAATCCAAAATAAAGTAACACTAAATATCGATATGTATTATAATATGAATTAGCGTGTACAATAAAATTGTTATTTATAGTTTAAAGGTTTTCCATAAACCTATACATTCCAGTAAAAGATTCGCAAGCATACAATCAAACTAGGGAAGAATTAAGCTGTATAAAACCATAATAGCATCACTTTAAAATGGTATTTTATTAATTTAACGTGTTTACCCTGAATGTGTTATAAAAATCCTACTTTCGATAATGATTACAATTAAATAATTACAATTAATTACTCTGATAAATTAATAACGAACTTTAGCGAAGGGTCGTATTATCGCAACATTTATAGCTAGTGATGGTTAATATATTAAATAGCAACTACTTATAACGCGAATAACCGGAATTATTTTACTCGTTATAGTTGTACAAATAATAAATCTGTTCTAATTATAACGTATTAAAAACTAAATGTAAAAAAATATCAATTTCATAAAAGTCATCTGTCCGACAAACGTAAAAGAAACTTAGCCAATAGAGAATAAGTTAACTTGTACCCTGCATAGATAGATAGACCTTTTTTGAAGTTTGTAAATTACATAATATTTTCACTGCTTTGTAAATGAAAACAAATGAGGTACTATGATTGGTTGACAGTAATCAGTTTGTCAAATTCGTAAACGAATACGAATTACACCGAAAGTATTTCATTTGGTTAAAAACTTGGTGTTTACAACGAGATTGTTGGAATTCAGTGATTATTGCGAAATAGGATTTTAGCTACAGTAATGATATTTCCTTTAGCCGCTAAATGCGATAAATAATCATTTATTCAGTACGGTGTGTGTAGTACAATCTTGGAAATATTTATACTTTGAAATTGTTTACCTAAATCGATAAATATATTTGAAGACGTTGTGAAACAGCACATAAATATTTGATTCAATGGATTAATGAAATTGTAGATATACTAAATATATACATTTTTTGTTTATTTTAACAATAAATTATTATCTTTTTATTATTATCTTTTTTGAGGTGAGTCTATTAGTTTGAATTCACCTTTTCGGTACATGTTGTACTTTACTTAGATTAAACATTGAAGTTTTAAAAGTTGTGATGGCTACAAATAATGGCATTTAGAACCATCTTGAGAGACCAAGTGACGGGAGTAAAGCAGATGAATGCCATATTTGTCGAAAATCTGTTCAAGAGGATGACCGTGATACAATTTGACTCCTGGACTGTTCAAAACCCTTGAGGTTTAAGTTCCATACAAACTAATGTAGACCTCATGAGGCACAGGTCTAGAGACTGTTGGCAGCATAAGTTTAAAAAATACCTGATTTATTACGAAACTTTAAAACATAATAAATGATGTATTATAAAATCACACTTTTCTTATAAAATGTATGTTTAAATGTTTTTTCCATTTGTAAGAACTTCTTTTTAATAAGCCATGAAGTACACAATGTCCGATGTCGTGAAGTAAAAAAATAAATAAAAACGTAATCCGCCATTTTGAGATTTGGGTCTTAAAAAGTCAGCCAAGAGGTTTAAGATTCATCTTAGGCGAAAACTCAGAAGTTTATGTTTTGGGAACTCAGTACCTAATTAGTACCTGATTGTTCGATTTTTATTTATTTAATCATTTTATTTGGTATATCATAACACCAATCGTTAGTTTTCGCAGTCGCTTATTTCGCGTTGTCCTATTTTTAAACTAAATTGACATTTTTTTGTGTCATTATAATCATAGAGCAACATTGAAGCGATGATGGCTCAGTTGGTAATGTATTCGGACACAGCGTCGCAGGGTATAGGTTCGAATACTAGCAACCGAGTCGGAGCTTTCGGTGAACGAAGACATTATGATGAAACCATAGTATGGTGGTAGGACTTTTTCTAAGTTCGTCTGGCTAGCTACTACCCTCAAGTTGAAAATCTGTCGTCAAGCACCTGTTGCTGTGTTCAGGCAGCTGCACTTGAGAGCCAGTCTCCATTTAACGTCAGATGAGATTGTATCAAATGCTAACCTATAAAGTATTAAAAAAATTATATATATATACCCACGAAATAAAATTAGTATTTCACATTTAACGTGTTGAGTTAAAATAGTAATAATTCTTATTTTCAGTTGTAGCCAAAGAATTCGTCATTGACACGAACTTTTTATCAAGTTCAGCGCGAACATGAATACCAATAATATCGTTGGCAGTAAAATGGCAAATATCAAATGAAATTTATCGCGACTAAGTTCGTTTATACTTTGCCAAACTCATTCAACAGCTACACGTTAAGCATTTCACACGCACGATTATGGCGAAAAGAATCCACAGAAAGTATTAAGTGTTACTGGATTTATAATAAAGTGGTGGATTTTTAATAAAGTAAGTGTGTTCATAATAATACATTGTATTTATTACTGAATTGTATTGTGTAAATGTAGCAGTGAGCAATTCATTTAATGGTCACTCCATTAAATTATGATGTTAATCAGACACGCTAGTGGAATAGACTATTTATTATTAAATTGCAGAAATATGAAATTTCGTAGTAGTGATTATTATATCTTTTTAACTAAAATTAAAAATATGATAGTAATAGATTTTTGCAGTATTTACTCATTAATATCGAGCTATGAATATAATTTTTCTCGGGTTATTTTGATTAAAGTACTAAAGTTGCTTTCAACAATAATTTCCTACTCTATCACATAATTTGACTGCATCATATCCTAAGCAAGGTTTACACAAATTTCTAATGATTTGTTTCGACAATGAAAGCATGGAAGTTAATATCATTGTATGGCCAGTAGCACAGCACTCACTGCGTACTTCTATGGAATCCACTAACTCATTTTTGATGCCACAACCCCATGAATATTATTTTAAAAATATGTAATTATAGATCTCTTCATGTTGAGATTCATTTTAAACATATCATAAAATATTTTATTGTCCACCCTTTGTAACTCTCGAGTAAAGAAGTGGCCAGTTTATAAAACTAAAATAAATTCTTAGTATTCCATCAATTCACCGAATGGATGTGTGCATTGTGTTACAATATCGGCGAGCCCAGGCAGTACTTAGCACTTGCGACTCCAAGTGCATTCTTATTGAGATGCTAACAATGCATATCAAGCTCACCCCCACTGCTCACATGTCTCTCCCTGCCTTGTCTATTTTCGTAAAAATCTTCCATGTCTACTTGCAATAAGGAGTTCACAATTGCTCTTGGGAGCCCAACTCTTTAATAGGTTATATATAGATTTACTTGGTATAACCATTACTTCAATATCCACTGCATAATATCACCATGACACTGACTTGAAACCTTTATTTCATTGCATGACACATGTGCCCTTTAACTAAATATTTAAAGCAAAACCGCAGAAATTCCTCAAAAATAAATGCAAAAACAACAACAAAATAATTACATATTAATATATATATGCATTAATCAAATCAAAAGGACAAACTGTTTGCTTTAAAAAGTGAAAGAAAAAAATACTGGTTATGTAAGGTTAAAATAATTTCAATTTTAAGGATATTATTATAAGAATAACATTACAGTGTCTATTGTTAACAATGTCAAACAAATTATAACAAAAATGACATAAGTCTAGTTGGGTTTGTTTTGTGAATGAATTAATCCATTATGATTATACAAGCTTAATATCACAAAAATAATTCCAATCGACAATGTTAAGGGAAACTTTTGAAGCTACAATAGTTCAGCCATTTTGCGTTCAGCTACAGCAAGAACCCGCTCACATTACAGTCCTATAATGAGCACAAGTTTTGAGGACAGAAAACATTGTGATGAGACTCTACTATTGCAGTAAGTTTTAATGTGCAATCATCATGTTAGGCCACATTTTCATTTAACATCAATAAAATCTTGTATATAAACAATAAATAAAATAAAATAATAGGAAATTAGAAAATATTATAAGGGGTTTTATGAGAATTTATAGTCAACATAAATACTTTACCAAATAATTATAAGAATAACATATACTATCAATAATAACAAATACTATATCAAATTAATATATAGAAGAGTTATAGTGGATTAATTATAAACATAACTACATGGTTATTGAACAAATATTGGAGCAGTAGTGATTTGAACTGGTGGTAGTTTTAATTAAACTAAAAAATGTACATTTTCTTTTTAATTCTGATATATTTCATATAGACTGTATTAGAACTAATAATTACTAGATTGTCTACATAATTTTATATCAAAAAATATTTATCACATCACTAATGTTTAAATCAAACACAATTAGTTGTTGTAAAAAAATACCTCAATGCTTATAAAACCATTCAACACTTTAATAGACATTTGGTGCAAGTGATAATTATGGTCTTAAAACTACATACATCTAAATCCCACTGTTCCTATATGGTTAGTTACATACACTTTATTGACAATGTTTATCTTTATTTTTGAGGTACTTATAAGTATGTTGTTAACTAATTTAAATATTAAAAACTTTCTAAGAACTTATCAAGCTAAAATCGTTTACTATTTATTCGGGAACAAAACAAAATACTTGTATATTTGCTAAAGAAAATAAACAGAAAAAGTTTAAGACGTATATATATACAAGAGACAAAACAATTTTAACTCAAAAAAACTTTACGACGCCAGCTCTTTAGTGAAAAAAAATAATTAAAATGTACATACAAATTACAGCAAATGTTTTCTGCTGTTTGGTATAATTGTCTAATTACTAACTCTTCCGGCATATGCACAAGGCATTCGTAAGGTTATTGCACTAATCTACTCTGTTACTTTCGCAAGAAACTAGGTACGTACAATAAGTATTGATTTGAAGCTAGAAATACTTGTAACTATATAATTATATTTCTATATATTGAAATATTAATACTTACGTTACGCAGTCTTAGCTCGTTTTCAGTTGGAAAGTCTTTTGTGGCTGATAATTTCACGTCAAGATTAATAAATAAAACCCACATAGGTATATCACATAAACATCGGAACCGCCCAGCTGGCAAAACGTATACTACAGATAAGAAAAATGCAACAAATCGTACATAGATACAGAATTGTCAAACTACAGCATTGCCGTTGTTAATTATCAAACTTCCCGAAAAATCTAGAACTTATTCCTCAAATTTGGCGATAACAAACACCTGAATAACCATATAATTATTTCAAGAAAAATATGTTTTAATAGAAAAATAATAATATTTCATGAAGTGAAATATGTTTAGACACAACTATGCAAACAATACGGTAACGTTTGATTTGCGAGAACGTAACAGTTTTGAATTTGACACATATACATAAAATTAATAACAGAATTTCCATAAGAATGTATAATTACATATTTACTACTGTTAATGTTATAATAGACATGTTGTTAACATAATAAAAATACATGATTTCTATCTAGCCATGCCGAAAAGAGAGTATATAGATATACAAGTGATTATGTCCTACATGCGTGTTTTGATTATTCAGTTGTCTGGAATTTTCAAGGACTGTTTTGTTGATCTACCATTGTTTAGGTGCTTATTCAATGTTTTAAAACTATAGTCCTAAAGACTTAAAGATCATATGTGTACCTGGGATGATTCGCAGTCGAAATTATTGGTCGAGAGGGATTATACGTCCGCCCAGATCGACAGAAACCCCGAGTCCTTATAAAATTCGATCTTACGGACATACCATTGGGCACCGACCGCCGTCAGTAACAAGCGATCTTGTACAGTTTATGTCTTACGAAAACTGAGTTCTGGCATATGAGCGAAGAAGAGAGTGTATTTCGGAATGAGGCGAACACACATCTTATAAAGCGTAAACTTATGTATGAAGGACATTTTGCTCTTCGATACATACTAATGAGTGCAAACGATCCAAACCCATGGCGGCCTCGTTCCGCAGTTTATCGTTTGGTATCAACGTGAATTTCCCTATCAACAGTGACACCCAAATACTCGACCTGGGAGACCCAAGTAATAGGAACTTCGTATAGGTTGAGAGGCTTAATAAATAAATAAATATAGGAGAATTCTTATTAGAGTTGATTTCAATCCGCCACCTACGATACAATTCGTAGATATCACGGACGGTGAGAGTTCAAAAAATTTACAGATTTTTTGTTTTATTTACAACTTATTTTCTAATAATTTCTACACCAGAAGTATATGTCATTCATAAATTAATAATCTCTAAAAATTATCAACAAATGCTTTTAGAAATCGTAGAAACAAGTTTTATTTCTATTTAATTTCCCAACTTAACCTCAATCGACTTTAACTCAGTTTTGATGGCTAATTAAGACATAAAAATTAATATTATAACGAACAGCATCAACATTATTTAATAACCGTAATAACTATAGAGTGTCGATGTAAGGCAAACCATCTCATATGCAGAACATGTTGAAAAAGTGTCCCAGATGGAAGATGGAGAATGAAAGCACTATATAACAGTGCCAAAACTCTCCGAAATGGCACTAGCATAAGCAAATGGTATATTTAATCCAAAGTAATTTTGCAAATATAACTTAAAATAATTGCCTGTGATGAAAGTTGGAGAGGGATACAATTACTTAGTGAATAGTTATGTATAACTTTTAGGGATTATAGAGTGTGTACTGTTATAAAACTTTTTAAAGTAAATGAACAATAATGAATCTCGTTGCCATTGTAGCGTCATCATAATTTTGCACATTTTCATACACATAGATGATTTTACTTCTTCTTCGTAGATGTAACTTTCTAATCTGCTTATTAAATTGGTATTCCATTGAAAAAAGGCTTTACTAAATTATTATTTTGTTCTAAGACAGAAGTAGAAGTAGGGAAATGTGATATATCAAAAAGTATCGATTTCAATAATTGCAACCAAGCTTTTCGTTAATCTTCATCAAGTTATCAATCTTCTGATTATGAAAAGTTAATAAATGGCAAAAAATGTATAAACCCCAAAAATATCCTCGAACAACCTAAAATTCCTTGTAGCTTGGAGAAATCCCCATAAACTGACAGCCCCATTTTTAACAAAGTAGTATGCACTATTTAGATAATATATTTATAAAAATATATACTTATTAGATAACTTTTTACAAATATATATATATCCATATGTATAACCTAAATATTACATATATTTTTATCTCTTTAAAGATAATCCCATGAAAGTATATTTTTTGTAAGGAAATTGTTTCGTTTCAATTTTTCTACATATGAATAAAATTAGACTTTGAATAGTCGTGTGTATATATACACTTGACTTTGTATATTATTCAAGTAATGTAACATATTTACTAAACTCAACTTATTGTTATATTTTAGTAACCTGTTATTTTAAGGTACCTCTATCTTCTTTATTTTCTTTATTTTTTGGCTCCATCACGGTTTGTGCACTAGCCAGCGCCAAGTAACAAGATTTTACCAAGTAAGTGTCTTGTGATAATTATAATGTTCTAACAAGATGGTGGTTTTTTGTTAGAACTTTCCATGAAGTTTTGGTGGCATCTCAGAATACATGCTCCGTGGTATTATTTCCCATCCACTTAACATGTGCATAATAACCAAACTATATTATGTAAAACACCACCAATATTACAAAATATAGAGTCTAATATCACAAGATTATAAATAAAATATAAAAGTCACTACATGACATACCAAGATCCCGCCAAAAACTCCCTACCTATCTTATTGATTGACTTCGTACAGATTGTCGATGAATTCACATGACACTGGCAGAACTGTAGAATATTTACGCAGGCGCCATAATCTAAATAAAAAAAAGGCAGAATTAATACTCTTCTCGCGAAATTTAAAATTAAATTCACACAAGAATTTAAATTCCAGAAATCATATTAATCTAATTAGATTAATATGACGCAATTATGTTTGCGTACGTGGAAATATGTGCGCATGATATCTACAAATATCTTCATCCAACGTCTTTGCCAGTGTTGCGAATGTTCATGTCATCTGTGTAATCGACATCTTTACACAATTTCTTGCAAAATATAAGTCTAAAAGGCAGTGATATAAGTAATTATGTAATAACAACCCATATAGAGACACAGCCCGCCGAGCTGAGCCGGGTTTGTTATGATCTATGAAGTCCAATTTGTGATCTTTCTTTCGTGCTGGTGTTCCTTGTGCTTTTTATTGTACTAAATAAGTTTTGGATACATATCTAAATATATTTTTATAAAATACGTGGCCCGATCACAATTAAACAAAGAATAATCTACTACAGCTTTTTAATAAAGGCATCAATAATAAAATAATGCATGCATGTGTACACAAATATATTCATCCAATATCTTTGCCTGTGTTGAATAAGAGTAATAATTTTAAAGTATTTTATGATTTTCATGAAGAACACAACTGAAGTGAGGACATATCTGTACTGATCTGACACTGTAAGCGACATATCCAATAAAGTCAAATACAAACAATATTAGAGTAATAAAATAATAGAGAAACCTGGAACAATAACTATTCTCCACATTATTTACACAGCTTGTTGGCAGAGCTATAATTACATTCAAGATAATATTTGGTCATCATCTGGAGTCTTGAGTGTTCCTGCACTTTATGAAATACTAGTGATATATCTCGGCTTTGCACACGTGCAACGGACTAATGTGGCATCATAAATCTTCAATGATTCAGATACATTTTTTTACGGTCTTGATATTTACCAGTCATCATTAATAGAGACAGCTAGGCATTCGTGAACACAGCCATAAGGTGACAATAGGAGTATCACTCACTAGCCATTTCAACCAATAATTCTCTGATCATAGAAGTTCACTGTTCCATCGGAATAAGAAGTGTGTGGACGAGGGTTTGCATTTATGTATGTGGACACATCTATGCATTGAAGCATAGCCTAGGTATAAGATCTTGCTTATTATTAATAGAAGCTACATAGGAATCTTCAGAAAAATGTTTTTTTTGTATGTGTAATTTCAAATCTGTATTGGCGTCTAAAATATCAATTGAAATGATATGCTTAATATAATCTTTACTTATATTAAATGCTCAATCTAACTACACTATATAATTGAATAAGGATTAATGTCTCATCAACCAAAATAGCATTACAAATAACCATTATTTTTTAATGTGTAAATGATAAAAATTTGTACAATGGGTTATTCTTAGAAAATAGATATGTGCCAACCTGTAAGCAGCAGCTGACAGCATGTATGAAAGCATATTTATGATGTACAATTCCACAGTATGTTACTTTGATGTATCTCATAATGTTTAACACCTTACTTCTTTAGAATACTTCGACTTTTCCTATTTATATATGAATATGATACACATGTATTGTATACGTTAAAATTCCAGAAATTACCTAACCTATAGTGAAAGCTGTATCAAAATTCCTTGCTCAGTTTAAAAGAACTAAGCCATCACTCAGACACACATGAAAAACGACTTTGTTTTATATTTATAGATTTGTTGTTTCTATCTGTAGTGCTTTTTATTTTATATATTTAGCACACCAACATAAAAATTACATATTGTTATTTCCAACATAAAATTACAGTGTAATTAATCATTATGATTATAGGCATACATGACATTTATACATAAGGATAATTATTTTGTAATGCGTTTAAATACCACCAGAAAAAATATTCTAATTCTAAGTACATGCTAAAGCGATAGTAATCAATAGGAATGTATTGTGTACAAGAATACTCAGTTATACTTCATTTTTGAGTAAAGGCGCTTGTATATGGACCTTGTATTTTGGAACACATATACAACTGTGTAGTTATTATGTACATAGGTACTAAAATAGTATCCTTAAATTCTAGATTTATATTCAATAATCTAGCAGATAATAATTAAAATATTTATGTTGCTATAAAGATAAAATACAAGTAAGTGTATGTCGAATAAGTTATATTATGTTATTAATAAGGCTATAACTTTGTTACCTTTGGACTAGTGTTCATTTTTAAGTAAATGTGAATTTAACATGTGATATTACATCTAAATTGTGTTCGTTTTCAAAATGACTCTTATAGAAAGTAAAATAAACGTAATTATCTTGAAGCATCTTTGACTGTTCTACGAATCATATTAAATTTATTATAGCTTTTAAGAATATCGCTGATTGATACCTTTAAGATGATGAAATAAGTATGTGGTATTTATAAAATAAGTATGTGGTATTTTAGTTACATTTCGTCGAAGGTAATGTAAATTTGCGATTGAAACAATGATGGCTCAGTTGGTAGTGTGTTCGGACACAGCGTCGAAGGATGTAGGCTCGAATCTTAGGAACTGAGTCGGAGCTTTCGGTGAAGGAAAACATCGTGATGAAACCATAGCATGGTGGTAGGGCTTTTCCTAAGTCCGTCTGGCTAGCTACCTCCCTCAAGTTGAAAGTCTGTCGTCACGCACCTGTTGGTGTGTTCCGGCAACTGCACTTGAGAGCCAGTCGCCCTCTAGGCTTAGCGTGACTACCATCTTAGACCGCATCATCATTTAACATCAGAATGAGATTGTGATCAAAATTTAAACAATAACTTTGATTTTGTTAATTGCTCCTAATAATTAATAATTATGGTTTAATTTAATTTTTGAGTAATTAAAAAAGCTCTTACTTTGTTGACTTTTTATATAAATTAAATACGTGCGACTAATATTACTCCTAATTTCTCCTTTTCTAAAAGATTTCAGAGATGCCATTACTTTTTTATTTTGTGTTATTTATTTAGTCAAGGTCATTTAAGGAATAAAGCTTTTGAGTAATTTTTGTAAATCGTGTATTGATTTGATTATTAAATATTACTTTGTAACATTATAACTTATTTGATTTCAATATCGCGCAAGTTACTATTAGCATTGATTTTCGTAAGTTTGTGGTCAAATTAAATAAATCCGCGTAATAATTATAGTAGCGACTAAATTAATCACTTTGTAAGATATATGTCGTTAACCATACATAGATCACATCAATTATTTCTTTATATGTAAAAATGAACCTAAAAGCCATTGAAACAAGAAAGTTATAAAGTTTTCACCTCCCCCTGTAAAATTAGGTTTAATATAGATAGGCGCTCTTAACATACGATTATTTCGCAGATTTGCACTATCCCCGACGATTTGTAGAATTGTTTTAAGGTTAAAACACCCACTACCTTCTCCAGGTTACCTAACAGAAGCTATTACAAAATAAATCACAATATTTTGACTTTGAGACATTTATTCATAGCCAATACATATTCAGTACAATCAAGATATCCACATTGATTAAATATTACACTCTGGTATAACATTGCCGTCGACTACTACACAAATCTATTGTATTATAAGATACACTTTAACATTAAAGACATTTATAATGATCAAAAGGATTTGTGAAATTTGAATATCAAGAACATATTTTATGTCCTACATATGTAAATAATTCGGGTAGTAAATATACATGAATATATCATAAATCAATCAAAAATATAAAAAATATATAGCAACTTATATACACTAACAGGCGGATCTTATTAATTTTGAATAATCAATACCGAGTACTTATATACTATAAATATTAGGGACGAACCTACAGCTACTACGTAGGTAATCTTATTTGATAAGAACATAACGCTAATTTCTTTGGTTAACCTCATGACATTTTATAAACTTTTAACACTTATAAAATAATATTATAAAAACAGAAACTTATCAATAAAACAAGTTGAAATTGCGAAATTAAATAATTAGATCGCTTCATAGACAATAACTATACATATACATAATCTATAAAATATACTTATGTAATAGAATAACTACATACTAAACCAAATTGTTTTTATTTTTTTTTGACACAATCTATATAAATGTAAAAGATACAGGGACTAATACTCTTTATATTTGAGTTAAATTACAACACCTACGAGATAATTAAATACATTAAATTGAGATCAAGTTAACATTACGAGAAAAATAATTCAGGTTAGATATGTCGGATCCCAACAAAATTTCCTATTGTTCACATAGAGTGCATTAAGAGTTTCCAATTCCTCATCTGGTATCAAAAACTCAAGTTTGAAGTTCTCCCGGATCCTATCAGGGTTTACTGATTTGGGAATAACAGATACTTCCTGTTGAAGTGACCAAACCAGCAAAAGTTGAGCAGGGGTTACACCGAGATCTTCAGCTACATTCACAACAGTCGGGTCATTGAGCAATATAGAGCTTGCAGGTCCACCCAATGACGAATATGCTTGTAGAACTATTTTATTGTACTGGCAGAAATCGTACAATTCTACACTATTATAATATGGATGCCATTCCACCTAAAAGAACAATTTATTACAATATTGTATATTTATTTGATAACATTAGACATTTTCTATATATACATCTATAAATTTCCAAGACTTTGTAAATGTTACATTATTGTAAATAGACTGGAATATTTGTTGCAACCACAAAGAATGACCAATATCACTACATAATATAAAACAAAGTCGCTTTCTCTGGCCCTATATCCCTAT
The DNA here is from genome assembly GCA_035772565.1 of Antheraea assamensis. Lineage (NCBI taxonomy): Eukaryota > Metazoa > Arthropoda > Insecta > Lepidoptera > Saturniidae > Antheraea > Antheraea assamensis. The sequence continues at coordinate 3,131,644 of JAQQSE010000065.1, forward strand.
GTATGTTTAAATCTTTAAAACTACGCAACGGATTTTGATGCGGTTTTTTTTAATAGATAGAGTGATTGAAGAGGAAGGTTTATATGTATAATAACATAAATAGTGGAGAAATACTGTTATTTTTGAAGTTACTCCAAATATAACGCGTGCGGCCTACGGGCAATAATGAATAAATCAAAACTACTGGATCGATTTTAATAATTTTTTCAGTGAATGACATAGGCTATATATTTTATACCCATGCGAAGCCGGAGCGGGCCGCTAGTATCATTATAATACGCTAGACAAAAGTGAAACTTACTATGCATTTTCACTAGAAACACTCTCAACAAAACCACGAATGTTCAGTTACAAATAACACCATCAATATTAATATATTACCTGGTTCACAGCTGGCAGAACACCATGGTTATATCGCACCAAATAATTAAGATGATGGACTGTATAATTCGCAACTCCAAGAGCCCTTATTCTACGATCAAAGTAGAGATTTGCCAATGTCGCCCAAGTACGATTAGGTATAGTCGGATTATTCATGTATTCAGCATATACACTATAATTTCCAGGATAATGGACCAAATAAAGGTCAATATAATCAAGACCCAGGTTACGAAGAGAGGTGTTAAATGCTCTTTCTGTTATTAATCCACCTCCGTAGTCACTTGGAGCTAAAAATACAAGATATATAAATTATCATGCAATATTTTATGGTTAATAATAAAAAAATGTACAATTGCAATCATGAGTTATCAAAAATTTTAATATTTAATATCTGTATGGTGTCCCTTGTTAATATGCAAAACAGTGTTCCAAAACGCCCTAATTCAACATTAGTAGTTCATTCAGGTAGTTTGTGTAAGACTAAAATAAATATAATAAAAACATATTTTGACAATAGACTTATATATATTCTTGTGAGTTATAAAAAAAATAACTGTACAATGTGCAGCTGATGTAGCACTAATATATACTAGCTGTGTCTGTGACTGGAAGGGAATACAGAAACACAAAGCTTAATGAAACAATCTGAATTTATATCTGTGTATCTTGTATATTCGTAATCTAACTCTCGGTTAGGTGAGATGGTACTTATTTTTATATGATCGACACGTAGGTCTTCGAAAGTATGAATTTAAAGTAATACATGGTCCGTTTCCTATCGACGTTGGTCTCATTTAGTGGCAAGTCTCACCGAACTATTTTACTGTCACCTAATCTCATCTCAGAAATACTCGTTCATTTATATCAGTTTATTACTTAAATCCAAATATTAATTCGATACTGTCTGAATGTGAAACTTGCAGTAAGGTTTTAAGAAAAACTTGTTTGCGATAAAATCACTCGAAAGAATAACAAAATACAATAATTACAGATATTAGCCGACATTTTCCAGAAATTGTAGTACCTAATAAGAGCCTAGTTGTTTAATTGCGAATTTCTAATTTTATCCAACAGACCGAATCAAAAACACATTGAAAGTAGCCATGTTTCTTGGAGATAATAGTTTGATGTCTAATACCATATATATTCTTCATAATTCAACAACTACAAAAACAATAGTAGAAACCACATAATAAATACTCCTATTGCCGTAATTTACTTTTATATATATCATATAGCTCATTCTTATTATTATTTTGATGTTATCCTTTCTTTTATTTGCACTGCCTGTAGTCTTTTTTCTCCACGATACCGCTGGAAGAAAATGACAGCTCCCTAATGCATAAACCAAAAATTATTCATTGAGTCAAAGCGTAATTAAGACATTAGAATCAAGGTAAATTAATAAAAATTATAATTCGAAAAAAACCTAACAAACACAGAAATAATCTCATTGTTCTCTATACTCTTCCTTGCAATAATATTCTTACGACAGTAAACCAATAAAATGATATATTTAGCGCCATCTGTTGTCGTTAAAAAATGTAGTTTTTTATTGCTTCTAAAGACGACTTTTTCTTACATTCATGTTCAATGAACAATTTAATCTCTTTATATTTTTTATAAAAAAGAATATAGGTATAATTGTCCTAAAAAGTGATAAGATTTAATAACTTGTAATATTTACAACACATAATTAATTAGAAATGTAATCATAAACCTTATGCGATAGAAAAATAAAAATTATATTTGTCTCATACAATGTAAGTTATTCAATTTATAGAAATATATAATACATGTAAATTGCCAATTTCTAGATTATATATTATAGTAGTAATCGATTTAGAAAATGGTTCTTATACGCCATCTATTAGCATTAATGCATATTAATTAATTACTAAACTTCTTAGAGTATTAATATTTATTAATTTTATGTGATAATAAAATATTAACCATTTTACTTTCGTTATATGTCTTAGTAATGTAATACTGTGGTAATGTTTATTTATGTTATAAAATACTCTGGTTTTTAGATGAGACTAAAGTACATTTACTTATCTATTTTTCTCTCGTACTTAACTCCCGTCGTCATTAAAATTACAATAATTTTTAATAGAGCGAACCGATTTCATTTAAACAAAAACTAAGTGTTGCTTGAGAATATGCTTAATGATTTTCTTGCTGAAGTTTTATCATAAACCTTGTAATTTATCAGTGATGCCTGTTCAAACAAACAGACAGACATTTCTAAAAATGATTGAAATGTATTCTATTACATATTCCAAGACACCTGCAACAATTTTTCTTTCAAAAATAAAAAAGTACAGACACGTTAGATTTACATTCTTATTATATGCATAGATTATACATTGTTATTATATATATAGATCACATGACATTCAATCGCAAGTATTTTAATAAACGTATAATAAAATGTTATACTTACACAATTTAGTTGTTATAAATATGTCTTCTCTCTCCAGACGATATTTTGGTAAAAGCTTTTGGAATGCCATATTCAAAGATACTTCATTGCCGTAAAGTGCAGCAGTATCTACATATGGCAAGAAATAAATATAATTTTTTTTTGTCTGTTCAAAACCCACTAAAATAACAAAGTTGTCATTGAAACTTACCAAACATGCGATAGCCTGCATTCAAAGCGGCATCAACTGTGTTCAGGATTTCTTCATAATGGTAAATTTTAAACGTACCCACTGCAATAAAATTGATACAAAAATTAACATTATGTATTTGTAATACATTTGTGAGTAATATACAAATAAGTCTTAATGTAAAATTAAAAATTAAATAATGATTCATGATAATGGTAAGTTGAGCATAAAAGAAATAAATTAAAACGCTGCCAATAAAATTATACATAAAAATCCAACAAACAAACCACGCGTTGAATAGAAATTTAAATACTGATTTTATAGTAATTTGGACGGAAAACAGTACACTCTTCTGATTTAGTTAATAGTTTTGTAAATTTCATCCAAAATAGGTAAGTAAAAAGTCAAACAGATATTTTAAATATAACTTATTGACATTATCATAATTTAGGTTTATTTATCTAATATCATTAATTCAGGAATTATGTGTATTATTTGTTTCTGGGGAATGTCTCCAAGAAACTAAATAAATTTTGTATTCAGATGTTTTAACTGGAAATCTATTTGGATAGAAGATTTCTTCACAACATAACGAGAAATTCCTCCGCCCACATGAGACCTGTTAATAACATATTAATAATATATAACACAAACAATATTTACAAATGTTCTATATTCATTGGGCTTATTAAATACTATTACATTATTAATCTATTAATAATTACTATTAAAAGTGTTTAGCTATAGAATAGCTACTTACATCCAATGGCGGGCATTTTTACTCCATTGTAGAGTTTGAAGTGCTGTGGTAATATGTATTTATAATCATAAACAAAATCTGCATCTTCCTGATATCTGTTAAAAATAATACATAAATAATCAACTGCTAAAAAAGTGTACCCTTGAGAGCGATATATCTGAAGCATACGTAAATGCTTAGGTGCTTCAAAGAAGTTTCATAACACGATTAGACGAAATGCTCATAAAAGCTGGATAAATCTGAAGTGATATAGACAAAGCCAGACTAACAGCTGTAGGGTAATAATAATAATAATAATGTATTATTATTATGATTCTAATTGTGTAATTTTTTCCAAAGTATCAAGATGTTTTTAAGCCTGATTAAAAAAATAACTGTTTATAGTCACTAGAATTATCTAGACTAATTTGCCGCTTCAGCGTTAATATGGTTACAGCCGTATGCACCAGGATTCTTGCATAACTAAACGAAATATAAGTAACAGAGTACTTCCTTGAAGCAAGCTTGTTTAAAATAATCTAACTAATTGATATTATACAAAGAATATATAAAATTGATACTAATTCAGAATAACATAATTTGTACTATAGAACTATCCATTGTTTTACTAGTCTTGCAATTCTATAGTGGAAATATGTACGTAATATGTTGATAATTTTTTTAATACCAAAAATAAATATTTTTTTGAAATAAAAAAAAAATTGAACACTAAATAAATGTATTTTGTATAAAATAGGTGCTACAACAGCTATATCTGGGAGCCATAGAGCAGTTGAACAGGTCAGGTTTTTTCCCTACCTCATCACTTTTCGATCAATACGATCCGCAACTCGAGCTATTGGTATTCCTTTACCTAACTACAGCTAAGATATATATTTTAAATGGAAAATGAGAAGTAACAAAAGGCATTTTAATTAATGTTTCAGCAAGGGTCAAAGAAAAATGTATGCCGTTACTAATATTTAGGATATAGTACCTCTTAGCTCGTCTCGCCATATTAACGCTATTCGACGCGAACTAGGAGACTACTCTACGCGCTCAAACGTATCCCTCAAATGGTATTGAATCTCAGTATATAGTGTCTTATCTATGGTATTGAACGCAGGGTGAAGACAGTGTTGCCAAATAAAGAAGAGCAAATATTACTAGTTCTATAATAAGTAACTTGTTGCTAGTAATAAATGTCGATAATTATATGCAAACACAAATGAAAAATATAACTATTTATTTATATGTTCGTTATTTTTTAATTCAGTCATTTAACACGTGCGGTAAGTGATATCTGTTATATGATAAAAAAGTAATCGTTTTTTTCATCATCGTTCAAAATCAAAAATACTTTATTCAGTTTAGGCCCTGAGAAGGCGCTTATGAACGTCAGAGTCACCGGTTCGGAAAATAACCCAGTCATCAAGAAGAACCGGCAAGAAACTCGATCTGGTTTATATTTTCATTAAAAATATTTAAACTCATATTTTTAAAAACATAGTTAAAAATAATTACATTCGGTTTTGGTGGGTGCACAGAGAGAGCGTCATTTCCAGACGTCACCATCGTTCATATATTGATCCACCCTGTAATAGCCTTTAGACATTAAAACCTGCTTGACATGGTGCTTGAAATTAGTAACCGGCAAATCGGTAACGTGTTTTGGAATTTTGTTATAAAACCTAACACTATCACCTAAAAAACTGTTACCAGTCCTAGTGAGCCTAAAACATGGAATGACCAATTTGTTATTATTTCTTGTATTTAGATTATGTCGGTCCTTTTGCGAAATCTAGCTTATCTAAGTTTTTGCGGACGTACATTAGATTTCCAAGTATGTATTGGGAGGGCAGAGTTAGGATACCGAACTCCTGGAACTTAGCGTTTAATGATTCGCGAGGCCCCATATTATAAATTGCTCGAACTGCCCGTTTTTGTAGTAAAAATATGGTGTCTACCTTAACTGCTGTCCCCCACAGCAAAATACCATAAGACATCAAGCTATGAAAGTAAGCGAAGTAGACCAACCTAGCAGTGGCAATATCTGTTAGTTGGCGAATCTTTCGAACTGCAAATGCAGCAGAACTTAATCTTCCTGCCAATTTTTTAATTAATTTTTTGTAACGTTACAGCTGGAATAGTCTATGATAAAAAACGCTATGTATTGACGTTGTTGCAAAATTGGATCAGTAATCATCACCATCATCTACACACTTAATGAGTACCTATAATGTGAAGTTTTGTAACGGATTTTGGTTTACAAAGTATAGGTTTTTTTTTGCATGTTATTAACCACGAATTACATTTCATACTTACCACCCAACCAGAAAATATCACCGATAAAGAAATTGGGTAAAATTACGATCGATATCCGGCTACACTGTTTTTATTTTAAATAAGCAACTTAATCTTCGTCATCAGCCTGAAAGAGACCTACTGAAAGACTGAAAGAGACCACAGACGGCTTCTAACTCAGAGACATTTATAGTACTATATTTTCCTACATACGGTGGTACTACAAGAACATTTTTCAGGTTCAGGTTTCCTCACGCTGTTTTCGTTCACCGTCAGCCGATAATGTTATCAATTGAAATGAGTAAATGTACGCGAATGTTGATAAATTCCTTGTTACATGTCGGGTTTTGAACCTGCAGACATCGGATTGATACTCCATCGCCCAATCCACTCGAACGTGATGACTTACTTTTAGTTAAAAATAAAAACCATGTATCAATATATTTTTTTCTGCACAAATCACTTATAGTTCAGAATCCACGGTCAATTTTTGCTATTGATTACTATCAAACTAATTTCCCCTGATTAGCTTTATTTTGATGAGACGCCCAACTTTTACTCTTACACACAATTTCGATTGTGGTAGCTAACAGGGGTGTTAGGAATAAAATACGTTGATTTGTTGATTCTCAAAAATGTCTAACTAAGTGGGTCTTTATTGTTAAGATCTTAAGATATTTACCTAAATTACTTGAAGAAATATTTGTCATACAAAATATATGGTTTGACCAATGTCCTCCCTCTATTCGATATGTATCGATAACGTGGTCATCGAAAATGATATCGATTACAAACCAGCAGATTTTTTTTCTATAGCTTATTTCATATTGTTATACCTTAATAGCCTCATTGTTCTACAAATTACATGGTACGTTATCGCTAACTCTGCCTTCCCAATACATTCTTGATAATTTAATGTATGTTCGCAAAAACTTTGAAAAGTTGGAGTTCGTAAAACACAGGCATGATCTAAAGACTAGAAACTGTGACAAACTAGTCGTTCCATGCTTAAGATTCAGTAAAACCTGTAACAGTTTTTTAGGTAATAGTGTTAGGTTTTATAACAAAGCATATTACCGATTTGCCAGACTATAAGTTTAAGTGCCATGTTAAGCAGGTTTTGGTGTCAAAGGGCTATTATACAGTGGCTCAATATGTGAACGATGGTGATGTCTGGAATTCACTCATCTCTGTGCATCCACTAAAACGATTAAACGTATAACGTGCTTTAAATATATAATTGTATGTTAAAAAGATAAATCCGATCGAGTTTCTTACCGGTTCTTCTCGATAACTGGGATGTTTTCCGAACCGGTGGTAGTGTTGACGTTCATAAGCGCCTTCTTAGGGCCTAAATTGAATAAAGTATTTTTGACTTTGGTACTCCAAATTCATTAAATTGAAAATCAATTTATTTTCTGCATTTTGCTACTACAGCTGCGTCACAACGTTACGCATGCGCAGAGCATTGCTTACAGTTTATTAGGTATCCCACGTTGTTGTCGATCAGAAGCGTCCAAGATTTTTTTAATATGTAAATACAATTTTTTTACCTGGTTTACTGGAAAATAATTTCATGTTATAAATAAGAAAATGAAAAAATGCCAATTCTTGCCGGACTACATAACTATTCTCTTGTAGGACATTGTTTCATTTGGACTGAGAACACACTAACCTATTATGTAATATTTTTGTCCTACAGTTAGTAATGAGAAAAATGGTATTAACAACTTTTGAGAGTAGGACCGGAATAACGTACCACGCAATTTGTAGCCCAATATGGCTGTTAATTTATATAAATATGAATTAAGCAACAAAAAAACACCCATTTAGTAATACATTTCTGAGAATCATCAAATCGACATACTTTATCCCTAATACTCCTGTTAGCTACCACAATCGAAAATGTTTGTAAGAAAAAAAGGCAGACTTATCATCAAAATATAGCTACTCAGGGAAAATTAGCTAGATAATAATCAATAGCAAAACTGGACCGTAGGTCCTGGACTATTATTAATTTAGTCACGATTAATTTTAACTCAAACTATCGAAATTCATCTGTAACTTTCATAATTCCAGTACGGTATTGCTCTCACACGCTAGAGTATAGCAATGTATTATCGTATGCACGTACAAAATATTTTTTAAAGTTAAAAGAATTATACACTAATTACCTTTATTCTCATCTAGGTTTTGTTCGTAGCTTCGCTCGAGTTAATGCAGATTTGATCTACTATATCTAGTAATTTTTTTCTAGTTGAAAGAGATACCCTATTTCCTTTTCTGTATGTAAATACATGTATGAAAATATTCATAATTATCGGTTGAGTAGTTAAGACGTGAAAGCATAACAAACAAACTCACTTTCGCATATATTATACTAGCTGCCCGGTCCGGCTTTACACGGACGTCAATCCAGTCAACGAATTACCTTATACCGCCATCTTTTAGAATCTTATCGAACTAACAGAGATAATCATGACTCTTTGTTACCGAGCAAATAATTCGCAATAAAACAATATTGCGATTATAAATTAAGATATAAACTATCCTATATTTCAAATTGGATGAAACCGCACACAGTGTACAAAATGTTATTAAAATTGGTTCAAAATAGTTTAGGAGTCCATTGACGACAAACAACGTGACACATATTAAAATTAATCGTATTAGGATTTAAATAACCAAGGGAAACATAGCAACCATCTGTTTTTTAATAACTTGGCGTTTATAGATTGATGCATAACAGTTAGTACAGAGCCACAACTTTCATAATCCTTTGTCTTTTGCTGTTCATACTTTTCTGTCTGCGATCTGCACTTGCAATTCAATCAATACAAATTCAACTAGTATATAATTTAGAAAACGATAAATCGTCAAAATATCCATTGTTTGTGAATTGATTTAAGCCTCTCGGACCGGTACTGTCATAAATGAAACTCACAAGGCTGGCACTGTTCGGTCTCAGCATATTTTCAAATAAAAAGTTAAAACGGTGACGGTGATGGTTTTCATCAAAATACAGCAGACCAAGGCCCGGAAAATTGTGTATTGAAGATATAGTAACATACTTCTAAGATAACGTAAATTACCCTCGAACTTATTTTTTTTTAATCGAAATGTACCAGTACTTTTTGAGTTATGCACGCACACACAACGGAAGACACCATTTTATTTGTAGAAATTTATAAACAGTTTGAGATTCGAATTGAGATTATCATAGGTTTCTGTTTCGATGAGAATTATAAAATATCAACTATATTTCTTATACGACAGTAGGTGCGCCCGCGGCTCATTTGTTGTAGTAAGTAGTTACGTTTTAAGGATAATTTTTAAGGTGATAGGTAGAACGGTAAAAGGGCATTTAGTGATGAATTGCAATAAAAATGAACAACATAAAGCCCTTCTCCAGGAAAAAAACTCAGGTTATGCCAGCTCCGAATCCTTCATGACATCTCTTCTTTGCCACAACATATTTCCTCAGTTACTTGTCAAATACCATAAAGGGCCCGATATTCGCGTGAACTTTTCAACCAATAATCACGCTCTTTTTACGATTCGACAGTCAAGCATTATTCAATTAAATAGACAGCTTTATAATCAAATAACGTTTCACTTTCCAACTTCACCTAGATTTGTTTTTCAGACACGCCAAGCGAATCACTCACCAGCTTTATATTTACTATTATATTATTTAATTGTATTATTGACATGTGTTTTATTGTGATATAATAAATAAAAAAGAAAAACTTTCACACAGCCCTCAATTTATTTAATAATATTGAGATTATATCCGAAAACGGTAAACGTTTTTTTTTTTTTTAAATCACCAATGTGATCAAGAAATAAAGTGTATTTTTACTTGAATGCAAATAAAGTTGGAATATAATGAGATCCATTCATTGAGATTATCGTAGCACTTGGTGGTAGGTGATGGCCCAGTAGCGTGCGGATGTAGTTCAGAGCCTTCTGCGAAGCTGCCGCTCGTCCTGCAGCAGCTTCCCCGAACGTGAGCGGCAGTGACGTACTTATCAGCTTCACCAAGCAGAGTATTCCATTTGCGCATTCAATGTCACAATACTCGACCTTTATTCCGAGTATAAGGGCCACATCGAGCAACACGCCTTCAATTTCCTTCGTGGACACGTTTCTGTCGAGGAGGCGCCTCGCTGCGTTGCATCTCGCCTCACCTGTAAACGATCAAGCACACACCTTTCTATCTAAATGTAAAAACAAACCAATGTACGAACAATAAAATAAGAAAATGGCAGAATATATTAAGAAATCGTAATAGTCCCACAGTCTCTGAATAAGCACAAAGCAGAGAGTAATAAAAAGTTATTCAAATTATCTCAATAAATAAAAAGTACCAAGAGTGTATAAACAGTTACAGTGTACAAACAACATCAAACAATACAGTAACAATAGTTCTCTTGGATATAAAATTTACATAGGTGTATGTTAAATTATTAACACATTTAATACGCTACAGTTATTTGTAGTTCCAAATGTTACTTCAAACTGACGAAAAATTCATGGATAAGCCCTCTTTGTAAGAAACCAAATAATAGCTGTGTACACACAATTTTCTTTTTTTTTTTCCGAACTGACCTACACTGCCAGCGTTATGCCTTCACAGTTTCACCGGACTACTAAGGGGAGCGCTTAGGGCACTCACCCGATTGGTTTTAGGCGTACATCTCAAGGACACTCGGTGCACCTCGGCCTGAGCTGTCGCCGGATTCCCGACCTAACTAAGCTAGCTAAGCTATCTATCCATACAATACACATATATGAATTTGTGAAAAATGCATGTGTGACCATGCATGTTTCACGAATGTATATGTGTATTTGGTATCTGACTACTGTGTTATGTGACCTATTTCAGTCCGAAAAGGGCAAAAAAACAGCCCACCACTGAATGCCTAGATGTGCAAGAGTGTGGGGTGATCGTGTAAGTGTAGAACATGTGTAAACCACTGTATTCGCGCGAGTAACATACTCGAGGGCTCCACACCGAGGGACTACCTAGGCTCGAGTTGTTACAAGAAAAATCGCGACGAGTGTGCGGGATCGAATCTTCACCCCCCGCTCACGGCGGCACAACGCAGAGAGAGTCGCGGGCTTGGGCGCAAACACGCATCTTTTGAGAGGGGATCGAGCGAAAAAATAAAGTACAATGGCACGGTGCCGATTTAACTAAATAATTACGTAATAAATCCTAATGTATCGGTCTAAAAGTACACACAAATATCTTTACATAGTATAAAATGAAGTCGCTGCCGCTGTCTTTTCGCTTCGATCTTTTAAACTATTCAACGGATTTTAATGCAGTTTTCAGCAATAGATAGTGATAGAGTGATTCAAGGGGAAAGTTTATATGTAAATACATATTTATTATAGCCGAAAAATTCAAAGATTTGTAATGTGATATCGTAACAAACATATTTTTGTACGCTTAAATTGCAAACGCTGGCTAAACCTTACGAGATCCATCAAATTAATGTACTACAGAATTGTATATCTTAAAAAGATTAAAAAAGTCAATGATGGTATATATTTATTTCGCAAGGATAACCCACATTAACCATTTTTATCTTTTACATATTCCAAAAAATGTGTGTTAATTACCACCCTATTTGTTACAATACAGTATTATACCTTACCCAATTAAATTCGTTCCATACGTACTTATTACATACGTTGTACATGTTGATCAAAACTGCCCTTAACAGCATTTCATTAAAATGGGTACCTTAGAAGATATCAGAGATTTAAAACGCGGAGGCACAGCGGCTGGCGGGCCCGTTACCCTTTCAATTTAAGCGCCTCCAATTTCCGGTAAAGCTATATTTTTCAACGACCATTAATAAGACGCAGGGTCAAACATCCAACGTTGCAGGATTAGATTTCAGCGTTGAGTGTTTCTCACACGGCCAGTTATATGTGCGCTTTCAGGAATAACCTCCACAGAAAACTTGTTTGTATTGTCTTATGAAAAATCAGCTGTAAATATTGTATACAAAGACATCCTGTAGTATAAACTAATCATAATATTATTAATCACGCCACACTGCCCCATATTAGTATCTACATTGCATCCGTGCGAAGCCGGGACGGGTCCCTAGTTATGTATAACAGAACAAAATTATGTTTCAAAATGAACCGATTTAATTAAATCTTCACGGTTACCAAGCACTTTAGGCTATTTTATTTTCGCCCCCAAGCCTTGCCTATTCTAATTGCCTATAGGCTATATACACCGATACCCAGCAAAATTTACAAGATAATTCAAAACTGTAAATAAAGGAGTTTCCAAGTATCTAGATGAAACCCTCAACAACATGAAAGAAAAAGTTGTTGCTAATAGCAGGAGATAATATGGATTATTAACAATCGGTGTACAACACATAAAATAAAATGTAGGGCCCAGTGTAATGGCTTCTCTAAAATGAAAGTATAATTTTAAATCGCAATTAACGAAGGAAAGACTCTTGCACAAAGCTAAAACTTAATCTGTAATAAGCTATACGATGAGATAAAGTGCCATCACAAATGAAGACCCTAACTTACATAATAATATTCTTTTTAGATTTAGATGCATTATGCGATATGGTAATAATATAAACAAGGTTTAGAGACCTGCATATTTGTTCCAATTATCATTAGTTGTATTTTCTAAAGAGAGGAGAGGTTATATATACAGCAAGGCATTAGTCAAGGATTTCTACAAAAATATACATCACTAATGATAATTACGCAATGTTTATAAAATAAATAATCTAAATTTATCACAACATCATTACCTATTTCAGAGCACACCCTAGAGATGTACCCTCTGGTCTTCACTTGTGGCTGCGTTGTCTCTAGGATTGCGGGCAAGAACACCTGTTTCTGAAATCATTGCAATTTATTCAATTGAAAGAAGCCAGAGCTAAACACTATGGATATTAAAAATTGTGCACATGTCTGATTATCTATACATATAATAAAAATGAAGTGTCTTTATGTAATATCAAAATAACGACTTTTTACTGATTGGATATGAACGTATACACGATACTGATAACAAAAATACAATTTTAAATTTTTTTGTCTGTCTGTCTGTTTGTTCCGGGTAATCGCCGAAACGGCTGGGCCGATTTTGACAGAAATTTCATTGACGGATAGTTAAAATTACAGCGGGTGACATAGGCTATTTTAGACTAGCTGTCTTCCGTGGCTTCGTCTGTAGTACTATCTCCAAAACGATTGGACCTATTTGCATGGGACTTTCACTGACAGATAGCTAACGTTATAAAAAGTAATTAAAGCTTTTTTATTCTGGACTAGCTTTTGCCCATGCCTTCGTTTGCAGTACTGTCTCCAAAACGTTTGAACCTTTTTACACGGAACTTTCACTAACTGATAGCTGACCTTATAAGAAGTAATTTACAATTAGAAAAAAAAACGCATGCAGAGCCGCAGCAACAGTTAGTTCTTAAATATAATTATGATATGCGAACCTATTACAGGCGCTCAATTCTTCATCTTCTTCTTATACAATGTGAACGTATACACAAATCCGCCAATATCGCGTGGCTGAAGCGCGAATGATGGAGATTGTCTCCAAAGTGATTTATTGTATCTTGTAGTAAAATTGTACGCACTCTGGACCTTCTACAAACAAACACAAAAACGAACACAACACATATTAACTAAACATAACACCCCCAGGTTAGTATAAACTAACATATTATACTACCATACTACTATACTACCATATTATATGATTAGTATCGACATGCAAATAACATTTAAAACTACACTTTCATTTTAGAATAATTAGTCAAGCATTCTACAATTAATAAATAATAGACAGAAAATCAAGTATCTAGAGTTAGTAGAATGAGACATAAAATATATACATATATATTGGAGTGGAACATTGTTCCTAGTACATTTACAAACAGGTGAATAAAAGGAATCATTCCTCCAAGTAGCATTTATAAGGAAAATGACCTCAGTAATCCATTATTTAGGCAGGTGAACTGGAGTAGAGTTAGTAGAATGAGTCATAAATATCTATATATATATTTGAACAGAAAATCTGTCCCTAGTAGTACATTGCCAAACAGGTGAATAGGGAATCATTCCTTCAAGCTGCATTTATAAAGGAAATGGCCTCAATAATCCTTTATTTAGGCAGGTGAACCGAAGTGTAAGTGTGACAAAAGATGGAGGTAACAGAGTTGCTAACACCTGCAAGAATTAACATAATCTATATATTCTAATTTCTTTGATAAATTCCAGCCTCTTTGTTATGCATCAAACATAAGGATTGGAATGTAATCTCGTAAAATTGCTTTTTAATCCATGGACCCAGACTAGACGGCATTTTTAATTATAGTCTATAGATGCAGTGATTGAGATGACAGTGTCCTGTAATCTAGATTAACATCATATTAAAGACTAAAGTTTTATTTTATTTTATACTATCACGGCATATCTAAATTTAGAACAAAAAATTGGTAGTCTGTAAAGTCGTTTTGCGGACGATAATTTTACGTGATAACGTCATAAGAAAATATAGATGAAAAATTGCATACTTTTATGAATTTAATTGAATTATTATCACTCAATTACCGATTAAGTGGAAAAGAGATAGATGAGTCACAAGCCGAACATTTAGGCCGATCGCGCCTCTCTATCACTTGTTTCGCGCTCTCACTTGCACGCTCGGCTCAGGCGCAACGTGACAATGAGCCATTCTTTTTTGTGCATGCAGCCGGCGTTCATCGATTTATAAGACGTTATCACGTCAAAAAGGCAGGAATTATTGTCAGTGAAAATATTTAATCTGTAAGAATATATTTATGAATAAAACAGTTTTGAGGATGGTGTCAGCTTTCTCAATGTACACTGTGGTAATAGAAGAGCATACTATATAGCATACTCGACATAATCTAATATTTTGGCCTCCAAAAGAGGACTAACCAGTCTAACGTTGATATAAAACCTTGAGGTATCTGTGAAAAATATTAGAATCCATTTCCCCCATTTTTCCAACAGTTTTTCTTGTATTTTACTTTTAACATTGTTACTATACATACAAAATTACATTTTACATTCACAGTGATAATAAAAATATCAGAATCAAACATGACAAAATTAATTACATCAATAATTATAAACTGATTCCATTAATATTAAAAACATTGAATGATAGACTAAATAATTAAAATACTTATGAGTTTATCATTTCAATTAGACCTTGTAACAGTAAAATTAACACCATATAACCAAATCTAGAACCTTTATAACCAATATACGTGAAATAAGAGGAAAAATATTTCTGTTGTCGTCCTTATTGCACCCAAAACACCCCTGATTTGTTTGACTGGCATATACACATCCAAAGGTTGCCTGCAACAGATTGCTATCAGCAATAAGGCAGCCCTTTGAACTAACCATAAAATCTGAAATAACAAACTATATGTATGTATAAATATTAGATAAATAAATAAATAAGAGGTAACCATAGGTTTGAAACACCACGTGCAACCTTTTGTTACGAGTAAGCCTCTACTAAATTCTAATACTAGATAATTCTCGGGTACGGTACGCTCGTTTGAGATATGCCAATTATATTTTAGACGATTTATGCATTTTATAATTACGCGAAATATAATAAAACACGGTTAATATTATACGAGTACCTATATAATGTTATCTTCCGTAAAAAAATTGCAAGAATTTCGCATTACTTTCGTACATATTGTATGTTTTTGAGGTTCAATTATAATATATTTTTAAAGAGATCTTCATCACCTTCTTACTCTTCTCCCACCTAAGTACTGTCGATAAGGGAAAATAAACTGCTGACATTAAGACTGGATAAAGTAAGAGCCCAGAGCTATAAAAACACAACTTATTTATATATATATAAGAAACCTTTCGTTCTGAGCAGTGTTTCATGTACTTAGAACGCTTGCACACTCACAGAGATGAGTCTGCGACAAATGCATAGGTACCAAGTGAGAAATTTGAGTAAAAAACTAGAACTGTTTTACTTAAATTTGTTTGTCTGATTTTGATATATGTTTTGTAAAATATCGCACTAGAGTAGTACCCAGTAACGCTAGACACTTCCCGCTGTAGTAAATTAGTTCTTATTTTTAATCAATCCAATCTAGGTGGTAGAGATACGCTGAAACTATTACTGGTTTCAGAATGAATGGGTCGGCTCGCCCGACGCGCGGGGTAGTACCACCCGACACACAGAAACCCGACGCGAAGTAACAGTGCAAGCACTGTTGCGTTTCGTTCGGTCAGTGAGAGCGCCGGTGGCCCACATATTGAAAAGGCCGGCAACGCACTTGCGACTTCCCTGGTGTTGCTAGTGTCTATGGACGGCGGTGATCACTTACCATCAGGTGGCCCACCTGTTCGTTTGCCTCTATGATATAAAAAAAAAAATCTACCTTTCTCACTTGATACCTTTTGTTACGAATAGACTCTGTGAGTGAGCAAGCGTTCTAAGTCTACATGAAAGACTAATCAGAACGAAAGGTTTCATACGAGTATATATAAAAATAAGTTCTGTATAGCTCTAGAATCTGGGACTAGGAGCAATATTGGACGACATTGCCAATGCCTGAACTCTCCCGAGACTCTAGGTTATATATATGTAAAAACGAACCATTACTTCACAAATATAAACATTGAGTATGTCAGTGTATCGTGTCGCCTGAAATGAGTCGCTTACAGTTAGATATGTATTATGTACCTTAGCAGCGACGGTGCTGGTTGTGGCTCTGGTGGCGGTGCTGATAGTGGCACTGGTGGCAACGCTAGTGGTTGCCCTGTTGGCGGTGTTGATCGTGGCACTGGTGGCGGTAATGATGGTGGTGCGAGGAATGATCTCCCGGAGATAATGGTAAAGGCTTTTGGCGGCAAGCTGATTGGCATTCTTCTCACTGGTAGCGGTGGCATACCTCTCGTAAGGCCCCACACTGACGCGCACAGTGAAGTGTCGCATGTATCGAACCCCCGAGATTTGCATCTAAACCACATGCAACACATTGCTTCTTATTACGTCAAGTAATGAAAATGAAATTCTATTTCTACAACCAGGACGATAAATTTATTTTAAAGACTATGAAATAAATAGAGATCTTGATACAGCAACATTTGGAAAAAATAACACAGACAGCGAAAATTTCCTTAATTATGGATTATGTATAGTATATTTTAGGTTACTTTTAATAAATATATTAAGCTGTATAAAATATTTTTGTAATTGTAACTTTTTCTGCTATTTTAGTATATAATAAACTATATAGTATATATAACACAACTCACATATATAACAATTTGTACGGTTATCGAATAGAATTTACCAAAAACAAGCACGATAGAAAAAGTTATAATTGGTTGCTACATCACTAATTTTTTTTTTTTTTTATGTTATAGGGGGCAACCGAACAGGTGGGTCACCTGATGGTAAGTGATCACCGCCGTCCATAGACACTAGCAACACCAGGGGAGGGAGTGAGAGTGGAGCAAATGCGTTGCCGGCCTTTTAAATAAGTGGGCCTCCGGCGCTCTCACTGACCGAACGAAACGCAACAGTGCGGGCGCACTGTTACTTCACGTCGGTTTTCTGTGTGTCGGGTGGTACTACACCGCGCGTCGGGCGAGCCGACCCATTCATGCTGAAACCAGTAATAGCTTCAGCGTAGCTCTACCACTACCCGTATATATATTTATACACACACTACACTAATATATATTTATTCTCCAAATTCATTACATACATAAATTAGGGTTCTGATTGACTAAAATCTATCTATAGTTGACCTCGCCGGGTCGATTTATAACCATAGCACAAGGAAAAGTAACTACTACAATTACCATAAGTGATGAGTCAATCGATGATTACAATGACACGCACCAGTTGATACTTAACGGGTGATAGCAGTAAGGGTTCGCAGAATTCTCTGAGTAGCATTCCGTAGTTCTGCATTGGAATCGGGTCGGAGATAGGAGCTCCAAATCCAGTACTTAAGTTAGCCCCTGCCACCGGGTCCTGCAGCAGACGACCATACAGGGCTTGTAACCAACTCAAATTTTATTTTCAAAATTGTTTGGCTGATTCCTTCTATTTCAAATACCATCACTATTCTTAAACGAGCTATTTTTGACACTAACCACATAATGCGCACATAATTTTAGTCACTTTAGCTTCGTATACCAACATTATAACATCGAGATGAACAACATACATATTCTTGTGTGTTTAATTGTTCTCTAGTGATGATTGTGAGTCACCTATACATATAAATAGCGCTAGTCTCTGCTATTTTCTATGGCTAATCTTCAAAACCAGTTTTGACTATACGATAGAACGATATTTACTAGCAGATAAAAGATTGTTAACTGGATTATGATGGCTTATATATA
This sequence comes from Antheraea assamensis, assembly GCA_035772565.1. Classification (NCBI taxonomy): domain Eukaryota; kingdom Metazoa; phylum Arthropoda; class Insecta; order Lepidoptera; family Saturniidae; genus Antheraea; species Antheraea assamensis. The sequence goes on from JAQQSE010000065.1 coordinate 3,150,127, forward strand.
ACAAACGCGAGTTCATAAAATTTCACAGATATAACATAAAATCAGCAAAGGTTTATGGTAATAATAAAGCAGCAGTGTTCACCCTGCTGTGCTCCAATTAAGTAAGAGTATAAGTTAGCAACACACAAGAAGGGTATATGAACCACTCCAGTACACTCCTCACAATTAGTAATCAATGAACATTGGCATCTATTAAGATAGTTATTTAAATTAACTGACATAGACATAGCTATAAGCTACAGTGACCACTTAACTTTATGTGGCATAAATGTACCACTTCACAATATAAAAAAAAACTTGATGGGAACAATAGTAAATTTTGCAAATTTAGGAAAAGAAGAATTTAGATAAATTAACAAATATATATTATAAGCTACTATATGTACATAACTTGTGTGTATATATTGGTAATCTAATACAAATAAATACGGTGCTAAAAAAAAAGTAATTACTACACTGCCTGTATCTACATGGGAGATGGAAATAACAGAAAGAGTTGTGCAGTTTTTAATTTTTGGTAATTGTAATGTTTAATTTTTATTCAGAAATTAGCTTTTTTCACGGAGAAAAGTTATAGACAAACACAAAAACATATAAGTACCTAAGAATTTTCAATTGTTATGTTTTACATGGACCGGGTGCAATGATTGTGATATAGTTTTTACAACCAAAAATACAGTCCATTAATATTTTAAAAACGAAATGTAAAATATGCTGCTTTAGACTATTTAACGATTTAGTTGAATGAAATGAAATGCATACCTATGGACAATAGATATAAATAGGGCATGGTGAAGCATAAAAAAGCATTGAGGTTACTATTTTTTAGTGAAGCGGGTGAGCAACAAGCTAGTAAATAAGATGACAACAGTACCTTTTAGGTTTCAGGGTCACTGTGGAAAAAACACATAAATTAGATTGTTGGTATTTTTACCTTCAACTAATGTAAAATTTGGAAAACTAATATGCATTTTTATGCTTAATCTGTTTTCTTTTGTTTTTATTTTAAATATACGTGATAAAATTTCTGTCTTAATACTTATTTTTGTCAGAGTGGATGCAATCACCTCTAAGAATAACAGCATTTTAGTTCTATTATAGAATTCTTGTTTTTTTTTTTTATTAAACTAATCCATCATTATGTTGCTTATCCATATTAAATAAATAAAGTCTTGGCATACTTGACATTGATTTGAAGTCAATTATGATTAATATTATAAGTCTTTTGGATAAATAAATTACACTTTAACTTGATTGTCAGATGGATATTACCTGTGTAGAGAAAGTGGGCGCCCTGTCCTGCGGGGGCTCAGGATATTCTTTAGACAAGATCTTTTGCAACATAAGCTGTGCAGCGATTTCCTTAGCCGCTTCTCTGGAGTACGCAGAGGCAGTAACCGTATCACCAAATGCTCTGCATTCGCACTGGTACTTAAGCTTCGGGAAATAAATAAGTTAAGAGAATAAGTTGTAGGTTGTTAACGAATGTTTTAATTACCACAATATTGGTTTCTGTAATGCTTGGTTATTTTTAAAGTAAACTTTTTCAAAAAAAGAAAACTAATAATTTGGATTTTACAAAGTAGTATGTTCGGATTATATTTATATAGTATTAGAGAAGTAACAAGAGAGTATTTTGTACCTCGGTCGTATACTTAAACAATAGTTTCTCGCCCGAATTCATTATCACATTTTGCAGTACTGTAACCGCATTCTCCATTCTTACTACTCGGCTTTATGTTGTAATAGTTCTAAAACATCACAAAATTAATTAATTACAAATATTGAACATATCAATGGTTTAATAGATAATCCATAAGTTACATTGTTATTACAGATGTATAAATACTATGTAACTTAAGATGACTTATTCCAGTTGATAGAAATAATTATGAACTTATGAAAATAGTTCTAAAATTTATTTGTACTCATAATGATACAAGAACAAACTTGTACTTGTAACTGTATACATTACTTCCATGATTGATAAAATAATGTTTATGTTAAGAGTTTCTGAATAATCTTTAAAAAACGAACAATAATTATGACATCTGATAATAAATTTTGTAAAAGGAACACCAATTAAGCAGTCTTAAAACTAATGAAATACCATACAACTGTTATTATAGGAGTGCATTCAAGAATTATTAATAATAATAAGTTTACACAATTTGCTATTCCATTATAGTATTTTGATATCAGTGTCTAATCCGATGTAAACTTTATGACAGCTCGGAAGGTTGGACTATTCAACATGCATACGGGCCAAACTCCTGTTTACACTCCGTATTAACGGCAGTCGCGAGTCTACGTACAGTTAATCTTTATAATATGTATATAAAAATAAATATGCGGTTAATATCAATAAATATGTTCTGGAACATAATACATATTGATTATATACCTGTATAGTATAATAGATATTACTGGTACATGTCAAACAAATAAAACAATTTATTATTACTGAACATTTTCTCTCTATTCAAATATTTTTATTTTATCTGTATAATGTTAACTTGTACAAACACACAATCCCATCAATAGCACATAGTTCTGTTAGTTAGTACTTTAGATGCTAGTTAATTAAGCTAAAAAAAGTTGTGTTATATACATTTTTAGTAAACTAAGTTCAGTCTTAATTATCTAAAAATATAACCATAACAATAGTCAAAAATATTCAGACCTAAATAAATACCTTAATATATTAATATAATATTAATATATAATTACCTATTTCAATCAAATAAATATTTCTATTTTTTTTATATTTCAATAAATTTTGACAGGTTATATTACTAAAAGATTATTATTGTGGGAATACCAAGAGACACATAATAATAGTACAATGGGATTTTATTTTTCGACCTGACTACACTGTTGACCTGGCAAGGCTTCTACAGTTTCACCGGACTAGATGGGAAATGCATGAAAGTAAAACATAATAAAGGGAAAATTATTTAAATATATGAACAAATGTGATATCCATCCTCCACATAATCAAGATATGAAGTGATTCCTGATCTTCAGTTTTGCAAAAATGACAAACGATGGGGATAATTGTTCTACTTACATTGCAAAATTTGAATTAGCAATTTATACAAAGTGCATCTATTCACAAATAATTATACTGTTTGCCTTTTATGTTACTGACAGTATTTCCATCTTCTAGTCTTACTTCAAATAACCCACATTTGCTATAATATAATAGTCTGATATCCAAAATAACATTGCCTAGAGTAGGATATTCATACAATACATTCCTAATTTTAAATCGTATTATTTTACTATTCATCAATATTATAAGGATTTTATCATCTAATAGAAAGTATTTAGCTGGGTACCCATTTTTCAAATGAAATGAGTCTTAAATAAGTTGGAAAGAATTGTTTGCACTCAACAATTGCTTCCAGTAAAAATAATCCCCTTCTCTAATCTTTGAGACATAACAAATATAACAGCATTAAAGAAGGCTTAGCTTCCCAAATAAATAGAGTGGTAAAAAGGGATTTTTATAATTTAGAATAAGCCAACACTATATCACTATTTACTATAATAATATATAAGTATCCACACAGGATGAGCCACATGACTTAATGAAAAATTTTAAGGCATCAGTAAAGAATGGAGTTCACCCCACCCGATCCTTAGCTAGTTTTTCACAGAAAACACTGTAAGCCTATCTATCTGTGTTGATAAGGTTCTAATTATTGATAATTATGAAATAACAATATAATAATAGTGTTATAAAAAGTTATGACATTTGTTTTAATTTATATTATATATAGAAACTGTAGCTGTATACTTATTATCTATAAAAATTGAATGAATAATAAAGTTGGTAGTGTCTAATGCTGAGCAAAAATCAACAGAGGTTCTATAAAAACGAACGTGGTTAAGACCATCTAATAAAATAATTTTTGAATTGTTCTTAAAAAATATTTGACTTAAATTAATAAGCCAAATGTACAATACGACCTGACTTAGTTCACGCAAGTTGAATGGTTATGGTCCTCAATCGGCTGCCGAATATTTATTAGAACTACCCACCATTTAAATTTAGGTATACAAACAGCCACTAGTTTTCTAAGGCTGAGTTGCACCAAAATGTCGGTTTTTATAATTGTTAAAGTTAACTTTAACAATGACAAGAGCCACTAACAGTTACATTTACTAAAACTAGTTGCACCATGAAACGTTTTGTAATAGTTAAAGTTATTAGGGTTACAAAGTAAATAAAGTAATTAGTCCCTAAAATCAAAGAGAATAACATTTTTTACTTGGCAAGTCTTTATTGTATCCGTCGCTAGATGGTCATTGCGTGTAAAAAATCAATTTGTTGTAATTACTAACCTTTGTTTTTTACTTCGTATATCTTTCTGTGAAGTTGTATATTAGATATTTAAATATTGATATATTTATAACAATGCTTAATTCGGAGAAAAGCAATACAAGAGTATTATATATTTTTATAACATGATTATTATATATTATTCTATTGTATGATATATATACAATTTTAATAACGTGTAAACAGAACAGTACTTACTTCATAGATGGTGGCCTTAACAATTGCTTTAAATGCAAGGTTAGCGCAACTGCAAATTTTTAGACACCCGGAATCTATTCAATAATATTTCTTTGCTCCATATAACGAACCGATCAACTTTAGGAAGAAAAATTTTAATTTTCCTAAGACGCAAATATTTTCATATGTATTATTTCTGTTCGTCGGCAGAACTATTTGAATTTCCCATTGGATTTATTGCCGTAGCTACAAAATATTTAAAAGTTTTACTACTAAACTGACAAGAAGTTCAAAAGTTGAGTATAACAATAACGTTAACCGGCCAACATCGACCGGTATTTGTTAACGTTAAATCGTGACGTCATTTTAACTATTGTTATATTTACTTATGACGTTATACATACTTTTGACGTTAACATGGACTGGTGCAACTCAGCCTAAGAGGATTCTATATACGTATTGATCGTCGCAAAGTTGAAGTGAGTATGAACCTATGTTTTTTTTTGAGTAATGACTTTTAGGGTGACTTTATTTAATAGATGGACTATTAATTCCATATACATTTACCTAATCAATGTGTTTGATTGGTAAAGGTGGTAAGTAAGATGTGTGTTTTTGTACTAAGATAATTATATTTTTGTTTTATAACGTAGTTACTTTTGTGTAAATCAATAGAAGTGATCTCTCCCCCATTCTCCGATCCGACTAATATAAATACATCTAATATACCTGTGCCCGCAATGAAACGACGTCTAGGTGACGGTTCTCGTACTGGTACTTAAGCTGAGTTGCACCAGTCAATGTTAACATAAAAAAATCGGTTAAAGTAATTGTTAAGCGATAAATAGGTAGCACCAGTTAACAATGGTTAAAATGACGTCACGATTTAACGTTAACAATTACCGGTCGATGTTGGCCGGTTAACGTTGTCTTGTCAACTTTTGAACTTCTTGTCAGTTTAGTAGTAGAACTTTAAAATATTTTGTAGTTACGGAAATAGATCCTGTGGGAAACCAAAATAGTTCTTACGACGAACAGAAATAATACGTAAGAAAATATTTGCATCTTAGGAAGAAGAGAAATTTTCTTCCTATAGTTAATCGGTTCGCTAAGTAGGGGCAAAGAAATATAGATTCGGGGGTCTAAAAAATTTGCAGGTGCGCTAACCTTGCATATAAAGTATTTGTTAAAGCCGCCAACTATGAAGTAAGTACTGTTCTGTTTACACGTTATTAAAATTGTATATGTATCATAGAATAGAATAATATATAATAAACATGTTATAAAAATATATAATACCCTTGTATTGCTTTTTTTCCGAATTAACCATTGATATAAATATATCAATATTTAAAAATCTAATATACAACTTCACAGAAAGAGAGATATGAAGTAAAAAACAAAGGATAGTAATTACAACACATTGATTTTTTGCACGCAATGACCATCTAGCGAGAGATACAATAAAGACTTGCCAAGTAAAAAATGTTATTCTCTTTGATTTTAGGGACTAATTGCTTTATTTACTTTGTAGCCCTAATAACTTTAACTATTACAAAACGTTTCATGGTGCAACTAGTTTTAGTAAATGTAACTGTTAGTGAATCTTGTCATTGTTAAAGTTAACTTTAACAATTACAATAACCGGCATTCTGGTGCAACTCAGCCTTAGTCTACTGTATTTCTATTATATTATGATTTTCCCATTAATTTTTTTATTACTTTTTTTCTTATTTTCTGATTAATTTATCAGAAATCTCTCTTTCCTTTAGTTTATTTATTAGCTTGTTAAATTCAAATTAGGTGTAATTTTGTTCATACATACAGAATTTGCCAAACTTTTTGACTGCTCTGAATATAGATGCACAGCTATCAATTTTAGATTCATATAACAATATATTAACTTATTACAATATATTAACTATATACAAAATATACTGAAAATCCTATAGTTTAAAAATACCAGTAGTCCTATTATTGACTAATAGGCTTATAGTAGAAGTTTTTACTAGGAGATTAATGGTAATTAGTAGGAGTAATAGTTTGTGATCAACTTCACTTGAACTAATTACGCCACTAAGGACGCGGATTTTCTATTAAAACTTGTAACGATACATCATACCTTTATACCTGACATAGTATGTGTATACTACCACACCTTACATGACATAGGTACGAAAAACGGCTCTGTGAAATGTCTACGTTCTGAAAATTTTAGATGCGCACAGATTAGTTGGATTAAGAACGCAGCGGCGACGCATCACCAAACAATTACTACCCACTGTTTCTCATTATTGTTTCCACATTTATTTTATTACTTGTTTTCATTTATTATTTATATTCTTTTATTCCCTAAATATTGTTATTGTATTTTTATAATTTATTTATTTACTAATTTATTTTTAATCCTTTGCCCATTAACTGTTTCACGTCTTATAAATATTCTCGCTTTATCAAATTAAGGGAATTCAGCTTACAATCAGAATGTGCAGAACAAGGCTGCTATGGTTTTGAGCCACTTGTATATGCTGTTATGCTCACAGAGTAAAATATCACTCAGGCTTAAGCTCACTCTCTACACAAAGTGTGTCCGCCATATTTTTACCAATAGCTATACCGTGTTCGTACATACATTGAAAGACAATTTACAAGTTATACAAAATTACTTGTTAAGAAAATGTGTCGGTGCCCCTTACTACGTTCGAAACGCTAATCTTCATAAAGATTTAGAGATTCCTTCGAAGTCCCTCACAACTAATTATTTCGACATTCCAACCCGTTGGTGTTATCCGTCTCGAATTACACTCTCAAGCCTATCGCGAAGTATCCCAAAAAACAACCACGAAACATTTTAACTGATTCCCCCGATGATATAACGGCAGTGAATGATTTGTACACCAATGACTCTTCGAACAAACCGTATTCGCTCCCATGCTCACAAAACCACCAATCACACCGCCGTGGTCAGACGATCATATTTGTACCCGCACACTCTCCGTAGCCTCTCTCGTCAGCATTTCAAGCTGAGCTCAATCTCTCGGAGCGGAGCCCTCGAACATGCTACTAGGGCGATAAAGTGAAGCTGCATTTACTAAGCGGTCACCATAAAACCCCGGTGAAGGTGTGAAGGAAGGCCATGGCAACAGCGGTTAGTCAGTTAAAAAAAATATAGAAGATTTGTTAACTAGCTGCCAAAGCGTTTACAAGTCTACACTATAGAAGTCAAATCTTTTATTTCTCTCCGCTACCCCTTAAAGTATCAACGTATTAGTCACTCAGCTACAGACCGGTGAAGCTGTAGGAGCCTGTAAAACCAATAGCGTAGTCAGTAACTATATATATGTATCTGAACAATATAAAAGAAACACTTTGAGTGGTTGTTGTTTGCGGTCCAATGAATGTGCACTCCCTTTACGAATAAAACACTCGGCCCGACTTGAAAATACGACTACAAGCTTAATCATCAGATTTCAATTAAATTAATTTGATTTAGATCTCTGGGTATAACTTTTTATATGAGGTTTTACAGGTTTTTAGCGTAGAAGTTACTCTGGTACAAAATCTTTTCTTATCTTAGCGTTTAGAGGTAATCAAATAGTGGAATACCAGTGATCAATCATTTAATTTCCCTGTAATTCAATTATGTTAAAATCAATATAAAATTGCTATCAATAGTTTAACCCGTAATTTTGATAGTATATATCTAGTATATATATCTGCATATATATTTTTAATCTGTTTAACGGCACCTTAATATCGATATGTCGATACGATACCTCAATTTTTACAAACCTAAACCTTCACTTTAATTTTTCTTAAATCTGTTGACAGTGTCGACACGTCTTCATAACCCTTATATTTTCATTCTCCTATTTCATAATTATCAAAATTACATTTTGTATCTTATAGAAAATATCTTTGATAGAAATGTTCAAGAATATGTAGAGTGTAAAGCCAAATAGCAAGGTACTGTTACGCCAGGCAGTACCTTCCTTAGATTTATTTTTTACGAATTCAGTGCACATAAATAATTTCTGTTAAAGGTAAGTGTAGTTTATTAATAAAAAATAGTAAAAAAATGTGCAAAGGAAAGGACATGAGATTAAATTGTTACCTATGGTTCTTAGTTCGATTGAAAAAACTCCTATACGTGGACGGCATGTGACCCGACTTTTCTAAAGCATATTAATTATTTTAAGATAATAGCAGCACTATATTGTTGCAATAAAAATAAAAGAAGCAATTATAACATAAGAAATGCAGTCTTTCTTTCGAAATTCTTGTAAAACAATGTCGCGTTTCTGAAATTAGACTTTGACACCTATTTGATGTGTGCGTGAGTTGTTGCCGCGACGTCTTCGGTATTTACTATTTATATCAGTATTTGCGAATGTGTGTCCTAATTTCTATTTGATATAAAAGATTTAAGTTGCTAACCTTTTTATTATCAAATATTATGTTTATTCTTAGATTATGTAAATTTGTCCTCAATAAAATGTGATTTTTCTAAAGAATAACAAGTAATCTTAAAAAGAAGGTTAAAATATAAGTAGGTATATAAATTTTATACATACTCAATTATTGTAATCAGCATACTAAAAATGATATTTTATAATAAGAAAATGGTTTAAAAAAAAAAGAAAGTATAAGTATTTCTTTAAAAATTAACATATCACATTTATTCACAACCATATCTTTGGTAATTTTTAAATACCATCCTGAAAAAAACTGCTTTGAAGATAACTATTTATAGAAAAGACATCTTATGATGATTTAATTTTTAAGTGGTCAATTAGTGGAAATAGCTGGTAATCTGAAGTATCCAAGACTGGTTAGTTATTTAACACATCCCAACAAAGTAGTTTCAATGTATCATATACTGGTTTTATGTAACAGCATATAATCTTGAAGAAATATAAGTTTATCATATCTTCTGTCTGTCCCATTCTAATTGTTTATCATTCAACACATGCTTTAATATAATCATTTGATATCAGTAACATTCATTGTTCATAATTTCATCATATTTTAAAACTTAACAAAGCATTTTTGATTGTACTAAATACAGATCATTCATTCTCTTCTCTGTGAATCAGCTTGATTTTGTATTAGATCTTGTTGGTTGACCACCTTTACCTAAATTTTTTTGCATCTGAGATACTCAAAATAAATCTACTTTTTATCAACACTCACAACTTGATTACATTAAAGACTTTCTATTGTACACTTGCTAGAATATTTTACTGACTTTTTTCTTTAATTCAGTTTGGGTATAACTGATTTGCTTCATCATCTTTATGCAATCTGAAATGTTTTACTGTACACTGTGAGTTGTTTTGCAAACTATTTATACAAAATGTACAAATCTTCATGGGAAATGTTTGCAATTCAGTATACTTTAACTTTTTAAATTGTCCTGACCATTGTTACCAGATTTCATTTAATAACAACATTTTTAAACTATTAAAGTCAGTTTAATGTATCTTTGGAGTGTTTTACATGAAAATAAAATAAATATATATGGGAGTCACAGATGGACATTATTTCTTTGTGTTATCACTAGTATTTAGAAATGTAAAGTATAAGTAGGTGGACAACCATTTTTGGGGCCTTCTTTAGTACATACTTCATTCAATATAGTCTATTTCTAGGGGAGCAAATAAACAAAGAGGGTCTGTCCACCCCCTAATGCTTTGTTTGCCACTTGAATATAGTATAAACATTTTCAATCCATTCTTTAGTAAAGATAAACATTAATTATTTTTCTGCGTACATCTTTCATGGATCCCGTGTTTCATATTTTGTTTTATAGATTAATATGTATTATTACACAATAATATTTTTGATTGTAAGTTCTGATATAACTGAAAGCAGTATTGTTGAAGGTTTAATAATTATGAATATGTAGTATATTTTAGATATAAGAGTTTTAATTTTTTTTAAAGTGTCATATACATCTGCCAATGTTATGACCTACATATTTAAAGTGTTTTAATAAAGGAGAAGGTACATTTTGTATAAGAAAGAAAAATAAAACCAATTGAAAAAATACTTAAATATATTTGACAATATTTTTTTCTTTAGGTATCCAACAAAATGGCAGAAGCTCACTCAGCAGTCGCTTTCTCCTTTGCCATCACTCATGATGGCTGGGATGTGAACTTTGACAGGGAAGTTCTTTACCTAGTATGGGAATCTGGTTTAAGATCTTGGAAAAAGAGGCTAGCACGTTTTAGTGTAAGTAAAAAGGAATAATTATTTACATAATAATATATTATTTTATTCAACTGGAAAGAGATGATGGCTCCATTGGTAGTGTGTTCGGAGACAGCGTTGAAGGACTTAGGGTTCGAATCTTAGCTATTGAGTCAGAACTTTCAGTGATGAAGTCATAGCATGTGGTGGGGCTTTTTCTAAGTGCGTCTGGCTAGCTACCATCCTCAAGTTGAAAATCTGTTGCCAAGCACCTGGTGGTGTGTTCCGGCAGCTGCACTTGAGAGCCAATCTTCCTCTAGGCTTAGTGTGACTACCATCTTAGACCACATCATCATTTAACTTTGACACATTCTTGATGTGAAACTTTGAATACTAGCACTATATATAATAGCACATAATATGTTTTATGTAGAGTTATTTGTAAATAAAGAAAATTTAATTGTCAGTCTCATAAATTTTTTTATTAGCTTAACCCAAATTATATGCAATGTTACATTGTATAAGTTACTTTTAAATCTAAATAAACTTAACCTAAACCATGGTAACTTTGTGAATAATCAGGCCCATGTTTGCAAATAATAATACATTTTGGATGAAATTTTATTTGTATACATTTAGTTTAATAGCAATGGGAAAGTAATGAAATCCATAAAGAATATAAGAATTATATGTATAATGTAGTTAGTGCATATACTCTGTTTCTACTTCAATCTATATATAATAGATCACAATCAAATATGGCATATTTTAAACAAGAATGATTATATAATGACTTAAAATGATACTTTATTACAACTTCATTCATACAAGTATATCAGATTGAAATACTTTTGTAATTTCACAATAATGTGTGAGATATATGTATGTGTGAACTTTTAAATTGCCTTATTTATGTTATTACTTCTATATTTGTTCTTTTGTTAGCTGTAAGCTGTAATACTTTTCATTCTAAAATAAAACGAAATTAATAAAGGCATTTTCTTAAGGCCATATTGTTTACTTGCATGTATCCAAAAATAAAATGTAAGTAAATTGAAAGATAATAAATACACATTTGTTATAAATATTCATTAGCATGTTATTTTATTGATTTATTATTAATATTTTCATAAAATAAATCAAACCTAAAAAACTTGTCATTTTTATTGTTTTATATCAAACCAGTCATTATTATTTAAATGCAAATTATTTCACGCCTTTTATCAGGTTTACTTAAGTGTTTATATGAATAATGAGTATTAGTTTAATAATTTACTGTATTTTTAAATGTCATTTTGTTTGACTGTACATCGAATATTAGAACGAGATCAATAAACTCGACACCTTTTGACAAATCATTATGAAAATTAGAGAACCGAGTGTTTTTATTTATGTAGAAGGTGCTTATGCTATTCACAGTACTATAACTATTGGCTAAGTGCTACACAACATTCAACTTATATGTTGTTCAACTAATCTCCATGAAAATTGTTATGGGTAGAGCATTACTAATGTTTGTAGGTGGTAGAGCTACGCTGAAGCTATTACTGGTTTCAGCATGAATGGGTCGGCTCGCCCGGGGTAGCATCACCCTCTCACTGAAAGACGACGTGAAGTAACAGTGCCTGCACTGTTGCGTTTCGTTCGGTCAGTGAGAGCGCCGGAGGCCCACATATTTAAAAGGCCGGCAACGCACTTGCGACTCCCCTGGTGTTGCTAGTGTCTATGGACGGCGGTGATCACTTACCATCAGGTGACCCACCTGTTCGTTTGCCCCCTATAATATAAAAAAAAAAAAATATACAATATGTCCATATTGCTAAATATCAACTGTTTATTAGAAAATGTACAAAAATAGTATACATATGCAGGTGCTCAGGAACAGCTACTGTTCTATATTTAGACTAGAAGTGTTGTTTTATTAAAATGCGCAAACCTGAGATTGCGGGCGAGGGGAGGTCTATAATCAATCCTATCCGACTAGATGACATATAACCACACACGGTGTGGAACTCGATTGACTTTGGTCAGTCGTATCTCTTTGTATTTACAAGTCTGCAAGTCGTCGGCGTTTAGACCCTCACAATTTGGCAATGCTGTTCTTCTTACATTGCATTATGGTTAAGTTCGATTGCTGTGCAATCAATTATTCAAATTTCAATAATAAAAGCTCTATAATAATTTCGATAACGACTATCAATTACATAGTATCAGTAAAGCTAAGTTTACAAACAAAGAAAACCCCTAAAGGCCCACATAAATAATGTAATATGTATTTGTTCATTGCTTTATTTAATTACAATGAGGTGTTTTTTTTTTTTTTCAATAAAATATTGAAGTAAAAATATTTTCAATTTATAATACAGAATAATGTGCACAATGGCGTATACCCTGGCCATTTGCAATCCTTGTATGTGCTGTGGACACTAATCGTAGCGGCTCATTTCGGTGGTTTCAATATACCTTTCGGATTAGTGAAAAAGATGCAGAACTTATTGCCTGGGTAAGTAGTATGTTATTTTTATATATATTTCAAAATTATAGTCTCTCTGTATATCAGATTGTTTTGATTATTTGCACATCCAATTATAATGACTTCTTCATAGTTAATTTTTAAGTTTACGTGATTATATTATCAAGCATACATAAATATAGCCAATGTACTGAATGTATCACTCACGTACACGCGTATACCATTGTCATTGTTAAGTACCTATAGTTGACGTATACCATTTAAAACTATTATAAATATTTATAGATGTATTAAGGAAATATTATTTTTACAGCTATAAAATAAACTTTTATAAATTGTTCCGTAATATTTTGCATCATACAAAATAGTGAGATAAATCGTGTCCTTTTTTCTACTTAAACTGCTTCCATTTTTCTAATAGGTACATTATTACATGTCATTATATCGTTCTCTTCTGTTTATTAAATTTCAAGATGACCCGGTGAACTACGTGTATCACTTACATAATTATCTGTGTAAAATGTGGTTAAAATTTAATAAAAAAAATTTAATTACATTATAAATGCAACACAGTTATGCACTTATTAATCAATTTAATGCCTTCTCGTGTACTATTTTTATTTCTGAAAGAGACCTGTTTTGTATTCCAACAAAACGCACCAAAGAGATCGGATGTCATACTACAGCTATGAAATAGACAAATTTCTGAACGCACCTATAAATATTTGACAGACGAATGACATTTTTTTTATTTCTAAATTGACAAGAGAAATCAAATATTTCATAGTTAGGAACATTTTGTATTCTCACCGTTTAAACCTTCCCTGAACTTCAACAAATATTACAAGATCAAAATTAACTAAATCGCTGGCAGCCATTCTCAAGTTTTAGCGAGACAAACGAACAGTAATACATTTTTGTATATATAGATATACACGTTTATTGAATTGAGGTTTAGAGTTTTTGTAAAAATAAATCATAAGTTTTTCAGTCAATAGATTTAAGAATATATTTCGTTTTGTAAACTCCTTTGTCATCATTCGCCTACAGATAATTTTAACTATGACAAAAACTTTAATTAACCGTACGATATGGTCTAAATTCATCTACTACCTTTGACTTTCTAGGTTATTTATATTTTTTGTCTGGTAAGCCGGCTTTTAAGACACATGAATGTGCTCGTTTAAAGTCTTGCAAACTATAGCGCCGTATTCTTATAATGTAGAAGTGTATAGTTTGTACTTGGATGTGATAATTAATAATTATCTGTCAAAGTAGCATTTTTTTCTCTTGGATAGCTCGTTTATTAAGGGACAGGTTCTCGGTTTTATAATTTAACCCTTAGATTCTAATGAGCGTAGGATAATTTAACATGGGTGAGAGTTCACAATAGTATGTAATTCATGTCTGTTTATTTATCATCTAGTTGTAAAAAGTAGTATAGTAGCAAAGTTTGGGTAATAAATTTGGTTAAATGAATATTACGAGTATCGAAAACAATAAATCATACTAGTATTACGTATGCGTAAGAGGTAAGTTTATCTGTGATCTTTTAACGACTATAGCTCTTGATCCGTCATATTGAAATGTTGCATAGAGTTTAGTATTTTCCTTTACTTATTATTTATGTTTCTCACCGTTTAAACCTTCCCTGAACTAACATAAATATTTCAAGATCAAAATTAGACAAATCGTTCTAGTCATTCTCAAGTTTTAGCGAGATAAACGAACAGCAAATCATTTATATATATTATATAATTAAAAATGCATGTACGATTATTTTTATAATAAATAAGTTTTATATATTTGAAAATAGGAAAATGGTTTCACTTGTCGTTTAATACAAATACCGGCGACATATATTACGCAGAACACGACTGGAATGTAATACCAGGAGATACTACGTTGCATTATATAGGTCGTTTTTCCGCTTGCCTATTACCTTGGCCTATAACCTTCGGCGTAATTGAAAAATACTTGGACCTTGATCTTGCACAGTGGATTCCGTTCGTTATTTGTTGCATCCGTGAAGGGTCGATGTTTATTTTACACTTAAAAATAATAACCCTTCCGAAGTATGTGATGCCGACAAGTTTCGTTTAGGAACTTGTGTTGATTGATTTATCTTAGATTTATTTACTTTTTTTTTTATTCAGCGAGTCAACGATGTGGCAAGTCATAGCGTGCTTTTTAGTAGCGCTTAGTATGTGGCTTTCGGTTATATTCCTCATGCGATACCTGCTTAAGTTGCTGCTCATGTACAAGGTAAATACTCCAAGTAATAAACAATTTCATGACGTTTTGTTTTTTTTATATATATATAAAATACGTGTTATTTAGGTGCAAGCGGTGTAAATGTATGTACAAACATATGACTAGCATTTATTTAATTATTAGTACTAGTGTCTGTCCATTCGTCAAAATTTAACAATAATTAGGGGTTACTTTTTTTTTTTATTAGTATATATATATATATATATATATATTATATGTATTGTTCAAACATACGTAGATACAAGGAACATAAAGTATGATGTATAGACTTATATAGAGTATGAAAATAAATGAACTATTGTCATTTTTTTTTCAATAATATTATCATCAAAGTAATCGACAATGGCTACTAAACCAAATAAAAAGAATCGGTCGATAAATACTGAAATATTTTGTCAATAAAATAGTCTTAGGGTTGTTGTATTATAGACAGGTACATATCGTACCAAACCGAATACTGATATTGTTTTGGATTCATGAAAACTTTCCATGATGTAAGCTCAGCTTAGTTTAAAGCTCGATATAGTTTCTATTTGTATTGTTTAGCATCTACATGTACAAAACATTCCAGGGTTGGATGTACGAATCTCGCGCACCTGGTTCAAGGATATCGTTGAAAACCAAATTATGGGTGAGCGTGGTTAAGGTGCTCTCTGGATGGAACAAACCGAAACTATACAGCTTCCAAGGCTCACTACCCAGGCTGCCGTTGCCGTCTGTAAAAGATACAATGACAAGGGTGAGTTGTTCAATAAATGTAGGTCACAGATTTTTTGGACTTCATTTTTTTCCGTTATTCAATTAAGAAATAAATGGTTTAAACACGAGTTAATGTGGCGTATTGATGACGTAATTGTAAAGCATCTTTGTTGATAAATTTTTTTCAGTACCTTATCAGTGTTCGCCCTTTACTGGACGATGAAAATTATAGAAGAGTGGAGCTATTGTCAAAAGAGTTTGAAGAAACAATCGCTGTGAAACTACAGAGATATCTAATCCTGAAATCATGGTAATTAACATTTTACATTCGTTGACGACATTCGATTACAATTTATAATTAATTTACGAAACGGATCGCATTGTGTGTAAATCGTAATAGGTTTCGTTGTGTTTTTGCTTTCCTTCGAATGTGCCATATCGACTGTTGTGACTTATGCGGTTCATGGCGAAGTACCTACTAGTAAACAAGTTTACTACACGAATCATTATATAATTTGTATACAGTCTTATTTACGTTTAATGTTTTACATATCTGCGGAATTAGAGCATGGTAATTTATCACAAAAAAGATATCTGCTCTGATTCATATATATATATATATATATAACGTATACTCGTTAAAGTTGTTTTTTTTTTTTTTGCAAATGATAATCCGAGGCAGAGTTAAAAAATGCCAAAGTTTACAAAAAAAAAAAAAATCCTGTAATACTCTAAACATTAGTATCAAGTGCTCGGATGTTGATAGAGTCTTTGTTTAACTATTGTCTGACAAAATTTTACGACTTTTTTCAAGAAAAAAAGGTAATTATTTTTGGTACACCCTAATATCTATACTTAAAGGTAGCAAAGCATATTGCTGTTATTTTATAATAGTATAGAATTATATGTATGAGTGACGAGTCTGTTTCAGAATGAACATTTAATAAAAAAAAAGAATTTAACACTACTAAAGCAATAACGATAGTCTTAAGTTTAAAAAAAAATGTAAGAGAATATAAATTTCTTAAACATTTATAATCTTGTTATGGTATAATTTATATAATTATTTATTAACAATAGGTGGTCAAGTAACTACGTTTCCGATTGGTGGGAAGAATATGTTTACCTCCATGGACGTTCTCCATTGATGGTGAATTCAAACTTTTATGGCACCGATACGATACTGTTGCGACCTACTCAGAACCAAGCAGCTCGTGCCGCTGTTATTGTCTACCTTTGCCTCAAATTCCGAAGACTCATTGACAGGCAAGAATTGGAACCGGTGAGTATGTAAATGTAGAAAGAATGAGACCAAGTGAATTGTTAATAAAGAAAAATTACACGAGATTGAGTCTAATTTAACATGTATTTATTGTTGTCAAATGTCATAAAATTCAAGTTGATGTTTGACCGAATAACTTTGTATGATAAAACTTACACAGGAAAAATATGTTGCATTCGGTGTTCGATTCCTAAGACACATTAGAAAAAGTGGCTCACTTTTTTTTTTTGTTAAATCATGTTTTTGAGATGAAAAAATTATATTTGACTGCTGTATTCATAATAAAACGTGTTATAAATAACTGCTCTTGCGAACCTATTTGGTTTTTTTTAATTACGTGTTCAAAATGGCGGAAAAAATATAATGTTTCATACTTAAAGCGGTTTTGTGCACATTTTTCAAGGAAATTCGTATTCATATATAAAGAATGTTTATACATACATCATTCTGTTTAATGGTCGCAGTCATGAGTTTGTCTCATTGCAATGCCAATAGTAAAAACAGAGTTTTTTTTTATGTCCTTTTTCCATTGATATATAGGTTTTTATGTACATTATTGCCTATGTCCTTTTTCTCAAGATATTTGATCCTGTTTGATAAAAGATTTTATCAAATATTTATTTATTATATTTACATGCTACATATACGTTTCATAAGTTACTTACATTTGTCTTAAATGAATAATTTTTCTGTAGTACAATATAGATTGCAAAAATTGTTAAACGTTTTCATATAAATGTAACGTTAGTTAGTTATAGTTATATGAACGCTAGTAACTGCTGTAGTTAACAACTGCGCGTTACAGCCACAAATATATATTGTACTATGTTGTTGCTTTATCTAAATTTAAAATGGCATGGTTAAAGAGCTCTTGGACATTCTTTTAAAGTTAATTAAATTGGTGAATTACTAAGTATGCATCATCCCGAACTTCGACTTTTATATTTATACGCTAAAATGAATAGAAACTTTACAATAGCGCATCAGAACGAAAACTATGAGGTAAGGACAAATACAGACGTTTCTTTTTAACACGACGCTCGACTACGTGATAGTTAGAGATAGCTAATCTAGAATATACTTGATAACATCGTTTGGAGAAAAACATGTTTACATAATTTCAAAACGTCGCACTAAATTACACTGAAACAAATAAATCTTCTTATTTACGAACACGTGTCAAACAGGTTTTGGAAAACATTGTCTTGTCGCGTACTTTAACCCTTAAATGCATATTGTTGCGAATTATATACATTCCACATCCACTTAATTTTTGTTCAAAATCCTGAGTGTGTGCATTTTCGAAAGCATGTTTAGAACCTTAGAAAATACTTTACACTTGGAACAAAACGTTGACATTACGTTTGACAGGCAAATTACACTTTTTTTTTTTGTTGTTGTTTTAAAATTCGTTTCAGGATTCATAACAACAATTATGCATTTAAGGGTTAAGTAGTAATTAGCAATATTAGTGCGTCTCAGGTGTCGTGCTCGTATGACATCTATCTATCTATATGGTACATAAATTTGTTCCGAAAATCCAATCTCGATCGTAACACATTAACGTCCTTATTAGAACATTGATTACACTCTAACTACTATTATTTACCACGATTATTTATTACCTTATATTTTTTTACGTGGGATACCCGTCGTGGGTACTCTCCCGAGCCTAGCAGTTTGAGAGGGTTATATGAGACTCCACTTAAAGCTACGCGGTCCTACTCCCACCAATGGCGAGACCACTGGAATCGTATATGCCCATAGTTCTAATAAGCGACCCTGTGACTGCCGGGATTGGAAGCGAACTTCGGTGACGCTTGCTCCATCTCAAGTTTGCATATAAACGGTGACGAACATACTCAAGTTAGCCACTCGTGTCTTAAATAAGCTATCATATATATTTTAAAGGCCGGCAACGCATCTGCGGTTCCTCTCGTGTCGCAGGTGTCCATGAGCGGCGGTGATTACTTACCATCAGGTAACCCGTCTGTTCGTTCGCCTACAATCGCATAAAAAAAAAAAATTAGAGTAAGGTATAGCTGCAAACATTTTGAACTGTATTATCATCTTACCCATATCTCATCTAATTAGGATCGGCACATCATGTTCGTCACGTTATGATGTATGATTTTTACGATGTGCCGCGCGCGCCTCTCGTCGATCTCCCTTGGAATTATTTCGTAGTACCACTATAACTTCAGCTTCCTAACTTCGTATGGATGCCTGACGTGGATATGTGACTCTTCGATAACTGCCGGTAACGGTTGAAACGACGCGTTGATGTACGATATATCCGTGTATTGCCCCTCCACAGGCTCTGGTTCCAGGTCTGTAGTAGGCATAAGGGTTTATTTTTACAAATCTGATTCAAGAGGTTCAGTGGATTTTTTTTTTTGTTCTTCTTGTTTCATTTTCGGCATTATTATTAAAAAAAACGAATATTATTATAAAGCTAAATAGGAATTTTCTTTTAAATTACACATAATTTTTGAAAAATTGTATAATATTATGTTGTATTAACATTGACATCTCGTTGACAAACTGATAACAGACATTTTGAACTGTGTATAAATCGATATTATTTCTACACAGATTATGTTGCAAAACATGGTACCGCTATGTTCGTGGCAATATGAACGTATATTCAACACGGTACGAGCCCCCGGCATAGAGTCGGATAAAATCGTTCACTACCAGGACTCATCACATATCGCTGTTTATCACAAGGGTCGCTACTTCAAGGTGATGGTATATTTGAGGGGACGCCTTTTAAACCCGGCTGAAATACAAGTGTAAGTTTAATATAAGCTTTATTACGACATACAGAGTTCAGTCATGCTTTAATTGTAAATAGAAAATATAATCCGAGTAATTTATAGTATACATTTTTTATATAGACAATATTATTATACACTAGCTGTTGCCCGCAGCTCTGCATGCTGTTTTTGTTTTTATAATTGTAAATTACTTCTTATAAGATCAGCGATCTGTTAGTGAAAGTTCCGTGAAAAATGCTTCAAACGTTTTGGAGATAGTACTGCAAACAAAACCATGGGTAAAAGCTAGTCCAAAATAAAAAAAACTTAATTACTTTTTATAACGTTAGCTATCTGTCAGTGAAAGTCCCATGAAAATAGGTGCAATCGTTTCGGAGATAGTACTACAGACGAAGCCACGCATGACAGCTAGTCTAAAATAAAGTAGCCTATGTCACCCGCTGTAATTTTATCTATCCGTCATCGAAATTTCTGTCAAAATCGGTCCAGCCGTTTCGGAGATTACCCGGAACATACAGACAGACATACGAAAATTTAAAAATTGTATTTTTGTTATCAGTATCTTATATACGTTCATATCCAATCAGTAAAAGTAGTTATTTTGATATTACATACAGACACTTAATTTTTATTATATGTATAGATGAGTACAATATAATTACTACGACCGATATCAGTAGGTACACATATTGTTTGGGTTATTTTTCACCCCTTTTCGAACTGAATTAGTTCACACAACTTACTAAGTCACATACAATATACATGTATGCATCCGTGAAACGTACACGTGTAGTTAGGCTCGGGATATTCGGTGACAGTCCAAGGCGAGGCGCGCCGTGCGCCTGCGTGCTGGTTGTCTATGTACAATCTGGTGAGTGCCCTAAGCGCTCCCCTTAGTACTCCGGTGAAACTGTAGCAGCCCTGACAAGCCAACAGTGTTGTCAGTTCGAAAAACAACTACGACCGACGTTTGTCTATGAGAGTTATATATATATTTTTTTTTTTAGACAAATGCAACAAATTCTCGACGACAAGTCAGAACCGGTGAAGGGCGAAGAAAAGTTGGCGGCGCTCACGGCCGGCGAGAGGTCCCACTGGGCTCACATCAGGCAGACAATGTTCAACCGTGGACATAATCGGACATCATTGCATTGTATCGAACGTGCCGCTTTTGTCGTGTGCCTCGGTGAGCTAATCCTATATTGTTATCGATAAAAGCTATTTTGTATTGAATGAGACAGTGCCGGACTAAGGGGGCTGAGGGTCTGTACGAAGACCATCTCCAAACTTTGTCCTGAGAGTCGTTTCTATTAGAAATCCCTTCAAGTTTTGGAGACGCTCATACAATTGCTAAAATACAAATACAAAAGTGGTAGAGACTCACAGATATTTTACTTTATTGCCATGTTTTTATTTTAGTAACAGTACTAGGACCTTATTCAGTTACATTTTTTTGGCATCCAAAAGGCTTGTCCGTCACTTATCAAGTTTTGGTCAAATGCTTCCGAAGACTATCGTTTTGTGTTTTTTATTCCAGCGTATTTATTGTATAATAAACTCGGTAATTCAGTTAAGTTACAAACAATATAATAAAAAAAACAAATTCATCTAACGCACGCAGTTACAGCTTTAAGTTCACTAAAAGCCCTCGTTAGGTTTAGTTAGATCTATCCACTTTTCTCAGTTGTAATTTTATACAAAAGGTATATTAATTATTGACTAAAACATGAATGAATATTATTGCACTATTTAATTTGTATACCGGCGAGCTTAATGCCACACGGCATTTTCTTCCAGCTAATCAGCGGGTATTGTTGTGAAACATTAAAGTTTCCGTAGGTAGTGCAAATATAGAAGAATCAAGAGAAATTAAATTAAATTAACATTATGTTTATTTGTACAGAACTGACAATGTACCTCAAGATTACCTTCACTAACGAGTAATTTGAATAGAATTACAAAAAATATATATAAACGCGAAGATATATCTGAGGTAAAAGAATTTAATAGAATGATATCGATGTAAATAATACTCATGAATGTTAAATTCGCAATATGTTTTTTTTTTTTTTTTGTTCCATAATCAGACGTAGATAGAAAATTTCATTATGTTACTTTTGTATTTTAGCTCATTTTGTATATACTGTTTACATTTGAATTAATCAAGTGAGTTGATAGATAATTTTAAAAATGTAATCTATTCGACAACGGTAAAGCTAATGGCATCGAGTATCTTGTATTTGTCATTATTTTGCATGTTGTCCGCCAATCAGCCTCAGCACCGTCGATTTTATGTATTCGAAATGTAATTCTAGCCAGTTTTGTTACCGTTGTTAGATTTAGTTTTTGTAGATTTATTAGTAATTCAGCTCGAGATGTTTAGTCGATTTCACGTTTGTCTATTGTACATCGTAGATGACATCGAGTACGGTTACGACGAGAACGACCCGAATAAGTTGAACGAGTTCGGACACATATTGTTACACGGTCAAGGTCATGACCGTTGGTTTGACAAATCGTTCAACCTATGCTTCAGCACTAATGGTTATGTGAGTATAGTATCGACAACATTTCTTCATAGACGGATATTATAATTTATTGTTTAATTAAAATTGCAAGAATGAAAATAAAAGACTTAAAAGTTATCGATTACAAAAGAGAATGAAAAAAAATTGTTGTGTGATCGATAAAATTGAATTCGTATTTCAGGTCGGTTTCAATGCAGAGCACAGTTGGTGAGTGATTATTTTTAATAAATTTGTTACGGTTCGATTATCATTATGTATTATTATTCACTTTTTTTTTACGTTCACATTAAAAACACACATATATTCGTAATAATCGTAAATCTAAGTAATATATAAAAAAAAATGGTTAAATTTCTAATTAAGTAAGTATTATTTCTTTGAATTGTATTTTAGGGCGGACGCACCGGTTATGGGACATCTATGGGAGTATATAATATGGTCCGAATTAGAAATTGGGTAAGTGTTTCAACAGTCTTAAATAATTGCCTATATAACTCGTGTGTGTTTCTTCTAAATTACGTAACGGATAATACATATATATATATATTTTAAATAAGTTCCTGTCCAAGTCTCCGTATCCTAAGAAATCGTTGGAAGAAGTTTTTAGCCTAAACCTTACAAGGGGGAACTAAAAATAATGTACTACAAAATTGTACGCTTAAAAATACCTACATAAATGTTCCCGATGGAATATATCTCCTGCGATAACTCACAGTAATCATTTTTCATTACAAAATAATTGACTATTTACTACGTTATTTTAGTAAATACGATTGTTTATTCTCAGACCATTAAATGGTTTATTTACATTGGGGGTTTATTGTAGATCAAAACTATCCATTACAGCATATAATTTAAATGGATATCTTGGAAGTTGTCATAGATGTAAAATTAAGCGAAAATAAAAAGTTATTTATGTCAAGTTTTTTACGCAGTGTCTAAAACTTTAATTAACAAAACGTCAACCTAAATCCTTTACACACTTATGACGCTTCATTAATACATTGCGTCCATGCGAAGCCGGGGCGGATCGCTGTTAGGTTATAATTGTCGAAAATACTCCAAGTCTATGATTTTTTGTTTTTGTAACATGTGTTTTAAACTATAAAAAAGACATAATCCTTTCGCAGGTATAATTCAGATGGTAACACAAAAGGTACTGTGGCAACACCACCGCCTGCTCCCATACGCTTACAGTGGGACTTGAACAAAGAGGAAATCTTAAATGCTATCGATATATCTTATAACGTTGCACAGAAACTGCTCAATGATGTTGATTTGAAAATACTCATGTTTACTGAGTACGGGAAAGGTGACTATTATTTATTGTATATGTTTTCCGTCACTTATTCGGTTATTCTTTTTTTTTTAATTATATAGTCTTCAGCTTTTGACCATAGTCTGACCCGATGTTAAATGACGATGTAGTCTAAGATGGGTATTATAGGGGACTAGTTCTCAAATGCAGCTGGTGGAACGCAATTGCAGATGTTTGGCGACAAGCGGGCTTCGCCGATTGACGCGTTGCCCAAACATGCTGTCAACTAGGCTATCATTGCTTGTAAGCAATACTTATGTGCTTTAATAATTAATCGTACCCTCAATTTTAATGTAATTCTTACTAAGGTTATAAAGGCGAATATGTTTGTTTTAGGGATGTGCATATAGGAATAGTGCTCGAATCGAATAATGATTTTCGATTCGATTTTCCAATCGATTATTCGACGATTTAAATAATTCGAACTATATGAATTATAATTTCGAATCGAATTATTTGTTTTCATTCGCTTTCGAATAATTCGAATATTCGCACACCCCTAGTATGTTTGTTTCTTATGCTTAACTACCGAACCAATTGATATTTCGCTTACATGTTATCAAAGGTACAGAAAACGAATTGAGGTTTTATAGAGTGGATTACAGTATGAGGTTCTTCAAGAAGGAAGTAAACAGGATATTAACCCTTAAATGCATATTTTTGTGAATAGTATACATTCCACAACCACTTAATTTTTTTCAAAAACCTGAGTGTGTGCATTTTCGAAAGCATGTTTTTAACCTTAGAAAATACCTTATACTTGAAACATAACGTTAACATTACTTTTGGCGTGCAAGCTAAATTTTTTTTTGTTGTTTTAAAGTTAGTTTCAGGATTCAAAACAAAAATTATACATTTAAGGATTAAAGACTTTTGGCAATGAGCATGTGATACTCCTGTATTGCAAGCGTCGATGGCTTAACATATCGCTTACTATCAGGCAGTCCTCCTGAGTATTTACCATATATTTTTTATATATAAAACCGATTATACCGATATTTTTATATATAAAAAAATCGTCCAATTTACATAAAGAAAATATATAGAAAAAATCGGTGGACAAACATAAAAGGAAGATGTACTTAACTATTTTGTCTGTGCCTATTTATTTATGTAAACTAAAAATTTGATCATAATTTTTTAAGTTTGAGTATAATTGAGTTTTATTTGTCAAATAGTGTACATAAGTAGACGTAAGGATCGTGAATCATAACGATTAGAGACTTAAAGGCTCCGACTCGATATTACTATGAAAAACAGTAACCAGTTAGTTCGAATTTTTTCTTTTGCTAACACTATAACTCATCTCTTAACTGGTAACAAAAAAAAAACTCAGCTGAATAAACAGAGGAGAAAATGGTACTGAACTGTTTTTTGCCTATATCTATATATCAGATATATGATTTGTTTTTTTTTTTTTATGCTTTATAGGTAATCATTTGACCACAATCTCATCCGATGTTAAATGATGATGTGGTCTAAGATGGTGGTCACGCTAAACCTAGAGGGAGACTGACTCTCAAGTGCAGCTGCCGGAACACATCAAACCAACAGGTGCTTGGCGACAGAATTTCAACTTGAGGGCGGTAGCTAGCCAGATGGAAGGACTTAGAAAAAGCTCTACCACCATGCTATGGTTTCATCACGATGTTTTCCTTCACCGAAACCTCCAACTCGGTTGCTACGACTCGAACATACGTCCTTCGACGCTGTTTCCGAAAACACTACCAACTGGGCTTATCATCGCGTCAATTTGTGCGTGTATATGTGTGATGGACAATGGATGTGATGTGTGTTTACTGGGATATATTCGAAATAACTTTTCTTTTTTTTGTTGTTGTAGGTTTCATGAAGAAGTGCCGAGTTTCACCCGACGCGTTTATTCAGTTGGCACTGCAATTGTGTTACTACCGAGATTCGGGTCGGTTCTGCTTGACGTACGAAGCGTCTATGACGAGATTGTTCCGGGAAGGGCGTACGGAAACAGTACGATCGTGCACTATAGAAAGCAGCGCTTGGGTCAAAGCAATGGAAGATCCTAATGTTTCTGTGCGTATCGTTGATATAATATTTGTAGGTTGTTGTAGGTGGTAGCGCTACGCTGAAGCTATCACTGGTTTCAGCATGAATGTGTCGGCTCGCCCGACGCGCGGGGTACTACCACCCGACACACAGACGTGAGTCGACGTGCAGTAACAGTGCGCCCGCACTGTTGCGTTTCGTTCGGTCAGTGAGAGCGCCGGAGGCCCACATATATTAAAAGGCCGGCAACGCATTTGTGACTCCCCTGGTGTTGCTAGTGTCTATGGACGGCGGTGATCACTTACCATCTGGTGACCCACCTGTTCGTTTGCCCCCTATAATATAAAAAAAAATTAGAATCATTTAACTTACTATATAAGTAATGAATTATACTAGTGGTTAGCTAATTTTTTTTTTTTTTTTTTTGTTCTGACTCAAACTGTTCACTTACTTTAGGTGGCTTTCACAGGTTTACCGAACTACCGGTAGGCTAATGGTTGAAAATCGACCATAGTTTATGAATTTTACAAGATTTAATATTAACGAAAAAAATAACTTTTCCATCTGTTTTATTGGTAACACTAAGGCTAAATTTAAAAAAAGTGGTCGACAAACAGAGAAGGATGTTGCGCTTAACGGTCTTATCTCTGAAATTCGATCATAATAAGGGGAGCTAAAAATTTTTTTATAAGATTTTACTATCTGTATTGAGGGTTTTACAAATATTGTAGATGGTAACTGTAAGGAGCGTGAAATGTGATGAATAGTGATTTATTTATAAAGGCCTTGACTCCTCGATTGTATTGCGAAAAATAAATTTTTGTTTAATTATAAACATATAAAAAGAACCACACATGAAACCACGATACAAGTGAAACTTTTTTCGGATCTTAGCCATTTAACTGAAAATATTTGGTAAATTGTTCACTTTAACGTATTAAAATCGCGTTTTTCATTTTGTAAAAACTGAGCACAATATTAATTTAAATCATGAAATCATTTTGAAATGAACCAAGGACGCCGTGATATTAGCCTTAACTGCTCTGTCGAACGCCTTTCACTGTACCCTTACTCCGGGACCGGCTGTAATGCGACATGCGATAGATGGACGAAAAATTTTCTACATACTGAGAACGAATATATATTCATCTATTTTGTATATACCTATTTATATTTGGGAGATGTATCTTTCGTCCTATTTTGTAAATAATATACCTACATATGATAATTCCAAGATATGTAATAATGATAATACTTCACGTTCATTATCTACTTAGTAAGTGCTGCTCACCTACGAAACGTTATCATTCTCCATTGCAATAATTAAGGTCAGCTGAACCTAATTCTATAATGTATTTACATATATACGATATACATATACTCGTATACATATACCAATCAAATTGCCAGTTTATTAAATCTAAAGCATAACAGACAACTTGTTCAATCATCCCACGTATGTTATTTCACTCGCTTTAAATAACTTACAGTATTAGTGATGATTACAGAAGTGTTTTTATTACTTTCTGCATATTATATTGATATATGAAGTAAATGTTAGAGGTCTGCCATTGTGCGCGCATCACGTATAAACTATTGATTGGATTTAGATCAATTTTTTCGGTTTGACTTCTTAGACACTTATTCATTATTTATAAAAAAATGTCATGATATCTTCATTTACTATAAACTTACTAAAGTTTTAAGGAAATATGATTTTTATAAGCAAGCGATGTGGCGCGCACTGAGCAGGAGATGGGATGTAGAAATTTGTAAACAAAGTATATTTTGGCTTTAAATAGTCTCTTATAATTTTTTCCTCAGAACATAAGCTTTCTTGTTAAGATAATAAACGAAGCAGACGATGTCGCGGGCATCAACTAGGCTATATACTTATAGATCTGATGATATTTCGCTTATTATTATTATTTCATTTTAGCTAATTGGTTCATGATGTGACGTTAGGAATAATGAATATATTTTATCTATAAAGGTGCAAGAACGCATGGACCTGTTTATCAATGCCAGTAATCGACACCAGCTGGGTTATCAGGACGCTATGGCGGGCCGCGGCATAGATCGACACCTTTTCTGTTTGTATGTCGTGGCAAAGTATCTCGAGTTAGAGTCACCATTTTTACAAGAAGTGTTCAACGAACCCTGGAGGCTGTCCACCAGCCAGACTCCACATGGTTAGTGTAATCTTATTGCCAAATTGATTTCAATACAATTGTTTGCCTGTATGGCGCTCAACTCTTAGTTCGACTCAAGGTGGTGGTACGCCACGTAGTATCCAACAGAGTTATTTCATATCGTGTAATGTTTCTGTGAACATGGTGATATATAATGATGGTGGTGGATGATATGATTTCTGGTAATTATCTGATGAGTTACAATCCATGAATTAAACAAACAATCGTACATTGTCTTTGGAATCGGTCCTATTTTTCGGTTTGTCACGTTAGAATCTGTGGCAAAACAATTGGCAAATTTTTATTAACGACTTATTATGTTCTTATTAAGAAGCCGAGAATATAGTATCCCACGCTCTCTCCAAGTAATTTTGAAGAACCAGCAATCCTATCGTTCTATTTGCATCTCCATTGGGTATATTTGTTGAAATCGATTGACTATTTGTTAATTTTGTTATTGCTCGACAAAGCTGCCAGGAATCCGCTAATTACGGTATACAGTACTATATTTTTACGAATAAAACACGGAAATGACTTTCATTTATAAATAGAGAATTAGAGATGGGAAGGCCTTTAAAAACTTGAGAATGCTATGGACACGAACAAAAAATTGCACACATAGCGCTATCTTCTATATTAAAGATACTAAAGACGTAATTTTGGTAATTTAAATTATATCGCAGATTATGAAATAAGGTCGGGCTTGGCTGTATGGTTTAGGTACCTTTGCCTTAAAAAGGAAAAAAAATGTCACCTAGTCCTTTAATTATACATGAGCATATAGAAGAGAAACGAATATGCCTAACAATTTTGACTATGCTGAATATTTATCAGATACCGGATTAATCAATTGATATATCTTTTTATTTGGTAAAAACGAAAATCTGCATATCGATTTAGGGGCTCACAATGATATCGTTTTTATCTACAATTAGATATCGCGTTTATAAAAATAATCCCGAAATATTTGTTGATTAAATAGCTACTAATCCCCCCCTGGTAACTACTAGGTACTTTCAATTTAATATTTTGTCTAACTATTAAAATCTTATATGACGTACGATTTTTTTGTGTCATCATTTGTGATTTTTGCTTGGTACGGCTAAGTGCGAATTGGTTGTTTAATTTAGGGCATGATAACTTTTGCTATAATTATGACGACATAAAAATTCACTTTACTGTAAATGAATGCGATTTATCATATTTTGCTATTAAACGAAATGATTATGAAATATATAAACCAATCATTGCCCATACCAAGAATAGCATTACCCAAATAATCGTTTAGCTTTAGATATACGAATCGTCGAGTTATAAAAACCACGTTAGTTTGTTTTCGTTTATAAAATTAACACGTGATTTTATTTGCTCAATACAGTACTTAATTTGTTTCATTATAGTTATAGCAGATTAATCGTTTATGATATAGCAATATAAAATTATTTCTGAAATTCACGTTGTATAACTGCTAAATAATATAGGCCTCGCGCACGGGTTTTCTATGCAGAAATTATTTGCAATGAAAAATAATAGTTATTATATAATGGAATAACTGACGGAAAAATGACGATTTTTCATACAAAATTTTAATATCATCCCCCTAATTTCCAAAAATTACTAGTGCTCATATTAAGTGTGAAAGTAACCTGCATATAAATTTTCACCACCCTAGCATCAGTAATTTGGGCTATGTCAGTCAGTCAGTTATTTGTATATATATATACATATATATAAATTAACCATAACCACTGAAAAGAAATAATCCTGGGTATAATATTTAACAGGTCAAACAAATTTATTGGATCTGAAGAAATATCCTAAATGCGTGAGCGCTGGTGGCGGATTCGGCCCTGTCGCAGATGACGGTTATGGCGTCTCATACATTATTGCTGGTGAAAACACAATTTTCTTCCACGTTTCTAGTAAGAAAAGTTGCCCTATAACGGTGAGTACAATTACAATATATTCATATATAGTAATTATAGCTCTTGGGTAAGCAAATATTAACTTTCCCCATTGACATTGCATAAAGTTATACTTGTATATTTATATAATACAAATATGACATGTAATAATTTGTATGCCTATTGATTCTTTAAATAAGCATTCATTCGTTAGTTGGAAATAATACTGCATAGATAATTAATTATATTTATTACAAATAGCTGAAGATATAACTGTTATTTTCTCCAGTGTTTCTCATATGGAGTGTAAAGGTAAAGAGAAATATATATTTATTTGCATGAAAATGTGTCCGTTAAAATGTGCTAAATTATCACAGCGCTACAGTAGCAACAGGGTTCCTTATTGTTCAATTATTTTAAAAGTCTTATAACAGTAAACTCTTAAAAATCACTAAACGTTATAACTACATATATAACATTTACAGAAATTTTATCACTCTCCTAGTTTTCTCACAACCATTATTTTTAGTTATATTTACAAAATTACTTCTAACTAATTATACCGTTTTTCCTATGCTAGCGCTATTTTGGACAGTTGTGGAACTGTTATTTGAGATGTTATATATAGTTATAATTTGAGATAGGTGCTTAGAGATGGGCACTTTTTCAACATGTTCCCCATAGTGAGATGGTTCTCCTTACCTCTACACTCCATAGTTTCTCAACCGATTTTACTTACTGGCGACGAGCCTCTGTGTTAGTAATAACATTTTGGAAATCGTTTTTTTATACTATCGACTAATCGAAGTCTTAAGTTTTTGTAGTAAGAATATGAGGTCTATTTCAGCTGCTGTCCCGTCACAGCAACATCCTTGCCATGTATAGACTATGGTGGCTAAAGATTTATTATGTTATTAAATTATTTTCATTTATTTTATGTCTTTCTCTATATACATATTTAATTTTTATGTACGTATGTGACTGAAGTCCCCTTAAAGTAATGGACAGATTTTGATTAAAAAAAATTGTGTGTATTTAGTTGACTCCTGGTTGGTTTAGATTCACAATTGGGTAAGACAGGTGGCGGTGTGATACGATTCCAGAATATTTTTTTCTATTACTAGGGCAGGACAACGTTCATCAGGCCCTGCTAGTTATAATACAATAATTATACATTATAATTCATTTCGTTTAAGCTTGACTGTAAGTTATTTTATGCTAATTCTATTTGTGATAAATAAAATTAAACTTTACCTTTACAGAGCTCTTCAAACTTTACAAAGCAAATAGAGAGATCTTTACGCGACGTTCGGAACTTAATCGAAGAATACAATAAAGTGAAGGACGTTAAAAATACAAAATAATAAAAAAAAATGATTTGCATTGTTTTTAGATTAATTTATTTTCATTTTTGTTGTTGTAATAGGTATGTTGTTTTATGATTTATTAAGCTTAAGAGAAGACTCAAGTATTTATGATGTCTCGGTAAGTCTAGCGTTTTACATTGGTTGTGTTGCTTAGTCCTTTTAACATATCGATGATGGAATGGCTAATTGACTAACAAGTGTTTGACAATCACATTAGTCAACTAGCCTGTCCATCATCGATATAAATTGATTTATACCTCCTAATTAATGAATAATACATAATACTCTAGACCAGTGGAACTCAAACTATTTTGAAAATGAGAGGTAATATTAACAATGACAGATTAAGCTTTACCACGATTGTATTTTATACCGCAGTATTTGATTGAGTTTATGGCTAAGTATATATCAGTATATTGGTGTATGTCCAATCCATGTTTGAAATAATATTGTGGGAAAAAAATTAAAATGTCAGTTCAACCGTCCAACTCCAATAAGTATGGATTCGAACCGCAGTTTGACATCCACTGGCTTTAGACTGTTTATCGATACGTCATTTTAAATAGTTCATACATCGAGATTGAATTCCATGATTGGCCGGATGATTTTGTATAGAATTTCAAATAATATGTAAACATCTTTTCGTACAAATTATAAAAATATATGGATATCGGTAAACGGCGTAAAGAATATACCTGGTCATTGTAAACCGTCCACAATTATTTCACTCTCGACTATAAAGTGTGAAACTCACAAATGCCTCATGTTATGCCCCATGGCTTCGAACAATTTAATAAGCATAGAGACATCACCATTCTCGGTAGCAATATAGTATTTATAGATATATAGATTAGTATCACAAATATTTACTTTCGTGGTGGTAGATAAAAAAATATACACTAAGTTAAGTAATATTTCAATTATATACACATATATATATATACATGTATATATTGTTAAATTTTTTTAAATTACTTGTCGATGACCCTTATTTTCACAATTTTTGAATTTACAATCGTATGCATAGGGATAGGAGTTACTGGTAGATGAAAAAACAATACAAAAGTTATTCGAATATTAATAATAAATTATAGTATTAGTTGATGAAACATTCTCAGGAATAAATACTGTTATAAGAATGAAGATTTAAATGCTTTGACGCTCACAATACAAGTCGACACGGTTTAGTATTGAAAATTAAAGAGTAAATATACATTAATATATATTATTTTAAAAATTTTAAACTTTCTAAACCCTTGGGTGAAAATAAAAATTTTAAAATTGTCAAATTAAAGGTCACACAAAATTACATACACATTTTAGTATTAAAAACATTGTAATTTTTATTTATACCATCTTATTCAATAATGCTCATTCAATGATTTACAAAACATATTTTAAAAACGTTTGTAGACAAGGATGTAACTAACATTTAAATGTCAATTTCAGTGTGTCGTAATGTTTATTAGTTAGGTATAAATATTACTTTCTTAATTTTTTCTCGATTACAATACCGACAATGTCAACGTTTAGGGCGTATTTTCAAGGGTCGATAACTCGGTTGATATTAAAGACGCGTGGATTCTCCGCAGTCGAGGTAGCAAACGCAAATAAACTACGAAACACTATTTACTATT
Organism: Antheraea assamensis; assembly: GCA_035772565.1. Taxonomy (NCBI): domain Eukaryota; kingdom Metazoa; phylum Arthropoda; class Insecta; order Lepidoptera; family Saturniidae; genus Antheraea; species Antheraea assamensis. Next base: position 3,183,323 of record JAQQSE010000065.1, read on the forward strand.
TACTTTCAAATTTTGTAGTCCGGTGTAAATGTAGTGGCCTTGCCAGGCTAACAGTGTAGATCAGTTCGGGAAAAAAAAGAAAACTTTCAAAGTCTGTCAGTGGTTATTTTGTCATATAATTCCACCTTCTATATATCATATCCGCATCCTGAATGCTTGCTTTCGTGATCGACCAGAGTAAATAGTTCCTTGAATGTGCGGTTCGATATAGGACTCAAAATATTCATTTGTCAGTTTTCATTTTGTGAGTATACTCTAACATATGACGTTTGCAGATGAATATAATTAGATGTCTATGTTAAATATTTATTCTAGTTATTATATGTAATTACATTTATGCAGAGGAAAAATAATTCAACTATATAGCAGACAAAATTTAAGGTCAATTTAATTGTAACATTTTTCAGAAGGATATAAATTTAAATGTGCATTTTGATAAGGATGGGAAATTTACTATTGATTATAAAATTCGGTTGACAGTTCAAATACTACAATAAACCTATCTATGTAAGTAAAAGAAAAACTGTCTTATAAAAACTGATTTTGGGCATGCTAATATCATGTATAATATATATATATATATATATATATATATATATATATATAAATTAAATTACTTTGTTGCAATATTTTAAAACCAGCATAATATTATTAGCCAACAATATATTTATATTTTAATTAATAAGGCAGATCAAACTATTTTTATTTAGGAAATAATGTGCTTTTACATGCATTTCATCATAAAATTAATCATATTTTTTATAAAACTTTTAATAGTAAACTCTATTTTATACAGTATTGCTGCTATAAGTACACTGAAATATTTAATTGAAGGTTATGTATTGTAATTGAATACTCTATATTTTTCTGCACAATTAATTTACTATGTTTACATTCTAGAGAGTCCATACATAATTAAAGTTTTGATCATTGTAATGCCTCCATGAGAATAAAATTCAATGTTAACCAGAGTTTAATATAAAGAAAATAATAGTAATCCGGCAAATTACTAATCAACAATTGTTTATTAATATCCTTTGATATATAATCTGCTTTGTTCCAAATTGTATAATTTATACCCTTACAATTATTTCGATTTTGATTTCATTAGATGGACTTTCTTGATATTTTATTAATAGTACTTTTAGCCTACTTACATTTTTATTATATAGAATATACTGTAAATAAAATAAATATATTGCTTATTATTATAAAGATTATTTATTTCAGAAACCCACAACAAACCCTGAGTGTAGAAGAATAGCTTTACGTTACATTAAAACGCATATTAATTTAATCACCTTATTTCAAGGTTATTAATGAGACAGGCACTTTAGTGTCCCGCCTGCGTGCCCGCTATTGACAGTAAATAGCTTTGAATTCCAGGTCAAGTACCCCACGTGTCTCTCCTCACTATGTTAGAACGATGCTATCTTTTTGTTTGATTGTGTCGAATAATACCAGGCCGAATTTAAATTATTAAACTTTGAATAAGGCAAGTAAATTAATATGCGTTTTATTGTAAACTGCTCCTCTTAATTTGATTGGACCTTATTCAAACCTTGTTTATGAGACTAGTTTGTTATTGCCTGGTTACGGTAGGGACACTGATAGCAATGCAATCTAGATAAGCCTGGTTTACAGTGGTTTTTATATAAGCTTGAATCAAAATACACAAGAATTGTAATGAACTAGTAGTAAACGTAACATAGGTACAGAGTGTCTAGTGATTGAGGTTGAAACTGATGTATTTTGGGACAAGCAATGCCCTTTGGAAGATGACTTCAACTATAAAATCTACAATTTTTAGAAACCACCACTGGCCTTAATATTCACAAGTTAAATAACTGCATTTCTAACTTAAGAAGGGCTTATTAAACCTGAGAAGCTCTAAATATTATTATCCATACTACCTGCCCTTCAAAGATTTTATGTAGGGCATAAAATAATAAATTCTCCATGAACATCATTAACATGGTCTGCATATGTTGGTAATAAAGATAAATTGTGAGCTCTTCAACCAAAACATTAGAATAAGAATGTTTTGTTGCTTAATCATATGCAAAGAATGTGTTTCTGAATATTACAACTGTTGAAACCCTGTTTCTAATTGGAGGACTAACAATGGTGAAACTATTGTAAGATCTAAGGCATTTGGTCTCCATGTACATGAACCAACATTTGTTGTAGAGACATCATTCAACAAGCACACTTTATTTTCATTATTAACATCAAGAAGAATTTTACATTGCGTATTTGTAGACATACAACTTCATTTTATATAAAGAACTATTAGCATTAGTTTGTAACTTTTTATAGTTGGTATAAATTCTTCTTAATATTACTCCACCATCAAATTTCGCTTCAATATGTAATCATTCTAGTCTATGGACTTTTTTTCTATAAGTTTTCAAATTTAGAACTTTTAATGATTGTAACCAAGTTTCAGAGACTAATGCTACATGTATATCATTTTCACATAAATATTGTGAAAATACATGTTTAAGACTTAATGAACTTTGAGCATTGGACTCTATATTGAGCTTATCCATTTTTAATAGTTGTACTTTTTTACTACTAGGTTTTTTTTTAATATTATAGGGGGCAAACGAACAGGTGGGCCAGCTAATTGTAAGTGATCACCGCCGTTCATAGACACTGGCAACACCAGGGGAGTCGCAAGTGCGTTGCAAGCCTTTTAATATATGTGGGCCTCTGGCACTCTCACTGACCGAACGAAACGCAACAGTGGAAGCACTGTTACTTCAAGTCGGCTTTCTGTGAGAGGGTGGTACTACCCCGGGCGAGCCGACCCATTCATTCTGAGACCAGTAATAGTTTCAGCGTAGCTCTACCACCTACGCTCTATTTATACAATGAAATTGATTAAATTATCTCAGAAGAAACCGGGCTGTCTGATTTAGATTTATGTAAATTAATTTTAATAATTGCAGGTATAATTCAATTAAGAATACAATGTCATTGTAAAAATTGTTGAATATGAAAATCAAGATTGAACTTGCACAGGTCAGGAAGGTTTTGTCATTAACCCTTAAATGGACAATGTTGTTTTTAAACAACATACTAAACATCACAGATAAAATTGACCTTCTTTTAATTTTTTGTTAATTTTGACAACTAGTTCTTATTTCTGAACGAATTTTGTACTTTTTTTAATGTTGGCAAAAAGTATAGTAAATTCATGTCTATATTTTTTTACTCATTTTTCCTAGACAGTAATACATGTCTAGTACACAAATATTTTTTTTTAAAACGTGAAACAAAAATCGTCTATTTAAGGGTTAAACACAGATTATCATACTTCTTTTGTTTCTTTACTTATTACATTTGTCTATTTAGGTACATTATTGTTTTTAATTTCTTCTCTTAGTTTATTCTGCTAAAATAGATATGTGATTGCAATTATAACATATGCATGCTGCATATTTGACTGCTATTGTACAATCTTTGTAACGATGATTATCTCCAGAAATTGAACACTTGTGCATCTTTGCAATATCTACCAATATGATCATAATGTAGACACTACAAGTACTGTGGCTAATTGGAGGAATATAAATGCTTACCTCAAAGTACCAGCTATATCGGCAGTATTTACAAGTGTAGGGTAGGAAAAAGTTATAGCCATAGTAATGTACTCTGTGGTTATAGCTACCGCCTATGTAGGTACAAGCATGGGATTGCCATCATCGTTTCTTCCACTTCGCACAAAAACGACATCCTTGCAACATGAAATACCATTCTTATATTAATAATGTAGTCGGCAGTAGCAGAATCTTCTGAATAAGGCCGAGTATAGTCGGTCACAAAATAAGGTGCACATTTGTATGCGTCACGATCTTCTAATTCACCCTCTCAGAATGAGTCCTTCTGAATGCATCTTAAGCCATTTTCACAGCAGAAAGAGCATCCTTTTTTTCTCTCGCACCTTCCCCATTATTTATCAAATTTAATTAGATTATTTCCCTGTTTAAAAATCGTTTTTTTTTAGAACTGCACTTTTGAAACAATATTTGTTCATTTTTAAATAAAATTGTAAGAATTAAAAACCCGCCTTTTTCCTAGTGATGCGACCCGAACCATTTTTTACTCGTATATATCTCTCTTACTCGTATCGAATATGTTAAACTCTTGTTCAAGTGAAAATAAATTTGACTCGAGTACGTTTGTATTCAACTAATTGAGTCAATTCGGCGGGCCGAGCGGATTCGATAAACGCTAAGCTAGATGTCATTACGTCGCTAGCTTACATTGGGACTTTACAAAATCAAACTTGCTTCTTGAATGTAAACAAACATTATTTGAATTCACGTGCTCCGTGTTATAGTTTTGTTAAAATAGATATTAATATTATTATATTAATATTAATTTATAATGTTAATATTAATTAATATTATTTAATAAAAATTAGTTCTGTTTATTTTTAGGGATGCTCTTAACCCCTGGGCAGGAAAAGCGCGAGAAACATTAATAAACGTGGATGTGGTTTTTCGTTTAAAGCTATTTTAACTTTTTTATTATGAATAGTATTTTTTTTTTCGATCTGACATACCCTGTTGACTCTGGGGCCTCTACAGATTCACCGGAGTACGGCCTTCATTAATATTGAATTAATCATTCGTACTGTTATAACCCTTATTATATGTATATAAAGCGCACTCAGCGTTTTAGCATATGACGCTGTTTTATCATATGTGCAATTCAGCACTTTGATATTTTTCTTTAATTCATCATAAAACTTCTATAAGTTCAGTCAGTCAGGATTCAGACCTATTCTAACCACTCAATAAAATTCGGAAGTCAGTGTATTAATTGTAAAAATAATTAAAATATATAAATATTAAGTTAGTGCAACTGTGTAGTTTTTTTTATTAGACAAACAGGTACTACCTCCTAGCAGTACGAGGTCAGGTCGTATGATTGTAGTGTAAATACAGGCGGGGTTAAGGTCACAATCAAGACCAAACTAGCGTATCCATCTACAAAAGAGATTTAGGCACTGTAATAAAATAAAAAAAGAATAGTTAATTACTTGACAATAAATGTACTGAATGCTAGTGTTTGAACTCAGAAGTTTTAATTTTTAATAGAAAACCTAACATTATTTTAAATAAATAACAATTCTGTTCCAAATGTAACTGTCAGCATTAAAAAGAACCTACACTTGCAGGGAGATCTTCTGGGTCTGGAGGGAACAACACCATATATGTCATAGAGTAACAAAGCTGCGTTGTAAGCCGTTTCATAATTCTATGAGTACAGTTAAGTCAATCCTCGCCAAATGAGGGTACAACAATTCGCCCTGTTACTTTTCAGTATTTTTTAAAAGATAATTGTATACTTATAGGGCGTAAAATAATTCAACCTTTATTATTTTCTTGCAGTGATGCTAACTCGTTTCTAAGTGATGGAATTAGATAAATTAAAGGATTACTCTAACATTTAATGTAACACATATGGGTTTGGTTAGAAGTGTATCCAATCAATGGACGACACAAGAAAAAATAAAACATTAATGTACCAAGGTTGAAACAATTAAACTAATAAATTATAAAGTCATTAATTCCCTGGAAACCTTCACAGAGTGTAGTTGTGACATTTGATGGTTAGATACTCCCTAAGCGTATATTGTTGTGTTTTAACTTTTTTATATTGTCACAAAAAATTACAATGTTGTTCCAAACCAAGGTGTTATAAGTGCTGAAAGGAACATACTGGTGAATTGTGTAATGTAGGTGAATTGAATGAATGAAGTCACAATGGCTGAAAACTGTATATTTTATCCAGAAACATCAAAATGCGTCATCCCGTCTCACGTCCTTATTCCGATGTTCTTGGTTCAAATGTACGTAGGTTTGTTAGTCGATATCGAAAAAAATTGGCTTCAAGTATTGGTATCGTGACGTCAGCAACAATAAATTTCCATTTGTATTGTCGAAGAAGGTTGAGAATGAGTTCCTATAACTTCTCGCCAAAAGTGGACTTAAAATATTGTTTGCTGCATATAAATTGAACGACGATGCTTTCCTTCTTGAAACAAGATAAGATTCTTCTTTAAAACAATATAACTAATATTGAATTCGCGAAATAAAATTAAAAAATAATAATTACAGTTCTTTTCTTGGATAATCGTAGCCTCAGATTCTGAAATCAAATGCTTACCGGGTACTAACGTGGTTATACAAATATATAATCACAAATTTATGAAGCCAAGCATATAAGTCTTTCTTTTTATGTTATACAGGCATTCGCTTGGCCTCGATCTCACCTGAATGTAAGTGAAGATGAAGGCTATTAATAGATCACGCTTACCTACTAGATGCCATTTCACTCTTTTCTTGAACACTTAAGTTATAGGCTGACGGGAAGACAAAGGTCAGGAATAAATTTCACTGCTTAACCTTACGTATGATAAATAACAAATCGCTTCATGTCAACCACGGGAATATCAACCACGGGAATATCAACCACATAAGGGGTGGAAATCCTCAAGGCGTCAAGTCGTCCTCTAATGGAATGGTGACAGTAGAATTATATCATGTAAATCCTGTGTCCACTCTTTACAATCTAACCTATAAACACAGAATAAAACACAAGTGACTTCATAGATGCTCTTAATCAAGCATTCCTGTCTCTCATAGCGCTTCACCTCCGACGAGCACGGCACTCAATATAGCGAAAAGCAGCTAGCTGATATTTGGTTGAGCCATCCCATAGGTGACAGCAGTATTGGTACAGGCTGAGAAGCTGTTCTTGCATTTTTTTCAATTGAGCGTGAAAGTTACGCCTGTGTCTTTTCGGCGTTAAACTTAACCAAGTTTGAATCACCCAAATCGGCTACAAATCTGAGGATCTTATATAAACGTTCGATTATTGCCTCTCTCTCATCAAGGGTATCTGGTAAGCTGGTCCGCGGACTGGATAAATACCTCTTAAATACAGTGCTGTCATCCGCGTACCCGGCGTGTACCCGGTTCGGCCATCGCTATACAACTATCCTCAAGCATTCTCTCATTTAGAGGGACTTCTCCGATTTGTACACCGGAACATAACGAATTCTTTAATGCTATGATAAAGTTCAGAGGGTGATAACAAGCCGCGGCCGAAATCTCTCACATGTAGAGTTGCTCGTTTAGTATTCTCTCGAGGATCACATGTAGGGACTCAAGAGTAAAGCCTACAGACGTAAATAGCAGCTACGTCATCCTAAATTACTGAAGCGTTTGCTTGTATAGGAAGAGTTACAAGGGACGTCATAAACATAAAAATCTAATACTGCTTTAACTTTATCTGCTGTTTATTCATTCACTGCACAACAATTTAACAATGCTCGTCAATAAATATCAAGCAATTGAGAGTGAGATACTAGCTCAAAAACTTTACATATGTAACCGAAGGCTCGAACGAACGTAGAATACAATACATGACGCTATATATGATGAAACATTTTTTATAAAAAGTGATGTACCATCGATATTAGGTTTTCAAGCTCGATCTGAACGATACATTGTGTTGTAACATATCGTTGGCATCCCTAAATATCATTATCCTTGGGAAATGACAAATTTCAATAGCTTCCTTCAAATGAACAGAGTACTTTATAATGTAAACGGTGGTGTTCTTTTTAAAAACGATTTACAACAGAAAGTATGTTTGTTTGAATTATTGTTGTACATTAATAGAAGTTATGTCTTAAAGTCATAACGTTGTTATTGTTACAGACCGTGAAAGTGTTTAAATAAGCAATGAGATGCCAAACACAACTAAGTCTCATAAAAATGATATGGTGAATAACGCTTACAACGGACAGCGAACATTCCCAAACATATTAAGGCAATACAAAAGTCTAAACAGACAATCAGACCCTAAACCGATGGCGCCATCTAGAGTTTCTGCTTCTACTCAGGCCAATAAAACAACTCGCGGATCGAAAAATTCTGTAAGTAAATCTGTGAATAACATTTGACATCAATGGTATGGGTAGATTTACTTGGGACCAGGCAACATGCTTCCGTAGCTATTAATAATGTATACTTTTTCTATCATTATTACCTGCATCAATACCTGATTATGAAAAATTATGAGGATCGTCATTTGAAATTCGCATCTCATGATGCAAACGTGATTTTGCTTTCACGTATTTTTAAAGTTTTATAATACAACTAGCTGTGCCTGCGACTTCGGCTGCCTGGAGCTTAATGCAAAAAAACAGTGATTAATAAACTGTTCCAATGTATATGTATATTTGTAACCTGACTCTCGGGATGCTGCATGATACTCAAAACAACAGTTAGCTGTGCTTCAGATACCTGCTTATTTTTATATTATAGACATGCAGGTCCTCGAAACTATGAATTTAAAGTAATAAATGAGCCACTTGCTATGGACTTTTCAGTGCCAGTAATTTGTTCTGATGGTGTCATATGGTAACAAGTTTGACCAAACCGTTTTACTATAACCTTATCTCATCTCAAATACTTGTCAATTAAGACCAGACTTTTACCCAAAACCATATACCAATACAATACTGTCAGAATGTCAAATTTGTCAACAAAATTGAAGAAATATTTGTTCATAACACAATCACTCGAAACAATAACAAAACTATATAATTATAAACATAGAGATGTTTTCCAGAAATGTTAATACTAATAGTCCAGTGCTTCAGTTCAGTTCGACAGAATCGAAAACCCATTAACAACAAATAGAGTACATATCAACACATGCAATAATAGAACACTAATTAAGATTTATTAATAATGTTTTTTTTCAGACAACAACAACAGTTAGGGTTTTGTATAATTTTACACCTATTTTTCAACTTTGTCGACATGGTATTATTAAAGTGATCTTTCTTTAGAATATTGTAGCTTGAACCTTGATGAACCAAAACTGCTTCATGACAAAGAGACAAACACATACATCAATAGAATTTAGCCCACTTATTGGATTTTTTGCTTCTAATTCAACTGATTTATAATTTTGTGATGACCCTGCTAAATTGATTTAGCTACATTGTAATGTTCCTGCATTATACGAGCCAAAGATGTCAGTCAGTTTGAAAACAAGCGATGGGTTTTTTCGTTTTTCTTTTTTTTAAAGCATAGAGAGATGAAATATACCTTAAATTTTGAGCTAATTTCTCTGCTATAGCACAAAGAAAATTTCATCAAAATCCATCAAGATCCATCAAGAATTTCATTAACTACAATTTTTTTTACTTTTATCCATTATCCTGAAGGACTCCTTATGTTTTGTGGGACTAAAAGTACCTATATTACTTCATAATATTAGTTATCAGGTGCCAAGTTTTGCCAAAATTGGTTATTACAAAACAGATTTGGCTTTCTTACAGATTTATTACATGTATAAATAATTTTGTTGTTTTATGAATATTAATTGTTGTTTTACAATTATTCATTATTCTTCTTCTTTATCCTTATCCCACCTAGGTAGGGTCGGCACAACATGTTTGTCATATTGTGATGTATGATTTGGCTTAGTTTTACGACCGGCCGCCTGCCTGACATCAACTGTCCTTGGGATTATTTTGTAGTACCACTATAACGTCAATTTTCGTGAATATTTGACTCTTTGAAGACAGGTGGTAAAGATTCAAATGATGCGCTTGTGTATGAGGTATCCGTGAATTGCACCTCCAAAGGCTCTGGTTTTAGGTCTGTCATAATTATGAAGGTTTTTACTTGCCAATCTGATTCAGGAAGTTCACTGACATATTTTTTCCATTTTTTGTCACTAATGTCAGATTTTGGTTATTCTGTATTTTCTCTGGAATTATTGCACATACAATATTTTTGAGGATAGCGTCTTATTTCCTGTTTTTTTTTATCGAACTGACCTATACTCTTGGCTTCGTAAGGCCTCTACAGTTCCACCGGAATACATTTATTTCCTATGTTGTGGTGCACCCGTGCTTATATTATTACACTTCTAGAAATACGAGAATTTATGATACTTTATAATTTTTTTTTTTTTCGAACTAACCTACATTGTTGGGCTGACAGGGCGTCTACAGTTTCATCCGACTACATTTATAATTTATATACTTAACAAGGTGATACACAAATGTCAGATTTTTTGTCATGTAGGGTTTTTTGTGAAACTATTTCATTATAATGATTTAAAAACTGATTTGTAATCCCCATTAATAGCCGCGTCTTTTGACAATTAATTTAGATTTGTAAAAGCGGAGCAAATGGAAACTCGTAATTATTCATTATTATTTTACTAAATGAAAAAAAATAATTAAAGGAACGGAATGTTTTCCTCGATCTTGTTGAGATATGTGTATCATAGAGTGAAAAAAGCATCATGAAATACTTTTTGTTGAATCCAAAACTCAACTCAGGTTACCCTGATTACAGTTGGTTATATTGATCCCAAAAAAATGATCCGTTTTAAACTATCTTTCCACAAATAACACAGGTGAGTGATCGAACTAGTCAGAGCAAACTCAATACAGTTAGGTTAATAGAGGAATAGTACTCTATGGGTGTCCGTATCTGGGTGAGGACACAGATGAAGTATCTGGGCCTCACCCTGGACAGACGCTGGTTCTTCGAGCCCCATTATTAGGGGCTCGGACCGCGCATTGTCAAGGTGGCAGCGGCATTCAGAGGACTCCTCCCCAACACGTGGTGCGGGGGGTGTGCTGTCTGTCGCCGCCTCTATATGGGGGTCCTGCGGTCTATTGCCGTCTATGTGGCACCATTGTGGGTGGATGCCCTCAGCGTCACTAACGTTCGTGAGTTACGAAATGCACAGCGGCGGCCATGGTGCTCGCCGGCTCCCTTCCCTGGGAGCTGGAGGCAGAGGTGCTCGCCACCGTATATAACTAAATGGCGGCCAAAAAACAAATAAGGGAGAGGTTGTGCCTGGGAGGCTGCGAGGAAATGTTCTCACAGAAAGAGGCGGTGGAGAGGGCCGGTGTGTACACGGTCGTCTCCTGACAAGGATGAGGCCCAGCGGTGCTGATTGACGCCGGGCCAACTGCTGGGGCGGCACGATGAATACTCAAGTCAAGAGATCTCGTGTCGCCCCAACAAACGCGGTGGATGTACACCATGGGGTTTTAATGAGTAGGAGTCCCACTCGTCCGGGAGGGTGGCGTGTTCATGATGGATTCCGCACGTAAAAAAAAACAAAAGTGTCCTCTATGTTCGTTAGTACTAGGAACATATATCAAATACCTTGTGCAAGTGTGTTTGTTTTGGATTAAATATATTTTTTAACTACTATGACTTTAAATGTGAAATATTTGTGTGAAAAATCAAATGAAATATTCTTAATGTTAAATAATTTACTCTCTATAGTAAAATGCAAAAAAATAGTGTTGATTGTCTTTGACGTTAGGAAATGTCAAATTTCAGTACCCTTGTTCAAATTAGTTTTCTTCTGTAGTGATATCATGTTACACCAGAACACAAATAGAAGATATAAAGCTTTGAATCATAGTTATACATTCATAGAAGTTTTGTGTTAATTATAATGTCCTTATTGTTACAGAATGTGAAAAACGATTTGATAAGCAAAGAGATATCATCAAATAATCCTAAACCTTTTGATAATCCCATGATGAGCAACACCTATAACGGGCAGGAAACATGGCCGAACATACTAACAGGGCAACACAGTGGTGCAAGCAAGAATAGTAATAAAATAAAATACTTAACAAAAGCACCTACCTCTGCTCAGGCCAATAAAGCAAGTAAAAGAAGGAATAATTCCCCAATTGAATCTGAGAATAAATTGATATCAATGGCATTGGTAGATATATTTGGGAATAGTCAACATGTTCCCGTAAGTATTGATAAGGTATATTAGCGTAAATACTTTACAACAGAATACAAAAATAGAAAATATAATGATTTGAAATGTCTTGTACAGGAATGGAAGTTCTGTGTTAATGTGACGTCGTTATTGTTACAGACAGTGAAAAACAACTCATTACGCAATCAGATGATGAACAAGACTAATAAAAGACCACGAAAATACTCAAGGACACCAAAAATGCAATATAGAAATGTAAGCAAGGATAGTGACCTAGAACCGCTGGACTTAACCAAAGGTTCCGCCTATACTCAGGCCAATAAAGCGAGTCAAAGAGTGAATAATTCTATAATTAAATCTCGGAATGAATTCACATCCGTAGTATCAGTGGCTATACCTGGGAGCAATCAATATGTTCCAGTAAGTACTAATAAAGTATATTAGCGTAAACACTTTACAATTGAACACACGAATTGAAAATATGATGGTTTTAATTATTATTGTACAGGAAGAGAAGTTCTGTCTTAAAATTACTTTCTTATTGTTACAGTCTTTCATAAGCGACTTCATAAGCAATAAGATGATGTACAATGCTGCTAACAGACAGCAATACTACCTGGACGATCCAAGAAATCAATACAGTAGTGTAAGCTTGGATAGTGACCCTAAACCCCTGGACTTATCCAAAAATTCTGCCTATTGTGAGGCCAATAAAGAAAGTCAAAAAGCAAATAATTCCTTAATGAAATCCGAGAATACATTGATAACAATTGCATTGGTTGAAATACCTGGACCGAGTCAATGTGACTATGTAAGTACTGATGAAATATAGTATTTAGTGTAGTATTTTACTATAAGTATTACCTGCATCAGATCTTGATTATAAAAAATCATCATTCTATATTGTAAGTGCGAGTCTAAGAGGAGTTCATAAATACAACACTTTTACATTTTCAAAATTTTAAGGGAAGAATGAAAAAGAGTGAATTTCTTAACAATAATACAACAATACTTTTCCGACTGAACTTATATACTATTATTTCTTTATGACTTATATGTCAGAAACAGACAGAAAAATCGATTAAAAATTTATTTGTGAAAATCATTAACAGAGGAGATTGCAGCGACATTTGACACAAAGGAAAACATAGTTTTTTTTTTTTGTTAAAATAAGGTTCTTTCTCATTTATTATAACAAAAAATCTTATAAAACGTGAATACGTCTTACATTACTTGAATAATAATAACTTCTCATAGTTGTAGTGTTCTTTTTATAATTGATAGTATTCATTTAATTTTTGAAAATTAAGTAACTAGAAATATCTGGTTTGATTTCTGTGTTTACTGTGAATAAAAAAATAAATTATTAAAAATGCTGACATCCAGAATTAAATTTTATAATTAGGGCAATAATAATAAAAAGGTCTCCAAGGTTCTCATTAAAATTAAAACAGTTATACTGGGTAAGTGTTATGCATTTCAATTATTATTTTTTTACCTTTTTTGTTAGGAAGTAAGAAACTAGATCTATTTATAAAGATTCGCGATAGGACTATAGCCCTGAGAATTAACTTCGAATGTCTTATGTATCAGTGCGTGTTACCAGTCATGCCCTTCTGACCGAACACAGCTGCCTGAATACGGTTGCTATACAGCAGATATAAGCTTTGATTAGCTAACATTGTTTAATGAACAACAAAGCGTAATTTTTCAACAGTCTAATTTCATATGAACTGAATTCTCTAGTACAATACTGGTATCATCAATGTATCTATATGAGAAAGTAATGTTCTCGAATCATTTACTATTAATTAAACATATGAATTAATTGAATAAAATACCCTTGGAATGACAAATATGAATTAATCGTATTCCTGGGCACATAATATTTGTATTATAACTTCTTCTATAATAGTAGACGTGACAAATTTGCTATTAGTCTGGTGAAGCTCTGAAGACCCGTCAGGCCAATAGCGTTAATTGGTTCGGGAAAAAAAATAAATACTGTTTTAGACTTGTTACACTTACCCAGTATTGACTCGAATTATGTTTCTAAAGGGATAAATCAATCTGTGTTCAGTTGTAGTATGAGTAAATGGGTGTAAAATATCTAGTTGAACGATATTTCAGTTTTGCGACTACTTTTATACAGTTTAACACCCACACTAACGATACTAACGGTATTATATCATTTATTGATGCTTGTCTAGAGTATTTATGACTCAAATATGTTTTCCTACACAATTTTAATTTAACACTGTTGTTAAATATTAACCTATATTTTCAGACAAATAATTTAGAGACCCTCCCCCTCCTTGACAAACCACAAGAGTCCAAACCTTGCACCCTGAGCGGGAACGATACGAATGAAAAAGGTAAAATAAAGAAACTTAGTCATTTTGTTGATAAACCTATATTAAATATAAATGGAAATAAAAAAAAATAGCTAGATGCCACAGTGCAAAGGTTAATAAAAGCGAAAATACTACTCCCGATAAATAGTGATACAATTCAGCCATCAAATAACCAAGGAAACAATAAAAGAGATGTTCAACCAATGACAATAATTGCAAAAGAATTATCTGATGATATTAGTTGGTAGATGAGTAGAACCCTACACTAGGTATAGACAAAAAAGGCCAGATCTAAATGAAAACGTAAAAGAGAATTGCAATAGCAAAATATTTATGAAATTAGGGACAGTGGAATAATTATAATTAAAAAAAAACGCTCGTGAAAGTAATTATAATAATGCTCTCAAGTTAATAACAATTTCAAAAACAGTATGATAAATATGGTGAGATTTATTTCAAACCAGAAAAGCACATTTATTATTATATAAATGAAATACATAGTATATATACGATTAATATTATGGAAAAATGTAAATGTCTGTGATTTTCTTATATTTTTTTATTGTATTGGTATAGAATTTTTCCCACACAAGCATAATCTGTGTTAAAGAAAAGTGGGCTTAGCTTTCCATTGACGTCCGTCGAGTTGAAGGTTGACATTTTTTTTAATGTTTCAACATGCAGAAACGCGTATTTTTTGCGAAAAACAAAATTGTAATTCAATTATTTTTGCATCATTTATACAATCCCTACCACAGATTATATAGAATTATTCCTATTAAACTTTTCGTTTAACCTACGGTGAAGTTATCATACATTCGGTAACATTTTATTTTATATAAATTTACATAAAGAATTTTATTTTGCACACATTATATCTAACAGTTTTTGTATATTAAATGACAGAATTATTTTCATTACGAGCTATTAAAATTAAAATGTGTTGTGTTTACCGTCTTTTGGCGACTTGTGTAACGAAACGTAAAACTGATGCCACTCTATATTGCTACTGTCTTTGTCAGTCAACGTTTGTATCCCTAGCAGTTGAGAGCATTTACATACTTGTGTCGGTGAAAACAACGATTGACTACTACCATGGCGTCTCCGAAGCCCTAGGCTTCAAGTGGTGCCGTCCTGAAGAATCGAGTGTAGTGCTAGTGTTGATCTCTAATACGGCACTTGTCGCGAGCTCTTCTTCAGGCCCCCCGTGTGCGCAAGTGCTGGATTCTAGTTAGCCACTATTGCCCAAGACTGGGCTATCGGAAACAGTAGCTGGTAGTTCCCGCGCTACCGTTCCCAGTACCGTGTCTCAGTCTAACGTTGCTTGAGAGCAGCGTGGGGTGATGCGGAACTTCGAGCTTCTGGGTCGTCTGACCGAGGAGTCCACTATTATACAAGGAAATAAGGTTGGTTCAATGTGTTTTCTTATATAGCATCATATGTAAACATCACCGAAAAATCTGACGAATTAAGCAGGAATTAGATTTTTAATAGGAACATTCTTTCTTGTTTTAGGTCTCATCGGAATATGATTAAAATTATTATCTGGCTCAACATAAGGACAATAGCTGACTGGTTTTCTTATTGCTGCGAGACACTAGCTGTTTCTGAATTGGAGCACCAAGAGTTTATGGCAAGATTGGTGGTCCAGATAAAATCATACAAATGTATGAATGAAAATTTGGAAAAACAAAGTATAATAAAGGGAGACATATTGAAGACCACTGGGTGCTGGGCATAGTAGAAAATGGGAAAGCAGATTTGAAATTAGAATTGTGTTCTGATAATGATAGATCTGCGGAAATATTGGGTATAAAGGAAACTTCACAGACTTGCTCATCGAATGTTCTTGGCGAAGAAAAATAAAAATAGCACATAAAGATGTTTTCGAAGAATTATTTAAAACATCGTTAATGTTTGTAAAATTGATGAATAAATTTTTAATTAGTATTTAATTTGTTTTATTTTAACAGTACCTATTAGGGCTGATAGCAAATAAAATTGGTTAGATTTAACTTATAGTCAGACTCCACCTGGCACTAGTCGCCGGAAGCGCGAAGGGAGAGCATCTCCTGCGTCCGCTGGATGCCTGCGATTTGTTACGCAAGGACGTAGAGGCTGCTCTTCCCGCAGTGCCGGAGACGTTGCAATCTCAAAGTAGATACAGAAATCCCTCTGAATCAGGCTCCTTTTTTTTCTGATGATAAAGGTTCCTCCCCTTCCATAGGGGAAACCCCTCCAAGGGATTCTATTTTTTTTACGCTTATTATTAATATTAATCCATAAAATAAGATTTTTTTTTCCTTAAAATGAAAAAACTCTAAAAGGGGGAGGGCTCCGCAATTTTTCCTTTTAGGAGCGTAATACCGTTCCCCCTGCCCCCCCCCTCCTCAATTCGACTGACGTCAATGGAAAGTCGTACCGAAAAGTTTGTTTAGTAATGTGATCGATTTTTTTAAATATAAAACTAAGTATTTCTTTAATAAAATACTTATACTAATAGACACTCGGCAGACTCAGTGACATTAAACAACAAGTTTCTATGCTCAAACTAGGAAACCTCATAATATCAACCAATAACCATGGTCAAAAGAAACATCTTTTATAGTCACTGTATATTTATGCTGATGTATAAATAAGGGAGGCAACTAAATAACTAGTATTATGGTCATCGCCGTCCTCACGTGGTCTCCTGGCGGGTCTCTTGCTCGGGCTTCTGTTGAATATGAAGTCTGGGATTTCGGGCGGCGCTAGTACTCCCTTTGAAGTGAGTTTCAGGGCATTTTTGCCGCTCTTGGATGGGTGTTGCTAGTGTCATCGTTTGTGCTGGTTCGGTGTCCGGGTCCGAGTGCTGAGTCGTCGGTGAATGATCGTGCCTGCTGCCAGGTTGGGGGTAATCGAATGACGCACTCTGTGGGGTGGAAGTTGCGCGTGTTGTGTACAGATTGATTGCTAGGTGCATATGACGGTGCAGGCCCAGACATATACATATATTTTTACTTAATATATTGTTTACCATTCTTGATCTTTTTAGATATAATTTATACATACATTGTTTGGGATGCATAGTAAGAAAATTTGCTGATTACATTTTGTCTGGTATGTGGCCCCAAATGTAGTTAGTGAATGTGTTAATTATTGTTATTATATTAAATATTTTCAGGTCGAAAACGGAAGTCTTTGAGTTTGAAGAGAAATAAAAAGCCCCACGATTGTAAATCCCAGTTGGCAACCAACTGTGTGAAGGAAGAGAGTGCTTGGACCCAATTAAAATTTTGTTCTGACATTCCACCGACAACCACAGAGATATCCACAGCAACAACCACGACGTATGTATCTTTGTATATGTTGTTTTATAAAATATGTCTCAATACTTTATGATGACAACAATGGTTCTTAAAGTGTGTATGCATTTTTAATACACCCTTTTGTTTTCTTTTTCGTATACCCTTCAGAAACTTTTCTTTTTGCTCTTCAGTAATAAATATTAAAAGAAAAAACACAAGTAAATCTATTTACTTAATAAATAAAAATTACAATAATACATATTATAATAGCAAGGGACCAAGATAACATTTTAATGCTATTAAAATAAATTCAAAGCCTGGTCACACACACATTTAAAGTTTTGCAACCAACTGAATAGTGACACACAGTCACTAGTGAACACCACTGAACCGCCACCAGTGAACACAGTACATGTTATACGCACATATGTTACATTTGACTAGTATTTATACACATGAATCAAGCACTTGTTTGTACTACTAACAGAGATAGCACTATGCATTTGGTTACAGTACCCTCGCAGAACACTTCTTTGTGTCCCGTTTCTCAAACGTTACAAGCCTTGTGTATTAGAAGCGTTTTTTCTTCGAAATTGGTGCATTTTTACAAGAATGCGTTTATTAAAACTACACTTGTATTTGACAAGTTACTATTGATATAATTCAGGGCTGTCCAAACTACATGGGACCCAGAACTAACAAAAATGACTCAACACATTGGGGGGCCGCAAAATATTTATAAAAATAAAATACAAGTAACTTGAGAGTAACCGTGCGTAATCAAAACTTTCGTCGCGTTGAATGACAAGTGACAAAGCCCAATAAATGAACAACGCGCGGTGTCGGGTGTACCTATTATACGTTCGGGGAATTCCCCTAGTTCTTGTGTGCGGCATAATCGAATACATATCCAAAACATTTGAATTTCGTCGCAAGAAAAATAATTTACTCATTTAATGTATTTAAACAAAGAAGATAAAAAAGATTCTGCGGGCCGCAATAATTCATGCCGCGGGCCGCATGTGGCCCGCGGGCCGTGGTTTGGACAGCCCTGATATAATTTATAATACATTTTTCACACTTGTATTTGTGATTTAGTTTGTCATTATATTGTTACGAAAAAGTTGGAGAGTTTCCCTTAACTCTTAGATGCTATAAATATAACGTTGGAGTTGTACTATTTTTTTTAAATCTTTAGATAGTTTATTGATAAATAAAATAAAATAAAATATATTTTTGTCACGAATTATTTGAAGAAATTTATCTTCGGCATCAGATTTCATAATTATTTACGGCGTAATTAGAAAAGTAACACAATATCAGTGAACGGCGGGAATTGTTTTGTCGCCATGATTTTTTTCCTCCTAGGAAACTGTTAAAAACGATCTATTCTTTTTTAATTAGGTTTTACAATATATCATTTAGACACAAAATCAAATTATATATAAAACAAGTGTGTGTGTACTTATGTACACGCGTTAGAAGTTATACTTCTTTGGTGTAACAAGATATAGAAATCTTTTCATAAATTGTATCTTTCGCCTTATTCTACGTTTGTATAAAAAACGACACTAACAATAGAAAAAAGGTATTTAATACATACATCCTTTTTTTGTATAAAATGTTGACTAAAACTAACTTCTTGGTGTCGGTAATTCGTGACGGTGTGCGCGCGCATCGTAAAAATTTACTCTCATCATTTTTCCCTAACGCGCCAAAAGAAGTATAAGTTCAATAGTTTTATTTTTAACATTTACTCTGCTAGTTATTTTACCATAAATTCTATATTACAGACTTATAATACGATAGCAAAACACAATTAGCAATTTAGCAAAAAAAAATCTTGTAAATGAGAAATACAAGTATAAACAATCTACAAGTGTTGTGAAGTTATTTGACAAACGTAATTTACAAAAAAACTTGTAAAAACAGTTTCTTGTAACTCGTGAGCTTGTAGACTTGTAACGTTGGAAAAACAGGGTACAGGTGTAGCTTCTTAAGTTCAGTTTAAAATGAATTGAAATGACATTTGGCCAATATAAAGGAAAGTTTCAGAAGTATATATACTAGAGATTTTGTCTCGCTGCAAGGTCATATATCATGTATTACATGGTCATGTATGCTAACGATAGTAAACCTGTCAGAGCAGGTGACTATAGGATAAAGCGCGTTCATTCGTCTATAAGTGTGGCAACACTGAATTTGTTTTCATTACCTTTTTGAATACTTAACGAGATGGCAGTTTATTTATACGATTGCTATATGCCACTACATGTTGCCAAGTGATTGTGCCATATATTCCCTTTATTATAGCGCCTGCAGCGAGATTCTGTCGCTAGTAACGTATGTTTATTTTTAAATTATAATTATTTTATTGGTTTTGTTCCTCTTCATTACTTTATTCCACCATTTCCTTTCATTTTTTCATTTTCCTGGGTTGAGAATATTTGAGTGGTTACATTTCAAAGTAAACTAAGTCAAATTTTATCTGCTTACAATTTAAAAATCATAAAAAAAAATCTTATGAAAGGCAACATTTGGACTCGTTTCACAGTCGTATAGAATATGAAAATCTTAAAAAAAACCCAGATATTATATAATATGAACGACTAAAATTGAACTTGGTTCATTTTGAAATGTAATGAAACAAAAACCACAAAGATGTCTGCGAATTTTTCACCTCACATCGTGATTGATAGCAAAAATGCAATTTTTTATTCGGGTCGTAGCAGTAAAATAATTTTGTTTGAATCTATCTAATGATAGCGAAATAAAATTCATATCGTTCTTTATTCGAAACACGATACTGTGCTCGATTAAATTATTCTAGAGAATACGAATTACTTTGCGAGTACATACTGTAAAACCAATTATCGATTTTTGAATATCGATTGTGGAATGGAATAATTATGAAAATGTGAACAAAGACTGCTGGGACTTAATTTTCTATTAATTTTGTTTGTGTTTTTAAAAACCTTTCGTTTTATAATTTGTTTCTTTGTTTTCTTTATATACAGAGGTGCATATGTATGTGTGTGTATTGATAAACATAGGAGAAGCGCCATTTGTTGAAAATTTGCATAGCAGATATTTTATTCCTAACCAGTGATATATATGTGTTCAACGCAACAAAGCAAAATGGAAACTAACACCAATAGAATTTATTCATAAGGCTTGGCGAGAGTGTGATAATTTTAACTGATACTTTCGATTTCGCCCGCTGTTGTCAGACTAACTACCAATGTCTTATTTTTCGCCTCCCGCATTGGTGTGTGAGTTATAATAAAGGATTGCCAGTCGAACGTTCAGTGTGTATAAAATGTGGAATGTATTCTCAAGATTTATTTTACGTATTTGTGATATTTAACATGCATCAATTAACATGCAATACATACATATGCAAGTTATAGAGATAATATTGTGTTTCTATTTTATATGGCTTTTGCTTTCATCGCATGGTTCAGCTTACACCCGGCACCACTGTCAGTCTTCAACGAACAGAACGATTTTGTCTGTGAGTTATCATGCTTAAATTAATCAATTGTTGTTTTATTTTGGTTGAGCTGTTTTTTCACCTTCTATAAATAACCATTTTGTATAGCTGCCTTTAAGAGCTACTTAATATAAAAGCTTTTCTAACATATTTCTATATTAAAACATGACAAAAGGGCTTTATACCCCTTTTCATGCCACAAAGTGAAACATATATTACTCTGTGGTTAAAGAGTCGCTCTGAGTAGATATCGTCACTGTAGAACGTTTGTATAATATTATTTAGTTTTATTTTTTAAAATTAATCGAAAATTAATGCATAGAGATACGTATTTATTTGCACATGATATAATAGAAACGACAAATAATAGAACAAAAATAATATATATATAAATATATATGCATTGATTGTAGAGTTTCCCTTTTACAAAATAAATTTAACAACGTACTGGCTTTAAAAAAATAATAATTAGGGTCGAATTTCGACCAGTGGACGATTACCACTTAAAGTTCTTCTTCCAATTTATTTCTATAATTATATAAATTGCTCGCAGACATACAAATGCATTGTTTTAACTGCACGGGATATCATAAACATAATAAACATGTTTTAAACCTTGTTTTATAATAATCATTTCACCTTGTTCTCATTGTCCTGTGATATATTTAAAACTTCATAGTCATCATATTTTTGGCAATAAATCTCATTAGACACCACGATGAAAACGTTAGCTTCGATATTTAAAAAAAAAAGTAATTTTAAAAACAAATATTAACCCTGGCTTAGTGACTTATACGACGTATTTTAATGTCATCATTTGAATGTTATGCGGTGATAACTCTTCGTCAGACCGCATTCTTTTTGGTATTGAATGTAAAAGTACAGCTCAATGTCACGTTGTATTTTACTGTTAGCGTTAACATGCAGTTCGGATTGTCGTAAGAACAAAAATTTATGTGTTTTTTTTTTGTATCGTCTTTTTTTGGACGTCTGTGATGAAACATTTTATCTTGATTTGTAAAATAATCATAAAAGATTTATCAACGCACGGTGATTTGTTTTCCCTTGGAAATTTTATCCGAAATTACATGTTAATGCTCTGTCTTTGTTTCTATTCTAACGCTGGGTGTTTCTATTCCAAGCCTCCCAACTAATATTTTGTCATGTAGAAATGATATTTATAATGACGGTGGAACAGTACGTCCTCTGAACACCGCTCTCGTCGAAGTGGATTCAATAACGCTGAGCTTTCGGGAAAAGAAAACATCGTTGTGAAACTATAACATGATAGGGAAATCTCTAACAATTGCTATCTCGCTAAAGCTACTAACTACCTTCATAAAAGTGCTTGTGCTGAGTTACCAAGAATTGTGTCTAACAGAGAACATTGAATAATTAACATCATATTTATTCCAATTACTCATATCGGTAAACACACTGTAAAATGTTAAATAAGTAGATATGGTCGAAAACCTTGCCACAGCTATTATTTGATTTAAAAAATAATCATAGACAATTCCCTTATCCCGTTTATGTTAATTTCACAGTTTTTCTAAAAGTATATATGTATATTATTAGATGACCCAGTGAACTTCGTATCACTTACATATGTTTGTGTAAAATGTGGTCAACATTTAATACAAAATTTTTATTTACAATATGAACGCAACACAGTTTTGCAATCTATAATCTATTTAAATCTTTCTGATGTACTATATTTTTTTACTTTTATTGAGGTGTGTCAATATATATATAAATATTTCTAAACACACCTATACATATTTGACAACCGAGTGACAATTTTTTATTTCTACAAAGACAAAAGACATCAAATGTTTCATAGCTAGGAATAGTCTGTATTTGAAAATGAAATAGTCTTTTTTTATATTTTTCTTTACATGTTATTTATGTTTCTCACCTTTTAAACCTTCCCTGAATTTCCACAAATATTTCAAGATCAAAATTAGCCAAAACTGCCCAGCCATTCTCGAGTTTTAGCGAGGCAAACGAACAGCAATTAATTTTTGTGTATATAGATATGTATAAATTATATATATAAGTATAACTTTAATGCCCAATATATATTTGATATGTAATTATGTAGTGTTGAGTGTAAAATCATTGGCTGTGTTAATCCTAACCAATACATATTAGAAATGCGATTATGACTCTGTGTCTGTTTGTTACGTTTTCACACCTCAACTACTCGACTGATCGTCATGAAGTTTTGCATACTCGTTGTAAACGATATATAAAAAGACATATTATGGTCCCACTGACCCAGAGCACTTCTTGAAGGATAGGTTATTAGGTATAAATCTAAATTAATGCGAGCGAAGCCGCGGGCAAAAGCTAGATATTGAATAAGTGTTTTGCTGTGCTGTTATGTAAATGTAGGATAACGCAATGCGATTTGTTACTATTATTTTAATGAGACATTTTAAACATGTATAATAAATAAGTTATGTGTGCGTGTTTTTCAGTGTTATTTTCGTTATTATCTATCGAACCTATATCGACGAATGCGACGAATACAGAGAAGTTCGAGGATGCCATGGAGTTAATCGCCCAAGACGGCGTAAGTTTACATTTTATACCTCTACCTCTCCAATTACTATTAATGCCATAGGGCAACAAGTCAATCTTGATTTTCACAACACCGATTACCCCACACACATGCACATATACACATGTAGGTGAACATAGTGGATGGGTTTGTTTTTTTAATCCCTTATTCGAATGGAGTTAGCTTAGATTAACTTATTAGTCCTGTTAAAGATACATGTATAAGTTCGTGAACCATACATCCTTGGTACACGTGTATGTTTCACGAATTTATATATGTATGTATGAAATATTAGTTAGCTTAGTTTAGCTTAACTTAGTTAGACTCGGGATATTCGGCGACCAGTCCTTGTGCTGGTTGCCTATATAAAATCGGGTGAGTGCCTTAAGTACTCCCCTTAGTAGTCCGGTGAAACTGTAGAGGCCTTGCCCGGTCACTAGTGTAGATAGTTCGAAAAAAAAGATGGTTGTGATTTTTTTTTAGCACAAAAGTAGCTCTCAACAATACACAAGTTTGCCGCTGCCTTTATTATATATTATAAAGGTTAAAAAAGGCATTCTGTTTTATTGAGAATATCCTTTATGTGGTCAAATATTTTTTGAGTGAGAAACCATTTCTAGCAAGGCCACTTCTAATTGTATTTTTGAATTTTTTCTTCATTTCCCAAGTTCTATTGTAATTGATCAAAGAGAGGAACAGAGGGTGCATACTTAACCGAGTTGATTATACTGGGAAAGTACTCACAAATCCTTATTTGCTCGTTGAGTTTTATAAAGTTTGCTTTCGACCATCGCTGTGGCTCAATCGACAGATATTATATTATGACCTATTTTATATTGATCAAAGAGAGGAACAGAGGGTGCATGCTTAACCGAGTTGATTATACTGGGAAAGTACTCACAAATCCTAATTTGCTCGTTGAGTTTTATAAAGTTTGCTTTCGACCATCGCTGTGGCTCATTCTATAGATGTTATATTACGACCTATTATATATTGATAAAAGAGAGGAACAGAGGGTGCATTCTTAACCGAGTTCATTATACTGAGAAAGTACTCACAAATCCTAATTTGCTCGTTGAGTTTTATCAAGTTTGCTTTCGACCATCGCTGTGGCTCATTCTATAGATGTTATATTACAACCTATTATATATTGATCAAAGAGAGGAACAGAGGGTGCATGCTTAATCGAGTTGATTATACTGGGAAAGTACTCACAAATCCTAATTTGCTCGTTGAGTTTTATCAAGTTTGCTTTCGACCATCGCTGTGGCTCATTCTATAGATGTTATATTACGACCTATTATATATTGATAAAAGAGAGGAACAGAGGGTACATACTTAACCGAGTTCATTATACTGGGAAAGTACTCACAAATCCTAATTTGCTCGTTGAGTTTTATCAAGTTTGCTTTCGACCATCGCTGTGGCTCATTCTATAGATGTTATATTACGACCTATTATATATTGATAAAAGAGAGGAACAGAGGGTGCATGCTTAATCGAGTTGATTATTCTGGGAAAGTACTCACAAATCCTAATTTGCTCGTTGAGTTTTATAAAGTTTGCTCGTTGAGTTTTATCAAGTTTGCTTTCGACCATCGCTGTGGCTCATTCTATAGATGTTATATTACGACCTATTATATATTGATAAAAGAGAGGAACAGAGGGTGCATACTTAACCGAGTTCATTATACTGGGAAAGTACTCACAAATCCTAATTTGCTCGTTGAGTTTTATCAAGTTTGCTTTCGACCATCGCTGTGGCTCATTCTATAGATGTTATATTACGACCTATTATATATTGATAAAAGAGAGGAACAGAGGGTGCATACTTAACCGAGTTCATTATACTGGGAAAGTACTCACAAATCCTAATTTGCTCGTTGAGTTTTATAAAGTTTGCTCGTTGAGTTTTATCAAGTTTGCTTTCGACCATCGCTGTGGCTCATTCTATAGATGTTATATTACAACCTATTATATATTGATCAAAGAGAGGAACAGAGGGTGCATGCTTAATCGAGTTGATTATACTGGGAAAGTACTCACAAATCCTAATTTGCTCGTTGAGTTTTATCAAGTTTGCTTTCGACCATCGCTGTGGCTCATTCTATAGATGTTATATTACGACCTATTATATATTGATAAAAGAGAGGAACAGAGGGTACATACTTAACCGAGTTCATTATACTGGGAAAGTACTCACAAATCCTAATTTGCTCGTTGAGTTTTATCAAGTTTGCTTTCGACCATCGCTGTGGCTCATTCTATAGATGTTATATTACGACCTATTATATATTGATAAAAGAGAGGAACAGAGGGTGCATGCTTAACCGAGTTGATTATACTGGGAAAGTACTCACAAATCCTAATTTGCTCGTTGAGTTTTATAAAGTTTGCTTTCGACCATCGCTGTGGCTCATTCTATAGATGTTATATTACGACCTATTATATATTGATAAAAGAGAGGAACAGAGGGTGCATTCTTAACCGAGTTCATTATACTGAGAAAGTACTCACAAATCCTAATTTGCTCGTTGAGTTTTATCAAGTTTGCTTTCGACCATCGCTGTGGCTCATTCTATAGATGTTATATTACGACCTATTATATATTGATAAAAGAGAGGAACAGAGGGTGCATACTTAACCGAGTTCATTATACTGGGAAAGTACTCACAAATCCTAATTTGCTCGTTGAGTTTTATAAAGTTTGCTCGTTGAGTTTTATCAAGTTTGCTTTCGACCATCGCTGTGGCTCATTCTATAGATGTTATATTACGACCTATTATATATTGATAAAAGAGAGGAACAGAGGGTGCATACTTAACCGAGTTCATTATACTGGGAAAGTACTCACAAATCCTAATTTGCTCGTTGAGTTTTATAAAGTTTGCTCGTTGAGTTTTATCAAGTTTGCTTTCGACCATCGCTGTGGCTCATTCTATAGATGTTATATTACGACCTATTATATATTGATAAAAGAGAGGAACAGAGGGTGCATACTTAACCGAGTTTATTATACTGGGAAAGTACTCACAAATCCTAATTTGCTCGTTGAGTTTTATAAAGTTTTCTTTCGACCATCGCTGTGCCTCATTCGACAGATGTTTTATTACGTCCTATTTTACATAAGATCGCCTCTGCGACCAATTTTCGAATACTGTTTTTTACTACAATTTTTTTATTAATTTAAAATTAATCTTCATTCGATTTTAATTAAATTTTGTACACGAAAATTATATGCCGTTGAAAAATGTAGGGGTTATAAAAATTCGAACAGAATGTTGAAAGTAGGTCTTTAATAAGTAGCATGTCATACATGATTCATAAAACAAAACCTATATACACGCACATACATTTATATTTTCATAAAAAGTATGATGTAATGTCATAATATGTGTGTTGTTTCGTAATTGATATTTGAGATTTATTGTATTGAAAATATTATAACATCTGTTACAAATAAAGAATTAAAGATATTGTTAATATTATATGGTAGGATTACATGAAGCGAGTTGAGGAGGAAATGACAAGGGACTGCTTTATATGCGCTTGGAGCGGTTCGAAATTCAATTTTGAAGATCATTTAAGGCAGGTCGGTTCAATTATTTATCTTTTCAATAATGATTTTTAAATATATATATAATATATATATATTCGGTCCCGAAGCAAAATTTTTATGGATATATGTAAAAAAAAAATGAGCCCTTAATATTAACTCTAAGTACTCTGCCAGAGCGTGAGATGATTTATCATATAAATACACGAAAACTTTATTATTATATTTTTATATAACTCGGTATCCCTTTGTGCTATCATATCGTTCGAACTCGGGAATATCTTAGGATTGAGCGTTCTACAATAGTGTCTATTTTGACTTCACTGTAACTCATACCGGTGTGGGGCAATACAGATCACTTAAGACTAATTTTGCTGAAATGTCTAGTAGCGTACAATTTTTAAGGATTATTAGGTGAAATAAAAAAAAATGTCTTACAAAAAGGTAAAAGCTCAATATCTCAATAATTATCGAAAGCCTTATTCTTCCAGCTTTGATGCGACAAACTAATCGTTACGCGATAGAGTCAGTTGAGTAGTTTTTGACGTGATGTATAGATTCGACGCCGAAGTCTGCTTTCAGGATCACAGCGACCTCATCGAAACGTACGAATCCGACGTATGGGATGTGGAATTTTCTCTGGCGAGCCTCATTGAGTGTTCATTGTGGTTGAGCCGAATCGTAGAACACAAGTCGGCGCTTTACGTGTTTAACATTAAATATCAAGTTGAAGAGGATTTAGTCTTGGCGACGGTTTATGTATGTTGTATTGCCACTTTCTTAGCTTACATATAATGTCGTAGCCGAGAATAATTATTTTTAGAGTCATTATTTTTTATTGTCATTGTCAAGTTTGATCATGTTTCGTTGTTGTTATCAGTTGTTATTTTTTTTTAATTTACACAACGTGCCACTGTCCCAGTGTCCACGTGTTAATTAAATTGTGGACGGATGGACTTTATACCCTTATTAATGTAGTTTAACAGAAGTCCATAAATTATCAGTTAAGGTTTCATCACGTATTAATTTATTAAAATGCAGACTCATAACATTCGAATTCACGTGAATCGACTCGCTGTCCTAGTGCGCTAGTGAGCCTGAGTCGTTTCAAAATAAACAAATGGTAAATATTCCTTAACAATAATTAATTGCACTTCATCACCTTGTTAAAAATTTGTCACCTTGCGACTATTGCATGTATTACACTACTTACACCCATACACCTTGCACCGAAAACTATTCGATGTATGAAATGGTAAAATCGAATGGTCTCGAAAAATCGAAATATATGAAATAGATATAAGACAACTGCATTTCAAAGCACCAGAATATATGTTGTACATATGTTACATATCGATATTTCGAGATTATACGATTTCACAATTTTGTACTTCGATTAATTTTCAATATTTGTTAATGCAAACATAGTATTTGATGTAAAGATTAATTGATTACGAAATGAAAATATTACTTTATATAGTGTTGTATTTTGTGATTAGACGCCGAAATCTAAAAGAAATATCGCCTGTTTAACAGACACTTATATTTTTACTTTTCTACTACTGTTTGTGTAGTAAAAATATTCAATGTGAAAAAAATATCGATACATATTCAAAAGCATAAAACGATACATAAATTGAATAAAACATCGATATATTTTTCTCCTACTATAAGGTCATCCAGTTTCTAAGCCAGCGTATTGCTATCTTCGGCCACATTGTCTATTAACATCAGTTGAGAATCTATTTAAATGACGATAACCTAGTAGTAATCGATAAGAAAAATATTATTTACTTTCAATCAAATCAAATCAAATCAAAAATACTTTATTCAGTTTAGGCCCTGAGAAGGCGCTTATGAATGTCAAAGTTCGGAAAACAACCCAGTCATCGAGAAGAACCGGCAAGAAACTCGATCTGGTTTATCTTTTCATTAACATATTATAACTCACATTTTTAAAACATAGTTATAAATAATTACATTCGGTTTTGGTGGATGCACAGAGAGGGCGTCATTTCCAGACGTCACCGTCGTTCACATATTGATCCACCCTGTAATAGCCTTTAGATATTAAAACCTGCTTGACATGGTGCTTGAAATTAGTATCCGGCAGATCGGTAACGTGTTTTGGAATTTTATTATAAAACTTAACACTATTAATTAAAAAGCTGTTACCGCTCCTAGTGAGCCTAAAACATGGAATGACCAATTTATTATTATTTCTTGTATTTAGATTATGTCGGTCCTTTACGAAATCTAGCTTATCTAAGTTTTTGCGGACGTACATTAGATTTTCAAGTATGTATTGGGAGGGCAGAGTTAGGATACCGAACTCCTGGAACTTATCTTTTAATGATTCGCGAGGCCCCATATCATAAATTGCTCGAACTGCCCAGTTTTTGTAGTAAAAATATGGTGTCTACTTCAGCTGCTGTCCCCCACAGCAAAATACCATAAGACATTAAGCTATGAAAGTAAGCGAAGTAGACCAACCTAGCAGTGACAATATCTGTTAGTTGGCGAATCTTTCGAACTGCAAATGCAGCAGAACTTAATCTTCCTGCTAATTGTTTAATATGAGGACCCCATTGTAATTTAGAATCAATTGTGATACCCAAGAACACGGTACTGTCTACTAACCCAACTAGATTTCCTTCGATCTCTATTCTAGTATCAATACGTGAAACATTAGGTAAGGTAAACCTTATGCATTTTGTTTTGTCTGCATTTAGCAATAAATTATTTCATGCAAACCAATTTGGAAATTTTATTTAAGGTATTATTTAGATGCCTAGACTCGGAGTCTATTCTTTTTACTTTAAATATAAGCGAAGTGTCATCCGCGAAAAGAACAATGTCTGCACAGTTATCAACCACTAGCGGCAGATCATTTATATATACCAAGAACAGAAACGGCCCTAAAATGGAACCCTGTGGAACGCCAATTTGAGTCGACGATCCCACAGACGTTGCGTCGTCTATACTAACTTTGAGACAGCGATCTTTTAAATAGGAGACCAGAAGGTCGAGAGAAGCTCCACAAACACCATAGTGTTTTAATTTCAAAATAAGTGTACTATGGTCAACGTAATCAAAGGCCTTAGACAGATCACAAAATGGGTAAGTTCAGGCCTATCTATGTATAATATATGTATATAGTTTTTCTATTTTTCAGGCAATACTAAAGAATGGGCTTATTGATTCCAACTGTGCTCAAATAACTACAGTCGACAGGGATACAGACGAACTGTATGTGTGGAAAGGCCTCATCACAGAATTTCCTTACGAGATACCAAACAGGAATGACACAAATTGTTTCAAGAATGAACTGTCCAGGATTAAGCTAACGCCCGTTACCATAAATTTGGTGGACGACAGTGAATTAGACGTCACCTTACCAATCAGTTACACTGTGGTCCCAAATCTCGATAATTATAACGTGATACTGAGTATGGTATTGTATAATGTTCTGATATAGATAAGATACTACTAATGCATAACAATGATACTGCTGCTTCCCTCATAGTTTCACATAACGTACACAAATAAGTAGGTGGAAATAATATAGCACTCATACTCTCGAGCCTTGTAATTAGTTTTCGTTCAAACTAGAGTTTGAGAACACTATTAACACGTCCGAGCCGGTTTCGTAGAGTGTATATTTAAGGAATTTTCTTTTATCTGTTTGTCACAATAATTTACAGGAAACATATTAAATATTGTGATTCCTAAAAAACAAGAAAGTAAGTAGTTATTTTGTATATCGTTCCTGTATCTTAGATAAAACTTGGAAATTTGATAAAACTATAAGAAGAATTTATTGTTAACAAGGGGAGACTTGTATTTCCACATACCATTAATAATGCATTTATATCTAAAAAAGAAAAACTATATATATTTACGTTTTTTTAAATAATTTGGAATAGTTTTGATATTTAAATTTATTCTTGTCAATTTTTGTTATGACTTTATAGTTTTGTAAAGATGTTACGTGGCTTTTTGAATTAACGATGTTAGTGTTGGATTCAGGGTTTTCGTTGTTGTTACTTTGTTTTTGATTGTTTTTTCTTCAGACCCCTGGTCCGAACCTTTTTTATGAAATAGTTTTAAGTCTAAATTATTTTCTCTTCACTTTTATAGTTTTAAATTGATGTTGAGAATAAATTAAAGTACATAGTATAGTTTATGATTTTCTATGTTGCTAATGTTTTTAGAGTATACGAGAAAAGTAAAACCTCTATATAATATGTATTCTTTTGGGATCCTTAAACCTGATCCCAAGTCGTTAGTTGAACCTATTCTCTTAATTTTTTACTTTGTTATATTTTGTAGTTTCAAGGTTGATTAATGTAAAAGGAGCTTTAATTGCGTAATATATAATATAATTATATATTTATATATGTATTATTTTATATAAGTAGTATATTTTGATATTTAGTTATTTGTTCAAAATATTTATAATATATCATAATTTGTTAAAGTTTATAGTTTTAAGGTTGATTTATTTCAAAAAACTTTAATTATATAATGTAACGTAGTTCTACGTTACAAAAAAAAATAATGTTAAGCGTACGAAGGGAGTAAAAGATGTAGAGACATGCATATGTATCACTTCGTATAGACCACGTCCAAATCTTTTTGGCCACTATGAAGATAGCTTTAATTTCGCTCTTGCACATAATACAATGAAGAGGTTAATACAAAAGAAAATTAAAATATTATTATATGAATTTAAAATAAGCATTAATTAATCCTTAACTTGTCTCGATATTATACGTATAATACAATATGTTATTAATTAATTATGAATCAAGTAGATATTTGTCTATTATATCAAGTAAAGTATTCTAAATGCGATTGTACTGGAACTAGCACGCACGCTAAAACACGTAATTGCGATTGTACAAGAGGGGGCGAGGAACGCGCGCGGATGAGTCTACTCCGCCTTCACCTCATCTGCGTCCCTCTGATACCCATATTTATTATCTGCGGCGTCTACTTCAGAGCGGTCAAAAAGTTTGACGCGAACTATATTTCGAAGTATTCATGTCGAAGTTCTTGTATGTTAACATTTATAGTTTTAAGGTTGATCTATGTAATAAAGCTTTAATTATTACATAATGTAGCGTAATACTTCGTTACAAAAAAAAAAAAATGTTTTAGCGTACAAAGGAAGTATAACGCACATATGATCGCTCCATATTCTGAATAGTCGTATCTAAGCTTTTGTATGTTACAAGTTTATAGGCTGATTTATCTCGAAAAATCTTTAATTACATAAAGTAGCGTATTCCTACGTCATAGATAAAAACTTTTTTGCGCGTACAAGAAAAGTGGAACCCGCATACAATATATTGTAACATTTTTTGTCAAGGCCATGTCAAAGGCTCTAATTAAAATTATTACCGTAATATTCTACCTTGATAAGTGTAATAGTATTAAGAGTAATTGTTGAAAAAAAAAAAACTTGATTTGTCTATTATGTTCTATTATTTTCCTTGTCATTAAAACAGAATATCTTGGTAAGTATACTTTTAATATTTTAGGTCTTAGATTATTTATTCTTTAGATAAAGCTGATGCCTAAGGTGCCTCGAAGAAATTAGTTGATTTTTAGCTTTTATCAAATGACGTTCCCTTTTTTAGTAATAATTGTATAAGGTGCACGATTGTTTAAAATTAAAATGTTATAGTTGAAAATGATGCTTTACTATGTAAAGGTACATAGAAATTACGAAGGATGCATAAATACTTTTCGTATAAATTAGTAATTTCATTTAGAGAAACAAATTATTGTTTTTTATTGTCGATAATGACCTGTAGTTAGTCTTAAACATTATCGAAATTTAGTACACTGGTTTTTAAATTATGTATAATATATATTTACCTACTAGCAGGCCCGGCGTGCGTTGTCCTGCCCTGATAATAAAAAAATATTTTGGTAATTGTAATTAAAAAGATTACTTAATTGCATGTGACCATTTTTTTAGAAGATAGATGGATATAGTAAGCAATCCTTTAAAAGAAAGGTATATGCCATCGCAAACTGTTTTGTAGATCTATAAAAGAGGAACATCTCGCTATGCATTGTTTTGTAGTAGGTATCTCAAAAGAATTAAGCAACGTATTCGATGAAAGATCTCAAGCGGCTCGACTTTTTCCATCACTTTCAACAATTTCGTTATGTAACAACTAATTTACGCAGAATCTAAACAAATTATAAACCTAAACCTTCCTCATGTATTACTTTATCTATTGGTGGCATTACAATCCGTTCAGTTGTTTCTGAGCTTATCGTGAATAGACAAACATACGCGGTGGACAACTTTGTTTTATAATATCGAGTGATATAATATAGATAGTAATGAAAAACAAATGTTTTTACTAACAAGAAAACATAAATAAACATGATTTTTAAATATTGGATTTGGCGTAACTCCATGAGTATGGAAGTTCTATATGGAGCAACTTCATGTGGCGGCTTATAGAAAAACCGCGTTTTGCGGTGTATCGGCGAGTTGCACTCAAAATTTATAGAAGTGCAGTACCATCTAATGGTTATTTAGAAAACCTAATGAGTCGTGACGGCGAGTTGTCGTCGACCTTTGAAAGGCTTTCCTTTATTTATCCTGTTAAATGTCGTTATAAATAAACGAGTGATTTTCAGTTCGTATTTTAAAATACGAAATGTTTTTTTATTTTAAATTTATTGATATTGGCAAAGAAACGTATTTAAAATAGTATCTCAAACAAAGTCAATATTATATTAGAGTATTTGGCGATTTGGTAGCCTCGAGGGATTCGTCGTTATTATTCAGTCGTCCTGTGTTATATGTGAGACGTCTTGTCTCATTTTTTAGAAATAACGTTATTCATTTTTTGTGTCAATGTGCGTTCGACCAGAGCGTACATAAAAAAGGCCGAACGCCACATCACCCCCCCACGGAGAAGGATAAGTATCTAAAAATATAGGTAATCCTCGGTTTTCCGGAATTTTACACGACGACCGGATCGTGTTGCATTAGGTCGTGAGTTAGGGGAGATGACATCTGCAGTTGAAAGTTTCGACTCCTGAGGTGGGTCTGGAGGAGATAAGTCAGCTGAGTCTTCGGTTGCAGGACGTTTCCAGGAGTCAGACTCTGAAAAAGCTGGTTTTACGCGGTTCACGCTCACCACAATCTGTCTGCCCTTAATATCTAAAGTCAGGGTCTTCCCATCGGTAGAACGCTCTAGTATAGCGAACGGACCGGTGTAAGGAGGTTGTAATGGGCGCCGTACCGTATCGTCCCGTAGGAAAACGTGAGAAACTAAAGACAATGTTTTAAATATGAAAACAGCTGGATTTGCGTGACATGAGGCTGGTATAGGTCGTAGGTCGGACATCTTACGTCGTAACCGAACTACATAATCGGCCGGGTCGTTGGGACCGTCAGTGCCAGAGGCAGATGTCAACATTTCACCCGGCAAACGCAGCGTTTCCCCATACAGCATCTCTGCCGCTGTGGACTTTAGGTCTTCTTTGAATGCTGTTCGCATTCCGAGCAGGACGAGAGGAAGAGCCCGTACCCATGATTCTGTATGGCACATGAGGGCTGCCTTCATTTGGCGATGCACTCGCTCAACCATCCCATTTGCGCAGGGGTGATAGGCGGTCGTCCTAATGCGTTTTGTGGCGAACGTTTCCATGAGTCGGCGAAACAGATCAGACTCAAATTGAGTGCCTTGGTCTGTCGTAATAACCGAAGGCACACCAAAACGCGATATCCACCCTTGAATGAGGGTGTCGGCTACTTCTTCGGCGGTAATAGATCGCATGGCCCACGCCTCAGGCCATCGTGAAACTCTGTCAACAGCAGTTAAACAGTATCGATGTTCATTGCAGACGGGCAGAGGTCCCACAATGTCGATATGGATATGCATAAACCGACCAGATGGTTGGTCGATGGTACCGAGGGGAGCTGAGATGTGTCTGGCTACTTTCGCGCGTTGACAGGCCGTACAACACTGAGTCCACTGTCGACTATCCTTCCTGATCGAGGGCCAAACATAGCGTTCAACCAGAAGGCGAGTGGTTGTTCGTACGCCAGGGTGACTCAAGTTGTGAATCTTGTTAAACACCGCACGGCGAAATGAAGAAGTCAAGTAAGGACGAGGCTTGCCAGTAGACACATCACATAGCACGGAAATTTTAGTCCCTGGAATGATAACCTGCTTAAATGTGAGGCCAGATTTCCCTTGACGTAGGCTCGCGAGTTCTTGGTCCTCCTCTTGTGATTTTGCGAGAGTTTCGTAATCTTCTTCTAACGAAATTACCTCTATCCGCGACATTGCATCGGCCACGACGTTGTCCTCACCCTTGATGTATCGTATGTCCGTCGTAAATTGGCTTATGAACGATAGTTGGTTCAATTGGGAAGGCGGCAGTTTTTCTCGTCGCTGTATGAACGCATACAGCAGCGGTTTATGATCTGTATAGATCGAAACGTGCTGTACTTCGAGAATATGGCGAAAATGTTGCACGCTTTCGTACACTGCCAATAATTCTCTATAATAGGCTGGCCATTGTGTCTGCTGAGCAGTTAGCTTTTTGCTGAAAAAGGCCAGCGGACACCATTGGCCGTTCACTTGCTGCTGAAGGCAGGATCCAATATGGATACTTGATGCGTCCGTATACAAACCAAGAGGTACACCGTTGACTGGATGCTGCAACAGAGTAGCGTTCGAAAGGCTCGATTTGCAAGCTTCGAACTGGACCAAGAGCTCAGGTGACCATACAAATGGCTTATTACCTTTTCCATTGGTAGCGACAACAGCTTCGATTAAGGGAGCCTGAAACTGAGCGGCGTGGGGTATGAAACGGCGGTAGTAGTTTAACATACCGAGAAAACGTCGCACGCCTTGTACAGTCTTAGGAGGGGGAAAATTCAGAAGGGCTTGAACACGGTCTTGAGGAGGACGCGTGCCCTCCGGGCTGATATTAAAGCCTAGAAATAAAACCTCTCTTGCACCAAAAACACATTTAGACGGGTTGACTACAACACCATAATCTTGCAATCGCTTAAAAAGGGTTTTCAGATGTTCCTTGTGAAGAGCCTCATTTGCTGAATAAATGAGGATGTCATCTACATAAGGAAAAACAAAATCAAGACCCCGTGTGACCTCATCGATGAACCGTTGAAAAGTTTGACCTGCATTTCGTAAGCCAAAAGTCATGTAAGGAAATTCGAAAAGGCCAAATGGGGTAATAATTGCGGTCTTAGGGATATCCTCTTCAGCAACAGGTATCTGATGATAAGCCTTGACAAGGTCAATAGTGCTGAAAATCGTAGCCCCAGAAAGATTATGATCAAAGTCATTAATGTGTCGGACTGGGTAACGGTCCGGTATGGTCCTGGCGTTCAGGGCGCGAAAATCGCCACATGGACGCCATGACTGGTCTTTTTTGAGAGCCATGTGTAACGGAGAAGACCAAGCACTTTGCGACGGTCGCGCTGTGCCGTTCTGTACCATATTCTCGAATTCGTTTCTAGCGGCGGTCAATTTGTGAGGCGCCAAACGTCGAGGACGGCAAGAAGTTGGAGGTCCTTCTGTGGTCCGAATATGATGCAAAGTATTGTGCTTTATTTCCCGTGGTAGTCCGGGAGGTTTAATAACATCAGGAAACTCGGCTAGCACTTGTGCAAAAACAGAGTCCTGAACATTGATAACCTTGACGCTGGGCTGTTCACTGGAGGCATCAGAAGCAGTGATGCTTAAACCGGTAGTGCCATCAACTAATCTTTTTGTGTGGCAGTCTGGCAGGAGGTGGTAGTGTGCTAAGAAATCTGATCCTAAAATCGCAGTGCTGACGTCAGCAACCACAAACTGCCAAACAAAACTACGGCGTAGTCCAAGGTTAAGTTTAAGGTTTACAGTCCCAAAAGTTTTGATAGTGCTGCCGTTAGCCGCACTAAGTTCCCAGTCAGAAGGATACCTCTGATCTCGAATCCAGCGGCGAGGGTAACAGCATAGGTCAGACCCGGTATCAATTAGGAACTGGTGTTTGGTCACCTTATCTGTGACATATAGACGGCGGCTATGATCCACTGAACAGCAATCAGGTCCCGCCCTTACTGATTGCTGGTTGAGTTTTTCCTGCTTCCAATCACAGGGGTTTGTGCACTTGGTAGCCTTGGTGCCATATTTTTTATGATACCAGCAACGTTTGGCTACCGGCGTGCCACTTCGGCTGTTGACCCGTGAGGCAGTTCGATTTTTAGATCTGCCACGTGACTGCAAAACCATATAATCCATAAAATTTTTATTAAGTTGAATTAAGAGGTCTTTGATCGAGGGGTCTTCATTAGGTCCGCTGTTTACGGCGGATACCTGCGATGGACCTGGTGTTACCTCAATAATCTTGTCTGCTAGCTCAGCTAGTTTTTGCAAGCTGAGGTCCTCTTGCGCAGCCAGTATTGTTTGAACCTGGGTGGGCAATCGACGCATCCAAAGTTGTCTAATGATGCTGTCATCCTTTGATTTCCCAGCGAGAGATTGAAGGCGTCGTAGAAAGGCCGTTGGTATTTGATCTCCCAGTTCCTCGTCACTGA
Organism: Antheraea assamensis; assembly: GCA_035772565.1. Lineage (NCBI taxonomy): Eukaryota > Metazoa > Arthropoda > Insecta > Lepidoptera > Saturniidae > Antheraea > Antheraea assamensis. The sequence goes on from JAQQSE010000065.1 coordinate 3,220,978, forward strand.
CCAGGCGTTCAACACGTTGTTGTTCAGAAGTAGACAGCCTGCGAATAAGTTCTTTTTTCAAGATCTGGTACTTATTTTCAGGCGGAGGATCCATGACGATGTCCTCAATTTCGCCAATTAGTCGCTGGTCTATTGTGCTGATGACATGGCTGAACATAGTCATATCGCTTTTGATTCCTGCCAGATGAAATTGGGCTTCAGCCTGAGCAAACCACACTGCAGGTCTATCTGCCCAAAACGGGGCCAGCTTCACGGATATTGCATGAACTGGAGATGATTTCTCCTGGTGTTGTGCTGGCTGTGTATGAAGGCGTGCCTCCAGTGCAGCGTTCTGTGCCCGCAGGCTTTCGAGCTCTGCACGCAGGTCTTCATCCATTGTGATTGGTAGGCAAACTGGGAAATACCAAAATTATGTGCTCGTTAGACGTTACTAGAATTATCCTTCCCCGTGAATTGGAAATAATCGCATAATTAATCATTATACATAAATGTAAACAAAATTTAACACAAGAAATTACACAATTATAAGAATAATCAGATACAAAAACAAAGGCAGAAAAGGATAGCAATTAAGAGTTAAACGCACACAACCAAACAATGAAAAACAGAAAATAGTTAGTGTGAACCACATACATCCACTAGTAAAAAGTTATTAAATAATATACAAATGTTTGTGAAACATACAATTAAGAAATGGTTAATTGCTATTTCGAATAACAAAAATATATATAAAGTTTTGTTTAGGTGAGGAGAAAGAAAAAACAATTACAATAAGCACATCACAAATCACGAAATATTATAAAAGTAATTGTCTAAAACTCCTATACAAAAAAAGGTTTTATTTTGATTCAGGAACTCTGATGTCATGTGTGTGACCTTTTTGGATGACGTTTCTGTAAAAGTTTGATAAAAGAAAAAGCAACAAAAGAAAAATGACGTCTCCGTTACAGAATGATCATCCGAGATTTTTTAAGCTGGTGGTCGATCGATGACCGCCGGTTTTCGGAAGAAAACAAAGCTTAAATTAAAAGTTCGATGATGCACAACAATGAAAAATGTTCAGCATGATTTTTAACGAACTAGCTATAAAACACACACACAGATAACACGAAACTGCACTCAGATCACAACAAGGTTTTTAAAATTGTAATGCCGGTTGAATAAACACGCTGATCTCGAGGAAACTATCGGCCGCCAGATACCGATGCAGCAATTGGAGATGAGTGATATGCACCCAATACACACTGCGTCGTTGCCGGAAAAGAAAAATCCGGGTGAAGTGCAGGCCACGATTCCGTCTCCGATGCGTTGACTTAGGTGTCGTAAGTCGAGGGTCACCACTTTGGCGATTTGGTAGCCTCGAGGGATTCGTCGTTATTATTCAGTCGTCCTGTGTTATATGTGAGACGTCTTGTCTCATTTTTTAGAAATAACGTTATTCATTTTTTGTGTCAATGTGCGTTCGACCAGAGAGTACATAAAAAAGGCCGAACGCCACAAGTAATTTATTTTTCATTTTTATAAAAATAATCATAAATAAACCAACAAAGTTCATTGTATTGTAATTCAATTGTATTGCAAGAAAGAAAGGCAATACGGTAACTAACATAGACAACAAAAAGAAAGCAAACTAAAATAAGGAAATGCGAACATTTTTTCGTCGTTTTCGTAAGGAAGACGAGAATGGAATTAAAAACTAACATTGACATAATATTAAAAAACTGAAATTATAGACATACGTTTTTTAATATCTTAGTAACATTATACTATTGTTTACCAGGAAGAAACAGGAGAATATAAATGATAAGTGCCTACTTACTGGCGCGGCATACATAATCATGAGGAGTTCCCCAAACTCGTACTCACTGGGTAGCTAATCGTGTTTTAACAAGACGACAAAACGGTTATGTGTACTCATTTTAAGTAATGCGTATAAATCGTTTTTTTAATAGTTCATTGTCTAGTTATGGAATGTTAGATCATGATAGAAATAAGTGCTAAATGGAAGTGTTCTATACCATCGGGGAATATCATCTGTTTATTTAAGATAAGACAAATTTGAAGAAAATGAAACGAAGGTATGCAACTTCATTATCAACAAAGAACTTTAAAATAATAACGATTAAGTAGATTTAAAATGGCAGTTCTTCATTATCCAAGTAATATTTTTTTCACTACTCAGAGATGGTAAATTGTTTACTAGTATTGTCGATATCGACTAGAAATAGAATACACTTTGTTTCGATCTTCAAGCGTTATCATAAAAAGACTAAGGTTCAAATTTCATCTAATTTAACATATACCTAAACACCGACCTTTTAAATAAGTAAATGTTTTATATGTAAAATAGGATATTAAATAAATCTATAAATGACTACATACTTTAAAATTTATTTGTCCAGGAAGCGAACTATCGCTTCTAAAAGAACTAAAGGTTTGGAGGTAAGCCCTTTAGTGTAAATGTATTATAATCAGCAAAGATTATTTTTATCATAACAAACAACGTGGATAATATGGTTTAGAAACGTTTTGTTCAAATGTATTATAGCAATTAGGTGCGCGTATGTTGCCTATTTGAGTAATGCCTTAAAAGAAACGACGTTTTATGTAGATTTTACACATAGTAAAATTAAGTCCTATATCAAAACAAACTTGCATAATTTAGATCCGAATATGAGTTAACTTAATTTGTATTAGATTAATATAACCTGGAAACGTAAATGGTATTTATTTAGTAGTTATGCATTTAATGTGTATGATTTTGCGATATCGGTTCCGTACATTCATACGCTATGTATCACTTCCATATATTTCCTTGTTCCACGAGATGAATCTTGAGATATCGATTAAGAAAGCAATTGACAAAATAACTAAAAGGATTAAAATGGTAGTCATTTTTTTATATTTCCACAACAGATGCATGCTTATAGTCTTCGCGAAATCTCAGATGAATTAAAAATATTAATAATATAATTTTTATAACAAATGTAATAAATATAAGCCGTACGATATTTGACATTTTCGTTCTACTTATGCTGTGTTTTTTTTAATCTGTAGTCGCTTGGTTGTTTGTGAAGTGTTTGTTGAACAAAATTTTGAATTAGTTTTAGCAATATAGCTATATAACTAAAATTTTGCTGTGCCATTTGCTTTCATACGTCTCCTATAATACATTCCTGGTTGTAGTCCACTGATAATAAATATGTTGGCGGTAGCGTAAAATCACGTGGAATTTATGAGATTTCAAATATGTTCAAATTATTCCAAATATTTTTTTCCAGACTATGGGTTCTGTGTACCTCAACATTAATTTGTAGTTTATTAACATTTTGGTTTTTTGGGTTTTATACAGCACTTATCACTTTTATATTATTGTTATCAGGTTAGTACTCTTTTAAATTCTTAGTAATCACTTTAGTTTTGTTTTTAATTAAACCACATTGTTACGTTAGTTTAAATTATTGTAGATGGTTTACGATATATCTTTATGCTCACACCTGTTATTAATCATTATAGGAATGTCCATAATTCATATTAGTTCAAATCTACAGTAATGGCACATAAGACCTATTGACTCTATGCAATACTTAGTTATCTCTCGTGAATTATCTTATATGTATATATATATATATACTTATAAATATGTGTTGCAGGTATCAAATAAATGTTTCTTTCTATTTGAAAAAGGTGATATTCTGACAGGTTAGCGGAATGGTATACTTGAAGTTGATATAGCTTAGGACTTTTACCACAGTAAGATGAGGAAGAGAGGAAGGAGACTGCAACCATTATATATTCTAATATTTATTTCTATACTTATTGAAGATAGCCAGTAATGTTGGCTCTTTAGACCTTCTCTAAATAGCCATAAATAAAATATAAAAATTATTGAATGTGCCACATAATATTATTTAAAATTAACAAGTGATTTAATATTTCCTGATTTTATTGAAAATGCTAGTTGATTATGATAATTGTTAATTATAGTTAGCTATTAGTAAATCCTGTTAATTTTGTAATTATTTTATTACATTTGTAATATAGAATGGATTATATAATAATTGAATGCATTGTATAATGTTCTAAAGCTATTATGAATATTATAAAAAGAGACATTCACAAGTTTGTATATAAATCTCAATGTTTTATTGTAACATATAGGCATTGCTATATAATTCTAATATTATTATTGTTATGTCCATATTGGATTCCCCTATGCATATTAGCAATCTATGTAGGAAGTTTTATGCCTAAACTCATAAAAAATAGAATTTACATACTATGATAGCTATTATTATATTGTGTGTAAAAAGGTAGACAAATTAAACAACTTTATGATTATTCTGACAGGTATATTGTACGGTGCTCAGGATTCACTTCTCTATTATCCAAATGATCCACCAGATTCAAGATTCAGGATATTACAACCTAGCCAGTATAAACTGCCATTTGAAACCATAAAAATAAAGAACAAAGATGGAGATAAAATCCACATGTTTCTTATAAAACAGTCTGTGGACAGCGATCATGTACCCACAATGATATTTTTCCACGGTAATGCTGGTAATATTGGCCAGAGGTTAGTGATCATTTGATTTTTATACTTTTCATCTCAAAATCGAATGCTCCTTACTCTTGTTATAACCCTCCATTATTACACATGCTATTTACAGTGTGCTTGTTTTATTGTTAGTTATACTCTAACTGAGACATATATATTAAACTTTTTATTTTCATTTAATTTTATCATCCATCTCTGTGTTCTTGAAAGTTCAGAATTTAAATGTTACTTTTTAATAACAAAAGACATTTGAATAGCTTGTTGCTGTTTATCACTACACAAAATATAAAAGGAAAGAAGGTAGAATGCCCCAATAAATAATAAAATAGTTCAGCTTAAAATTGTATTTGTGTATTGTTGAATTTTGTAGTCCCAAATAATGTGATATTTTGATTTAATATTATTAATAATATGGAAAGCTCTGGGTTTGTTGGAAAATAAGGATAATTATGCAGAATGTAAACTTATTGTGAAATATGTTTTGTAATATGATTCTCTGTCCTAATAAATATGTATCTAACAATAATAAATAAAATCAGTTTTGCTGTGTAGTTGAATATTAATTTTACAATATATATAGCCTGTTGTATAATATTTTTTGTGTGTATAATACTAGGCATATTATTCTGACTTATGAATGCCCATCCTTCAACATATATGTTAGATTAAACACAAATTAAAATATTATTAAATGTCATTAGCTACTAATATATACATTTAAATTAAAATAAATGATATTAAAACAAACACAGAATGTGAAGGTGAATTTTAGATTTTTTTAAACTAGCAGGCCCAGGGGACAATGTCCTTTTCTGATAATAAAAAATATATACTTATGTGTATGAAAAGCTTAAGGTAACCAATGTATTTAATTTGATAAGGATTAATACTGTATCCCTCTAAATAGCTTTCCAATTACCTCATTCTATGTGCACATTTTTTAGAAGAAGTATAGTAAGCTATTCTTAAAAGAAAGGTTTTTGCCATTGCAAACTTTTTTATAGATTTATAAGAGAAGAATATTGCACTGTGCGTTGTTTTGTTATATTTCAAGAGAATTAGGCAGCAATTTTGATGAAAGCTCCCAGGCAGCTTGACTTTTTCCAACACTTCTTATAATCATCATTATATTTTAACCAATTTACATACACTTATTAAATTATATACCTAAACCTTCCTCATGTATTACTCGATCTATAGGTGAAGACCCCATTTTAGTCCGTTCACTAGTTTTTGAATTTATCGTGAACAGACAGACATGGCGAACTACTTAATTTTATAATAATCTGTAGTGCTTTATGTATTTACAATTTTATTACATAACTAAAGTTATTTACTGATATTCGTATTTCTTGTCATATATTCCTATTTCAAATATTTTTCTTCTATCTGACAACAACGATGAAGATTATGTTATAGTTATATGTTTAACTAATGTATAAAATTTACTCTATCTATTGTTGAAGACTCCATTCCAACCCGTTCAGTAGTTTTTGAGTTTATTGGGAACAGACAGACTGACAGACATGGTGGACGACTTTGTTTTATAATATGTAGTGATGTTATTTGTATTATGAAGTAAATAAATTACTAGAAGTAGCAACTTTTATTAAAACTGAAATATTAAATAATTGGGACTATAATTTCAGATTGGTAAATGTTACTGGATTGTACCAACAACTAAACATCAATATTTTACTCGTGGAATACAGAGGCTATGGTTTCTCAGAAGGAGTACCCTCAGAACAAGGCTTGTATAATGATGCCCAAACATGTATTGATTATATCATGCAACGAAGTGACATTGATGTTACTAAAATTATAGTTTTTGGCAGATCATTAGGTAAATAAGTGTTGTACAGATATAAGTAATAAAGATTGTGGAATTAAAAGGGTTTCTAATAGGCAGGGATTATTGGGGGAGTGGTAGAAAGAGATTTGTGGGGTAGTGAGAAAAACAAAACAATAAAAACACTTTATATTTTCAAATTCCCTTATGCTAAAATATATATTCTTTTAAGTGTAATGTGCATGCAAATATTTTATGCTTTCTGCTAAGTTTTTATAGTAAATAAATTGCAATGCCACAAAGGGGCCCATATGGAACGCATTAACTAGATTTTTTTAAATAGATGATTTGTATTTGAATTTTATTATTATATCTCATAAATATTTATTTAAAATAACACAAATTAATCAATGTATTTCAATGTACATTTCAGGTGGAGCAGTAGCTATAGATTTGGTTTCAAGATTACAATACAAGAATAAGATCTGGGCATTGGTGGTGGAAAATACTTTTACAAGTATACCTGAAATGGCGCGAGTTTTACTGAAATGGAATTGGCTGAAGTGGCTACCAGAGTGCTGTTATAAAAACAAGGTAACGCCTTTATTTATGCAACCTAACTATATGCCTATGATTTCTTTGATATGTATTTGTAAGTAATTTATTTAGAATATTTTGTTATGGCGTGTATTGATGATGATGTTTGACATTTCCCTTCAAAACACGTCTAAATTTATTCACAATTTTATAAAAAATATTTTTTGGCAATAAATATGGAAAATATTGGAATGTTTCATAAATACTGTACTAGTATAATGAAATAGTGTTGATTGGAGCATATAAAGAGCAATAAGGGGTAAACAAAGAGACATATTGAGCACGGATCGTTGCTCCCTAAGCTTGCACTGCTTTCAACACAGAAGTAATCCGAATATTTATTAGAAAGGAAGTATCATTTTCAATTTGCCATCTACATTTTGTTTAATAGGTGGTAAATATTAGTTTTAAAATTTAAATATGTATTTTATTAATATTATGATTCATTATACTTAGAACATTACATTTTAATCCCAAAGAGGGTTTATGCCAGGCAGGCGGCCGAACGATAACATTAAGCTAAATCATATATCACATTATAACGACTATCAGAAATAGACTTAGGTTGCTATCTTAGGATAGGGATATAAGTAACAAACGAATTCGGGATGGAATATTGAGATTTGCGAGTTGGAATGTGGGGATAATGACTGAAAAGGGAAGAGAATTAGTGACTGTTTTACAAAGAAGACGCATAAATGGTGGCTTGTTTGCAAGAGATGAAATGAAATGGGATGAAACCGAGAGAGATTAGTGTCGGATAAAAATTTTACTCTTATGAGAGTAATGGTAGGAGAAATGGAGTAGGAATTGTATTAGGCAATGAGTTTAAGAAATGTGTGACGGCTGTAAAAAGAGTGAAGGATAGATTAATATTGGTGAAGTTATTAATAGAATAGATAACGGTAAATATAATAGGCATGTGTGCGCCGTAAGCTTGCTGTAATGAGGCTGTAAAAGATAAATTTTGGGTAGATTTTGATGCGGTGATGACGGATATTTCACAATATGAGGATATCTATATCGGAGCTGATTTTATTGGGCATGTGGGAAGAGACAGTGAAGGTTATGAGAGAGTGCATGGGGGTTGAGGTTTTGGCAATAGAAACAAAGAAGGTGAAAACCTCATTCAGCTTTCGATCTTGTAACAGCTAATACTCTTTTCCTAAAAAGAGACCAGCACCTAATCACATACAATAGTGGTAATTACACTACCCAAATTGATTACTTTCTTCCACAAAGAAATGATATCAAAATAATGAGGGATTGCAAGGATCTACCTAGTGAGACATTAGCTACTTAGCATCGCTTGTTTGTGTTAGATTTGAAAATAAAATTAAAAACTGGCCAGAAATCAATCGAGACCCCTACCCAAGATTAAATGGCATCTATTAGAGAAACATAAATATGCGACAGAATTTAGGACAAAAGTTGTTAATAAAATGATAGAAATGAAAGACTTGGAAGCGAAAACTGTGAATGAATGTTGGAATGAAATGGCAACATGTATAAGGAACATAGCAAGGGATGTCTTTGGTGAAACGAAAGGGAGAGGAAAGATAGATAAGGAGACTTGGTGGTGGAATGAAGAGATACAAAAGGCTTTGAAAGAAAAATAAACGGCTTTTAAGAAATGGAGATGTATTGAAGACAGGGATAGCACGATTAAAGAATATAAGAGAATAATGTATGCAGAATATAGGAGAAATGCAAACGGAGCAGGTGTTATTGCTAGAGCTAAAGTACAAGATATTTTGTACCAATCACTGGAGAGCTCACAGACGCAAAAATATTTGCATCGATTAGCAAAATTGAGAGAAAAGAAAACAAGAGATATTACACATGTTATATTTATAAAAGACGGTGAAGGAAAAATTTTGTCGAATTATGAGAATACAAAAAGTCGTTGGAAGGTATATTTTGATAAACATATGAATGAAGAAAACGACTGGACCGGAGAGTTAGAGATTGTACCGTCAAATTTACGCACTGTGTAGGATATAAAAGAGGATGAAGTAAGAAAAGCTGTAGACAGTATGAAAAACGGAAAAGCTGTAGGACTAGATGGCATACCTATTGAGGTATGGAAGTTTTTAAAAGGAGATGGATGGCTGTTGCTGACTTTATTTTTTAACAAGATGTTACTAGATGAAGCGATCCCAAACGAATAGCGCAATAGCATAATAGTGCCTCTCTTTAAGAATAAGGATGATGTGCAGGACTGTAACGATTGTCGAGGAATAAAGCTCATATCATATAGTATGAAGGTTTGGGAAAAGTTGATAGCGAGACAAATAAGAGATGAGATTGAAGTGACTCTGAATCAATTCGGGTTTATGCCTGGACGTGCAACAACAGATTATTTTCGCACTTCGGCACCTGTGCTAAGAATTCAGACGTGTACATAAGAACTTGCATATGGTGGTTGATCTAGTGAAGGCATACGATCGAGAACACCGAAATGTTCTGTGGTGGGCTTTGAAAAAGATAAGAGTGCCTGGGTACCTACAACTTATTCGTTGGATGTACTATCAAGCTAAAACATACGTTAGGTCTGAAGCTACCGATAATTTCTATGTGGTTGTAGGTTTTCACCACGGTTTAGCTTTAAGCCCTTATTTATTTCTTCTGGTTATGGATGCGTTAACACCAAACATACAGGAGGAACCACCTTAGTGTATGCTATTTGCTGATGATATTGTTCTTATCAGAGAAAATACTGTTGAGGTCCAGAGTAGACTAGGGAAATGGTCAAAAAACTGGTGAATGTCCGTTTGAAGTTTAATAGAACAAAAACTGAACATTTGTTTTCGAGTTCGGTGGTCCATCAAGTTTTTCTCATATAGCCTTAAATGGTGTATCTTTACCAGCCTGTTCCAATTTCCGGAATCTCGGTTCATTTATCCAAAACTATGGCGGCATAGACAAGATGTGAGAAATGGGATACATGCAGGGTGGATGACTTGGCGAAAGATGTCTCGGTAGCTTGTGACCCACGAATGCCCTTGAAACTTAAGGGGAAGGTGTATAAAACTTTTATAAAACCAGTAACACTGTATACATCCGAGTGCTGGACTATAAAAGAGACAGATGAGAAAAAAACTACACGTGGCAGAGATGCGAATGTTAAGATGGATGTGTGGTATAACTAGACTCGATAAGATTAAGAATGAGTATATCAGAGGCAATTTGAAAATAGCATCAGTGACACAGAAGTTAAGAGAAGAGAAGTGGTATGGGCATATCATGAGGAGAGATGAATGCCATGTAACTAGAAAAGTTTTAAGTATGATGGTGGATAGATATAAGAGTAGAGGAAGGCCGAAGAAGGTATGGATAGATTGTGTGAAAAATTTTATCTGTATAAAAGGTGTAAATACTGAGATGACGTCTGACAGAGGAGAGTGGAAACGGAAAACATGTGCCGACCCTACTTAGGTGAGATAAGGGTAAGAAGACAATGATGATTTTGTTATGGCATGTATCACTAGATGGCGCTTTACGTAATCTTGGATCCCTATTATTTCTTCTTGACTAACAACATATTGGTGAATAGACCGTACAAAGTGTACTCTAGTATTCATATCTTGTTCTCACTGTTACATAGTTTGTATTGTGTTTGTACTCCTCTTTCTTTTTAAGTAATGTTCAATTAACGGTCATTTATTTTTACAATAAACACAGTTAATTTTTTAACTAGATGAACATATTTTTATTATAAATATAAATGATTAAAGCTTGCGTACAACCTACGCAATACACTACATTATATATATATACATAGACATCTATAGATCTTAGGTATTGGTACTAATGTCTATGGCTAGATGTGCTGTCTTAAAAATTTGTTTTATTTACTAGTATAAAATAAATCTTTAAAATTCGGATCACTTTTTTGGTATGTGAAATAAAATGAAATGTCAACTACCTTTCTTCATAAATATGCCTTTGTATTTATTTGGGAATTTAATTCGACTTGTATCAGTACAGACATTTATCCCTTTGAAACAGGACTAGACCAAAGATGCTTCCTGGCTACTTGTTGGGTGAATATCACTGATTAAATCTAACTTCTAAATGTGTTTTGGCTATTTTCATTAACTTTAATCCAATCAAGAATGATATGTAACATTAGTTAGCAAATAAGTTTACATTTATTTAATTTAAACATAATTCAAGTTGGCGATTGTTGCACTTATGCTTTTGTTTCCTCATAGCAACCCTCCCCTTTTCATAAAAGGATATATTAAAATCTCTCAATTCTGCTATTTGCTTGTCATGTGGTTACAATTCCCTGTTCTCACTAATACATTTACCCAACAAAATGTATCGTAAATTTCTAAATACCTTTCATTCTGCATTATACCAGTTATTCTTATGATGTTCCTTTTCTACTCTTCCATAAACCTTGTGGGTAGAGAGGAATTATTTTTCATGTAACAAGAAATATATGCCTAATTGCTTACAATGTTGTTGTTAATATACGACTATCACGTCTTGGAATGTCATACAAGATATTAATTTTAATGTAAATTGTGAACTTGCATTAATGAATTAGACAGTTTTTATAAATATTGGCTTAAAAAAAACATTCGTAAAACGAGATCTGTATTTACAAATCATCTAACTTTGCACTAAATCGCTATGTTTTACCCCGTTTTTAGATCAGTTACATTTACTGTTTTGTTCATCACTATCACTACATATTATGAAAGAAAGTGGACGGCCGCGTCTGTATGTATGTTCGCGATAAACTCAAAAACAACTGAACGGATTGATCGGAGTCTTCACCGATAGATAGAGTTATATATGATGAGGATTTAGATATATAATTTGTCAAGGTTTTGTGTAAATTGGTTGAAATATAACGATAATTGTTGGAAGTGTTGGAAAAATTCAAGCCGCTTGGGAGCTTTCATCACAAATGCTACCTAATTCTTTTCAGATATAATAAAACAATGCATATACAAAAAAGTATGCGATGCCATACACCTACCTATCTTTTAAGGATAGCTTACTATACTCATTTATGTACTTAAAAATGGTCACATATAATAAGGTAATTGAAAAGGCTCTTTAGATGAATCCTCATCAAATTAAATACATTAGTTACCTTAAGCATTTCATGCAAATAAGTATATATTTCTTATTATCAGGGTAGGAGAACGTCCGCCAGACCTGCTAGCCTATAATAAAGCATGATACGGGAGGAAAATATATAATTACAATAAACCATTTTATTAGCCAGCTACTCATTTATTATAATATTTATAAATTATTAATTTTATTGTATTTAATTAAATTTCATCTTTTTCAGTACATGTCACTAAGAAAAATCGGCCATGTTATAACCCCAACATTGGTGGTATGTGGATCAGCTGACATGTTAGTTCCACCTTCAATGTCAAAGGAGTTGTATGTGCGTTGCGGAGCTGTTTGCAAAAAGTTAATTGTCATACCGGGTGGTGGCCATGACGACACTTGGACTGGCCATGATTATTATCCGGCAATGCAAAAATTTCTAGGAGATATCCCTACACTGCCTAAAGAAATAGGGCCTTTTTTTGATGACACCCAAGATACAACTGTTAGGCACAACATGATACAGACTGTTTAGGCCTCCTATACACACATATTTGATTTTATTTATTATAAGATAGTGAAACGTTTCAAATCGTTTAGTTTCGTATAAACTTTATCTCGTTTTAATGTACAAAGTGTGATATATGTGTACATGTGCTAATAAACATAAATCTTGTAATAACTTATCAATAACGTACATTGCATCACCACACGAAACATCAATGTTTGGTAAGTTAAATTTTATCATATCCAGTATTAGTATTAGATAGTGTTAAATTTAAATTATGAACTGATTAAAATTAATGTCAATTTATTTTTTATAAGTAAAATGTGTAGTCATAAAGGAGTTAGTGAATATGGTCTCTTATAAACCATAACATGTTATTAAATAATATTGTTATAATATAATTTGCAAGAAAATTTTCGTAATGAAAATGTTTAATGATTCAAATTATATAATTTGATGTGATTAATATTTTGTCTGAGAGAGTAGTTTTTCCAAAAGCTGTTGTCAGAATACTAATGAAGAGTAAAAAAAAAATACATACTGAAAAATATTTTGCACATGAAGCTAGGACAACTAAAGCCAGATTAGATACCATTATTATAGTAACAATATGCAATATGATTTGTTTCCTTTTTGTGTCATGTGCTTATTTAAATTTTCTTGTTTGTTGTATTGCTGATCCTTAGAAAATTGTGAATAGTATGAATGTACACCAAATCTGGTCTCCAAATACTCTACAGTGCTGCTCATACACTTAACTTATCAATGATGAGATAAGCTCTGCATGTAGGTAATGCATATTTGTCTAATCGTAATGTTTTCAGTATTTGAGGCCACCTATGAATTACGTCATACAAATTACATGATTTTTAAATCCATGCCTATCCTCATGACAAATTCCTCTGGTGTGACATCACATATTTTGTAATTTTAGATCATGTTAACTATTAAATGAAAACTATAGTTACTTCCAAAATTATTAATATATTTTCCTATTTAAGAATCTTTTTCATAATATCAATAGTAATAAATCCGACATTTTAGAAAATATACTAAACATACGTAACAAATCTGGTCATCTTTCATTATATATTATTGATAGAGCTTATAATATTTGTTTTTTTTTTGTAATGCTACTCCCATACCTGTGTATATCGGTACGAAGTTTTATCTATGGTCAGACTAAATGCAGATCGGGGAAGATATTATCGTTATGCGTTACGAACTATCGGATTGCGTGACGATACACGCAGCAGGATAACTGGGGTCGCGGTTTTTACACACATCAAATGAACTTGGAGATGCTAATTTCGAGTTACCTACTATTGAAATGACAATGGTTTGCAAACGTTATTCTACGCCTTTATCGGAATTAATTTTGACGTTACTTTTTCGCGGCATCAGTGACCGAAGCCTCGTCGCACAAGTATGGGATTAGCATTAGAAGACAAGTTTGAATATTTTAGATTTACACATATGACGTCATAAACCTTAGGATTAATTCTCACGTTTCCTTCATTGCCAGACTTTGTTGACCCCTTCCCAACCCTTAACATTTGACGAAGTTTATAGATGGCATCTTTTTTTTAATATAACCTTTTAAAATTAGTGATATATATATATACTGATGTGAATTGAATGGACCGCATCACTTTAAAAACACTTATGAGTTACACATTCCTCAAAGATGCTGCGGATATGTGAGTGTTTAGCATAAACGTTGTTCAAGGTTATAGAGTATTATTGTCTGTGGAAAAACGATATTTATTGTTAAATCATAGTATAATTTTTTAATAAAAGCATGGCTCTTAATTATACGAAGAGTATTATAATAAGATAATTATGATTCGTCAATTATTAGTTTCAGATATATTTGCACTTACACATACTTCACACTTGCTATAAATGTGCCAAAATGTTAATGAAACTTGAATTATTTTTAATCAAGCTGGTCACATTGCTACTTAACATTAATGTTTGATGTTAAAACATAACTTAGTCTTATCATTTTTTATCGATCATACATTATAAATATTAAATATTGTATGAATTGTGATTGTTGTATGAAAAGATGTATAAATAACATTTGATGGTTGCTGGAAATAATGATGGCTAATAATTTTGGTGCCTTTTTCTCCGCAAAAGATTACCAAAAATTAGAGGGTATTCATTGCTATTTTATAACCGTCCAAATTGTCTATCATTTACAAGTTTTGGAAGAAAAAACCTTATATATTTCAGTTTCATAAGATTTACATAATGTATGAAAAAACAATGGTTTTTTCTTTTCTAAAAGAGACTTCTTTTTGTTGATCTGTATCGGATGAACAATTCATATTCATATGGCCGTAATTGAATTTTAACATCCACATATATTGCTTTTTGTACTGATGGTGATATTTTTTATAGTTCATCTCCTGAACTAAAATCACCTGTTATTAATTTTATTTCTTAACTATCACCTCTTACTATCATGTATTCCGGTTCATCACAATACCATTCAATAAAACAAGTAATTCAAATTCCACAATAAGATTCACTTCATTCTTTAAAAGTGATAAGAGTAACAACATTTTGGTGTCTATTGTATTTATATTACAAAGCATCATTGTGACAGGAGTTGAAATTAATATTTCATATAGAGATACATGTTGTGTCTATTTCATCATAATGCATTATTATATATTCTCGATTGTTATCTGAAATATATGATGTTCATTCAGGTCTATATATATATATATTTGTTATAATTTTTTGCATGCACATACAAGACGTGGTCTCTTGTTTATGATTTGAAAACACTGTCTGTATTGTACTAAATATTCTTGCCTATATTTCTATTATAATTTGAAATTCGAGATTGTATTTCAATAAGCAGCAGTTCATCACATTATTATTGGAAACTAAATCATTACAGTCTTGTAATTGTGTGGTTCCATAAGGAACAAGCACAAATCTACAGTACATACTTTAAAAGTTTTTAATCGTATAAGTGTTTGTCGATTTTAAAATATTACACAAACTCAAATCAATTATCAACGTACAAAGAAAGTATGGTGTAAAACTTATTAAATAATATATTTTTGCAATTTTGTAATTTTATTTCTAGTCTAGTAATGCCCGGTTTCTGAAGCATTTTTAACTGTAGTTTATCTGTTTAATAGCGCTATCGGTTCGATAACTTGTCAAATTGGGTTTCTGAATACAAAATGACACGAGAAATGTCAGTCTACGTCTCATTCTGTATTCAGAAACATTGACAGTTAAACGCCGCTTGTCTTATGGATAACGTTATTGAATCAATAGCTATTGATAGTTTAACTGACGGCTTCAGAAACCGGGCATTAGTGCTTCCTTATTTTGAAATTTAAAAGTACAGCTAGGGTTGCCACCCGTACATTTTAATAAAGTATTGTACGTTATTTCAGGTAACAATACCTAGGTATATAGGTATATTTATATATAGGCTAGGTATATAGGTACAATAACAATAAAGTACACGAAAATACTTTATTTGGCATGATTTGGTTTCTTTGGGGTTTGAAAGTTTATTTACATAAATTCTTTCGTTAAGAGAAATCATCCATTGCTCAATCGATGTTGCTACTCGCTGACGCCACATCACCTAAACACTCGTTTAACAAATATTTCTGAACGCAACTTAACATCAAATGTCAACAATGTCACTGTCATTAATTTTTGTTTTTTTTTTTTCCGTATGGCGTCTGCCTATGTAGGCAATTTCGCCAGTGTCAAGTGTGACAAATACACGGTTTAAACTTAATTGCCAAATATTCAGTATAAAGTAGATTAATCCAAAATGGCACGACACAGAATAATCACAGAAGACACACACATAATTTTGAGATATGGGTACCACAGAGATAATATATAATGGTATGTTGCAAATCTTGTGAAAATGTTTTAGCGTGGATATCATAACCAACACTTATAGCATTCTTAGCATATACATCCCCAGAATTCCACAATGACCAGGAATCCAAGCTAAAACTACTTCTAAGCCAAGGTAGTGGCAATTAAATAATAGTTCTCTGGTCTTTAAATTTAAGGGAAAGTTTGACGTAGATCGGATGGGAAATTTAGAAATATCCTGCAAACAACTTCTACAATCAGAAAAAAATATTGTTCTATTTAACCCGTGTGCCTCAACATATGCTACCGCTTCAAAAAGGGCTATTGACTCAGCAGAAAATACAGAAGATAAATAGGGACATTTAAAACTCAAGATAATTTTAAATTTTGGAATCCATACAGCAGCACCGGCCTTATCTGTTACTTGAGATCCATCGGTAAATATAGTGAGCCAGTTACTCCATTCATTATTCATTATTGTATTAAACAATTGATTTGCACGAGGATTATTTTTTTCTATACCAAAATTAAATATAATATTTGGGGAATAAAACAAGGCATCATACTTTATACTAAAAATGGGATTACGAGAATATCGTAGGATTATTAGTAGTATTATCCATTGATAAAGGAAGTCGTTCAAGGCTTTTTATAAGACATGGAAGATTTTTATGGGACCAATATGTGGATGAATGTATTCTCTGAGAAAGATTGATTAATTTGGGAATTAGTCGATGGTTAGCTAGGTAGATGGATTTATATAGGAACCGGTCAGAAAGGAATTGTCTACGTATGTATAATGGAGGCTCATGGCATTCTACTTGAAGAGCAATTACCGGAGATGATTTCATAGCACCTGTAATTATCCTTAAACATTTGGACTGTAATTTATCTAATTTATTTAAACAAAATTTGCTACACGGTTCCAATAAAAATGAGCCATAATCAAAGTAACTTCGAATTATGGCATTGTATAATAACTTTTGAGTATAGGGGTGAGCACGCCACCATACCCCAGAAAGAGCCCGCATAATATTTATATTTTTTTCTACTTTAAATTGTCACAATTTCTTGTGTGTTTCGTGCGAGGCGGTTTCAATACAATAACAATAAGATTTAAAGTTTTATAGATTTATGCTTAATAATAATGAAAAAAATGTACTTTATTTTAATATTATGTACTCCTTTTCCTACCAATGTGCTTTATCTGCAAAAAAAAGGTGGCGACCCTAATTATAGGGTCCGAATATACTAGCTTCTCGTGTACAAAATTTTACCATGAACGGTTGATCCATAAGTTACATTCGGACATAAAAACAGCTATGTAGATCGACAACATACTTTTACGACACATTCGATCCTTTATAAGACGTAAGTAAAAAAATTCTGAAAGAAATTAAATTAAATGCAAACCAACCCGGGTCATTATTGTCGTATCGCGCTTCTCATGGCTATTTACCCGCGCGCTTGAGATTGTAGACGTAGTGTCTTCGCGCCACCGCTAGTCTGCCTAGAGAGCCCATCAGGTATGTGAGATGAATGGAAAAGAATCGACTAAATAAAAATCGATTTTTCTTTATTCAATATTAATCGAGTTTTCAAAAATATATTTTAATTCTGCTAAAAAAAACGATTACTGAAAAAAAAACATTTTTATTTAAAAATCTACTTGCTTTTCATATTCCAATAATAAACCGATTTGTAAAGTCATAATTTTTATGTAAATTGTATTTTAAATTACTTTTTTATTGTGCGATTTTTTTTTACTATACCATGAAATTTAGAATTACGATGTTGTGAAATTAATAGCATAATACGTCACCTTGAGATGTGGGTCTTAAAAAAATCAGCCGAGGGGTACGAATAGGCCATTAAATAAACGAGGGAATTAAAGAAAACAAATATAGAGGAAATAAAACAGAGGGAATTAAGTTTACTATAATTTTGTGGGTCAAATAATTTACGGGATAAAATGAGAAACAAAAGCATTTCTTAATTGTAATATGAATATACTCAAATTCATAGCAATTTGCTATGATAAAAACAAGTCTTGCTGATTACGATTCCTTTTCACTAAAAGGCACACCTCCACACCTTTATTTTGACTCTGAGGCGACAGTTCGCTTCTTATGCAAATAAATCTTGTGCTGTATATTAATCGTTAATAGATTTTAATTTTAGTGTGCCTTCTTTACGTATACAATATTGACTTAAGAATGGCATTGTACGTTTCGTACAAAAGGTCTGAATTCTCGTTAATTGTTTAATTAACTTAAAGATGAACCTTATATCTTTTTATTACGATGTATGGAGCTCGACGATCGGAAAATAGTGTATTCTTAGTCGATATCCATAATACTAATAAAATATTTTCTCAGCTCTAATTGGGTAACGAATACATTATTAGTTGAACAGCGAATAATTGCTAATTTAAAATATATATTACACATCTTACTTTAAGGTTCTCTATTGATAATAAAGTTATATACTTTCATTTTATTATCTTGAAATACGATTTATCTTAAATAATTTAAATAAATAAATAGATTATACTCTCCGACGGTATGCAACACCTCCATTTAGTATATTCTTATTTCTACTACCATTGAACATTACATAACTGGGCAATAAACAATTATAACACGATTTATATGGATCATGTAAAATGAGAACATACAACCGAGCTGTCGTGGTTGTTAAACATGATTAAGTACTAATTGAGTATAAACATGGGGAATTACCCATGATTATGATTGACAAGATACATTTTTTTAGCACTTGCATTTCCTCCGCGGATTTAGTTCCACAGAGCGTGGTTTGATGACGACCTAGTTAAAATATAGGAAATCATAATTTCGTATTCCCTTATTTGCTCCTTATAAACTGGATTATCGGTGTTTTTAATAGGAGAAAACAGATTTATTCTTATGTAGGTTACGTTATTTTTTCCTTGTACATATCATATTTGTTTGTAATGTCTGAAAATGGTGACAGAGTTAGGTAAATTTAGAGAAATCTTCTAGATTTTATAATCATTGTTTTACGACAAAAATAAACTATAGGAACATGGCAGTGGTATATACAGCTTGTAAAGTATACAATTATTTTCTCCATAGATAAAATAGAGGTAAAAGTTTGTGGAATAAAGGCTACCTGCAATTTCTTCTTTAACCAATATGGTACAAGTATAGGGTAAAATGAAATAGCAAATTTAGAATTTTTTTCTGTGACAGAACAAATTTCGCAATTACCACAGATTACGAATTACGATTAAACATTGGATAAGACATAACGAAACTGTGTAATAAGAAAATAAAAGAAGTCTTGTAAGTTTTCCAAAATATTTATTATACCAAGGTTTTCTTTTAACAATCCATGCACCTAATGGTACTCTGAATTTGTGTAAATAACATTTATACTATATAAACATCTCAATGAGAGGTAGGTTCATACAATATACTCGTAAGTACAAAACAAGAAGCTAAATGTGTAAACTTCCTTACAAACAGTTAATGAAAACAAAAAAAAAATAGAAACTTCAGACTTCATACATGTGACGAATGATAATATGTGTTTAAAGTTTATATATCCTAAGTGCAGAAATATATAAAAAAAAGTAAATCAGTAGAAAAAAAAATAGACAGAACAGTCATGAGTACTAACTACTATTTATTCACTTAAAACGAGTAGATTATGCATGTTAATAAATAGCATTTATAATAACAACGAAATACAATACCTACATACCTATAGTAATAAATCCCACTACTTTTGATGTACAAAACTGTAAAAGGTAAAATATGATCAACAATTTCTTTATAAATTTATATCTATATTTATCTATTATTTGCAGTTACAAAAACTTGTTAGCTACTCAATTAGATAGATAGAAGATAATCAAATTTATTTAGAACCTTACAAGTTATTATATAGAAGTACAAAATAGTAGGCTTACGGATGCAACTATCATATTTCGAGTGTTGTCATTATGCGTGGGCATGTATTAATCACCTAGTGCACATGGAGCAGCGCCCTCTCATCATAACCGTGCACTGCGCACCACTCACTAATCGTTCTGTTACACCGTTATAAATTTAAGCTACAAACATTAAATAGTTAATCACGATAATAGTTCACATTTATCGAACAGATAGTTATTCACAACATCTATAAGTAAACGTTTATTTTTATTTTATTTTTATATAAATGACTTGTGACTGTTGTGTGAAGGCAACTCGAGTAAGTTCATAACGCGGGTATTCACGGGTTCACAGGTTCACAGGAATTGGTATATGACCGTGTATAGTATTGTTTCTGCGTGTGGTGCGGTGCACGTGGCACAGTTGAGGGTGTGCGAGGGCGAGGCGGTCACGTCTAGCCCCGTGAGGTCCCGCTAGCGACGCGCACCGAACTCGACCGCGTCGTCCTCGGTGATGTCGCCGTGCCGCCACAAGTTCAGCCGGCAGCTCTTGGCGTGATCCTGAGCGGCGCGGTACTCGCTCCTCAGAGTGGACAGCCTGAAGTCGCGTACAGCATCCAACAGCACCAGACCTTCCTTGATAAGATTCTGAAAATTAACAAATACATATTACCGCTCAACCCGTGTCGTCTATTACTCTGTTACATGTTGTAATAAATAACCACATCTAATATAGATACCACAAAAAAATTAATTCTCTGTAAAGTCGGTTTACGGACGACCATTTTACGTGATAACGTCATAAGAAAACACTGATGAAAAATTGCATATTTCTTGCAGCAATTGTTGTTCTAAAAAACAATGGAAACCACATTAACATTTCAATTCACTTTATAAACAGTTGACTAAACAGTTCACGTGTAGGTTGTGTGCTGCCGCTGTTTCTCTTCTACTCAGACACAGCTCAGGCGGAACGTGACAGTAAGTTATGCTTTTACGTAGGTGCAGCCGGCGTTCATAGATTTATAAGACGTTATCACCTCAAAAATTATGAAATATATTATACCAGATTTAAGGTTAATGAATTACATTACTGTGCTCACATTGGTGTAGGTCTATGTGTTGTTTATCAAACGTTACAAGTCTACAAGCTCACAAATTACAAGTCTGTTTACGCTTTGCCACACACAATGTACCTAATTGAAAATTTTTATTTGTAAGTTTTCTTTTTTGTTGTTCTTTTTATATTTATTTGTTTAGATTGTGTGTATTAATTGTAGTAATAATTAAATTGTGTGAGGTAAATAAATGTGTTTCTTTCTTCTTTCTTTCTTTGTGTAAATGTAATTATAATCATCTAACCTTACTTCCTAAGCGTAACATGAAGAATAAACAATTTTTTAGAAATTGTAAATTGTGTTTACCAAATATTTTCACAAGACATGTAGATTGTATATACTTGTATTTTTAATTTACAAGATTTTATTTCTTTCTCTATCGCAAAATGATTTTATAGCGTAATGCATTTATAGTAATAACTAGTCAAGTTAGAGGTAAAAATAAAATGTTTTTTAAAATAATTGGATTTTGTATATAAATAATCTATTGTATAACCTATTGTATTCATTTCATAAATGATCGTTTAGAGATTTAATATTTTTTTATGCATGTATAAAAAAAAATAGATGGAGCAAATCATTTCCGACAATCACTTATTTTGTTACTTTACGAATTACCTCGCAAAAAAAATCGTAATCTGGCTCGAAACTTAGGTTCCTAAATTATTTCGTGCTAAAAAATACTTTATTTAATGCATCTACCGATAAAACATATAGAGACCAAAAAATAGTACAATTCTAACGTTATATTTATAACATCTGAGCCAATGGAAAGTCTCCAACTTTGTCATAAAAAGTTACAAAGATATTTATGGTATAAAATATAAATACATGTGTTGTTTTAATAAATGCGTTTTTTTTTTTTTTTGTAAAAATAGGCCAAGTTAATTATTTAATTTTTATTATTACTAAAGAATAACATACATTATTATTAAGGATTTTTATTTATGTCTGAGTTTATATGACATAATAATAAGAAAGTATAGTAAAATTAAAGAAACTTAAACAATGTTGATTATTACAAGCAACTTTAATATCAAGTCAAGCTTATTAAGTTTCTTATTCTTCAAATCTTTTATTAACTAATTTGGTTTGACAATGAATCCTCATTACACCGACATAATTGTGGTCTAAATCAATGGTTCTCAACCATCTGTCAAGTGTGTCGAGAAATTTACAAACTCACTTTCATGTAAAAATTCATGTCAAAATTTTGCATGTAAATATTGTAAGGGTATAAGTTAGTTAGTTGTAGTTTAAAAGGAATATGTTACTGCGTCGTTAAATAAAACAGGTTGAGAACCGCTGGATATAATACAGAGAGGCTACGGAGTACATAAGAATAGCTTGTATTACCTTGCCGATGTCAACATTGTTTGATGGATCGACGAGGGTGACAGCTGGTGGGGCGCCGCGTATCTCAACATTTAGGAGGAGTTTCTTTCCAACAGTGTCGGAATAGAACGCGGAAACCGCTTCCATTCTATCATCAGAATCCGATGGGTACTTGACGCAGCATAGAACGTATTCATGAGCATATGGCGGTTCCGTTTCTGTACCAGCTGGTAGCGGAGCCAATCTCATAACGTCAATGGTCTGTGAAGTGTACATGTAAATCTTAATATAATTGCTGACACGTGGGTAAGTAGCAAATATTAATTAGAAATAAAATGTGCAATGTTACCTACCTCTCGATTTCCATAATCGAAGTAAAAGACGTGGACCATTTTGGACTCGGTGATTTTTTCAATTCTGGCTCTATACCATTGGTTATCAGCTGTGAAACGGGCGGCACATATGTTGCCTCTCCTTGGCACGTAAGATCCAGGAAGCGGAGCATTATTTTTGAATTCCTGATGGATCTTTTCCATTAAACTTTCTAATCTACTACCCATTTCAACATTTTGAGCATAGAAATTGCCTTCAGGTGTAACTTCGGTAATAACAACTTTTTCATATTTAATTGTTCTATCTTGTACAGTTGCTTTTTTTTGTTTCTCAATCTCCTTATCCTCTTCAACATAATTCTGCCAAATACCGATGCGTTGCTTGATGGCATTCTCTTCAGCACTTTTAATTGTGCGTGCAAACTCCGAAGACTCAGCTGTGTGATGCATTGAGGCATATCCATGTTCTACCAATGCAATCGATAAATTTTCATTGTCCACCCACAACCAACCAATGAAATTACCAGCTTTGTCCATTTCTTCAATGGTAACGATGACGTCACGCTGAAGGCATTTGTCTTTAGTAAATTGCAGGGCATCCTCTCCGAACGGTTCAGCTTCTTGCATCCCGCCTCCACTCAAAGCTGGTCTGGCGCCTCTCGGGCAATTGATGCCAGCGAGAAGGAAAGTAACAATGACAGACTCTTTTGGAATGTACAAGCGCATACGAGAGCCGCTGGCAATGAACTCAACGGTAGCCTCGGTCTTTTGTGCTCGTTTCAGGAATGGGAAAAATTTCTTTGCTTTCGCTGAATCACCACTTGTATCTTGAACACGGTGGGTGGGGATATCTTTCTTGGCATGAACGCCGAGACCAGCCTTTGCCGCTTTTAATTCAGCTTCAAGTAATTTATCATAATGAGAACTACGTTGATCATTATCGTTTCTGTATCTTACTAATGTTGCATAGCCTTTAGCAACCAACGATTCTGCAACATTTCTGTGGGAAAATAAATTAATATGGTAACATGGTATGTGAATCACGAACAACAAATAATTTTAACAGATTAATATACATACGTTCCACCCATCATTACTGTGCAGCATATTTTTTCAGGGAAATTGTCTTTAGCAGGTTGGATGTAGTCCACCGTCACATTAACTTTCTTCCCGATGAGCTTTTTCCTTAGGGATTCACGAGCTTCAAACATCCATGGAATATCGTATAAAGGTTTAAATCCTTTTGGTCTCGGTGTCTGTTTGTTATCTTCATCTACATTGTTTCTGCATTAAAATTATATTAATTATAATCGAAATAATAGCGAGACATATTACACTCATTACTTTGTTAAAATGTTGATAGAACTGAATTTTTAATTAACACTCACTTTTCACGTGGTGGTCTAATACTGGCTAAGAAAATCTTCTTCTGAACATTATTAGCCAATTTAACAACGAGCGCATCACCGTTGACGACTTCCATCACGGTCGCTGTAAACTCTTTATCCTTTGCAGCAATTATAGGAGCGTTACTAACGTAATTAGCCCAAATGCGCAGTTTCGAATCTTTAGCTGCACGTTCAGCGCTTCTATATGTGGAAGCACCTGAAACCAACCCACAACTCCATGACCACTGTAATATGCAAAAACTGATGTGCTATGGTTTATCCATAAATATATTTAAGGTGCATCGTTTTATTAAGTATAACAACAATAGTTTTTCACCTACCAGATTTCATTACAGCAATTGACCAGTCTACGCATCTAGCAAAACCTTGTCGCAGCAGTACTTCAGCAATGTTGCCTAAAGGATGTAATATGGTGCCCACAAGGTTATTGTTGTTTACAGATTCTAGAATAACCTCAACATCTTTTTGGAGCAGTCTTGATTCCAAGAAAAAGCGGGCCTCTTCTGCATAAGGCTCTGATTCCCCATCTTGTTTGACAGAGGGACACTGTAGCAAGATAGCATAATTAATTATGAATGAAAATTATCAGTTGCATATATATGAATGAAATAGTGTTTATACTCTATTATTATAATAGGATCTTTTTTCTTTATGTTTGATAATATTAAGTACAGTGTGTATTTTCAAATAAAAGACCATAATCAAGTTGAAAATGTATTTAGAAACTGAAATATTCCTATTTATACAAATTTACTGTTTTTTTTTTTTAATTACCTCAGAAATGAGAAAATGAACAAAGAATAACAAAGTAATTATTTTCATAACGATTTTTACAACTATGATGGTTCTATTCTATGTGCAGCAAATTTATTTATTTCGCGATAGTTTTTTATGAACACAACACGAAGTTTTAAGTCCGCCTGACTAGCTACCGCCAAGCACCTGTTGGTATGTTCCAGCAGCTTGAGAGCCAGTCTCCCTCCACGTTTAACGTGACTACCATTTTAGACCACATCATCATTTAACATCAGATGAAATTGTGGTCAAACGCTAACCTATAAAGTATATTAAAAAAAAAACACCAGACACATTTCATTAACAGCATAGTAATCTTAAACCTTACTCATTTCATTAAAATATTCAATAAAAATGAATATTACTTACTCTAATTCCAGATATCATTAGCGTCACAGGGGTGTAGTCTGGCAGTATACAAAGACGAACAGTGGAGCCATCACGGACATATTCAATAATGGCCTTCACTGGTTGCAGATTAAATTTGTTTACGAATGCCTTCGGATTTTCAATTGTCCACTTAATTTCCCGGACATGTTTCTGTATTGGAAATTAGAATGAAGTTAATGATATCGATTTAAATTATACATTACAGTTTTTATTAATTGTTCTTAAGCAGCAGAAAATAAATAGAAATACTAGCAAAAAATTCTTTAGTAACTTTTATCACTAATCCGGACCTAACATTGAAATATAATATGTAAATCAGAGATTAGATTCATAATTCTTATAGATACAATATACAAACAAATTATGGTTATACACTTAAATTTAATTAAAAATATGTTTTCACCTGCGCATCTGTACTCCAAATCCCTTTGCCTTGCGATTTTGCAAATTCTTCAATTTCCACCAGTTTCTTCAGCTGCGGTATATTTCTCACTCCTTCTCTGACTTTGGCCAATCCTTCAGCCAAGAGAGATTCTACAACATTTTCATCCTTAGTTGGATCCTTGCCAGCCCACACAGTGCCATACTCTCTAGTGGCTGAATTTGGTGGCTTGCCAGCGGTGAAAATAACTTCTTTGCCGATAAGTTTCTTCCTGAGAAATTCGCGGGCTTCCCATGCGAATGGCTCATCTTTTGACTCAGTGTCACTAGAAAAATATAAATCATGATAAAATGAAAAATTATGACACCAATGAATTCCAACCAATTCACTTATTCATACCATAAATGTATGAATACAGAATATCAAGCATAAAAATGAATTATACATTAACAGATCATTTTGAAAATCAGATTGTAAGCAAATTTATACATATACTGAATCTAAACATAGCTCTGAATTTTCAATTTCTTTAACAAAACCATATATTTCCATTTAAATAATAAAAAAGTGAATTTAAATCTCACAGTAATTATTATATTTAATAATAATTCTTTCCAAATAAAGTTTTTGTATATAGTTATTAAGACCCAAGTAAATGATTATAAACTAGACCATTATCATTTTGTATTATAAACTATAGTTAACCCTGTTTTTATATTAAAAATTCACAACTAATGATGATGATATATAATGAAAAACTTAAATGAAAAACATCCAACAATCAAAATAAAATAATAAAACTCGACAAAGAGATGTGTTTTAAAAGAGTGATAGATTTTCTATCAAGTTTAAATGCAACTTTGTAGTTTTAGTGCCTGTCTATTTTTACCATAAAATGTCTATGCTGACATTATTATGTATTGGTTCAAAGGCTACATTAGCAAGATATATTGGCCCATTGCTCCCACTCAAACTCAAACAATTTTAATTAGGTAACAAACCTCTTGTCTAGTTTAAAATTGCAGTAGAGATGGATCAGGACTTCAGGAATAAATGTTATAATTTGAACAATCTAACCAAATTAGACCTAAAGAAAATAACTCCTTTGATTTTACAGATAGGTACAGCGTTTCTTCATGTTCAATCCACATCAATTTTAAAATTCATGAACAAACAAGGTTATTTAAACTTATGAACTTCTGTACAATATTTCCATACATTTATTTTAATACCATGCATTTCCATTGGTTGCAATCTTGAAAGGAATATATTTAAGATCACATACTAAAGTATTGTATAGCAGGAAAAGGTTATTGAAAATTGAGATATACTTGTAAGGCTGTCTCATATGTTTATTCTTGGTTTTCGTGAGTATCTTTTAGCTGTATGACATGTATGCTCAATATCGATATATCTCTTAACTGACATTTAAACATCTGAAATTAAATCCAACCTTTATCTATTCTTTGATGATATTTCCGAGTATGCAAAATTTGATTTACTTCCAGTTTATAAACATGGTTGATAATTCATATTATTTTTCTAAGCATAAAGGTAACAGCAATAAGATTATAATGTATGTTTCTTGTACACATTGAATCAGTATCATAGATTTTTGTTATTATAATATCCCCATCAGTAAGTGCCATACAATGATTGTAACTTGTTCTATATAACTACGCAACTTATCAGTTTTTACGTTAAAGGACCCAGATAAATAATGTACTTGAAATATTCGTTGCCATGATCACTAAAATCAAAAAATTTCAGAGTCGCCAATAAAATTCACTTCATTTATAATTAGCTGCACTTGTGACCTCTTATCGATATAAATGGAATAGCAAATATAAAACGTTGAAGTATTATAATTGAAGATATATGCACAAAGAGCTTGTTTATTTTACTAATATGAGAGAGTTGAAAAGCAATTAACACTAAATGTCCATACTCCTAATGTACCTGGAAATCAACTAATGAAGTACCATAATTTGAATTTTCTATGAAATATACAAGACTTTGAAAACTTGTTAGACAATTTTAAATAAATTGTAGCCTATAATTATCTTGATTCAAGATACACTCAAGTTATTTATGAAATCCGTATAACAGCTATACTCAGCTGATAGTTTCAAAGATTAGCATTTAAAACAATGTTTTTAAAAACAATCTTAGTGTATAATCTTATTGTTAAGTGTACACTTCTTATATCACTCACCATCAGTATATTGCAAATATTCTCAACATACTGACAGACATTTCTATAGTTTTATTATAGTATAGAACATCAATCAAATTTATAAGACATATGTTAGTATATATACTAGGTACATATTAGGTCCTAACATATGAAATTAACAATTTATGTGGGATAGGTTAAAAGGAAAAAAATATTATGAAATTATATATTTAATCAATTGAATTATGTAACAATATTATCATTGCTTTTCCGCCATTTTATAGGAAATTCATTAATACCATTGTGGAAGCGAGATTGAATAAAAAAATCTTTGAAGGCGGTTTTGTCTGAATTGAATTCTTTTCCTTGCAAGAAATTATCCGAATTCTGAAAATGTGGTGATCTGTGAAAGCAAGGTCCGGATGAGTATGATGATAGCAGAGACATTCCAGCCACAATTCCTCTAATGTAGTGACAGTCTGTTGTGAAGTATGGTGTCTAGCATTGTCCTGCAGTGGGCTAGGCGAGATTGACCAGTTTTCGTTATTTAATGGCTAGCTTTTCCATCATGGTTTGCAATTATTGACTATAAAGAAATGACGTAATCATCTGAAGGAATCATCAAAGGAAGATGTAATGTACCACGCGAGCACTGGTCTACCAAGCACTACGTTAAGTACCTTTTTCTGAGACAACTTTCGCTTGGGACTGGATTTGGTTGGTTCTCCTGGTTCAACCACTGTGGTGAGCCTTTTCAATTGTCATAAAGGATCCATTTTTCATCACAAGTAAAGATAAGATTAAAAATGTATTGTTTATTGTGAGGGTCGGTGTGCTTCTGTCAAGTCATGCAGGTACCAGGCATTTCTCGAGCTTCTTCACACTCCAATTTGTTTCAAGTGAATTAAAATTGTTTTACCACTCACACTGAAGTTTGGTGCTATAACTTTCGACGTTGTTTGCGATAAATCTGCATCCCTGATCAACTTTAATTCTTCATTGTCAACTAGGGATTCCATCGGTCCATGGGGTTTGTCCCGTAGTACAAAAAATTTCTGAATGAAAATGTTGGAATCAAAAACATACTGTGCTTTCTTTTACAGTAGCTCCCCCATACACATTATTAATCCATAGAGTTGTTTCTGCAGTGCTGATGCCACGGTAGTACTTGTATTTGTAAATAACTGGACATTTTAAATTATCCATTTTGCGACAAAAAATATGTGTAAGAAAAATCAAATAGCGCGAAAACAAATTAACTACTAAATTCGAAATACAAATACACAAGCTTAAATTTGAATTTGGAATTCCTAACCCAACACCAAATATTTGAAATCAAAGAGACCAATCTCATATTATGTAAGGACCTAATAGTATACAATTTTTTTACAAACTACAGCTTACAGTGGTAAGAATGACAAAAGTATTTTAAACAGATTTTTCATTATGCTTTTTATAATAAGAAATAATAATAGAAGAAAATAAGAAATAAAATGGCAAAAGTGATGTTTCCTCTTTTTTCTTTAATATAAACTAAATTTAACAGAATCTATTATGAAAATAATATCTTCACCTACCTCACTGGATCTGTGTCCTACTGAATATTTAAATGAAGTTGTATCATTGAAAGTCATAATTGAATTATTAGAAATTATATACTGATTTTATAATGAAAAAAAGTATTTTCAAAATCTTCAGGGCACTTTGCTTTATAAAATTAGAAAATAATGTATGAAAGGACTGAAAGGACATGAGGTTCACATAATATTTTGTATTACGTAAACTACTTAATTATCTAACAAATCCACTTGGTAAAAAACGCATTTGAAGTAAACAGAGTATTGATGTGTCAAAAACATACATTAAATATATTAAAAATGGTCTATATCGAGGTAATCCGTGAGAGAGTATTTTAAGAAAACGAAAATTACGACAGTTATATGCCTGTAAATTTAGAAATCACTCTTAGTAACACATCAGGCTAAAGATACCTACATACCTTAATCAAAGTAAAAGATATATATAATTATAATACTCGATAAAAGAAGAAATTTACATGGTACAAGAATGAGACTGACTAAAACATATAAATAGGACCTCCACTTAAAAATTGATTACTGAAACACATTTATCAAATGACTAGCGGCCCGCTCCGGCTTCGCATGGGTATAAAATATATGTCATTCACTGAAAAAATGATTAAAATCGTTCCAGTAGTTTTGATTTATTCATTATTGTCCGTGGCCCGCACACATTAAATTTGGTGTAACATCAAAAATAACAGTATATCTCCACTATTTAATTTATGTTATTATACATATAAACCTTCCTCTTCAATCACTCTATCTATAAAAAAAGCCGCATCAAAATCCGTTACGTAGTTTTAAAGATTTAAGCATGCATAGGGATATAGGGACAGAGAAAGCGACTTTGTTTTATACTATGTAGTGATATATTGAAATCATAACTAGTGGAGTTTTTACAAAACAATCCTTATTACAATTTGAAAGACTTTAAGAATAACAATTAAATAAATGTTTTGTGGTGTTATTTCAAATGATATATACCTGAAAAGAGTCTAATATGCTTATTTGCTTTCGTTACTCTCACCCAACATATAACTTAAATACAATAATACATTATTAAATAAATGATGTTTCATATAACATTACCTGTTATGTTATGAAAAATAAAGAATTATAATTATAAATTATTATAAATAACATGAAAAGTATAATATGTTGTGTTAAAATTTAAAAATAAAAAAATTGTATACTTTTAATATAAATTTTTATATACATTAAGATTTTTGTATTGTATATGTCTATGAATAAACACAAATAACAACCAACTACCTACTTCCAGATGATAAAATGAAAAAAAAAACAGTTCCTACTCACTAGTCAAGTAGTGTAAGAAATATAATTAAATTTTAGTGGGTACCCCAATTTTTTATAGCACAGCAAAGTGATGGCACTGTACTTAATAGTAAGCACTATCATGAGTCAACATGTAACTCTTCTGAGTTGTCCAACCACAGGGAGAAACCACAATGAGTATTCCACATGATATATTCAAGTTACCAACATTTAACGCACAGCAGAAAGTTGATCCATATAAAGGTAAAATCCATGCAAATATGATGAAAAATAAACACACAGCTAAACAAAACATATCAAAGAAACATAAAGTGTGAAAGTAAATAGGATAGAATCAAGATCATTTGCCATTAAACTGAACATTCTCTGTATATATATATATATATATATTGCTACTTTCACTTTTCTATGCTTGATTAAACATTTTTTAAAACTCTTGGTACGTCATAATACTGAACTATTAGCTTATTATTGGATAAAAGTTGCAAAGAGAAATACAGTTAATCCAAATGACATTTTCTTAGAGTATCTATCTGTACATGGTTAATGATTTGAAAAGCCAATTTTTGAATTTCAATATTGAATTTGTCATCAGCCCTAACTATTGGTGCATAAAATTTATTTTAATTACATTATAATTTACTGATTATTATTATTTAATTTTTATTTATTTCTTTTTTTATTATTAATAGAATTCCATATATACAGAAATTCATTTACGCAATTAAAATGTGTACTTATAGAAAATTTAAGATGTTCAATGTTTGATTTATATTAGTTAGTCATTAAGAATTCTTCTCATACCTACTTCTTAGGTATTTAGTTTTCTTACAGGTTGATCTTTGAAAATGATTACCATATGTTCATTTTGCATATGCCGCAAGATTTAATAAATTCACTGAACTGCTGCAAGCTACATGAAAACTTGTTACTTATATAATGATGAATAAAGACTATTCAGTGAAAGAAAATTACAAGACTATCGAAACGGCTTAAGTAGTAACTTGCTACTATTGCAGAGACTTAATCAATTGTTATAAATAAAACTGATCACTGAAATGAACAGTTAATATTTTAACATTTTCTAAATTGGGCACATTTTGGAACTCAAAATTTGTACATTGTGATATGGCAATTAACCAAATGTTTCATAAAACTAAGCATGAATTTACAAAATCATAAATCATGAAAGAAAGGAAACATATGCTACAATAATAGTAGAGATGTTTGTAATTCTTACTTGTTGATCGTCTTCTGGCGTGCGAGTTTCGGTGCGGTAATCCCAGATAATGTAATCGTTTTCTCGGGAGGTGGACCCCCTTGCGGCTGTTTTCTGATGACAACCGTATCTCCCGACAGTATCTGTTACGCATAAAATACGAATAGAGTATTATAACAAACATTTTTATCATAATTATTCATAAAAACGCTTCGACTTACAAAAATTCACCGTCATACCCACATACAAAAAAATCAATTTAAGTCTTAAAGAATCTTATTGAAAAATACATTATATCAAAAATGAATAATTTGGCCCATCCTATTCACTTATTGTATATGCGATGGGGTGCCAACGAGGCAAACTACAACAAATCGGCACGAGGCAATACGGCCAATAGTGTTTATGAAAAAATAAAAATAAAACATTATGTATTACCTGCTTCACTATTCCGATTTTGTAAGCAGGCGCTGGTGCTGGAGCACTCATTTTTAATTAAATGAAATCTGCTACCAGAGTAAATGAAAGTAAAGTTAAAAATTACTGATGAACGGTAGGTACACCTAGTAAGACTTGGCGAAACGTGGCGGGTTACTAGTGTTACCACTTAAAAATATTCGTATGTTCGCAGATAATATATAGGCGTAGAAAATTGTTTATTTATTCTCGTTAGACACACCGCTTGTCAAATTTAATGCAGCTTTAGTATTTATAAATAAGGAGAAATTTTGTCTCAACGTTGTGTTGCGGTTTTGGTAAATTCTTTGACCATCATTTTTAATCGATCTGTATACGAGGCCTTTTGCGTAGAGCTGGAAGAAAGCCTTTACTGAGCCTATTCAGAAAGACGATTGAAACGTTATAATATCTTAAAATAAAATGTCATTGTAAAAATTGTTTTATTTCAGAATCAGGATTGAAAAAGACTTCATAAAGAAATAAGTGTCATGGTTAAAATATAAATTAATAAAATCATGGTTTTAAAAGTATAATGATAGTTTATGAATTTCATAGGTTTCTAGTTACATAAGAGTCATCTTATAGTATAACTGATTAGTATAGAAACACCCGTTACAGAAGAAAGCATATTTCATGTGAACATCAAGTGATTTTTAGAATCTAATAACAAGATTGCATATTTGAATGGCAATTTTTTTTTCTGGTTGTCTGTCTACTTCTGTTTTTTCTTTAGTACCTAAGATTATAACTTGAGTAAAACTGAACTGATTTGGATTTTATTGGAGTGAAATATCTTATGGGAGAGCTTTGAAATTCTGCTACGCAACCTTTTTGTGTGATGAAAAGTGGTTGGGGTAAATATAGTGTCGGGTAGATGTTGGCCATATATTTTATGTTATTTACAAATCGATTTTTATCGGAAAGAATTCCATCTCTAACGCGGATACAATTTCACCAATGATACGTGGATAGAACTATGAACGATGGAAATTGTATCAAATATATTCTTATCTATGGTACCAACCATTTTTTTGTATCCATTGTATAAAATAAAATACATATAATAAAAATAAATATAATAAAAATGAAGTGTCTGGATGTAATATCAAAATAGCGACTTTTTACTGATTGGATATGAACGTATACACGATACTCATAACAAAAACACAATTTTTAAAATTGTTGTCTGTCTGTTTGTTCCGGGTAATCTTCGAACCGGCTGTACCGATTTTGACAGAAATTTCACTGACGGATAGTTAAAATTACAGCGGGTGACATAAGCTACTTTATTTTAGACTAGCTGTCATCCGTGGCATCGTCTAGTACTATCTCCTAAACGATTGGGCCTATTTTCATGGGACTTTTATTGACAGATAGCTAACGTTATAAAAAGTAATTAAATCTTTTTTATTTTGGACGAGCTTTTACCCATGGCTTCGTTTGCAGTACAAATTCAATATGTTTGAACCATTTTTCACGGAACTTTCACTAAAAGGTAAGTGATCTTATAAGAAGTAATTTACAATTATAAAAAAAACGCATGCGGAGCTGCGGGTAACAGCTTAGTTCTAATTAAATTAGGATGATAATTTTGACAGCTCACAATAGGTAGGGATGAGGTAGTGTATAATCAGAAAAGATAATTGTTTATTTTCTCATAGAACTTGGAATCAATAGTTGTATGGCTATGTTGTATGTCTTATAATTTAATACAAACTGTTTTTGGTGTTCAATTAATAAATGTATGTTATTAATTCCGTTTATTTTATTTTCGTAAGCTTTTCATTAAAAGTAACAACAAAATATTATTTTTTCACGACAGTTCATAGATACTTTGTGTATTTGTCAGATTTATTTCGAATAATATTTTTTTTGAAATTGGCTTGATCTAATGTTTGAGTTAGGTTTTCTGTTATTATCGAATAAAATATTATTTTACTGGACTTTTTAAGGAAAGGAAAACGAAGCTTAATGCCGCGGGACATTTTTACAAAACTTCTACGGTATTGTAGAAACAAAGAATTACTTTAGGCAGTACAGTTTAAAAAAACAATAAATCATAAAGATTTTAACATTAACAAGAATGAGATTAGCACTCCATTATAGCTACAAAACAAATTATTTATAATGTTATACCTTATCATATTTAGGATGATACTTTCCACAGCTCACGCCTATGAAGAATTGTATATTTTTAGTAATATGTATTGCAGATAATGTTGCACTTCACTGTTTGCTATTGGTATTTATTTATTATTCGTGGTGTAATACTATTTATATTGAACAACCACAAACTATATTTTATTATTTGTCAATATTAAAATCATTTGCAATCTATCACGCAGTGATTTATAAAAAACCATTACTTTTTGTCTTGTCTTGTTCGTGGCTCTTGTCATGAATATCAATTCCTGACCAGTTAGAGATCCTATGAGAAAAATGTAAACATCTCGAAAACAGCGAATCGTCATTTAAAAGTAAACAAATCCTCCTCTCCCTTTAGGAAATTCCGCGTCAGAAAGAAAAGTTTTATGAAAATAACAAGTTCTATACGAGTAATAGTAATAGTCGATAAGTGGATAGATTAATTTTCAGTCATACTACCTCATCCCTATTGTAGCCTATAAAAGTGATCATCCTTTTTTTTCGAACTGGCTACACTGTTAACCTGCAAAGTTTTACCGAACTGCGAAATTATCATCCTAAAATTGACCAAGTATAGTTTTTACAATCCTATAAGTATTGAGTACCTATGTGTCTGTTATTACAATAAAAACATTATTTTGTAATTCATAGATGACGCTAAACCGATTATTTTAGTAGTTTTAAATATGGTACATAGATGGAACTTCACTACGATAAGTAGGCGGTCCCACTACTAGTTTGTAATTATTTGTATCCGACATTATCTTTAGCACATTTTACCGATAAAAATATGAGACTTCATAGTAAATACTATGGTGTGTAGAGGTAAAGAAAACCATCTATTTGTATGAAAATTTGTCTGTTAAAATGAGCTAAATTATAATAGCGTTACAGTAGCAACAGACTTCATTATTGTTCAATTATTTTAAAATGTTTTATAATAGTAAACACCCCAACATTACTAAACGTATTATATAATGTTCATAATGTTTTTATAATTTTCCCAAGTTTTTTTACAGCAGTTATTTTAAGTTATATTTACACTATTTATTCAGACTAATCGTACCGTTATTCCTATGCAAGCGCCATTTTGGAGAGTTTTGGATCTGTTATTTAGTCCTTAGAGGTGGACACTTTTTCAACATGTTCACCATATGGAATGGTTCTCCTTACTTTTACACTCCATAGTAAATACCTATAGATAACCATATACATACAATAACCCTAAATAGATAAAACGCTACAATAAATTGTTTAATTGAAAAATAATTTCGTGACTGGTGATAATATTTGCTATGCGAATAAAAATATTTTTGCTATCCTATGGAGACTTAAATAACCTATTCCTACAATCTTCTTATAATAATAAAGTGATAGGGTTCAGCCGTTATACGAATCACGTAAGAACTATTAGATAGATTTCGTTTTTTTTTGTTGCATTTTCTAGACACTTGGTCCTTATTTAAAATAGAAATATCATGATAACAAAGTTATTAAAGATTTAATAGGTGAATATATTTATAAGCACCTTGCGTTCAGGGACGCGATGTGTATTTTCTTTAATTATAATAATCATAATATTAGTTAGAAAAATAAGGTTTAGGATTGGAATTATTTTTCTGTATACAGTATTTGGTTTAAGTCTATCAAGCCACTTTCATTTCACCCCTAGACTATCCAAAGCCATAAAGTTTTAAGTTCTTCTTCTTTATTTTTTGGCTCCGTCACGGTTTGTGCACTAGCCAGCGTCAAGTAACAAGATTTTGCCAAGTAAGTGTCTTGTGATACTTATAATGTTCTAACAAGATGGTGGTTTCCTTATTAGAACTTCCCATGGAGTTTTGGCGGCATCTCAGAATGCATGCTCCGTGGTATTATTTCCCACCCACTTCACTTGTGCAAAATAAGCGAACTATATTATGTAAAACACCACCAATATTACAAAATATAGAGTCTAATAAAGCAAGATTATGAATAAAATATAAAAACCACTACATGACAGACCAAGATCCCGCCAAAAACTCCAAAGGTTAAAGTTCCATACAAACGAATGTAGACCTCATGAGGCACAGGTCAACGGACTGCTGGCAGTATAAGCTTAAACAATACTTGATTTATTATAAAACTTTTAATAATAACAAAGTATGTATTATAAAATTATAATTTTTATGTAAAATTATCGTTTCATTTGTAGAAACTTTTTTCACTAAATCATGAAAATTACAATGAAGGATGTCGTGAAATAAAAAAATAATAACATCACCCACCATTTTGAGATCTGGATCTCACATAATATTACTTTTACAACAAAAATAAACCGACTTCAATACCAAGAAACACTAAGGAAACAAGAAGCCACTAATAATAAAAAAAATAACTAAACTGTTATATTAATCAAATTAAATAATAAATATTAGTATATGCGCTACCTAATAATATAACTGAAGTCTACGCTAACGTAAATTAGTATCTCGTAGGTAGAAAAATGTATATACCCGATGCGAGAGTGGACCTAAACTTTCTACGTATATGCAATGATTTCGGGTTGGCGCAGACTTCAGATATATTATTAGGTAGCGCATATACTAATATTTATTATTTAATTTGATTAATGTAATAGTTTATTATTATATTATACACCTTAAGTAATGCAATTAGAATGCAATTTGATTACAGACAGTTAGAAATTTGCCACAGGTAACACCCATGCTGTAAGCCGTTAAGGAAGTTCCATTGATCTTCATATTCGGCTACGACAATTACTTGACCATAACGACGATACAGTAAGTGACTCAAATATCCGGATAGCGTATACAAGATTCGGCCGAGTATCGTTAATTTGCTCCTAAGAATTCGAGAGTTCCGTTACTTTGTCATGGATACCATAATCAGAACCTAACCAAACTCACATCAAACTACTCTTCAAGTACATCCTTTCCAATAAAAAATTAATCATCGAAATCGGTTGGCGTGATATTGAGTTATTAGTAGGTGGTAGAGCTACGCTGAAACTATGACTGGTTTCAGAATGAATGGGTCGGCTCGCCCGGTGTAGTACTACCCTCTCACAGAAAGCCGACGTGAAGTAACAGTGCTTGCACTGTCGCGTTTCGTTCGGTCAGTGAGAGCGCCGGAGGCCCACATATATTAAAAGGCCGGCAACGCACTTGCGACTCCCCTGGTATTACTAGTGTCTATGGACGGCGGTGATCACTTACCATGAAGTGACCCAACTGTTCGTTTGCCCCCTATAATATAAAAAAAAAAAATATTCGTTTTTTTTTTCGAACTGACTACTTTGCTGACCTGGCTAGGCCTCTACAGTTTCACCGGACTAGAAACTACCAGTTATTCGTCCACTTATCGCATACTTAATGCAAAATTAAGATTTGTACGGTTTACTCATGGATGCCATTGTCAGAACTGGACCAAATTGCATTGGGACCACATGGGAGCCCCAGCTTTCAAATAAAAATATCATCAAAATCGGTTTACCCGATCGAAATAAAAAAAAATACATCGAATTGACAACCTCCTCCTTTTTTGAAGTCGGTTAAAAATCAGCTGAGGCGTTAAATCTGCACATATAAACGAGACAGACCACAATTATTTTTTGTCATATAGACGGTCAGTGTTCTTCATATATTATAATCGATGTGTATCATGAAACTTGGAGAAATATAGGTACGAACAGAATTAAAGATGTATTAAATTAAATAAAGTACTGATTTATTTTATCTATTATATAATAGACGTAGTTCGGTGAATCTGTAGAGGCTCCAAGTTCAACAGGGTACGCCATTCGAAAAAAAAAAATAGAATGAATTAGAATTTAAACTCACACATAGTATTGTTTTTGTTACAGAATTTAAAATATTTACGAAGAAGGTCACTTCAGCCACGCAGCGATAGGGTTTTAAGGAGCGCATAGTTTTACTTAGGCATCTACGAGGAACCTAATATAAACCTTCGATATAGTTACACATTCATAGTTACATATTTTTTTTTATATTCATAGGTGCACTAAAATGTCTATAAGTGGGTATACATTAAGTATAATTTAAATACTAATTATGATATTTGAAAATCGAACTCTCTGGCTTCAAAATGCAGTTTGTTAAATATATTTTCGGAGTTTTTGGCGGGATCTTAGTTTGTCATGTAGTGGTTTTTATATTTTATTCATAATCTTGTGTTATTAGACTCTATATTGTGTAATATTGGTAGTGTTTTACGTAATATAGTTCGGTTATTATGCACAAGTGAAGTAGATGGGAAATAATACCACGGAGCATTCGTTTTGAGATGCCACCAAAACTCCATGGAAAGTTCTAACAAGGAAACCGCCATCTTGTTAGAACATTATAATTATCACAAGACACTTACTTGGCAAAATCTTGTTACTTGACGCTGGCTAGTGCACAAACCGTGACGGAGCCAAAAAATAAAGAACAAGAATATATTTTCACTTGTTTTTACATTTACGCGCCATTTTAAATATTCAACTCGTGAAAATTTTCATAGTATTATTTACTAAGATTTCAAGTGTAGTTTGGCAGTGTGCAAATTTTGGATACGGTCTTAATTGATAAAGACGCTAAGCCTAGAAAGGGTGTGGCTGTCAATTGCAATTGCCGGAAGATTCTAAACCTGAGGATAATGATTAATCAACATGGCTTAGAAAAATTCCTATTACCATGCGATGTTTTTTATAATTACTGGCAAATCCATTCACAAATAATATTGTCAACGTACCTATACAAATGTTAAATTATACATACTTTATTATTATTTTGAATACTACATCTAATTTAATAATCTATCAATAATAATTTATGGGAAAAAAAGAAATGGATTTATAAAAAAAAAATATGACGACTTCTTTTAGCGAGTAAAAAGGTTGTAATGGATTTCGAAGAAAAGACAAGTATGTGTGCTAATTGTCACGATGATCATTCCCACGTTGAGTTTACTATTCTATAGTTAGATATACTCATGCCGCGACAGGTATTTTTTTATTTATTACAGGCAGTCACACAAGCAGTAACACAGAGCGTAACACAAAGAGAGTATTGCATAAAATACAATATGGTTCTAAAAAAACCCCGTATCGAATTTTTTCGAATCGTTTGAATAATGACGTCAAACTTTCAGTTTTCCTCCTTTATTGAAATGTATATAAAACGCACCGAGGTGCGTTCGAGTAGAGTTTTATTCTGCACATCGGACTGAATACTTTGAGAAACCAAAATGATGAGATCGTCTCGTGTATTTGATTATTGTTTATACGAGTACAGAATAAGTTTCGTTTGACGCAGATGTCATTTAAAATCTACCAACCTGTGTAACAAAACGCTAGAAACCTAAAGGTTACATTTTCTATAAGCTGTTCGGATATATATAAAAATGTTTTACCAATACTGTAGTTAAAATTATGTTCGTATAAATTTTACTACAATATCGGAATACTAAATAACTTCGCGCGCCTTGTAAGCAGTAATTATATTCGACTTGTTATTTTACTGCATGTTATTAAATGAATAATATGAATTATGAATGTTATTAATTTAATTTTAAATTTTATAAAACAATTCGTAATAAGTTTTATAAGCTGTCAATTTTACAAGGAAATATTTGCCGTTTAAAACAATTAGATGACAATATAGATGTTTTAAGATTATTATGGACTATTTGGCGCAAAGTGACTTAAATTTATATATATTTATATTCCATTTACAAAATATCATAAAAACGACTCAGAGAATTAATTTTTAAATTAGTTTTTATAGTTGCGCAAAGTAAAATTGATAATCTTTATTGAATATCGATTTCGCAATAAGGATGAATAGTTGGATAATTTTTGCCTCTTTTTATTTCTTTTTACGAAATGATATTTTTTATTATCTATTAGTTTCATTATTACTTATATTCCCGTTGAAATACAATCGACGTTTATGTTTATTTTAGATTTCTCAACTGTTAGAATTAAGTTTTGTTAAACTAATAATATGACGCA
Organism: Antheraea assamensis; assembly: GCA_035772565.1. Classification (NCBI taxonomy): domain Eukaryota; kingdom Metazoa; phylum Arthropoda; class Insecta; order Lepidoptera; family Saturniidae; genus Antheraea; species Antheraea assamensis. The sequence continues at coordinate 3,261,962 of JAQQSE010000065.1, forward strand.
TACAATTAATTGAACTATTAAAAAAAAAACAAGTTTTTAGTATCAAATGTGATTTAATTATTTCACACTGAAAGTTTTACATACGCATTCTAATTTATTACAATAAAATAAAAAATATATTATAGATCTTTTTTGTGCATTACACATAATATTAACATATAAGTTTTCATATTGGATTTATATACATGAAGAACCCGTATGTACATATTCCGAAAACACACGTTTCTCTACAACTATTCACTGTTATACCTAAATGAAATATTTACACTTGTATGTACATTGCGAGAAACTTACGAAAATTTTGGAGATCAACCTCTAAAGTTCCAAAACTTTCTAGAATATTCTGTGATGTATAGAGATACCAGTTAGCCATAAGTTTCAACATTTTCTAATAGCTTCTGGTTTCTTCTGCGAAACCAAAGAATTAATAATTATTTTGACTAACCACACACCTACTGTTACTATTTTCATATTACTTGAATTGGAAATCAAGAGCTATGAAACTTTACAAGCATAGACGGAAGGACTTTTATATACATAGAGTTCTAATAACACATTCAAGGATACAATTAGTTAACAAATTCATTAATGCATATCAAATAGCTTTCAGAAGAATAAAAATACGTTTTCTTATGTAACGTACCGCGATAGATTTATTATCCGTTCAACTATCAAAACTATAAAATACTTCTAGACTAAAAAACGAAATATCGTCAAATATTAATAGTTACACCATATAATTCGTCAATTTACATAAAATAAATATGTCAAAGAAAATTTAAATAATGACGTAGCAATAATATTTAATAACACAAGACCAAAAAAGAACTTCAATAGAGATAATTAACAAAAGGAACAATACAGTTACGAATAAAGGAGCTGTAAAAGACATGATAGAGATTTTCATAAAACTACGGGTCTGAAATATAACACTATAACGAGATAGTAATTGATAATTAGTATTAAAGCTTGTACTCAAACAATTTATTATTACAATAGCTACAGACTACGCTTTCAAAGATGTCTTCTTTCAAATTGCAATCGAACCCGTCATCTTCTTGTTTTTACTTCTTTACCAGTAAATCAGACAAAGACTATATACAATTCATTCAGAAATGTGGTATCCTCTAATTACTTTGTGTTTACTTATCGCATTGACCAAAGAAAAAATGATCAAAGTCTTTGTCAGACGATATTTGAAACTATAACAAATCATAAACTACTATCAGTATATTAAGCACCAATTAGTAACATGTTAAACCAATATTTATAGTTTAAGACAACTTACTTAACGTTTACTAACTTAATTAGCATATAATATATGTAAGGCCTGCACTTTTGACGTAAAATATCCCACTATTTCTTTGAACGTAAATATACGCATATAATCAAATAAAGTTAGCAACGTTCTTTAGTTTAATCTTCAAATGTTTAACATAAAATATAGCTTAAGAGTTTTGATTTTTATTACCTACTATTTAATATATCAAAACAGAACAAATAACAATAATAGATATGAGACCGTGCTATAAGTAACGTATATATTTCTATTTTCTGAGAGGGTAGTTGAGAATTTCAGAGGACTGAGTGTTAAACTGACTGCGTGTCCTTATTTGGTTGTATATCGTTTTCCAACGCACGCGGACGGAATTATTATAGGAAGTATCTAGAATGTATGACCTTTGTCTTTATTTCAAATTGAATTACAATACGTCATAATTTTAGAATTAATTGTTAATTGACTTTTTATCATAAGATCTTATATATAAAAAAATCGCTAATTACATTGACCACATAAAAAAATTACATATTAAATATTTGTTCTAAATTTTAGTCAAAAAGTGGGGTCAAATTGGCTACTTCAGTATTAGCTATACGCACGTTATTATTATCATCCAATTACAAATCATATTTACGTAGAGGTGTTCACAATACATTAATTAATTTGGGCTTAGTAATTGGGTGATTATTTTTAAACGGCCTCACCGCCCGTATTTTACCCGCTGCCTGAGTAGCCTCGGACCCCGCTAGTCATGTTTCATTCAAATTATATATATTAATTTTTGTGAAAATGTTAATAGCGCGATTCAGGATTCTTCCGAATTATTGAGTTTTTGTAGATATATTGAATGAATTGAAACAAATTATTATAACAAAAAAATTCTTATAAGAAAAATAATAATATGATTCGAAAGTAACAACTGTAAGTGATTTTTAAATAGATTCGTGCTTAAAATTACAATAATTTTATAGTTGTAAGCGCCATTGTTAGTGATCATAAACTCCTTGAGCGGTTTGACCGATAGAGGTCCTATTTAGACATTCTTTTTTTACTGCGACTGTGGTTCACATCTATTGCAAGATTTAAAAGAGCCATAGTCATTTAAAAAAAATTCTATGATATCTTTATAGACCAAAATACACATATTATGAATATTCTTGAAATTGAAATGACATACGTATGCAAAAATGGATATCATTATGAACAGTAATTTATTACAATAGACAAAGCTGAAATCATTAGTTATTATAAATGCTGTTCTTAAAGATTAAAAGAAAACATTTTAATACACTATCGATATTGTAAATTGGTATTATTCTGTATTATTTACTTATTATACGTACAAAATACTGAAAAATGTTTGCATAATAAGAAATTAGTATGTCTAACAATCCGGTAGGTGCTACTAGGTGCGACATAGCAAGCGGTCGCATCGCGTCGCGTTCGCGACCAAAAGTAGTTACATAACTTTTCATTTATTGAAGTTATATTTCTTTTAGCGGGTTAGGGAAAAATGACGTGAGTTAATTTTTACGATGCGCGCGCACACCGTCACGAAAAACCGACACCCTGAAGTTAGCTATAGTCAACATTTTATTCAAAAAAAGTATGTATGTATTATAAATACCTTTTTTCTATTGTTAGTGTCGTTTTTTCTACAAACATAGAATAAGGCGAAAGACAAAATTTTTGAAAAGATTTTTATTTTTGTTACGCCAAGGAAGTTTAACTTCTAACGAGTGTACATAAATACACACACACACACTTTTTTATGTTTGTTTCCTTTTGTCTCAGATTATTCTAATGATATTTTTGTACCCTTATTGACTCTGATAAATATATACTTCTTTTTACACATTACTATTATCTGGCTTCTTTTCAAATGTACTCTCATAATTGGTTAAGCATTATTCGTTTCTAATTCTCGAGTTATCATAGTCTGGTACATGATTTACGTTCTACATTCTCCACGGGAGTGGTAAATTTACTGTGACTAGCTTCAGTACCTCAGTTACGAGAGTAATTTTCTTTGGGATTGATTATAGGTATCTATAGTCTACGTGCCTATGTGCTACTTTCCTGTCTCCTTTACATGTTTTGTCTCCTTCACATTTTTGTTATCCATCTTTCTACGTTTTTCGTATGAGAATTGCCGAAGAAATAAGTGAGCGCATTGTTCACAAGCTGAAACTACGTTTTTGCCCGCGGCTTTTCGCGTGTTAATATGGTTCACCCAACTTTTGGGAACAGTTTTTATTTCTGGTCAAAGAGTACTCTATGTCCTTTTCCCTACCTGTTGTACAACCTGTATGCGATGTTTATGAAATTAGGCACTATTCAGTATATTACAAACTTTTATATTTTTCTTGATATTTGTTTTATGTATATTTATTTGTTTCTAACAACTTCAGTGTGAACAGGATTTCTGGTGATACTTATGTATAGGTATTATAACTTAGTTAAAACATCATAAATTGGATCATGGCAATTATATAATCATGCTCGAATGTATTGTCCAAGGTGTTATAAATTTCTAACATTCGTTTTCGATAGTGATTAATGTATTCAATTGATATTTCGTTTTCAATGAACAATTATGTATCTATGCATTATGAGGCAATTAATTATTATTACAATGGTTACTATTACATCTGTGAATTGTATTCGACAGGAATCTATAGTTTTAAAGTTTAAAACACTTGTTGTAATTATATGCAATCTATTTTTTTTATATATTATAGGGGGCAAACGAACAGGTGGGTCACCTGATGGTAAATGATCACCGCCGTCCATAGACACTAGCAACACCAGAGGAGTCGCAAGTGCGTTGCCGGCCTTTTAAATATGTGGGCCTCCGGCGCTCTCACTGACCGAACGAAACGCAACAGTGCAAGCACTGTTACTTCACGTCGGCTTTCTGTGAGAGCGTGGTACTACCCCGGGGGAGCCGACCCATTCATTCTGAAACCAGTAATAGTTTCAGCGTAGCTCTACCACCTGTTTAAAATTTATATGTTCATCCCGACTTTTTTTGTGTTACTGTAGATTTGACTTATCCCTAAGGAATAATAATCTTTGTCCAGATGAAATAAAGTCTTTTTTTCTTCGCGATGTTCGGTTAAGTAATTAAGACGTGAAAGCGTAACAAACGAAAAAATAAACTAATATTCCCATTCACAGTATTAGTTACGATACATAATATTATTGCGTAAAACCTATAGACTTAACATATTTAAGAAAAACGCACGCGTGACCATGAAATAAAAAAATTATGTTCTCATTTCACATATTTGCCTTCTACAGTACCTATCGACGCTTTGGCAAGGAATGTTTCACTTTCGTTACATGGTTACTGTATATCACGCGCGACACTAATTACTTAAATCGAAAGCACCAGTTAAATATTGAACGAGCGTGATATAAATTCACGCTATACTACAATTCATAGTGGTCCATCGCGCGATGGTAAAGCTAAGCGTGGTAACGAGACAAAACAAAAGCACCGTTGCTACACATGCCACCGGCGAAAAATTTAAATCTGTCTGAATTAAACTGAATACTATGTTCTCGACGCTGTTCGGTTTTAATTTACTAGAAGCTTAAAAAAAAATATGAAGTAATCTTGCAAGTGTAAAGGTCTCTTCGCTATAAACCTCCTCCTATTCCGTGTTTTTCTGTTAATGGATATAGGTAAAATATAACTCTGGTCGTGAAATATCATTATGTTATAAAGTGAAAAAAAATTACCAAGTGATAATTGATCAGTTATCGAGCGCGATGAAAAATTATTAATTACTAAAATGACTATTAAAAAATAGGGGTTGTTAGAAGGGTGAAAATTTAGGGTTGTATGTATTTTTTAATGCCTCATTATAACAAAATAAAAAAAAATGTCCAAAAAATAAAAAAATATCTTAGGGGAGGACAACCCTTATAACTTAGGGGTATGAAAAATAGTAGTAGCCGCTTCTCAGACCTAAAGAATATGTATGTAAAATTTCATAAAAATTGGTCAAACCGTTTCAGAGGAGTATTGTAACTAGCATTGTGTCACGAGAATTTTATATATAAGATTACCGTATTTGCGTGTACATTTACGTAACTGATTTATTTTATATCAAAAATAGATACTTCCCTATTTTAAAATGAAGGTTATAATAAAATGAGTAAATGAAATCGAATATGTAAAAATTGAGCCGCTTGCATCATTATGCGGTATAAATAATAGACGTTATATAATACAAAGTCTATAACTAGCGACTGTCCAGCGATTTGCTATGGGTTAATTAAAATATAACAATTGTTCATGGCAATAAACAACGTACGTACGTACGTATGACACGTACTATCAACTTGAAAGTAGAAAGATTCAATTATGAGAAACATTTATTAACCTAGGATTTAATAGTTTCAGATATTACCAAATACATCCAACCTCAAACATGTTACCTCTATAATAATAATAACATAAAAGTATAACAGCGAAATCTAAAATATTTGTGACAAAAAGAAAAATATTCAACTCTAAGCTAAGCTGTTTTATATTAACCTATATTAGTTGTTTCATGAAGACTTTCAGTGTAATTGTAGTCTTACCGATATGTTGGTATCAACCGAACTCGCTAGTCAAGCGATTAATTGGAAAATAACTATCTAGAAAATTCGACACTGTTTGATCAATCGAACCATTTAATATTCCTGTGTTTCTTTCATACACAAATCAGTGGCGTTGACATGTTTAAAGAGATTATAGAAGCGGATTATCGCTGGCCATTTTAAATTTTCGAATTGACTCAATCTCCATGGTAAATAAAATTAAATTTCGAACCTTAAAAAAATAAATGACAAATGACTTACTTCATTTACAGCACTGAAATATTGATTTATATATATTATGTAGGATTTTGGAGTGTCGATGATAGTCTCTGCTGTTTGTTCATGTATTTTTTTATTAAATAACTCTAACCTTAACACAGTTATAAGTTAAAGAAGTGCTAAAATGGCTAACGCAGATTTTAGAAAGGACGTGACCATACCTGTCCGTCCTAGAAGTGTCTATACCGCTCACTCGTACAATCAAGTAAGTTATGTCTATCACCTCATGCCATGTTCCCAGGTTGAGTGGTCAGAAAGTTTATCTATCTTTAAGTTTATCTATCTTTCGTTTCATTCGTAATCGGTGTTGCTTAGTAAATCTATTTTGTCTTCGATTACTTCTATTTAATGTTACAAAAGTATCCTCAGATTGTTTTCAAAGTTCCATTCTTTCATTTGACGAGTATTTGAGTTGGCGAGAATCATTAGAATCTCCCACGTAGGTGGTCCCTTAATGCAACAGTAGGTAACTCGATGCAGTTTCGATTGAATGTTATGAAATTCTAAGTATTAATGCCACCAGATATTTCAATTCACATCATTTTCTTGGGATATCAAGGCAAATACAAATGTAATTTGATGTAATGTGTCGCCGTCGTCGCATGATGACGTCAAAACTATAACTAAAAGCTATTAGGTAGCATTTTATTGACCGATCAATGAATTATTATATACCAACAGTAGACAATGTAGTTTATAGAGGTACATTTTTATTATATCTTGGATTATTTTATATCGTATTTTATGGTTAGAAGTTAATTACAAAGCAGTCGTGTGCAATTGACTTGTGAATTAACTTGATATTTCGTGACCTCCAGGTAAAATAGTTCTATATATGCAATACAAAATGACTGCGAAGCTAATCATAGGGCGAAACTTTATAAAATGGTTTCTTTCTTTATATAATTATTTACGAAACGAGTGTAGTACTTAGACACAGAAAACGTTGCTCGCTGAAGCGTCGAAATTTTTTATTGCATGCGTCATGCATGTCGTCATCTCTTCATCTGCATAACAATAGGTGCTTTGATTATAATCGACAGCTTTATATTTCAAGTCTAAAATAAATATTTACAGGTCTAATCGTTCTTAACTCTACGAGATGATTAGCTAACCATTTATGTATGTGCAGGAAGAGTCGAATTTGTCCGCTTTTCAAGACTACAGCAAGTTTTTAGAGGGTGGTCTCGGGCAAGCGGAATTGGTCGGTGCGACCGGATGGCAGCCGCCTTGGCGGGCGCCCATGCAACGCAAAGCTCCGTTTTATCCCGGCGATGATATCTATCATGCGGACACTTGGCGAGAGTTAGAGGTTGGTTCCTTTAACTCATTGTATGGTCTTTAAGTTGAAACAATTCTGAATCATTGCAGTAAAGAATATGAAGATTCTCTACAATTTGTAATCTTTTTCAATGAGTCATGTAAGTCATAAAATATTTCAGCTTTATGTTTGTTTTTAAAGACTCTGATTAGTTAGAATAAGAAACGGTAACAATGTACAAGCGTCGGCAAATTCTTTGTCCGCTTTGAAAGTGGTTGCGTAGAACACAAATTTTATGTATAAACAAGTATTATATTATGTGCATAGCCAATAATAAAATCCAATATTGGATTCCTATAATAATAATATTTTAACTTAGTCTTGTATTAATCTCTTGACTATATTACACGTAAGGTCGAACTGTGGTTATTTGTGACTTAGACCACATCATCATTTAACATCAGATGACAATGTGGTCGAGCGCTTACCTATAAAGTATTAAAAATAATGTTTCTAAGGCATAGTTTGATAATTTTTCTCTTTCGTTCACCGATCGCAATGCGGAACTAACTTCAATGAGAAATACTGATACAACTGATTATTAGTTAACTCAATTAAATATTAAATTGCAATATCTTAAGATAAATAAAAAGATAAATAATAAATTTATTTCTCATTATATGTTTCACGTTATCTACAATACATCCGTTCTTTCCTATGGGCCAGTGTTTTTCAATGTGTGGGTTGCGACCCCCTGGGGGGTCGCATAGACTACAATGAGGTTACGAAGCCTTATTAATAAAGATAAAAAAACAATGTGTACACGTGGAGTATGTGAAACTTCTTTGGTTTATGTATTAAATGATGTATATATATATATATATATGAGAATGCTTATAAATTATTTACTACTAGACCCAGACAGACGTTCATACATATTAATTACGTTTAATGCGTAACGCATCGTTATGCGTTATATGCCGTTGCATATCGCGTAACGAAAATTTTTCCCTACCGTGCCATAAGAAGTGTCACTTCAAAAGTCCAAAAATAATTTTTATTAAGTAAATGTAATTAAAGGTAATTCATACATTAATGTAAATCAATAAAAATAGAAAAAATATTTATGAGTCACGTTCACATTTTATTGTTTTAATTATGTATGTAATCAATAGCTAACAATGAAAATAGATAAAAACTTTGCAGGGATTAAAAACACGGAAGGGTAGGGGAATGTGAAATACATTTGCGCACTGAGGGGGCCGTGTCATAAAAAAGGTTGATGAAAAAAAACACTGCTATAGGCATATGACATGCGTTTAAAACCAACCCATGTGCGAATATTAAAATAAACAATTTCACGCGCGCGCAACGTTACCTGTGGCGAGGGTTCCGTTCTAGTACTTAATTGTACACATTAATTTCGATGGGTTCAGTAGAAACTTAAAATTAACAATAAGATAGTTCACCATCTTCTTCTCGTTAGTTTCTGCACCGATTGTCTTATTTTTTTGGTTTTATAGCTATTAGGTGTATTAATTGAAAAAAATAAATATTAAAATAGTTTATTTTTATGCCATCGACAAGTCGTAACTTTTAAGTACTCATCATACTTCACGCTTCTTACATATACAATGCACAATGTTTATATAATACTCAATACTGTTTTTATCGTTCTCGAAACAAAAATATCAAAAAGAAATACTTATAGGAATAATAATATCTGTACATTTTAATACGCGAAGAAAAAACTATGTACATCTTATTATGGTCGAATTTTGACCAAGCGATGACCACAAGTTTTATTCAAAGCAAGTGTCAGACTCTCAGCCGACAGAAAAATAGATACATGTAATCGAGCTACAGTGATTATATTAGATAGCCTAACTTAAGGTTAATATATTTATTCAAGCGTATTTTGCCGTCTAGGACAAACTGGCAGCCGGATTGAAGTTTAATTTAACTAAGGCTTTAAACATTTCGACCTCATTCTACCATAATCGTATCTCGTGATTTGCTTTAGGGACCACCTTTTCACTTGACTTTCACATTGGATTGCGTCATTTCACGTACGATTACTTTCGCTTTACTATAAAGTGCTTTAAAGTGCGGTAGCGAGTGCTAAATATTCGCTTAAAGGCAATGGTATATAGGTAGCGTATTTAATACAATTTAAATCTACACTGCACCATGCTATTTATAAGCTATACAATAATCTATATAAATAAAATAACAGAGGTTAAAGGAAAAGCACACGGCCTTTATCTAAAAAAATATCCCGATATTTCCATATTTCATTTATAAGCACCACCCGTTCACGTGATAACGTCTTATAAATCGATAAGCGTCGGCAGCATGCACGAAAAATTATGACTCATTGTCACGTTCCGCCTGAATCGAGTGTGCAAGCGAGAGCGTGGAACGAACTTCAGAGAGGCGCGATCGGCCTAAGCTTTCGGCTTGTGACGCATCATAACATACAAGTGAAATGTTTTATCAACTGTATATAAAGTGGAGTGTACAGATAATGTGGTGTCCATTATTTATTACAACAACAATTGAGGCATAAAGTATGCAATTTATCATCAATGTTTTCTTATTACGTTGTCACGTAAAATTATTGTAGGTAAACCGACTTTCACAGAAAACCATTTTTTTTTTATTTTACTTCTTCTATACTTAAACGCAGACTAAGTCGCGGGTGTTAGCTAGTAGGTATATAAATCTCGAGCTTGATATATATACGAGATCGATAAAATCAAATACTGTTTTAATGATTTTGATCAGTTAACACGGCGAAACGTTTTTAATGGAGAAGATTTATATATGTTATATATTTTGTTATAACTCATCGCTAGATGGCGCTGGGCTACTTTATATTGTTATTAATATAGTATATTGTTATTAAACGCGAATGAATTTCCGAACGGTTGTTAGTAAGATAAAATTTGCTGAATAAATTTTTGACATATGTTATATTACAGTCATGATGGGGAAACGTAATGCAATGTAGCAGTAGATTATCGCATTCGTGTACAGTTAGTTTGTGGTAAAATCAATTTAACCTTGATCTCGAGGAATACAGTGTTAACTTTAAAAAAGTTAAAAAGACATAAAACGAATTGATTATCATAATTTACTTAGAAAATGTCAAAATTAAAGGCTTTTGATGGTTTAAAAAAAAACCTACTTTATGTAAGATTAAAATTATTATATGTACAAGACTGTCGATAAAGATACTACGTTATTATTATATATTAGCTGTTACCATCGACTACGCTCGTTATAATGTACATTTGATTTATCCCGAGGGTACAGTATTTTTTTCTCTTGGGTAAAGAAAATTAAATGCAATTATTATGTGCACAAGTCTGTACATAAAGATAGTGCGTTAATATTATATACTAGCTTTTGCCAGCGGCTCCGCTCGCAATAATGTAGACTTGATCTATCTTTCGGGAACAGTAATTTTTTTGTGTGTTAAAGGTTCCCTATGCTCTGTCTTGTAACTCAAACAACGTGTATGCAAAATTTCTTGATGATTTGTTGAGTAGTTAAGTCGTGAAGGAGCAATAAACTAACATTTGTATTTATAATATTAGTTGAGATACTAAAACATTCCGATAAGCGTATACATTAACACCGTTAAAGAATCATAAGAATCTGTCTCGTAGTTTCTGAGAAAATCGCACACATTCAAACGTACTAAAGAGAACGGAATGTTAAAAAATTTAGTTCATTGACACTAACAAACAGTGCATAATAACCACTGGCAAAAACATAAAAATATAACAAATCCAACACGGCGTAGTCATGCACAGAGAAATGTTTTAGGATAAATGTCGTTGAAGTCTTGGCTCATATCGAGAAAGGTGTCAGTGGTGGTTTGAGTATCGGCAGCAGTCTACTGGATAACTTAGTGCGCAATTTTTCTCCGTAAATGTAGCATCTTTGTACCACATCTTCGAGTACTTAGAGTGTATACATTTTTATAATATATTTGTAACTCTTCGGTATGTGACTGAACTCCTCCTCCTAAACGGCTAGATAAATTTTGATGAAAGTTTTTGTGTATATTATTCAGGTGGATTCAAGAATGGCTTAGATTCACTATTAGAATCAGTAGGTGGCGCTGCAATCTGAATCCAGGATTGTTTATTTATTTTTGGAGAGGACAACGTTTGATGGATTCGCTAGTACATAATAATAATAATGATTTTTTATTCTCTAAAAAGTTTACGTGGTTAAAATGTACACAAAAATAAAATGGCGCCAATTTAACGCCCGGAACTGTCCAACAACATCGAGGTTTAAGTTCCATACAAACGAATGTAGACCTTATGAAGCACAGGATAACAGACTGTTGGCAGTATATGCTTAAAAATATACCTGATTTATTAGAAAACTTACAAAAATTACAAATATTAGTATTTTTGAATTATCGTTTTATCTGTAGGAACTTTTTTTTACTGAACTATGAAATTTACAATGTAGATGTCGTGAAATTAAAAATATAATCAGCCATTTTGAGATCTGAGGCTTAAAAAATGAGCCGAGGGGTTAAGCTCACGTTGACGCCGGTATTAGTAGTCGTGAGAATGTATCACAGGCGCATTATGACATAATATATGACAATACATACAGTTGAACCGTATCTGACTGACTATATCTGATGTTAATGTAAGCAGTAATGATAAAACTTAACTGATGTACCCTAATTTCGGTAAACGAGTATGCATATGGACATTAAGTAATATCGAGATTACTAGAGATTATTAGATCTTCACAAAATGATGATTAAAATAAATGAAAAGACAGTTCATACTGAATTCAGACAAAGCAAATTGAATACTAACATCAGTGCGAACGCTATCCGGAATTTTCTAGACCCTTTTTCACTTTTGCAAGCGCGCCAATTTCAATCGATCCTGCCTGGACTTTACGTTTTTTTTCTGACGATCGGCCGTAGTTAATTGCTTTGAGTTTATGCATGACGACGTTCCGAAAAGCGAATTGGCGAAGCGCCGTCTACCGTATTGAAACGTTTTCACGTTAGTCACATTTTGTCAAAATTAACATTTTTATTCGCATTAATGTAGTTGGATTGATTTTTGCACCCAATTAATTTAAAAATTAATTCGGTCCTTTAATTAACATTGTAAATGAAATTACAAAGGCCGCTAACGAGTTCTATACAAAATATGTTAAAGATAGATAGATTACAACAAAATAAAAAATGTCTTTCAAGGCTGTCAGGCCGATATCAACAAATTATAAAGATAAAATCATATAATATACCTACCCTGAACTAGATAAGTAATTTATAAACTGGTAACGTTGTAGGTGACGGATGTGATGGGAGGTGCTGGCTACAACGCTTCGGTGACTCCACACGGCACCGTCTGCCTTCGACTGAGAGATAGAGTTAAGTTAGTACATATTTTTGACTACACATTTTTCAAACCATCGAATAATAGCCCCCGAAATCTGAATATCCAGATATAGATATATCTATATATTGCTTTCTATATTATATTAGAATAATATTGTATTTTATCAGCCAGCCGAGATATTATGAAGTGAGTTGGCTAACGAAAGGAATGAGATAGTACGATTGGAGTGCATGAGAAAAAGAAATGCAACAATGAGTGACAGTTACTTTTCGTACAATTCACAGGCCGTCACGGCCAGTACAAGATGATCTTTGGTAAAAATTGTTTTCTAATTCTGCTAACTCATTCATAAAATGATACGCCATCTCTGTGGAAACGTGAAACTTTTAAAGGAGTTTCTATTTATGTCTATTATATATTTCTCGCCCGTTATAAGGAGACTACCTAGATAAATAAATGATTTATATTGTAACCTAGATTTTTGTGATAACTTTAACGGTTTTTATGATGGACTGAAATGCCAATAATATAGAAGTATGATTACTAAATGCAACTGTAGTTTTTTTGTATATCAAACTATAAAGTTAGTCTCAAATTATAAATTGTATAATCTATGTAAAGACAATCATTGAGCTCAGCTGTCGTGTGCGTATTACTCAAAAATTATTGTATAGACTTGGATCAAATTTCTTAGGTACTCTGTTTTTATACTATACTAGCAGACCCGGCGGATGTTGTCCTGTCCTGATAAAAAAAATATACTTATGTGCATGAAATGCTTAAGGGAACTAATGTATTTAATTTTATAAGGATCAATATTGTATCCGTCTAGCCGTAAGCCTTCCAATTGCCTCATTATGTGTGACCATTTTTAGTAGACAGGTGGGTATAGTAAGCTATTCTTAAAAGATAGGTATATGCTATTATAGACCTTTTTGTAAATCTATAAAAGAGGAATATTTCATTATGCATTGTTTTGTTATAACTCGAAAGAATTAGGCAGCGGCTTCGACGAAAGCTTCCAGGTGGCTTGACTTTTCCAACACTTTCAAGGATGTTCGTTATATTTCAACCAATTTAGATTAAAACTTGACAAATTATATACCTAAACCTTTCCCATTAATTACCCTATCTATTGCTAAAAACCGCATTACAATCCGTTTAGTAGCTTTTGAGTTTATTGTGAACATAGAGAGACAGACGCCGCAGACGACTTCGTTCTATAATATGTAGTGATTATCACGACTTGTTCATTTAATACAAGGTTATTAACGTTTTAAGTAATTACGATTTTTATAATCAATACGCGTTCAAAAATGTGTTTTCTTAGTAAGTAAACGGATAACATTGTTTACAAAGGAATTATGTCAGGAAAGTATATTTTTGTTTCTACTTGTTTTTTATGTTTCTTCCTACAGTTAAATAATATAAACACAGACAAAGTCGCAGTTATCAGTTTGTACAATACAACTCATTGAATGAAGATCATCCAAGTAGGCGTTAATGGTGTCAATAACCTGTAGTCTACAATTATATGCAGTGTCACACTTTGTAGTTAAAACTTTGCCAATTAACTTTGCCCCTTCGTTTACGTTGACGTCATGAAACTTTAAAGTGTGGGTTGGCGATGGGACGTACAGGTGAATATCATTAACTGAATTTAAATTGTTGAAATAGGGTGGATATGACAATCGACGGTGCTGTGCGCGTAACGAATGCGAAAAACAACATAATCTTGGCCCTGACGCGTTCTGGTGCTGCTGCAGCTTTAATTCATCCCAACGGTCGCGTGTTCCACTACGGGTCGAGGGTCGAGATACAAGCTCGTCATCATCAGGGCAACAATAAGTAAGTGCCATGTGACTTCACATTTTTTTGTCATCGAATTCTCCGGAAGGCTTTGTGAACTTGACACAGTTTGGATAATCTATATAAATAAAAAACAATTGCCTTAATGTATTTAAGTTCAACATTTCACAACAGCTGCATCCATTTGTCTAATTCTTTTTTTGATGTTTCTTATTGTCAAGACAAATTTTGTATAAAAGAAAATGTTTGAATAATCGTATGGAAATGTGAAAAACCGGATATATATGGAAATAAAAATAATAATATAAATAAATATATAAACTATCCTATCTTTCAAGTTGTATGAAATAGTACACAGTGTGCAAAATGTTATTAAAATCCGTTTAGTGGTTTAGAAGTCCATTGCGGACAAACAACGTGTCACGTAATTTTATATATATATATATTAAGAAGATAAAATATAAAAATTATTACATTGCGCTATGCTTAGAAGATAGACGTATACTATACTAATTTTGTGTGAAATAAAAATATAATTTATATGTACATATCTAAAAAAAATTAGCCAGTATCGTCGCCGTAAGCGCCCGAAAAATCCTTCTTACGGCTTCATTAGAATACATAATCAACTTTGGTCTACTTTATATAAATGTATAATATACACGATTCACGACAGATAAACTATTGATGTGAGCTGAATCCCTTTTATCTGGAGTTCAGATTACTAATTAATTCGTTAATTACTCTTAACAATTTTTGAACGACTTATCTTTCTTATAAAAATTATAAAACAAAGTCGCTTTTTGTTGTTTGTCTGTCTGCGTGTTACCTTATCTCTTCTAAGCAACGTATCGGATTTTAATACAGTTTCACTATAATTGAAAGACTTTCTTTCTGAAGGCTTATATACAGAAATATATATATTTAACCGAGAGATCGTAAGAGCCTCACAATCTCAATCTTATCTTGTTTAAATCTTGCAAGGGTCAGTCTTGGCCGTGGTCTCGGTGAAATGCAAGATCAAGACCAAGACCCATTTCGGGTAACACTACCTAAATCCCATATGGTGGACATCTATGAAAAGTTTTACCTTATAAGAGTCTCAGCTCTGTCCCGTGTAATATATAACTACAGAGCATTTTGTGAGGTTAAGATATAACTTATTTATCTGACAGTAAGCCTCTAGATGATTTAAATTGGTCTGTACATTTGCCATTTTATCAAGTGTTGCATACATTTTCATATCATCAGCGTAGCCTGTTAATTTGAAAGATATAACATATTTACCTGGAGTGCTTTGAATAAGTTTGATTTATGTTATAAATAAAAAATTAAGGGAACAAGATGCAAAAAGGATTATTTACAAAATTAATTATTTTAAATCAACGAAAATCAACTGAAACTGTACAATTATAACACTACTATAATACGAACTCGTACCCGTGATTTTGTCCTTGTGTAAATACGTTTTGTTCTTGTAGCGCTTCTTATTTTTTATTGTAATTTTGTCAAGTGATGTTATTAACTTGACTCTTTTAATTTGTATCAATATTTCTTAGCCTTTATGGAAGTGCGTACCAGTGAAACTCACGTTAATAAAATTGGTTCAACCGTTTTGGAGATAAGTCTGAACAAACATCGACAAGTATTTCAATTATCGTTAAATGTTTCGATTTTTGTGGGTATTATTCACTTTCATTATTAAATTATTTCGTTTAGATATTTTTTTATTAATTAGACCTAATACAAAACCTATAAATTATATACCTATACCTAGTGAATAATAAATAGCTTTTACACGTATAATTATTGATTGCTTTTAAAATAACGAGATCAGTTACTTGGACTATACTAGTCAGTCGGACGCGCAATTAAATCGTGATATCGCGCAGGACATGAACGTGGATTTGAGAAAGGCGAAAGGCTTTAGCCGTCGTATGTGAATGCTTCGAATACTTGTAATATGTATACTATATCGAGGCGTGTGTATATATTACGTGCGGCAAACTGCACATACTTTCCGGTTGCACAGCGTTTACCACACCTAACAATATTTATTACTTCTATCTTTTAACAGGATTTTCAAGTCGGTATTTTTTTATATATATTTATATAATAAATTTGTTTATCATTTTGCACACTATTTATTATAACGCAAGTGAACATTTATTTTTTGTTTACAAATATATCGAGTTAAAAACGCGGCGTTCCCTTTCAAAAATATGCAAGCTACACTTTTAACAGCACAGTATTCTTGGTTGTAAGTTTTAAAAGTAATCCGTTTTTAGAAATTCATTTGTGAACTCAAATAGGTTACGTGAGATAGTGAACGGTACAAGCAACTGATGGAAGATAGTGGACTTCTATTTATCAACCAGTCTTTCAGAGATTTAAATGAGGTTAACACTATGAAATTGTTCTTTTGTGTTGAAAATGGCAGCTAAAATAACAGTAGTCGCTTATGGAATTTCAATTTCGTGGATTTCTCTTTGCTGCGTTATAACGAGGTTTCCATATATATATATACTTTTAACGAGTATCGTAAGTGATTTATACCCTCTGTATAATAATGATATAGTGTAACTAAAATTGTGACCCTGTCGTTTACTACGAATAGAGTACATTATGACAATAAAGACTATATTTGTGAAGTATACTTTATAATAATTAGTTTTTATTTCAGTCTATAGGTAGTTCAATACCGTAAAACCAGTTTCATTGCGCTTGCCCCCTGAGCTCTTTTCTCGGGGAGCGATCCAAATCTTATAGATACGACATTCGCCTATTTGCATAAATTGTCCGGCAACGCGTGTATAACTTTAATACATCATAAATGTGAAAATACCTTGTCTATCAATCAACAGTTGAATGGATATGAATAGGAGTGAAGAATGTTGCGGGATAGGGGACACCGGTAGAGTTTGCCAACCATACTTTATAATAACATATATTATGATAGTTTATTGTTGATAAACATGATTTATACTTTACACTGAAATAAATTCACTAATTAATAAATTAACTACCAAAGAGACGGATGCGAAAAGATTACATGTGGCAGAAATGCGAATGTTAAGATGGATGTGTTTTCCTTTTCCAATGTCAGATGTAAACTCTGTATTCACAACTTTTATACACATATCATTTTTCATACAATCCATCCACACCTTTTTCGGTACTCTTCCTCTACTCCTATATCCGTCCACTTTCAAACTCAAAACATTAATCTCTTCTCACAATATGCCCGTACCATGCTAACCTATTACTCCTCAACTTCTCTGTCACCGGTGCTATTTTCCAACTTTCACTGATATACTAATTCTTAATCTTATCCATTCTGCTTACACCACATATCCATCTTAATATTCGTGGTCTCCACGTGTACTCTTCTATTATCTATCTCCTTCGTAGTTCAGCACTCAGATCCATATAACAAGACTGGTTGTATAATAAATTTATACACTTTTCCTTTAAGTTTCAAGGATATATGTGAGTTACAATCTATCACAGACACTTTTCGCTATTTCATGCACCCTGTAATTTATCCTACTCCTCACATCACATCGTTTTGGATAAATGAACAAAGGTGCCGAAAAGTGGGCCAGGCTGGTAGGGATACTTTGTTTAAGGCTATTTGATAAAAACTGGATGGACCCTCAGAGTTACAGAACAAACATTCAGTTTTTTTACTAATCTTCAAATTAACCTTCTTCAATTTGTCTCAACATTTTCCCATCCTACTTTGGACCTCGGCAGCGGTTTCTACAAAGGGAATAACATCGTTGGCAAACGGCATACGTTAATGTGCCTTCTTCTGTATGTCTGATGTTAGAGAGTTCACAACAGGAAGAAATAAATAAGGGCTTAAAGGAGATACACCTTGTGGAAACATACAGTCATACTCAAATTATCGGTAGCTCCAGCATCGGATTTAACGTATATTTTGGCTTGACTATACACACAACGAATAAGTTGTAGGTATGTCCCACGCACTTTTATCGTATTTAGAGCCCACCACAGAATATCTCGAGGTACTTGATTGTATGCCTTTTCCAGATCAACAAACACCATATGCAAGTTTATATATACATTTCTATTTTTCACGCAGTTGGCAAAGTACGAAAATGGCATCTGATGTCACAGGTTCAGGCATAAACCCGAATTAATAGTTAGTTCAATCTCATCTATTATTCATCTCGCTATGATCCTTTCCCAAACTTTCATACTATGTGACATGAGCTTTATCCTTCGATAGTTGTTACAGACCAGTACATCACCCTTATTCTTAAAGACACCATTGATTTACGATCGCCTTCTCTTGTAACATATCTACTTTTAAAAACTTCCATACTTCAATCTGGCCTTTTCTATTCCTTTTCATACCATTCACAGTTTTTCTTACTACATATTTCGCTTATCTCCTGTACAACGCCTAAACTTGACGGTGCAGACTTTAACTCTCCGCTCCAGTAATTCTTTCATTCAGCAGTCTTTCAAAATATCTCTTCCAACGACTTTTTATCCTCATTATGCGGTATATTTTTTTCTGCGTCTTCTCTTATACATTTAACGTGTGCAATATCTCTCGTATTAGTTTCTACCGCTTTTGCTAATCTGTGTAAATACTTTTGTCTGTGTGTGTGTGTGTGCTCTCCAGTGATTGGAACAAGTTATTTTATACTTTAGTTCAAGCAGTAGTGAACGCTTTTTTATATTTCTCCTTCATTCTGCTTTCATAATTCTTTTATTTCCTTTAATAGTGCTATCCATTTTATCAATACTTTTCAACTACTTAAAAATTGTTTTCTTTCTTCAAAATTTTTTGTACTTCTTCGTTCTACACCAAGTGACCTTATCTAATTTGCCTCATCCTTTAGTTTCAGTAAAGATATATTTTGCTACGTTTCTTATAATTGTTGTCATTCTATACTAATTTTGGTTACCAAAAATTCATTAGTTTAAAAAATGTACCAAATTCTGCTTTCATATCTTACATAATATTTACAACTTTTGTCTTAAATGATTTCTCATCGTCATCTTTTTCTAACAAATGCCATTTAGTTTTGGGTGGGGTCACGACTGATTACTTAATGCTCAATCCTTAGCCTATTTCACATATTTGTTATGTTGCGAGGTGGATTGGCTTAATTTTTACGATTGGCTGACTGACTACTTTACATCGATCCTCCTCGAGATTAAGGCGTAATGTTCTAAATAGAATGAATTATAATATTGGCAAAATCTATATTAAAATATAAAAACGAATATTTACTAATGGAATAAAATGTAAGAGTTAAAACGAAAATAAAATTACCTAGTACCTTTCCAATATTAGTTCGGATTACTTGTGATTGAGAGCAATGCAAACATAGGGCAGCAACGATCTCTACTCAATATGACTGCTTGAGCACCGGTTTTAAGCTCCAATTATTACGATGTCGGTACTCCGGTAATACTTTTTCTTATATATTCCAATATTTTAGCTATCTGTATCTACAACATTGGTTTCAGAAAATTATAAATTAATTTAAAATATAACTATTTTTTTTATATTATAGGGGGCAAATGAACAGATGGGTCACCTGATGGTAAGTGATCACCGCCGTCCATAGACACTAGCAACATCAGGTGAGTCGCAAGTGTGTTGCCAGCCTTTTGAATATGTGGGCCTCCCGGCTCTCACTGGCCGAACGAAACGCAACAGTGCAAGCACTGTTACTTCGCGTCGGTTTTTTGTGAGAGGGTGGTACTGCCCCGGGCGGGCCGACCCATTCATGCTGAAACTAGTAATAGCTTCAGCGTAGCTCTACCACCTACAAATATATTTCTGAAATAGAATATATAATACCTGTTTGTTGCCTAGCAAAATAGTAATAAAGAGACAAATACTCACTATATGAATCGTTTTACCTCTTCAATTTACTGTAAATAGGCTCATTTGTAAATAAAACTTTTTAGTACTCAAGATAATTGACTTTGTTGAAAACTGGCATGTTATGCGCAGATAATGTATAATCTTACATAGCTGAAGTATACTGATAGGTGCGCTTGGTGAAAAATGTTTATCGTCAAAATGATGGCAAAACAACTGCTGCCGAGTACTAAAATATGCTTTGCTATGTTATACTTCATTACCATATGTCCCTTCACTGGAAACTGAAGCTTATCGCTGGATTCGGAACTACAATAAAAGGTGCTAAAGTATCATTTGGCTGGCTAAATTCGTTTACTCGATTTTTTTTGCCGTATGTATGTTAATCATAGACTTAAGCACCATGAACTAAATGTTTTTTTTTCGGGCATAAGATTATTTTTATCATGAAAAAACCAATAAACTCTTTCTAGTACATTTTAGATACATTGAAAAAAAGGTATAATAAATTTGGCTCCCTTCATTTTTAACATGCGTATACGTATTATATTGTGCAAATTATAAAATTAAGAAAAATACTTTTTTCACGCAATTTTGGTCATTTTATGATTTGATACACTTTGCTGTTATATTATGAGTTCTATAAATACATCTTCCGTCGGAATAATTCTCACAGCATCAAAATACAGACTAGAGAATAGGTAAATATCGGCTAGTACATAATTTAATTCGATTTTATTTGTGTTTGAGCTTTTGTGACAAGGTCAATAGTAATTAACCACAAAACTCAAAAATAATCAATAGGTCACATTATACCTTTTTTTTAGTACTGAAAAATACCTAATGTTGAAAATGAACTACATTTTGTGCAAGAAAAAAAAACTTATTTTCAAAAAATATTCAAATTAAATTAAATTGATATATGTGTCAAAAAGATTTAATATCACATCTATGTAATGAAGTCACGTCAAGCCAATGAGCGGTTTTAGCGCGAAGTTTGAAAAGACAACTTTTTATTAGCAAATAATTTAATTATTTAAACTTTTATCTTTAGGCTACACCAAAAAGTAAAATTTATGCAATACACGCAATGTCAATAAACTTTGTTTTTTTGTTAGATGTACATACATGTAGATGTACACGTATATATTTGATATTATTTTAAAGAATTTACATGAATAGTAGCTTGCCCGGTGCATATTCTCCTGCTCTGATAAAAAAAAGTGTGTGTGTACTTATGTACACGCGTTAGAAGTTATACTTCTTTGTCGTAATAGGATAATTTTTTTTTTTTTAACATTCGCCTTAATCTACGTTTGTAGAAAAAACGACACTAAGAATAGAAAAAAAGCTAATGAATTCATCAAAATCTGTCCGGCTGTTTAGCAGGAGTCACATATATAAAGATGTGGATATTCTAGGTACGCAAAGATGTGGTACAAAGGCGTTTCATTTACGGCGGAGCAGTGCGCACTGGTTTATCTCGTGGATGCTGCCGGCACTCGAACCACCACTGACACCTTTCTCGATATGAGTCAAGACTTCACTCTCAACGTCTTTTACAAGTGACTTTTTAACCATTTATCACTTTCAATTCCAATTTTATTTGTAAAAAAACGCAATTAACGATGGGTTCAACTATAGATACTTAATTTGTCTTATGACTTCAGCTTAGACAGAGAACGGACTCTCATTCACAATTACCGGAATAACTTATAATATGTATGCTGGTAGTCGTATAGTTTATCACAATGTTTTCTTTATTTGAAGTTCTGACTTATTGGGTTTGATATATGTACGAGATCATGGAAATTCGTTTTTATTAAAGAAGAAAAGGTGTTTGTAAAAGATTTCTGATTATCCAGCGAGTCTCGACATGGTCCATCATACGTGAACGAGGCTCTGTCGCTGTTGCAAGCGGCACAGTACTGGCTCACCGACGATGGCATCGACAATTGGATTATCAATAACGTACGAGTCAGTCAAACTGCGGACGGACTTGTCAGGTAATCATGACATTACGAATATATTCATACATTTTCATACATAGCTACATACGTGCATTGTTACAGTTTTTCACTATTATATGTATACTAAGGCCTGCGTTACATACTTTCGCGCAATGAACACTCCGATTTTATTGTTTTTTGCATACGAATATTTGATATTTATTTATGTACAATAATAATAACAATTTTCTATAAAGTGTAGTTAAACCACCTTAAGG
The DNA here is from genome assembly GCA_035772565.1 of Antheraea assamensis. Lineage (NCBI taxonomy): Eukaryota > Metazoa > Arthropoda > Insecta > Lepidoptera > Saturniidae > Antheraea > Antheraea assamensis. Next base: position 3,284,681 of record JAQQSE010000065.1, read on the forward strand.
AAATGTCGTTGCATTTTGTATATCATAGAATTACTATTTTGTCAATTTTACTAATAATAATACTGTATTAATTTATGTTATCTATGTAATCTTTTGTTTTAGTTCTCATTGCTTTGTAGGGATATACTAAGATATCGACATTAAAATGTTCGTTAGGATTCATCGATGCAGTCATAAATATCAGTTGCGTACCAGCCCCAGCAATGGTTCTGCTTCGATTACCAGCCCATTTCTGCATTGCACCGCCTCGCTAGGACAAACCCAGCATCTATTTGTTCGGTATGCGAGCAGTTTCTTAGTTTGAACACTACTTTTATGCTTTGCTCTGTTGTTTGATTTTTGTTTTGTTTTTTTTTTTTTTTTTGTACGTATGAAATAGGTATAATAAAAATATCGTAAATAAAATAAACTAAATTTGTCGTAACATTTATTAGCTACGTCTGCATATAGATTTTTTTTAATTTAAATACTATTTTTATTTAAATACCGTTTCGATTAATGTAAATCAAACTGGATAGTCTTAGATAAAAATAATTCTGTGCTATTTCACACCTTGACCATGACCTCTAATGTCAAAATTCCTTTGAGTGTAATTGATATACTAGTAATTCAAACAAACGTGACGTACAGCGCTGTTTTTTTTTTTTTTTTAATTTTTGTACAATTAGTCTTACGTATGATTTACACAGGCTCAATTTCGAAACTATCTTCTTTGATCCTTATGGACTGAATAAATCGTAACACTTACATTTTACGAACTCTTATGAGAATATTAACTAGTATATCAGAAAACATTTATAAAAAAATACTCGTTTTTAAAAATGGCCTACCCAAATTCATTCATTTTAAACTTTTAAAACTTACAATGTACATACATATGTTTCGATTGATTAGTTTTAATTTGAAATCAATTGATGATAAATAAATATATGGTAGCAATAACGAAGAAAGAAAAAGTATTACTCGTATATAATATAATTATTGTATGGATTGACGTAACACAGGCGCGGCGAGCGACGGATGCATTTCGATGGAAACTCGTTTATAGTCCGCAACGCTGGCCACTCTGCGGGCTTCGACGACAAGAACCAGCTTAAAGTATACTGATCTACGAACCGTGTCCGATTCCTATACAATAGCTAATACTGTGCTGTGTCGATTGTCGTATAAAACATACTGTTCTGTATCATTCTATAGATAAATAGTAATTAATTGTACCCGCCCTTGTTATTAAAACATTAATTTCTAGCCTAATTTTTAATTGTCTTTATTTCGATTTATAAATGGGACACGTTGACAAGTCGCTTCGATCGAGTGAATATGATTTTGATTTTTGCAGTTCAGAAGTGTGTAAAGCTTTGAAAGTTTTTGATATTATTATTTTTTTTCTTTTTTTATTGATCTCGGTACATTATTCCTTTGCCGCTCTGCCGGGCTACGTTTCGTTGTTAATTAATTGATCTCGGGGATCGTTTCAGCGCGGTCATATATAGTGATTAAGATTGTAATTCCATTATTAAGTGTTAGATCATCAAAGGTTCATAATAATCTGGTGCTCCACTTGTTGAACGTTGCTTTTGTAAACCATTTTTCGTTTAATAATGTATATACACACTATGCAGCAGTTTCTATTTCCAGTGTATGTCTCTTTTCAATTTTTATTACTATTTACATAATATGTATAAAGGCAATGATTCTCTGCATTAGTTAATACGATGCCTTAGGTGATAACTTTGATTCGCGTACTGTTGTTGCATTAAAACGCACGACACGCGCAAAATAGACACTACACGGTAACATATTGTTATAAAATGTTGAAATTAAATAGAAATATACCTACAAAGAAAGAGTTATGTATCCAATTATAATTTAATTATATCATTATTACAATAGAAACCTATTTTATAAAATATGTTGAAATAATTTTATCCTTTTCATGCTATTATAAATAATACTTTTTTTTTAATATTATTTAGCTTTCTTTACAAGGAAAGATTGTTCTTTTTGATTTGTAATGTTGCCAGTTTTTTTTTTCTAACAGCTGAATAATTTATTATATTTGTCGATTATTATTTGGAGGCGGAATTTTTCGACGCACATAATACGAGTATACCGTTCAACTCGCTCTCCGTTCGTGCATTTTACGTAGTAGAAGACAATCGTTTGATTCTCTAGAGTATATGGATGTACTTTTCTTTGGAAACATAGGTTTTCTTTTTTGCAGTTTCGTTATAACAATCACTCATCGCATACTATAAATAGAAATGTCATCAGATATATTATTATCTATAGCTCGGCAGTATTGTATTGTTACAGACGTTTGGCTGTGTCGACTTGTCTGCTTGTTCCCTTATGTGCTAAAGTTCAAGTATGATATATTGGAATAAAACTGTGTATTTGAAACTGTTTTTTTATTCGAACTTCCTTCTAAATATTTTATTGAAACCGGATATGTCATTATGTGAAAGAAAATTACAAATAACTACGTATATTTCAATAATTCGACACGAACAGTCTAGAGTCATGGCCATGCGAAAAGACGAAAAAAAAGTAAAAACGTCAAACTATACTCTCATCTCCCCGCTTCGTTTGTGTTTTTAAATCGTCCCGTTTCGCTCTGTCATCGCAACAGCGACACGCCCAACTGTCGTCCACCGTTAGTCTAGAAATATTTCTGTTACAATTTATCTATATTATAAAAGCGTGATATAACGTTAAATAAAACAAGATATCAGTGTAACGCTAATTATATTCTAATTAGTCAACCGCTAAATCGTCAAGTTAAATTCAACTCACCACTTCTCATCTCTTTCTAACACCTCTCCTGCTATCATTCTACACTTCTAACAGCGCCACATCTAAATCAGGCTACTATTATAGTTCGTCACACACTTTTTGGCCTCTCTGAACATAGCTTTTAGCAAGCTTTTTTAGTGTTGGGCATAGTACAGTGAAGACGTTAATACAAAACGAAGCTAAAATATTATAATAGGGATTTTAAATTTACATTTATTAATACCCAAGTTGTCTCTATATTATGCGTACAATGTATGGTTTTTATTAATTATGATTCAAGCAGATATTTGCCTATTAAATTATGTAAAAGGGCAAGTGGCAGTATAACCACCACGTTACTTATTTCAGAAAGTTTTATATCCACATATATTATACTAGCAGTTGCCCGCGACTTTGTCTGCGTTTGTAACTTTATAAAGGTCTTAATAAGATATTTATTTAATTTGGAAAATACTATGAGACTTATTTTTTTACTTTATAACTGTATTGTTAAATACCAATTATTATAGATGTCAGTTAAAAAATGACGAATTTTCATAAAAAATGTCATCCCCCTTTCTATTACCGTAAGGGTTGAATTTCCAAAGATTATTGGAATAATGTAGGTACCTAAATACGAAAAACTTTATACCTACTAAATTTGTATCCCTCTTTTCCTCCCTTAGGGATTAAATTCACAAAAAGAGACATCCGCAATAATAATTATTATGCACTTATAACCCAAAGACAACATTTTATTGAAATAAGTTTGAAAATGAGAGAACTTTCATACTAACTTCGCACCCCTCTTTTACCTCCTTAAGGGATGATTATCAAAAAAATATTTTATACGTGTTTCATTACTATCAACGAAGAACCTTCATACTGAATCTCATTCGAAAAACTTCATAAAAGGCAAAGTTTCATACTAACTTTGCACCCTTGTTTTACCCCCTTAGGGGTTGAATTTTCAAAAATCCTTTCTCAGTACTCCGTTACGTTATAAAAAGATCCCCTGTGCAAAATTTCAAGCTTCTAATCTTAATAGTTTAGGCCCTGCGTTGATATACCAGTTAAAAAGTCAGTCAGCTTCTCCTTATATATATATACGAGTATATATGATTGCAAGTAAGCAGACTTATAAACGTTTTGACAGCAAATTTACAAAAACCTGTGTATTTGAATTGAGCGGACACATATACACACATATACATATAGACAATTTACAATGGTTTAAGGATAAAAAAATAATTATTAGGTACGGGATTAATAGAAAATAAAAGTAAAAATTGGAAATGAATAATAGTAGTTGAATAATAAAGTTGTATACAAAGCTAGAATAACGACAGTTCGCCACATTATGTATTACGAAGTTATAATTAACTCCAGATAACATTTGATCACACAATACCTTGTCGGTGAGTTTTGGCTGATCGCGTACTTTAATTGAATGATCCGTCTTATACAGTATTTGTTTCTGTATGTAGGTAATATCTTGTAGCATATACAGATGCAGATGTTATGTAAGTCGTTACAATAGTGTTATTGTAGATTAAATTCATTCGTAGTAAATAAATGATTCATAATAAATATTTACTTATAATGAAGTAACGGTTTAATTATAGTATTAGTATAGTATTTCAAATAGTATTTTTTGAAGAGGATGAGCGCTTTAATAATAACTTTGAATAATAACAAACATCAAAAAGTAACAATAAACAGATAAAATAAACGAAAATAATAAATATCAGCAAGAAAAAGGAAAGAACCAAAATAGCGATAACACGTAATTGACAACGAAATTATTCTGAACGCGACTGTACTGACTAGTATGCACAATAAAACACGTCTCGAAATGGGTGCGAGCCTGTTCCGCCTTCACCTCTTCCGCGTCCCTCTAATACCTAAATTTGCGTTTTGCGCATCTACTTCAGAGCGGTCAAAAAGTTTGGCTGCCGACTATAGTTATTAGAAAAAAACTTCTGGTGCATTATACTAGTAAACGCATGCGACTTCGTCCACGTTGATTGATAATATAATATGCTTATATTGTAGCATCAACTTAAAACGTAAAATTAATAGTATAACATAAAATCAGTTTTTTTATGAAATAACTAGATGACCCGTTAAATTTCATATCACTTACATATATTTGTGTAAAATGTGATTAAAACTTAATAGAACATTTATAGCCGATATATGACTACAAATTAATTTTAGTTTTTGTTGGTGTAAGCTCAACTCACCCCTCAATACGATTAATCGATCAACTAACTTGTCAAAAAGAAATTCTAGTAACAGAGTACCATTTATTTATTCAGGCCAATGGTCATATCAAAAATAATACACATACCATTAATACATCTGTGGCGAACCTGTATCACGCACGCCGCAATTATCACTTACATATATTTGTGTAAAATGTGGTCAAATCTTAATAGAAAATTGTTATTTACATTATAAATGCAAAACAGTTATGCACTTAATCAATTTAAAGTTTTCTCATGTACTATTTTTATTTCCGAAACAGAACTGTTTCGTATTCCAACAAAACAGACCAAAGAGATCGAACCTCATGCTACAGACAAATTTTTGAACGCAATTATAAATAATTGACATACGAATGACAATTTTTATTTCTAAAATTACAAAGACATCAAATGTTTCACAGCTATGTACGTTTGGTATTTGAAAATTAAATTGTCTTTTTTAGTCTTTTCCTTTACTTATTATTTATGTTTCTCATCGTTTAAACCTACCCTGAGCTTCTACAAATATTTTAAGATCAAAATTAGCCAAATTGGTTCAGCCATTCTCGAGTTTTAACGGGACAAGCGAACAGCAATTCATATATAGATACTTAGGTGTGCCAATTTTTATGTTGGTTGGTCAGACGGTGTTGGGGGCTTGTTAGTTTCAATGTCTCTTGAATAAGGAAATATTGTGAAGGTCGGTTCCAGATATTTCAAAATTTACTTGGTAAGGTGAAAAAATATACTTCTTTTTTTGTCAAAAGAAATAATTAAGTTATTAACTTACATTAAAATTTATCAGAACTTTATTGTCGTCTGTTTAAAAACTGTCGAAACCTAAACCTACAGGTTTATAGATTTATTAACTCGATTATAACCTGTAACATAAAACAACTAAAAAATACATGATTAGCGTTATAGATAGAGTCATAGAGGTATGCAGGTGGAGTGTGGGCTGTGTGGGCAGGTTCGACGGAGCGGTGGGTATGCAGCCGGCCGCTGTTGGTAGCAAGCAGCTTATCGGTTGCGTGTTGGCGCATCGCGCAACGGTGTTGCGTTCGTTCCGTTAGTGGTGCACGCTTGATGATATTGATCGGCGGCGACGACGGTGGCGCCGCGACGCGGCCGTAGGTGGCAGTGTACGGTGCCCTCGTGCGCTAGCTGTCAAACGCGCGTGACGTAAGTGCTAGGGCGACGCGCACACCGGCATACGATCGCTGTCGGCCGGCCGCGTCGCGTCGCGCAGTTCGTTCGTGTAATAGTAAAGGTTCGGTCTCGTCACTGTTACCGTGCAGTGCACGCGCACGCTGCCGTTCGCCGCTACTCAGGTGAGGTTGGGACCGCCGCGGTCCCGGCCGTTCGACGCAGTATTGATCGCATCCCGTTTCATCTGACCGCATCAATGTTTATAAACAGCCGGCTGAATTCATTCGTTCTCTCTTGTTTTTGATACATTTGCCTGACGGCGGACTATTCGGACGGCAGCTCCTGAATGCACTACGACCACCGAGCCACGATCGGATTCAGTGCACGTACGTACGCTTGCACTTGTTTATCCCAACTTTATTTTTGCTTACTGACGACAGCGTTTACGTAGGAACGTGCGGTGAACTCAAACTATACAAAAACAATGTCTGTCTTAAATATATATTTCGCAAACAGAATAATTAAAAATGCCTATGGATTTTATAAAATTGTCATTCGTCTGTTTGACGTATGCAAATAGTATACCAGGTGTTATTTGTACACTGATAGCAAGTTTTGTTACATCAGTGTTATGGTCGTTATAATATATCGTGTAATTGTCGATTGCATAGCCGCAGTACCTGCATTAAATTGCATAACATCTCCAGCTTATTCGGCCGTATTACTGACATTTCCATTACTTTGAAACACAAGTAAATACTGTATAATATAAATCCTAAATTGGTTGTATACCTTTATGAAACAGTAGGTATTTAATTACTGTACCCATTTTAAAATAAATCAAATGTTGTTTACAATGCCTAATCAACGCGTTAACCTACTTCTCGTGTATATAGGACTAGCACCAGACCTCGATTTCGTACGCGTTAATGATATTACGAAAATTAATATAAAAGAAAAATATTCTATGTCACTCAGGAATAATTTAGCTTACCTATTAGTGAAAGAATTTTTAGAACCAGATCAGTAGTTCTGCGGATTGTCTTTTATAAACAAACGTTACCTCTTTTTAATAACAGTATATAAATTGTTTCGTTCGTAACAACTAAAACACTCCGTTTTTATTCTACAACTTGATTTGAACAGATTTCTACTATGTATGTTAAGAAATTCCTTGAAAAATATAAATTTGTTACATTTGAAGGATGCTTTTGGACATATTACTATAATACTATTTTAGATAACGCAACAGTCTCCCTATGCGATTTTAGTATCCTCAATGCTTCACATTGTCCCTAGTAAAGGTCGAACGGTATGAATTATTCATGAGACTTCAAACATAGTACATTAGTTACCGTATAAAGGTCACGCAGTGTTTGAATTCTCAGAGACAGTTGCAATAAGATATGAATTAAATAATTATATAAATGTTCAATATTTACGTACCTTTGATAAATATTTGAAGTATTATTATACGACCTGGGTAATTAGTGTTATTGGAAGATTAGCGCGAATCCTGTTTGTAATGATTTTTTTCTCGGAATTAATGCAGGAATTGTACGTTTATTTCGTTCACCTATCCAGGCAGGAGACTAAACGTAGGACATCCTGTGTTTTGTCTCTCGATTGCCTAGCCGGACTTGTTAAACGAAAGTAGAGCGACAAGGCCGTCCATTAATTTCTGAATTTAACATCGAGTGTTCTTTGAATAATTTGCTAACTATTTGTCTGTATTAATAAATCTCGAGAGATAGTTTGTTTAAGTACAACTCAGTAAAACTCAGTCAAAAAAAAGTACAACTCGTATTTTAACAATTTTTATTTACACTTTATAGTTCCTTTATTAGGGAAGGTTATAAGGTATCTAAAGTTACGCTTTGCCCGTTAGGAGCGGAGCAATTATAATTCAAAATATAGTTCAGAAAGTACGCTATACGAGAAGGAAGTAACAGCACGTGTGCCGGTGGTAAAAATTAAATGCGAATGAAACGGCGAAGCACGATTAATCTGTTATTTATTATTTAGGACAACTAGTGACCAAATACACCAAACATCTATTACTATTATATACAAACAATTTATAGGCATATCGGCCTTTAAAAGTTCTCTGTTAATAAAACCACGAGGAATGGTTCTAAAGTAATTATTGTATGATACCTGTATTATGTCTGTCCGATCACATTATTAGCACGTGCAAAAATATATGATTTGCTTGTAGATTGTTGAATTCGTTGTATATTTATTATTCTTCATCACCAGCCCAAATTAAAAGTTATGTTCTACTTTATTTCTGTTTACTATATAACACTGCTACATCTGCAGAAAATATATCTATCCAAAGGGACGCAGTGAAAATATTTTTTATACTTTTTACTTCAAGTTTTTACGCTGTTTACCAACTTTGAAAATAAAACGTAGGTATGCAAATATTACCTTTATGTAAATCGAATTTATTGATTACTAATGGAACCCCGTGATTTCATCTGCGTTATTTATTATCTTGACAATATGTTGTATGTATAAAAGGAAAAAAACAAAAAAACATAAGTACAACACCGCTTGTCCCACTCCTCTACGGCAAGAAATCGCTACACGAGTATTGCTTAAAAAAATCGCTGTATCATAAAACCTTATTAACATCTGATAAGAATCAAGCGTATAAGAAATAAAACTAAAAAAATAATAATAATAATATGCACACAATTACAGACCGATGTCATATTATTTATATATATGTAACTAAATTTGATTTTATTCCCTACTAGCAGGTCCGGCGGACGTTTCCTGCCTTGATAATAAAAAATATATACTTATATGCATGGAATGCTTAAGGTAACCAATGTATTCAATTTGATAATGATTAATACTGTATCCGTCTAAATAGCTTTCCAATTATCTCATTGTATGTGACTATGTTATTAGAAGATAGATGGGTATAGTAAGCTATCTTTAAAAGATAGATATATGCCATCGCAGACTTTTTTGTACATCTCTAAAAAAGGAATATCTCACTATGCATTGTTTTGTTATGTATCAAAAGAATTAGGCAGCGTTTTCGATGAAGCGGCTTGACGTTTTCCAACACTGCCAACAATTATCGTTATATTTCAACCAATTTACACAAAACCTTTCTAAACCTTCTCCATGTATTATTCTATATATTGGCGAAGACCGCATTACAATTCGTTCAGTAATTTTTTAAGTTTATCGCGAACATACAGCCAGACAGACAGACGCGGCGGCCGACTTTGTTTTATTTAATATGTCGTGATATAATAATTGGCTTTTACTGCAATGTGGACAATCTTTAGTAATATACTATTTACATTTTGAAAGAAAATTGACCAATCGTTAGAATCTATTATATTATCAATTGTCGAGTAGTTTATACAAACGCATGCAAGTACTTAGGTTTTCCTACAGTAATAAATAGGTATGATATTAGATGTAAAATCTACTTTCATTATTCTTCGTGAATGTAAATAGTATGTAGTTATTGAAATTATTAGCTATTTGTTGTTTTATCAGCTCTATATGACTATTGTATCTCAATGGTGTAGAGCTGTGGGAATTACTTGGCCGTTGTGTTAAAACAGTACCCACAATGCCCGTTAACCTCTTTAGAAAAATCCATTGAGTATAATACAATAAAAGGTAATTGGTGTAATCACAATATGGTCGATCACAATGTGATCAATCACAATGCCCCGGGCCATGTTAGGAAATCCAAAAATGGTCTCTCGTTCCGGTCGTTGAACCTAGGACTTTTTGGTCACAGAACAACTTCTGGACTAATGGGGGCGTTTGCCTTGTGAAATCAAGACTGCTTTTACAACGAGCTTTTGTTATGTGACTCGAGCTATTTTACTTTACTACTGTTAAGATATTCACGAGTTGTATTGTAAAGTTAATTTTTATTATTTGTCTCGAGCGACGTCGAAAAATAACCAAACGTAATAACTAATACACATATAATAAGTATGCCAAAATGCTAAGGACAGCGTTCAGTTGAATATATAGATTATTGTAACATTTAAATTCGTCAAAGTAATCTGTTAATACATATAAAATATTAGAAGATATACGAGGGATTTTTATCAGCCTACATAAAATCGTATGAGTGCCTTAAGCGCTTTCCTTAGTATTCCGGTGAAACTGTACAGGTCAACAGTGTAATAGTCAGATCGAAAAAAATAACTATTTTTATCAGAGAATGTATAGAGGTACTTATAATCAATTCTCCTAATGTCAACATTCAATTTCTTCAATTCAGCGAGACTGAATTCTACAACGGATCTACTTATAACCTAAATATGTTCAAATATATAGAGATCCTATCATATTTCCACTGCCATATAATTAAAACCTTAATTCAATGTGGACAAACAAAGAAAAAATCTGATTTTAATATTTTTCTTGACAAAAAATAAGCTTTCACCTTAATGCAATCGACATTGTATACAAATAAGATCATTTGTCAATTGGCAACTGTGTGCGAAATAAAAGTGTATCATCTATAACTACTTAATGTCTTTAATATAACAGTAAACCTTTCATTGTACTTGTGTACACTACTATTACTGTGAAGAGGTAAAGTTTGTATGTAATCGGATTCTTAACGTTGTTTCACTTATAGAAAGCTATGTTAGGGTTGATGGTTAGCTGTATAGGCTATGTTATATTCCTATAAAGCTTCGAATTACAACTAGCTCGTATAAAATTGCGGGAGATATAGGCTGCAATACAAATAAAATAATTGTTAGCATTGCCAGACTAGTTTGATTTAAGTTGAACTGTAACAATATACGAGTATATATATATATAACAGAAAAGAAAACAAAATTTTGTTTTTCTTTGTCAGCTTTACGTTCGTCTTATTAACCTGCTTTCACGAGAAGACCCATTGTGAATTGCAATGTTACATTCATTTCAACTATGACGAACGGTGATCGTTTTTGAATGACCGACTTCAATGTACCAATCACTAGCACGGAATTAGCGATGCACCTTGGCATACACCTTGACATTTAAACGTTTTTTAATGGCATCCGTATTTAATTTGTGGTATTTTGATAAAAATGTTTTAATGTATTATACATTTGTCAACAACTAGCTTTTTCCCGCAGCCTTACTCGCGGGAATGTAGATTTAACCTAACCCTGGGAAATAGTATTTATTTCTGGATGATAAGTACCCTATGTGTATTTTTAACAACAAACAAACTTGCTTTCGCATTTATAATATAAGTTACGAGTAGGTATTACGTTACATACGATTATTGACTTTTCACTATTGATATATTTTTTATATAAAATAATGACAATACAGTTCCTTTAGGCCGAATCAAGTTAAGACTACTGAACATACCGGCATATGATTATGACCAATGATTTTTTTGTAGATGCTTCTAGGCTACTTGTTTATTCGTTTCGATGGACCTTTGGCATTTTTAATGCACACCGAAGCGGCCGGGAATCAATTAGTCATTATATCAATTTATTAATTCAATATGTGTAATTGAAGGTTAAATTCATAAAGATACATTGATTATATAGCAAATGGATAAAGTACTCTCTTTTGCAGCGTCAAAGAAAATATAACACGTTTGTTTTTTATATATACACAACAATGTGAGTCAGTGAGATTGTGAAACCTTAGACCGTTTTTCGCTGTTATGATTACGAGTATTCTGAGAATAACAATATGTAATCCCTACGAGGTTCGTTCTTCCATTGAAATTACACCTTTAGTTACATGATTTCGAAACGGAGATTATTTCAATACAGCGGTAGTGAACATTTTTATTTGCGCTTTCGACGTATTATTACACATACTATTTTATTTGTTCAAACCTCATTGGTGAAATGGATTTTTTTTTTTAGGAAAATTAAATAATAAGCTTAAGAATAGGGGTGGTAAGTTTAAATTAATAATAAAAATTGTATTACAATTGAATTAAATTAATTGAATGGTATTATTACTTCACATGATGGGCGCTAATATTGAACAAGTATATTGAGTCAATTTTATACCATTCGAGTGTGGACTTATACTACTACTCTATGCTTTATTCCATTTTAGTTAAAAACACACTTATTTTAATTTTTAAAGTTGAAAATCCATAACCTTACAAAAGGAAGTATAAATATATATATAAATGAATTGTTGTTCGTTTGTCTCGCTAAGCCTCGAGAATGGCTAGCCCGGTTTGGCTAATTTTGATCTTGAAATATTTCTGTAAGTTCAGGGAAGGTTTAAAAGGTGAGAAACATAAATAATAAGCAAAGAAAAATACTATAAAAAAAAACAATTTAATTTTCATTTATAAAATGTTCCTAGCTATAAAACATTTGATTTTCATTTTAGAAATAAAAAATTGTCATTCGCTTGGTTAATATTTATAGGTGCGTTCAGAAATCTGTCTGTTTTATAGATGTAGTATTGAGGTATGCGATCTCTTTGGTCTGTTTTGTTGGAATACAAAACAGTTCCGTTTCAGAAATAAAATTAGTACACGGGAAAGCTTTAAATTGATTAAGTGCGTAACTGCAGTTGCATCTATAATGTAAATAAAAATTTAGTATTAAGTTTTGACCACATTTTACACAAATATATGTAAGTGATAATTGCGCCGTGCGTGATACAGGTTCGCCACAGATGTATTAATGGTATGTGTGTTATTTTTGATATGACCATTGCCCTGAATAAATAAATCGTACTCTGTTACTAGGATTTCTTTTTGACAAGTTAGTTGATCGATTAATCGTATTGAGGGGTGAGTTGAGTTTACACCAACAAAAACTAAAATTAATTTGTAGTCATATATCGGCTATAAATGTTCGAATTGTATTTATTTACTTTTAAATAATTAATACGATAATTTTTAATACAAACATGACTTAGAAATGCTAACATTCAGAAAGTATATTATCTACTGTAATATGGGTCATCGCAGTCGCCGCGCCCGTTCAGCATTAATATCTTTGTAGGTAATATATTTACCAATAACAAATGGCACACAATCGTTAAAATAGTTACGCTTGCATTTTGCACGGATCAAACAATTTTATTCATTCAGCATAGTCTCAAACATTTGTATGTAATATTCTCATGCAGTGATATAATTTTTATTGTTATAACTTACTTGCTACAAGGTTTTGTGGGTATATATCGAGTTTTGTACTTTGGTAACCAATTAACCAACCAACCGTACTTTGACAACCAACCAACTAATCGTACTTGGTAACCAATCAACCAACCAACCGTACTTAGACAACCAACCAACTAACCGCACTTTGGCAACCGACCAACCGGACTTTAGTAATCAAACAACCAATTAACCAGTCCCGTGAATGAAAGTTTCTTCCCGTATAAAGTTTATCGACAAAAAGGATATAATTATACAAAACAAATCACGATCCAAATGCAAAAATGGCGTATATTAAAAAAATGCGAATGGTGTTGTAGACAATTTAAGATTAAAATTCAAAACAAAAAAGATATATGCTTCGTTTTGGCATAGAACCCTACCTAGCTGCCCTTCACCCGAATCGAGGTACAATATAAAACTCAATAACAATAAAATATAGCCTAGCACCACCTAGTGGTGAGTTATAATAAAATAGATATCTTGGCCACGAAAAAACACTTAGGCGAGCCAATTTCCATGGCGATCAATCGAACGGTGTTGAGGTTCATCGATCTCAGGAACACCGATATCCGATTTATATATAAATAGAAGATACAATAGAATAGTAGTATGTATATGTATCAGCTTATGTTGACGAGTACAAACTTGGTTTACTTGAAAATATTTTTCTATTGTCCTTTGGCTGCTAATTCAAAAGTTATTATTGAAATGAAGAGGTCTACTACGGCTGCTAGACTTAAAGGAGGTTAGGCCATTATTGTTCACGAACGATGTAGGTTTAAAAATTTGCACGGATTTGGAACTTTTGGAAAATAATATCATAATTCAGACTTTTAATGGAAGAAGCGCTTTTGTAATAATCAACTCTCTCCGCCATTAGCAACCACAATGAAGTTGAAAATCTATATGGTTAAACGACAACCGATGTTTCCGGCGGCTCGGGTTCCTTTCCACATTTAATGAGTTATCATTTTAGGCTTCAATGTTATAAATGAGTCATATTGCGTATAAACATTCAAAGTGTTTTTATTGGGTAATAATAATGATTCTAAATTACCTCCACCAGGTTTTATTAAAATGTATATTATTAGCCATGCTCTTGCGTAGTTTTTTTTTTAATTTAAAATAATCATGTCATTGATTCATTCCTTGCCATCTTTAGGAAGAGGCTTTGGCTCAGTAATAGAACATTCTATACTGGTATTGTTAACCTATACATGTCAATAAAATTTACATGCACGATGTTTGTCAGGGGTAATGTACACGACAGCTGAGCTAATTTTGTTAAGGCTGACAGAATAACGGCAGCTAACAACGATGTTTACGACAGCGATATTGCGGACACCAGCTAATTAATTGTATGCAAAATAACCGAATAAGTTGCCGCCATCCTAGACGTTTTGTCCTAGGAGTTTTGCCAATGTATCATATTTTCTTTTTTAATTCTTGTAACAGATGTGGATTTTTATATATTCTACTATTCTGATTTTTCAGTTAGAATTTATTAAGTTATCACAAATATCACGTTTTATTATCTATACTGTATTTTTCATTTACAAATATCATGTTTTATTATTTACACTGTATTTTTCAATTACAAATAACACGTTTTATTATTTACACTGTACTTTTCATTTACAAATAACACGTTTTATTATTTACACTGTATTTTTCAATTACAAATATCAAGTTTTATTATATTTACACTGTTATTCTAAATCACAAAACGCATGCAATAAATAGACCTGTTATGATATGCAATTATAATACAGCGTATCGTTATTATTACAGAGTTATATCCCGTTTAACTCCATGATTTAAATCAATAAACAATTTAAGTGCTTAACCGTTTGTTTGATTGAACTGTGTAATAATACACATAACAATATGAGGTGTATAGTCAGCATGCAGTCTATCTATAACTATTCTAAACTTGAATGGATGGGCTTTAGTAAATTGTGTGGCGTTAGGTCGCCGCGGAAGTTAAATAAAAAACAAATCCAATTCCGATGTATACGTTGTTACATCGTACTCTTTAATACGGTCAATTTAACTTTTGTCAATGGTATGATACCAATTAATTACGAATACTGTTTACAGATAAGATTAAATTATATTTTTTCTTTAAATTACATTAAGCTTAAAAAATAATATTAATGTAATATTACAAATGCGTATGTGTGTTTGGTTATAACACTTTGACGACTTAAGTACTCAACCCGTAATCATGAAAAATCACATACACATTGTCAGGGGCAGTAGAAAATTATATAGGGTTCTTTTCATCCGAATAAAAAATCAAATAGATATTATTAACACGGACGAAGCCGCGAGTAAAAGCTAGTAGAAAATTAAAGACAACCAACAATTAATCTAAATAAAACGCAGGGTTCCTATGTCAAAATAAAAAAAAAAAACCATACTAACGAAAATGAAGACGCAGGTGTGTTTGTACACACATTATTGATATAAATTATATGTATTTTGTATGATCTCTTGGTATTCTCAGCTAAATTTGCACAAGATGTCTCTATTACAAAAAAAAGTATTTACAGAATTTGATAAAAAACGAATACGGACAACTTTGTGTGGGCTAAAACCGGAGAATTTATCTAATTCATATCAACAAATGTTGCTACTTTATTCTCTAACATAATGTTAAGCTATTTACTTGTATACTTAATTACGTCACCGGAGAGTAGATTCGGTAATTTGTAACAAATACATCTGTGTTGAAAACATCTACAACATAACGGTAGTGCTCTTTTTAAGAGGGAACCAATTGGTTCATGAGACTAGAGAAAAAACAGCATTCGTATACATAAAATAATGTCTGAATTAATGATCATCTCAATGTATGAATTCTCTTGAACTAGATAGATGCATTCTATCGTTCGAGTAATAAATGCGGCGGTGTGATAAAACGAATGAAAATGTCCTATAATAAACAATATCCTATGCTATTATACATTTTCAAACAACTACTATCAAACTTTCAAAGGTCAACCTAACATGTGGCATTGAATTATTATTAGTAACTTTAGAATTTGTATGAGTCATTAATGTACGTTTTTGGCACGCTTTTTACATGCGCTAATTTAATGAGTTTTTGTTCTTTATTATAACGTATTTTACAGGATCTAAATATATTTTTAGTTGCTTAAAGCATTATTATGATAGGTAAAACAGTAATTCTTAGTGAAGCTACTATATCTTTAGTCTATTTTTTTTTTATATATATTATTTTAACAAATGTATTCTTTATTCTCATTATTACAAGCTTAAGTAAAATGTTATGTATGACCCGAAAGATAAGTCTCGACAGGATTAACTTTATCTCGTGTTATTTATTCTCTGAAGTTTAACGAACTAATGTACTTAGAAGCAATAAAGGCACGGTGTTCTCGTCTATAGTTGACGGTAATTTTTTAAGTGTTATTAGATTATTGTCCAATTAGCACTTATTATTAAAATATTAGAGTATTGCCGGGTCAGCACGGAAAACAATCTTTTGAAGTTCTTTTTTAACTTAGTAACTTAATAAATCATTAAGTCATACAGAGGAGTTTTTGGCGGGATCTTAGTCTGTCATGTAGTGGTTTTTATATTTTATTCATAATCTTGTGTTATTAGACTCTATATTTTGTAATATTGGTGGTGTTTTAAGTAATATAGTTCGGTTATTATGCACAAGTGAAGTGGATGGGAAATAATACCACGGAGCATGCATTCTGAGATGCCACCAAAACTCCATGGAAAGTTCTAACAAGGAAATCACCATCTTGTTAGAACATTATAATTATCACAAGACACTTACTTGGCAAAATCTTGTTACTTGACGCTGGCTAGTGCGCAAACCGTGACGGAGCCAAAAAATAAAGAAGAAGAAGTCATACAGAAGCTAATACAGCAACGTGCACTTTCATTAGATGTTATTTCTAATGACAATGTAGACAGAAATTTCTAGTTATAAATGAGTTACAAATATAGATAGACAATAATATTATTGTATACTGTGGAACAGAGTCCTTGATATTCATAAAAATGGATGTATTTTAAATAATGATAATCCATAACGAAATAATGAGATATTGCTGTTTTTGGTTATATCAGCGCTAAATTGAATATTAATGTGTTAAAGGATTTATTGATGTATATATAGTATGTAGCTACCCTCGAAATACATCTGAAGATTAGTAAGCATTTACATATATCTCTATACCCATAGATGGTAGTCTCACAGTAATTACTCCATAATAAAATTTAATCAACGGAAACCTTGCGAAGAGATCTATGTACCGTCATACAGCTATCACAAAAATTAGATATACAGAAGGAGACACCTTGGTGTATGCTGTTTGCCGATGATATTGTTCTTGTTGGAGAAAATGTTGCTGAGTTGGATCTCGGCAACATTTACTCTGGAGAGTAGGTAGGAGAAATGGTGAGATAAACTGGAGAATGTTGGTTAAAGGATTAGTAGGATAAAAAATTAATATTTGTTCCGTGACTTGGGCTCCATCCAGTTTTTGTTATATAGCTTTAAATGATGTACCATACCAGCCTTTACCAATTTTCGGTACCTTGTTTCATTGGTTCCAAAACGAGGACTGGCATAGACAGGGATGTTAGAATAGAATAATTGCAGGAAGGCGGAAATGGCGATAAATGTAGCTTGTTACCCACGAACGTCGTCGAAACTCAAGGAAAAGATGTATACAACTATTGTAAAGCCAGTTGTGTTATATGGACCTGTGTAATGGGCTCCGAAAGAGATGAATGAGAAAATAATTACATGTGGCAGAGATGCTAATGTGTATATAAGAGAAAGGTTGAATATAGCACCAGTAACAGAGAAGTTGAGGAGTAATAGATGAGCAGGGTACGGGCATGTTATGAGGAGTGTTTTGTGCATGAAGGTGGAAGGATATAAGAATAGAGACATTCTAAATATAGTGTAACATAACGCCGTGTATAAAAGGTGTGAATAATGAGATGGCATCTAAGAGGGGAGAGCAGTAAAAGGAAAACAATATGTTATGCCTTACTTAGGTGAGTTAAAGTCAGAAGATGATACAATAGACACAAAAATAATAATAGCCATTTTTGACATTGTCAATTAAAATAAATTGAAAGATGGGATATAGAAATCATCACTACATCACTACATATTATAAAACAAAGTCGTCGGCCGTGTCTGTCTGCTGTCTGTCTGTATGCTCGTGATAAATTCCAAAACTACTGAACGGATTGTAATGCGGTCAATAGATAGAGTAATTGATGAGGAAGGTTTAGATATCTAATTTAGCAAGATTTTGTGGAAATTTGTTGAAATATAACGATAATTGTTGGAAGTGTTGGAAAAAAGTAAAGCCGCTTGGCAGCTTTCATCGAAAACGCTGCCTAATTCTTTGAAGGTATAACAAAACAATGCATAGTGAGATATTTCTATTTTATAAGTCTACAAAAAAGGCTCCGATGGCATATATCTATCTTTTAAGGATATCTTACTATACCATCTATCTTCTAAAAAATTGTCATATAAAATGAGGTAATTGTAAGGCTATTTAGACGGATACAGTATTAATCCTTATCAAATTAAATACATTAGTTACCTTAAGCATTATATGGACATGAGTATATATTTATATAATCAGGGCAGGGCAACGTCCACCGGGCCTGCTAGTTATTTTATAAACTATTGAAAAAGAAATAAAAAATACCAGAAACGTTCTTTTATGTAATACATGTTTTATATTAAATTTTTGTTAAGGAAATTATTACCTTAGGTAACTGTAACGGTTATAAAGCGTATAACAACGACTTGTTGCAGGCGTACGTGTGTGTCCGACAGGTCACTGATGTTAATCCTGACAAACAGGAATTGGAATATAATGTAAATTCGCCACGAATTCTAGATTTTACATATTTTTTATTGTGTCCATATAAATGTAAATGAGTATAAGGATAATCAGTTTATACTAAACATCAATAAAGGTTTAGGTAGGTAACACGGTTCGATGTGTTTTCCAAAACGGTTTGTAATGTCTTTTTATGTAAATGAATCATTCCTAAACACCCACGACGCAGCAGAAATCGATGCCATATGAAAATAATTACGATAGATGTGTGGTGTAACTATAATCGATAAGATTAACAATGTGTATATCAGAGGAAGCTTGAAAATAACACCTGAAACGGGGAAGTTGAGGAGTAGTAGGTTAGCATTGTATATGCAGGGCTGTCCAAACTCACCGCGCAGCACACTCTGTCTGAGTGTGCTGCGTGGGAGGTGCAGCGCCGCACTCTGGCTGCCGCGGTGGGAGGAGATCTTTCGCTGCCGAGCGTGGTTGCGGCCATGCTCGGCAGCGAGAACGCGTGGACGGTGAAGCACTGTTACTTCACGTCGGCTTTCTGTGAGAGGGTGGTACTGCCCCGGGCGAGCCGACCCATTCATGCTGAAACCAGTAATAGCTTCAGCGTAGCTCTACCACCTACGTGGTAGATAGATAGATCGTAAGATAGATGTGTGGTGTAACTATAATCGATAAGATTAACAATGTGTATATCAGAGGAAGCTTGAAAATAGCACCTGAAACGGGGAAGTTGAGGAGTAGTAGGTTAGCATTATATATGCAGGGCTGCCCAAACCAAGGGCCCGCGGCATGAATTGTTGCGGCCCGTAGAATCTTTTTTATCTTCTTTGTTTAAATACTTTAAATGAGTAAATTATTTTTCTTGCGACGAAATTCAAATGTTTTGGATATGTATTCGATTATGCCGCACACGACACTATTCACTCGAGAACTCGGGGAATTCCCCGAACGTATAATAGGTACACCCGACACCGCGCGTTGTTCATTTATTGGGCTTTAAAAGACAAATTAATGAAAAAGTAGATAATAAAATAATGATACTTATTATACTTGTATTTTATTTTTATAAATATTTTGCGGCCCCCCAATGTATTGAGTCATTTTTGTTGGCCCTGGGTCCCATGTAGTTTGGACAGCCCTGGTATACGAGTATGTATTCCGTGAAGAGAGACGAAAGTCATGTAACTAGAAAAGTTTTGAGGATGTAGGGGGACGGATATAGCAGTAGAGTATCGAAAAACGCATGGATAGACTATATGACTAATGAAATAAAAATATAAAATGTGTATAAAAGTTGTGAATACTGAGATGATTTCTGACAGGGAAGAGTGGAAGTGGAAAACATGTTGTGCCTACACTACTTGGGTGGGATAAGTGTAAGAAGATGATAATGACTCATGTAACTAGGAAACGGCAATAACAGTTCGGATCACATTTCGTGTCTAGATAAGATTTTACTTTTTTAAGTTTATGTATTTAGATAGGTGTCTTCTCTGAAAAAACGCGATTTTACACAATAAAAAAAAAAACATTTGTATAACTAATTATTTCATGTTATGTCATATATCTCCATCTCGTATATTTTTGTCGTACTTGCATCGTTCGTTACCAATCGATTTTAACTCGAAATTTTGTGAGATGGCGCTGTATGATATTATTCGAATACGTTAAACTTGCATCCAATAGCAACAATGTAATTATTACATTACCCAATATACAGCGAAGCTCTATCGCCCACATAGTATGTTTTAAACGCCTATTGTACAATTAAAATATTGATTGAATAGTTAAGGTTGTCATGAATATTGACGGTTACAAAAGCAAATTAAAAATTCCAAGTTACAAGTCTTCATAATTAATGTCTGTTATAGTTGATTGATAAATGTTAAAAAGTAAAGAGAATTGCGTAACGAACACAATGTGACTACAATTAAGTTATTGGCATTTCACGATTTAACGTCAAAGTAGCGACTGACTTGTGACATTTTGCCGCAATATTTAACACGAATACACGCATAACATACGAGCATAATAGAACATATGTCAGCAGTTCTGGAAGTAAAACCTATATACATAACAGAAAATATAATTTAAAAAGCTTACACGGCACATTCTACTCTTTTAAATATTATATTTACTTATTTAATTTATAAATTTATAATTACTACATTGTAGGTGGTAGAGCTACGCTGAAGCTATTACTGGTTTCAGCATGAATGGGTCGGCTCGCCCAGGGTAGTACCACCCTCTCACAGAAAACCGACGTGAAGTAATAGTGGTTGCACTGTTGCGTTTCGTTTGGTCAGTGAGAGCGCCGGAGGCCCACATATTTAAAAGGCCGGCAACGCACTTGCGACACCCCTGGTGTTGCTAGTGTTTATGGACGGCGGTGATCACTTACCATCAGGTGACCAACCTGCTCGTTTGCCCCCTATAATATAAAAAAAAGGTTGTGTAATATGAAAACTTTTCCACAGTAACCAATGTTGCTTATCAAATCTTCGGTAAAGATGTGTATCTCTGTTAAAATGATAATGCTTTAACGAGTCCATACAGAATTTTACGTCACAATCGGACGGTACAATTCGATCGTGGCATTTTTTCCGAATGAAAATCGTAAGCATCGTTAAAAGCAATAATTGATATTTTTAGCCAATCTCTCTGTAGACGTTACAACTGCAAGGTCGATGTAACTTTTTTAGCATATGAAATGTAAAGAATTCTTCTAAATGGAACATTTTTATAAATTGAAATATAACTCGACGATATTTCGATAACTATTGAATAAATAATAAAAAAGATACTTATCCTCTATTTGAGTTGTTCCAATGAGGTTGACACGTAATTTCAAACATTTGACCAATTCAAGTGAAATTTGAGGAACAGTATAAATAAATCACATGATCTATTTATTTTAGATGATGCTGTCCATCATTATGGGATATAGGTCAGTCTTATTTTAAACATATGTGGGTCAGTATACATGGGATAAGTTGAAAGTCGGAAAATTGATTAAGCCGTTTCTTAAATATACTAGGAAATTGTTAGGGTACAATGAATATCTATGTAAATAAAATGATCGACATCTGTCGTTGTGCGCTCATCACGTTAAATATAACTCGATTTATTTCGAACATTTTTTTTCAATTACACTTCTTTAATACTTGGTCCTTATCTGAAAACAAAATTATCACGATATCTTCGTATAATATAAAGTTATTAAAGTTTCAAGAAAGTAGGGTTTTTGATGTGATGATGTCTTATAAATCGACGAACGCCGGCTGCTCGCACGAAAAAGCATGACTCATTATCACGTTTCGCCTGAGCCGAGCGTGCTAGCGAGAGCGCGGCATAAGCGATAGAGAGGCGCGATCGGCCTAAAGGTTCGGCTTGTGACGCATCTCCTCCTTTGTATTATACAAAATAATGATAATTCAGTGATAAAATTCAATTCAATTCATAAAAAAGTGTGTGTGTTCTTATGTACACGCTTTAGAAGTTATACTTCTTTGGCGTAACAAGATAAAAATCTTTTAAAAAATGTTATCTTTCACCGTATTTTACGTTTGTAGAAAAAACGACACTCACAATAGAAAAATGGTATTTAATACATACATCCTTTTTTTGAATAAAATGTTGACTATAGCTAACTTCAGGGTGTCGGTTTTTCGTGACGGCCTGCGCGTGCATCGTAAAAATTTACTCTCATCATTTTTTCCTAACGCGCCAAAATAAGTATAACTTCAAAAGTATGCAATTTTTCATCAATGTTTTGTTATGACGGTATCACGTAAATTTATCGTCCGTAAACCGATTTTACAGACAATTTTTTTTATTACCGCTATGTTTTCAGCGATGTGAATTATCTTACCGTATAGAAGTGGAGCATGCGGTGTAGTCCGCAAGCTCAGAGTAATGCAGATGAGGGTGCGTTTATCCGATAGTGTTAATAGATACCTTAATGATTTTAATAAAATGTCCTTGATTTTTAGTATAATATTAATACGTAGACAATCATGTTCATCAAAAATGGCTTCGAGAGACGTTTAAACGACCCACGTATATGTAAAATAGCTTTAATTAAAAATATCTCTCAACAAATCCGATTCCTGTTGTAATGATGCAACGCGACGTATAACTCTATACACTCCTTGTCAATCTTCGTGGCCGCTCTGAACATAGCCGTAAGTTCGGGCTTGCGCGTAATATAGTCAACAATGAAGTAGAAAACAAAGTTAAAGCATTATTATAGGAATCTAAAGTTGGGATTCATTTATCCTTAAGTTGTCTTGATGTTCATACATATAATATAACTAGCAGATCTGGCGGACGTTGTCCTGCCCTTATAATAAAAAAATATACACTTATGTGCATGGAACGCTTAAGACGGCTTGACTTTTTCCGATTCTCCCAACAATTATCATTATATTTCAACCAAGTTACAAAAAACCATAATAAATTATATACCTAAACCTTCCCCGTGAACTACTCTATATATTGGTGAAGACGGCATTACAATCCGTTCAGTCGTTTTTGAGTTTATCGCGAACATCCAGACAGATAGACAGGCACTGTTTTATAATATATAGAATTCGTATTTATACCTACATTTGTGTTCTGCGCAATTATATTCAGAGAAGTCAAATAGTTTGGCGAGGACACCAACCAATATAAATGATGTTAATAACATCTATACATATAATAAAAATGAAGTGTCTGCATATAATATCAAAATAACGACCTTTTCCTGATTGGATATGAACGTATACACGATACTGATAACAAAAACACAATTTTTAAAATTTTTGTCTGTCTGTCTGTCTGTTTGTTCCGGGTAATCTCCGAAACAGCTCGACCGATTTTCATAGAAATTTCACTGACGGATAGTTAAAATTACAGCGGGTGACATAGGTTACTTTATTTTAGACTAACTGTCGTTTGTGGCTTCGTTTGCAGTACTATCTCCAAAACGTTTGAACCATTTTTCACGGAACTTTCACCAACAGATAGCTGATCTTATAAGAGGTAATTTACAATTATAAAAAAAATGCATGCGGGGCTGCGGGCAACAGCTAGTTGAAAATATAACTTATAACTGTAAGAATATTTAAAATTGTTATATATAACTTTTAAAAAAGCATCAAATTTTAGAACATTTTTTTCTATTTCATACTGCATTCGAGAATATGGAAACCCATTGGTATGCCACGTGGCGTTGCTCATTAGAAGTGCGATGTTCGGATACTAATCTGTTATACCCATGTGTTATCGGACACACATGCTTATATTCTTATAAATAATTTTTATGGAAAATATCTACCTCGCTGTAACCTCGAGACTTGGATTATAAAGCCTCAAACTACAACAATATCGTAGGTAACTATTTATGTTGAATATTACGTAGGTGGGAGTATTTATTATCCTGATATCTGTTTAAAATAATAATGTGTCAGTTGTTAAATTTCTGAGTAAACATATTACTGATGCCAATTTTACTTGTTTTATATTAAATACAATAAAATTTGTGAATCACGGAATGAATAACAACTAAGTATGATTGACTAGAACATAAATTTGCTTGCAAATATTCTTGAATTATGTTTTACGTTGTTCTCGCTTGAACTGTGTAGTATGCATTTTCTTATCTAGATTGATAAGAGCGCGGATATTATATCAACGTCTGAGGCGCGTTACATATAAGTTGATATGGTTTTGAAGTCGTAATTCCTTATTCGTTGATATCATTTATAAACAATTATAATTCAACTTTTCTCGATTCCACTGATAATAAATATAAACAATTGCAATTTCTGCTCCAGTACACTCGCTCACAACAATCATTATACGATACGATTATGAAATACTAGCGACCCGTCACGACTTCGCATCGGTGCAGTATGCGGCGTTATAAGTGTCCAAACAATTATGATTCCATCCTCGCGGCTTTAAGATTTGTAGTCTATCAAGTCATAGAAGAAATTACACACAAACATCTTTATGTTGTTCCGCGTATTTTTAAAAATGATATCATCCAAGATACTCATTGGAATGTTATACTGTAAAGGGTAATTTTAGTTTACTTCGAATGCCTACTGTAACTGTAATATTTTATTGGATATCGAGCATTACCATGTTAATCGAAACAGCATCGCGAATAACGAATTACTTTTTAAGAATATGTAAAAGTTAAAAAGGATTACTGAGGGTTAAGTATATATATATATATAGCCGGGGGCCCATCTCCCCGTTGCACAGCTTCGGTTGACGAGAAGGGGGGCGGCTGGTGTGTACCCAGCTTGCCCCCCATTATTAAGACGACGCCCGGCGGACACCTTCCGCTGGGCAAGCCGCTGAGGTGGCATGGTGATAGCCCTGCACTATCCCATGCCGCCCCAACCTAGCGGCGGTCGGTATACCGTGGGGCTTTAGTGAGTAAGAGTCTCACACTACCCACTCTCTCCCCCGGGAGGGGGGTGGTGTGTCCATGACGGATTTCTCCACGTTAATAAAAAAGAAAAAAAAGGGTTATTTACAATAGATAGACATATAAAATAATTTCGTAGTATATGATTTTAATTTATCTCAAAAAGTTTAGTCAGCGTTACCAGCGTACGTACCCGAAAATGTCTAATTAAGACTTCATCAGAAAACAACGGATTGTCTTTACTTTATACTAAGTACACGAAGTACAATATACGTGTACATGTATGTATACAACTTCCGGAATATATCCGGATAGTGTATTTGCTGAACTGAACTAAGGGAACACAGAGACAGACGTGGAAATCGTATTGGTTTTATAATATTTATAGATTATATACAAGGCAACGTCGTTTGCCTGTAACTAATGAAATACGTTTTGCTACCATATAGACGAAATCATTCGTGTGTTTTGTACAGGTGTGAAGTTTAAACATTCTTCTGTTATAAATTTGATATTGTTACAAATAAGCAATGAGCAATGAGCATCAAATCATAAGGAAATGTATTATAAGTTGATGGAAAGAGGAAAAAACGATTCGTGATCGTTAAAATTACATAGAGTATATTTGTAGTCCGGTGAAACTGTAGAGGCCTTGCCAGGTCAACAGTGTAGTCAGGTCGAAAATAAAAAACAAAGTATACTATATTTAAAATAATATCAATACCGATAATAATGCCAACGATAAATAGTCTTTCTAAAAAGTGCTTTATTACAATTTCTCCATTGATATAGGGGCTACCAACAGAGTGCTTCGAAAATGAATTCATTTTCAAATTAGTTCCATTTTACATTGATTACGGTCGCGAAAACATCGGTTCGTTCTGGACAAATTGTATTTTATTTTTCAATCATAAATTCTTAAATTCAGATCTCTGTGCATTTGGATATTTTAAAATGTTCTTTCTATTTTTGCTTAAAATGTTTTTATCTCCCATTTTTATAATAAACTAGCTGACCCCGGCGAACTTCGTAACGCCTAACAGTCGATTTTTTAATACTTATTCTGCTATTCGGGACCATCGTATAAATATTGACATTTATATTTTTACGATACTAACGTCACTTAATTGTTTTGCCTTCCCGGAATCTCTCCACTAACACTTAAACTCTATGGTATGGTATTAAAGTTCAAATTGACTTTTAAGTATTATTACGAATCATTTGTATGGGAGTATAGAAAAGTGTCGTTTTAAGACTATTCCAGGTAATTTTTTTAATTTTTCTCTCCGTAAGATCCAACCTCGTACTTCAAGGAATATTCTAAAAAAAGAATTAGCGAAATCGGTTCAGCAGTTCTCGAATTTCGCGCTTAGCAACACATTTAGCGAATTCGATTTTTATATTATAGAAGATGTTTTGAATTTACCAACTTTGATTGTAAAGTATAAAAAGAACCGTGCAAGTTAATAATGTGGTAGATTAGACAAAGGTTGCGGTGGGATGACGCAATCGTTAACGGCCTATTAATGCACTAATGTACGAGAGGAAATTGACACAGACAACATGACCGTGTTCGCTACAGGTACATAGAATACCGCACTAGCATTAGCAGCTAATCACATGTCGCGTCGTGGAACTTTGATGTCTAGTTGAACAACTTTGTTTCCGGCGCCGCATCGACGCTACGACCACGTGAAATTCAATGCGATAGTTGCTGATTTGTTTTTTTTTTTTGCTTTGTCCATTATATAAATAATGATTAAAGACTACGACGACTCTTCTTTTAAATATTACTGTTATTGTTCACGACTGATGGATAAAAAACGACGAAGAAGCGGGATGACCGTGAGAAATTCCGTACTCTTGATTATAAACTTAACACTTCACGAATGTTAAAGGTTCTCCCGCTTAATGAATTTTTGCATGACATGAAATTAAAGTAGGTAATACATAATTATTATTATCTTGCCCACAATCTTGTCATTTAAATGAGTAATGAATTACGACATCTGTGACGTAAGTTGACAATAAATTTTCACATGTGTGTGTGTGTGTGTGTTTTCTACAATTCAAACGGTAACTATATTTCGAAAATTAGTCGAATGAATCTATTATGGCGTCACGATATATCTTGTACAGCAAAAATCAAATATCTAATTCAATGTAATAATCCCTTGAGTGTAACCAATAATTATTATTATTTACTGTTACTCAAAAGTTCAATATATACATAAAAATACTTTTGTCTTTCATATAAAATGTGTGTGTAAAGCAGTATAAGTGTTTTTCTGATTTGTCATTTTTTTTTCTGATTGCATTCATCATGCCCCTGAAACTTGCTTCGATAACGAACGTTACTATTCAAGAACGTGCCTACAGTTTTCGTCGACAGGATAGGCAGAGAAAATACGATTTTTACTGATGTATATTAAGATATATTTCAACTTACAGCGAAATAGATTACACGAGATTGCTATATGAGAACTGACTCTAGCTTTCGACTTCTTGTTATTGTAGACTATAATTTATTCCGTTAATTTATGGTTCCGTATAATATAGTCTTTGTGTTATCGAGTTCGTACAGTCGTATTGTCATCGCCGTAGTTTATTTTTCCCTACAGCATTTGTATCACCCCTGTTGTTTGGTTGTACATTCAACTGCCCTTATTCGCGGGTAACAAAACGTGACCGCTTTCTGTATTCGCGGTTGAAAATGTCATTATTATTCACGGATCCAAAATTAGCATCGTGTACCTAATATTTTTTTATTATGTGTAACATTAAAATAAGCGATAACGTATTTTATAGAGAAACAAAGTTTATTGTATCTAAGCCTAATGTTCATGCACAAAAGCCGCCGCTCCGCAATTTTGGAATTTACAAAGATACCGACCTAATGCTAGGTCACGTGCATGGTCCACGTTACGAATTAACTCCATTACATGTGACTTTAATTGCCGGTTTTCAAACTGTTCTGTTCGTAACGTTGAAACTTAGTTCATAAAAAATAAATTAGACTCAAATGCTTTTCTAGTCTTGGACAATGATCACGGTCATTCTCGTCAGCTTCGAGCTATCGATTCGAAATTAAATGACCTATTAAAATATGCAAGACAATAGAATATCACTAAATTGCTTAAATTTTGACATAAATAAAAATCATAAATAATAATGCTTTTCCCAATAAATTGTTTGTTTTTTTTTTTTTATTTGCTAGCCTTAGAACGCATTCTCTATATTTGTATACAAAGTAACAGTTCATGGTCCTCGTATTCGCTGCATAATTATGGAACCTATCCCTCGTGAATAAGGAAAGTTTACTGTATTATATTTATACGTATGTATATTTAATGATATTTATTTGCAAATAATCAGTCATAGTTGCAATTTAAATATCAAATTTATCGAATACGTACTTATTTCTATCGCGTTTCTCAGTATGAGGTGTAGGTACCTACGTAGAGTGCACGTATAGATAATAAGGTAACACACTTATAAATAAAAATAGTTTAAATAGCGCAAAAACAATAATAAAAGTACATAGTGGGTAATTTATTATATCGTATGAACTTTCTCTCAATTTACTTCTATACATATTTTTTTTATGTATTCAAAGAGTTGTTGAACACGAGGCTTTACTATGTCGGGACAATTATTATAGCTATTTAAGATTACCGTATCTATATTATATATAATGTAGATAATAATATTAAATATGAGTATATAAAAAGGAAAGCTTCTTTATTTATCCCCTATTATATTGTGCATCATTTATTGGACTGCATTAAAATTTCGCCGAGTTACTGCACTGACATCTGGGAAATGTTTGTAAATTAGTACAATCATTACATAATAGGTGGCGAGCGAATCGTTACATCTCGAACACACAGAGTATTCAACTGCGAGTAAATACTGGCCACTAACATATATATACAAGTTACACATAATATATAAGTTATACATAACATTAAGATGTTAAATATCTGAATTGAATATATATAAAATTATGAGGATAATAAGTTCATGTACAATTCTATTAATCTATTTCTACAAATAAAATTGAGGTATCCGTGCTATATTCTGAAATTACTGAATCAATATCATTACAATTTCAATGTGAGATATCATATTTTTTAAAGTATTACCTATACTAACTATTATTACGTTTTTCCATAAGCATTACATATACAATTTAACATTATTTATATAGAATCCTTTATCGTGTTTATAGCTATACACTTTTATTATTAATATATACAATTTGTATGGAGCGGCCAAACCGATTAAATTCGTCGTTTTATAAAAGCGAATTTCAATTGTCCTATTAACAGAATAACGTCAGACGCGATTCTTTTTATAATTGAAGCAAATCATATACTTCTGACCAATAGAAATATATACTGTTATAACTGTCTTATGTTGGCTTTGATTAGACTCATACACACAGCGTGATAGTTACAGCTGGCTAGTGAATCAAAAAATCATAAACTCGGGCGCCAACGTGGCGTGCGCATGCCGTACCTATATTTAGATAATTATGTAAAATCATGTTCGTAATTACTTTTGACCTTGGCAAAGGCAAGATGTGGAACAGGCGATGTAAGCTCAGTGGTGCATGTCGGCTGCATATTGTCATTAATAAATCAAGACGTCGAGAGCACCAGTTTTGTGACCCGGTTCGCGTGGAAATAAAAGAATGTATAATTCATGAAACTGTTATTTTAATTCGCAAAACTTGTTTCAGTATTATATACCTTTTTCGGATCTCTATCGGTCCATAAAACATTACATTTTTCATAATTTGATATAAAATTAACCAGTTGAATTACGAGAAAGACCTTAAAACAAATCATCACTGTTGAATACGCGAATTTTAAAAGATCAAAATTTGTTACCATCCTACAATTCAAAACGTTTCTCGAATGTATATGAATGGTAAAAATGTTCAAAATAAACACATTCGCATTCCGTTGTACGTGTGTCGTCATAAGTGATTTAACTGCGCACGTTATTGCAGTATCTCAGTAGCCCCAATATTGTGGAAGCTGGGTTAATAGGCAGGGGGAGCATAGCCTGTGCAATCACACTCGACACACAGCGTCGTATCTTTACCGACGATCTCTGCATAAACGGATAATACTATTGATTTTTACATTTATTTAACAACTAACCGACGTTCGCAACTTCTCTCTCGTCTCGTATATGCTTTTGTTGTTTCATGGGCACTACGCGTCTCATCTGCATTAATAGTTAACTGTCTTCTTTATTGTTATTTTGTCATACCTACTTATCTACAATGACTTTATCGATTTAATTTACCTAATTTTTATCATTACTGCCTAGTCAGTGTTTATGAGTAAACGTAATCATGTTTAGTCTAATTGACATTCTGAAAAGTTCTATATTTTCCGGTAAAAATGTCTTCAACCGTTTTGCAAGTAAGCTTGAACAACTAACAGAGCTAAAATTTTATTCAGATATAATAGATTTGTGTGTAGGTATAAAAGTTAAAAATATTTCAAATGGTACAATACAATATTGTGTCGCGATTTATAACTAATTGCATCGTTTTGTACGAGAATAAACACAGATTGTTAGAAAAATTATTACACGTAATTCTGTCTTTATATTAGCAATGGTGTAGTTGCCTAAGAGGTATATTCAAGATCAAGAGCGAGCTCGAGTATGTATGAGTGTTACGCAATGAATTTGCGTTCGACGTTATTGAAATAGATCGGTTATAAATAAATATTTCGCTGAATTTTAATTATAATGAATGTATGTATATTTCGGAACGAGAATTCTTATTATGTCTACTTTTGACGTGACTGTTATTAAAATGTTTATCGTTCTCCTTTTATGTTTGGTAGAACTTTTTGATAGAAAGTTATTTATGAACCCTAACTATAAGGTACACGATAGAGAGACAGTTGTAGTACGGTTAAGCTGTGAAGCCACCAAAGGTGTCACCAGCGTAGGTCAGTCACAAAAAAAAAAGAAAATGTACACGAGTGATTTCAATTTTCATTTAAAAACAAATTCTCTATGAATTATTTAACATAGATAGATAGTTGTTAATGAAGCAAAATTTTCTTCGTAATAAGGAGTTCATTCAATTATATTTTTTTATATCTGTACCTGGTTGAAAACATTTACAAGTGGAATATTAAAAAAACAGGAACTTTTAATTACGGCATTTTAATGCTTAGACTTTTGTATAGAATCGGCATAATAAGCGATTTCTATAGCAGTTTCTTATAGTATTTTCATCCAAAGGTGTTTTTTGGCACTGGCGTATTTAGATTTATATTCCAGGAGTAACAGAGCTGGCCAGGGTCGGATTACCCATATAGCAAAATTATTAAATGCTATTATAATAGATCGCGAACCTAAGATATGGTGCAGATGAGTAAATTATATGAGTGAGGTTCTCGGTTGAGCGAAGTCATAAGCCGCTTTTTTTTTGTTATCTTTACGTTTACCTTAATCCATCTCTGGGACTGATTCCTGAAGAAATATACCCAATGGAGCCGAAAACCAAGTTTACTCAGGGCCTAGCCACGGCTTAACCCACTACATATATGATATATCTATAGTTATAAAGATCGAAACAATTTTACGATTATAGCCACGACTATAATTATTCAATTCCCATCTAACAGAAAAAGTTTTTTTTTTTTTATATTATAGGGGGCAAACGAACAGGCGGGTCACCTGATGATAAGATCACCGCCAGACACTAGCGACACCAGGGGAGTCACGAGTGCGTTGCCGGCCTTTTAAATATGTGGGCCTCCGGCGCTCTCACTGACCGAACGAAACGCAACAGTGCAAGCACTGTTACTTCACGTCGGCTTTCTGTGAGAGGGTGGTACTACCCCGCGCGTCGGGCGAGCCGACCCATTCATGCTGAAACCAGTAATAGCTTCAGCGTAGCTCTACCACCTACAAAACCTATTGATTTGATTTCATTTGCATTGATCGAACTCAGTTGTGTTTTATGTACTATTGATGGATGCTAGTAACTTCATACGGTTCTCGTAGTAGCTAGAGTATTGCTGTAATAATTCAAAGTAGAATATTTAGTTTAGTTATGATTAATGTCAACGATAATAGCAAAGAAACAAATGTACCTATTATTATTAGTGCCATTTTGAAGTGATGAATACAATTCTATTTTTGTACGTTCAACAGCTACGTATTCGTAATACACGCTCGTATTTGTGTTTTTCATTAGTATCTTTAGAATAAAGTTATATCAGTGTATTTTATATTTGAAAGATAAATTCATATCTTATGTCTGTGTTTCAGATTTGAAAACGAGACGAAAATTACTGCAATCGAATTCAAAATAACGGGTTCACGCTAAAATGGTCACGGATACTATAGCGTGCTGATATTGATAATTTTAATGTTATTTAAGTAAAGAAAGATTGGACAGTGATGCTCTCTTATATGGTACCGGTGGAAGAGAAACCGCCACCGGTTCCCGGTAAAGGCAGGCTTGCCTTGGAACTGATACGAAGTCCAAACAGTCCAGACCCCGCGGGGAGACGGGCAAAGACTAATATTTCTAAAGAATCTTCGACAAGTTCGTTTGCAAGTGATTTGACATTATCATCGTCTACACCGACCGGATGCCATGAAAAACCCAAACATAAGCTTCTCGGCAATGGTACCAAACATCCTACTTTAAAGAGGTGAGAATTAATATACTATATAAATATAAACATTTGTAATGCAAATATATATGCACTATTATGTGACGTGTGGTGATTTGAAAACATTTTCAAATTTTGATGTATTATTTATATATTTCGTTTATTTATATGTAAGCTTATAAATTTAAAAACTCACAATACGATCTTATTAATATTGGAATTATGTGCTATTTTATCTGTTATGATGTATTAGAGGTATAACAATTTCATATTTATTCTATACTAGCAGACCCGGCGAACGCTTGTCCTGCCCTGATAATAAAAATATATACTTATGTGCATGAAATGATTAAGGTAACTAATGTATTTAATTTGATAAGGATTAATACTGTATCCGTTGAAATAGCCTTCCAATTACCTCATTGTATGTGACCATTATTTTTAAAAGACAGATGGGTGTAGTAAGTTGTCCTTAAAAGATAGATATATGCCATCGGTGCTTTTTTGTAGACCTATAAAATAGGTACATCTCACTATGCATTGTTTTGTTATATCTCTAAAAGAATTAGGCAGCGTTTTCAATGAAAGCTC
The DNA here is from genome assembly GCA_035772565.1 of Antheraea assamensis. Classification (NCBI taxonomy): domain Eukaryota; kingdom Metazoa; phylum Arthropoda; class Insecta; order Lepidoptera; family Saturniidae; genus Antheraea; species Antheraea assamensis. The sequence continues at coordinate 3,318,556 of JAQQSE010000065.1, forward strand.
CCAAGCGGCTTGCCTTTTCCAACACTTCTAACAGTTATCGTTATATTTCAAGGAATTTTAAAAAAATCTTGACAAATTATATACCTAAGTCGTCTCCATATTTATTCTATCTACTGGTGAAGACCGCTTTACAATCCGTTGAGTAGTTTTCCGAGTTTTTCGACGTCTTATTCCGACTTTTTAGTTTTTGGCGAATCACGTAAATTTTGTTTCGCGCGCTCTCAATGTTTTTGGTATTATAGTCCCTAAAGACTGATTTATATACGTAATCGGTTTTTTCGGAAACAGCTGTGACAATTCGGATAACATTTTGTATTTAGATTAAGTTTTGTTATAACCAGCATAGATGATTTTTTTTGCTTTTTCTAGACACCGAGCGAAGCTCAGTCGCTCAGGACAAACACTTCACTTGTTTCACGTAACTTGACATCGCATCACTATATGATATTTTCTTTTATATTATAAATTCTTAACTTTCTCTAACCATTACTTTGAATATATATTTATAATATTATGTATTATATCATAGCAATTATAAAAAAGAAACATCCATATATATATTATGCGAAATTCACGAGACTAATAAAGATGTACACAAGTTTATAATTAATAGTTGGACGATTTATACTTTATGTTGCACACTATTTCCCAGTTCCAATGTAATCCTTGTTGTCCCATGTGTCAGGCAGTCTAACTGGTGCTGTTGTAAGCCAAGATGTATAAACTTCTAGCTGGCAGTCATCCCTGCAATAATTTAATATTATCACTATATAGTATAAAACAAAGTCGCTTTTTCTGTCCCTATATCCCTATGTATGCTTAAATCTTTAAAACTACGCAACCGATTTTGATGCGGTTTTTTTTAATAGATAGAGTGATTGAAGAGGAAGATTTATGTGTATAGCATTCATTAAATATTGGAGAAATACTGTTATTTTTGAGGTTTCTAATGTGATGTCGTAAATAATTACATTTTTTCCGCTTACATTGCAACAAACGCAGGCTGAACCCTACGAGACTTATCAAAATAATATGTGCGGGCCACGGGCAGTAATGAATAAATCAAAACTACTGGATCGATTTTAATCATTTTTTCAGTGAATGACATAGGCTATATATTTTATACCCGTGCGAAGCCGGAGCGGGTCGCTAGTTGAACATAATTGTCTGTACATAATTATTAGCAATCGCCCGCGTACGCCTTAATTATAATATAATATAACTTAATCGACTTTCACGAGAAGAGAACAGAGTTTAATATCAGTACAGGAATTTCTTTTTTCTTATGCTATAGGGGACAAACGAATAGGTGGGTCATCTTACGATAAGTGATCACTGCCGTCCATAGACAAATTTTAAAATCATATCAGGTTCTTCCAGAGTTTACTTCTAGGCAGCATACAAAGTGTAGTTGCTTATAATAGCAGTATATCAAGGTGAATATATCATTAAATGTTTGAAGAATAATGTAAAAAAAAATTGTTATAATTCTCCTATAACAGCTTCGCTGTTTTTTTTTTCTATTTTTGTCAACGTTCTCCCAGGTAAATTAGGACAACCTTATTCCGAGATACATATAAGAATATGTATGAGGAACATCATCACAGCCTTTTCAAAAGGGATCCCGCCATCTCTTTTATGTAAAATCCTGATGTAAAACGACGTGGCACGTTTATTTTGCCAAGGATCTTTTCACGGAAATTCCAACGTAATAGACGACGACAGCGTTTTATGTTTGAAGAAGGTTGGTTGGTTGGTGTCTTTGAAAAACGTTTTTCCACTTAAACGTCTTAGAAAATATTTCTTTGATACGAAGGTACATGTATCATTCAGTGCATGATTTCCAATAAAAATAAATTCATGCAAGTTTATTCGACACGTTTTTTGACACGTTTCGGGAAAACTATTACATGACGTCACTTATCGCTCTGACAATTGGTTTTTAAAAGAGTCATCTTAAAATTTAAGGTTCACAGTGGTAAACTTTTTTTTAGAGTCATTGCTCTCTATGCACGAATCGACCGTTCACGATGAAGTTTGAATATTTATTTATTATGATCGATGATTTAAATCGAATTGAAGAAACTGGTTAAAATTGAATATTATATAGAATTGTAAATTGGAAGTAATAATAATAAATACCTGTTGGCTAGCCATCCGATAACACCAGTGGAGGTTATAGGCACAGGTTTAAGAGATTTCGAAGATTTTAGCTTAGTGATCGCTTGGTGAAGAGCACCGGCGGCCTGCTGACGTATTGCGTTAGACTCGGTCAGTGTTTGTCTGCGAAAAGTAATGTTATTTTCTTCATCCAGGGTGACGTAATAGAACTCGATCAATATAAAGTCTATTATTAAAACCAGTGTCATAGCTATTCTAGAACATACACGTATATACAGGTAAATTATATGCACGAATAAATAGTATGTGACACCTTGTCGACGAGAAGCGAAAGATTACCAAATAGTCTATATTTATATATATTGAAAAAAATTGAGTTTCTTAGATGTTCTACTACGGTAAAACTACTTACTGAACGTACTGGGCTATAACTATTTAATGGTGGAGCTTATCGTAGATGGTTCTAGATTTATTTTATTAACTTATTTAACTTTGGTTGTTCCTTGGCCATTGTTTTTAATGTTCAACGAAGCGGACGGGAATCAACTACGTAGATACATAATATCAGAGATTTGCAACGTGTATTGTAAAGCATTTAATGGCAATTCAAGTTGGAAGTTATTTAACGAATGTGGGATTTTCTAATAGTATATAATATATATATATATGAATGGATGTTAGTATATACATCTGAGATTGATAAGCTACATCATCAAGAAAATTGGCACATAGTACATGATCAATTAAAAAAAAAAATCCTTTGTTATCAATTTGAATAAATCTCACCAATAAAAGGCGCTTCAGTACAACAATATTTGTAACCTTTATGTATAATGTACAGATTTTTGAACACAATTTGATTGTAAAAAAATAAGGCTCACAGCAATGATGGCTTACTAGTAGAGTGTTCTAACACTGCGTCGACTGTGGTAGGTTCGAATCTCCATAAAAACCAAAGCTTTCGGTGAAGGAAAAGAACGTGATAAAATCATAGTATGGTGGTTGTGCATCTCCTAATGTTTCAAACACCTGTAGGTAATTTTCGGTAGTTGCAGCTGGAAGCCAAATGTCACTGGGCTTAGAGTATTACGATTTTGGTTCACATACATATTTAGTGTCAGGTGATATTATGGTCACAGTTGAATCCTATAAACGTTAAAAAAGTGGAAGTAACAAATATATTCTGTGCAAATATGCTTGCTTGTTGTATATTAATGCAATCATCACCGCTGTAACGAACTTGTGTAGAATAGCGGTAAGCGTATAAACTTCTGCATTATATTGAGTTTGCCTCTTTTTTTTGTCGCGCGTAATCTCCTTAGGTCCCCACATCATCGGGCTGCAAAGGTGGGAATGCCAGATTTGTATTGACTAAACCCACTCGGTGTTCTTCTCGCACCCTTTAACAGGGACTGTCTCTGCAATACTTCTACCCGATCTCAGCAGAGTTTCGACTTACTCAAGATGGAAGGCTTAATATTAGACCCTCCTTTGGCGTATTCAGCGGAACGCGCAACATTCTTATATTGAGCCTGGCACAATTTGCGTTAACGTAGGTTTCTCCTATGGCATGGGGACAGTACTTTTTGTTTAATCGTATGATGACCCTTTCTGTACCTGTGGCAACGTGTACGCAAAATCTCATTGATGAACGGTAGAGTAGTTAAGATGTGGAAGCGTGACAAAAGAAAGAAACAAACCCATTTATAATAATATAGTGTAGATACGGAGAACAGTAATATTTATTATAATAATTTTTGTCGCATCTCTTAGTTTTTTTAATGACGTATTTAGTGGGCGAGCTATTCGTGAACTATTGTACAATAGTAACGGTCGTGTTTGACATTGGCTTCGCATGAAACTTTGGAGCTCACGATTAATTTCATTTCCGTAGCGAATGGTTTCATTCTAATGCAGCTCTTGTATAGCTTGCCGTCATTTTACTAGTAAGTGCAGTAGACATCTCCATTTAAGTTACGAATTTATCATTATTCTCGGGCTGAAAACGAGTTTATCAAAATGTTATATCTTCATTTATTAAATTTTACACATATATTCACTTTTATGTTTCATAAAAATACAGCTGGAAGAAAATGCCGTGTGGACATTAAACTCGCCAGTGTACAAATTAAAAAGTACAATAAAGTATGTATTCATTCATTCATAATTAGCAATATTAATTTATAATTATATCAAATGCTCACTAATATCATAAATGCTTCTCTCTGGCAGCGAACGTAACCCTGGCCGTCTGTCTGTTTGTTAGTTTTTCATTAATAATACTTGTCAATCAATTGCTATTAAATTTCGCATAAAGATAGTCTGTAGAACATAGGTACTGTTTTATCTATAATATAGCGGAAAATGCGCAGACGCAGTCACGAGAAAAGCCAGGTTAAGCGATAAAGGAAGTTTCTTATAAACTCACACTTTAGTAAACATCGATTTGGTGTTTTGAAAATTTACATATCAATATATAGAGAACTTCTTGAAACTTTAGTAAAATGCAAATAAACGTAGGCCTGCTTATAAATAAAAAATATCACAAAATTAACAATAGTCTACGTTTTTCCTTGTTTCGATTCAATAGTAACAACGGAATGATTGTGAATAAGCGCTCCATCTAAATCGAGCAAGTGTGACAAGTTACTCGAGCGTACACGATATTATATAGAGTATCATATGTCTTCATGTGAACACTCTCCAATACCTGATGAATGGAATTCTAATGTTATATATATATACTTATTGTACGATTTTATCGAATTCCCAACATCATACGATAGGTAACTATTTATCGCGAACTATAAACGGACGAGTTAGGATGTTTTCGTGTACGCGTTTATATTTGATAATACCTTGTGAAGTCAAATAACACAATCATTCCAAGAAGACAACAGTATTTTCTGATAATAACTTATTTATTGTTAAGGAAAACTTGTTCGAGTTTTTTTTTATATCAAATTATATTAATTGTAATTAATAATTACACTTGTAAGCATTTCTGGACGAAACATTATTTTTGTATGCTTGCAACCCAAATAAGGGACGCCATAACAAAACGTCTCTTGGGGACACACAACTATCTGTACGATATCCGCTAGGAGAGCTATTATCCTATGTGCGCGATTGCTTGTAATCATGAAACAAAGTAAACAATAAAATGTAGTTATCTAAACTGTATAATCTACCTACTGTATAACCGATGTGATTAAAACATATCCTGTGTGTGTGTGTGCTAGCCTCACTTTTCTATGACAAGAAAATACACCCCTGTACGCGTAGTTGTTACAAAAAAAGTTCTTTAAAACTCTACTGATACTATTAGTACCCGGTATTATTTACAAAACGTCCCGAGTTATTGTACAAAAAAGTGATACGGATCAGTATAAAACACATATCAATAATTTTCATATATACTTGTGTTGAAACGTTATCTGTTGTTTTCAGTAAGAGACATGACGTTATAAAGTACTGTTTACGAATTGTGGGATAGAGACCTTGTTATAGGACAGTCACACCGTTGTTATTGCAATCCTTGTCGATTATAGCTCATAAAATAACAAAAAAGAATTATCATTTTATTGTTACAAGCAATTTATTTTTCCTTAACTTGGAATGATAGACAATGTCATAGATGAAAATTGTTATTTATCATGTTGTAATTCCAACATATATGTATATGTAATATATATATATATAGTCAAGACCATGTGTTAGAAATTACCACTCTAACGACCGCTATCGACAGAGGTTTCGGGTTGCCCCTCGCGTTCGATAGTGTAGAGAATGCCTCATTGCTATCTTAGATTAGAGATGCACTCGCGGCCCGTCCCCCGATACCTCCTCCCCCGTACCCCCCGTCCTCCCGTGGATACACTAATCTTAGCAACTCCCGATCAGGTCTCTGTTACTATCAAGCGTCGGTAGGTTAGAAAGTACTCCAGGTCGTGATGGTATCAGGAACCGAAGTTCTCAAACATCTTCCAGAGCACCTCATAGTCGTTCCGGTCTGCATCTTCAATGCGGCCATGTCCCAGGGTCATTTTACAGCTGCCTGGAATGCTACGCTTGCCGACAGCTATCGCCCGATTATCCTTTTAGGCATTTTAGCTAAATTATGCAAGCGGTTCCTTCTGAACCACACTACACACAATTTATAGACCACTATCTCCGATTTACATCTGTTACCATCTGAGTAGTTTCCCGTTCGTTTCTCTTTCCGTATCAGGTACACTGCCGGACCCGTTTACAAACTATCACAGTTCTACGTTTCCTATAGGTTTAATCTGTCTATTCGTCATCTACGCTGATCTCTGGGGTTGAGATAGGTTATTACGCTGATGATACAGTCATATATGCCTCTGGTAGGCAGAGACCCAATCTTAGAGGTGGCAATCAACCGGCCGTGAGTGATCTCTGCGAATGGTACCCTAGATGGTGGGTTCAAACCATCCTCGATAAGAATTCCACGATACTCTTTAATTTCTTTAAAAACTATGAACTCATGTATCACCGATATCAAGTACCGTAGTCCGTACTGTAATGGCCTTGCCAGGCTAAAAGTGTAGGTCAGTTAAAAAAAAATATCAAGTACCTAGATGTTGTTTCCCTCGATAGGGAACTAACGTTTAAACAGCACGCTGATAGAGTGCGGAGTAAAGCGTCTATAGTCTTGGGCCGCTTGCATCCTTTGGTATCTTCGAAGAGCAAAATGTGCCTTAGAAATAAGCTTACGCTCTATAAGACGCGTACCGTCCCATTCTGACATGTAGCTGCCCCGTCTTCGCTCACATATAGGAATCCCATTTTCGTAAGAAGCAGATGATACAAAATCGCTTTCTACAAAGACGCTTAGTGTCCCAATGTACGTCCGAAAAATTGATCTCCATAAGGACTTGGAGTTTCTTCCGATCTGGGCATATGTAAAGTCCCTCACGACCAATTATTTTGAAAAAGTCGCGAATTATTCCCGTCCGTTAGTGGTCTCCGCCGGGGATTACACACTGCTAAACAACATATTTCCACGGATTCTCACGACGAAATAACGACAGCGAACAATTAGTACGCTTCAGGCTCTTTAAACACAGCGTATGCACGTCAACATCTGTGTGAGCTCAGATCACGCCGCAATGGTCTGGCGGTGAATTTAATTCCAGTACACTCGCCGCAGCTCCCTTGGCGCCGAATCAAGGCTACATTTGAATCCCCGGAATGGAGCCCTTCAATACGCTGCTACTGCGATACAATGATACTGAAATTTATTACTCATACACACAACACAAATTATTTTGGAACTTTCTTATTTACCCGAGTTGTCAGATTCGTAACAGATGTTTGAGTTTGTGATGCAGGTACACGTGTTTTAGCTAGCGATGTTGCATACAAGGCAACGGTCCAAGTCACTTTGGTGCTTTTGAACTTGTTGCCAAAGGGCTGAATGCCTTAAGCGCTTGTCCACAAAAGTCAGGTGAAGCTGTGAAGACCCGTCAGGACAATAGTGATATCAGTTATAATAAAATGTGTATTATGTAAAAATTCTACGATTCCAATGTTTATAGCGGTTTACGGGTTGATGCATTGCCGCGCCATCTATATATTATGCATCTTATAGCAAAATGGGATAGCATAAAATTCTTTAGTAAAATACGTAACAGTATCGACCTTCATTACGATCAATTAAATGATATTATAACGGTATGGTCAATATCAGATATATATACATATATAATATAAGTTGAATTTGAGTGCGTAAGATTTCAAATTCTACATTTACATATTAGGTGTACGTAAAATTTAAAGATGTACCTAATTTAAAATATAATGTAAGAAGTAAAGTAAGTAAAAGTATAAAGTAAGAGTCGAAAATAATTACTACATATAAAATTCGCGGGAAATTTCTAGTATATTAACTATATTATTATTTCTAGTATTTTTGATACTCACTCCCTTTCTTCCAGTAACCAGCTCCACCTTTCGAACCAGAGTTTCCTACAATTATCAGCTTTCTTCCATTGAGCTCGCATTTGAAACGCTTCTGTATTCGGGATCAAACTTCGCAATTCCCATCTCCTTCGCCATTTCCACCCTATAGATAGTTTAGTGCACCTAAGTTATTGTAAATGGTTTTGTCAGTAAATTGTCGCAACGATTATTATAAATTATGGTAAAATCAACTATAATTATGTTACTTCTGGTTAATTTTATCGTAAAGTTGGAAAGAAAATCCTAAAGGTGAATGGTTTAGAAGAGGTTTTTAGAGTCATTGCCATTGAACCTAAATACTACGGAGTGCTTTAATACTTTCTTAATAAAACTCAATATTATGATTCTCAGGCTTTGAAGATGTTCATAAATTATGTTCGCATATTAAGGGAGGGAGAGTGTGTTGCTTACTCTGTCAAGAAATGTCTAGGAGGGCGACGTGACGTGACGTTCGTAGCTCATAAAACAACTTTGCAAATTTTTCTCTCCATTTTTTTGTTATGATAAGAAAGATATTCGTTTCAAATTTGTAAATATAAATGTATAAACATTGTTACGTTGAATGGCAGGTCACAGAAAATGTGACAACATGACGAAAGTGGCGGTGGGGTGCGGAGTAAAAGAGATAAAAAGGGTACAGTATTGCGTGACGTATCTTATGAGCGGTTCCGTAGGATAATAAAATAATTTTAATTTAATTATCCTAGTATACTACTATGCTTATGAATTCCATAATGAAATAAAGTTTTCAAATATTTATCCTATCAACAAGTCAAAATAGGAGAGAAATAATGGAATCTGAGTTCATCGAAGTAAGTAATATCTATCAAGCGTGTCAATAACTATAACAAGACATTATCGTTCTTGACACTGACGCGACGAGCTGCTCTTATTCATTTTTATTGTTTCATTCTTACAATGCCATTGTCACCTTTGTTACAATTGTTTCTTACTTTTGAGACCTTCTCTCAGGTTACAATAGTGCACTGTAAGTTTAGCCTAGGATGTGCTAATATTTGGCAAACGGAAACTAGTTAACCCCATTTTTTAACAATAGATAGGTACACAGTTTGTTCTCACTTCTAAACGTATAATGTACGATATAGAATATTATATTATATAACACGGTAACTAGAGCTAATGGTCGTTATAACGACAAGTGGGGCAGACATAACTAAGAATGCTAAGTAGCTTCTTAGCGGATACAAATCCAGAGCCGTGGTTAGTGTAAGACTTTACGGAACTACTTATCGACCATTCTATACGTAATGTAAATGATTCAATTACAAAAATTATTACTTTTATAGCTATGTAAATACTATATATTTCTAATAAGTATTCGTAATTTCGTTGTTCTGAAAATGTTATTGTTATTTCATGAAAGTGTTTGATTTATCTAAATTACGTAATATGATTTTTTGGTATATGGTACCTTTGTCAAATTTTATTATTACTGTTTAACCTGCATCAAAAAGTGTAATGTTATGTTGCCTAGATAATACTTTTTATGCATTTGTAAAAGTCACGTGAAAATTAGTTCACCCTTTTGAAGATTACTTCGAACAAACGAAATACACTATCATTTTATTTATATATATGTATAGTGGTGAATGTCATATAAATGTAGTATTATCGGAAGGTTTTTGTAAGTTAAACCATAGGCATTTACTGATGTTAAACGTGTTCTAAAATTACAATACCTACCTTTTTCTAATATCGTTGAATTTCGATGATTATGTCAATGGAATTAACTGGTTATGTAACAATTGTAAAAGGATATAAAATTCTGAATATAAAATAATAAATTCAATTAGTAACAAAATAAAAGGTTGATAACAATTTATATGTATCCCCTCAAATATATATATTTGACGGTTAGTATGTATATATGTCGTATTGGCAAATGTCATTTATACATATGTGTAAAAAGGCTTTTATCTATAATCCAAAGTAGAAAAGTGGAAATTTCTCTCGAAGTTATGTGCAATAGTTATTGAGAAAGAATTTATAGCAAGAAACGAAAATATGATTTCATTTTTAGTCGACGTACTTACATTACTTATTTCGTTTAGGATTCTTGTAAATTACTGATAATATTATAATTTTAATAATAGTATTGTACAACGTACGTACGTACGTATAGTGTACGACTCAACAACTATAACCACGCACTGCCGATAAATGTGTATGTGAGTGATCCGAACATACTCATTCCATAATGTCAAGTGAACGAGAAGGTAATGATTTTGCATCTCCAGTTCATGTGGTGTTGTTGTATGTACTTAATTAAAAAAAACATGTTACTGTATATCGGCGTACAAGAGTCGTTTGACATATGCAGCAATCAAATGTACTAATTGCTATAAAACAAACAAAAAATAATTGTATATATACCTATTAAAAAAAACAGTATCTAATTTTATACGCATCTCGAAATAAATACTACTGCTTTTTTCCGATATCTTTGATGCGACCAATTAACGAATCGCTACGCTTGTTGCGGAGAATGCTTGTCGTGAGTCCGCAGCTCTTGGTCAAAATCGAAGATTGACATATTTTATCCCTGTTAAATAACACAATTGAAAATGTTTGTGATGGAAAAAGTTGGGCGTCTCATCAAAATGAAGCTATTTACGGAAAATTAGCTTGGTAGGAATCACTAGCAAAAATGGACCGTAGATTCGGTACAATTAATGGTTATTGTAGTACGCCGTAAGTCCTATGCGTGTCGGATACACGATTCAATATATTATTCCGTCGATCAAGCACGATATCTATATACTGGAAATTTTCTAAAACAATAACAATAGCCGCTTCGTCGAATGTCGGTGAATATAGCCTTCTCGCCTGCCCACCCACAGGTGTTTTGTCAGCCATGTTAACGACATTATCGCTGTCGGATGGCTTCTGATTCAACGCAATTGTTAATATATTTACTAATTCGTTTTTCTAATGAAAAATCTTTTACAATTCTCGGGCAATAGTTTGCTTCGTTATTGGACTGTGAGCACAACGTCTATCAACTACCATATACGAATTACCTATGAAATAAAATTCTAAGAATTGAATCGGTAATGGTGTGAGAAATTTTAACATTATTTCTGACACAATTTTGAATGTCGCCAATAACTACTATGTAGTAATTACCTTGGAAGTGGGTATGATATTGTCCTGTAAAATGTGCGTTGTGCCAAACGATATTATTTGTAAACAACTGTTGTAATTTTGAATATTGGCCAAGAAATGGGTAGGATCACTGTCCATCCTAGAAACTGGTGAGCGCAATGGAACTGGTGTTGGTACCAATCGTAGCAATTTTACTTATTCATTTGCATAAAATCATTTAGTAAGTTCACCGCTGTAATTCAATGCTTTAGAATATGGACAAATGATTGACATTTCTTCAATTATTATTGATTTGTTAGCATCGTAATCGATTTCTATATCACAAGGGCACTGCCTCGGCGGACTTGTTCATGGCTTTGTGTCGTACTCGTTGGTTATGTTTGATGTGCACGAATTAATTGCATTCTAAGTCTATCCACTTATTATCAGTTACTTTCGAACGTAATTCGGACATACCAATACGATCATTATTTATCACTCGCCGGTCAATAGTGCGGTTGGTACGAGAGGTAATTCGTAGTACATTTAATTGGCTTTGACGATCTATGTCAGCTGGTCGTGGTCTTGGCATTAGAAAGAATAAAAGTAGAAATAGTTCTTGAGTCACGATAAAATTTAATAGATGACAAATGAAAATAAATAATCGTAGAGTACACCAACATTACCTAAAGTGTATACAAACACGGTCTCAATTTTGAATATTTTATAACTGTTCTCTGGGATTTCGCCTAATATTTTCATTTAAACCAGTCCCTATATTTAAGTGAACAAGGAAGAGGAAACAAAAAAAAAAATCAAATCGGTTAAGTCGTTTCTGTATTTTAGCGTGATTTACACATTATATAAAAATGCTAATTAAAAATAAGATTTAATGAAATTTACACTCGTTCAGTATTGAGGTTATACGAATGGTAGTCCACGATATTCGTCTGCTCGAATTCCGATACTAGCTGGCACACATACACCTGTATACAGTAGAAAGAGACAAAAATAGAGAAGATGTCTCGCACGGAGAGGCCATAATGCTTTTTCTGTATGTGTCAATTTTTCAGTTGTCTCCAACTGAAAGGAATCAGCGTGCAAATAATATCCATTAAATTAACCTAAATACATAGGAAACATAATTTTTATGCAAAATTGTCAAAAAAATAAAAACTGTAAATGCATTGTGTTATTATTGTATTAAAAAAAAAAACAATTCTTTTTCAACGATGATTGGCTTCGAGGTCATAATCATTGACACAATAAAAGAAGGAAAGATCGACTATTATGATAATGTTATATAACTGGGTAGATACTATCAGAAACCCCGTTTCACGAAACTCTGTCATAGATTAGACACGATTTTAGTATCAGGTAACATTGTAGGGGGTTGTGCGCGTTTTTTCCGTGTATCACTTTTCTGTTCTTTTATCGTGGCTCTTAAAGTTTCGTTCTGTACCGAGTAATCCTTCAAAACGTTCCGATGTTTTTGAGAGGGTTTTTATTCGTCGGAGTCGACAATGTCAAGCAGGCCGAGGCGTCTCGCAGCTGCCTTACTGTCTTCCGGCTAACCAATTCGCTACGCCCTGGCATGGCGGTGCGGTATCGCAAAACAACCTTTCCGATAGCGTATTAAAATAAAATACATCGACAATCGAAATCGAAAGAACATATTTTTAAAGTGAAACTTTTTTTACACGGTCTCAATAGTTTTCGACCATTTATCGCATGTCGCGCTACAGGCGGCCGCGGTGTAGGGGTATAGTCGAAGGCGCTCAGCAGAGCAGCCAAAGCCAATATGGCGGCGCCCATGAGTCAATTCAAAATGATACAATGATGTAAATAATTATTGTGTTCAGTTCATTCAGTGTTTATTACGTATTCCGTACTATAAATATGCAGATTGAAAATCAAATTTGTAGTTGGATATCTTGTCTACTATTGATTTCCCATTATCATTCTAATTATTGAGTTAACCCTTAATAACCTAGAGATTCAATTTTGATACCAATCTTTTAAACCGAATGTTCACATTACTATTAGTTTTTTTTTATAGGTTGGCTGTACGTATTTTACTGTTGTATAATATTCTTTCCAACGACATTAAAAAAAAAAAAAATTTTTTCTTCTAAATAACTATGTAAAATAAATATTGTGATATTTTTAGCTATTTTTCCCTTCATCTAGACCCTCAAGCAAACACAGTAATATTAAAAATAAAGCACTTTCGTAAATCAGGCTACTAAGGGTTAAGATTCAAAACGCGATTTTAATACCCTAAATCGAATAATTTTCAATTAAATGCCTACGATCGGAGAAAAGTTTCGCTTGCTTCGTTCGACGTTTCATAAAACCACGCAATTCTTTTTGAAATGTAATAATCTTCATTTCCTGTCGATCTTGTCAATGGTTATCACTTTTTACTTACGCCGACCTTAGTTAATGTCACTCTGATGTATATAACAACCTTTGCGATTTAATGCCAACGAAATGATATCAAGTAATATCGGACTTATCTTGAAGTTTCCTGATAGCGGAGACCTTGGACGAATCGACAATACACTTAGAGATTTTTATGATTTTAAATAAAGTTATTTTATATATTCATTCATGATGCAGCAGTATCAATATGTTAGCAACAATGAACAGCTAAACGAGTATAAACACGCTAGTGTTTACGTGTACGTAAGAATTTCGTCGAGGCCAATAAATATTGGCATATTCGGGAAGTATATAATCCGGTGAATGGGAAAAGTATCTAAGTACTCTACTGATACTTTATTATATACTAGCAGGCCCGGCGGACGATGTCCTGCCCTGATAATAATATATATATATACTTATGTGCATGAAACGCTTAAGGCGGCTGGCTTGACTTTTTCTGATCCTTTCAACAATTATCATTGTATACCAACCAATTTACACAAAACCTTAACAAATTATATACCTAAACCTTCCTCATCGATCTGTCGATTCTCAATCTCATCAATTACTCTATCTATTGGTGAAGACCGCATTGCAATTCGTTTAGTCGTTTTTGAGTTTATCGCGAACATACAGACACTGACAGACGCGGCGGACGAGTTTATTTTATAATATGTAGTGATAGTGATAAATATAAAAAGTGTTATATATATATATGTGTATGTATGTATATTCTAATAGACAGTTTTAATCAGCTCTATAACATGTTCACGTTAAAATATACTTAAAGTTTTAAAATTCTTTTTCGTTATTACAAAACAAAAGATAAATAAATACTTATATCCATATTGTTTATACAGGGTGTCATTTGGCAGTTCAAAAGGATCTATGGTCGAGACGTTAATCTACGAGAGTCCACTACACGAGGAGCCGGAGAGCAGTCCACCACCACGCGTGCACGAGACCGCTTTCCCCTACACACCCGTCGAAGACGAGTATGTTCTATTCATTTCATGAGTATGTCTTTGATTGTTTACATTGAACGCATTTACAGCGAATTATTATTTACATATAGCCTTTTTTATACATTACCAGCAGGCCCGGCGGACGTTGTCCTGCCCTGATAATAAAAAAATATATACTTATCTGCATGAAACGATTAAGACGGTTTGAATTTTTGCGATTCTTTCAACATTTGTTATTATATTTCAACCAATTTACAAAAAAAAAACCTTGACAAATTAAATACCTAAACCTTCCCCGTGAAATACTCTATCTATTGGTGAAGACCGCATTACAATCCGTTCTGTAGAATTGAGTTTATCACGAACATCCAGACAAACAGACAGACGCGGCGGATGATTTTGTTTTATAATATGTGTTGATTAGTTTGTTCATTGAAAAGACTATTTGATTACAAGCTAATTGTAAATGCATTTTCAAAGTTAGTTTAATAAAATTATCTACATAATAACATTTCTGTATTGTAACAAATATTGTATTTTGTTTATTGTAATTTTAAACAAAATCATTTAAGAAGTTCGTAGTTAGAAAGGCAAGGTGTTGTTGTTAAGACTTTTACAAAAACAATACAATTCTTTCTCTTATCCGACTATAAAGATATATATATATATATATATATATATATATATATATATATATATATATATATATATTACTGTTGTTATAATCAAAATTTTATTTTATACCGTCTACCGTTTACAAAATGTTTGACACAACTAACTAATAGTAGCTTTAACGATTCTGGTAATTCCTTATATTAACGTAGTATTTTTCTATTAATATATCATTCCTGAAATCTTACCGGTTTCCATTTGCGTTAACAATTTGAATATAATATTTCTTACAGTCTCATATAAAGGACAATATTGCTAGCAAGGTCATAAAGACTCTGCTTACAATTTTTTATTCCACTAAATAAATAAACTTTAAACATTAATCTTTCATAATACAATCTCTAATAGTTATAATGGTTTTATATAGACATCTATACTCCGACACAAATCTGTTAGAATCCTTGCAGTGTTCGATTATACGCACGATTATAGGGACTCGAATATAATTAGTAAATATATGAATATATCGATTTAAAACTACTTGAGGAAATAAATTCCAGTCATAAAATTAATAGATAGCATGTAAAATATTATAATTGTATCAGAATTACGTTTCGTAAAAACGTGAAGCAGCTTCGGTAAGTTTAATTTATTGGGCTCGCAATCGAGGTTTGTTTTGATTACCGATGACGAAATTGGTAATAGGGTCTATTTCTTTTTTTTATTTATTACTAGCAATGCCCGCAGGTTCCGCTCGCATTTTTATGCACTCATTATTTTGATAGTGACTTGTGACACTGATAATATTTAGAGGCTATCAATTTTCGAATTTCCTATACTTCCATGTATAAAATATTATAAAAGTTGGTTAAGAATGAAATAAATAATTATATATAAAATAAATAAATTAAAATTTTAATAGGTTTTACAAAACTGAAAGTTATATAGATATTTATAGTCAATCATTTTTTTTAATAATAAATACAACCCGTGTACACAATTATGTGAAAATCGATTGAAAAAAAAAACGAAAAAGAAACTTTTAGGGAAAAATTTACGCTTTCTATAAGTATTTTTGATAATTAAAGTACAAAGAATATATTTTTTTATATATATATATATATTATAGGGGGCAAACGAACAGGTGGGTCACCTGATGATAAGTGATCACCGTCGTCCATAGACACTAGCAACACCAGGGGAGTCGCATGTGCGTTGCCGGACTTTTAAATATGTGGGCCTCCGGCGCTCTCACTGACGGAACGAAACGCAACAATGCAAGCACTGTTACTTCACGTCGGTTTTCTGTGAGGGGGTGGTACTACCCCGGGCGAGCCGACCCATTCATGCTGAAACCAGTAATAGCTTCAGCGTAGCTCTACCACCTACTACTTATTATTACCTACCAATTATTAAGACCAGTGGAATATCGACCCGATAGTCCGTAGGTTCGATCCCCGGCCAGTACCAACGAATTTTACGGAATTCGCGTACATTTACTAATTGAAATTGGTAACACTCTCGGCTGACGGTGAAGGAAAACATGGTAAGGACACCAGAACTTGAGAAATGTTCTTGTTGTATCACCATATATGGGAACATATAGAACTGTGGATGTCTCATAGTTTGAAATCGTCATTACGTCGTGCGCTGATGAGATGATTATGCCCATACCTTCCTTCGGGAAGAGGCCTATGGCCCTGCTGTCGATCTCTAATAGGCAGATGATGATAATATTTAGGAAAGACGTAAGTTTCTTATTTATAACATTTCATGAAAATCTTTCTAGTAACTCATCACTTAAATATGGAAACAAGCGAACAGTCAGCCAGACGATATTTTGTAATAGATACCCATAATGAAATATAGGTAAAAAAAAGACAAAACCAAAGTAGAGTAACAAAAATTACACTTCATACCGAACATATTGTTTCTATTTACGTGTACACAATACAGTGTATTGGTATTCACAAGTTTTGTATGTCAATTTCCACGTTAATATCCGGTTTGAAAAGAACGTAATTTTACAAAACAAGGGCCGCACCGGGCATTCGTCTGTTACATGTCCTTGAGCCAGTTGCGATTGCAGCTCTAATATTATAAGTGGCGGGAATACAGCTCGTACATTACAATTAACCTGCATTATATTTCATAATGGATATATTTTTAATTTTATTACCTATTAATATAATTATTAATGTAAGTGACAGAGTGGCAAATAGTGTGGTTATTTTATCAAATAAGTTAGTAATTTTTATTAGTCGGTTGCTATATACAAAAAGTATTAAAATATTATTAAACGGAATATTCGTATCAGCAGTACACATTTGGTTATCTCGCTTTCAAAGAATTCACTTTATTTATTGACGTGTAGCGTACAAAGCTAACGCTCAAGTGATTATCCATACAGACCTGTACTTACTAACAGAGTATCACTACATTAAAACATTGGTAGTCCGGTGAATCTGTAGAGGCCAAAAGAGCATACAGGTTATAAATGTCAGTTCGAAAAAAAAAACATTAAAACGATATACTTGCTAATTCAATTTTAATTGTATCATTACTTGAAAAATTATATACTCGCTAATTCAATGTTAATTTATCAGTACTTCAAAGTATTTCTAAGCGGGAACATATTAAAAAAATTCGGCATATCTTTTTGTATCTACTTGTCTATAAAACAAGACATTGGCAGATGCGTTAATTACGCCTTACAAAAATAAAAAGAATTAAACTGTTTCTGAAATGAATTATTTTCTTTAGAATCTTATCCTGCAGAAATACTGAAATATGATTGAAAGTATAATTATAAAAGTTATAACATACTATTTAACTTTGTCTTGGTACCCATTTAAGAAATGTAATAAACTACAAACTTAAAACATGTTGTGCCGACCCTAATTGGGTGGCATAATGGTAAGAAGAAAAACAAGATTTAGAACTTAAACTCGTATAGTAACTGCATTGGATGAAGATGATAAGTGAAAATATATAAGTATGTTGCGGGATTATATTGATAATTTTTTATAAAATTGATTATATATTAAACTGGCAAAACAATGACTCAATATCATCGTCGATTTTAATTCATTGTTTTCAACACAATTCATATCTATAAAATAATAATAATATAAATTATTATTACGAATGTGATAACAAGAAATTCTTGCATCGTAGGTACCTACAATTAAGTCAAAGACAATTCAGAATCATCTTACCCTTATCCCACCTAAGAAGGCTCGGCACGACATGTTTTCCTTTTCCACTTCTCACCTATCAGATGTCATCTTAGAATTCACATTTTTTATACACATATCATTTTTCACACAATCCATCCACACCTTTTTCGGTCTTCCACTTTCAAACTCAAAACTTTTCTTATTACATGACTTTTATCTCTACTCATAATATGCCCGTATCATGCTAACCTATTACTCCTCAACTTCTCTGTCACTGGTGCTATTTTCAAACTTCCTCTGATGGACTCATTCTTAATCTAATCCATTCTTGTTACACCACATATCCATCTTAACATTCGCATTTCTGCCACATGTAATCTTTTCTCATAAATTTCAAAGACAGTTGAAATGACAATTAAAAGAATGGTTAAAATAAATAAAATTATTTAAATACAATATATATTATGTTAACTATGATTGCCATCTATTGTACAGTTCAATATAACGCCACCTAGTGTTCGATAACTAAAAACAATGCCAATTAAATCTTCTTTCATTCTAGTACGTATATAATATAAATAAATGAAATGAAGTACAATATTACCTACATTCAAATTTTGCAAGTACAATATTAAATATACATACTTATCATGCTTAGTAATAAAATCTATATTTACTAACAAAATAGTTCAAATTCATTAACGTAGTAGTATAACAAGTCTAAACATAGACTTCATATATAATGATTGAATGAGAAAGTGAATGATTAATTAAATAAATAAAATGTTTATCGATTTTACTATTGAAATAAATATTACAACATTTTAAAGCAAAGACAAATAAAAATTATTACGAAGTGTTAATATTTGTCAAACGCTATCAGCGATGACGTCATTGCGCGAGAACGAATAGTACCGCTGAATGTTTGTGTGCTGAATGCTGCTTGCTCGTTTCGTTCCATTCCATTCGCTACGTACAGAGACGTGCGCGTCGCGCGACTTCCGTGAGATCGATGTAGTGGGAACACTTTGGCGTCGAATGAATTAAGAACCAAACCCTAGAACGCTGCGTATCGATGTTTTGTTCTTTTTATTATTCCGTATAATAAAATAAATTAACATTTCTTAATCAAAAATAAGTGACAAGTGGAATTTATAGTGACTGTGCCGTTTCAAGGTATGTTATTTACAATAATCACGTCATACTGTCTTGTTGTGTTCTGAATTAGGTGTTCACTTGCCGATAGTTTCAATTATTTCACAAGTTTTAGTGAAAATAAAATTATTTTTTATATATCAATATATTAATAGATTTTATTTGTTACTAAATGTAATTTTTGCGTTGTGATCGGGCACTTCGAAAGGTCCTTTTATATATTTTGTAGTTTTGTGCGGTTAATTCGGTCACAATGACGTCACAAGAACTGATTTATAAACACAAAACGACTTTCGGTTCCATCCAGCAGTTGGGAGCACAAGGTCATTACTCAGCACGTACATAATATAAGCATATAAACATATATTAGCATTATTTTTAAAAGCTCTAATGTCGCAATCACAGATGTTTCTCTAAGCTAGGAACCGCCCTACGTTGGACACCAAGTCGCCGCCGCGCCTTATCCACGTTTTGCATTTTAATTGCTGTGCTTAATTGGAGCCAATTGCAGTACATGTACTGTGGCTACATTTTGGTTTTTCTTAAACTGAGTCATAATATACATATATATTAACATATATTATATTTACAACTATTTCATGAAATTTGTACTAATGATGCTAATGTTTATATAATATAAGCCTATGTAGTGTCTATGTTGATTAACATGCCATTGTGTTCTGCACAATTTAGATTCCTAACCATGTATTAACTAGGCTTAAGCCTACTTCATTGTTAAATTTGTGATTGTCAGTGCTCTTAGTCGACTGGCATAATAAGCTGTGCAGCTCGTGACCTACTTACTTTGCTAGTGGACATAAAACACATGCAATTTCAAACTAATCAATGATAACGCCTTAGGTAGTTGAGAACTCACACTAATAACAATGCAATGGGAAGGCTTTGATAAATATATATTTTTTTCTGTTTAGTATTTAAATGTGAAATTCAAAGTCTTTGAAGATATGAACTTTTCAGATAATAATATGGAAAAATAATTGTGGTAATATTTCCTATAAATTGATAGTTTTTACTGGCATCAACTAAATATACTATTTCACTGATGTCTTTTTTAATCTATTTATTTAACAAGCATAGATTGTACACAAAAAGATTATATAACACATATACGAGTACATACATGTACATGAAAATACTATGCTACTTTTTTTTAAAATTCAGTCCTTATTAATGTTCAGTTTATTTAACACAAAATGCTGCTGAAGAAATAAGAACATTTATTCGCTTTGTTTCATAATTAATTTGGGTAACAATTTTGCAATGATATCAGCTCCTATTATGTAGTCATACAAATCTTTAGTGTAATACTTCCATAAATTGTATTGTATGAAATCAAAAGAGGCACAGCATGAAGTTGGTAGGTAAAGTAGACAAAGGTAGAAAATTCTGTACGCACGTTTTTTTTATTAATTTTGAGGATTTTTCTTAGTTTAAATTTACCCAAAAATGATACTGCAAATACTACCATAATTATCTATGGATACAATTAGACTAGTATCAGTTTTTTTTTATTACCAAATTATAGATCAGACCTGTTTTGTGTCTTTTGTTTTTATTTCACTCAATCCATCTATATATGTATTTAGTAAATATCTCATGTCACATGAAAGACACACTTAGAGCAAATCCACAATGCATGTGGCCTTCACTCTTCGTTAGCCTCTACGATGATAATTTTCAATTTTTGCTGGGATGCTGAATCATAGTTTAAGGATTATATGAATGAGGTCAGATTTTTAGTTCTCGTCTTACTTCAAGAAGTATGTGGGTGGTTGTCGTTCTTATTCAAAACTTTATGTAATCCGAATAACATTACTTATTGGTATTAAAATGATTAAAATTCGTAGTGTAACGATAAATGTTAATATTTTATTAACAACTGTATAATAGTACTAGATTTTGCTCCCATTTTCGTTCGCTTTAGTGCAGATTTGACCTATCCCTCGGAAAAACACTTTTTTCTGGGTAAAAGGCCCTATAACCTTACCTTTATCTTGGTAATGTGTATGCAAACTTTATAATGATTGCTTGGGCAATTGAGGCATAAAAGTGTGACAACAAAACAAACTCACATTCGTATTTATAATATATAATATATTCCTTATGTATTACTCTGATGCATCAATAGTGTTAGAATGGGTCTCAGCTACCATACACCAAGCATTTCATCTGCTACAGAGGTGGAGCGGCAGTGTGTCTACTATATCTGACTGGCCAACCACCATACACATTGTGATAAATCTATACAGGTAAATGTGATTCTCTTTTGATTCATTGCGTCTATGGATTAGTTAGATATACATCAAGCATCCAGCAGTCGACTGGTTTGCAGGGCGTCATGACACCGACGACTACCGATGGATTGTAGAGATCTTCCCTGATCGCCGTCGTTAACTTACCATCGAGTACAGTGCAGTCAAATGTGGCTATTTTATAACCCTTAATAACCTAGAGTTTCAATTTTGATACCAATCTTTTAAACCGAATGTTCACATTACTATTAGTTTTTGTTTTATAGGTTGGCTGTACGTATTTTACTGTTGTATAATATTCTTTCCAACGAAATTTTTTTTTTTTTCTAAATAAATATGTAAAATAAATATTGTGATTTTTTAGCTATTTTTCCCTTCATCTAGACCCTCAAGCAAACACAGTAATATTAAAAATAAGTCACTTTCGTAAATCAGGCTACTAAGGGATAAAAAAAAACATACGTGTGTTTCCTTGTAATACGTTATCAACGAAATTATTCTCGTTACATATCTATTCAAAAGTAAAGTGTGTCACTTTTTGTAAATGATACTTCATAAAGTAACATCAATTCCCGGTTAGCGGGTTGGATATAATTATAATAAAATCCAGTTGTTAACTTAGGTAGTCACGATTGCACTAAATACGACGTGGGCGTTTAATATAGTCATCTACTAATAAAAGATGAGGAGTCGTCATTGAATCACCTTGAATCCTAATGCGTGTAATGTATAACCAGTGATAAAACATACTATTTATATTTGTAAATAAAAATCCATAGTACTGTTTCTATAGCTGTTGCAGCTTGCGTGCTTTCGCGAACACTTCCATTTGCAAGGCGAACTGTTACACAATCATAACTTGTTTCCATATTCTGTATCTCTCGTTATGTAATAACTTTACTTGTATTAAGAAGGAGTATCTTGTTTATGTGTGAGTAACTGGTACATGGGGAATACTCTTTAATTATGTTCCGAGTTTGTTCTAATTGACCTTAATACACTTCGGCATCTGACCCCTAAGATGTTTAATATTATTCAAGGTTTTCAAAACGGTTACATTTGCATTTTGTTTTTATTAGACATTTATGAGTAGGAGGAATGTTATGATTATGTAATTATAGCTTTTTCGATTGTATCTAATTTAGTATTGTATCTTAAGTTCTCGTCAAGTATAGAAGAATCTAATCCAGTAATAAAAATAGATATATCTTTTAACAATGCTTTAACGAAGAATGTAAACTTCTCAATTATTAGTAAATTCGTTCAATTGATTAAATTTCGTGTAATTTCATCGTGCACTACATTTTATCGTTGTTTTGTGAAAAAAAAATATGCGAAACATTATGTAGCATCGTTGATTCTCATTCGATTGATAAGTTCTGATAAATTTCCTTTCAATCACTTATGTAATGTCGTAAATAATATGACGAACGTTTTATATAATTTTTGATACGTTTTAGTATCAAATATCGACGCTTTTTGAGATTTTATATTTATTTAAATAAATTTTATATTTCGATTCGGTGTAGTTTCACTGTACATTATTGTACATTTGATAGTTTCCAAATGATTATTATAACATTTCTCTTCAAAACAGTGTTACATATAAAATAATAAATGGTCACATTTCCAAATTTGCATGTAATATATATTTTATATTTAAATATGTACTATAAATATACAAAGGTTACCTAATATTAAATCGTGATTTCTTGTACAAAAGAAAGTTGCCTTGAAGATTAAGATTGATAAATCCAAAAGTTCTTTATATGTATGTACCCAACCTGAGTTGAACGTACAATTTATTTGTAGACGCAAAACCGAAAGGAATAAACACGACGACATTACAATTTAAAACGGCGATGAACAATGGGTAATAAAAAAAATTGTTCACATCGGGCACAGAATAGTGCAAAGTATCATCATCTGTAGTGAGTGTCATAGTTAAGGCTGCCAGTATTCCTATTAATATGTTTATGATATAAATATATCATGCCTAGTTATCGTGGTACCGAGATATGTTTAATTCGGAATTAGACGGCCTTGTGTAAGATTGTTTCCCAAAAACATTTACAGCTGTTGTTATGAGTTAGTTGAGTTTCTATCATTCATTTTCATACATGACTTTGTCAAAACTCTGAAATCGAATTTAATGTTTCGAGAGTTCCTCTGTAGTGGGATGTAATTATTAATGTTATGTAATCTAATTGGACATTCTTATTATTATAATCGACCTAATAATTATTCTAACATGTATACCGACTTCGTGCAAAGATAGATTTTTATAAAAGAAAACATTTAATGATAATCCTCGGCATATATTAATTAACAACCTTAGAAATATCACTTTTAATTTATTCGATAGTTTTAAATTCTTTGCTACGGTGCAGTGTGGTTGTGAATGAATATTACGGGAGGAGAGAAAGAGACGTTTAGATATTATTGTTGCGTCTGCCAAATTGTGTATAGGCAAATATAAATTTTCAGTGGAGTTATTTAATCACATAGTAAACTAAACGTTACCTCACGAATAGATTAAATCGAAATTAGGCTTTTTACTTATAAACTAATTGAATCCCGCGACTCTGACCTTATGAAAATAGTTTTAGTTTTCATGGAATCTAAATATTTTATCTGTACTAATTGTGGACTATTTTTAATTTTTTAATTGTAATTTTATTATTATTATTTAGCCTTTATAGAAAAACGTATGTTGTGTAGCCATAAATAATACTACACTATCGTCTGCCAGTAAAAACTCTCTAAAATATGTCCAGTCGTTTAGTAGAATATCCCGGATAGACAAAAGAAGCTTAATTTTTTTACTTACAGTTATTGATTCTGATACGGAGTTCTAATATTACATGTTTTGTTCGATTTTGGTGGTATATTCAGATTTCTTTACGATGTCATTGTGATTCGGCGCGTGTCCCTTAGGATTATCTTTGTCGCACACATAGACAAGCTGTTATTATTATAGTACAGAATTATATTTAGTCTTATATCTAGTAGAATTACTCTCTTGATGAAACTACTTAAATTTACGTGCCGCTATAGATGAAAACTACGAGGATAAAAGACTCTTCTCGAAATTTCACTTAAGAGACTACATTATAAAACGAATAACGTTCACGAAGTGATTTCTCCCTGGTATTATTATTACTTCAGGAACATTACAACTTTGAATTCGTGTTCTACATGTGTACGTACGTTCTTATGATGCCTCATCACCTGAAAACTACTGAACGTCTTAGAATAGAACTATGACCATTCGGAATTTATCGTAGATGGTTCTTGGCTATTTTTTGTATTCGTCAACCCTTTGTCATTTTTTAATGCCCAACGGAGCGAGCGGGTATCAGCTAGTGTTTATATAATACTTTTTAATATTCAACTACGTTGTATACTAGAAGTTTTGTGCACTCTTACATCCGTTCAGGCTCTGGATCTACCAATTTATAATAGTTATCCGTTGTCAGTCAGTGATTCAGAGTTTTTTTTTTAAGTAAGTTTTAGTAAGTATTATATTTATCAAGTGTTAAATGTACACGAGTCTCTTATGATGATTGTCAAAGGATTCTTGCGAAATCTTCAGTGTATTCGCACGTCTCATAACGTGAATGTCCGCTGTAAGGAAAACTCGAATAATAAATTCAAAGGTTAATCTTAATTATATTAGGAAGGTCTTGGAGCGACTTTAAAATAATCTGCAACATACGCGTGACGTTGGTCTGTTACCGGTACTGTAAAATAATGCTATGGTCAATTAATTTGTGACAGCTTTGTTTATAAAATAAATTAAATAAAATTGTTGATAAGCATATGCGTTTCAAGAAATTTGATAGGCGTATGTATTCTAAATTAATTAAATATTATCGTATTCCCGCGTGTTTTTCTATATATTTAGGGTGAAACGTAGCCCATGTCCTTTTGTCGAGCTACGTCATCGGCATAGGCCAAACTTGATTGCGAACGGTTGAGAAATTTAGTTGTGAAATGGTAACAAACAGACAAAGTTACTTTTTCAATCACAAAACGTTACTTTCGTAATCACAGTATTAGTATAAATTAACGTGGTTGATTACATTGTAAAGAACAAATCAATTTTTAGGCTTTTTTCTTGGTTTTAAAATAATTATATAATGATAACTTAGAAAATAAAATAAGTTGTCGTTACACGATTCTGATAAGAGTTTTTTAACAGTTTTCCGGTAGAGGCTTAATGAATAACTGAAGTAAATGAAACCACACACGAGAATTCTGAAATACTACAACGATATAAATGTTTACGATTTGCCGTGGCTATATATACCGTGCTGTATATAGCAAGGTGGTAGGGTATTTTATAATTTCTCTTGAGCTTTTCAAAGTTGTGACACACTGTCGTCGAGCACTTATGGCACCGCACTATGGGCATCGCACGTCGTATGTGCACTTGTGAGACGGGCCCATTTTTATCTGTAGACTGTTGCCAATTTCGCTAACATCTTTATTTAACATTAGGTGTGATTGTGGGCCAAACGTTATTCTGTAAACAATATTAAAAGCTTTAAAACTACTATAGCACTCTACAGAATTGGCATCAGCGATTTCTATTTTTTGCACCGATTGAAAGATGTTCTCAAGGGCAATAACTTACAGCGCCATATAGTGAAATCATGGCCGTTGTTGTGTCGGCATTTTAAGGTGTTCCAAACTTTTTTTATTCGGTATTCGGTCTTGCCAAGCGTATTTTGACTTATTACAGAATTAATCTTTAACACTTAAATATTGTTTTATGTCGTGTTTTTTTTTATTCCGACATCAGTTTGAATCGACTAAGATAATGTTCAAAGGAACATCAACACAATAAGGTTATATCTGAACTTTAAGAAGAAAATTAAGTACTCACTGTGAATATTAAATTAAAAATATTAGATTCAACAAATTGAGAAGTGACATATCTATTACGATATACTCATCATGCTAAAGTACATTTACTTTGCGTGCGTTTTATCTCTTGAAGCAAAATGGGGTCTGTATTTATTACGTTTCCAATTATAATGCACTGTGTTTTATATACATTCAGCGTACTTCTTTATCCTTCTTATGTAAAATTTTGTTTTACTCACAAAGGTTGTTGTTGTTTTCCCTCATACAACGCATCATTTGTATGTATCATATGATAAAACTGACCGCAATAATATATTGCATCGTAAATAATGATACTATTGATACATGAGTAAGAATACTTTTTGTTTTCGATGTGGATATTTTAAAACTATACGTTATTATTATGTTAATGTTCCAGATCGGAGCGTTCCAAGGTACGAGTGTCATTTTATCAAGGGGCACGGCCGCAGTGCTTGTCCCCGCCACCTCCACCGTCGCTACCGGGAAATCACGTCCTATACGAGGCCCTGCTTTCAGGCGTCGCTCACGCCGACATGGCGGACCAAACAATGTATAATAGACAGATCAGGTGAGGAGTACTTCAAGTATCGTTAATAATTGTTTTAATTTTGGATAAAAGTGTAAGTTCTTTCTGTAAATCTTATCTGGTGAATAGTTTGAAAGAGATTTTATGAAATTTAGTTTATGTGCTTAAAAATCATTGTGTAAAATCCGTGGGTGGGTTTAATGTTTTGCTCAACACGACGTTCGTTGCTGACACATCTCACACGGGCTTCTGTCAATTCCAGGGATATCCAATTCCAATAATGGTTTTTTGGCGGGATCTTAGTCTGTTATATAGTGGTTTTTATATTTTATTCATAATCTTGTGTTATTAGACTCTATGTTTTGAAATATTAGTGTTGTTTTACGTAATATAGTTTGGTTATTGTGCACATGTGAAGTGGATGGGGAATAAAACCACGGAGCATGCATTCTGAGATGCCACCAAAACTCAACGGAAAGTTCTGACAAGGGAACCACCATTTTGTTAGAACATTAACGTTAAAAATATCATAAGAAACTTACTTGGCAAAATCTTGTTACTTGACGATGGCTAGTGCGTGCACAAACCGTGCCGGAGCCAAAAAAATAAAGAAATTAATGTATTCTGCAATTGTTTCTCATATCATTTTCTTTGACGTACTTATTCTAAATTAAACGTAGAATTGTTTATCAAAATTACATCCGATTTTGATTAAAATATCCGATAAACATTTTTGCCTATCCTTACGTTGGGTTAAAAGTAATGTCTCAATATCACAATGTAATATTTCTACTGAGTATTCTGATAACTGAAATACGTAGCTGCTATAATAAACTTCGATTTATAAAATCATAGCAAATCACCCATAATTTTGTACGCTTTAATTTAATATAACACTTGAAAATATTAAATTTAGTATAGTGTATAATCATCATCAGTCAAAGCGTTGTATCATTGAAGGAATTTTCAGAACCGGATCAATAAACCTGGAGATTACCTCTTACAAAGATATTCACAAACTTTACTTCTTTATCATACTCAGTACAGTTAAGCCACTGTATTAAAATAATTTAAAAAGATTGTACATTAAGGTTACAATATGTGAGACCTACACAAGTAGATAGGGTATTTTGATGCTTAGTCATAAAATAACTTCAGGCGGACAAAGCGATTCCTTCGAGCGTGATGTATTGAACGGTGCATTTGTGGGAGTGTTCAGTGTTCACGGTCTATTTTCAGACTGCACGTAAAACCCCTATCAGTCATTATCAGATGCTAGATACAAACGTATATATAAGCTCGCCAAAAAATGTATATATAGATATATCGTACTCGACGATAAATGTATTAGATTTTTTTTTTTTTTTACCGAAAATATGTATTATAGATATCTTTGTATAATTTAGAAATATGTTATGTTTGTAGGATTCCATTCCATCTATTGTGTATACAGAACAGTGATGTCATCTTACACGTGTTCTTGAGATCACGAACGTGGCTATTTTATTTAGCGTTACATACCTCTGCACTTACGTAACGTCACCATATGTCATGTATATATTTTTTATTGATTTTCTCCTCCTTGGTTACAATTGGTTCCGAGGAGTCATCTTCGTTCGGGATTCCTTATCTTAACAGCGTTACTATACACGTATTAGTCAAGTCAAGTATGAAAAGGACGTTCTTTTCGATATTTCAAAGTTTAGTGAAAAGACTTTGAGAGCGTAAGAAATAAAATAGCCCACCTATTTATTATTTTTACATAAAGTCGTTTATGTTACATTCGTTGAATTTCACCTCAGTAGCTAGATAATAACGTACGCGAGCCCTATCAAAAATATCCAATATTGTAATCGATGAAATCAAACTGTTGAACGGTAGCGTCGTATATGTCCGTCGAATTCTCATAGTCTAAAATGTCGTAGACCGATAACCTTATCTAACGATCGAAGGTGTTTGGTTTGAGAAGGTGGTGGTCACTCATGTTGTACGTGACTTTTTACCAGACTGCGCAAAGGGAAGGTAATATTTTTCATGTGTGTATAACTGTACGTATGTATGCCCGTTTGATAAGATTTAATATATAAAGTGACGACAGGCTCTTCTTAATTATGGGACACGACAATATAATATTAAAGTTTGATGTTCATTAATCAATAAGGATAGATATTTCAATCAAGCTTTTTTGTCTTCCATTATTATTAATTTTTTTTCATAATAATTATAGAAATTGCTCAAAAAAGGTGTGTGTGCGATTCACACACGATAGAAGTGAAACTTCAGTAAATCGACAAAAGAATGAGATGAATATATATAACAAGGGTAGGATAATTACAAAGTTTATTTGTTTAAAAATGAAAGTGTTTTGATCAATTTTAAAAGATATTTTTTATTTTATTTAACATATGTTACATTATTTATTGCTCGAGTTCCATATTTTCAGTTTCAACAAACAAGATATAAAAATACTCAAAAACACTGTAAAATAATAACACACCACGTTGACTTCTTACTAAAAATCTGTAATACGCAGCAGCATACAGTGTAGAGTAGTACACGTACTTTCCACATATACTAACACACGTTAAATGCTCAAATACAAGCAAGTATTAAACAGTGTGCAGCGACATTTGCTCTCTCGCTCTGGCTCACTATTACACTTCAAAAATAGTATGTCACAGACAGAAATGCTGTCTCATTCTTTGCCGGCTTCATCCTACTCATTTTTGTATTTGTGTCTCTTTCCTGTCGTTTTTCCGTTGCATCCGGTTTGAAATCACAACGATTCTAAAGAAGTTTCACTTCAAAAAAAAAAGCAAACATGTATGAAAATAATTAATCTATTCAAGTTCGTTCGACATTGCTGTAGTTCGTTCTTTAGCCACTTTCACATAAGTATCCTTACCTTATCTATTTATTAAGAAGGTATACATTATAAAACCTTATCTAATTTATTTGCCGTTTACATTTGATAATGTAAATTTTAGTGTTAACATCATTGCTCAGGCCACTGCTTCTATTTTATGTTATAAAATAGTGGTCATGCATACAGTTCACTTGTATTGAAGTAGTCATTGGAGCCTACGCAATGGGATAGCTGATCTCAAAAAAAAGAGAGTAGACTTGATTATAATAGGTTCTCCTAACGACTGAGTTCGAAGAGCTTGTGTCTCCGTGCGTTTTCCAGCTTCGATCCGCCCTACGAATCCGAACACAGCAGCCCAAGCACTGCTACTCTACGGTAGATGTACGTGCAGTCGTGTGATGTTTCTGAAGTCCTATCTTGGCTATAACTGTTATGACGATTATATAATCGAATTTAAATATGTTCTAACGAGTTACCAATGTATAATAATAAAATTGCGTATGCAATTAATTAATGTGACCTTCGATTATTTGAGTTGTTGATGTGGTAAATTGATTCGACCACTCCTCATCTTCGCCTATTTAATTTTAACGATGCGTGCAATTCCTGTTTGATATAGTTGAATATACAGGAATTCAATAATTACCCAATTATATGTGACTAATACATGCACAATATATTTAATTATATATGTCATGTGACCTTTTTGTTTAGTAACTATTTGCAAAATACGAATATAACTTTTTTTTTCTTTAAGAAGATAACTGTGCATTTAATAGAATCTTCTAGATACATTATTTGCATTTTTATTTGTTGCGATGTATCCGGCGTAAGGCACAAAATCTCATAATGTTCTGTTGATTTAAATTATAAATTATATTGTATTCGCTATTTATGTCAATGAGCATATTTAATGCTAAAAATATATATTTTTTTATTCCGCTGGGCTTTAACCAACATATTAAGTTAGGTTATTATACTTTGATAAGCACAATTGAAGTAAATTTAAAGTGACCTCGAATTCCCCCTAGAAACTGTCACTACAGTAGTGATTACTATTAATAAAGCTAGGGTTGGATTAAACTATATGGATAAGGACGACCGTAGTAAGGTGAAGCTGTGAAGGCCTGGCAAGACAATAACGTTAGTAAAAAAAGGGATAAGTGAGAAGAAAAATAATTTCGATTATAAAACTAAACCTTTTAGTCTCCCGCCTAGTTTATTTCTTCCTTCTTATGACATCAGATCATTAAAGCACGACGTGAAATGACATTTACGCAGTCTGGTATGATGCAGTTACTAATGATGGATTTTTTTTTAAATATTTATTTGCTCGGAGCTTACTTCGGTCAAGATACAGTGACGTCACTACTGTAATACTATAAAATATGTCGGAAATTAAATATAATATTTAAAGCATACTAGAAGTGTTCGCTTGCAGGTCGAAGTTCGACCACAATCGTTATTTAAAAATTGTCCGAAATTAAATGAATGAAATGGTTATACAATTTACAAATAAATTTGGTTTTCAAATGTAAAACTATTTGTAAGTAAAACTTATGGGATAACTAAATTAAAATATATGCGATTACAAATGTAATGAAACGGCTATTTCTTTTTTTTATTGATACCAATGAATAACGTACGTTAATATCTTCTAAATAAAAAAAATAGAGAAAATAGATTGACAAACAGATTGTAAAAAAGTACAGGACTGTTTTGTATTCGCCGATTTATATATAGATAATATATGTGGCAAATATTGTTTATCAGTGCCGGGTTTACATTTCACTTCATTGGTTTGGTTGTAACCATAAAAATGAATTCATTTGAATATTAATTTTGCAATTAATTTATTTAAAAAAAATATGGCCGGCGACAATACTAAAATCATCAGAAGCTATAGTTTTTTTTTAAACAAAGTGCAAAGTTAGTAGTGTCCTAACTAGTGGTAACCGCTGTCTTTCTTACCTGTATATGCTTTTGCTGCTTTCTACGAAACGACGTTTTTTCTCTGGATTTAAAATAATAAGCTGTATATTTGTAATTTTCATAGTTTTCAAGTAATGCGTGTTCCAAGAGACTCAATGTTATTGTAGTTATTACAATTAAAAAAAATAAGTTTTGTGATATTCCAACAGTACTGAGAGTGGGTGGGACAATCCGTTTCGTCCGGATGGCGATTTAAGTCGCTGAGGCCGACGAAATCGTCTCCTTGATCAAGGGCGGCAAACCCATCACTCCGACGCCGACTGCAGCGCCACAGCTACCTGTCTGCGAGGAAAAGGAAGAAAAAGAACAAGCGAACAATGTCACCGTTAGTATTTTTAACTTGACTACTTATTGTCGATTATTTTATTCGGATACATTCGATTGTATTGCTTTGCAAAATCGTATAGGAACTTTTAATGTTATGGAATAGCGATCAGTTAGGCGCGGCCCATCTATTAAAAGATCGGTATGATTTTAAAACTAGAAAACAGATGGGCCGTCCTATCTTTTAGACTCAGTAAAACCAACATGATTTCTAAAAATAAGGTCCAAAGGTACTATACAACATGCCTGGAACTAACACCCCTTGGAGTTTTTGGCGGGATCTTAGTCTGTCACGTAGTGGTTTTTATATTTTATTCATAATCTTGTGTTATTAGACTCTATATTTTGTAATATTGGTGGTGTTTTACGTAATATAGTTCGGTTATTATGCACAAGTGAAGTGGATGGGAAATAATACCACGGAGCATGCATTCTGAGATGCCACCAAAACTCCATGGAAAGTTCTAACAAGGAAACCACCATCTCGTTAGAACATTATAATTATCGCAAATAGTTGGCAAAATCTTGTTAATTGACGCTGACTAGTGCACAAGCCGTGACCGAGCAAAAAAAATAAAGAAGAAGAAAGAAGAACACCCCTCTCTGTACATCAAGTCATAACGACTGAGATAAAAATGACTTGTGTTAGAATTATTAGAATTCCTTGTGCGCCAGTGCATGTTACCAAACACCCTTCAGGACGGACCATAGCAGCGTCGTATAGATTAACCGTAGATTGACTTTTGTTTGACAGACGATATAAATGTTACTTGTTGATGTTATTTTTATATTTTAAGGATGCTTAACAGGCCAATATATGGACAGTACTGAATTACGAAATGTTTCTTATATTATATTTTATACTAGCAGGCCCGCAGGACGTTGTCCTGCTCTGATAATAAAAAAATATATACTTATGTGCATGAAATGCATAAGGTAACTAATGTATTTAATTTAATAAGGCTTAATACTGTACCCGTCTAAATAGCCTTCCAATTACCTCATTATATGTGACCATTTTTAAGTAGATAAATGGGTATAGTAAGCTATCCTTAAAAGATAGGTGTATGACATGGCAGACGTTTTTGTAGATCTATAAAAAGAGGAATATCGCACTATGCTTTGTTTTGCTATATCTCAAAAGAATTAGGTAGCGTTTTGGATGAAAACTCCCAAGCGGCTTGATTTTTTCCAACACTTCCAGCAATTATTGTAATATTTCAACCTATATACATATAATCTTGACAAATTATATACCTAAACCTTCCTCATGTATTACTCTATCTATTGGTGAAGACCGCATTGCAACCCGTTCAGTAGTTTTTGAGATTATCGCGAACATCGTAACATATTTTTAAAACTTATGATAATTAATTCAAGGTAAGCTCTCCATCTTCGCCTCAAACGAAAGCGGCAAGTCCAGTGCAGCAAAACGCCACTTCGAAAGTGATGAACGGGACGAAGAACGGCGCCGCGATGCCGGAGCCCCGTTCTGGACAAGTCGAGGTGCAACGTGCACCGCCTCAGGAGCCACAGCAGCCGGAACACGTCACGATCAGGAAGAAGCCCAAGTGCAAATGTTGCGCCATCCAGTAAATCCGTTTCACGCATTATATAATTTCTTTTGCGCTTCAGACCGGTAATAATAATACGCCTATGCTTTTGTACGACGGCATACCTTCTACTTTGGTGTTTACTCGGTGCTAAGTAATTCAATCTCGTCTATATTACATATTTCGTGAACCAAGTACCTATATAGAAATGGAAAGGAAAAAAAATATTTCTTAAATACCTGGAATTCCTATGTGTTCATTATAAAATCTACGAGTTGCATCGCAAGTCTTATTTACTATTTACACATGTATTTTCGTGTAATCTATATACCTACTGTTTCACGGCGTCTGAAGTATTGTTGTGGCAGTTATCATTTATATGTGTTATTATTATTATTATTATCATATAAGGATGTTTTTGATAGTAATTTTATGTGCTAGATTTTATCATATTTCGTTTAAGGTACAAACACTATTATTGTATTTGTTGTTTAGTTAGTTTAAAATAAATTATGTCTTCACATGTTTTGTTTTGTTACAGGCTATATATAAAATAGTTTCAGAGTTCTTAATCGAAAAATGCGTTCTATTTATCTTACTTAATATATATGTTTATATATATAAGAGAATCTCAGATAAATTACAGATGCTTGTTTGAAAGAGATAAGCATGTACGATCGTAAATATCCGTAAACAAATTTATATACAAAAGAGAAAGAGAGGTAAGGAGAGAGAGAAAGTTGTTATGGTTTAATTAATATTTTGCGTTTACTTGACACCATTCTATATACATTTACAATTTTAAGTTGTTAAGTGTAAAATATGGTACATATTTAAAAAATATGTATAAATAATTTTAACGCAGAATGTGTTGGATATAATAACTATATAAGATTTGGCGCCATACGATCAGTGCTACCATGTAAAAGAAACCGGCTTCTTGTGTATGAGAATTATTGAGAGATTATGCAAACATTAATTTCACCCACCCAGATCTAACTACTTATGCCCGGTTTCTGAAGCCGTCAGTTAAACTATCAATAGCTATTGATTCAATAATGTTATCCATAAGACAAGCGGCGTTTAACTGTCAATGTTTCTGTATACAGAATGAGACGTAGACTGACATTTCTCGTGTCATTGTGTATTCAGAAACCCAATTTGACAAGTTATCGAACCGATAGCGCTATTATACAGATAAACTACAGTTAAAAATGCTTCAGAAACTGGGCATTAGTAATCTAAATCTGGTACGACTTAACTATTTTTATGACCCCATAATAAAGGAAATGGAAACATTCGAACAGGTGGCACCAATCAGGGATATCCGCATTCCATTCCGTAAACAATTCAATCCGATGGATCGCCCATTATTTGTTATGAATATGTAAAGGATTGGTCGTATGTATGCACCAGCGATAAATGTATATTTTTATATCTTTATTTATATATATATTAAAAAAAAGTATTATAAACTATATAGAATGGTTAATCTAGGAACGAATTATGGTCAATATTCTGAATCCATAACAAAAAAAAAAAAAAGTCGAGTTTTGATGATCCATCACGGTTATACGAAGACACGCAGATAAAATATATATGCGACATTTACTATCAAAATTGTAAATTACTTTTAAATTATGGGTTCAGAATGTTGGTCAATGGAGTGGATTAGGTAGTTCATCAAATACATTTATATTACGACATGATTCTGTGAGGCTATTGTTGAATGCTGCTATATTTACAAAAACAAACAAAATAAAAAACGCTATTTTCTTATTATTACTTTTTTATTATTTGTTACTAATAACATTGTACACAGAGGCTTAAACATTGGAACATTGAACTGCCTGTTAAATCGTATTTCTAAATTTATAGATTTGTTTTATAAGAACTTTCAAGCATTCAAGAGTAGCCGTGATTAGATAAATCTTATCATTGTTGTTAATATTAACTATGTAGTCTCCTATAGAATACATTCACGCTTACGTCCAGTAGTTTTTTCATATAAATTTAATAACGAATAATGATCATTCTGTTACTAATCAGTGTGCGACTATACTAACGAGCCAACACTATAGTATATGGTATACAAACAACATAAGACTGTAATTATTTATGATTACGAAGCACTCGAGAAGCGATCACTGACTACTGACGAAATAATTTGTTCTATTATTTTAATGTAACTTTTGCGTGATTTTTTTTTGTATAGAGTTTTCGCATTACCATGTGCTTAACACCTCGGGCTGATTTTTTTAAGATCGAGATCTCAAAATGGCGGATTATGTTTTTAATTTCACGGTATCGTAGATTGTAAATTTCATGGTTTAATAAAAAACAATTCGTACAAATGAAAAAATAATTTAAAACTAAATTTTACATAAATATATTGTATTTGTACAATATATCAGTAGTTATTTTTCAAAGTCATGTAATAAATCAGGTATTTTTTTAGCTTATGCCGCCAACAGTCTGTTGGCCCGTGCCCCATGAGGTCTGCATTCGTTTGTATGGAACTTAAACCTTTATAGTTTTGGACAGTCCAGAGGTTAAATGAGGGAACGTACCCAAACCATGTCGACCAATATTTGACAATTTTTACCCCCTTCCCCCGTAGTGACTATCCGTAATATATGAGAAGACCTTCCACCCCCCCCCCCCCCCCCCCCCCCCCCACCCCCCCTCCCCCAACACGTTACGTGGTTTGGATACGTTCCGTATTTTCAATACAATATCCCAGTTAACATATGAGCTTAATTTGAAATCACACAGAGATTATAAAACATATGATCTTATGGTATCAACGTAAAGTCGTGTGTTGCATAGAATCGTTTTTTTTTTTTTAAATTAGCGTACGAGTGATTTCAATCTTCACAAATAAAGGAACGGTATCGAACGTTGGAAGTTGATTATGTAACTAACTGGACACGATTTTATATGTAAAAATGAAAATAACTCTGTTACTTTTCTCAGTTGAACGGAATAGCGTTTTTAAGGTAGCTAGGATTAATTAGTGAGGTCATAGTTAGGATATTATCTTCATTATTATTATATTGTTATGAAGCAGATAAATTATTTTTGATTTTATTTAGATTTTGTATTTCTAGACGTGTAAGAAATGCTGAGAGATAATATAAAGAGAACGGTATCGTCATAAAAAAATATCGACATAATTGTGGTTTTGTTCACATTGGTTTTATTTTTATTATGTAATAGCATTACTTTCAAATGAAAACACGTATTTACAGATATAATACAAGCACTCGACAGATATTATGTTATTGATTTGTAGGATCTCGCATTATAATTATGAAGCCTCAGTACTACACTATAGCGTATTGTTCTTCCTTTTTTTTCTACATTAACTGATATAATTATTTTATATATTAACTAACAACAGTCCAGGACCATCGATTGATGTGTTATTATAATATCCATGACTAAGTGAATTTGTTATTTTTCATATAATGCTAAAACATAATGTAAATAGAACCGTTTGTAATGAAGCGTTACAGTGAATTTGAAATAAACTATAATAAACCTAGTATCAAAATGTTCAATCAATTGACATCAAATATATTTTCTATATAATCAATAGTTCTAATAATGTAACCACGGAATGTAATGTGGCTTTCACATCTTTAAAATTGTAGTAGGTTAAGATTCGAGATTGATTTTATATATATATAAGTTGTTACTAAAATGGTCATTACTGAGTGGTAACAGAGGTCGTTGCGCTAATAGACGTGGTATAAGCGCGTATTACAGCAATAGGCAGCATCAGTATCACTTGTATCTACTATATGGGAAAGCGATGATTCCATTAACATTACAATTTGTATGCGCTTTCCCATGCAGCTCTTAATACCAGTGTTACTTATATTTAAAATAACTTAATTATAGTGCGCTTGCCTTGTTATTTCTTTTATTTCGACTTTTAAGTGCTATTGACTTGGGCACAAATTTTATTTCAATGTTAATTTCTCTTTTTCATTCGAGTATGAAAGTTACGAATGTATCCAGATGTATAATCATATATAGCAACTTCAATAGTAAAAGAAATTTATAGAATATACCGGAGATTAAGAGATTACAACGTATTTATTATTGTGTGTGTTGAAACTATTATAGCTCCCATAAAACTGGATGTGATGTAAAGCGTTACAGTATAATGATATGTGAAAGAACTGCAGCATTACATCACATTTCCTGTTTCCAATTCGATAGAGTATGTTCCTTAATAAAGTTTTTTATTTGTGAGTAAAATACTGGTATTAAGGTATCATATTACGGTTTCGGTAGCTATATACATAGTTTGAGAAAGTTTTCTATATTGTTTTTTTATTATTACAAAATAATGATATTGAATCTAACTTGGAATTAAGCTCTTTTTTCAATATTTTAACATTACAATTCGTATAGTTATTTATTCATTATGTAAAACGATAACAGAAATGACATAAATATTTGTATAAACTATTTACTTTCTATGTTATTATCGATTGATGAATAATGGATATGTACAAAACAATTACATTATAATTATTTATATTAAATCTTTGAAGGTGTGTTTATTGTTTTATTTGGTGACAGGCATTGAATCGCTGCCAAAAATATTTATAATCTTTGACACATGTCATTACACTAGTTGGCACATTGCTTATATATAATAATAAAGAATTCCATCCTTAATGTTTTATTCAGACTATCAAAGTATACGTCATATATATGGGTACCCTACCATATA
This sequence comes from Antheraea assamensis, assembly GCA_035772565.1. Taxonomy (NCBI): domain Eukaryota; kingdom Metazoa; phylum Arthropoda; class Insecta; order Lepidoptera; family Saturniidae; genus Antheraea; species Antheraea assamensis. The sequence goes on from JAQQSE010000065.1 coordinate 3,357,282, forward strand.
CATATTTGATGAGCGTTTAATATAAATGTCTAGTATGATTAATAAATTCATAGTTCGTATTTATAGAACAGGAACTTTCCTACGAAATAAAACCATGGATTATATATAAAAAAAATATTTATTCATAAAGAGAAATATTAGTAAAAACTTTATATAGATAAACTTTGAGCTCTCTGTATACACAAAATAAACATTCAACAACACCTAATTGTTTTTATAAATTAACATTACAAAAAAACTAAATTATAATGGTATTAAGAAATATATAACCACAATAGTAATATCAGAAATTTTATTATTATCACTAAACGTTTTTGGGGATAAATATTGCATTATATTTTTTTACACTTGTGATGTCTGAAACTGATTACAACTCATTATTATGCAACAATCAACTGAAATTCCATTCATTCAAATATATGATTATAACAAATAAGGGCATTGCACATATTATTTTGAATTAAAATAATTGCATCAACCTAAATAATATTGGTAGGTTCATATAGAAAATTATAAAATCGCTAGTAACAAGAGAAATAGAAAATATACAGTTTATTAAATGTATGTATCATAGTCATTTATATACATTTAATACGTACCTCTTGTTTGTGGAGACTATAATATGTATGAGTAAAGCCGCCAAAATCACAAAAAATAAATAGTAACAATAACATCAATGTAACACAAAAGTAACCGATTTTTTTTGTAAAACTTGAAACATACAAATATGTATGAAATTTCTAAAACAAATAATGATAACACAAAAGCAAAAAAATAATGTATATTTTGTAAAGAACATAACAGCTTAATTGTGGTTAGATTTACCAAATTTAAAGTAATAAAAAAGATATCTTAATTATAACATTTTATGTCCAAAAACGACCCTGTATTTTTATCCAAAGTTGGAAATTCGAAGTAGCATTTCAGTTTATATTTTTATTAAATAAAGTTGTTAGGTACAGTTCATGATATGGAGAAGCTAGCGAATTCCAACCACCAGGAGAGTTGAATGAATGAAATTCCTCTTGAAATTCATTTTGACATTTTGTTATTATTTCCTCCAAGCATAGATCATAATTTTGGTGGCATTACCCATATATCGCACCCTTAATAAAGTAGAGGCTTAACTTAGCAAAGTAGTTTTTTAGCAAAAACCAAATCGACTAACAATTTTTTTACAAAATTAGCACTAACACCTTAATTTAGAACATTATTGCCTTGAAAATTTACTCTTTCTGTGAGATACACCTTGTAGAACAATTTATAATGAGCCTTTCTAATGTAAAATCTAAAATACCTAAAAATTCGATATGTGCTCTTAATTTATTAAGGGTGCGATATGTAGACTGAAAAACAATAGGTTAAATAACAGCATGGGGTTAAAATATGGCTATAACTGTATATGTATAATACATCTAAATTCAATAATATTATGGCCGTTTTTGTTTTATTAAAACCTATTAATAGTATAATTACTTGTATATCGAAAACAAACTTATTTCTATTAATTAACCAGTCATTCTTTGTGATTCGATGTGTTTTTAAATACTATTTAGAGAAATTTTCATAGACAATCACGGTTAACTTTCCTTGGTTCACATAGCTATCCTTTCCTGAACAAAAATATACATTTGAATATTATCAGTCTGCTAAATTATGGGGTTAATATACGTATATATAGCTATATGTTTGTTGTACTATCACAATAATTAATGACCGCATAGACTATAACAGAACCAGTGCTTATCTATGTGTTACTTTCAATTCTTCTATTATGAACTCAAGATAATATTACCAACTGGTCTGTCTGGTAGTCGTTTTTAAGCTATTTCCGATAGATACGATTACACTGATATTTATAGTCTTGTCATTTCATTATGGTTCTAAATATATAAGTACTGTGTATAAGTTATTCTGACCCATATATTTAACTTATACATAGAAATACTACAAGTAACTTAAACATTACTTAGTGCATTATTGCATTAAGGCCGAATTACCACATATGTGTCATTGACAGAAATTATAATATCATAGTTGTTTAAATATTTTTTACATGTTACAAGAAGAAATTAAGACATTAGAACAAATTAGGCAACAAATATGTACATTTCCATTTTTACATAAAGTATGTATAAAATTATATTGTAATTATATACTTCATGATATGCGTAATTCGGGCGAGTAGTATATGCAGAGGCTTAGTTACAATTATTTAAGTTATAAATTTATATATATAAGTCTTATATTTTTACCAAATATTAACCAATTAACATAACAAAAAAATCTTTATAAATGCTTAATTCTTAAATAGTGTTATGAATAAAATAATAATAATGTAAAAAAAATATATCAATAGAATTGAGATTATGTGTTTGATAATTCAGCAGCTTTATTTAGTATTAGAGATACATCCATCGGTGGAAAGTTTTGTAGTAGTTTGACATTTGATGCAAAATCTCCACTTAGCAAGTTATTTCTCACTAACCTGTTATACAAATTTAATATTATTCGTAGACAATATTATGAGTTTAATATTCAGAAGAGTTTATAGCACTATATTGATTATACTTACAATATCATGGCACAACATATGTAAATGAGGAAATTGAATCTTTGCGGATCGGCAAACAGGGAATCCCAAATTCTCTCAACATCAGGCAATGAAAATTCTTGTGACAGCAACAGTGTCAACCATCTGGAATATTAAAGTTACAGTGGAAAACATAGCTATACTTATTTTCAGAACACCAATAATGGGGGCCATAATTACTGGTGTAGAAACAATAAAAATTCAGTGGACTGTTATAAATAATTGTTGTGGTAAGATTTACTCAGCAAGTTAAACTGAAAAGCTGGTTTCCCTTGTGTACAGTTGAAATGTTAACATCTTCTACCACATCTTAGCATGGTAAAAAGTATTAACTGCTGGACTCTTCTAGTAGTTGCTGGTCTCTACACTTGAGAACCAATTTATTAATTATCTAAACAGACATATTTACTTTGATTTAAGTAAAAGTATTATTTATATGTAAATTTTTACCTAAAACTGTAATATTGTGGTTGAAGTTCCTGCTTTTGCAATAGGCTCCACACAGTACAGTCATGTTGCTTGACGCATTCACAAAGTTTATTCATCATATAATTAATACCGCTTTCTGTTTCGTCAAGTGTGCGGATAAAAAAATCTCGTATCTCACTCATTAAGTTGGTGAAACAGAAGAAACAATCAGCTTCGGCATGCCCTGTAAAAGAATTCAAATTTGTGAAATTTTCTCACTTTGTAAAGTCTATTCTATTACTTTAAAATATCATCACTAGTAATAAAATCTTATATTAATAAAAACTCACTTCTAAAGTCTTTGTTAGAATCAATGGCAAATGTGTGGTATATTGGACCAATTATCTCATTCATTCCTTGTACATAACCCTGGCCAGGGTTGAGTTTCGCATACAGGAATAGCATACGCTCTACAACTTCCCAGTGAGCCTCGCAACCTTCGTTTAAAGGTGCATAATCTCCACTGGACATACTGTCTGAACGTCGAATTTCATTACTTAGCTGAAAATAGAGAGGTTTTTGTTAATAACATGGGAATATACCCATACCACGTAACCCGTTCTTGAGGGAAGGGATTAAGTTCTTCTAAGTATTACGCTTAGTCATTAGTTTTTGTCACATAGTCAATATCAAGCTTTTTCGAGCTATATTAGAAAATGGCGTGCAGCGTTTAGCTCGTTTCTAAAATCCTATGAAAGGGAGACTCCGATGTCCGTCCAGTGTGCGTCAGCTGTTTGGAAACGAACACTTTGTAGTGCCGATTTAATAATGTCGTTGCACGATCGATTATACAATGCATTCATTTAAAGTTATAAAGATTCCTTATCATTGAAAGCAATACAAAAAATGATTAAAAATTGTATTTATGAATTACTATGTGACAACTAGAGGGGGTCTTCTCATATACTACGGATGGTCGGATGGTCACCCAGGAGGGGAGGGGATCAAAAATTGACAAATATGGGTCAGGTGGTTTGAGTACGTACACTATATGGGATTACAATAACTACTATATTCACTTAATTTAATTTTCTATATTGTACTTATAAATATATATATATATTATTTCAAAAGTTTGCCACTCTTATTACATTCCGTATAAACATTACCTTTCACCAAGATTTAACAACTTCAATACAGTTTACTTGTTCACCGCGAAAATTGTTATGTGCAGATATTTAAACATGGAAAATATTACACAATACCAAATTTAACTATAACCTACAATTAATACGTAGTAATTACAAAAAAAAAAAAATGTGTGTATAATCATTGGCAAAGCTAGTTATAATATATAAAAGCTGTGTAAAATTACATTGGTTACAAAAACTTAATACCTTAGCAACACCAAGTCCTCTTCTTTCCAATGTAGAATGTTTCAGTACACATTGTTCTACTCGTTTGTGAAGCCTTTTGACATCATTACTGTTTACAATCTATAAAAATGCAATTATTCTTAATTTGTAACGTATAGGTTTCTTATAAGCAGGCGCTTTGAACAATTGCATTTTACAATTCTGTTCAATTTAGTTAATTCTGAATATAATGAAGTTATAATTTTATGATTTGAAAAAAAAAAAAAAAATGATAATCTTGAAATAAAACCTACTTCATCACATGGGAATTCTGTAGGTGACTGGAAAAATGAGATGTCAGGACATAAACGTCTAACATCTTTATCAATCTGCAATAATACTTCATTATCTTTGAAGAAATTACTCCAAGAACTATCAGGACTTATGTTCAATGGGTGATCACTGGGTCCACCAGGAGATACTATTATTTCATCTGAAGGTTAAAAAAAAACAATACATATATTTTATAGTAACATTTTAGGGTTGTTGTCTACCTGTTATAATGTATTATTACCTATAAATTGTTTATATAATTGTCTTTTCTCAATAAGAGTGGTTTCTCGTGCTTTCTTTTCTTGGGGCAAATATTGTAGTAAAATTTTCCAAACCATTGAACGTAATCCTTTATCATCAGGAATTCCTGAAACAGAAAGTGCACAGGATAAATGAAAATGCTTAAAAATACTGATTCAACTATATAAATATAATCAATAATACCATTGAAAGCCAGCTTTCTTAGCTTATTTATATTTATGACATCTTCCTCTAGTATTTCTTGGAATAATTTGATCCTGTAAAGACCAAAAATAAATGTGTTTTATTATAATGTATTATGGTATGCTAACTATAAACACTTTTTACAAAATCATATATATATATATATTGAAAGTCCCCATTAGACTGTAACAATAATTATTACATATACATAATATTTATTTTACCACTAAGGCCTTTTTAAAATGCAAGTGGGTGGCTGGTACTTGCTCTAATGCATGTAGTTATAATGTACTTTGATAACGCTAGCGCGCATAGTGATGCTAGAGGTGTCTATGTACATTTGAAGTACTCACACCCATGCAAGCACACACACTCGCTTGCAATCTGAAACAGGCCTTAGAGACTCCTTAGTGCACTTACCAAAACCCATTATATTTTGTCTACTTTGTATTATTACAGTTACTAAGAAAGCATAAGAATCCAAGAGTTTAAAAACATGTACAAAGGTTTACATCATTTTTATGATTACAAGGTATTATAGACAAATTTGAACATGTCTCATAATATACATAACTGTCTCCTTCAACACAGTTTTCACTAACATAAGAAGCAAGAACCAATTTCATTACACAAATGTAATTGATTTGCCAATAAAGATATCAATATTAATATTATAAAAATTGATAACAATGTCTGTTAATACTCAGTATGACTACTAAGTGTTAGACTTGTAGCATGTGCTACATATGCTATATTGCTGATTACACTCTGCACTAGTTTCGCCTACTCAACATACAACTTCTTAATAAATATAGGAAGCTGTGCTATTGCTATGAATGAACTCTATTCTTACACTAAATTGATGGCCTAAATTGTATTATAACTTTAAAGCGTAGGAATTAGTAATTAAATTATTTGTGTTATATATACTATGTTATTCAGCATGCAAACGACTAATTTGTTCAACCTTTATGATCCATAATATAATATAATCGTCATTTATTTATTTAGATTTCAACCCGACAAAGTTTACTTTAATATAGCGAACTTGTATGTATTCAATTGTGTGTAGTTCAGTATATTTTCCTATTTCGGGGAAAAGAAAAATATAACTGCTTTAGGGATGATTCATTTAAGGTGTAAGCCACCTATTTATTATTCTCAAATTATAATAAATGTTAAACATAATCAGTAAAGCAATTTTAATATTACCTCGCTTTATGTAAACTCATTTTGGGTTTGTAAAACCAATAAAAAATCTTTCAATAATTACTTCTTCCAATACATAATATTTTGTTACTTTACTTCACAACACAATTGTAATAAAAATATTACGGCCATAGATGATGCTAGGGATGGCAATTTGAGACCGGTTTATTGAAATATCGATATTCAGACATAATAAATCAATTGTTTTAATTGATAGTTAACAATAATTCGGAACGGATTTATTTCTGACATTATAAAACTGTGCTTAGATTTTTTAAATTTAGATAAACAGAAACTCACAAAATTATTAGCTCAATATACTCAAACATACGACAATTTTTAACTTAGTTAAAAATAAGCACGACAGATGGATGTATGATCTCAATTGCCTATTCTTAACAAATAAAAGGTTTGTTTGCTGCAGGGTAGCTGATGCTACAATTTTAAATGTAGATTTATAAATTGTTGAATGTTATCTAGATTTCTACTTTAGACCTTCAAATGTACAATTTATTTTAACTAGGAAATAAACATTTTAAGATATAGAAAAGATTTGCATATTGAAAATAGTATTGTAGTATTTCAAATACTATACCAAATACAGATAAAAATGATGTCATAATATTATAATGATTATCAATATATACAACGATACAACCTTGTTTCAGATATGTGGAATGATTTGACAGTTTTTTTCTTGGGCTTTATAGATTTGCCAATCGTAGCCACGGCCATGTCTAATAAGCGGTAAAATTTAGAAGTGCGCCTACGGTTGTACAAGAAAGGAACCGCTTACTAGGCACAAGACTGACAAAATTGTTGTTTTTAAATTACATTTTCGCGAAATAAATATTACTTTTCTTGTTTTAAATAAATATTTTCTTCTTATTTTGGTAAAATTAGAAGTGCGCCTTACGGTTGTACAAGAAAGAACGCTCTAGGCACAAGAGACAAAAATTGTTGTTTTCATACATTTTCAGGCGACATAACTATTACTTTCTGTTTAAAAAATATTTTCTTCTTATTTGTCTTTGGTACATTTTTATCTAAAACATCGACATAAATTGTTTATAAACATAGAAATTTAGTTTTCAAAACATCGATACTTTAACATCAATGTTTTTTACGAGTGATATTGCATCTCTACCTATATATTAATGGGAAGTATGGCCACTGAGTGCATTATACATAATGCTTATTATAACTTTAAATTTTTATTTTCGTGTTTGGCCCAACAAAAGCATTTGCCAGTGTCAATGTTTTAGTTCTCATTTAAGAAATAAGACCAGAATAGACTAGAACGAACATGAGCTAACGGTGAAAACATGATAGTGAAAACGATTAACATAATAGCTATATACCACATACATGTCAATAACTACTTCCGTAACAGGTAATAACGCTTCTTCTTCTATAATTTATGGCGCCGTGTATAAGTAATACACAATTCCCTCAATGTCATGCAGATGCAGAGTGTGCGTTGTCTCGGGTAACAATGCTTTGTTTCTAAGTAACATAATGACAAAGGATGGGTATTTATAGTCTGAAAAATGTTTTTTATTGGACAAGAAATATATAAAACAAAAAAAAATTAACTTTGAACGAGAAATTGCCTTAATAGTTTTTAAAGAGAATTGGGTTACCAAGGTTAAAAAATAGAAAAAAGAAATACGTGCTATTACCACTTACTGCTTTGCATTTGATTATAGGTCAAACACTCAGAGAGACGTGCACTAGAAACAGTATTTTTTTAAACTTTGCACTTTCTCTTTATTCAAACTTAACTAGTTGTTTGTAATTTATGTAGTAGTTTTTCAATGTTTTTTCAGTCTCATAATGCCACTTTTTTATCATAAGCTATATTTGTTGTATACGATTTCAAATCTTAAATTAGTTGTTATGAAATTAAGCTATTTAAAAATAAATAAATAAATAGTTGAATGTAAATTACATTTACTCAAATTACGTTATAATCATAAACTAAGACTAATCTAGCTTATTAACTACGCCATATTAACTCAACCAGTTTAAAGCCTGAATACAGGCCAGCAACGCACTTGCGACTCCTCTGGTGTTGCTAGTGTATATGGATGGCGGTGATCACTTACCATCAGGTGACCCACCTGTTCGTTTGCCTCTTATAATATAAAAATAAATAGCATGAAGGAAGGCTAATTTTAGTGACGGAATTAGAAGAGTTGTAATTTGTAATTAAATTATTGAAAGTAGCTTAAATTACTTCTGATAAGGTCAACTAATCTGCCAGTGAATGTTTCGTAAAAAACGGTCCAAACGTTTTGGAGATAATTCTACGGACGAAGCCGCCAGTAAGAGCTAGTGCAAAATAAAAAACCTTAAATTACTTCTGATGTGGTCAGCTATATTCTAGTGAAAATCCAGTGAAAATTGGTCACACCGGTTTGGAGATAGTACTGTAGACGAAGCCATCGGTAACAGCTAGTCCAAAATAAAAAGCTTAAATTGCTTCTTATCAGATCAGCTTTCTACCAGTACAAACCATGTGAAAATCGGTCCCTTGGTTTTGGAGATAGTACTGTAGTCGAAGCAAGGGGTAACAGCTAGTCCAAAATAAAAATAAAAAAATTACTTCTTATGAGGTCAGCTTTCTGTCAGTGAAAATTATATGAAAATTGGTACATTCGTTTTAGAGATAGTACTGTAGACGAAGCCATCGGTAACAGCTAACCCAAAATAAAAAGCTTAAATTGCTTCTTATCAGATCAGCTTTCTACCAGTACAAACCATGTGAAAATTGGTCCATTGGTTTTGGAGATAGTACTGTAGTCGAAGCAAGGGGTAACAGCTAGTCCAAAATAAAAATAAAAAAATTACTTCTTATGAGGTCAGCTTTCTGTCAGTGAAAATTATATGAAAATTGGTACACTCGTTTTAGAGATAGTACTGTAGACGAAGCCATCGGTAACAGCTAACCCAAAATAAAAAGCTTAAATTGCTTCTTATCAGATCAGCTTTCTACCAGTACAAACCATGTGAAAATCGGTCCATTGGTTTTGGAGATAGTACTGTAGTCGAAGCAAGGGGTAACAGCTAGTCCAAAATAAAAAAGCTATAATTACTTCTTATGAGGTCAGCTTTCTGTCAGTGAAAATCATATGAAAATCGGTCCAATCGTTTTGGAGATAGTACTGCAAACGAAGCCACAGATAAAAGCTAGTCCAAAATAAAAAAGCTATAATTACTTCTTATGAAGTCAGCTTTCTGTCAGTGGAAATTATGTGAAAATCGGTCCATTGGTTTTGGAGATAGTAATGTAGACGAAGCCACGGATAACAGCTAGTCCAAAATAAAAAAGCTTAAATTACTTCTTATGAAGTCAGCTTTCTGTCAGTGGAAATCATGTGAAAATCGGTCCATTGGTTTTGGAGATAGTACTGTAGACGAAGCCACGGGTAACAGCTATTCGAAAATAAAAAAAATTAAGTTACTTCTTATGAAGTCAGCTTTCTGTCATTGAAAATCATCTGAAAATTGGTCCAATCGTTTTGGAGGTAGTACTGTAGACGAAGCCACAGGTAATAGCTAGTCCAAAATAAAAAAGCTTAAATTACTTCTTATGAAGTCACCCTTCTGTCAGTGAAAATCATGTGAAAATCGGTCCAATCGTTTTGGAGGTAGTGCTGTAGCTGAAGCCACAGGTAAAAGCTAGTCCAAAGTAAAAAAGTTTAAATTACTTCTTATGAAGTCAGCTTTCTGTCAGTGGAAATTATGTGAAAATCGGTCTAATTGTTTTGGAGATAGTACTGCAAACGAAGCCACGGGTAACAGCTAGTCCAAAATAAAAAAGCTATAATTACTTCTTATGAGATCAGCTTTCTGTCAGTGGAAATCATTTGAAAATCGGTCCAATTGTTTTGGAAATAGTACTGTAGATGAAGCCACAGGTAACAGTTAGTCTTAAATAAAAAAGCTTAAATTACTTTTTATGAAGCCAGCTTTTTGTCAGGAAATCATGTGAAAATCGGTACAATCGTTTTGGAAATAGTGCTGTAGATGACGCCACAGGTAAAAGCTAGTCCAAAAGGAAAAAGCTTAAATTACTTCTTATGAGGTCAGCTTTCTGTAAGTGGAAATCATGTGAAAATCGGTCAAATCGTTTTGGAGATAGTGCTGTAGACGAAGCCACAGGTAAAAGCTAGTCCAAAGTAAAAAAACTTAAATTACTTCTTATGAAATCAGTTTTCTGTCAGTGGAAAACATCTAAAAATCGGTCTAATTGTTTTGGAGATAGTACTGCAAACGAAGCCACGGGTAACAGCTAGTCCAAAATAAAAAAGCTATAATTACTTCTTATGAGATCAGCTTTCTGTCAGTGGAAATCATTTGAAAATCGGTCCAATTGTTTTGGAAATAGTACTGTAGATGAAGCCACAGTTAACAGTTAGTCTTAAATAAAAAAGCTTTAATTACTTTTTGTAAGGTTAGTTATCTGCCAGTGAAAGCCTCGTGAAAATCCGTCCAATCGTTTTGGAGATAGTACTGCAGACGAAGCCACGGATAACAGCTAGTTTAAAGTAAAGTGGCCTATATCACTAGCTATAATTTCAGCCATCCGTCAGTGAAATTCCTAATAAAATCGGTTCCGCCGTTTCGGAGATTACCCGTAACAAACAGACAGACAGAAAGACCGACAAAAATTTTAAAAATTGGATTTTTATTTTGGACGCATTTGATTGGACGCTTTATTTTTATTATATGGTTAAATCTGTAATTACACTCTTTCTTTAGTAAATACCAACTTACTTTCGTATTAAAAAATGTCTGTGGGCTTAGTCAATATTCACTAAAAGAGATAACATTTCAAGCTAAATTAATAAAGTAATTAAATTTAAAATAAGATTAAAAGATATCCTTACTGATGTTAAATGATGATGTGGTCTAAGATGGTAGTCACGCTAAAGCTAGAGGGAGACTGGCTCTCAAATGCAGCTGCCGGAACACACCGTTAGGTGCTGGGCGACAGATTTACAACTTGAGGGTTGTAGCTGGCCAGGCGGACTTAGAAAAAGCCCTACCACCATGCTATGGTTTCATCACGGTGTTTTTCCTTCACCTAAAGCTCAGACTTAGTTGCTAGGATTCGAACCTACGTCCTTCGACGCTATCTTCGAACACACTACCAACTGAGCCGTCATCGCTTCGCTTCGTTTCTCATAAGTACATTTAAAAATTTATAGAATAATGAGGGTATCGCGATGTGGGTTATTATTCTTATGTAACGATTTCGGTAACAAGGTGGTTACGCTTACTGTTTTCAATGGTTAAGACTGAACGAAATCACTTTCTATATCACAGTGATATGTATAAGAATTTATATTCTTATATATATTATTATATACTTATGTAACCAGTTAATATGTAAGACCACTTACATAACATTATTACTCTGTGGCGGTTCTTGTCCTGTTAGAATTAGCAAGTATTGCAATAACGAAAATGCTAATAATTAGCAGGTATTTAAATTTCAAGGATAAGTAAATTATACATATGATGAGTAAATTTTCAGAAACGTATATTAACATACTATCAGAATATTTCAAGTTAATTGTTATAAACTTCACAATTTCAGACTCAATAAGACTACTAAACGTTATTTAGATAATAGCGTATTAAGTTTTACAATGAAATACCGAAGCACGTTACCTATTTACCGGATGGAGAGTTCAACAAGCATATCAAGCGTGTTCTGCTGTCAAAGGTTAGTATGCGAACGATGGTGATGTCTGGAGTTCACACCCCTTCCTCTCTGTGCATCCATGAAAAATGAATTGCAATTTTAATGTATCGTTATAGTTTCTTGCCGGTTCTTTTTTTGATTAGTGTATTGTGATCCGAACCGATAGTAGTATTGATGTTCACCAGCGCCTCCTCATATCCTAAATTGAATAAAGTATTTTTAATTTTGATTTTATAGTGTAATGGAAATCCATTCTTGATATAGGCAAGAAAAGGATTTTTAGAATTATATCGATAGCGAGCTATATTAGGTTTCCTTTTTGTAGAACGAAAAGGCGAAAGAAAACAAGATGAATATAAAATAGATATGACAATATGTGCAATTAACATACACACTCTGGTTTCACAAGGGTGCATATAGTAATAAGTTGGCGTCCTATAGTTTTTAAGCAATCTGGAAATTGAATATTTACAAATCATTAGAGATAAAGACGTTTCGTAAATTTCGTCACATTACTTTTTTTTTGTTTTGCGTCATTTTCAATCTCTGATACCTTTCAAAATATTCATTAAAATAATATGCTGCAAAGTGTACCTACTTCTACTACTAAATGGCCAGTGTAAATAACATATTTAATTGTATAAAGATTAATACTATGTTAGTCAAATAATCTTCACAACTCTCCCATTCTTTTTAATAATATGTAAAAAATAAAAATATTTACTGTTGGTTATTCTTGGGTGACCGATAGCATAACCGGCTTTTCCATAGAGCTTTCAGTAGTAGGTACATAGTGTTGATATAAAGGAATACACCCTAATCGCTCAGTCGGCAATTACGATTGTCTATTTGAAAATTTACTGACGAAGAAGTCACTTTGAAGCATTGAGTACGCTGTTTCATCGCGGCCGCTCTCACGTCAAAGTTCGTAGACGTTCCAAAGAATAACATAAGTTTCCAGCTGCTCAGAACGGATACGAATACAAATTGTGTTGTTCTCACAAGGAATATTGTAGTCATAAAGATAGGTAAATATTATAGTAATTTATTGTGCAAATCCTAACTAATAAATGCAAATATGAGTTTGTTCATTTGTTGTACTTTCACGCTTTAATTATTTAATTGATAATTATGAAATTTTCCAAACACGTTTTCAGGAGTACAGAAAAGGACACAGGATATCTTTTATCACAGAGTCAAAAGTACTATTAAAGATGATAAAGGTGAACGAAGCCGCGTGGAAAAGCTAGTAATAATGCACATTATTACTATACCTTCATATTTAATTGTATTATATATCAATTTTGATCGTACTCTATGTGGGCAGTAGGTGTACTCAAATACTGTAGGCAACGCATCTAGTTAGTTTAATATAATAATTAATTCCATCAAAAGAGGAACGTTGTAGACACACTTAGTTACATTTTGTTGTTAGATAAGTAGGCACACAATAGCTTGTGACACTTCTATTGCTTAATCTTCCGAAGAATCATTATATTTACGAAAGAACGCTCAACTTTCCTTTATTCATCTTTCGCCGAGTGCATACAAGTAGAATCTCATATTTCAATTTATTTCCAGTTAAGCTTCACTTCGAGTTTAGCGAGTAATGATTGTTCTCATATTGATAAATTTAATTGTATAGATTTTCTTTAGTGTACTCTTCCATAATGAATATATCAATATGGCTATGTCAATACAAGCTCAAAACGTATCTGTCTAACTGTATATGTGTGTTACTTGTCTGTTGCGTTGTTTTACTGTCTAACCTAACATAATTAACTTATTAAAGCTGCTATTTAAGTAATAGACTAATAGCGAGAGCGAGAGTAAGAGCAAGACCAATAGCAAGAGCAAGACCTAGACCAAGAGTAGGACCAAGCGCAAAAGCAAGATCAAGACCAAGATCAAAACCAGACCGAGAACAAGAGCAAACGAATACAGGATTAAAAATGTATGGATAGATTGTGTGAAAAATGATATGTGTATAATAAGTGTGAATATTGAGATGACATCTGACAGGGGAGAGTGGAAAGGAGACCATGTTGTGCCGACCCTACTTAGGTGGAATAAGGGTAAGAAGATGATGATGAATCATCAGTGGAGAATGTAATGCAATTATAATAGTAAAAAAATAAATAAAAAAAAAATGCAAAAAATGGCATATTAAGATTTATGCAATAGTCATGTTAATTCATCATATAAGTTTAAATATATTATGCATACGGAATCACAGTAAACACTAATGTGACATAATTTTCTTTGTTTTTATTGTGTTTTTTGTAGTAATTATTGTAAAGTTTCACTGCATTAAAACGTCATTTTAAATTATAATTGCGAGAGCAAACATACGTCAATACTCTCTATAAAGCGATATAATTGACAGGCACAGACCATTAGTTGTATAGGTACTGACAGCAGTTCGCTCCGAGTAATGTAAAGTATCGTTTTACATTATTTCATACGGAACGGTTTTGATATAATGGACTCGGAATCAGAGTGAAACAGTGTTTCCAATAGAAATTGGAATACCTCCTGCCTTTTAACATATTTTAGAGAAAAATGTAATATTTATTATTTACTTGTTTTCTGTTAGATGTATGTTATTGTTTATTGATAAAATATTTATGTGGTTATAAAATATTTGGTTATATCATTATGATAACACAACCAAATTTAAAAAGTGGCAAAAGTATATGGCAGACCGATTCCCGAGACTTCGTCTGTGTCGTTTATTATCTCAATTGTTTTGTTATATCTCAAAGGGATTTCGAAGAAAGCTCTCAAACGGCTTGACTTTTTCCGATACTTCCAACAATTATCGTTATATTTCAACCAATTTACAAAAACATCTTGATAAATTATATACCTAAACCTTTTCTTTGTGAATTTATCTATCTATTAAAGGAAATCCGCTCAGTAGTTTTTAAACTTATCGCGAACAGACAGACATATAGATAGACGCGGCGGAGGGCTTTGTTTTATAATATTTTTTTTAAATATATTATAGGGGGCAAACGAACAGGTGGGTCACGCTGGGTAAGTGATTACCGCCATCCATAGACACTAGCAACACCAGGGGAGTCGCAAGTGCGTTGCCGGCCTTTTCATATATGTGGGCCTCCGGCGCTCTCACTGATCGAACGGAACGCAACAGTGCAAGCACTGTTATTTCACGTCGGCTTTCTGTGAGAGGGTGGTACTACCCCGGGCGAGCCGACCCATTCATTCTGAAACCAGTAATAGTTACAGCGTAGCTATACCACTATGTAATAATACACAGTCTGGATTATTTTAACGGGCAATATTTGATAATTTTGCGTTATATTACATTATATTTTATAACATTGGTTGTGATATTCGAATAGTTTATTAAATGCGAACAATACATATCTATATATATATATAAATAGTTAAAACAATAAAAAATCGAGTTCAGACCAAAAACTCGCAGTAAAGTAATTAATAATTTACTACAACGTGCTATAATACCTTAAACTTCAGATACTGAGGAACGTGAAACAATATCAAATTGAATTTGCCATGGAAATAAAAACATGTCATTGGCAAATAATTCTTTTATACTAGTTGAAGAAAAGAAAGAATCGGCGTTAACGGAATATTGCTTTTATGCCGTAGTATAGTTACTGTAGTTACTACAGTTTATTTTTTCGATTGAAAAAAAGAAACAATAGTGAAAGCCAATAACGTCATACGTACATTTTCCATATTTATTATATATATTTACATTATTTTATAAGATATACCTTGAACAATTAATGTTAGACCTTCTTCACCAATTACCGAACATCCATTACAAGCAGCGCTGTTGTGTTCGATTTTGTACCAAACACATTGGTTATCTATCACCTTAATAAGGAATTAAAAGTTTTTGTAAAACCAATTTATATTTCTAATTAATTATTTCATTGACTTACAATACAATAGTTTGGTACGCAGTTAATTCATTCTGCAAAGCAATGCATAACATCAAAAGAGCATTTATCCGTACAACGAGTCATTTGTGGACGGATAAACATAATAAATGAACAGTCCGGTATAAAGGCCGAATGATGTAATTTTAAAAACCGCATGTGGTGAATTTCACTTCAATATGAAAGGGGGAAACCGCCGTCTGCTTTGGACGTACAACTGGAATGGCGAAAATGATTTCGAATGGTTTTCCAGCTAATCCTCGTATCTTTGTTAGGCGAATGTACGATGCGCATTACTGTTTTGACGTTTTACTCGTTTAATTGTGGAGTTCTGAAATTAAGTTTCATAATGCAGTTTCATACAGTTCACTATTTTTGAATAATGAATTAAACCAATGTTTTTTTTTAAGACAATTTCCATAACTGACGCCAGGCGTTTAAAGTAGAAATGACTCAGCAAATTATGGAAAAGATACACAAAATACAGTACTTGGCTTTTGATTTGACTTGTTTTGAATTAATATGAAAACGCTGCCTAATTCTTTGAGATATTACAAAACTATGCATAGTGAGATATTCCTCATTTATAGATCTACAAAAAAGTCTACGATGGCATATACCTAGCTTTTAAGTATAGCTTACTATACCCATAAATCTTCAAAATACATAGTCACATACTATGAGGTAATTGAAAGGCTATTTAGACGGATACAGTATTAATCTTTATCGAATTGAATACATTAGTTACCTTAAGCATTTCATGTACATAAGTATATTTTTTTTTATTATCAGGCCAGGACAACGTCCGCCGGGTTTGCTAGTTACTTATAATATGAGACATGGAAGAAATAACAATATTTTGTATGTATTAGAATTTTATCTAATCTTGCAGATTAAATAAAAGAAAAGATCTAAGGTTTTTTTTATTAAGTACAAAATAATATAGCCGTGTCAACGATATAAACCATAAGAGCAATTATAGAAAGTAAACCTTTACTAATGGATTCATTGTAGTGCGAAAGACTTGAGGTGTACTCAATAAAAGCTATTGTGGCGCAGATTAAATTCATAAAGATACCGATTGTGAGGAAAAATGCTTCCGTGAATTTATCAGATTTACACTGCAATCCCGCTTCAATCATCAGTCCGAGATTAATAATTGTATAGCTCCCATACACTCCGGACATTACAAAATGATTGGCAGATGTTAAGTTTTCATTCTCAGAATGAAATAGTAAAGCGATGATCATGGTCAAAAAGCTTATGCCTCTTAAGCCTATTTGTACAATTTTATATGTCATCAGTTCTTCGAATACTTCATTCGGAATGTGCCTGAAAATAATTTTAAAATTGTAATACTATACAATATTTCGACAGTAAAAATATTAAACATAATAAAATAAGAATTCTATTAAACATTTTCAGTTTTGTAACGAGAAAGAACAATGGCGTCCTTGTTTTATTCATGAATATGTTGCATGCGATGGAACACGACGTGACCTTCATAATGATTGCATTGTTAGGTTTATAGTAGTTCTGATAGTGCATGAATGTGTCCAGTTTATACTTCCTATTAATAGTAAGCAACGTATCGCCAAAGTTGAAACTATGCGGTTTATGAAGTATTTCACGTGAAGTCGATAACGTAAAGAAAGTGGAGTTCGGGATTTCGGGGATATACAGACTAATAGGACTTGAGGTAGTAGGTAAGTTTTCGTTAAGTTATCGGCAGTTATATTTGAAATTTGGATTTTTTGGAAGTTGTTTTTTCAGAAGCCAATAACATGACAAATAAATATCGTAGTAGAAAAATGTGTATTCATATTCCTGCCAACTAGAAATCCAATTAAACTGGATATGAACGAAACCCAGAAACTCGATTTTTATATGATGTCCACTTCACGTGAAACGCCCCTTATGTTAGTTCAATCAATATTTCAAACGGGAATGCACACACGACAGCCTTGTATGCGTGCCGCGGATCGGCAATTCACATTTGAACTATTTGGTAGGTATACTCGTAATGTAATGGTTGAATGTATACAAAATAAATTATTTCCTTTTATAAATGGTTTTATCTAAAGGTTGTTTTAGTACTAGTAGAGCTGTCCGAAACATATCTAGCTTTGTTCGGTGACAGATTTTAAACTTAAAGGTGATAGTGTTAGAGAATTACCTTCCATCGTGTTATGGTCCTATCACGATGTTCTACTTCATAGGAAGTTCAGACCAATTAAATACTATACTATACAACTACAAAATATCTATTCTATTGTGTATAGTAAATTGCAATGGCCACATGATATAGTATAACTTGATTAATTATATGCACTCGTATTCAACTTTAAAAATAAATTATTATACACAAAATCTTAATATAGATGTCGGTTAAGATGTTCGAAATTAAGTTGAACATTTTCATTACGAAGCTACGCTGCAACGTCCATCCTTAATGAAGATTTCTGTTGCCGGCGAGCGGAGATTAAATAAGAAAGTTCTGGAAATTATGTAAATCGTATACTTTAATAATTATAAGAGTGAACTAGAATCTACTTACTAATTTTAAACTGCTAATAAATGACAAGTATACAAGAATCTGTTCAATTTTGCAGAGACGTCTGACGCTGTATGTACTTCACATATTTACCCGTATTATATATATACATATATATCTCTTTAAATTATCTATAATATAATATAATGATATTATAGGCAAATACGTTAAAACTCATAACAATATAATTCTTCTTGACAGTTTCATTCTTTTTAATTTTCAATAGAAATGTTATTCTCTCTAGATAAGGTATTTCGTTGTCAGTATTTATTGACATCTAGGTTTTCTTCTTCTTCTTCTTCTTTATTTTATGACTCCGTCACGGTTTGTTCACTAGCCAGCGTCAAGTAACAAGATTTTGCCAAGTAAGTGTCTTGTGATAATTATAATGTTCTAACAAGATGGTGGTTTCCTTGTTAGAACTTTCCATGGAGTTTTGGTGGCATATCAGAATGCATGCTCCGTGGTATTATTTCCCATCCACTTCACTTGTGCATAATAACCGAACTATATTACGTAAAACACCACCAATATTACAAAATATAGAGTCTAATAACACAAGATTATGAATAAAATATAAAAACCACTACATGACAGACTAAGGTCCCGCCAAAAACTCCATCTAGGTTTTGTTAATTAAAATAACAAAACGATTATTATAGAAGTATCCAGTGTCGCCAGTTTAACAATTTTGTCACAGAAAGTGACCAATTTTCTTTGTGTTTTAGTGATATATTTTTGACAATAAAAATGGTTAACTTATGTGACGATTTTTGGAGTACACATCAAAACCGTTTCAGGGCCAGTAATAGATACATTATTTTGACTCGATACAGAGTAGTTATCAAGTTCCCATATACATCATACCTATATGGAAAATGCAAGAGTTATTCATTTACAACAAAAAACATGACCTTATATCTCATGAGACTGAATAACTATTTATGTTATTAAGTGACAAAAATAAATAAGTAATATATATTTCTTAATTTATGTATAATTATTTTAATTCAAATGATTCTAGAATTTCTGGAAAATTGTGATTGAAACAACAATTTCTGTATTTGTTACAGTTATGTAAATATATTCAATTAATACATTGAATTTAATCTGTATATGTATTTAAATTATAGCTAAATTACTGCCACTAGCCTTTTGTCCCCCTCTCAGAATAAAAATCTGATTCCGCTCCTGGTAGAATCAGTTTTATCGACTTTCTAGCGACTTTTGATACTGTGTCTAGGGATTCGAATTTATAGGGGATCACAAAACTGATAGCATCTAGAAACGTAACGGGGAATAGATTTTATAATAGTACATCACTACATACTCGTATTATAAAGCAAATTCGTCCGCCGCGTCTTCGTGTCTGTCTGGATGTTCGCGATAAATTCAAAAACTACGGTACGTATTCTAATGCGGTCCTCACCATTAGATAGAGTAATTCACGGGGAAGTTTTAGGTAAATAATTTGTCAAATATTTTTTGTAAATTGGTTGAAATATAATGATAACCATTGAAAAATTCGGAAAAACTCAAGCCGCCTGGGGAGCTCTCGTCAAAAACATTGCCTAATAACTTTAAGAGATAACAGAACAATGCATGCTGAGATATTCCTCTTTTATAGATCTACAAAAATGTCTACAATGGCATATACCTATCTTTCTAGAATAGCTTACTATACACATCTATCTTCTAAAAATAGTCACATGTAATGAGGTAACTGGAAGGCTATTTAGATGAGTACAGTATTAATTCTTATCAAATAAAATACATTTGTTACTTTAAGCATTTCATGCACATAAGTATATATATTTTTATTATCGGAGCAGGACAAGGTCTGTTAGTTGTACATAAAGCAACAGAATAAGTATGCCAATAAAATAGCAAGACTTTTTGGAATGCATTTCAGAAACGATTCTTGTTTCTTTATCAGTAGTCTAACGAACTCTATGCTTTTTGCTTGTTTAAGCATTGTCACAGTTTAGTAACAGATTTTGTTTTCGAGATGTATAGTATTTACATAGTTTTTAATCTATTTATTGTGTTTACATACATATTTTGTTACACGAAAAATGGAACTAGGTATTTAGAATATTGTTCTCATCCGGATTGCTCCATGAAAAATCAACATACTATGTGTATTGCTGCTAACAAGCAGAGTCCTAGATTATACGCGTCTGGAATGACCACTTGGATGAGGTATCAAATACTTTTGTTGCATAACAGACATAGAGATAATATTGCAATGGGTCTGGAAGCGGGTCAACCGTCAGCTACCAATATGCGTAAAATGTATTGGGACTACGAGCTAGAGGAGATGGCGGAGATTTGGGCACGACAATGCCAGAAGCGCCATGACGAATGCAGAAACACGATAAGGTTTAACGTCCTTCAGAATATGGATGTGCGGCCTATTATTGCAAGAGTTACAGAAGCACAATTACTGGCGGATGCTGTTGGGGCATGGTTCTCCGGGTCAAGAGTTTTACCTCCAGAGTATGTTTGGTCTTTCAGGTTAAGAAATTGCAGCGCTCCTGGGGGGTGTAATGCCCATTGGTATTCAGCAGCAGCTTGGGCTTCAACTTGGCGTCTAGGATGCTCCCAAGCTTTGTGTACCGCTAAGAAACGTTCTTGCGTTTTATTTCGAAAGCGAAGATCCTCTAAACAAAGTGAGGGTTTTGGAAACAATATTACAACGTTGACCACACAGAGTGAAAATATTTTACGACGAACAAGATATATGACAACAACGAAACGTCTACGTTTTGAAGATTTCCCAGCAACGGGGAAAGATGATAGCAAAGAATCACCTTTGCACCGGGGTATTTTACAATTGCAGAATAATATGAAAAAGCGAAAGGACCCCAAAATAATTGCTTATACTTTTTGCAATTACGGTCCGGCTGGCAATATTGATGGATTTCCTATTTATGAGCCTGGAAATACTTGTGCTAATTGTCCTATGGGGACTCAGTGTAGCGATCGAACTCACAGAGCTTTATGCTCTGTTATCGGTGATCCGGAAGGACGTACATAAAGCATTCCCTGTATATATATAATATTTAACAATTACTATTATGTATTTATTAAATAGCAACCTGTAAATGTTCCACTACTGAAGTTAAAAGGATAAAACTTCCTAGAATTTTCAGTTTACACCTTTCCGTAATCACGATTGACATTGGCATTGTAAGTGTTGCACAACAAGAACAAAAGTAATAAAATCGCTCAGCAATAGGTAACAGTAATTATATGTACATAGAACAGCTTTTTAATACAAATTATTGATAAAAGAAAAGAATCTTTCGTGTCTTTAGGAAAAATTTCAGGTCTATATCGATTTTATTTCATGTGATGTAAAAAAAGTCTTTTACTGTCTCTTTATGATCAATATTACAGGTCTCGAGCTCGTCAGGAAGATGGTTAAAAATCATTTACGTAATCAATACAAAAAACTAATTAATAAAAACCTGATAAAAAAGAAAGGTTTGCTTACATAAGAGCCTATATCAAGATTGCTATTACAAAGAGTCATAAATTTTTGAGTTTGTTTATCTAAAATAACCTCTGACGCTTCTTGTTTGATCATTAAAAAAACCTTAAACGGGTAAAAAATTATGTTCCAGTGGGCTGTTTGGTATTTTATTTACTATTATCGCCTATACAGATGTAATACGGTGCCTTTGAGGCACAATCACGTCCAAAGTATTGAGTGCGCCGGCATTGGACTACGACCCTTCGATGCGGAATTTTTCGTACCTAAGTGGTACTAGGCTATTTTTTTTTTTTGATTCATTTAAAATTGTTTTTGATACCAAAGTGCACGGGAATCAACTGGTATTATGTATAATAATACTAACAGGCCCGGCGGACGTTGTCCGGCCCTGATAAAAAAATATATACTTATGTGTATGAAATGCTTAAGGTAACTAATGTATTATATTTGATAAGGATTAATAATGTATCCGTCTAATATAGCCTTCCAATTTCCTCATTATATGTGACCATATGCCATAAGTATATGCCATCGTAGACATTTTTGTAGATCTATAAAAGAAGAATATCTCAGTATGTATTGTTTTGTTATATGTATTTCAAATGGATTAGGCAGCATTTTTGAGGAAAGCTCCCAGGTGGCTTGACTTTTTTGCGATTCTTTCAACAATTATCATTATATTTCAATAATTTTACAAAATAAGCCCTTGAAAAATTATATACCTATACCTTCCTCGTGATTTACTCTATCTACTGGTAAAACCGCATTACAATCCATTCAGTAGTTTTTGAGTTTATCGCGAACATCCAGACACACAGACAGACGCGGCGGTTGACTTTGTTTTATAATATGTAGTGATAGATGTATGTATAAAATGTAGGTAATATATTCATGTCTATAGGTGGGGAAAAGTCGATATATTCTGATGAACTCTTAAGAAGTTTTCGGACACTTACACTGATTTAAAGATTATGAGATATATCAGAATATTGTAGCACAGAATTGTATACTTTAAAAAAGCCTACAGAAAAGCCCATATATCTCCTAAACATAACTTACAAAAATTATTTTTAGCTTTTACAAATTATTAATGTATAATTCGTTATTTTCAATACTATTTTGATGTATAAAGTACTAATCTTTATTCAATGAAACACATTATTTACGTTGAACATTTTGTTTATACCAAAGTGCCCTTTATTACTAATAATTTCAGTGGATCTTAGAAGATATGGTTTAAATATATATAGATTTCATACGAACAATAAAAATTTGGTTGTCTGTAAAGTCGGTTTACGGACGATAATTTTACGTGATAACGTCATAAGAAAATCTTGATGAAAAATTGCATACTTGCTCACTGAATTACCGATGGAGTGGAAGAGAGATAGATGCATCACAAGCAGAACGTTTAACCCTATCGTGCCTCTATATCGCTTGATCCGCGCTCTCGTTTGCACACTCGGCTCAGGCGGAACGTGACAATGAGTCATGATTTTTCGTACATGCAGCCAGCGTTCATCGATTTAAAAGATGTTATCATGTCAAAAGAAAGATGTTGTCTTAAGACATTTATGAGGCAACTTTAAATTACCCCATGCAAAGTCTCGTAGTTTATTATATTAAAAAACCTTATAAACATAACAAAGATACATTGTAATGTGAAAATGATTTCATATAAAATTGTTACACGCAATGTAATTTCAAATGAACACAACATTTTCTGGTAAATAATGTTAACATTCTAGATGGTTATTTAGTTAGATACTGCTTTGCGCCGCGATAAGCGAAACGTTCAAAGTTCAGTTTTGTATATTTGTTTAATGGGTGTTTTTACGGTTAGCTAACGAGTACACGCTTTTACATCCGCATAACAACTTTTGTATTATTTTCATTTATGTAAACGAATACAGTTTAAATTATAAATGCAATATACAATGTAGGTCCTTAGAGGGCACTTATGAACGTTAAAATATTACCACTGGTTCGGCAAACATCCCTCCCAATTACCATGAAGAGCTGATAAAAAAATCTATCAGGTTTTTACGAATATTGTTTTTTTGTGAATAACCTCATAGTTAAATTTTAAGTAAGAGTGCTTTGAGAGAGAGGTTAATTCGTATAAAAACATTTAGTGCATTTACGGGGCATTAAAATAAATGATTAAGGGAACTGTATAGATGGTCGAGCGGTTTAACCGGTGGAATGTTAATTCGATGTCCGCAGGTTCGGATTCCGGCATGTTCCAACGAATTTGATCAACGAACCAACGAAATCAACGAACACTATCGGTTCACGGTGTAAGAAAACATTATGAGAAAACTTGAACCTGAGAAAGGTTCTTGTACTAGTAATATGATCGCATGTTGAAAAATTTAGGACTGTGGATTTCTCGCTATTTTAAATTGACAATACCTTGTGGGCTGGCATGGTGATTATGCCAATTCCTTCCTTGCGGAGAATGCCTATGACCCGGCAGTGGGATTCTACAGGCTGATGTGACGAATGGACCTGATAGGTATATTTTATTCTATCATAGTTCTTAATAAGAATGGAAAAATATTGAGAACTGCTGAAGTACAACAACACATATCATTTTTCACACAATCTACCCACCTTTATACTTAAAACTTTTCTAGTTACCTGGCTTTCATCTCACCTCGCCTAATGACTATATTAATGGTATCAGATGAATTTAGAATGTTGAAACTGATTAATCCTAACTAAAGTTATAAATACGAATGCGAGTTAGCTTGTTTTTTTGTTACACTTTCGCGCCTAAATTTTTCTACCCACCATCATGAACTTTGCGTTAACACTATCAGGGGTACAGAAAAAAATTTACTTTTAATCCACAAAAAAGTACTATACCCGAGGCATAGATCAAATCTCCGTAAACGCGAGCAAAGTCGCGAGCCATATCTAGTCTGATAATAAACAGTCTGTGTATTTGATTTAAGTATCATCTTGGTAAGGAACAACAAAAATGTCAAGATCTAATAATTTAGCAACCGTTTCGTAGTAAACGCAATTTCATTCGAGCGACGAGACGCATCCATGTCAATATTGATTCTACTGGGAGGCGGATAAAATGGTCTAGCTATAAGGTTTCTAGGTAATTTGCGAGAGACGGAAAGACGAAGACGTAAAGCTCCGTCAATATGCTTCTTAAGGAAAACTGAGCAAGTAACAATTTACTAGACAAGTAATATTTGTATGATTAAAGATTGTACTTTATTGTTATTAATTTTTATATTACAATTAATGCGTAGGAAGCCGGGTGTAATTAATTATAGTTTTGTTGTTTATAGGTTTTAATATTAATCACAATCTCACCTCATGTTAAATAGCAATTTGGCCTAAGATGGTATACGCTAGGACTAGAGAGAACTGTCTCTCAATTGCAGCTACCGGAACATACTTTTAATTTGAATGTTGTAGATAGCTAAACAGGCATTGAGAAAAGCTATGCTATTATTATTGCTAGTGGTATTGTTTCATCACAATGTTATCCTATTGAAAGCTCAGACTCAGTGTAGATATTCGAAATCACGTCAATCGATGCAGTCTCTGCAACCGTTACCACGGAGCCATTATTTGTTCAAATTGAATATACATACTAATAGCATTTGCTAGCAGCTTTGCTCGTGTTAATGTTATATTCTGAAAATAAAATGTCCAAGCCAATTATACTCCCTAATAATGTAGTATTTTATAGGTGCAAAAAATATGATATCGGTTAAGGCTTAAATTAACCTCTGTACTGTCTAAAATCATAAAGACTTAAGTTCTATACAACCGAAAGGAGCCCTCATGAGGCATAGGCCAGCAGACTGTTGACAGCATAAGCTTAAAAAATACCTTTTTTTTACATAGGGAAAATCCGTTATGTATACCCACCCCGTAGGGCAGTGAGGGGTGGGTTAAGCTTAAAAAAATACCTTATTTATTACAAAATTTTGTAAATTAACAAATTATAATTTTTTTGTAAAACTAGCTGATCCCGGCGAACTTCGTACCACCTAACAGTCGATTCACCGAAGAATCGACTTTTCTTTATATATTTTTTTTAATACTTATTCTACTATTCGGGACTATCGTATAAATATTGACATTAATATTTATACGATACTAACGTCACTCAATTGTCTTGCTTCTTGGAACCTCTCCACTGACACTTAAACTTTATGTTATAGTATTAAAGTTCAAATTGACTTTTAAGTATTATTACGAATCCTTTGTATGGGAGTAAAGAAAAGTGTTGTTTTTAGAATATTTCAGGCAATTTTTTTAATTTTTCTCTCCGTAAGATTCATCCTCGTACTTCAAGGAATATTCCAAAAAAAGAATTAGCGAAATCGATTCAGCTGTTCTCGAGATTTGCGCTTAGCAACACATTCAGCGATTCATTTTTATATTATAGATGTATTTTCACATTATTTTTTCATTTGTACGAACCTTTTGTTTTACTAAATCATGAAATTTGCAATGTACGATGTCGTGAAATAAAAAAAATTGTAGATATACATTATTAATCAATAAGTTCTGAATTAGATGTCATCGAAACTTTTTTATGTGTTCGTTTAGGCTATTTAAAAAAAAAACGTTTTGTCAGTTTGGACTGTAACTTCAAATATATTTCAGATTGCGAATACAGAAAGCGCATATAATATATCGTTTGATTATACGAGAAACGTAAACGATTTGAAGTATTACAATGTTGTCTATAGCTAAAGTGCGTATTCATGGAATGCAAGATGAAAATTGGGTCATCAAAGACAAAATTAATCAGTATCGCGGCCTAATCAAATTATATGGTTGGTATCTCTTGAACATTGATAACTACAGTAATATAATCAAGGTATGTTCGGAGCATATAATCACTAATTCTTTTTCTTGATACTGTCAGCCCATGTTATTAATAAAGTGATCACGGTATATACCGTGCAATACGTGGATACACTTTTATATATTTTCTATATATATATAATTCCTCTGTACGTGTGTATAAGACTGATCTCTTCCTAAGGGACTGGACAGATTTTTATAGTCTTTTTGTGTGCGTTCAGGTATATGGAAGAATGGTTTCGATTCACAATTAGACCCGGTATAGGTGAAACTACGATTTTTATAAGTACTTTGCGTTCAGAGATGTGTGTTTTTTTGCAGTAGAAAACCGTGATAAACGGCGTGGTGCTTATATTTTTTCCTTTGCACATAAAATATATTTTTAAGATAATAAACGCAGTAGAGAAATTCGCGGGTATCAACTAGTTTCGGAATAAAAGCGTTCCTCGAGATATGAAAACCCATCGTTGTCATGGTGGTATTCATATATCATGGTATAAACCGCTAAACTACTGGTCCATCGTAACTAGCCCCATTGGTATAACAGCAGTAGCAATTTCTATGACAATCTTTTTTATCGTATCTCATAACATGGCCATATAATTATAACTTACTGATCGGACACGAACGTCCTATCGCGCCATCACAATTTCCTCGCTCTACGCCCAGTAGGTAGGTACATGCGGGTAATGTACACTATTTGCGATCGAAAAACTATAATTTCAAAAGGAAATAAACCTGCATTGATACGAGCTCACCGCAAATGTTTGCGCTAATAATACTGAGAACAAAGACGGTGCAGGCTCACTTGTTAAAATATAATAAGTAGTAAAACCGTCCAGAGAGAAATATTTGAAATCAAATCTGTTTTATAAATGTAATATATATTTTTTCAATTTTATGCACTCCCTTTGATGCTGGGCGCTGCTTAATCTTTAATCAGAAACCTCTTAGATAGATTCTTATAATGTCGGCCAGACAAGACTTTTCATTCGACGAGGGGTATTTCACAATGAACGAGATAATTAAATTTTATTATATTATTGACTTAGGTTATGTTTACCAAGTATATTATTAATTATACATTGAACTAATAGTATGATAATTCAATATTGTAATAGTATTGCCACAGATATAATGAAAGCTACAAAAAAAAAAAAAAAACAAATGAATTCATTAAATATTAACATTAAACACTATTGTTATATGTATAAATGTATGTATACAAATGGTCCCTTCGATTACAGACTATAATCTTTTCGTGAATATATAAATTAAGCTAATGGAAGGATCATAAAAATCGTTTGTATATAGGTTGTGAGAAAATTACCCACATACATTCTTGGGAAACATTATGGAATTTTTTTAAAGCCATTTAAAAATCGATTTAATTCATTCGATTTACCTCAATTGTACGCTAGACGTGCAATATCAAACATATTTTATAAATGGTACCAGACGCAAGGTCGTTTATTAAACAAGAAATTGTTGCAGGAGAATATTATTAAATTTCGCTTCTGTTAGTAGTTATACAGAATGTGCTCGTCCCACCATAACTATAATATATACACATGCCGTGCTGAACTACATATTTCGTTCGATATATAAAGCTTGGCAACAATGTGAACTGTATATGTACGACTTATTAGTACGACTTACAGCGGGAATTCATTTGTAATCCGGTCGCGCAGACAGTTTAATTCCTCAGATGACAGTGTTGACTTATTTCATACAAGTACGTCCTCTCTTGAACGCGGTCTATGTCGGAACATTTTTCAATAATGTTCGGTCTGTTTTCGTTAATATTTTTGTTTCTCTTTATGACGGTCTATTTTTAATATTTAAATGTGATACTCGTATGTGTGGAAATTTCTAATTAGTCTTCTTTTTATTATTATTATTTCTATTACTTACATTAAGTTTTATTCCCAATATAAATCCGTGTTTTTTTTAATACAATTATATTTAATAAACATGTTTTGCTAATATATATATTGTTTTAACTAGAACGCGATCGTAAAATTCATGAAGGTGATTTGCTTAAGCAAAAGAAGAGATATTCTCGTGATATACGTACACTTCGTAAAGAAATTTCGAAAAAAAGAGTACAACTCGGCGTCGCTGTTTACGGTGACAAGCAGTTCTTAAGAAATGCCTTTCAGGAACACAAGAGGCTGCAGCTCACCTACATGAACAGCCAGGGCGATGTTAGTTTAATATTTTTAACAATTTTTATTCTACAGAATAAGGATGCTTTCAACCATTGCAATTCCGATACGGAGTATTCCAATATTAACGGAAACCGCAGATTTTTCTCCGACATTTTCTAGACCGTTCTTATTTGTTGAACGCTGACCGTAAATTTATAAAACAATCGATGCATTATACAAACGTTACAGCAATTATACTTCAGAACGAGTATTCTTTTCAGGTTTGCTGTATTATTGTTCTTTGTACCAGGTGTTATTGTAATATGAATGTAGTGTAGTTTTGAGCAAAAATTGACCAATATTACTTATAAATAAACATATACACTTATAACGTAAATGATATAAACTTTATTATAATAAAAATACAGTAAATATTTGAGAGGCTTTATTTAAAATACTATCCTTAGCGAAAAGGCCTATAACCTTGCAGTGGGTCTTTTACAGTCTCTTGACTGATGACCATGATGAGGATTTAAAATACAATACTTTGTATCTTACTTGTATGTTCCTTCATGTATTTCAATCCAGTTCAATATTAAAAAAACCTTATCAAATGTAAGTATTAATTAAGCTTAAGCTAATAAGTAAATAAAGACAAAGTAAAAGTTATATGTTTACATTATTAAGTGCATATCTATTATTTTAAACTAGCCTTTGTTTGTGGCTTTATTTATGCGTGTGCGTGTGCGTGTGCGTGTGCGTGTGCGTGTGCGTGTGCGTGTGCGTGTGCGTGTGCGTGTGCGTGTGCGTGTGCGTGTGCGTGTGCGTGTGCGTGTGCGTGTGCGTGTGCGTGTGCGTGTGCGTGTGCGTGTGCGTGTGCGTGTGCGTGTGCGTGTGCGTGTGCGTGTGCGTGTGCGTGTGCGTGTACGTGTGCGTGTGCGTGTGCGTACGTGCGTGCGTTATATATATATTTATATATAAAATAAAAAGAAAAATTATATTGCAGATTTTGTTGTTTGTGTTTATTGGGGCTACATTTCCATTTCCAGCTAAAGTTATAATTTATAGACAGAATGCCTTTTGTTTTCGAAACTGAATATTCTTATATTTACTATGTGCTGCATTAATCTTATATTTAGTATACGTGTTTGACAATTTTTTTTTCATTTTAACAATAATTACTTTTCACAGTACACATTTTTTCATGTCCTGAAATAATGCAAATTGATTTAAATCCGTTACATAAATGTAAGTTACGTGAACATTCAATCAATCTCTAATCCGTACCGAAGTACAATGCAATGTACAGTATGTATAATAAAATGACGTTATATTTCTCCAGAGAGTATTGGAAAGTATTCACCAGGAGAACTTTAATAAGCGGAAACAGCTCGACAGAATAAGATATACGAAGAAAAGGAAAATGGAAAAGTTCCGTTTGACACAGGTACAAATTATGAAATATTCTGTATTGTTAAATTTAAATATGTCTTTTATACAGGTGTAAAGTTCGTTTATATATTTGTTTGTAGTAATCTTTGAAACTATTGATGTGTGTTTTAGAATTATTTTACTGAAAACCGCTACGTCTATTATTATTAAGTTTTATATTGTAAAATATAAATATGTATTTTGATGTAAAAGTAGCATTATCTTTTTTTATCACTGCTATTTCACTGATGCTAAATGGAAATTAGTTATATTAAAAAATATATATATAAATAAACACACATTTATTTGAATGACCTTCCCTTATTCTTCTGTTGCCAACGGCAATCGTTACTTATGCAACGGCATACGCTGGCAAATATAAACAAAGAGCAGCCAGAGAGAGAGTGCAATCACCTTCTTAGGTGTTCCGACATTATCCTTTCTTTTTTAACTTTATAGGTTAGCGTTTGATCACAATCTCATCTGATGTTAAATGATGATGTGGATTAAGATGGTAGTCACGCTAAACCTAGAGGGAGACTGGTTCTCAAGTGCAGCTGCCGGAACACACCAACAGATGCTTGGCGACAGATTTCCAACTTGAGGGTAGTATCTAGCCAGGCGGACTTAGAAAAAGCCCTACCGCCATGCTATGGTTTCATCACGATGTTTTCCTTCACCGAAAGCTCCGACTCAGTTGCAACGATTTGAGCCTACGTCCTTCAACGCTGTGTCCGAATACACAACCATCTGAACCATCATCGCATCCTAATACAAAGAAAGAGTTCCGCAAGACACTCCCGACCCAACGATCTGTTTTAATTAATTAATCTCCTATATAACATATCCGATATTTTTATTTGAAAAATGGCAGGAATATATGAAGCCTTATTTATGTGTGTAAGTTAAGCACAAGACGTAGCTTTTGTAATAATTATTTTTAATACAATAAATATTTAGGTTATAATCATTATTCTCTTTAGTTAGGCAGAAGTACACAAATAAAATAAAATCGTTCCGTCGAAATGCTGAAAATTCTTTGTATTTTTCATTCCAATGTCATAAAGATGATTCGGTATTTCTTAAACCTTATTATTCCTATCGGTGACCCGATTGCGACGTGTTGGGGTAGGTTAGGTTTGATTGAGTGGAAGTAACACGCGAGCATTTTCCTTTTCTCGATACGAAGGGTATTTGATAGGAGCGCTGTTAAAGTATTTTAGTGAGTATTGCTTCAGGGTTCGTCCGTACCGATTTAGGCTGGAGAGTATCCGCAAAATAATTCTACCCACGCTTAAAGAAGATTACGTTGTACTTGTGATTAAAGTAACCGTGATCCGGTTGCGACAATGGCAGACAAATAAATGCAGAAAACTTCAGATTCTGCATATGGTAATGCTGTAAATTAGTTAATCTGCAGATAAGCTATGTAATGTGTATACATAAGGTTCGCCATATTCAAGCTTTAGCGTTAACATATAATAGTATCTGTGCAAAGATTCTCATAAAAATTGCAGTTTTACATGAACCAAAGTTACATATATTCTAACTCAAGCGTATAGCCTCCGTTTAAAAATGAATAGAATTTTCCCGAATGAAACACTTACCTACACATATTTTAAAATAAGAACGTTCTTTAGTGCTTGCAAGATTTTCTGTAATCATGTATGTCATTGTATGTAAATTATATTATAAAAGTGTATGAACTCCATTGTTCATAACTTATAATCGAAGTACGTAAATGATTCGAAGTTCTTATGGTCTGTAATCAATACTTTTTATTTGCTTATAATGATACTAGTCTTAGCCCGCATATCCATGGCATTTTTGGATTAGGTGTATATATAAGTATTTCTATATACAATAATGAGTACTTCTTTAGCTACTTGTCATATTGATAGACCTTTATGGTTTTATCGTCTTATGTTTTAGATTCAGTAAAACCAGTAAGAGTTTTTTTTTATGTAATTGTGTTAGGTTTTATAACAAAGTACCAAAGCATATTACCGCTTCGCCGGACTGTAAGTTTAAGTGACATGTCAGTCGTGTTTTGGTGTCAAAGGGCTATTATAGAGCGGATCAATCTGTGAACGATGGTGATGTCTGGAATTGACTCCTCTCTGTGCATCCAATAAAATCGATTGTAACGTATAATGTATTTTAAATATATACGTGTATGTTAAAAAGACAAAACCGATCGAGTTTACTTGCCGATTCTTCTCGATGACTGTGTTGTTTACCGAATCGGTGATAGTTTTGACGTTCATAACCGTCTTCTTAGGGCCTAAATTGGATAAAGTATTTTTTATTTTCGTTACTACACACTTCTTCATAGAGTCGTAGCGTGAAGCTTTGTAATTATATTATATTGACACATATTATTATAGATTTGATTAGCGTCTTAAAATTTACATTTCAGAAAAGGATATAAATATACAATATTATTTTCAATTTACAAAATATTCTGTCTGTATTCTAGCGATATGTATTGTTACTAAATTGCCTATAAAAAAACAAGGGGGCGGTTTTCGTTTCTTCAAGATGTAGCAAACGTTGTGATTTATCTTGGTCTCTAAGCCCC
This sequence comes from Antheraea assamensis, assembly GCA_035772565.1. Lineage (NCBI taxonomy): Eukaryota > Metazoa > Arthropoda > Insecta > Lepidoptera > Saturniidae > Antheraea > Antheraea assamensis. Next base: position 3,390,338 of record JAQQSE010000065.1, read on the forward strand.
GAAACCCGGTGAAACTAAAATTGACAAAGCAATAAATGAAACATGGATTTTTTTGGAGAACTATTGGAAGCCACGTTCGACCTTTTAATTTTTTAACATTCAAAAAATTGTTTTCTAAGTCCTTACAACTGTATTATATGCACTTGTTTCCAATAATTTGCTACTCAAACGTACTTTTGACAGAGCAGGATTCTTTATCTTGTTGGATCATGAAAAGGACCTTGCATGCCTAAGAAGTAGACATTAAGTAAATTTTTCATAGTTGTTATTTCAATTTGATAGTTGGAGTCTGCTGAACTAAGAGATCGGTTATTGTTTGAAGTAGGCGGTAAACTACCTGCTGAAAAGAAGGAGCAAGCTGTAGCTAACTATGTCCAAAAAGCGAATATTAAGAAAAATGCTGCACTTGCAATAAAAGTAATGTATAAGAAAATATTGGACATACTTAAGAAGGTAAGCCTGCAAAGATACGATACCGTAAAAATCTTAGTAGTATTAATCATTAAATAAATTGTTAAATTTCTTTTCGTCCGAAATTTTGCCAACCCAGGCTTATGTAAAATGTAAAATTTTGCCAATCTAGGCTTATGTAAAATGTTGCCAACCTAGGCTTATGTAAAATGATGCCAACCTAGGCTTATGTAAAATGTAAAATTTTACCAACCTAAGCTTATGTAAAATTTTGCCAACCTAGGCTTATGTAAAATTTTACCAACCAAGGCTTTTGTAAAATGTTAAATTTTGTCAACCTAGGTTTATGTAAAATTTTGTCAACCTAGGCTTACGTAAAATATAAATTTGGCCAACCTAGGCTCATGTAAAATAGATGTAACTACAATCAGTTTAATACATCCGCTTATCTACGGTTAATTTCTAGGGAGAGGGGTATGATCAGGGTCGGATTAGATTAATAGTCGAAGTACCAAATGCTACGGATCCCGCATCTTCCAGTAAAGTAACATATGCGGCGGGAGCTCCCAGTTGACCGACTTTTTTACTGTTATGTCTAAATTTCCTTGTATGTAATTGTGAATTTCTTTTTTTATTTATGCAATTTCTTGTAAGTCACTGAGTTCCCGATACTTAAGAGCCAATGATTGTTAGGGCCAAAGTTCGATTCTGAGTTGGTAGCGTAATATATTCTGCGCTCGAAACCATATGTTCGTAGCGTGGACCGGTACGGAGTACCTAGCTACCTGCCATATACGCCCGCGGCTCAATAACGTTGTATTTTCATGAAAAGTTATAATATCGCGTTCTTTGTCATAGACAAATTGAACTTTAAAAGGAAACGTAATCTATGTTATTCCTTTGTCGTAGCATAGGTAAGTGAGTCTAATCTTGAGCACAGCATATGAGAAATTTTATTTTATTAAAGTAGAGCCTTCTTTATAAAGTTTCATAAAATTACATTATAAAATTTTGTGTTAGGTTCGTTATTTTCGCTTATTCTTATGAATAAATGCACATGCATTAGCTATATAAGGAATAAATTAACGTTCCCAGTTGAAAAGATGCTTTAATAAATAATTCTTCATAAACGTGTTTATGTGTTCTTATAACGTACATAAATATATATCTTTACATGTGATTATTAAATAGATTATATTCATGCACATATATAGAAATTCATAATTAATTCAATTAACACTTCGGTAAATCGAACCTTGATAACTAGAAAATCTCTAAAAATCGAAAGAAACCCTTTGCTGAATTCCCTTCAAGCGCCAAATTTACTACAAATTTGAGCCTGTTGCAAGCAGAAACAATCCGAATTTATCTATAGGGTATTTTCTATCTCTATAATAGATTTATTATACACCTCAATATTTTAAATTAATAACCTCTGTAGTTCCATAAAGAAATCATTAAGGTGCAGACTTGAAACATTTTGCCAACAGAATGTACGCACTTTCTTAGAATTATTCTTAATTTAAACATTATGTCTGTAGCGTAAGTTTTATTTATTTAACATATGTACCTCAAAATTAGCGCTGCAGCTCAAATATGTTCCTACAAAAACTCTTCGAAGTGAAACCCGTTTGCAACTGTAATTTTATTTGAGTACCCTTGAAGTTCGATTTATCGAGGTTGTAATCTACTCATTACCGATGCTTAATGGGTTTATTTTTGAATCAAAGGTATTCTACGTGTGAAATACAATTTTTTATTCATACCATCGGTAATAAGTGTGTAATTTCCACAAAAATCGACAGTACTACCACTTTTACAGCCTGCATCGAAAATGTTCTAACAGAATAGAGAACAAACAGAGGCTCTTTTTTAATGTAAGGTTTCCTTTGTTCTTTTATGGCGCGCTTTATAAGCGCTCATTCAAATGTAAATTTAATAGAAACTCTATTCCTAAAAAATGACTAAGTCGTTTCAAACGTGACAATTTAGAAAAAAGATAGCTTCAAACGTATTAAATGCACGAAGGGATTTAATGAATGCAATACTTCCAGAATGTTTTAAATGCAGTATATAATTGCTTCAATCAATCGCCATTAAATAAGTTCTGCTGGGGTCATCTTGTTTTTGTATTATCAATATCATAGAGCTTATTAAATAACTAACTGATACCTGTGACTTTGCCGGCGTTCTTTATTATTTTAACAATATATTTTAATGTAAAGAAGAAAAAACATAAAAAATAATACAAAGCAAAAATGTACTTTATAAGCACTATAAACCATATATTAAATTAAAATATAGCATTTGTTTTTTTATAAGATTAAATTTCTAAGAAGTAAAATAAAAAAATATGACCGAAATCTATCTAGAAGTTTTTGCGTGATGCGCGCATTACGGCAGATATATTTATATAGAAAAAGTAATTGCTGTACGTCCCATAGGACTCGTCGTACTTCACTGTGGTCTTGGAAGCTCTTAAGCTCGACTGTCGTTCACAAGGAAAATGTCTGATGGGAGCCACGGAGATGGGTCAACTCGCTATGGAATATCTCGATGACAGAAAATTTGAGTTCAGCAAACTCGAAAAGGAAATAAAAACTAATATGAAAGAAAGAGAAAGAACACTGAAGTTAGCGCGCCGTGAAGTAGCTTACCTGACAGATTCATTTCCAGAGCTCATACGTAAAGAGGTGTCTATATATTGATATGTGATATTTTTTTCGAAGTGACTAACGCTATTGGCCTGACGGGCCTTCACAGCTTTTCCGTACTACCAAGGCGAGCGCTTAACGCGTTCAGCCGCTTGGAAACGAGCACATTGTGCCAAAACGGCTGAACTTCAGCTTAGGCTGTTGCCTTGGATGCAACAAAGGGAATCTATATCACACATAATATATACATAACGTTAAAAAAATCAAGTTTCTGCCTTAATCTATAATAAGTCAATCAGAAATCAATTAGAAAATTCCACCTGACGCGAGTTAATAAAAACGTAACATAATGAATATTGACAATACTTTAAATATAAGTCCCAAATGTAGTCAACATTATTACCTAAATTACTTTATTGATTAAAACAATTTTTAATATTTACTCATTATGTATTGTTAGGAAGCAACAAATCTCGATGACTTGTATGAAGACGAGGATGCTTGCAGTCACCATTCTGTGCATTGGGAGCTCGAAGAGGTAATGGGAATATGTAAAAGATTGCAAAAGGCCACCCTTGTATCATCTTTTGACCAAATTCTTAAGAGGTAAGACTTAAATGCAAAATCGAAATTTTAAAGTCCACATTGTAAAGCCTCTTGCAGTGCGCTGATGACGATCAACCAACATTCAGTAAGGTGTTTCAATATAATAAAACTTTCTACAACTTCTACTTGTTTAGAACATTATACCAGATAACTGTTGTTTGGACAGTATAATCATTATTATTTACCACTGTCCTTTCCTATCCAACGTAACATAGGTTTGAGCTAACTCAGTTTTTTATTAATCAGCTATTTTTTTAAATATAAAATGATGATAATGTTATCTCGCAGAAGAAGGCGACGGGGAGGAGTCCGCGAAGAGGACCCTTTCAGTAGCCCTCCCCGTGAAGTCAGGATCGGTAGAGAGAGCAGGCGCTACACACGCCTCCTTCCTCAACCATAGCCGAACCTGAGAAGATGGGTCGGGTGGTCCATCTTCTCATTATACGAGTTAGGTGGACGGGGAAACAGCTAGTGTGTGTTTTGATTCATTTTGATGTGTATCATATAATCCTTCTGCTACCCCGGGCAATAGGCACCCATGATGAGTTTGCTCACGTAAAAAAAAAGGTAGAAAAGAGAAGTGATGAATATCAAAGTTCAAACTTTTCGAAAAAACAGTTCTTTAGTCATTATATATACTACTAAAAGTGGTAGAATGTTATAAAGCATAGATATTTATTATACAATGTATTGCTTATCTCGATTCAGTACATAAATTATTACAAGTCGGCATGGAATAACTATTGTAACCAAAAATTAATATTTAATCTTTCAATCGGCATTGATATGCTTGTTATTAGTCATTAAGCGAGTCTTTAAATGCGTCTGTTGTATTATGCGTTACTTTTAACACGTGGGCTTGCTTGCGGAGTCACGGCAGCGTTCTCTCTAACAAATATCCATGTTGTCATGTTCAAATATCCCTATATACTCGTATATATCGTTTCTTTATATAAAAGTTATATGTTACAATTCTACTCATAATAATTACATGTAACTTTCAAAATTCCGTTCCTACTTTATGGTAATGTCGGCATATTATCACGTTCATTACAGCACTAGATAAGAAAAAGTAGGTCAAAGACAACCCTTATAGGAGCAATCCGGGCAGCATCGTTACCTACCGCGTCCTATTGCATTTGAAATGACACTATTATATGAAGATACGGTATTAAAAGTCTTTAATAAAATAGTTATTGGTAACATTTATAGGCTAAAGGAACAGAGATACCAAAGCGAACGCTTGCTGATGCAGTTGAATCAAAATAGTGCGAAACGTGACGCCCTTATCGAAGACCGAAAACACGCCATCATGATGCTGGATTCGCTTAAAAACATTGGACAAGAAAAAACAGCGCAGTGAGTTTTCCTATTACATATTTATATTGTACTTCACATGTAATCTGTTGCATTTTTCGATTTATTGCTTATGCTCTACTTAGTTATTTTTAATACAAAACTAATATATTAATAACGAGTTAAATGTTTTTGTATTCAAATCGCCTTTTTAGTTCTGTAAACGTGGAAGAAGTGGGTAAACTTAATTTCGGGTTTATTATTTTTTGATTGTCTATCTTCTGTTGTTCTGATTCTCTTTTGATTATCTTTCTTGATTATCTGTTATATAATCTAGACGATAGATGATTATCTTTTATCGTTTAGTTACTCGGTTTTCAATGACCATTTCGTGTATGTGAAAAATTATAAGCTTTACACGCAATTTTTTACTACATTTTTCTTATAAATTTGTTTTATTCAATATCATAAGAAGAAAGTGCATTACGAAACTTCAGAACTTATTTGAAGCTAATTTTAACAATATTACCCGTTTCGATATGATTGTTATTATTCGTGTAAGTGGCTTTCTATTATATTGAAAGATTTGAGTGGATATTATCAATCTGATCAATCTGAAAGTGGATACTGCCTAAATCATTAAGCTAACAACGTCTAAGCAATTAGATGGCATTCGTTTGATTGAAACTGTTGTTTCTTGTGGATATACTCATTATTATTTGTTGTAATAAACAGTTCAGTTATAATAAATATTCTTAGTGTTCAAATAATTTTTGGTTTTGGTTCATACTCTGGAGTTACTGGTAATTTCCATGTGGCTGTAGGCTTACATCAGGAATCAGCTTGAAGTCCTTATTTATTCCTTCTTGTCACGGATGCAATAACATCAGCCGTATAGGAGGAGGCACCTTGGTGTATGCTATTTGCTAATGACATTGTTCATGTTGGAGAAAATGCTGGCGAGGTCCAGAGTAGGCTAGAGAAATGGCGAGAAAACCATTGGAGAAAGTTAGTCTAAGGATTAGTAGGATATAAAGTGAACATTTGTTCTGCGACTTCGGATGTCCATTCAGTTTTTGTGATATTACCTTATACGGTGTATCCTTACCAGCATGCTCCAGTTTTCGGTACCTCGGTTCATTGGTCCAAAACAACGGTGGCATAGGCAGAGGGACGTGAGAAATAGAATAAATGCAGGATGGATGAATTGGACAAAGGTGTCTGGGGTAGTTTGTGATCCACGAATGCCGTTGAAACTCAAGGGGAAGGTGTTATAGACTATAATCAGACTAGTCATGTTATATGCATCCGAGTGCTAGGACTACGAAAGATACAGATGAGAAAAGATTACATGTGGAAGAAATGCGAATGTTAAGATGGATGTGTGGTGTAACTAGAATGGATAAGATTCAGAATGAGTAAATCAGAGGAAGTATGAAAATAGCACTAGTGACAGAGCAGTTGAGGAGTAATAGGTTAGCATTGTACGGGTATATTATGAGAAGAGATGAAAGTCATGTAACAAGAAATGTTTTGAGTTTGAAAGTGGATGGATATAAGGGTAGAGGAAGACCGAACAAAGTATGGATGGATTATGTGAAAAATGATATGTGTATAAAAGGTGTGAATACTAAGATGACATTTGACAGGGGAGAGTGGAAAAGGAAAACATGTTGTGCTGACCCTACTTAAGTGGAATAACGGTAAGATTACGATGATGGTGACGACTCATTATCATAGTAATCTGTTGTACATTATAGAAGTTGGTGTGCTGCAGTGTCATCTAAAGGTGAACTATGAGGAAATTTATGACGTAAAAACCTTCTCCGTGGCAAAAGAAAATGGGTATACCAACTTAAATGACTTTTTTTGAATGATTTGAAATATATCAACATCCATTTATATACTCGTTCCCATCGCCCGCATGCCTACCTAGGTCTTAACGAATTCACAGACATCCGACTAGGACGATTGCTCTGTTTACCTCTCTCTTACATTGTTAACGAGCGTCATTTGTTCACAAAACGAGATGGCAGAATTCCATCCGCTTGCCATTGATTCAAGTGAGCTTATTTCACTAAAACAGACGGTTATATATTGAGAGTGAATGAAAAGTTTAACTATGTACGTTACCTGAACGCTGTGGCAATCATTTTGATGAATATTTAAAAATAATATAGCTTAAACGTCAGAAGAACTGATGGTATTGACTACATTGGACAAAATAAAAAGATAAGGGTCTCAAGTATAATGGATAAAATCCTGTCATCTGAAAATTATTACGGCATAGGCCGCATAAACCATTCGTTACACGAATACAATGTATGCTGTAATCATAAATGTCTATAACGGTAATAGTCCTCCTAATTTTTTAGATACCTCAGAAAGGTAATTAGTATATAAAAAGCACAGAACACGAGTGTTTGTAATTCATTTGTAATAATTCCTGCACATAATCGAATTATCAAGTATTGACACAACCTCATTGTATTAAGTGTTTAAATGACTAAAACGTCACAGTGCGATTTTTTTTCAATACTTTTATAAACGTAACAAAGGGAAAGCAAATTAAACTGTGTCGATATTTGGATTCACAAAACAAACTGAAGAACTTATAAATACGGCTGCATACAAACATATTTCCGCGTAATACAGCTTAATATGGCTGACGAATTTGACATGAATTGCTTCTTAGTTCTTAAAAACTATAATCCTACAATGCACAGACACTTTTTGTAAATCACAAATTCGTATAAATATACAAAGCTATTCAAGTCAGGAACACGATATATGCGTTTGCATATGCATGCATTATACGTATTCGCTATATTGTATGCGGATAAATAATGCATTTAGCTACACTTCTCCCATTACCTACTAATTGGTATCTGGCTGTGTGAGAGCTCGTAAATGATAGATGGTATTCCATACGACACATTTGTTAACATGTCTGACAATATCGAACGTCACGGAGCGTGTGTGCGTGCCGCAACGAGTCGGACACAGCGTTACATCAAATTTATGACGTATTACAAAATAACAAAAAACCCTTACAATATTCCTCCCCTTTTAAAAAGTAACCAACTACATGCAGTGATATAAAGTATGTTATATGTAAGCTTAATTATTATATATAAGGAGAATATACGTCTTGTTCAATAACGCAATTTATATAAACGATATTCTGTGCTAACCATACCATAAACATTAAGCTTACTTGGTGCGGAGGTCAAGATACTTATATATATATATATATGAGTAGTTCTCACTAATTTGTAAAAATTGACAATTTTATAAATCTAATATATAGTACAAAAGTAACTTATCTCAACTGACTATGTGGTCCCCACCTTTTTCGATTTAAATGCCTTCATTTAATAAAGGGGCGATGAAAAAAGTCAATTATGAGAGATTGATGATTCAAGTGAGGTAATGAATTTTTTTAGTGCTATTACTATATTTAGATTAAATTAACATGATAAACATCTTTTGTTCATCTCAACATGAATTTATTTTTATCATTCCCTCATAAGCTCTCATTCCCTCATTAACTGGTAGGCACCCGCCAAAAAATGACGTTTGTAAAAAGTTGTAAAAGCTACGTTGCATTCTATATTGACGTAAGCGCCAATGTTTATGTTACGCGAAAGAGGCCGTATGGATGTCAAAATATTAATAGAATGAACTGAGGGAATGATAAAATCAAACATAACCTACAAAAACTGGTCAAACATTAGTTAATCTCTAATCGAATTATGATTCGAGACAATATTTCTACTACTCAAAACATGTGGAACGGCATAATGATTATTATAAATGAAATAATTACCTTATATTCAGACGGTGTGAGGCAATGAGACATAAAAATGTAACATTTAAATAATTAATTAAAAATCAGTTAACAACAACACATCTCTTCGCGCCTTGCAACAATGATAGTACGGCTTCATTGACAATGCTGCCGACTGCAAAAAATTTATAAGCGTGGCAACCTACGATCCGATTGAAAAGTACAATCCAGGTTTTAGCAAAAAAGTGAGGGAAAGATAATTTTTTTTCGGACCCAGATAAAAATTAAAGTTTCCAACCATTTCTTACTCGGTGTACCTAATGAAAAGTGTATGCCCTGTTAAATGCACTGTTTTTAATATAAGTAATGACCCAAAATTAGACAAATTTATAGAGCACAATCAATTAATGTTATAATATTATCTCAATATTGAGTTTGGGATACGATGAGGGAATGATATTTGAGGTATATGGTTACCTGCTATTTGTTATTGTGAAATTAAAACACTTAAGTGTCACGAGCAGCTTCAGTAGTATAGTTTTCGTGAAAAAATACAAAGTTTTCAATACAACGTTAACAAAATACAAAACTGAAAATGGACATATTTGGATGGATATATATACGAGATGACTAGTTCTCAGAAATTTGCGAATAAATATATATATTACATAGAATATTTACTTGAAATTCATATTTAAAATAGATTTTACAGTAGCACAAGAACCTAGAAAAAACATTTTAGATTTAATCTGACGCTACTCGCTATGTAGGAAGAGCTTTTCAGGTTCCATCTTTTTCTACTCGAAATCTATTTGCAAACGTTTGCATCGACGTGTTCGTACGATTACGGTAATATCTTATTTTTCTGTAGTGTTATGTGAAAACACAGTAATTTAAGTGTTATTTAGTAGCCTGATTTACGAAAGTAATTTATTTTTAGTATTACTGTGTTTGCTTGAGGGTCTAGATGAAGGGAAAAATAGCTAAAAAAATCACAATATTTATTTTACATATATATATATATATAGAAAAAAAACAGGTATCAATTTTGACGTACAGCCAACCTATAAAAAATAACTAATAGTAATGTGAACATTCGGTTTAAAAGATTGGTATCAAAATTGAAACTCTAGTTTATTAAGGGTTAAAAATGTATATTTGTTTACAGGACATTTATATCATAAACAATATTCACAAATTCCAATATTGGACATTCAGGTTCAGTGTTTTGTAATAAACTGAACGGATAATGCATTGAGTGGTATAGTTTAATAATTATAAATCAATGCTTAATGGTGTGAATTGATTGCATAACATTAGTGAGAGGAAAAAGGATTCCCGGTCTCTGCTACATAATACAATTCCACTTACATTGTTCGACAAATAAACGTCGGTGTCCGCTTTTGCATAATGACTGTTAATTGGGACTGTAGTTTGTGTTAACGCTAGAATTGTTCCCGTGAAATTAACTTCTGTCATTTCGTTTGTAAATTCTCTTTTAGTAATTTTATCATGTCTGACGTGATTGTATTTCAATTTGTATTACTGAGTGGACGAGTCACATAACCCACATTCTTTATTTTTTTCACAGAGGGTACATATTTACAAAATGGTATACTGGTAGTAACTCGGCACAACTCGTCTCGGAATTGTAGGATTACAATGCAAAATTATAATGAATTCCTTGAACATAAAAACCCGTCATGAATTTCATATTCATCCTTGGGAATCGCTCTTAATTCCAGTTCTACGACAAGATGATCGCCGAAATAATTTTTCTTGGACTCAAGAACACTTGTATGAGATAGTTATAATTGAAGAACGGTTCTTTCTAGCTATAAAACTCAGTTTGGGTTTCAAATAGATTTACTAAGAACACATACGTTTGGAGGCTTCCTCAAAAAAAAAAAAAACCACTCGAGCTTCCACATGATATCTGTTTGTACTAAGGGGCTGAAAAATATGGTTTAGGTAACTGTACGTACTGGCGCACGCACCGAGCCCATATGAATAATAGACAGCATAACTGCATTAAAGTGCCGAGACGAGATTACCGATTTTGTGGTCATTTCACATACAGTAGAAATTAGGATGGAGTTACAGTGCATGCATGATAATGGCCCTCCAAAAATTGAGCGACTGGTATCAGCTGCACAGTCTCCCGATTTAAATACCATCAAACACGCTGCGGCATATTACAGCGAAGCGCTGTTAGAAATTTCTCACCAAAGACCACAGGTGATATATTTTAATGCCATTTGCAGAGGATATGTCTGTGTTGAAACTTTCGGTGAAGGAAAACATCGTGATGAAACCATATCACGGTGGCAGGGCTTTTTCTAAGTTCGCCGGGCTAACTACCACCCTCAAGTTCAAAATCTGTCGCCAAGCACTCGTTGGTGTATTCCAGCAGCTGCACTAGAGAGCCAGTTATTCCCTATGCTTAGCGTGCTTACCATCTTAGACCACATTGTCTTTTAATATCACATGATATTGTAGTCAAACGTTAAATTCTATAAAGTATTAAAAAAATTGCTAAATATCAACCAAATGTTGAGTATGCCTAGACAATATTCATTTATGTAGGAATACAACATAAGTGCAATTATGTTTCACCGGTATTCCTGTTCTGAAATAATTTACAAAGGGTTATTCTATTTGAAACTGGCAACTGCTTCCTATGGTTTCAGGCGGTTAGTTGACGCAACTATTAATTGCGACTCCAACTCATGAACTATAACAACATAGATTTCAGTTTCAATCATAAAGTTGTGCATATTCAATTTCGAACAAGCCCTGTTGTCTAAACTGGCTTCAGGTATAGTGCATCCTTTGTAAACAACTAGCAACTGTACCGGTATGATCGCTAAAAGCCCGTCTGGTGTAGGTAACGGTTAATTATGTTACTTGGTACAGTTAGAACTGAACATTCTGAACATTCAAAGCTAACTTTTTAATTAATAACATAGGGTAAGCGTCATTGATACCGATATTTAGAATATTTGTATATTAAATATGTTTTTGTATTTTAAATATGTGATGTAATTTTAAATATCTTTGATGGAAATAACTATCTTTTGTTCATCTGTTATACAAGTGTCTTAAAGTGAATTATATATATAACTATTTTTTAAAATAATAAGGAAGCGAGTACAATGAATAATTGAATTCTCAACAAATACAGTTAACATCGTTCTGCTTTTAACAGTGTAAATTCATTTACTCTCTTGCAATCACGCTGAACAGCGCTACCTCGAATGGAAGTGTATTTCCATTTTAACGTACACTGTGTTTGGTATTGACGGGCATAATTACTAGATTTTATTTTAAATATTTTCCGTAATATTCGATAACAATAGAACAAAATTCTTCAAAACAAATGACTCTGAATACTGAATATTAGGGATATTTTGGACTACCTTTTGTTTGCGATTTCGTCCGCGTTAGTATAAACTTCATATTTCCCCCGGGAACAGTGGGTACTCTTTTTCTGAACGAATGGTACCCTGTGTCCTCCTCTGTACCCCTGACAACGAGTATACAATATTTCATGATGATTGGCCGAGTAGTTAAGACGTGAATGCGTAACAAACGAACATAGTCGCATTCGCGTCTACAATACAAGTTAGATGCTTTAAAAATGCACTATGAAACAATACCAATGGTGTGTGTGATGTTGAAGGAAATCTATATATGGAAATATAAATAAATATGTACTCAACCTTCATGCTGTATAAATTACTGTTGATTTTGTAACCGAATAAAAGGAACAAATGTTGATTAATATTTGGATAAGTTGAAATTGTTATTATTGGTATTAAGTTTATGACAGATGATGATGATTGGATATTGCGCATCTGCTTATTCAGCTGCATATTTAACTGTGCCTTAGTTAAGTTAAGTTAGAAGTTGAGGAGTAGTAGGTTAGCATGGTACGGGCATATTATGAGAAGAGATAAAAGTCATGTAACAAGAAAATACGTGAATACTGAGATGACATCTGACAGTGGAGAGTGGAAAAGGAAAACATGTTGTGCCGACCCTACTTAGGTGGGATAAGGGTAAGATGATGATGATGATTTAATTGTGCCTTAGCGACTATTGAATATGTTATCTACAATATATTCACTATTGATACAATATTGAATAAAATGTTAAGGGTTAAATAAATAAATATTCAGGTATTGAATAACGTCGGTGAAATTAATTACTCCATGTCGAACTTACGCAAAACTTAAAGGAAGTTTCTTACCGTTTCGTACTGTGAAATTCAAAAGCCCTCTCAGCGGAAGTGAAGATAAAATATTAAAATACTTGGTAGTAAATAGTAGTACCTGATTGCTTATGTCTACAAATGTTTAATTGTCGCATTCATAACAATTTGAAATTGAATCGGAGACCGTTAATTGTCGCATTTTATTAATGTGTTAATTGAATGCTAATTAAAACAAAAGAAAAACAAATAATAAAAAAAATGTTACCAGAAATAAAACCGCCTGTTAAATAACCTACTCTAATAAAATGCATCAGAACGTCGCCAACCGTGTTAGTTACCTCAGTCGCCGTATATTTCCTATTCGTGTTTGAAGAGTTCCCTAGTGCAATTTCTAAATCTTTATTGTATTAAAATGGTAATGAAATTAAAGTATGACATTTTAAATAAAAAATAAAAAATTGTACAAATCTGTATACAAATGACCAAAGTTCTGAAGTAACAACGATTAAAAAAAAAATACAAGCGAATTGAGAATTGAAATTGAAGTCTCGTAATTACTATTTTTTTTACTCCATGTTATAATACATTTAGACACTATTCGTAAGCATTGCATAAACATTTCAAGCTACTTATGCTTCATATAATCCGGTCTCTAGTTATCTCTAAAACGTCTACGCTAATTGGCAGTTGCCGAGATAGACAGCGCAGTAATCAGTGACCTATTAATAATGTTATAACATATCGTGTATAAATAAGCCTTGAGAGGTATTTTCATCTACGGAGTTATTTTCACTAAGAAGGTGCACCCTCGTTATTTATCGTTATACAGTGTAATTGTAATACTTTATGATTATTATGCAAAAGGGAAAACGAAATATTTGTACTAGTAATATAATTGTAAATAAAAAAGTTAAAAAAAAGTTTCTACCTTTTAAAACCGAATGCTTCACAATCTCGGGTGTTAGCTACAATTTTGGCGTTTTACAACCGTCATAAATTTAATTTACTGTAGTATCGTTTATTTGTATACACCACTTATTCGGTTTTTCGTTGGTTTAATGCTTAGGTTTTACTCTTTTATGCTTTCTTGTACGCTTTCAATTTATTTGCATTGCTGGTTTTGCGGTAATTATTATTTCAATTAGTGCGAACGACCAGAAAGACGTTGACGTGGAAAAAAAAATAGAGCGTAATTCCCGCGGTTAGTTGGAGTAAGTAGTATTGTAATGAATTAGCCATTAGACAACTCACGTTTGCAATTTCAAAACTATAATTTACTATTGAATAGCTTCATGATTTCTTTTCTGTAACTTTATTTCTGTAACATTGGCGTTTTTCAATACCTTTTTTTTATTATTATCTAGTGACGTACTGGCTATTATACTTTATGTTATTATTAACTTATAATTTATTAAGTTATTAAATAATATTAGTTCTTTTATTTTATAAGAAACTAGAAGCGAAATATTATAGCCGTTAATTTAAATTGTTTGTCGTCTGTCAGTCAATCTTGACAATGTTAATAAACGAAAACATAGTCAGACACTGCGTAGCCAATTATGTAGAACATACATTGATTAACTCATATATATGTTAGCTCGTTCACTATTTTGCTTAATCACAGAGGCGCGTTGTCCATTTTCGGGAACAACCTACAACAGTTAGTTAGCATTATAGCTCTTCATTTTACCGTGTTAATATGTTTCCGTTGATTAAGTATCGTTTTTTAATATAATCGCGTGTTAAAATTACAATACTAGATTTGATTTAATATTCTGTTCGAATTTGTGGAAGAAAATTTGTTTAGTCATCATTTCCTTTTAACATAATAGTTCAATTTGAAAGTAGCCGAAGATGCTATTATAGAGTGCCTCTATCGAACAGCGTTGCTTGTCTATGTTATTTTGTACACTGAAAGCATAATGCATTTACTAATAATTTCCTTACGTAGACGTCCTAAAAGCGGTACCCGAACGCTATATGTATTCAAAGTGAATAATGAAGTTCCGTCTTAGCGACGGCCTCGCGGGCGTGTACTTGGACGTAGCCAAGATGGCTCGTATTGCAATATATGTTACTATCAAACGCGTTTTGCAGTTTTGTTCGAAAACTTGATAAATAATTACTTACACAAGAAAAAAATAAATAAATGAGTAGCGTATAGAATGCACTCGCTGAGTGTTCGCATATTGACCTTACGTTTTCTAAAATCTCCAATGCGCGATGTAGAAGTATTTAAGTGTATTTAAGAAATTATAGGTATTATTATACTATTATTCATTACTAGCACTTTACTATGTATTAACATCATTTGAAATGTTTTATTTTTAAATTTACTTTTATAATAACCTGCCCAAAAAAAGTTCTCTCCGTACCATTTTCACGAGTGCATGCTCCCGGAAAGTACCCTTACAGAGTTTGATAATGAGTCAGTGAGTGAAATATTCGGTATGAATTACCACAGATTCATTATAGAGCGTGCATTACGTCAGAGACTCTTGCGGGAATGAATGTAAAAATAATATAGAAATAGTACGTATAGAAAACATGTAAATAGTGCGTCTGCGAATTCTAATCGGTTCTTATTTATTTATCGCTGTTTATTATCTTTTCCCGGGTATTTCATTAGTTTATAGTTTTTTTTTTCCTCTATCTATTTATTGTCGCACGTCTATTCTTGCGCTATGTTGTACTGTATTGTTGGATTGAATTTCATTTAACGCACAATACAAAGAGACCGCATTTTTCCATCACGATCCTCGACGCTTCGCTTCAGGGTATTAACGTCACTGAAATAATAATTGCATTTCTCTTTAAAATTCTACAATTCATTCTGTCGACTGTCTTTTATAATCACAACATTATTACAAAAGCCAGTCTACGTCAAATTGCAGCTTTTATTCGAACGTATTACAAAGGCTCGTGTATATAATGTTGCGAATTGTCACAGTTACATTTTATTTTTCTTTAATATGAATATGACATTTGTAATGTCGTGGAGAAGTGTTTTTTCTAACTAAAAACCCGGTGTCTTCTATATTATGTTGCCTAGATGAGATTGAATTAAAATGTCAACATATTTCATACTACACTTAAATTAATATTTCATTGGAATCCGGTGAAGCTGTCTTTTAGTCTACACATCGTGGATTGTATACTTTCTTTAATTGTGAACTACAGTTTTTCAGATATTTGATTTGTAAAAATTTGACTTAGTGTCAATGCGATTAGGTAAACCTGCGCTGATTCGGTATAGAGCACGAATGTTCTGTAAAGAGTCGATCACGCTACCGACCTGCGCAGCATCGTACTTTTCTGTCATAGGCATTCACTATTCAACTCTACTCGGTATTGCTCGATTTCCGTCGGACGTATAACCATCACACTTAGAGTACTAACCGAGCTACATTTAATACGATAATTGTTGTTAGAGATTGTAACGTGATATTACACCGCCTATACGTTTTTCCAATAAATAAGTTGTATAGTGCAAAAGTTTTCGCTCATACTTTCAAAGATTAGCGAGTTCCAATGAACAAAAGACAATCGCTTCAACTCTACAATATTAATACATATTAGTTTGAATCTAATCTATTTGCTAGGAATGATCGAATAAGGACATTACATCCAAAAATATATTTAAACCAGCAGGACCGGCGGACGTTGTCCTGCCCTGATAATAATAAAAATATACACTTATGTGCATGAAACGCTTAAGGCGGCTTGACGTTTTTTGGATTCTTTCAACAATTATCAATATATTTCAACCAAATTACAAAAAAAAACTTGACAAATTATGTACCTATACCTTCCCCGTGAATTACTCTATCTATTGGTATTACAAGCCGTTCAGTAGTTTTTGAATTTATCGCGAACATCCAGACAGACAGACAGACGCGGCAGACGACTTTGTTTTATAATATGTAATGATGATTTCAACCTATCACTTAATGTTTATTCCACGATTTTATTTTGTATTTATTTTCTTTATATGTACACTACATAGTAAATAATTTAGTACATAATTAATCAATAATAATAATAATGTAGTCTACATCTCAACAGATAGAATACAAGTTTTATGACCCTGACTTGTGTATTAAGTTAGGGTAAAAACATGAAACATAATTCAAGTTTCGTTTAGTAATCTCCGTGATTGGTAGAGATATGAATATTGTTATTACATTCATAATATATCGTTAGATATGCTATTGAAGTGCGCTTTTAGTCTGTATAATTAAGTCAAGGTTTTGAAATTGATTTCAATTTAGTAAAGGACCGACATAATATAAATACTTGAAACAATAACAAATTGGTCATACCATGCTTTTGAAGCTCACTAGGACCGGTAACAGTTTTTTTAGGTGATTATAGTATTAGGTTTTATAACAAAATTCCAAAGCACACTACCGATTTGTCGGATACTCACACCATGCCAAACAGGTTTTAATGTCTAAAAGCTATTTTAGTTGATTTGAGTTGAGTATGTATGTTGGTGACGTCTGGAAATGACGCCTGTCTTTGTGTACCCACCGAAAACCAATGTCTATAACTTATGTCTATAACTATAAATTTGTTCTTATAAATATTTGTTATATTAAGTTTGATAAAAAGGTAAGCCGGATCGAGTTTCTTACCAGTTTTTCTTGTGATTGGGTTGTTCTCCGAACTGTAACTTTTGACGTTTATAAGCGTCTTCTCAGGACCTGAACTGTATAAAGTGTTTTTGATTTTGAAATTTTTGAAATGATTTCTAAGTACAAAAAATGTTTTTGTCGCGAAATAATACTGCAGTGCACACCCTCGTTCTACATATCACATACATTCTCTCTCCGCATCACGTTGCGGTGCACTCTATCGGTTTCCATTTAATAGAAAATCGGTACTGTTAATTAAGTTCTGGAGCAGACAAGTATAACTAGATTCAATATTGTTTACGGCTACTAGGGACGTTTGTTTACACTGTGTATAAAACAATAAGTTATTTATAAATAAGTATCCGAGTAATAGAATATAATGAAATGCAAAAATCGCAAATCGAAACGATCGTATAAAAGAGTTATGTCGATTTTGTCTTAATGTTTGTATTTTTGCATTTCTTTTTTATATGTTTCTCTTCTCCTTTGTATTTTTCTAGTTTAGACAATTTTATGGTTTTTCCAACGTGCTTGGAAATAGTAAGGCTTCTACTAAAACTTCTTTTAGGGAGTATTCTAAAGAGTCGATGAAAACGAGCTTAAAAGTATGTCGAACAATTGCATCAAGCGTCCATGACGACGCACGATAATTTTACTCGAACAGACACGGCGGTGCGGCGGTCTTGTCTGCTTTATATTGTATTTAGATATTAATATATCGAATTACTTATCTCACTGGAGCAACAATGGCAACGGCGAAATATCGGTTTGATAAATAGGAAAACCAAACTTTAGTAAAGCAACGATATTGCTTCCTCTATAATAACTAAGTATATGTAATTTTTTTATGTTCAAGTCAAGACAGAAAAGTGTATGTACAATTTCTTTACATTACGTATAGTGTGTAGTTTGAATTTTGCATTTTGAAGTAGAGTTTTGCTTTTGTGCATAGATAATTAGAACGCCATTAAGTTCATGATAATAATGTACGAAATTTCTTTACAGTTTATTCCATTTGATAAAACTGTCTTCATTTGTTGAATGTGCAACAATCTTAACTACTGCATTAGAATAACTAGAAAAGTTGACTATTATATTTTTAAATATTGGTATTCTCCTTGAAAAATACGTTGTAATAATTATAAAAAAATACATGATTTATAATTAATTGATTTTGTTTTTTTTTATTTCATATGATAAAGTTTCATAAGCAGTACGATATTATGCCGAATGAATTCCTGTAGGTTCGAGTTATACGAAATAGTGAACCTGTTTAGTGAAGGAAACTATAATGAGACTATGGAATAGTTGTAGAGTATTATAGGGCTCACATGGCTATCACCACCCTCAAATTTGAAGTCTATCATCACCTAACACTAATCGGTACTTGCCGTCGATAGATTAATCTGACTGTTGCTCGGAATAAATTATAGTACGCGGTAGCCAGCCACCATTTACAATTGTCTTTGATTAATAGGTGGTGTCTGCAACCTCGTTCTCTTGAAATTACTGTCCTTGCTTCATAGGAGCTACGTGTTTTATGTGAATTAATTGTTGGTACTTTGTTTTGATGTAACTTTGTGATTTTGACTGTATTCCTGATACACTCATATCGATTTAAATTTACTTTCGGTAAATTTATGGATATTTATTTGGAAAAGTTACTGATATATAGCTTAGATAGTACTATGAAAAGTTCTTAATCTATGTGTGATATCTCCATAAAATCAGGACAGACGTTTCAGCGATTAGCCAGGATAAACATATGAACATATAGAGTGAGGCACATACATAACTATACTCTTACACCTGCATTTTTAACCAAAAATCCATCGTGAACCGACATGGTTGATTTCGCCATGCCTATCTTCGCGAGAAAATGTCCAGCAGTGAGACATTTGACTTAAATTTATTTTCAGTCGTGGTGGCCGAATGTATGGACTGACCAAATTTTTGGTTTGATATGCGAATTTTTTTATTTACTCAATTAAATTTTGTAACGCAATTAGTTTTTTTTCTTTTCACCTTGACATAACTTTAAAATATCGTAACAGAATATGAACCTGAGATATATATTTGTAATAACATCGTATGTGGGAAAAATATAGAACTGTGTATTTCTCAGAGTTTGAAATCGCCAATACGTCGTGGGCTGGCGTGGTGATTATATACTATGCTTTTCCCTCGGGAAGAGGCTTTTGGTTCAGCTGTGAGATTCTTACAGGCTGGCATTTAAGTTATTACTCGATGTTTTCAACATTATGCAAATTGTATTAGATTATTAAAAGTAACAACTGCGGATCTATTCCTTACCTTCATGATAATATGAATTAGAAAGCTAAACACGTAGATATTTTTACCTGAAGTAGTTGCGACAATAAAATGTCTACAGTGTTAAAAATAAATTAAGAATGACATGTTTTATAACATCATTTTATATGCACGTCACAACCGCGCCGTGTGTCCTTGTTCACACGTATTTAGAGGTGAAAATAGTTCAGAATATTGCTTCAACGTATATTATAGTAATAAGCGGGTAGTCACCAATAACATAATGTACGGTGGAAGTAACATCAGCACGAACTGACATTACCCGCTAAAGTAGTTTAAGGCTTCGCATGCTCGCATGCATACCTAAAGGCCGTTATAAAAATCGTTTTAATAGTCAATGGCGGAAGCGCATTTTTAACTTGAGAATTTGAAGAACACGAGAAACCTTTTTCTTTATTTTTATCTTTAAGCACTTTTCCGAAGCGTCCTTGTTTATGGGTTTAGCTTTTTTTTATTTATTACCAGTTATCGCCCGCAGCTCTACATGCGTTTTTTTTTTATATTTGTAAATTACTTCTTATAAGATCAGCTATCTATTAGTGAAAGTTCCGTGAAAAATGGTTCAAACGTTTTGGGGATAGTAATACAAACAAAGCCATGGGTAAAAGCTAATCTATAATAAAAAAGCCTTAATTACTTTTTATAATGCTAGCTATCTGTCAGTGAAAGCCCCATGAAAATAGGTCCAATCGTTTTGGAGATAGTACTACAGACGAAGCCAGCGGATGGCAGCTAGTCTAAAATAAAGTAGCCTATGTCACCCGCTGTAATTTTAACTATCCGTCAGTGAAATGTCTCTCAAAATCGGTCTAGCCGTCTCGGAGATTACCCGGAACATACAGACAGACAGACAATAATTTTAAAAATTGTATTTTTGTTATCAGTATCGTGTGTACGTTCATATTCAATCAGTAAAAAGTCATTATTTTGATGTTACATACAGACACTTCATTTTTATTATATGTATAGATTGTAATGATCATCATTAGTCTTTTCACAATATTGTGCTTAGTATTTAACATTTACAATAAATTTCATCAATTTTGAGTTTCTAAATAATTTTCTGAAACGTCCCTGTAAGAATATTATCAAAATTCGTTCATCCAGTTTGTATATTAGCCTGGACTTCAATTCTATTTATTCATTCATCATCTATTTATTCATAATCGACTAGCTATTGTCAGTCGGTTTCCCGGGGTAAAATAAAAGTGTCCTATTCTGGAACATAATTAACTTGCTCACCAAATTTAATTAGAATCATCTCACAATTTTACTGCATCCATGAGCTTAAAGATAGGTAGACAAAGATATCTTGACATTTACAATGTCCACTAGATATATAGTTATACGATGCCTATGAGAAAGAGATCTGCAACATTTTCAAAGTAATAACAGTTGAATGAGCACTAAAAGGAGGGATCAGCGCAACAATGCCGGTGTAAATCTTTTAAAAGTGTGGAATTATTGGTTTCCTTTGACATAAATTTAGAGTGCACTTCATAGCACTTTCAAGCTTTGAAGCTTTCATTAACAATAAAATTGTTTTAATAAAAACTTAAAAAGTAAAACTTTTTTAAAATATAAAGTACTAGCGGCCCGCTCCGGCTTCGCACGGGTAAAAAATATATAGCCTATGTCATTCACTAAAAAATGATTTAAATCGATCCAGTAGTTTTGATTTATTCATTACCGCCCGTGGCCCGCACGCGTTAAATTTGGAATAAAACAATTCCCCTTTCCCTATACCATGAAGATTTCCTGCTATCTTTGGAATATTTAAATTCATACACTACATTTTTATGGTTCAGCCTACGTTTCTTGTAATGTAAGCGGAAAAAATGTAATTATTTACGACATCACATTAGAAACCTCAAAAATAACAGTATTTCTCCACTATTTAATGAATGTTATTATACATATAAACCTTCCTCTTCAATCACTGTATCTATTTAAAAAAAAACCGCATCAACATCTGTTGCGTAGTTTTAAAGATTTAAGCATACATAGGGATATAGGGACAGAGAAAGCGACTTTGTTTTATACTATGTAGTGATTTAATTATTAGTACTGGGATTATATTTAATTAATCAGAAAAAAGGAAAATACTTGTATAATTTTGCGGCTTCGTTAAATGTAAATAGAAAAAGGGTTAAACCTGAATTAATTCTGAACTTGATTATGTTTTTAACAGATCACAAAAAATTACCAAAAAGTAAAATCCGAATCTAATTTTGATGAACATTATCTGTGTTACTAAGAAGCTTTATACATGTGAGATATAAGAACGGGGACAGTTTTTCTCTTAGCACGATGGTTTCTATTCTATTTTATACATAGAACTGTACACATTTCAGACGATCAACTCGTTTGTCGAGCTCTTGACACTCACTCAGCGGATTATTGTAATCTACAAGATTAAATACTTTGTAGGTGGTAGAGCTACGCTGAAGCTATTACTGGTTTCAGCATGAATGGGTCGGCTCGCCCGGGGTAGTACCACCCTCTCACAGAAAACCGACGTGAAGTAACAGTGCTTGCACTGTTGCGTTTCGTTCGGTCAGTGAGAGCGCCGGAGGCCCGCATATATTAAAAGGCCGGCAACACACTTGCGACTCCCCTGGTGTTGCTAGTGTCTATGGACGGCGGTGATCACTTATCATCAGGTGACCCACCTGTTCGTTTGCCGCCTATAATAAAAAAAAAAAAAAAACTTTAACAAAATCAAACTAGATCACGTTAAACTGCGAATAAGCATATAGCTGTTAATGATAGTAAGATATGTATTTTCGATCGTCTTTGTTTAATCTGTTCCTCTGGGTAGTCTTTTCGAAATATAAGTTACATAATATCGCACATTAATTTTCGAAATATTTATTTTCTACGTTTAAGTCCCTTTTTATGTAGCTGTCCGAAAAATAACCTGTGTATTTTCAAATAGTTGGAAATAACACGAAATATGTATACGTATAAACGGCATTGTTGGGAGTTTTTGGCGGGATCTTAGTTTTATGTAGTGGTTTTTATATTTTATTCATAATCTTGTGTTATTAGACTCTATATTTTGTAATATTGGTAGTATTTTACGTAATATAGTTCGGTTATTATGCACAAGTGAAGTGGATGGGAAATAATACCACGGAGCATTCATTCTAAAATGCCACTAAAACTCCATGGAAAGTTCTAACAAGGAAACCGCCATCTTGTTAGAACATTATAATTATCACATGACACTTACTTGGCAAAATCTTGTTACTTGACGCTGGCTAGTGCACAAACCGTGACGGAGCCAAAAAATAAAGAAGAAGAAGAAACGGCATTGTTGCATTAGCGCAGCGATGCTTTTATGTCTAAATATAAAAAAATATTGACAATTATGATTGAACGGTTAACCGAAATCAAAGCCGAGTCGACGTTGCACTTATTTATTTATTGACTAGCAATATGGGTTTAAGGAATACTGCTGCCATTAATTATCTATGACATATGTACCTTCCCAAACCATGTGAGAGACTCTGATAGTAGTAATCCGTTTTATTGGTATAGTTGGAATTTTTTCCTACTAGTTTAATTGTCAAAGGTATAGTCGGCGAGGCGTAAGCTGAGCTTGCATTTGTGTGAGTGATTACCAAAAGTACAGTCAGACAAAAAACTTTTAAAAGCAAATGTTATTACGTTTTGGGTAGCTATATAACATAGAGGGGAGAATTATTCTAGTTTAAAAATAAAATAAAACTAAATAAGCAAAAATTGTTAATAAATAATAGAAAAAATTGAATTGTTATTCTCTAAGTGTCAATTTTACAGTATCGATGTCGCTACCAATTCGGCTGTTGTAGTGACAATTGATATGTCTTTAAAATAATTATTGAAATTACACAACATTTCTTTTACATGGCTAT
This sequence comes from Antheraea assamensis, assembly GCA_035772565.1. Taxonomy (NCBI): domain Eukaryota; kingdom Metazoa; phylum Arthropoda; class Insecta; order Lepidoptera; family Saturniidae; genus Antheraea; species Antheraea assamensis. Next base: position 3,414,178 of record JAQQSE010000065.1, read on the forward strand.
TTAAAGGTTTTCGTATTCTTCGTTTATTTGTGTTGGCAGCCATTTCATTAATAAATCGAATAGAAAAAAGAAAATATTAAAAGAATTAAACACGTCACTGCTGCTAACAGTACAAGAGGTGAAGTGTGAAAGATGTGCGCGGTGGAGTTCCGACGTCACACACCTACACTATCTATGTGCACTCACACAAATGCAAAGCTCAGCTTAAGCCTGGCGGACTGTATCTGTTATTTACATATTTTCACGTCCTGTTACATTTTCCGTGTTTCTTTTTACTCCGGTAATACTATGACGCTACACATACGTCTGTTCAGATTTCGAAAACATCATTGTTTTCAGCACTAATGTTTCGTGTGTATATATGCATTTAGTTTATTAAATTAAATACAATCCTCGTCAATATTTTGTCCGCTTTGAATATAACCGTAAGTTCGAGTTTGCGTTGAATATTGTCAAAAGGTTAATACAAAACTAAAGTAAAAATATTATTATAGAAGTTTAAAATTGGAATTTATTTATTCTTAAGTCGTCTCGATGTTACACGTGTCGTATAATACCTATTTATACCGATATTTATGTTGTACGCAGCTATATTCAGACCGGTCAAAAACATTGTACATACGTCAATATCTTTTTTATACACAGGTATATTAAAGATAAGAAAAAACTTATAGCTCAGCTGGACGGCGAGCAGAGAGAAGAGCATAAACTTTCTAAAAGCCTAGACGAAAAGGGAAAACTCATTATCGAAATGAAAAATTCACTACAGCAAATTAACGAACTGCTGTCAAGTGTTGGTAAGTTTTTAATCGAAACCTGCATTAACTTCTCGTTTCGCTCGATTTTGGTATTATCGAATTTCATGCAAAGTTTGTTCTTTTCAACCTGATGATGCCTGCCATCCATCATCACAGCTTTGGTGGAACGTAGTTTTACAATTGTTGATACCTATCAACTATCACTAATGATTAATAAATCTATACTTTTGTCTGTACGTGTAATTGTTTCTCCATGATTTTTGTTACATGTCTATTATAAAAACAATTTATTGTTGATTACGAATACAACGTTTAATTTATTTGTTTCTTATGTTCGTATGTCCGAATTCAGTTCAATGACAATTTGAGCGATTTGTATGCAATATTGTAAACGGGAATCTTTTGTCTCTCTTCAATTTCTAGAACCGAATAGAATAGAATTTAGAAAACAATGTTTCAAAAATAAAGGTTTACTACATTATAAGCCAATTTAGATGAAATTTTACACACTTGATTCGTATGTTATTCAGAAACGAATACAATATAAAATTATTAATAATAGTTTATTCCGTATACTGTCAAATGGTTTTAATGGAATGTATATGGGTAATATAATTACGAAAAAGCTAATTAATAGACTAAATGTTAATATTAATAGAATACATATTAATACAAACTCATTACAGTGACTTTTTCGGCTCGTGAGGCCCATATGATGGTATCCATATGAATCTCATCAGCGCATACACGTATCGATAGATTAACTTGCATAAATAGTTCAGATCGATACGCGATTTTGCATTCAAGGCAAGCCGAGGCGCGCCCGTCCGCCCTTGAGATCGTTGCCATTCAGCTGGATGCCTTAAGCGCTCGCCTTAGTTGCCTGGTGAAGCTGTCAAGGCGCGTGAGACGAACAGCTGATAGTCAAGTTGATAGTGCAACAAACCATTTTCTTTATCGCCTCATGACCTGTTTATAAAAAGTCACTTTTTGGTGTATCGAAATTTCGAGTTGGCCTGTGTATATTCATAGAGAGAGATTTGCAGGTCGGCATAATTGATTCCAGACTCTCGGTGGTTGCTCTCATTTTTGGACTACATTTATATAATACATTTATATAATTAAGTATAATGCAGTCATTTGGTTGTACTATACAATAATTACACACAAAAATAAAGCAAACAGTTAAAAATACTTTATATATATACTGTACATCGAACTTATCGGCATAGGACTATGACCATTCGATACAGAATTTTTCGTAAATGGTTCTAGGTTAGGGTTTTTTTTTTGGAGTCGATCAACACTTTTAATTTCTGTTAATACGAACGGCGAAGCGGAGCGGATGAGAACCAGCTAGTTATTGCCACATAAAACCGTGAGCGACAATAGTTAGTTTCCAGTTATTATCTAATAATATACAATGAAATACTAAGTTGCTATTCCTTACTTACACCACTAATGTAAGTGCACAATGTCATGAACAGTTTATTAGACCCTAACAAGTGAGTGTGTGAAGAGGATTTAGTGTTAGTGTAAATAAAATTAAATAAAGACTTTGAAATATTTACTTTTTTAAAACTCCATCTTACTGAAAACATTCAAAAATATGTCTAACGAACTAATAGATGTATAACAAGTCAAAAATCCAATGAACTATTTAAATTACTCCTTATTTATTGATTTATTTAATCTTTATTGTACACCAATACAAATAAACACTATAAAATATTACAATTATGTGGTTATTGCGGCTTTATTGCTAATAGCAACCTTTGGATGGATATGTTCCATGGAGTGGAATAAGGGGTATTTAGGGTGTACAAGTAAAACAAAATGAGTAAATTACCGCATAATTAGCAGCATGTACATGCATGTACATTGTAACATACATATATAAATACCTAATACAATAATATACAATATATAGACTGCGTCCACACATGCCATATCTCCTAAATTAAATATCCTAAAAAAAATATCTGCGTATACGGGAACTAAGTACTGAGATGAAATAAGAAGGCCGACCGGTTAATGAGATGAAGTTTACTTTAATATCTACTTCCAGGAGCACCAAATGTACCACGACCGTTTACGGACATACCACCAGCTGTCCAATACGCATTAGATGAAATAGTACAGCCGATACCAGAAGTGGAAGTGGACCGTGAGTTGAATTTCAAAATAGATTATACTCAGAAAATAAATACATATTCCCATGCGTCGGTTTTCCAATGTCCATGAAGTTGTACGTATTATTTTTCAAATCATTAAATATGTAACGTGGAACGCAACGTAATAGATGAAACTAGATATGTGCGCGGCATATTTCATATCTGCTGCATTCGTAATATTGTAAGAAATAACATATGTAATTTTTGTTGGATATTTTAATTCTTATAATGTTATAATATAGTAATAATAAATCAAAATACGTCGTCATGACAACTGATGGTGAAAATTCAACTGTAATTATTATTTTTTTTTAGTGTGAACATTTCTTATTTCAAATACTTTTACTTTACTTTTATAATCATGTTAGATATATATTTTTTAATTGTATTCTGTTACGTCAGCAGCCAAATACTATATGATTGCCACCAACATTAATTTTCGATTTATTGAAATAATAAATATTAGGGATAACTCTACTGAGAGCGACTCTTTGACCACAGACTAACAACATGTATTTCGACTTTTCTGTGATTAACGTATTTGTTAGATAATCACTGTTACTCACCAATTTGATGCGGGAAGTACAGGAAACTTGGAGAGCACCACTGGTTCACAGTTTTTGATTTAATTATTATTTCGTTGGCGACAGCAAAAACGTGTAAATACGCGCGCGAGATTCGTCGGGAAGGGTTGGAACAGGGAGGGTTTGCGGGGTGAGAGGGGTATCGAAATGCCCGGTAAGGTGGTTGTCCCGTTTAAGCAGTCCATTTGTGATAATCACGCTCTTACGTTTCTTTATACGCATGGTTTTATGTAACAGTACTTTTATAACACATATTATACAATCCGTGTCAAACTTTTTGACCGCTCTGAAGAGCACAAATGTAGGTATAAATACATATTATATTTTATGCATAACGTCTAAATAACTTAAGAATAAGTAGATGGCAATTTTAAATTACTGTAATGATATATTAACTTGTATTGAACTGTCGACCATACTACATACTACGCGCAAGCTCGAACTCACGGCTACATTCGGATCGGACAAAAAGATTAACAAGTACTATGTATATACTCGTATACATGCAATCTTTCCGTACTCGTTCTTCATATAAACTTTAACTTGACAAAACTAACACTCTCTGCATATAGTGTGCTTAATAAAAAGGCGTACAACATTTATGCTTCATGTATTCATATCTTGATAACTATGTATAATGTAAAGAATATATATATATATATAGAATATACCAGTATAATCTTCAAGAGAATAACATATATATTATTTTTCAGTTGATAAACTAATACTGACTGCAAAACAAAAGATTGGTTTGCTCGTTCAAGCGATAACTAAGATGGAGGTGACGCCACAGATCCAAGCGAATGCTAATATTTTTTACCATAATATTGTAGCAAGATTTATGAGAGATAATTATAAAGATGAAGTGACTGTTGAAGGAGGTTAGTTTAACTATATATATTTATCGAAACATTAAGTTTAAATGTATAATTAGATAAATGTAAAAAAAAACACATGTTTTTTCTTTAACCTTTCAATGTTGTTACAGAGATGGCTAGTTGTGCATACTGTTTGTTTTTGTTTCCCCTTAATTACAGTAGGAAGTAATAACTGTTTTATAATTAATACTAGCTGTGCCCGCGACTACGATCGCGTGGAATTTCAATTTGTAAGCACAGTGTGATTAATAAAATCATAGATAAAAAGGCGCGTATCAAAACTCGACATCGACCCTTTGTGAACGATTATTATCTTCGGGCCGTAACGCGGCACTACAATGTCTAGTAGTTGGTCATACTGTGAATGTATAATTCTGACTTTCGCTACACGGTGCGGCACTCAAACAACCGTCAGCAATGCCGAAATATGTCCAGCAGCTTTTGCGTAAATTGCTTATCCTTTGTGTTTTCTTATAAGTAAGACAAATATATATATACGAATGCGATATATACGTAAACACCTATATATTATACCGGTGTATAATCTATCACCATTCCAAATTTTCGTCATAATTCGTCCAGTAGTTTTTGCGTGATGCGCGTACAAATGACAGACAGAGAAAAAAAATCTAAAAACAATAGAATTGCGTTCTTCTCTCGTCATTGATTCTCAATCCCTCAAGATATATTTTCTTAAATAAATTCAATGTGCAGATTTCGTCACGTTAGCCTTTTATTATATGTATAGATTACAATTTGCAACAAACACAAATATCGTGTCCGTTTAGAGGACGCCCGTCAGGAACATAGTTACTTTAATGTAAACTAAGGAATCAAATCAAAAACGTTTCTTTTAATACTTTAGGAAAAATTTTTTTTATTGAATATTAGATATGCAATAATAAATTATATAAAAAAATATATTAAGAGGTATGTTTTAATGAAGTGCCCACGGGTTCGGTATTAAGGTTATACGGCAGGAAGCTCGTGTGCTTGAATTTTGATAATCACATGCATACTCACACACACACTCGTATATAATAGAAAGACACAGAAAAAACGAAAGTCACACGGAGATGCCATAACGCTTTTTAATTACGTGATGATTTTTATCAGTCAACTCCTACCCCAAACCGCGTTTAACAGTTCCAAAAATATAACTACAAAATTAAGTTGTGACTACTAAACGTAATGACGCAAATAGACCGTTTCATTTAAATAATCAAGTAAACTTATTTTATTTAAAGAACGTTTTAAAATCTGGCCTAAGATGCCGAGATGCTCTACCTAATGTAATCGGCACCGTTTAACACTGGTACTTGACGACCGAAGCCGCGCAAATTTCTCTGTGTTTATAGTTCAATTTGTATGTGTTAATTTAACTTATATGCAAATCGATATTCAATCATTTCAAGATTAAATAATCTTCTATTCATTGAATGCACATTTTAATTTATTTTTTCTATGTTAAAGAAGAAAGAAGCCTTGAAATATATACATATATATATTTCATTTATTAAGTACTAGCTGACCCCGGTGAACTTCGCACCACCTAACAGTCGATTCTTTAAATATTTTTTTTAATGCTTATTTTTTAATTTTATGCTATAGTTTTAAAGTTCAAATTGACTTTTAAGTATTATTACGAATCGTTTGTATGGGAGTATAGTAAAGAGTTGTTTTTCGAATTTTTCAGGCAATTTTTTAAAATTTTTCTCTCCGTAAGATCCATCCTCGTACTTCAAGGAATATTCTAAAAAACGAATTAGCGAAATCGGTTCAGCTGTTCTCGAGATTTGCGCTTAGCAACACATTCAGCAATTCATTTTTATATTATAGATAAGATATTGTTAAAGTATTTGTAGCTTAATAAGTACATTAGTTCCTAATGGGAAGAGTATTTATTTAAGCATTTAATATTTAGCAGAAATGCGTGTACGGTGGAGAATATTCGTGTTCGGTTGCTCAAATTCAATCAAATACTCGACGTGTGTTCATCTTGATTTCCAACATGCAAATACTAACTGTTTGCATGTATTTGTACAGTGGCATACGAGGCAGATCTCTGTGTGTTTTGTATGCAGCTGTACACTGTTTGTCTTCACTGTAATTCAATTCCACATTGTGAGAAACGCTCGTGATCCATCTTGTGTGCTCTGCTCTATGCTCGAGGTCTCGAGGTGTAATATTTACTTTATGTTAGGCACTAGAGACCGCCCTTGCCTATGTTAGCGTTAACTACAATATAGAACTTACGAATTACAAAATATATCCTATGTCAGACAGGTATTAATTTACGTTAAAATTAGTGAAAGAATTTATAGAATTGGAACAGTAGTTCCGACGATTATCATGTAAGAAACGACATGCTTATAATAATATTTCATTTTATAGAAATAATAATAATGTAATATTAAATACATCAATCCATTATCAAAATCTATATCGAAAAAACCAGAATTACAAATATATATATATATTGTCTTACTCACTTTAATTATGTATTCAACCTGCACTAAATTTAAAAGGATTTAGATTTACAACTATTTCAGAAAAACATTGCGGGCCAAGAGTATACAAGAAAAACTACATAAACTATTTAAAAAAAAAAATCAAATATATGTAGTGTTTCGTTTCTTCACAAAATATATTTTACGAGGTCTGTATGTTTCAGTAACCTTTTAGAGCAAAAGCTCAAGTAAATCAGGTCTCACATGCGACCTACTACGTGCGACAATATGTCAGTATGGGTTTATTCAGAATGTGAAGTCTGAATATCGACCTGTTATTTTAACGGATCTTGAGTACGCTGCCGAGCGAATGACGTAGGTTTTACATGCATACAGGTAGATACGCTGTTTATGTAGCTTACGGCGGACAAAGTGCAATGTCTATGTTTAGACTGTGGTGTTCAGAGTGTTATGTTATCGTAATAGTTTGTAAAACATTACGAAATTGAATATAGAATACAATATACAATTGCGTACAATTATAAAATGGACACAGATACAAAGGCAAACAGGAGAACTAGGCTAGTGATTGCATTAAAACAATTAACAAATGTATTCCTGTATCGATTTATTTGTGGGAAGTGGGCCACAAAAAAGTGTTTTTGACCCCAAGTACCTACTATATATCTAGAGGTATAACTGATTATTCAATATTTTTCTCAGATCTCCAGTTATGAATTTACCAAATATCAATGATAGTCAGTTTCACGTCCGAGGGGATCCGTACCCTCTCGTCTCGACGCTGCTATTGTTTATTTACCTGTATATCAGTGAAACGTTGGTTATAGGAAAACTAAGTCTACCTAAACAGTGTCGGAAATACAATATCTGTAGTCTATTTACCAGTCCTATTTAAATGTAAAATCAACTTTGTTAAAAGGCACTATCCAAACCATTTGGGTAGTGACAAGTCTATTTTGATTTAACCCGAAGCGTGATTTAGCTGTTTGCTTCGCTTTGCATACGAGCTATAGACATTGAGTTGTTAATTCCAATGTTAATAAATATTTCTCTTGTTTTAATTTTAAATCTACCTTAATATAACCTTTAATTTTAATATATATTTCTATGTTAACGGTTTTTCAATGAATTTTATCACTGTAATAAGAAATACTTAAGTTTTGTAGATAATTCCGTGTCTATGCTAATAAAGTATTATTATTTTTTAACGAAATGAAACTTATAAATATTCTATTGACAGGAGAATCTATAAACCTTGTCATGTAACAACATCCATCGCTTTCACAGGGGGAAACAATTATGCAAAAGCGTCCATAACGTCGCTCCAGCGACCACCGGACTATTATTAGAGGCAGGTACTCCGGTACAATCTCGACTGTGTCTCGGGCGGCCAAATTAATGCTATTAGAATATGGACAATGCACTTACGATATATAGTAGCAGGCTTTCTACATGTGATGTGGTGCGATTACCAGCTAAAACAATCATGGTCCGGACAACACCTGCATCAAGCGGAACGTCAAGAACCCTCTTTTGTTTCACACTAACTGTGTTAACTCGCGTCTATATTTTAACACGCATAATGGGTATCCTTCAGATCTTTCGTTCATCAACGCACCACATCGCCCGATGTTTGTTGCCTTACAAGACAAACTTTCTTTTTCTTTTTCTCTCTCTCTATTTATCCTCGTTACCGTGAACTAATTAGCCGGCGGTGTGCACTTGGCTTCGAACACTCACGTCGTGAAGCCGGCAACACTGTGCACCAATTTAAACTTTATACAACATGTTTCGTTAAGAATGTTATATGGTTTCATTCTATAGTGTTTATTCAATACACTTTATACAAAGTAAGTTCTTTAATATTCACGGCGGTGTGCATTTCGCTTCGAAACACTGACGCCGTGAAGCCGACAGGCATCATAGTACACCAATTTAAACTTGATATAGGTACCATGTTTCGTTAAGAATGTTATATGGTTTTTTTTTATATTTTTCCCTTGATCCTCAGACATGATCCGAGTCTTTGTTATTGTAAGTGTCCTTTCTATACCCAGTGTATTTTTAATATATTGTTTATTGTGTTATCTTAATGTTATATGGTAACATTCTATTTTGTTTATTCTATACAATTTATAGAAAGTACGTTCCTTTGGTAAATGTAAAAACCACGTAAACGATACAACCGATGTTTGTAATATAATAATCCATAAGCAAACTCACAATGAAAAATGTTTCAGGGCTGATCGAATTTGAAATGGAGGACCCGAACGTTCCCGGCCATGCTGTAATCAAGCTACGAAGTAAACAGTTAGTGGACGCACAAGTCAGTGAATTCGACGTGCCAGACGTGCCCCAGAAAAAGTGAAAAGCGAAAACTTTAGATAAACTGCACGATATTTTTTGCTTTGTTGTAATTTCTTGTGAGGTAGCAAATTGTCTGTAATGCTTAATAAACGCACGAGTAATGTTAAAACTTTGCAACATTTTCATCAAGATTTTAATATTTTTGTATACTCTTATATAATTCTAGTTAATTTCAGTGCTGTTGAATATAAGTTAAGATAGCTGACCGTTTTCCTCCTTCAAATTATTTCTCTATCTTATCACAACAATTTTTGTTACGAGGTGTTAGTAAAATTCATGGAGCTGGGAATTAAATATGCTTATTCTGTTTCCGATTGTTTTATTTTCCTTAGTAGATACAGATTATATATGCATTTTTTGGTTTTTATATACAATTAATGTGTATTATTTGGCTTGCCTAGGAATTATAAATGGGTCTTTAGCGGCACTACCAAGTAATGTTTCAAACACTAATACAATTGTGGGACCTGGTGGAACAATAATACATTCATTGTTTTAAGAATAAACAATGTTAAATATGTAATTGATTAAGCACTTAATTTTTCATATGTGTATATGAACTTAAAATTCTCTCTTATAAATTATTATCAGTAACTTTCATAATTGTAAGAAGACACTGGTAATTGATATACATTAAACTTCCACAGTCAGTGAGGACTTTAATTTAGACACTCTTTGCCTTTTCCAATATGGCTGCCTTTTCCCTTTATATCAATTATTAATTGTTACAACTGGTATGTACAATATACAACTCATAAATAATCTTTTTTGTTGTATTATACATATAAAAATAGAACGCTTATGATTTATAGTACAATATGAATACAATAAATATGTTACTATGTATTATATCGTTTTTCACTCTATTTACATCTTAAACCGATCTTTTTATGAACAATTCATACCTCGAACACATAAAGCAATGCCTGTGTTTTTTTTTATTTTTATTATTTTTTTTCTTTTAATTGTTTCAACAAAGTAAATATATTGAAAAAATATGTAAAACCTTACATACGAAATCCATATAGAGAGCTTTACTTACTCAAATAGTTGTTACAAAAAATTATAAAAAATTTAAAAAAGGACAAAAAGAAATGAAAGAGAAGTACTGTGTACTTCTAGGTGTACGTAGTAGGATTCGAAAGAAACATTCGTCTTTGTACCGAGTACAAAGAGGGTAAGTGCTATCAATTTATATTAATTTTAATAAATTAAACATATCTCTGACAAAATACGCTAAATTAAAGTTTAATCTCATATAACGTATGACGCAAAAAAAAGTAGCAATATAAATAAGTCGGGTTTTTATTGATTCCATATTTTAATTCTTCAGTTTCATTATATAAAACTAAGTTAATAGAACCAAGTTCAATATCGAAAATAAATGTCTTGATCAACACACCAAGGCATAGAGACTGGCTAATGTAGCATATGACTTATGAGGACTACTGTCGTAAGCGATTTTTTTATTCGAATACGATAAAATAACTTCACTATATGTAATAACAATAACATTGCTGTCCAATAAATAAAACGGCGACCATCTAAACATCTATAATAACATATTATTAATCGCCATTGCCATACTATTTAGGAAATCTCTAATTAACTGCATGCACTGTGGCTGAATCCGATACGTGACAAACTAAACAAGTTACTGCAATGAGTTTACTATCATTATTTGTACGATGATAACTGTCTATTCGGATACAACTACCATTTCGTTTGAATATTGGATGTGGACTGACTGTTCCGAGAATGCGAAATGCGCATACAACTGTCGTGTTAATGATATAGCTTGCTCTGTTTTTAGATTAAGGATGGAATATTAAAATATAAATCGTAAAAAAATATGTAAACATCAGATTACATGCTTATCGCTTGAAGAATCTGAAATAAGTAAACATTTTATAAATAAATATTTGCCAACGTTGTGTCATAGAATGTACCGTAGAGGGAAACTAATTTTAACAACATAATTTAAAAATCGAAGATAGTGTCAGCCGCGTATTGTGCTCAGCATTATATTCATGTACATTCAATTCAACTATAATATGAAAATAGATGAAAGATACGCGATACATTATCAGAGATTATCTCAAGCCGTGCGATAATGCTAAAAGTGATATTTGTGTGTTACAATAAGTGATATATATACACGTACACAAATCACACGTAAGATTGAGTCGGGTCCGTGAAATATACAATTATAAAAAAAGTATTTTTATTGTTGTATTATCGTATATCGCTGTGTAAAATGTGTCAAGTTACCATATCGATATGTTGAAAATAGAATCGAACGATAGCGATGTATTCGAGTTAAAGATTCGTGTTCAATATCATCGGTTTGTGATCTAAAAACTGATTTAACAACGTGGTTCCTCACTATTTTAAGGTGATTTTGTACATGTGGAATCATGCGCATTATATTGGATAAATGATTAGTTCTAATCCAATATCTAATTATCCCTGTGATCTAAATAAGTGCTATCGAAGTGGATTTTAATTACAACAGTTAGTTTACGTTGTGTTTTAAAATGGAAAAGACAAAACATAAATCTAAGAAAGAGAAACCTATAAAGCATATCGATAAAGATAAAGCTGCCTCATTTATTACAGACATTAAAACAATTAAGGAGAATCTTAAAATTAGGGAAATATTAAGAACTGTAAAAATGAATAGCAGTATGCGAATGAAGGCCCCTAGAGGTAGTAAAGTGATGCAGAACAAAGACTTTAACGAGAATGAGGATTTTTTTGATGAGGCCACGAGCAACGAAGGATCCGAAACATCGGAACACCCAAGCGCTACGAATCCAGTTGTATTAATTAACAACAGCAATGTAGAAGAAGATGAACCTGTCCATACAGATGAAAGTTTAAATTTAAATAACTTAGAAGAAGTGATAAATGAAATCAGTAGTATAGATTTGGAGAATAGTTTAGAACCAAACCCAGATATAGGTTTATTGCATAAATCAAACAGTTTATCAGATTGTTTGCCAGATTACGTGGACACAGATACTGAAAGTATTTCGACAACACCAGTTTTACTAGATATTAATATACCTGAAAGCCCGGTAGACAATTCACACGCTAAGACGCGTGACCGTAAACTGTCACTGGACCATACATTATTATCGAGGCGCGAAGGAGGATTTTCTCAGTCTGAATTGGATCTGCATTCAATAGGGAAATCCCCATTAGAAAGGAAATCGTCATTTTTCAGGAAAAAGATGGACAGTTTCTTGAAAAATACAACAGAAATATTTAAGCGACAGTCATTTCAATCAAAGTCACAATGCCCCAAACGTAGAGAATCGATGTCGGTTTCCTTGCAATCTTTGAATGAGAAAAACTCTTATAATGGTGTATCGTATCAAGTAAGCTTAATATCGTATTATCATTAATGAATAGCGTATAAGCTTCCAGTTTAGCCTATGTCTAGTAGTCCGGTGAAACTGTAGAGGCCTTGTCAGGTTAATAGTGTAGTCAGTTCGAAAAATAAACCTATGTAACATTTTTTAAATCTAAATCTTACCTAATTTTATCCGTGTTCGTTGATAATGCTGTAGTACTACTTTTTTTTCGACCTAACTATCCATTATTGAGCTAACGGACGCTTACAGCTTCACCGTGTTTTTGGGCAAGCGCTAAAGGCACTCAGCTCATAGCAACGAGCTCAAGGGCGCACGGGCGTGCCTCGGCTTGGGGCCTTGCATGCAATATCGCGTATCGATTTAAATTATTCACGCGTACATGTATTTTCAGTCTAACAATTTGACTAGGGTTAACTAAACAAAAAAGGAAAATAGCGAAAAAATGGTTTTTGAAGGGATAGATCAAACTTACATTAATGCGTGAAGGGCGCGTTGAAGGGAAAAGCTGGTAATTGAATTTAAAAAAACCAGCCATGTATAACTCCGTTAGTAATTAATAAGTATTTTTCAATTTTAATATATAATACTTATTATCAGTCAGTTTTAAAGAATTGTTAATGCTATTAACGATGAGCCGACAATAATTACACTTATCATTATTCCTCATCAGTCAGGTCTTTAAAAGTACAAAATATTTACTTACAAAAGAGTACCAGTAAAAAATCTTATCACTACTCTTTTGTAAACAATTGTATCGCAACAGATTGTAAATATACTTTAGTTTACTACAATAAACTACAAAATTAATATTATACAATAATGATATAGCAAAAAGTATGAACATACATTATATATATAATAGATCCCGTGTGAAATCTATGCTATATATTACACACAATCGATACTATTTCTTTCAATACATTGAGCATTTTAAATGTTAATACTCAGGCACAATATCGTGTATCACTAAGTAAATAGAATAATAAAAAAAAGCCACAATCAGTACATAAATTAAAGAAGCGGTGTAATTGCGCATTGTAATAAAACAGAGTTTATAATGCGAACATCTTATGACAATGCAGATTTTTGTGCACACAACGTTAAATATTGTCGCATCAAACACACACGATTTGCAAAACCTTCACGCAAAATCATCTGATGGAGTTTTTGGCGGGATCTTGGTCTGTCATGTAGTGGCTTTTATATTTTATTCATAATCTTGTGTTATTAGACTCTATATTTTGTAATATTGGTGGTGTTTTACGTAACATAGTTCGGTTGTTATGCACAAGTGAAGTGGATGGGAAATAATACCACGGAGCATGCATTCGGAGATGCCACCAAAACTCCATGGAAAGTTCTAACAAGGAAACCACCATCTTGTTAGAACATTATAATTATCACAAGACACTTACTTGGTAAAATCTTGTTACTTGACGCTGGCTAGTGCACAAACTGTGATGGAGCCAAAAAATAAAGAAGAAGAAGAAATCATTTGATTTTGATCCAAAAGACCGTTAACGTTTCCATTTCGAGCAAATATTTTATGAATACATTATTTTAAATCCGATGTATATAAATTTTAAATACACTCGTATATATATAAATATAAAATACTAGGCGTTCATATCACGTAGGCATGTTGTGCATACATTCTTGTTAATAAACGGTTGATAGGAAAAGTTACAACACAACGATAAATAACACTTAAATTACTAACTGATAATTAGTATCTCACGACTGTACTTTTCAAGGATTACATACCAATTACTCAACCAAGTCGAGCACAGATGAAAGTTTATATTTTTCAAATTCTATTATTTCATTACATGCTTATGGGTTTATATATTTGTAAAAAGTATTATGGATAAAAAGTCCAAGGATGTTAGACTCATATAATTGCTGTTCAAAATTTACATGGATACATTTTCAAGACAATCTAGAAGATGTAAAAAACGTGTATATTATACAAAAGGCTTTTCTTCTTGTATTTATTCCTATTTATATTTATATGTAAAAAATTAGAGGTAATATTTCCTTTCCAGTAGAACTATGTAATGAAATAAAATGGAAATTAAGCAACTGAACGTTAGTCTGTCAATATATTTGAAGATCTCGATATTGTCTTCTGTCTCACTCACTTTTGTGTCAACAATTTTTAAACTTAATTTTTCACATATCCCCATAAATTTTCTAACATTTTCTTCCAAACAAACCTTGTCCTGACAATTAAAAACACTACAACAAAAACATTACACTACACACAAATAAGTGCAGCCGTTCTGAAGTGTTACGCTTGCATACGCTCGACAATTGATTGAATGCAATTTTAAAATTTAATTTAATTAATATGTAAAGGATACTGTAGAATATATTTATACCTTAATAATATGCATAGATAATAACAGTGTTAAGAGTTCTTTTTTAAACCGAAGATAATACAGTTCAGTACATTTTTTCTTGTATCTCAACTAATTTTCTTTTCGTTTCTTTGGTAGCTATTGACGAGCTTTAGGGTCAACGATAAAACAATTAGGGCAGAACTTTTTTCTACACCATCGACTAGTTCAAGCCTTTATTTATAAATAAATCTCTGTTCGTCATACTTCACGCTCCTTACGGATACTATTTACAATATCTATTTATATAACACTCAATATAGTTTTTAACAATAATTTGTACTGATTGAATGGTTAAAACCAATAGAAAATTCATCCTTTGGTCAAATGTTCGCGACTCGGGACAAAGTAACGAATTTTTTTTATATATATATATATGTATATATTCAATATTTACAGGTATGTATTATTACAAATAAGGCCTGGACTAATATGGTGCCAAGACATGAGTCTTACACCAAGAAAAAATACATTAGTCAGAATATTTTAAATTATTATTTATGTACATATAATTTTTATTTCAAGGATGATTTACAAGGTAGTGTGGGAAGTCTACAATCTGCTTTGACAACTGAACGGAGTGCTTCAAGTTTGTCTGTCAGTCAAAGCGATCGGCTGCCGCTCGACGTTCAATCTGAAGAGGATAGTCTCGTTGGAAGCCAGCCCTTCCTTGTAGTCCCTTCTAGCAGTGTACACAGTAAGCAAAACACATAGATGTATCCACTTAGTAATCTAAGTCTAGCTATAAATGTGCTAAACAAAGTGGTATGGCTATTTTTGTTGGTTAAATAAATACGTTCTGGAAATAACTTACGATAGTATCTAATAGAGAAAAATTAATAGCGACATAAAAATTTACTAATTGTAATTTATCCTAAGTTACTGCCATCAACGTACAATAGATGATGTACGATTCATTTTAGACATCGTTTTCCGGTGTCTTAAACCCGAGCAGAAGGTTCTAGAATACATCTCCAGGCGCCTTTCCGATACTCCTGACGAAATAACGGCTGTGAACTATCAGTACCCTTCCAACTGTTCAAGCAGAGCGTGTGCACGCCAACGCCCGCGTAACCACTGATCACGCCGCCGTGGTCTTGTAGTGAATTTTGCTCCAGCACACTCGCCGCGGCCTCTCTTGACAGCGGCTCAAGTCCAGGTTTGATCCTCCGGAGCGGAACCCTCGAGCCCGCTGCTCGGTACATGTAGGTACACATGTTTATATCACTAGCTCATGCATGTATGAAAAATTTAGCTAGCTTAGCTTATTCAGATTCAATAGTCGCGATGTCGCCACTTTGGCATCCTTGAGCTTGTTATCATGCAACTGGGTGCCTTAAGCACTCGTTCAAAATTTCTGTATAGCTGTAAAAGACCCTAAGAACAACAGCGTTACTTAATTGAAAAAAGTATCCGTGCGCTTCGTTATAAGCAGTGATAAAAACTTAAAAAGGAATTATAAAAGACAACTCCGCTTTGGTCCAGATAAAGCGCGTAGTATTCGTAGAACATTGAGAGTAATTTAATGGAGTCGTGAGCATTAACCGCTTATTATTTATATATATGTGTGTCGTCTGCTGATATACTGCGCTTTCTTATATTATAACAAACAGGGCTATTGTTTATTTTGTGATAATACAGATGATTAATATTTTTTCAATCATATGGCACGACTTAATTTCATTTAATTTAGTTAATTGAAAGTCTTCTATAAATAAATATATTGAAAGGGTTATTTACGTATAAATATATTAAATAATATTATATCTAACTCAAAACTTTATACAGAATTAGAAGGTAAATAATATGAATAAGTGATAATGAAATATAATATTTATTCTGTAGCTAACTATAAATATTTAAAAAAAAAGCTATGGTAAACGAGAAATTTTAAATTCTTATCCTTTCAGATATATTTTATATAGTACTAGATGACCCGGTGAACTTCGTATCACTTACATATATTTGTGTAAAATGTGGTCGAAACTAAATACAAAATTTTTATTTACATTATAAATGTAACACAGTTGAAAGCTTTCTCATGTACTATTTTTATTTCTGAAACAGAACTATTTTGTATTCCAACAAAACAGACCAAAGAGATCGAACCTCATACTGCAGCTATGAAACAGATTAATTTCCGAACGCACCTATAAATATTTGACAAAAGAATGACGATTTTTTTATTTTTAAAATGACAAAACATATCAAACGTTTTATATCTAGGAATATTTTGTATTTGAAAATTAAATTGTCGTTTTTAGTATTTTCCTATACTTATTATTTATGTTTCTCACCGTTTAAACCTTCCATGAAATTCTATAAATATTTCAAGGTCAAAATTAGCCAAATCGGTTCTGCCATTCTCGAGCTTTAGTTTTAGGTTTTAGGTTTAGTTTAGTTAGTTTTATATATATATAGGAGATATAGATTACTGCCATCGCTTATTATTTATCTATCTATCAACTCGTGTAAGCCAAATATGTGATAATTACTTGTACCTTTAGTATATAAACTCATTTTATCTCCATATTGAATCAATCCATCCACTCCATTTATATCTCTGTACCGTTCATGTTCTTTTATATCACTCGCCAGGGTGACGAACGTACAATAAATTTTTTCGTTTCTTTTTCCTAGGTACAGTGCCATTTAACGATTCATTCACGTTCGATACACATCCTGGTGTCGACGTCCATGGAATCCATTAATTTGTTCGCACGGAATTTTTTCCAACGTACCTTCAAAAAGGGATTTTCTAGAATAAATGACAAGCAGTGTCTCTCTGTTCGGGCGTGGCACGGCTTCGAATGGGACGTTTCTGTTTTATTTTTCAAAGCGCACTTTAAAAGCGCCCGTACAAAGAAACCTTATTGAATGAATTCGACCGGATACAATGTAACTAATTCTCAAAGGCGAACGCAGGACGACTATTCGGATGTTGCAATATCTATGTTGAAAACGAAATCTTTACATGGTATTAACAAGTCATTTAAGGTTTCAAGCGTGCAGAGTTGTTTTCTAAATTAATAATAACTGAAGTATAACAATATTAATAAGCCCGTTATCAAATACTACTAAAACATCCGAATTTAATAATATTGGAGCGTAGATTCATTTCAAAATCGTTTTAGAAGCTGTAGACAAAAACTGTAGGATGTGTCATTACTCCCTCGAAGATGTTGTTGCTTATTCGTATTGTTGTATCTAATTTAAATATTTCTAGTGGGGTTCGTTGGACCAGTGTGAATTTAAAATAATTGAATAACTTAGCTGTTTCCCGCGGTTTTGTCCGCGTAGACTTTAGCAAAAAAAAATATCGGTCGGTAATTATTAAAAAATGCACTGTGGCGCACGCGATTCTGGTCACTGCTTGTTTCGTTTTATATTCGCTTCGAACCTTATTTTTTATTAAATTGTTAATGTCTAAATTACTCTTTATAACATCCGTTATCTACCAATGAAAGCCCATTCAAAATTTGTTTTACCGTTTCGGCAACTATTCGGAACAAATAAACAGAAAGATATAAAATATTAAAAGTTGTTTTTTTTTGTTAATAGTACCGTACATAGCTGTTATTTTCACATTACAAACAGACAGTTCAATTTTATTTACTACAATGGGTTGTACGGGTTGTTGCGTAGCGCGTTGAGGTATAAACCCGAAACTATTAATCAAGTAATTCACTATTAAACCACGATTGTAAGATGTATATATTTGACTGAAGCACTACTGCCGTGTATATACTAATAAACTAGTTATTGTCTCTTGGTTTGTCGCGTTTCGGTAGTATTCAGCGTATATCTAGCTACCGCTGTCGCTGACGATGGATTACGCTTTAATAGTCGTTTTTCTAGCGTACCTCTGTACTTTCCGTTGGGTAGAGTGTTTTCAATTATTTTTCTTGAATCAATGGGGGTCAATATAATATTATCGTTGATATATAAAAAAATCATACATATGTTTACTTCCGTTTATGTTTTATTTGTCCTTTGAAATGTATCGTTTTTTTTCTTTTCATATTTGGAGACAGATAAAAGATTTTTTCAACAACAGACCCGATGTTAAGTGAGTGTGTAAATATGAAATTGCGCTAAGCCTAGAGACACCTGTACCTTTAACACAGTTTTTGGAACATCGACAGATTCTTTATGATAGATATTCTAATGAATAGACACACTATACGATACGCTTTAGATATATTACAACGTTTTATTTCTATTATATATATACATAATTTTATCCTATTATATGTATATGTTTAAAATTATTGTATGAAATTATATAACTAATCCTTACCAAGTAACTGATAACTAAATGTAATATATAACTCAAAGGAAAATATTTCCGCAGGTCTGAACGAGGCGTGTGCCCAAGAGGCGCTTTTGAATAGAGCTATATCAATGAACTCCGGTCTTGACTCTGCTCACGGACAGGGAAAACGCAAAGCTTCCAAATCAAACAGGTATCTACCGTTAATATATTCATTTTACCTATTTTATAGATGTAAATATAGAAAAACTAGCAGGACCGGCGGACGTTGTCCTGCCCTGATAATAAAAAAATATATACTTATGTGCATGAAACGCTTAAGGCGGCTTGAATTTTTCCAACTCTTTCAGCAAAACATGACAAATTATATATCTAAACTTTTCCCGGGAATTACTCTATTTATTGGTGAAGTCCGCGTTACGATTCGTTCCGTAGTTTTTGAGTTTATCGCGAACATCTAGACAGACAGACAGACGCGGCGGACGACTTTTTTTTATAATATGTAATGATGATGATATATTGTAATTACGATATCGTCGAATGGTTAAGATTAATGTAATATTGATCCGAATGCCGTTGAAACTCAAGGGAAGGTGTATGAAACTATAATAAGACCAATCGTGTTATATGGATCCGAACGCTGGACTACGAAAGAGACGGATGAGAAAAGATTACAATGTAGCTCAGATGCGAATGTTAAGATAGATGTATGGTATTAAAGAGAATGAAGAAGTTGAAAGCCTATTATGAGAAGAGATGAAAGTTATGTAACGAGAAAAGTTTTGAATATGAAAGTGGATGGAAATAGGAGTATAAGAAGACCGAAAATGGTATAGATGGATTGTGTGAAAAATGTGTACAAAACGCGTGAATATTGAGATCGATATCTGATAGGGCAGAGTGGAAGAAGAAAACATGTTGTGCCGACCCTACTTAGGTGGGAGAAGGGTAAGATGATGATGTTCTAATGTCCGTAGATTCACGAACGATCCTTTTTAATATTATATAGGTTTTTGCGTTTGGCCACAAACTCAATTAATGTTAAATGACGATATAGTCGATTCATATAGTAAACATGCAATGACTAGACGGACTGGCTCCCAAGTGCAACTACCGTAATACACCAAAAGGTGCTTGACGATATATTTTCAACTTGTGGGTGGTAGGTAGCCAGGTGAATTTAGAAAACGACATACGACCGTACTATGGTTTTAACACGATGCTTACCTTAATTGCAAACTTCGGTTGAATCGTAACGATTTGAAGCTACGTCGATCGACATGGTTAATAACATGTAATACATTGTAATAAAAGCAAATATGAAATGTTTAAATCCGTTTCCTGTTCCCTCGGCAAGTATCTCTCAATAATGGGATTTTTTAATCAAGCGGCAATATCAAACATTCCGAATTCAGCGACTCCATATTTATTATGATGTTGGTAACAATAATTATAACTGATCATATAAGTAGTAAGAAAATAATTGAGACACAGGTTCTCGGCGTGTTGTGGTAGTGAACCCTACTGCTGGAATGATAGGTCGCAATTTCGATCCAAAGACATGACGTTCTTTTATAAGATGAGCACGTATAATAATTATCTGAATAAGAATGTGTCTCTTAGGTTTTAAGATACCATATTACAAGTTATACTTAGTTTGGAGTTAAATTACCTAGTGTAAAGTTGTGTCTTGGTATTTATTTATTGCATTATATAAGGATATTTTGAATATATTTTTTTATATTTTCCCTTTAAATATACCTGCAATCCTTAATATTCCCTTTTTATAGTAATATGGTAAAGTGACTGTACAGTGTCTGATTATAGATACAGTACAAAGGCCTCAAAGGCCGGCAACGCATCTGTGATACCTCTGGTGTCGCAGGTGTCCATGGGCGGCAGGTGATTACTTACCATCAGGTAACGCGTCTGTTCGTTTGTCTCCAATCACATACAAAAAAAAGTACAATTAAAATACAATGGCGAATACCTACCGAAAAAGCGGCAATCTATATTTGGTCGTTATTGTCGTGTCGGCTTTTATGGCTGTCGGTTGTTGGCTATACACTAATTGATACCGAGCTCGACATGTTAAAAGTTTCACTGTGATAAATTTATCATATTGTGAGTGGTAGCCACGAACTAAACAAATACCGATCTCTAACATTCGGCTGGGGCATTGGCATTACACCGAATAATTCTAGAACGCGACATGCCGATAACGAACATTTTCAGTGTGGTCGACGCTCAGTCGGATAAAGCTGTCACTTTTTACAACCCAGCAATCAAGGAAACGGCAAAATATGTCCATATTTTCAGTAAGATGTCATATAGGCTAATGGTCGTCCCGTGGTCGAAATTCGGCCATAACAAGGGGTACCTAGTTTTGTTTACGCGTGTTAATTACTGTATTATCTGTATTCGCATTACTTTTTTCCCCAAATGGTAAAAACTCTATTGAGTATTATAGACGTGAGTACCCGCGAAGTATGACTAATAGAGACTATTAAAGGCTTCGACTCTCCGATGGTATTAATAAACATGACTATATGAAAACTGAAAACTGAAGTGAAAACTTCTTTATAAAAAGTATAACAAAAAGCCAATCCCACGCGGTGTTCCCAGGCGGTCATCCATCCAAGTACTAACGCCGCCCGACGTTACTTAGCTTCGGTAATTGGGCGAGAACCGGCGTACTCGACACTCTACCGAACACCGTGTTTTTACTCCCATCACATTACTTCACACAAAAAGGTTGCGGATCAGAATTTCGAAACCCTCCCTATAGAAGGCGAAGTTTTACTTTAAAAAGTAACTATTTGTAAATTTGTTTATTGAATGCTCATCAGTAGGTAATAAATATAAAAAATAAAATACGTTGACAAGCAAATGAGAAAAAGGTACTTATTACCTATGTTACCTACATAAATATAACAATATAATACATAACGCAAACCAAACTGCTACTTCAGCTATTATGAACGTTCCCGTGTGAATAATTGTGTAAAGTGCTGACCATAGGAAATAATGTATCGTGGGACAATCGAACGTTAAAAAAGCAATTATTACTTGCTCAATCGCCGGAGCACATAGGTTAATTATTTAGGTTTAATTTAAATATAAGTAATATGTAAGAAATTAGTATTATAAGTAAAGATTTTAAAGGACAAAAATAGGTTTTTTTTAAACTTCCTACTGACGGCCAACTACGTAATTTACTGAACTATATCTTCGTCTATATATATATATATATATATATAAACTCTAAACTTAAATTTCCGTCTCTGAAATACATTTACAACCTTATTTAAAGCAAACAGTCTGGTTTTGAAATGCTCAACAACTTACATACAGTTTCTTTATTTGTCAAATACCAAACATCCTGATGCGGAAATTGCAACGAACCACAAACGAATACTAGAAATCGGGTTCGAGAACGTTCCACGAAGTAATATGGATTTAAAAAGCAACCCCTCTTATTCGTGAATTGTTACATATATTCTATATAAAATGTACAATCCCGTATCGAAGAGTTGCCCCGTAGTGTGGATTACTCTAAAATTTCAAGCGTTCGCGTGTCAGATTTGAAAGATTCGGTGAAACATAATAGAGAAACCAAATTACTTGACTCAGCAATTAAGCGCATTTCTTAAACTGCTAGAAAACTTAACATGTATGATTTTAAGGTCAGACGAATTTTTACAGCGATAATATAAACAAAATTTTATCATAGACAACTACAGTAGGAGTTTTTAAGTAAAACAAAAAAAATAAGAAAAAGAAATCTAGTGTATACTTATGTACACGCGTTAGAAGTTATACTTCTTTTGGCGTAACAAGATAAAAATCTTTTCAAAATATTTATCTTTCACCTTATTCTACGTTTGTAGAAAAAACGACACTAACAATAGAAAAAAGGTATATAATACATACATACTCTTTTTAAATAAAATGTTGTCTGTAGCTAACTTCAGGGTGTTGGCTTTTCGTGACGGTGTGCGCGCGCATCGTTAAAAATGACTCAACATTTTTCCGTAACGCGGCAAAAGAAGTATGACTTCAAAACTAAAACAGACTTAAAAATCTATTCTAAAAAAGTGCCAGAAAAGGCCTTTTTCTATAGTTTTGTGCCTACATAATCTTAAATTGTCATAAACCTACCAATATCTTAATTACTATATATTTTCGTTTCGATTTTGAGAAGTGTTTCGATGTATCTTCGGAATTCAAGTCCAATGCTAATGAATTAAAATGGGATCCACCTGAAAGTATCCCCTTTCCGATATAAAAATAATTTTTCCAAATCGGTTTAAATATAACGAAGTTCTGAGGTAACAAACATTACAACAAAAATACAACCGAATTAAGAAACTCATCTTTTCTGAAGACATCATCAAAAATCATCAATTTGTCGCGATCGCTTTCTAGAACATTTCAGAAATATCTATTTCTATTACTAGCTGCTTTGTTGTGCATTAAATACAGTTTTAATTATGAAAAAAAAATGCGTAAGGATCAGTAGAATAAATAAAAGCTTTATTAACCTAGTAACCATTTACTGACTAATTCCTCATCAAATAGCCTTAGCGGATAGGGACATTCAATATTTTAAGTCGTGGTGCTCCAGAATCAATTAATCCGATGTCCACAGGTTCGAACCCCGGCATGTAGCAACGAATTTTTCGGAATTCGCGTATATTCACTAATTTACATTGGTAACACTATCGGCTGGCGGTGAAAATAAAACATCAAATCAACTCAAATCAAAAATACTTTATTCAATTTAGGCCCTAAGAAGGCGCTTATGAACGTCAAAACTACCATCGGTTCGGAATACATCCCAGTCATCGAGAAGAACCGGCAAGAAACTCGATCGGGTTTATCTTTTTAACATATACTCGTGAGGAAACTTGAACCTGAGAAATGTTCTTGTAGTAGTACCACAGTATATGGGAAAAATATAGAACTGTGGATTTCCCAGTGTTTGAAATCGTCAATACACTGTGGGCTGGCGTGTTGATTATGCCCTATACCTTCCTTTGGGGAGAGGCCTATGACCCTGCAGTGGGACTCTTGCAGGGTGATGATGATACTCTTTTGGGGTTTTCAGAATCTCTCAGCACATAGAAGTTTCATATATAGTTTATATTTTTCTGACATGTGCTTTGCGCTCTGTGATAACGACTCTTAAAACACCCGAATATAATTAATTAATCAGATTAATTCATATTTCCTAAGGCCTAATGTCAACGGCCATACGTTACTATTATAGGATAATCAGTAGGTGGTGTTCAACTTATCTCTAGGTATATAATACGGTTGCAAGTTATGCAGCGGGCAGAATGTAGCGAGCACGAGTTACGTCATTCCGCTAGCGCTACCTATAGATAATGCATGCGAACAAATACTATGAGTTTTGTTGTAGTAATTATTTCATGTTACAATAATAAAAAAAAAAAAGTACTTGTTCCAGCCATTTATAATTACTGTAATTCATGTTCGTTATCTACAAATAAAGTATCAATTTACTTGATTGTCTACCTGCGATGGACTTATAACGTGATAGTTAAAATCATCCGGTTGCATCGAAAAGTTTGTACAAAACAAAACTAATATTATAACTTCATGAAACTTATGCGAAATCATAGATTCTATATTTGTCGATACCATGAATTGACTTTCAAATGAGTGAGGAGAGTTTGATATGCATGACCTAAAGTTTTGTGGTATATCAGTAGTCGAGTGCAGCTCTCTAGCGTCCTCGCTGTTTGAATATAGCGGATATTTTTTATTAGATACCGTGAAACTGATTCTATGAAACGGAAGCTCAAACGATAGATAACGTTGAATTTCATGTTGCGAATGAATTGAACTTATCATGGCTGCCTTTTCACCTCACAAATTCAATTCACAGACTCAAGTAGCCTCTTTTCAGAAATGTATACGTTTCTATTTACCTGTTTCTATGAGCTTAATAAAATAATTACACTGTACATAATAGCTCTAACATTGTTATTAAAACTATAGTATATACCAGCAGGCTCAGCAGATGTTGTCCTGCCCTGATAATAAAAAAATATATACTTATGTGTATGAAACGCTTTAGGCGGCTTGATTTTTTCCGATCCTTTCAATAATTATAGCTTAACAAATTATATACCTAAACCTTGAATTACTCTATCTATTGGTGAGGACCGCATTGCAATCCGTTCAATCGTTTTTGAGTTTATCGCGAACATAAAGACAGACGCATATGGACAACTTTGTTTTATAATGTGTAGTGATTACACCACTATTATATTAACAAATATATAGTTCGACAACTATTTTGATTAAAAATATTTTAAGGCACAAAAGGGAACTAAGTAAGCTGTAATAGTTTTCTCCTGAATAGTTATTTTTCCCATCTGATCTAGAAAGGTAGGTAATGTTTTTTGAGAATAATTATATATCATCATCTTCAGCCTGTAAAAGACCCACTGCAGGGTCAGAGGCTTCTTTTCGAAGAAGCGAATAGGTATAATCACTACACCAGCCCACGATGTATTAGCGATTTCAAAATCACAGAAATACGTAATTCTATATTTTCTCACATACGGTAGTACTACAAGAACATTGCTCATGTTCAGGTATCACTACAAAGTTTAGCTTCACCGTCAGTCGAATATGTTGCCAACTTAAATTAATGAACGGACGCGTATCACGAGCTTCGAACCTGTGGACATCGGACTGATATTTCACTGATCAAACCACTCAACCACCACGACTTTCTCTATGACTAGTATGTATGTACAATGTATATATTTATTTCTCTAGCACGTTATATAACACAAACGGCTAGAAGGATTATTACATGGACGTTAAATTCATTTTAATTGTGAATGTTATGTAGAGATGAAAAAATATGAAGGGAAGTTTCTCCGACTAAAATTCAATATTGCAAAAAATAGCAGATGCGACCATCTTTGGTCGGCGCGGCGGTATTGTCTGCAACACATGCAATAACTATTAAAAGATTCTGATCATGCTTCTCCTATGAATGTTTGGAAATTCATAAATGAGCTAAAAAGAACTAGAGCGTTGGGATAGCCTTATTAGGAGTAGGGCAAACTATTTTTACCTTCGGTGCATTAATCATATACCTGATTAAATCCTATTGAAAGAAAAAGTACTACTGTTGATATTGTTCGCGTATTTATTACATAAATGTGACCACCACATTTTTCTTATTTGATTAAAAACTTTAAATATGCGGTCTTAGAGGTACACAGAAGGACATAGACTGCCTTTTATAAAGAAAACTAGCGGCCCTCTCCGGCTTCGCACGGGTATAAAATATATAGCATATGTCATTCACTGAAAAAATGATTAAAATCGATCTAGTAGTTTTGATTTATTCATTACTGCCCGTGGCCCGCACTCGTTAAATTTGAAGTAACCTCAAAAATGACAGTATTTCTCCATTATTTAATTTATGTTATTATACATATAAACCTTCCTCTTCAATCACTCTACCTATTAAAAAAACCGCATCAAAATCAGTTGCGTAGTTTTAAAGATTTAAGCATACATAGGATATAGGGGTAGAGAAAGTGACTTTGTTTTATACTATGTAGTGATATGTACTGTTTTCGAGGGATAGATGTAATTTAAATTATCGCAAGCGAGACCGCGAGCATAAGCTACTTACTCATAAATACAATTGCAAGATACAATCACTCGTTCTTTATTTCCAGAGTGACGTGGGTTGCGAGTGAAGGCTTAACTAACTACTTCAGACGGGTTATTCAAGACGAGAAAAGCAAAAATATACAAGTATGTCACTCTTACCAGGACTTTTCCAGAATACCTGAAGATAACGTATACGGGCAAAAAAGTGATTCTAAAGGCAGACGTTTGTCGTATCAACGAGCGGTCTCTGGTGAAGATCCAGTTACTTCGCCGAGGTATCAAGATCTAAGTTTAAGGAGAAAACAACTCATCCCGGAAAATTCTGAGGTAACTACCCACCACTTTTAATTATTTTTATCTAAGCCCTATCTACAATGTTATTGCGCTATATATAATCGTGTGCCTATAATAAAAAAAAAATACTATCACTTGGACTGATCCATTGCAATGTCAGCCTATAAGTGTCTCGGTATCTGAATTTACACTCTTTGATCCCGAAACGCGACAAACTAAATGAGAATCAGTGAAATCGGTTAATTATCATGAGCGTTAAAGTGGTAATTCATTCGGGTCCTGGTACCCAACTTTCAATACTATCCTATCACATATAACCTAAAAAAGTAACGGATCTATAAGCTAGTACGGTTTGTAGTTCCAAATTCATACACCTCAATACTGGAACATACATTCTTCGATAGATACATATCTACACACTTCCTCGATTTCAGATAATTTCTTGAAGTATTGCTGTTTTGACTGATCTTTTTAATCGGTAAATTGTGACTAGCCGAATAGTTTTCTTTAGTCTTTTGACGTCAAATCGAAGTTGGTTTATACTGTAATCGCGTGATGCACGCACATTATCCGTCAGAACTTTCGAATCTTTTATTACAACCGCGCACCATATTAGTTCTACAAGGCGTTACTTATATACGTTATTTAGCCCGTATTTATATCTAAGCTTGGTTTTTTTTTTCTTAATATTACAACATTATAATAATCACTTCCGAGAGTTGTATATTTTATTTTTGTTACGAATTTATACTATTCATGTGAAATATTATTTATAAATTATGTTGTGTCTCTATAGATCTTTTTAGAGTAAAATAAACTTATTTAAACTACTCAAAGATAGATAAGATAGTATAGGTGCAAGCAAGGTAAAATCAACCTCGGGCAAATGGGGGATGATGGGCGGAGGGAAGTTTTAATGCGCAGGTGCCCTGCGCACTACTCGGGGATAGGGGTGAACATATAAAAGGCCAGGATTTCGGTATCGGGACGTCGTCAGCTCTCGCGATCGTCTCAGCCTACGTCTTTGATACGCCATCGTGCGGATATCATACGGGATTTGATTATTTTTGAACAAGTATAAGTTTTCATTTTCGTGATTATAAAAATATAATTTACCTTCAATAATATCCTTTTTTAAATAATTTTTGACTTTCCATACTCGATTTGAATAGTTTAAAATGTAGTTTATAACTTTTTCGCGTATCCGAAATCTTCAGTTGGAGCGAGGTGCAGCGCAGCGTCAACTTTCTGTAAGTTTACTTTGAACTGTTGATTTTCCGCAAGTTTCAGTTATGTTATGAGTTAGTTTAATTCTTATATATTTTTGTATTATTTTATGATATTATCTTAATTACGTTTTTTATGATTTCGTTTAAATATATCAAAATAAATAATCAAGAACGTTATTTTCTATGTTAAACATATTGTAATATTTTCTTCTTCAAGGGGATAATTTAATTATAGTTGTATCAAAGAGTGCGATTTTTTACCGTGGCTTATGGGAAAGATTTATAATTTCTTGTATTCTTAATACTTAAAGTGTTATTTAATGACGTATAAAATGTATTTCATCTTGAATACGTCATTGTCTTATGATATTAACATTGTTACTACATGTATTTTTTGAAAACTTATCGTAGTCGAGTTTTTAATTAAACGTACAACACTTTAATTATTTTTTTGTATCGTATATATTTTTTTTTCATTGAAAGTCGTTTCCTTTTCTTTCTTTTGTTTTTGTAATTTTTATTTTACGCCGTTTTATAAATCTGCTTGAATATATAAAAATATGATGAAATAAAGAAATATTGTATTCCTAACTTGGTTTTTCACTTTCATAATTAATTTACAAGATATTTTTGCGTCATATTTATCTCATTAATTATCCCCATAAACGGAAATTATTTTTGAGTAAAAAAAAGTGTTTTATACGTACTATATATTTTAAATACGTAATTTAAAAGTAATGAGAAAGTTAGAAAATATCTCACTTTTTTGCCGAGCTGCGATAAAAGAATAACGAATTAATTTGCGTCGTCACTTTACAGTTTAAGCGAATCGTGAATTTCAAATTTAAGCTAATACTTTTATTCTGTTAGTATACTGTTAAAGTCGCATTTCTAAGTAAAAAATCGGTAAAATATAAAAAATGTGCATTTTTTCTCTCTCCGAAACTACTATTATTATATCAAAGAGCTAAAATGTATTGTTTTCAAATTATTACATTTCACATAAAACAACAAACATTTTCCAATCGATCATCAGCCGATACAATTTCATGAGATATAAAAATAACATAATATTTTTTTTTAATCTTTATTTGTGATTATGCGTATTTAAAAATATCGGTCAGATATTTTAGTGCGTAATATTGAAAACGTATTTACCTTCTAATACGCCACGACAACTAATTGGTTATTAAAATTTCGAGCAAGTTTGGCTAAGGTGCAGGATTTTCTCGCAACAAAATTAAATTTCTAATTATGTTCGCTCATCGAACATAATTTCATTTTCCCTTAAAAATCTCTTATAAAACTAACTTATCGAGCATCAGCTCAGTTTAATGTGTTTTTATTTTAAAAAAATGTCACTAAAGAATATTAATGAAAACCTTATAGAAATGTATATTTCAGACTAATGGCCGACTTTTCAATATATAAATAGTATACACAGAAACTCGAATATAAAAAAGAGTATATTTAGACATATAGAATGCATTTTTTCAACTGGTAATAAATATTTATGATGTGTATTTTTAAAAGCAACATAAATCCATTTCTCGTTTAAAGACATCCGTTTGGCGATAAAAATATATTTAAAATAAAACCCTGATTTGCTTTAGACAAATCGAATAATTAAAAAAAAAAAACATATAATTGTTTCAATTAAACATTTGAAGCATTCGATAATTTGACATCCGACGCTGATTTGTTTTTCATTCTCAATTCTTCAAACTCGTGAAGTCCTTTGAAAACCTTCAGAAATTTCCAGAGCGGCATTTTATGTCATAAAGCACAGATGCATTTTTTTTAATCAATGAAAAGAATTGAAAGAAACATCAGTTCATTCCGTCTTAAACGCGGTAGTTTTTCCAGAAATGATCTAAGTTTTATGAGTGAAGTAAAAATATCGCCAAATAGAGAAAACTATTTTTCAACATCATTTTTCTTCTAAAAGTGAACATTTCATAGCTTCGGGAAATTGGCGCCTCATTTTTCGCGTAACGATTTGAAAATTCGTAGAGAGTTTGCCCATCGATTGTCAATTATTCCTCACCTTTCAATTTTTTTTACCACCTCTATAAATAAGTTATGAAAGATTTAAATTGCGTGGGCTTCTTTTGCCCACGTTTGTCCATCTTGTACTTGTTTGTAAGGTCAAATTCTAAGGGGTAAAAATTGACGGAAAAGAAAAAGTGAGGGGTCGAAAATTCGTTTTTTTTTAACGATTTCCCACCCACAGAAATATTTTAAGAATAATATGACGTTCTGTCCTTTAGCAAAAATCGAAAAGTTTTTGCCAACTATACAATTAATTTTGGAAAACTGGGACATAATAAGATTAATCCCTATATAGAAAGACATCCTTTCGATTGCCCATCATTATTTTCGATTGCCGGTGGGCTAACTAACTGTGGCTAACTAAGGGTGTTAGTTACACAGATATTTTAAGATGAATATGACGTTTTATACTATACAGACACCGTCATATTCCTCTTAAAATATTTCTGTAACTAATGGTGGGCAATTGAAAAAAAACGATGAAATCTCAACCCTCCACTTTTTCTTTTCCCCCAATTTTTACCCCTTACAATTTGACTTTTCAAAAAAACAAACATGAACAAACGTAGGCAAATTAAGTATATGCAAATGCATCATTTCAAAATTCTCGACCCCACAAATTTCCTTTTCCCCCATTTTCACCCTTTAGAATAATGACTTTTCTAAAAAGTAAAAGATGACCAAACGTGGGTGGATAAAATAGATTCAAATGCATAATTCCAAAATTCTCAACCCTCTCAATTTTTCCTTTCCCCCTATTTTGACCCCTTTGAAATTGACTTTTCAAAAAAGAAAAAGATGAGCAAACATGGGCAAATGAAGTAGATGCAAATGCATCATTTCAAAATTCTCGACCCCTCACATTTCCCTTTCTCCCCAATTTTTACTCCTTAAAATTTGACTTAAAAAAAATAAAAATGGGCAAACGTGAGCATAAATATAGATTCAAATGCATAATTCCAATATCCTTGATCCCTCAAATTTTCTTTTCCCCCATTTTCACCCTTTAGAAATTAACTTTTCAAAAAAGTAAAAGATGAGCAAATGTAGATAAATGAATGTAGATCCAAATGCACCAAAAATTTCAAAATTCTCGACCCTCACCTTTTTCTTTCTCCCTAAAATTTGACTTAAAAAAAAGATGGGCAAACATGAGCAAAAAATATATATAGATTCAAATGTATCATTTCAAAATTTTCGATTCCTCAATTTTTCTTTCTCCCCCGTTTTTCGCCCTTTACAAATTTACTTATTAAGAAAGCAGAACATGGGCAAACGACATACTTCGAGAATCCCCCTTGACATTTTCAATTTTTTTAAGTTTTTTCGGACGATGGCTCACGCAATTTAAATCTTTCATTTTTTTTTTGTACAGGTGGGCAAATATGGGGAATCAATGGGCAAACTCTCTACGAATTTTCAAGTCGTTACGCGGAAAATTGGGGACCAACTTTTCGGAGCTTATTTTCATAGATTTAAATATCTCAAATATTTTGCATTTTTTTTAAGTAAATTTAAAAACCATTTTTTTATAAAAGGAGGTCAGGTTTGAACGTGATTGATTTGACATGGAACGCCCCATATAAAACATGTATTAGATGTAGTTAAATATAAAAGCATTGTGTTATCTGAATTATTAACGTAGTCGGGTATCAAAAGCGACAAAGAGCTGTTATTTAAATTACAAGGCTCCTTAATGCGTTATTTTTATTGCATCAAAGAACTTTGAGTATCGTCAAATGCATTTTGTATTTACAAATCCTTGTATTGTAAGTATGCGGAAATTAAAAACGTATTCATAACAATTGAGGGCTAGTCTAATATTTCGTAGTAGTGTTCTGAGATTTTGCATCGATCGACGTGTGTATGAATTCAAAAACAATTTTGAATTTTCGTTAAAGAAAAGCTTCGTGACAAAAACGCAGCAGTTGAATTTTCTAGTTTGTCTAGTTATCTGCCTTCCTAAAGTTTAAAATTAACTGTACATGAAGTCTATCTTTTTTCCTAGACTTAACGGGATCTTTAGCTGATCTTATGTCTCGAAATGATGCCAATATAATCGATTTAAAAGACTTAATAATATAATAAGTTTATGATTAAGTGATGTTACCAAAGTTTAAGCGCTTGAGCGCTGAAACCTAATCTTATCGAACTTAAAAATATGGATAGTTTGAAACACATTACTTCGTTTCATAAATTCGTCAGTTTGTCGATTAAAATAGCGCTTCTGTGTCTTGAAAGGTCGCTCAGGTGACCTTTGATCCTTTGTTCTCGTATAAAATATGGCAAAGGTTCACTTGTACCCGGTAGAACTAGTTCATTAATATGAAACACTACTACTCCGTTCTGAAATCGTTGTCGTGTTACAACCTCATCCATACACACTGACAATTTACTTTTAGTTGCGTAGTCCAGTTTTGAAGCAACGAAAGCGTTTAATCTGTATTAATAAACCTTAAGTTTAATTTGTATTTTTTGTTTCAAACTATGTGATAGTTGTAAATGATATCAATCACGAATATGACGTTAAAAAAATCAGATGTCTGTCTGTTTTTATGTCCATATTTAACTATGGTACGGCTTGATCGATTTTGCTCAAGTATATGGGGCATTCCACGCCACATGGACTGCTTTTGACCACGGCCGCTTTTGTTTTTACTGAAAGTATTTCATACTTTCCTTCCATACAAACACTTTACTCTCGGGATTTTTTTAAATTTTGTACCCGATCAAAATAAAACATGAATTAAAAAAAAATGGTTCTTTCTTTTTGAAATAGCTACTATAACTTTTTCAAAATTCTACTTATATGGTTGGTGTTTTGTTTCAAAATGTACTTTTTACCAAAAAATACAAAATATTTAATCTACCTTCAACGTAATATTTTTGATTTTTTTTTTTATTATATTAAAATTTTACTTTTCTCCAAATATTCTAATTTTCAGAGTGATGTGATTTCGTGTTTTTTTTTTAAATTGATAAACAAAAATCTTTTGTCGCCTAGTCTTATTTCTCATAACACCATTCCGAAACTTTTTGAGATTCCTTAGAAAACTATTAAACTTAAAAAATGTAATTAATTTTACTAAAACGAAAAAAAAAAAATTTTTTTTCGAAAATTTGAAGTAATAAAGAAAAAAGGAACTACTAGCAAAAATAACAAATTATATTTGCTTTGTTTATTAATATAGTTTTTGAAAAGAGAAATACAAAAAATATTTAAAGTTTCTTTCTATTATTTATAAAAAAATCTGTTTGTCTGACGAGTGCCAGGTTGTCAGTTAGCGGAATCATTTGTCAACGTTCAAGCGTACTGTGGACTAAACATTTTCGATTCCTTCAAATTTGTATGAATAATTAACAGAATAATGATTCTATAAAGTTGTATATTAGTAACTTCATGCTGAAATCGTATGTGGCTATAAGTAAAGTTCTATATATAATTAGCAAATGCCCACAGCTTTGCTTTTTATTGCGGTAATTATGTTTGGCTTAAATGTTAAAATATGGGCATATTCTAAAAATATAACTGATTAGCTTTTGCTTGCGGCTTCGTTCGCGTTAATGTAAACTGGAGTAATAACTCGGAAATAGAACTTATTTCTGGATAAAGAGTACCCTATATTTTTTTTTGTATCGCTGACTACGTGTATGCAAAATTTAATGACGGTCAGTTAAGTAGTGTAGGCGTGAAAGCGTAACAAACAAATATACATTCGTGTTCATAATGTTAAATACGACAATTTTAATATACTATACAAAATTGAAGTTAAATTAGTTGAGATTAAATAAAATGTTGATTTCTCTAAATTACCATTTTACGACTTCACCGATTCCTAATTAATATCGGACAATTAATTTCACATTAGCACAATACGCTTCCTGTTTATAAAACCTCATCAAAATCGGCTCATATCAAATAAAAGTTCTTTTTTTAATAATTCCGTTACGATTATTAAAGATATTATTAGCGCTTGTATTTATAACTTATCTATTTCGAGATGACGTATACTACTCGAGTTTAAAAGGTTTTGAAAATCGGTTGAAAATTAAATAAAGATAATTTTTTTTACAAAATTATAATGCTAATGACAAATTTTATAACGTATTAATTTCTGAATAGCGTATAGTATCCATGTGCGAAACTTCATCACAAATCTGTCCAGAATTAAATAAAATAATTATTAGAACTATTTTCGGTTATCAAAAATATTTTTGATAATTCTTGTACCTTTCTCCGTTTTTTTTTTTAAGTTTTTACCCAACCAAAAATATTTATATATTTAGAAAAAGTTTTTTTTATTACCAAAAAAAAATGGATTTATTTTTAAAGAAATTCAACCATTTTATTCAAGTATTCGTCGTCATTTTTTGTTTTATTTTAAGAAAATATCAAACATTTCTCGATGATTACCAAGTTTATTTTTGTATTATATTAAATTTTGACATTTTCTGCAAATACACATTTTTTGTCAGTGTTGATTTTTTGTTGTCGATTAAAAATATTGTTTTTCTTCCCGAGGCTTATGCGAATAACACCGTTCTGAAAATTTTTGAGAATCCTTAGAGAACAATTAGGCTTAAGAAAAAAATAAATAAAAATAAAAATTTGAAATATTATTCAAAGGAAAAAAAAAATGTAGAATATATTAAAATTGTAGTATTTAATATTATCAATACGAATGTATATTTGTTTGTTAAGTTTTCACGCCTAAACTACTTAAATGACCGTCATTAAATTTTGCATACACGTAGTCAGCGATACAAAAAAAGATATAGGGTACTCTTTATCCAGAAATAAGTTCTATTTCCGAGTTATAACTCCAGTTTACATTAATGCGAACGAAGCCGCAAGCAAAAGCTAATCAGTTATATTTTTAGAATATGCCCATATTTTAAAATTTAAGTCAAACATAATTACTGCAATAAAAAGCTAAGCTGTGGGTATTTTTGCTAATTATATGTAAAACTTTACTTATAGCCACATACGATTTCAGCATGAAGTTACTAATATACAACTTTATAGAATCATTGTTCTGGTAAAATTATTCACACAAATTTGAAGGAATCCAAAATGTTTAGTCCATAGTACGCTTGAACGTTGACAAATGATTCCGCTAACTGACAACCTGGCACTCGTCATTGTTTATAAACAGACGGAAGGACAAATTTCAAGGTTTAAATTTTAGGACGGAATACTAGCATAAAGCTGTTAGGTCGGTTATTCCTGCTATTGTATTATCTCAGAATTTCAACCAAGCAAATTATTTTTATTAATGGTGCTATCAATTATTTGTGACGTTTATAAAAGTCGTTAAAAATTACTGTAGTACTTAAATGGTACGAAGGGAATATTTTTATTATTCTCCAGAAATAAATTTCTGATCTGAACATGGTGATAAATTCTGTCAAAAACTTTTAATGTATACACTTTTTGATAATGGTTTAAAAATGAAACGTAATTAAAAGTACAATACAATTTTATTTGCATTATTTATAATTCCCTCTACAATTTTGAATACATGCCCTTAATCGACGTGGCCAGTCAACGACCGTAGCACGCACCACATTCATATCTGTTTCTGCCACTTCTTTAAGTAGAGGTGCTGGAAGAGACGCCAAACTTTCGCGCACTACTTTGAAAATGATTAAAAATAAATTTCTTTTTTTATTTTCGGAAAGCGGAAATATTCTATTTTCAAAATTAGTAGAAGTGTATCTGGCCAGTACCTACTCGAAAATTAAAAATAATAAGGTTGTGACAGAATTTATTACCCTCTACTCTAATATACAACAATTTAGTTCGTGTCTTCAATAACTGAATCATATATATCCTAATTTACTTACTGCAATTATTTCGCGGAAAATGACATGATTTAACATATTTTTGTGTTATCCGTGTTGGGATTTGTAAATACAATTCGTAGTTTTCTTTTGTAGGTAAGTGCTAATCAACCAGTCAATAAAGTTCTTTTTCCTTATCTCTGACATTTAACGCTCGCTCGACCCATTTACTGATAAGGGTTTACAAAATTGAATCTTAAATTCTAACATCGAAGGTGGCATATTAGAATTCTTCCAAATTGATAAACTCGATGTCGTTTTGGTACAACCAATTAATTTAGGTGTGACGTGAACAAATATTAAATTCTAACGTCACTGTTTCGCAAATCGAAAATTAAAAATGTACAGTTTCAGTTAAAGTGTACATTGCCCAGACATGAGATATTTTAAATTGTACTATTGTAGAATATTGCTTTATTTGATTAATTATTATTATATAATATATAAGAATGAGTATATCAAAGGAAGTTTAAAAATAGAACCAGTGACAGAGAAGTTGAGGAGTAATAGGTTAGCATAGTACGGGCATGTTATGAGAAGACATGAAAGTCATATAACAAGAAAAGTTTTGAATTTGAAAGTGGACGGGTATAGAGGTAGAGGAAGAGCGAAAAAGGTGTGGATAGATAGTGTGAAAAATTATATGTGTATAAAAGGTGTGAATACTGAGATGACTTTTGACAGGGGAGAGTGGAAAAGGAAAACATGTTGTGCCGACCCTACTTAGGTGGGATAAGGGCAAGATGATGATGATGATATCCGACTATGTATAATAATTATCTATATATACATATCTATATTGAATGTGATAGTGTGTTAGTTACATATAGTTCTTCATATTTTGATTGTCAACAAATTTACTAAACGTAGAAAATTCAAATGGACAATCGTGAGCAAAGTATAAAGGTTTTAATAATTACAGAATGCCTGAAATAATGCTTTCGAAGTTAGTTATCGAATCAAGCATTTTCATACTGAAACAGTAACCGATATATTATGACAAACAGACAAGTGAGTTTCACCGTATTTATAGACTGTAAACACATTCGGACCTGAAAGTGTTATTTATTCATATAAACGCTGCGTTTGTACAACCACAAACGCGAATATTCAATCCGACAACCCTCCAAGTCGTTTTAGTCTGGTGTATTTCCGTGACATTAACAGCAGCGATAATTAATATTTAATGTACGCCTGCATTTGAATGATTTAATATGATAATCGATTTTTTGAAGTTATAATTCTTTTGACGCGTTGGGGATAAATGATGAGAGTAGTAAATTTTTGCGATGTGCGCGTACACCGTCACGAAAAACCGACACCCTGAAGTTAGCTATAGTCAACATTTTATTCAAAAAAAGTATGTAAATATTAAATACCTTTTTTCTATTGTTAGTTTCGTTTTATCAACAAACGTAGAGGATGGCGAATGATAAACTGTTTGAAAAGATTTTTATCTTGTTACGCCAAAGAACTATAACTTCTAAAGCGTGTACATAATAAGTACACACACACTTTTTTATTTTTTTTTTATTTACTCGATTGTACTAAGACGGTATCTTTGAACAACACAATACTTATATTTACGATTGCATTGAAAGCAAATAGAATTCTTCAAATTCGTTCAGACAATACGACAAGCAATTAACCTCGCCCGCACATAAATTTCGGTGAGCTTTGGCGATACCGTCAAGACGGATTCCCGCCCTACCTTTAATATCATTATCGCGTTTTGTTTCTT
Source organism: Antheraea assamensis (assembly GCA_035772565.1). Lineage (NCBI taxonomy): Eukaryota > Metazoa > Arthropoda > Insecta > Lepidoptera > Saturniidae > Antheraea > Antheraea assamensis. Next base: position 3,452,293 of record JAQQSE010000065.1, read on the forward strand.
CCAATATTAACTTTATTGAACTATACTCTACATTCTTTTGTTTTTCGATTGTTGATTGAATGTCTCTACTTCATTAAATACGAAACTTAACGAACTATATAGGTATAAAATATAATTTTCATTCCATATTTATTATTACATAACCGAGTTATGCATACGTTCGTGGACACATATTTTAGGTTATATCTCCTAAAATAATGCTTTTATTTTACTAATTATTAAAAAAAAAAGTGTGTGTGTGTACTTATGTACACACGTTAAAAGTTACACTTCTTTGGCGTAACAAGATAACGCCTTATTCTACTACTTTTGTAGAAAAAACGACATTAACAATAGAAAAAGGTATTTAATACATACATACTTTTTTTGAATAAAATGTTGACTATAGCTAACTTCAGGGTGTCGGTTTTTCGTGACGGTGTGCGCGCGCATCGTAAAAATTTACTCTCGTCATTTCTCCCTAACGCGCCGAAAGGAGTATAACTTCAAAAAGTAAATCTGTATTTTTTTAAGAACTATTGACATTTGTAAAATTAATTCTATTCTTTCATACAGGTCTGAGCTGAAAGGCGTTCTATTTGAAGATTAAACCAATATATTAATTTCTTTATGTCAAATTCTATTCAATGATTTTTTGAGAGCCAAGCGAAATAAATCTGTCACCATGTCTTCATTAATTCCATATATAAGCTGTATAGCACAACCAGTAAGTCAGCTATAGTAGTATAAATGTTGTCAAAAAAAAAAATAGTTGCACCGTAACCTTCATCCGTATGACCTTTAGATGTTAGTAAAGTTTGCTACTGACACAAATATACATGTAATGATATACGGTATACTATATCATAGTAGTTTTCAAATGTTAAAAAGAAGCTGCATGAGTTAGAGATTGCATGAATAGTCAATGTGATACATAATTTTTTCTCGTTTCCGTCGTTTTAAATGTGAGCGCATCAATGTAGTTTATGTGTTGTCGTAATCAATAGAATTTATAAAGATAATGCATGACTTTAAATATTTCAATATATAACGTGTCGTCCTATTAACATCAGGTTCAGTTTTCAGAGGTAAATGTTGTTAGTAACACTAATAATTAAATTGTAAGTATAAATGTGTGTAGTGTGGGTGGTTAGCATAACGGCCTTAAACTGTCTGTCGTGCTGATTGATATACTTTTCAATTTCCATGAACATACCGTGTTTTATGGTTTTTGATTGTTCGACTCTCTAAAGTTTAATTTATTAATAATTATGTATTAATCAACAGAATACATTCGTATAACATATACGTATGAAAAGTTTGATATTTTTATATTTTGCAATTGCATATGTTATCTTTATAAAAACTATTTATATAAGAATCAGAGTATTATTCATGGTTATTATAACACGAGAGATAATCATAGTAAGTGGATAAGTCAACGTTAAGCAAACAGGACGGGGCGTAGAGGTAATATTTGTACGTTTTAGGAAAATAAATAATCAACAGATTGTTGCATGAGAATGGTGTTTACTAATTCAACGATACAAATATGTATACCTGCAGTTTTTATAGGATAAAACTTTAGCAGATTATAGTACAGATTATTTGCTACTTTTCTCTTAATTGAACCTTCGAATGACGGAGATGAATATATGAAAGGTATAGAATACTAACGATGATTCTTACTGTACTTACTAGGTTTTTATTAATAATAACTTTGCAGTAATCGAGTTGAACTGGTATATGATTGTGCTTATTTCATAAAGGTGGTAGAGCTACGCTGAAGCTATTACTGGTTTCAGCATGAATGGGTCGGCTCGCCCGGGGTAGTACCACCCTCTCACAGAAAACCGACGTGAAGTAACAGTGGTTGCACTGTTGCGTTTCGTTCGGTCAGTGAGAGCGCCGGAGGCCCACATATTTAAAAGGCCGGCAACGCACTCGCAACTCCCCTGGTGTAGCTAGTGTCTATGGACGGCGGTGATCACTACTTACCATCAGGTGATCCACCTGTTCGTTTGCCCCCTATAATATAAAAAAAATCCATAATGTTAGAATGTACAGTGATGACAGCGAGTCATAAAATAATGACTATTAAATTTTGACTTATAAAATTTTGTTTACATACGGTGAGGTTCACAATTTTCTACGAAGTAATTAGAAATTTTCGTGGGTATATTTTCAAGGTTGTATACTGAAATTATATATTTATTTTAGAAGAAGAAGAATTGGTTATCGATAATAAAATCAACGTGTACAATTAAATCAGAGCACATTATAAAAACGCCTGTATAATTATTTTAAAAAAAAGAAGTCTTTTGAATGAATGAAATCAATTGAAATTCTAATATTCTTGAATTAATTTATATATTTCCATTTAATATCATTTATAGATAATTTTTATACATGAAATTATTTCATAGATATTTCATGAATAATTTTTTTGGGCTATATTATTTTTTCTATAGTATTTATTAGGATAATGTTTTACTATTTTGGTTATGGATATGTATTTCTAAATATTATTAACATGTTCAACCCTTCTACCTATTTACGGTACAGGTAGATAACATTGAAAAAAAAAATATCGGTATGAATGTTAAGTGGAAAGTAAACAAAGGAACCATTTTTATAAACTATTTATGTGAATTTAGACAAATAAATTAGTTTTTAACGTATGCATATAGTTGAGCAAATATGTATATAATATATATCCATATATATATAAAGTTACTTGTAAGCCACCGCATAAAGCACTTCAAACTATAATATTTATTTACAAACAATATTTACGCAGATTAATAACATTGTGACAAAATATTTTGTAATATGCGCGTAATTAATTGCATTGTAACACTCTATAGCGATATTTTGTTAATGGGTTCAGAGTTGAATGAAATTCGATAATCTATGTTGAATATCATGTATTACCTTTTTTTTCGCAACTTCATCTCTGTGTTTTTCGATATTTTCGGGACTAAATTTGGCTAATTTAATGCATTGCAGCGCCATCAAGTGGTGAGTTGCGGTAAAATAAATAGTGCGGAATTATTTAATAATTATTTTATTATTGAAACGTGATCGTATGTATAATGAGTGAAGATTATATTGTTCTTTGCATTAGGGTGTTATGATTATTGATTAGGGTATACGATATCATTTCAACTCCCCTATTATTTGTAATCTAACTTAGTGTTCGGGAGAGATTTTTAAAAGTATTTTGACAGTAATAGGAACAGTTGGAATTATTACAGTTACCGCTACTTGAACAGTATATTTAACACAAAAGAAATCCCATATCTGATTATAATATACTAGCGGCCCGCTCCGGCTTCGCCCGAGTATAAAGTATATAGCCTATGTCATTCACTGAAAAAATGATTAAAATCGATCCAGTAGTATTGATTTATTCATTACTGCCCGTGGCTCGTACGCATTAAATTTGGAGTAACCTCAAAAATAACAGTATTTCTCCACTATTTAATTTATGTTATTATACATATAAACCTTCCTCTTCAATCACTCTATCTATTTTAAAAAAAACCGCATCAAAATCAGTAGCGTAGTTTTAAAGATTTAAGCATACATAGGGATATAGGGACAGAGAAAGCGACTTTGTTATATATATATTTTTTTTTTTATATTATAGGGGGCAAACGAACAGGCGGGTCACCTGATGGTAAGTGATCACCGCCGTCCATAGACACTAGCAACACCAGGGGAGTCGCAAGTGCGTTGCCGGCCTTTTAAATACGTGGGCCTCCGGCGCTCTCACTGACCGAACGAAACGCAACAGTGCAACCACTGTTACTTCACGTCGGTTTTCTGTGAGAGGGTGGTACTACCCCGGGCGAGCCGACCCATTCATGCTGAAACCAGTAATAACTTCAGCGTAGCTCTACCACCTACATCAGCGTAGCTCTACCACCTACTGTGACGATTCACGAATGATAAAAATTTACAATTCCATTATCTTAGAATAAAAGTAGTATATATAAGTAGATGCCTTTGTTTTAAAAGTCACTAAGTCCATTTTTATTGATATTAAGCTTAGCCCAGCGCTCGAAACTGACCGATTAGCCGAGCATTTTCGAGCATCGGCGATGTTCCCCGAGTGCGCTGAAGCAAACCGCTACAAACTTTTTTGTATTGGTAAACTCGATATCAATAAAAAAATAGACGTAGTGACTTAGTTATAAATATAATTATTATGCAATCAGATATTTTTTTATCGTTCAATGATAAGTTTCTAATATTTAAATTGCTTCTAATGATATAGTATTCAAAATCTGCATTTTTTTTATTAGTTCATTTATTTAATGTAGTATTCATTTTTTAAATTAAGTATTTTATATGTTGAGTATAAAGTTTAAAAACAAATTATGAAGTAAACTGAAGTCAGTGAATGTTAATGGGAATGGGTACTCGGCAATACTCGGTCAACAATCTCTTGACCCGTGAATAACGTAATCATAATGAAAACAGCAGCTAAAGACCGCCGCTCATTTTTTTGGACGAAGCGTACCTAAATACGGTAGAATGCAGATTTTTTTCAGTGCTACGTCATAGGGTCTAAAATTAATTTCGAAAATTATTTTGAACATTACAATAACTTAAAGAAATAACCTTTGTCCTATTGTTATCAAACGTTACAAGTCTACAAGCTCACATATTACATGTTACAAGAACGTTTTACAAGACTCTTACACATTTTATACAAGTCTATGTGAACTTGTATTCTTACAAGACTTTATTTTTGCTAAATTTTATAGTTAATTTTATACCATAATATATGGTATTCTTTAAGATAAAAATTATGATACGACAACTAGTCAAGATAATGTTAAAAATAAAAATGTCTGCAAATAATTTGATTTTCTCCGTAATTAACCTATTTTACAGTCAATGGAAACTCTTCAACGTTTTCATAACAAGTTGCAAGGGTATTTATGATAAACAAAAACCACAAATACAAATGTGAAAAGCCGCTTGTATTACAAGTGATTCCACTTGTAGCTTAAAATTTACACGTGTGGTTTTGATAAACGTATTTTTGTATAAATGCACGAACCTATCAGATAAATCGTTTGTAATAAATACAAGGCTTGTAACGTTTGGTAAACAGGACACTGATTGCCTGTGAACGATAGTAAGTTTTAAGAGTACATTTAATTCTGTACGTTGCCGCTAGATGGCGCTGATCTATATAAAAGTAGCTATCGAAATCGTCACTTGAAAATATATGATCAGGCTACATTCCTAACGCAGAATAAGTAGCACAACAAATTTAATGAAGTGAGTCGGTTAAGTTATCGAGGCTCTGTGAGCTAAACAGCATAGATCAGTTGAGCAAATAATAATAGATAGTGCGGTTGATTTGTAAAGGCCTGTCAGGCCAATAGCGTAAGCTGTTCGGAAAATAAATGGAAAACAAATAATGTTAAAATAGATCAGTTTCGCTGTTTTGGGTCTTGACCAAGTGATTCACAGAGTACGTTATATAACAGAGGTATCATATTTTTTTATTTACCAGCGCTTCTGGCGGTACTGATTATAACTAATATCTGCGAACTATAGTCATATTTGTATATGTATATGCATTTTAAAGACTATGTTTTTTTTTTCGGTCCGTAAACTAAATTTTGTTGGAAATATTAAAAAAAAAATCTTTGAAAATTTGAGCCCTTACAAAATTTAACTTTAGTGACCTGTCTTATCTCACCGGTGTGAGTTACATTTAAGTCGAAATAGGCACTATTATAGAGCGCTTAATCCTGAGTAATTCTTGAGTTCGAAGGATATGATAACGCGAAGTGCCACCGAATTATAAAAAATACTATCAAAGTTAACGTGTATTGTATATGAGGAATCTTCTCACGCACTGAGAGAGTACTTAGAATTAATGTTAAGCGCTCAAATTTTCAGACAATTTTTTTTACATTATTCTATTAAAAAAAAACATCGTCGTTAAAAAAAGCACCCTAATAATATACCTATCTATGTATACAGCGATACTGTGTAGGTTGTATAAAGTCTTTGAGAATCGAGAAAAAATAATACAGTATCTAAAAGTATATAGGAGCGTCATCTACTGATATATGTCGTAACAAAAAAAACCATAATAAATTACTTCGAAATAGATGCCAAAGAAATGAAAAAACCGTTGTAACATTTTTGATCTCGTCGTCTCAAAATCCAAACTAAAGTTCACATAGTAAGTAGATAAATTCAACGGTAAGGTACGACGATTGTGGACTGGATTGCGACTATCGTACACACCCATAATAATAGCCCTTTCAGGCATATCGCTTTCCGGGGTCGGTCAGTTTATAATCAGCAGTTAGGAGGGTTTCTATACCTGAACATATTGGTATAATGCAACATCGCATACTCGACACACAAACTCCTTTCTGGTTTGTTAAAAATCTTCCAGTATTTACCGCGAAATACAGTGTTGTGTTATAATAATACACACACACACACACACATATATATATATATATATATATTGTTCTTAATTCATTATGTTTTACTCAATCCTCTATAAATATTATTGCAAAGGTCTATAAATATTATAAAACATAGTCGCTTTTCGTATCTGTTAGTGTTTACCTTTAATCCTTCTAAACTATAGTAATTTAAATATATGTAGTTTCATTCTCAACGAAATCATTAGTTTAGTTATTTTGCGCACTTAATGTTGTACATAAGTACTCTTTACTGCATATCATTTTAATGAATATCTTAGGAGATATGAAGGTTTAAAGTTACACGCAAGAAAAAAAAAAAGGAAGTCGTTAGTTTGAAGATTCTTACGTGGTTTTGATGAACTACGTGAAAATATATGTATGTATGTGTACCTATGCAGCTTAAATACTTATGTTAGTAGTAGACACCACGTTAGTAGATATAGGCTATTTTATTCTCGATCATTTTCATATTTTAATTACTGCACGCGTAAGCCGCGGACTTTTGCTACGTAATACTAAATATCTATCTGTAACAGTGTCTATAAACTATCCACGTGTTATTAATATAGCACAACACGATACCGACATGATATAGGCGTAAACGAATGAATAAATAATAATGACAGCGCTGTTCCTAACTCGCTAATTCAGTGCATGTACAGGCTGTGCATGTGTACCTACATAAGTGTAGAGCTGTATTATGCTCGTCATAGACAATGTTGTATGTGTCTCTATTATGTAAGCTTTACTCAAAGGTAAGTACCACCACCCACGCAATGGTTGTGTTTTTGTAGTAAACATTTTATTGTTGTAATATAGGTTATACTAGACTGTACGCTAACACTATTTTGAAGAAAGAAAGATTGTTTATTCCTTATAAAATATGAAGAAAATTACACACACATCAGTATACAGTTCAATATTAGAATATTGTCCGAAATATTCACAATAATTGACACCGAAAGAGGACTCTGTCACAGAATAGGTTGCAGCAAATTGCCTTAGTCCTGATTGTCTTTTAAACCCATATTAATAGCATCCAGCTACCTGCTATAAGTGGAATATTTAAATACTCTCATTATACTTCTTTCATATGAAAAAGAAAGAAATACAGGTTTAGGAATATTAGTGTAGTGAAAAAATGCATAGGTACATGTAACCAAGAGGACAGCGTGTACGATATTAATGTAAAATATTATTATAAAGTCTACACATTTTACTGAATTTACAGATTGAACAGAGTTACTATGACCACTTTGCTTAATAATGAATGAATATTGAATTTTTTTCGGGTTATAATTCTGACGTCTGCACGTCCAGTTCAAATTGAGATGGATTATCTCTGTACGAGTTGAGATCTCTTTTCAAATTGGTGGTTATACATTTAGCATTCATTGTAATGTATAGACAACATTTTACAAAGTATAATATCATTGACATATAGATACCGATATAAGTTTGTATTTTTTTTATAACTTATTATTGATATGTTATTTACAAATTAAGGCTTAAGTGATAACAGCTTTCCTTAAATGATCTAAAGAAATTTTCAAATTGTTTAAGACTATTTATTATACAGTTTAAATTATATATATAATATATATTACATACGATAATATTCAGTAGTATGTATAACAATATTGTAAGGATTTGATTGCGTTTTACTATTAAACGGAAACATTCGTAACAGAGACTTAATCAGAGCTGTATCCATAACATATAAATGGAATTCCTCAATAGAAACAATAACATTATTTTATGATTTTAGGCCAACGATGAGTTGTCAAATAGGCTGGCTGAATTCACTATAAGTGGAGTACCACCACTCAAAGGTTTCAAACTTTACGACATATCTGATGAGGCGTGCGCCAGCCTCGTCTGGGTTGAAAGATGGCAGAACCCCAAAGAAATATACGGCGACTTAAGTAAGTATTATATATAAGTATAATTTGTTTACATGATTTCAAAATGTTTCTTGTTCCTACAGTACCAATCAATTCTTACTGTTGAAGATTATTACTTCAATTATCAAATAGAAAATTTGAACTTATCTGACATCGAAGTTCAGACAAGTGAATTCATGTTTCATGTTACTATTGCCTAATCCAATTCAATTCGGCACGATAACCTATAACAGCAGCACGCCATAATGGCCGTTTAGTCACATTACAATAGTGACGTGAAATGTCGATTTATTTTCGACAAAAATATAATCATTAAGCGTTGACGTGAGTTTGCCGGAGGTGGTAGTTGTGTTGGTCGATGATTAATTATACGAGGTATATAATCATATATAGTATATAAATATATAATATCGAATTTTGAAAAACATAAATGCCGAGTTGTGTTGTTATGAAATATACTAATCATTATAATTCAATCATTATAATTCAATCATTATAATTCAATAAGTCAAACGGCGCTGTTTCTTTATAATGGTAAAACGTAAAACATTTGTCCGTGGGACCATATTATACAGTATATGGTAGTATAGGTATATTAGAAGTTAGACAGATATATGGTATATAAATACACAAATATATATAATTTGGAAGTCAACGAATTAAATTCAATTTAGATCCTATAATTCGATATTTAAAATTCGATAAATTTTAGAGGACAAACTACATGTCACTATGGACAATGAAGAACAGCAATTTGCTCCTTTAGACGTAGATATTACTTTATACAAAACTTCATGAGCGGTCAAACGTCAAAACGACCATTATAACCTGCCGCTATTATAGTTATATTATGCAAGATATCTTCACAAACATTACAGACAACGTTAGTTGAGAAAAGTTTAAAAAAAAAAACCACTGCATTACAAGCATCTCCTAAGCACTTTTCATATTGTCGCTTTATAAAACAAAAAAGAGACAGTGTTGTAAAATACAAGTACAAGTAGCGAGTAGTAATGAATTATGAGTTCTAAATATGTTCACACTTTAATCAATTCAATTGAGACATAATACTTTATTGCAGTATCGTCTATTATTTATTTTAAACTAAAGACCTCTTTAAAATATATGTTTGATGCAAAACTACATACATTTTAACTAGCTCCCTGCTCCGGCTATCAAAAATGAAAGCAAATCTCTACAGTACGGCCATATAATTAAAATAAAAGGCAAATTAACGTTAATCTGTCAATTCTTTTGAAAATCTCCACGCTCACTCATTCACTCACTTTTTATATGACATTTTTTCAATCCAAATTTATACTTTTTATAACTATTTTTCAAACATATTCTTTCAAATACGAACTTCGTCCTGACAGTAATAAACACAACAACAATAATAATTAGCCGAATAGGTACACCAACGTTCTGAAGTGATGGGATTACGATTACACACGTTACGCTTTTTTTATTTATATATAATATATAGATAGATAGAGTTTAATTTATATATATATATATATATATATATACACCAGCAGGCCGGGTGGTCGTTGTCCCGCCCTGATAATAAAAAATATATACTTATTTGCATAAAATGCTTAAGGTAACTAATGTATTTTATTTGATAAGGGTTATATCATAATTCAACCAATTTACAATATAAAAAACCTTGACAAATTATATACGTAAACCTTCCCCGTGAATTACTCTATCTATTGGTGAAGACTGCATTAGAATCCGTTCAGTAGTTTTTGAGCTTATCGCGAACATCCACACAGACAGACGCGGCGAACGATTTTGTTTTGTAATATGTATTATACTACATTGAGTATATCCAGACACAGCTAACACCTGTGACTACTATACCGATATGACCGACGACACCATTGCTAGGTTCAATCAACATGTGAGCGCTCCGATGCGAAACATTGTGGACTACAAGCTAAAAGTGACCATAAAAAATAGCAATGAAAACTCCGTAAAAGCTATAATCGCAACGAGAAATCCAGAGTTACTAATATGGATTAAAAAGTAAAATGTAAAGCAATGTAAATAGCTGTAACCTAGTTAATTATGAAAATAAAATCTTCTCATTATCCTGTTATGTATAGTTATATACATATATATTGAGTATAGTCATCTGTAATTATAACGACATTGTTGAATGACGGGGTTATTTATTTAAAGTAATTATTATACACACCTCAGTTATCATATTAAAATATCGACCAAATTCCTAGTTTATTTATTTATTTAAGCCTTAATTATTTTCTGACTTTAACAACTTTTTTTTATTTATTATTATTATTATTATTATTTACAATTTTCAATATCAGGAACTCTCTCCGGTGAAGGCCTTTTTTTAATTTTTTTATTAACGTGGGGAAATCCCTTATGGATACCCACCCTCTCGGGGGAGAGAGTGTTATGTCCGACTCGCACGGACTAAAACCCCACGGTATACCGACCTGCCGCTTTGATTCCTCCAAGGCTTGCCATCTTTCTCTATCCTGAGCGATTTGGATCCATTGTGGACCCACGATTTTTTTGAGATCATCTTCCCATCGAGTGCACGGTCTGCCTCTGTAGCGCGTGCCTGGTGGGCCTTTCCATGTGGTTATTGTTTTGGTCCACCTATGATCTGTGAAGCGCGCCACGTGACCAGCCCATTTCCACTTCTGTTTTTGTGCGTGGTTTAGTGCATCAATTACTTTCGTGTCTGATCTTAAAAGTTTCTAGTTTATACTACTATAAAGGTTTCTATACGAATGACATTAATCTATACAATGAATAAGCGCTCCTAGTTAAAACACTACTGTAGGTTTTTTCCCTAGAGGCTATGAAATAGAGTGCAGAGTGAGACACTCAACGATCCGAGTGTATAACGTAATTGCAACACTACTTGTGTTTTAGTTGTCTACGGGTGTGGGTGCAATTTACCATCGCGTAGGCCTGCCATGCTCTTACCTGACATTTGCCGGTATTTAAAAATATCAGGTGTGTACACGCGACGACGTCTTCATATAAATTTTTAAATAGTTTCCTTATCCGGGAACTACATGTTTCTTATAAATTAATCAGTGAATGCCCATTATTTTTACAATTGCATTCTTTTGTCATTATTACTTAGTCTGTATAATAGCACGTTTATCAATGTTAATTTATCTCCAAAAAAAAAATATCAAAACCATACATACTACTTAGACACGTGATTTAGGTAATAATTTTAAAGTCACAATCTGTTCACCCGTTTCAGAAATCAGCCCGAACAAACATTCTAATTTAATTTATATGTATATATCGTTAAATAAGAGAACGGTGATCCTTTGTCATTAATTCGTCCATTACAGAAATGTGTTTATTTTTAATTAATAGATTTTATCACGTAAAGCTTTATTTTGGCATATCGATAGTAATTTTTAACGAGTATTGACCAATGTTATATAAAATGAGTGACTACTTCACAAACAGTAGGTAAACAGTTAAGTTATATTAATTACCGTTATGAATGTGATAGCTAAACGCAGTAGAATGTAAATGTGAAATGATCACAAAAAAAAAAATCTTTTTTCTGACGTAAGTGTTTATGACGCTGTTACCCTTACGACCTTTTCACGGTTACTGGTATAAAACAAACTTACAGCGTAATCTCAGTGTTGTTTAATAATTATTGGTAAAAGAGTATTTCTAAAAAGCTCGTACAGTCACTTGAAAAAATGTGTATATGATGAAGTACATAGGTACATAAATGTATATATATTTGCCACAAAAAAATAAAATTGGAAAGGGATATTGTGCTCTATGTAGTAAGTGAAGTAGGTAAAGGGGTATTTATAGAACCGTGTATGATAAATGTGAAGAATTACTATAATTGCGTCATTTATTTAGCAGGCTTCATTTGACCGTAACAATCTTATTCCAACTTAAATAAATATTTTAAATGTCCAAAACATGTTCCATTTGCAAATTTTACTTTTTCTTTTTTGAGTACGTCATGAGTTTTTTATTGTATTAGTATTATAATTGATATTCGCAGGGAGAATTACAGATTTTATTTTAATATAAAGGGTGATCCTACAACTAATACAGATGTAAGATCATATAAGTGGATAAGTAAATGAACTGAGTTGGTGTATTTATTAAAAAAAAAATGATAATAACCTTCTTAATTTTGACATAATTCTTGTGACAGTGGCATGTATCATAAGTTTTCGATAGGTCATTAATTTGATTGGCAACTTATAATATTCGTACTTAATTAAATATTTTCTAAGATTATTTATGCATATTCGTGTATTTTAAATCACACAAGTTCACAAAAAACACCTCCTCTATTTAATGATTTTATAAGAATGTTGGGATCAATACTTGCTGGGCGTTCGTACGTAGGTACTCGAGAGTCGGCTCGGTCATTATTTTCCATTAGTTCTGATTGGGGTGAAGCGAAAGCTCATTAGATATTTAAAAAACCGGTTAAGTCCGACGACAACTTGCAATTAAAATGTAACAAAAATAGTTTACTAAAGAAAAGTTTTATTATATCTCAATACTACTTGGTCCCGCGGCTTCGCACAAGCTTAATATTTCTTATGTTTATTGCTATTTGCTATTTTTACTTTCATTTCGACGTTACTGATTTATAAATGCGCATATGATTTTTATTTAATTGTTACGCTTTCATACTGTAAGTAGGCACTCAACTGATTATCATCACATTTTTTTTTCACGTTACCAAGGAGTACAGAAAAATACATACCTAGGGTATAGACTAGGGATACTACGGTCTTACCTACCTACCTATATATAGGGTATATTTTAAACAGACAATAAAATACTGTTATAAGGGATAGGTTAATTCAAACGGGAGCGTAGCCGCGTGACAATTTATACTAAAAATTCCAGTACATAATTGTATAAATATATATATTATATTCTGGAAAAGGCATATGATCGAGTACCTCGGGATGTTCTGTGGTAGGCGCTGAAAGAGAAAAGAGTGCCTGGGAAGTACTTACAACTTGTCCGTTGTATGTATAGTCAAGCTCAAACACATGTTAGGTCCGAGGCTGGAATTACCGACAATTTCCATGTGGCTGTAGGTTTGCATCAGGGATCAGCTTTAAGTCCTTATCTATTCCTTCTTGTCATGGATGCAATAACATCAGACATACAGGAGGAAGCACCTTGGTGTATGCTATTCGCTGATGATATTGTTCTTGTTGGTGAAAATGCTGCCGAGGTCCAGAGTAGGCTAGAGAAATGGCAACAGAAACTGGAGAATTTTGGTTTAAAGATTAGTGGGATGAAAACTGAACATTTGTTCTGTGACTTCGGAGGTCCATCCAGTTTTTGTCATATTACCTTAAACGGTGTATTCTTACCAGCCTGCTCCAATTTTCGGTACCTCGGCTCATTAATCCAAAATGACGGTGGAATAGACAAGGACGTGAGGAATAGGATAAATGCAGGGTGGATGAATTGGCGAAAGGTGTCTGGGGTGGTTTGTGACCCACGAATGCCGTTGAAACTCAAGGGGAAGATGTATAAAACTATAATAAGACCAGCCGTGTTATATGGATCCGAGTGCTGGGCTACGAAAGAGACGGATGAGAAAAGATTACATGTGGCAGAAATGCGAATGTTAAGATGGATGTGTGGTGTAACAAGGATGGATAAGATTAAGAATGAGTATATCAGAGGAAGTTTGAAAATAGCACCAGTGACAGAGAAGTTGAGGAGTAGTAGGTTAGCATGGTACGGGCATATTATGAGAAGAGATGAAAGTCATGTAACAAGAAAAGTTTTGAGTTTGAAAGTGGACGGATATAGGAGTAGAGGAAGACCGAAAAAGGTATGGATGGATTGTGTGAAAAACGATATGTGTATAAAAAGTGTGAATACTGAGATGACATCTGACAGAGGAGAGTGGAAAAGGAAAACATGTTGTGCCGACCCTACTTAGGTGGGATAAGGGTAAGATGATGATGATTCTCCACGTTTAAACTACATGGACGAATTTTCATATCGATCATACGGTGCTGAAGTTGATGCATTGCTGATCCATCTATTAGTGCGAGTTGTATTTAAGTGGCCAGTATAAAAACCTTTTCATTGCTATCGATTAAATAGTTTGGGGTGTAAATAGTTCTCAGACATAACAACATCCATTCTTGTATCTGTTTACAAACTCATTAAATATCGTATACTTATCAACACATAGCACTCGGGTAAGGGGTAGACAAAGAAACACTGTTTTGCTCGTGGCTCGCAACTCGGAACTCGGAACTCTTAACTCTGGACTCTGAACTCTATTTATTTATTATTAAAAACACCTATATCAAAAGTACAAACCAAAACGATGTCAAGTTTATAATCGTGACAACGCCATCTCTTAATGTAAAAAAAAACTAACTACACTGAACAGTATCTATATATAAAAGAAATCAAATACCAATGTATAGTATAAGTATGTATATAATTCTTTTTTATAAATTTTAATAATTGTTAATTTTATATCACAATGCAGAAAAAGTATAACTAACACCGTCTGAATAGCTTTCTTAGGGAAGAAGAAATTACTAATAAAGCAATCGTACAGATTGCATGATATTAATGAAATACCTTAAAAATATTCAAATAATATAATCTCAAGTAACTCACTGTGATATTATTCCTTTTAATACATCTGATCTGATAAAATGAGAAAACTTAAATACCATATACACAAAGACTAATAGTGGAATTAGAGAATTTTCTGTTCGAACGATTGATCAAAAATATTACCGATGGCAAGGCTCTCGTCATCCGTGAACTCATTGTCTCGTTAGTCAGTCTATTTCCGTTCTAGAATAACGCGGAAATAGCTGAAGCGAATGAGTGAGTACATGACGTTTGCACGCCGTCTTCAAAACTACAGCTCTCAATATGAAACTACTAGTTATGATGTATCTGTCATGCAACGTAAACACTACTATGGAATAATAGACAACATGAACGACATTTTAACTTTTAATATATTCCTATTTATGTCACTAGTATATCGCATTAAATTTAACAAGAGCTCGGTTTACATGTGTAGTATGCATTTAATACTGGTATGTATTTAAATTCAGATACCGATCACCAATGATCGAAGCATTCCACTATTATATAATATAACAAAACCTTGACATATTGTACATATTCTAAATAGGTAAACTAATAGTTAGAAGCTGACTGACTGACAACATATAATATAACATAGTGGTTCTAGAATTACTACAGCAATTAAATTTTACACACGTGCTCCTTACGTAACGCAAATTAGCACTAACAAAACAATTTATCCTCGTATTTAGGAAGTTAGAATAGTTCCTTAGATGTTAGCGTGGAATTCTCGTCAGGCTCATTACTAATCTTCTAATAATGGGTTCTAAAATTATTCGTATATTAAGAGTTCTTTGGTAAGGATTAAGATACAATTAGTTATACTAAAATCGGCTTATATTTCATATTTTTTATACAGCGTTACATTACTGAAATTGTGATTATTTTGCATACCACATTAACATGTAATAAGTCTTTTGATTTGCCTTACTACATATTGCCTCCTATACAAAACGTATTTCCTTTAATAAATATGTAAATGAATCACTATATTTGCAAGTCAAATTTTAAGCTGTAGTTCGTCCAGTTTGGACCATGCATTTTTAACAGAGAACAAAGCAGACTCTTTTTCAAATACTCTTATTGCTAGCGTCCGCTCTTACCAACAAAGGATTTTCTAGTAGGTGTTTTATCGATCTTATGTGATGATGTATAATTTAATTTAGTTTGTAAATATCTAAAAATAAACTTAATGAAATTTTAATAAAATAGATATAACAAGTGAAGTTTTTCGAAGGTGTAATAAAATCTTTAGACGACTACTTCATTACAATAACTAGAATATTCTTGTAGTGATTCAAGTTAAACGATAAATTTAAAACATAACTCACTGGTGACGCATTCATACTGTGGACCTAAGAACACATGTTAGTTATCATCCAATAAGAAGATTGAGTTATCAAAGAAACAATTCCTCCTTATACTAAAATTCCGAGGTCAGCTGTTTTGTAGTGGGTACTTATAAATAACATCAGTTGAAAATTTATCACCAAGCCTTTGTTTATCAAAATTTTTCAGTAGCTGGGCTTACAATCTATTCTATAGTAGTTTAATGTCATTGTTGACGTACTCTTAGCCTTGTCCTTAGCCTTAGCGTGTTTTTCCATTTCGAACTACATGATGTACATTACGGGTTCAAGAAACCTTCTTATGCCTATGCTTATTGTTTGATTAAAAATTGCTGCACATCCAAAGTTAAACAGAATAAGTATTTTTAACAAGTAAAATTGTGAATAAAGAAAACCAAGAAACCTGATTACGAAAACAAAAATACTTTTTTACCTTTATTATATGTAATAATGATAGAGTTTTTCAGTTAATTGGTTCAGTTAATAGATAATGTATTTATACCCCTTCTCTCGTTTTTGATTAACAATCGTATAAATACGTATTATGGAACATAAGTCATTTCCGTAGTTAAAGCGAATCTAACAATTTGTCGTGTTTTAAGATCCATCATACGGTCTACACTATAAAGCGTACCAAGGAAATGGGCATACACTTGGAAAGCATTACTTTCTTTCTATGCAGTCGAGGAATAAATTGCTATATCGTACGTAGTCTAACGCATAACTATTATGTACAAGAAGTACAAGAAGTCGAATACTTGATCAAGTAAAAATTAATATTCAAGTACGCTGAACAAAAATAATACTTAGGGTAAACGTGGGGACAATTGCTCCACGTATAGAAATCAATTGATATTTTCCTACAAAAAAAATATCTTTAATCAGATTTTTTTTTTCATGATAACCATGTCTATTGACTACTGTGGGATCTAGATTGACGGAACAAAGCTACTGCGTACGAGTACATTAAAAAAAATACATTACAACATTAATTTTGAAGATAGATAGATTTTTTGACTGTCGGGATAGTTGCCGTTAGGAATTTATTAATGAAAATTCATGGCACTATGTGTTATTTTAATCCTTATTAATATCGCGTTAATTCCCTTCTATATAGTAAGTGTATAATAAGTATTTGCATATCGTGTCCAGGTTAAAGTTAATTTTGTATATTTATACTTTCCAAGACCTTATTTTCTGGATCGAATCTCAGGCATTGCGATGAATACCCTCGATATTTTACCCAATGTAGTTATTAAAGTCTATTGTATGAATGAATAGGTCCCGACCTTCTTCTTATATCGAGTATTCTAAAAATAGAGACTAGTTAAATGTCATTCAACTTAATAGTTTAAATCATTAGAGATAAATGGGGACAAATGTCCCTAAAGGCATTCATACTCAACAAAAATCGACGCATCTATTCTTTTACGTAGGCTTAGAATTCCTAGTTCATTACAACGAAATAGTATTAAACAAAATCTTTACCGATGAATGTTATCGAAACCATACTCTAGTAAAAACAATAAAATAAAACAAACTTAGCAAAGAAATAAAAACGAGATATACGAGTATATATGTTTATAATATTATATGTGTATAATATATATACATGTATATTAATTTTCTACAAATATTTAATTTATTATGGGTTTTCATTGATAAATTCATATTTTTGAATACCTGCACTGTGTCTTAGATATACGAAACGTAAATGGCTATAAGAGAAAGAAAATGTGTACTCGCACCTTTCTCCCTTAAAATTAATATATAAATATTTTATATAATATATAAAACCTATATCTCCCTCTCAACTTTCGTTCGCCTCGCCCGATCACACTTTTCGTAACGCTCTCGTCACGCATTCATCAGCTTACTCCCCAAGTCTAAGCGTGCCTAAGGAAGTTTTACTTCAAAAATTACATGCGGCCGTTGAATCGTTTTTTAATTCTAATTTGTCGTGTCCGTAGGCAAAGCCATAGAATTTTATTGCGAACTCAAAACAAATCCGTTTCAGCTCGGTGAGCTCTCAAATATTTCTGAGATCGGAGCTTTACTCACCTTAAATGTATTCGTTAAGATTGTATTATGTTTATGAGTTCCTATGTGAATTATGAGGTATCTATTTTCCTAGCGCAACTATCATACATTTACCCTAATATTTAATGAGTCTTAATTCATATAGTTATCCACAGTTATTATTAAGCAAATATATAAAAAATTGAACCCAGCATTTTGAAATATGTAAATATACAGCAACCACATTTGCCTTTGCGTTTAACACTAATAATGATTATCTTGATAGAATATTTAGATTATGATAGGTAAATGAAATGTATAAATCCCTAAAATATTTTTCATTTCTTATTATATAATATTTGACGCTTTTGATGCGAATTTAACCACCTTAATAAATATATGCTAAACCATTTTAATACGACTGATCTAAAATTAAACTTTGCGCGTTCTTAAAAACGTTTTCTGAAGATACTATACTAAAATAATATAAAGAAATATCGAGGATTTTCAAGTGGCATTTATGTCAAGGCGAATATTCTTCACAAATTTTATCCATACTCGAGTAATCAAAAGGAACGCTTCTTTGTTAAAATTGTCGGTAAATAAGTGGGTAGAGTATAGTAGGATGATAAAAATTTTTAACATGAATATACTGTTGGGTTTTAAAGAAAAATATTTCCTGTACTGTAACAATGTTACTCAAAGCAGCAAAATAAACTATGTGCAAGATCACAAATTAATTTACAATAATTTCCAGTCGTTATTAGACAATAAATGCGCTTGTTTTATGATGCTTTTTGTGTGGCAACACCAAAGCACATTTTATTATGTATTGTAATAATATGATTTTTGTTATCGAAAAATAGTAATGCGTTTCCTAACAGCATATGAAAATATTTCTATAGTAAAAGTTTATAAAACTATCCTGCTCATAGAGATGAATATTACTTGAGTTGGATTTGATGGAACTGATTAAGTTCGCTAGGTATTTCGGACGCGACACAATTACACTTTATTGACTGTTATATGTGACTATTCATAATAAGTCAACAAAATGCTATTTACATTTAATTTAATTTACATTGAATGAATACAAATTTAGACCATCATATTATCAGATTATTTTTGAATTATTTTTATAACTAAAAAAAAGAATTGTCTCTTTCATCATACAAAACGGTTAGATTTGATAATATATATTTTAATAAATTCATGCACTATTTAAGTACCGAATCAATTACATGTGACATAATTCATCGCGACGTCTAATCGTGTTATAATGCATGTTGAAAGCTAAAGAGTAGAAGTATTTTTTACTCTAGTATTTTTACCTCGACTTGTGAAATTCTGCATTTATGGCGTCAACAATAGTGATTCTCAAATATTTTCAAGCGTTTTGTGCGCTTAAAGGCGCTGTTCGTTGAACAATCGGTTCTCCGCCTACGCGAACCTTCACCCATTAATCATCACATTTAGGGCACAGCAGTTACAAATATTACATCATTAATTTCCTAGAATCGCTAAAACACCTCTCGTATAATTTCTTATCGAAGATTTTCAAGTAAAGTTAAATTGTTAAAACGTTACACTGATATATAATAACAGATGTTTCCTTTGCATAAATATTTTAGCGATAAAAATGGTTACGTTGAAGGGAAAGAGTAAATAAAAAAAAGGAATACTTCATATATACTTATTTGTTATTAGCGAACGGTTAACTTTATAAAAGTTTACGCAATGTTTAATTTATTTTAAACACCGACTAATGCCAAACTGTATTTAGTATTAAACCATAGCCAATAATAATACTAAAAGAAATAAAATAAAAATAAAATAAATGAACAAAATAAAATAATAACCTAAGCCTGTAAGAATCGCATTGCCAGATCAAAGGTCTCTTCCCGAGTGAGAGGTGTGGGCATAATTACCATGCCAGTCCATGACGTATTGATACGGTGGTACTTCTACAACATTTCTCAGGTTCACGTAGCCTCATGATGCTTACCTTCATCGTCAGCCGATAGTGTAACAAATTGCATTAATAAATATATTCATGTATATGAATTTGGTAAAATTCGTTAGTACATGCCCGGGTTCGAACCTGTGGACATCGAATCGATATACCTCCATTCAAAGCACTCGATCGCCACTACTTAATTTTGCTCTGTAGTTATTAAATAACATTGAGAAAAAAAAGATTAATTGTATTAAAACTTCAATGACAAAGCTTTTTATTTTTAAATCTAATTCTATCTACAATATATTAATTTCTGAAGGAGTCACCTTGCTTTGTAAATTTTGTAGTAAGATAAATTTATCTCTTCCGTGCCTGATAAGCAGAAAAATCAGGCACTAGAATGCAAATTATTCAAAGTTATTGATTTCTAAAACAATGATAATGACGTCCTAAGATAAATAAAAGTAACTAAACAAACTACGTTTGCTACATCAACTTAATTTCGCATTTTAAATAATATCGAGACGAAAAGAAGTTAACCCTTTTGTAGGTGGTAGAGCTACGCTGAAGCTATTACTGGTTTCAGCATGAATGGGTCGGCTCGCCCGGGGTAGTACCACCCTCTCACAGAAAGCCGACGTGAAGTAACAGTGCTTACACTGTTGCGTTTCGTTCGGTCGGTTAGAGCGCCGGAGGCCCACATATATTAAAAGGCCGGCAACGCACTTGCGACTCCCCTGGTGTTGCTAGTGTCTATGGACGGCGGTGATCACTTACCATCAGGTGAACCACCTGTTCGTTCGCCCCCTATAATAAAAAATAAAAAAAATCCCGTTCTATTGACACCGCAAATGTACGAACGTACGACGAGAAGTGTATTAGATACAATACTCAAGTCCATAATAGATTGTCGGAACACGCGGCTGCCCATGATTGTGATTAATTTGCAACATGCAGACTACTTACTACTACTGTCGATACCATCAAACCGTTAATTATACTTATTATGCTTACATTTACGACCGAATTCACAGAACTTATATTAATAGTATATTTATCAGGCAAGTTTATACTAATTAAATAAAAGTCACCATAATTAAAACGATTTTCGGTACTGTGTGTTATGCGCAATCAAGTATTTAAAACGGACCCTGAACGAGAACATTGATCAATGAATATTTTATAAAGCTATGTAAATATGTTTCAAAAAATAGTTATACATTTGACATCATCACTACATAGTATTAAACAAAGTCGCTTTCTCTGTCCCTATAAATGAAGAACGAGCGCTTGTATCTTGCAATTGTATTTATGAGTAAGTAGCTTATGCTCGCGGTCTCGCTTGGGATAATTTAAATTACATCTATCCCTCGAAAACAGTACATATCACTACATAGTATAAAACAAAGTCGCTTTCTCTGTCCCTATATCCCTATGTATGCTTAAATCTTTAAAACTACGCAACGGATTTTGATGCGGTTTTTTTTAATAGATAGAATGATCGAAGAGGAAGGTTTATATGTATAATAACATAAATTAAATAGTGGAGGAATACTATTATTTTTGAGGTTACTCCAAATTTAACGCGCGCGGGCCACGGGTAGTAATGAATAAATGAAAACTACTGGATCGATTTTAATCATTCTTTCAGTGAATGACATAGGCTATACGAGTATATTCTATAACCGTGCGAAGCCGGAGCGAGCCGCTAGTTGTATAATATAATAGAAATCCTAAACTGAGAATGATCACGGTGCGCTTTCTATAAAACTATTCGAAGTAACTTCAAGCTACTGAAGTTATTTTTGACATTGCGACACAGTACTTAGTGTGACTACAAATTAAGTAAACTTTCTGTGAAACAACTCCGACGATAACTACAGCGAACGAATCTTATTAGTCTGAAACTTCCTTCTTGATTCGTTAAAAGTAATCAACACCGTAGTGTGTTTGTTGTACATCGTTTACAAACATCATATATCATTTATACGTCGAAATACGTACGGAATTTGCAATTTAAAATAACAAATATTCGGTATTTTACATATCTGAATATTCGACGTCGATGCATGTCCTCCGGTGAGAGCTGTTACGTAGTATGACAGATATCTGAATTTTTATTACAACATGCTTTAAAAATGACAGAAATGTAAATATTCTTGAATATTTGTCAATACCTACATGTTATGAAAGAAAGTCGTCCGCCGCGTCTGTCTGTCTGTTTGTATGTTCGCGTTAAGCTTGAAAACTACTGAACGGATTGTAATCACTTCATCAATATCAATAATCAATAATTCATGAGGAAGGTTTAAGGTATATAATTTGTCAAGGTTTTGTGTAAATTAGTTGAAATGTAACGATAACTGTTGGCAAGTGTTGGACAAAGTCAAGCCGCTTGGGAGTTGTCATCAAAAACGCTGTCCTAATTATTTGAAAATATAAAAAAACAATGCATAGTGAGATATTACTTCAAAAAAATCTGTGATGGCATATATCTATCTTTTAAGAATAGCTTACCATACTCATCTATCTTTTAAAAACATGGTCACATACAATGAGGTAATTGTCTTCTCACTGTTGAATTTTTCTTACGCCGTGACATATGAGCCGTTAGGACTTAGGTATACTATCTTTATTATCGCTATTAATACACTACGAGTGTCTCATTAAATAAAAAAAAGTTATGGGTAAACCTTTAAACTAAATTTTGACAACACGTCACATAGGAGTCGTAGCAGAGATAGAGAGATCAATGATCGAGAGAGAGAGAGAGAGATGGATATAATAAAAAAATGACGTAAAGTACTATTTCGCGTAGTTAATTATAAGTTTAATTTATAATGTTGACAGTAATTCGATATGTAAAAACAATTTCAACTTATTTTGTATTCGTTAGATTTCACAGTAAGAATTAGTATTAACAACTGGCTTTTGAGGATACATCTTTATTTGGAACGCGATCACGATTCTTAGTGATTTCCTATTTAAGCAAGATGGAATAATTTTGTTCGTTCGTAAATTGTGACGTATAAAAGAAAACATACGTATTTTAGTGTCACTTTTTAGCCATTAATATCACTTACGATCGTTTTACGATGTGGCAAAAGTTAATGAATCGACAATAAAGTTTCTCTTTCCAATGAATGTCCGAAACGAGCAGCGGAGGCTAACCTCTTGTAACGCGTAACGATGCTTATTATTATTTTGTTTACCTATTTGCCGACTCATGTATCACGCAATCAATTTTTTCTAACTCGTTCTTAACCGTACAATATTTTTATTAAAATATATCAGTAACTTATGCTGATACATATAATAATATATATAAGTATATATAAAACAAAGTCGGGTTTGCTCAAACTCTTATAACTCAAGAACGACGATTGTGTACCGATTTTCATCATCATTAATTTTTTGAATTTGTTTTCATCCCGAATAGCAGAATAACTAACTAACTAAAATATCGAAAAAGTAATATAGACATATATACATATATATATCTTCTTCTGTACATACGACACGTATATACGTCGTATAATACAACGGGGGTTTAGTTCCATCATAACTGAATAACTATGAAAATGTAAAAATGTCATATATCACAAGGTGATACACTGTAGATAATAATAAAACAGAAAGTCGCCCATGCAGCAAAATACACAGCATCAACAAAGCATACGTCTTGCTTTTACGCCAATAAAATACTAGGTTTTGTAAGCTGATAGTCTAATGAATTTGCAGAGGCCAAAGTGCAAACAGGCTATGTCAGTTGGAAAAAATAAATTACCGGCTCAGTTAGTATATTACATAGAGCATTCTAGTTTACCTGTTTGACTACCACAGACTAATTTCGAGTCAAATGAGATCGTAACATTATACAATTTTAAAAAAGACATTTCGTACATCGAAATAACTATGAACATTTTTTTAGCTGCTCTCAAACTAATGTTACTTGTCGAAGTAACAAACGAGAAAGTAATAATAGTAGTGTATTAAGGAACTCGTGAGTCTTGTCCAATTGAGTAGCAAAAAACCAGTGAGAGTAATTAGCATACGTTTCGTCGTATTATAAGATTATGCAGTATAAAAGGTTCCTCAGCGCGGTATTTGAAAATTGGCGTTATCTTGACGACTGTAGTAGCGTTTTAGGTTTAGATGGGCTGAATCGTTGGATTTAATTGGTGGAGTTACATGTGACAGCCCGAGCTGAATACTTTCTACACGCTAACTATTATGCGTGGTGAGGTTGTGAGTACAACAGTCTAAGTGAGATTGGAAAAAAAAAATAGTACCTATCATTTTACCGAACTCCTGTGATATATCATAAATGTTATTGGTACATATTATTTTCACAATTCACACGTACCCAGTTATCAATACAAGAATCATGACTTTTTTTATATATATTTTATAGGTTAGCGTTTGACCACAAACTCATCTGATGTTAAAATGATGATGTGGTCTAAGATGGTAGTCACGCGAAACCTAGCGGGAGACTGGCTCTCAAGTGCAGCTCCCGGAACACACCAACAGGTGCTTGGTGACAGATTTTCAACTTGAGGGTGGTAGCTAGCCAGACGAACTTAGAAAAAGCCCTACCACAATGCTATGGTTTCATCACGATGTTTTCCTTCACCGAAAGCTCCGACTCAGTCGCCAGGATTCGAATCTACGTCCCTTAACGCTGTGCCCGAACACACTACCAACTGAGCCATCATCACTGACGTAATCATATATCTCAGTAATTGTAGAAATGAAGACCAGCTACATAAATAAATAAGCTATAATAATAGGAGATTTAACTGTAACATTAATTAATTTAATACGTGCAGCAACAATAGCATGGTTATAAAGGAACCTATTCTAGCATACTATTAATATTTTATCACTTACGAACACACGTCTGGCAAATTTTGGTCAGGCAACAATATACTCGGCTGATTAATCCCTTTACAATTGGGTCTCAGTGCCCGGTCGCTGCTGGTGTGGCCAGTTTTGCAACTCGGATAAGCGGAAAATTGTATCCGTATCGTGAAGCAGACCGCGGCTTAATAAAAATAGTAGGTACTACGTAGCGAAATATGCATCCTGTTTTAATTAAAACTGAAGCGGTGAAGTTATATTTAGCCGGAATACGGTACTAGTAATAACTGTAAAAATACAGGTTGTGGTGTAGTAATCTTAGAGACGCAGCATGCAATAATTTTTATAAATAATTCTTGATAAGTAATTAAAGTTTAAGGTGAAGGGTCAAGGGTCTAATCTCTGTCCTTAATGTATATTAATATATATCCCACTTGTACAAGATAATATAAAACAGCAATTTATAAAGTAATTTAAGCGTAATCCACGGATTCCGTGGAAAAATAACCAGGATCCTACGAATTGGTTTCTTTCTAACAACACTGTTTTCGTTTTTTTTTTTGTAATCGAATGAAGTCTTCCATGAGATATAAGAGATTTCTTAAGCGTTCCGTAGATTGAAAACGTTAAGAAACGTCACTGTGGCGGATTTTTTGTTAGTATATTACGGCTGATATTATGAAGATATTTGCACAGTCGAAATTATCCATTAAGATATCTATTTTGTACCTTCCCATAACAAAATGGTATAAGCATAGATTTGTCGATGATACAAATAGTTATAAATATGAAGCGTGTACTTTTCCCTTGAAGAAAAGACTTTTATCCTATGAAGAAGCATTTGCTGACCGGTATTAATAAAAGAATATTATGATTTCATGATACAATTACACAATTGATTACGTTACATTGTTTGATTTTAGAACTAAGCCCAAAGGAAGAGGCGCGCCAGGCAGTAATAAGAGAGCTGGTATTCACAGAAGCGCATTACATACGACATCTCATGACTATGGTGGAAGTAAGTACTTTAATCATTATTATATACATATGTAACTTTATTATCTGGTATTACATCATATCTTTTAATAAATGTATTTCGATGTTGTCAACGTGTAATTTTTTAATCAAATACAGTGATACCTCGAATTGACGCTATAGGTGGGACCGAGCGATATGTCGCGTAAGTCTAATTCGCGGAAGCCACAGTATGGGTATTTTTCATATAAATATATATATAAAAATTACTTTTAATAAGTGGGATCGGTGATGAAAAAAATACTAATTTGGAAAGAAAAAAATGTATTATAAACTCTTAACACAAATACATTATCGCATACTGAAGCTATTTGAGTTGTAGTCCGGTGAAACTGTAGAGGCCTTACGAAGCCAAGCGTGTAGGTCAGTACAAAAAAAAAATTAACTATTTGAGTCTGTCAGCCCAAAGGTTTTTCTCTCGCAAAATTTCCTCTTAGCACGCTAACAATTTTTTGTCCCTTATTTTATTGAAAAAGAAAAACACTCTTTGTTGCAGTCTATGTTTTTTAAAATTTATAACCACAATAACTCAAATTGTTCATTCCTTATATTTTATATGCGTTCGCTACCTAACAAAAAATACTGAGAGTACTTTTAGATATTTCCAGTTATTTGGGATTATTTATATGAACGACCACTGGAATATACGTGAGATTTGATTTTTACAATGATATATATATATATTAGAACAAATTAAACATGCATTAATTGTTGCATATTATTTTTTATTTAATCATTTATACATAGAAACTGCGACTGGAAGCAGAATGACATTCGCTAATCGAAGTTAATACATGAAAGGAGAAACGTGGTTGAAGGAAGTGGAAAAAGTTGACAAACGTAACGAGTGTAGGTGCTTTCTCTTATTGCCTAATCTAGTTATGACTCGTTAAAAACAGATGAATACATCCATGCAAAAATATATATATATATAATCCAAAACTTTTATACAGATAGTTGATGAAGTATAAAATCACATTTTATACACAGAAAAATGACATAATATATACATTTTTATTAATATATATATATATTCGTCCCCGTTAATTAAATTAAACTTGAACCTGCGAAATTAAATTTAAAAAACAGCTGCGCCGTCATTCTGCTGCTACTTACACACGGTATTGTAAGAAATATGGCAACAATCGGATCATATTTCATAGATGATTAAACAAATTGGAAAGAGGTCTTAGTAATGAAAAGAAACAAAAGCCATCAGGAATTTGAAATTCAAGTTATCATTTCGGTATCGGAATTCGATGGAGATTAATTCTCTGTGGTAATTGAGTCCGTGCCCCGTACTCATTCGGTACTCAGATGCCACGAGAAATGTATCTAGTAGGATTTAAAATGCACCCTTAACCGATCTGTGTTAGGGACGGGAACTGTCAACTTGTGTACTTCAACTATAGTTACTAGTAACTATAATACTGTTCATCGAACATATATTATAATTTCATCCTTTTACATTACGTGTAAAAGAAGTTTAAGTGTATTTATTGGCATTTTTTTTATGAAACCTACAGTATATGTATAACAACTATGTAAATACCTTATTATTTTATTTTAACTTAATAAATCTATTTCATAAAAAAAATACACTATCTATACATATAGAAATGAATTGATGTTCGGTAGTTAGTCTCGCTAAAACTAAGAAACCTCAGGACCGATTTGAATTGTTAGCGGATATACTATTTTACACATATTTAATTCTAATAACGAGTATATAATCAGAGTGTAGGAGAAGTAATTTGAAATGATATAAATCGCCTTAATTAAGGTCTACGAATAGAGTTCTTGCTATTCGTCTCTTTGATCGAATATGGCATTGGAACTTTTTGTACATAGATTACACCTCCATTAGAAGAATACCTAATTGTAAATATCATTAGATAAATATACAACTATAATAGAACCTTCATCGTTGTAGTCACGATAGAAGAAAATTATTTGAAATAGGAATATGTGACAAGAAATACGAATATCAGTAAATTACTTTAGTTATGTAATAAAATTCTAAATATATATAAATCACTAAATATTATGAAATAAAGTCGTCCGCCATGTCTGTCTGTCTGTCTGTCTGTCTGTTCGCGATAAACTCAAAAACTACTGAACGGATTGTAATGCGGTCTCCACCAATAGATACGAGTAATTCATGAGGAAGGTTTTAGATATATAATTTGTCTAGGTTTTTTTGTAAATTGGTTGAAATATAACGATAATTGTTGGAAGTGTTGGAAAAAGTCAAGCCGCCTGGGAGTTTTCATCGAAAACTCTGCCTAATTCTTTTGAGATATAACAAAACAATGTATAGTGGAATATTGCTCTTTTATAGATCTACAAAAGAGTCTGCAATGGTATATATTTATTTTGTAAGGATAGCTTACTATACCCTTCTTATCTTCTAAAAAATGGTCAC
This sequence comes from Antheraea assamensis, assembly GCA_035772565.1. Taxonomy (NCBI): domain Eukaryota; kingdom Metazoa; phylum Arthropoda; class Insecta; order Lepidoptera; family Saturniidae; genus Antheraea; species Antheraea assamensis. The sequence goes on from JAQQSE010000065.1 coordinate 3,480,942, forward strand.
ACATAATGAGGTAATTGGAAGGCTATTTAGAAGGATACAGTAGTAATCCATATCAAATTAAATACATTAGTTACCTTAAGTATTTCATGCACATAAGCATATATTTTTATTACCAGGGCAGGACAACGTTCGCCGGGCCTGCTAGTATATAATATAATAAATACTTAAAAACAACAGATATTAACCGCTCTTTATGATATAGATAAAGTTTATTTATTGGCGTTTCATTTAGATACTATAATAAAGATTTTAATCAAAATATATCAGTATATACCTAAGATTATTTTAAAGCTAGGAAAAAAAGTGCGTGTGTACTTATGTACACGCATTAGAAGTTATACTTCTTTGAAGTAACAAGATAAAAATGTAATTTTTCGCCTTATTCTACGTTTGTAGAAAAAACGACACTAACAATAGAAAAATGAAGACTTAATACGTAGATACTTTTTTTGAATAAAATGTTGACTTTAGCTAACTTCAGGGTGTCGGTTTTTCGTGACGGTGTGCGCACGCATCGTAAAAATTTACTCTCATAATTTTTCCCTAACGCGCCAAAAGAAGTATAACTTCAATAATACTCAAACGTAGTTAAATTTATCTATATATAAAAAATCAAATGACCATTTATGACAAAATTTAGGAGAAATTTAGAGAGAGACGTGGCTGGAAAATATTTTCACATGAGCATGGTTTATAAGTGTGTGCGTATAATGTATGCGTAAAAAACTTCAATCATAGAATAAGTGGGGAGTTCTCTAGAGCCGTTGTAGATGCGCGATAGGTTAAATAAATCGAACGGAAGTAAAATAATTGTTTGAAAAATGGGAAATAGATCATCGTGATTGATATTAAATTATTGATTTAAACTTTTTGAATTTGTCCGTTCATATCAAAATATACGATAGCTATATTTAATACGAAAAGTTATAAATCAATGAATAATTAATTCGATTTAATTAGTCTCAGCCGGCATCAAATTGTATCATCGTGTACAGCGGATATACTCCCATAATGACCCTTATCCGACATGATTATGGAATATTTTCGTTCATCGTGGAATATTCGCTTCCCCGGTTATTGGGTTTCAATTTAACAAGTTACATAATTGTCGGTGTAGGTCATCGTGAAATAAATATTATTATAATATGCAATAATAATTCGCTATAGATATCAGGGCTTGGGAACGTAATATGAAATAGGTATAATATTTTTGTATTTTCCATAAATAAAGAACCTATACGCAAGGTAACCTATTATTTGTTTATCTATCATTAACGGTACGCATATAGACGTATACGTTCGTTACAAATAGCTATAGCTGGGATGATCATTTAAAAAATGTTTATAATTATTCCAGTCTATGAGAGTGTTACTATTAGGTCAAAAGCTTCTTCTTAAGAAAAAATATAGGCACTGTCACCACGTCACCCAATAATATCTTCACACATAAGTACAACATTTTTGAGGTACAATTGTCCGCGCTATATTTTTCTTCACCATCACCTGGTCAAGTTACCAATTTAAATTTGTAAATGCAGCGAAATTAAAAACAAACGTTGTTATATGTTGGAGTTCGAAACTGTGGACATCGAATCGATTTATACATCAAAAGCATTCGGCTATCGTAACTCTTTATACGAATAACAAGGCCTAATTAGAGGTCTATAGTTTCAGACATCAGCTAATTGCGTATGGTGTAATTTGTACTAAATGATGTGGAATTAAAAATTATTTCATCAGATTACAATTTCAGTGTAATTTACAGCAGCGTATTTTAAAATATCAATATTAGCTTATTTCATTATTATCAGTATCGGTAACTGCATCCAATCACTAGGAGTTATTTATTGTATGGGTGAATCTCTTGCTTCAATACGACTTATACGTAGAGTTTAATAGACTGGATACCTGGATACTACTTTTCGTACGAGGTGTGGCAAATGATTTGAGCCAGTGAAAAACTTGAGCTCGGGATAAAGAATGTATCCCATAGGCATGTTCTAACTTTTCATACGGCCGTTTCTCCAAGCTTAATACAAAATTTAATGGCACATCATTGCTCCAAATTCCGCTCTTCCATTTTGCGTGACGCACAACTAAAACCTAACTTCGCTAGTAGCAATCACAAAAATCACGTAGTTAACAGGAAGAAGTTCAAACTAGCACAGATCTCTTGGAGGGTATCACTAGATACACGAGGACTATCAAGGACAATTACAGCGCAGCGATGCCAGATTACTTGCAGTGTTGCCAGTCTCATTATTTTTTTGCCACATCTCGTATAATTAAAAAAAGCTTAATAGCTTTTTAGCACATGGTATGTTATCATGTGGTCATTTAATATCATTTTCAAACATCCATGCAATGTTTTTTCAGTGTAGATAGATATTCACTATATAAAGTTGATCAGTTCTGAGAATATTTTTTGAGCAAAAAATAAATTTTCCTTTATATTACTCGCGATATATATAAGCGATGATGGTTCAGTGGATGAGTGTTCAGATACAGCATCGATCGACGTAACTTGAAATCCTTGCGAATGAGCGAGAACTTTTGATGAAGGAAAATATCGTGAGGAAACCATAGCATAGTGGTAAAAGTCTTTTATATGTCCGTCTGGTTAACTACCACTCTGATGTTGAAGATCTGTCTTCGAACGCCTATTGGTATGCTTCGGTAGATGCAGTTGAAAGCCCGTTCGTCACTTGTAGGTATAGCGTGTTTGTCAGCTTAAATCGCATTAACATTTAACATCAGGTGATATATTCTGCTCAAACGCGTCTACAAAGTACAACAAAATATATTATCTATTAGGAAGAAATACAACTACACAATTACTCGTCTTCTCAGGTGTTCCTTGCTGCCGCCCACGCTCTCCAAGATGAAGGGAAACTTTTGATGCTGGACACAAAACGATTGTTTCTAAATATACCTGATATTCTCAATGCCAATTTACGTTTTTGGGAAGCATCAATTTACCCAATGCTCATGGAGTCTTTAAACAACAAACAGCCGTAAGTAAATCTACTTGGTGATATAATTCTCAAACAATCGTTACAGTTATAATAGAGTTGAAGCGTTTAATAATCTGTGTCACCTTAATTTTATTATGAATGTTTGATATATTTCTACGGCAAGTAATGATTTCTTGTTTTAATATGTTAATATACTTGAAGAGCTGAGTTTCCTAACGTTTTTTTACTAAATACTATATGGATATAATACGTAGGTATGTGTTATGATAATGAAGTGTAATTTATTTGTTCCAGATTCAACGCTGAAACCATGGGCTTGGGATTTTATTTTTTCCGTGACATATTTTATCCATATGAGAAATATGTTATCGAACAAGCAAATGCATTGGCGTATCTGCGCCAACTATCTAATGACCCTGATTTTATGATTTTTTTAGCTTGGTGCCACGGCCATAAAATGTGTAATAGGTACGTATTTACAAATGTTAATCAGATTTCAGGAATACAAGAAATTTATCAAGAATTTTCAAGTATACTTTCTCAATCACAGATATAAAAATTCGTGTTGTAATTTATGCTATAGGGTTAACGCCACTGAACTCATCAGCATCAACAGTAGTTATAGATTGCGAAGAAAACGACTAACTTTAACATAATATGGTCGGTCTACAAATACCGTTCGATTGTTTATGTTATATAAAGCAATTTATCTTCAAATATACTGTAATATGTCTGTCTGTCATTAGTTTTTTTTTTATATTATAGGGGCCAACGAACAGGTGGGTCACCTGATGGTAAGTGATCACCGCTGTCCATAGACACTAGCAACACCAGGGGAGTCGCAAGTGCGTTGCCGGCCTTTTAATATATGTGGGCCTCCGGCGCTCTCACTGACCGAACGAAACGCAACAGTGCAAACACTGTTACTTCACGTCGGTTTTCTGTGAGAGGGTGGTACTACCCCGGCCGAGCCGACCCATTCATGCTGAAACCAGTAATAGCTTCAGCGTAGCTCTACCACCTATTAATGCATATAATATAATATAATATAATTAATAATAATTAGTCTTGTGTAAATGTTACCTATATCTACTGTTTTAAAATTCATTCTTAGTATTTATGCGGTGAAAAAAATGTATTGTATTATTGTTTTCATGTAATTTTGAATTTAAATGAGCCTCTTCGTTTTCAGGTTACAACTTCCCGATATTATGGTCAAGCCCTTGCAAAGACTAACAAAATATAATTTACTTCTTTCTCGTTTGATAGAGCATACATTCGTAGAGCCGGAACGAATGCGTTTGGTCTCAATGGTAATCTCTATTTCATTAGTTATTTCAAACTTGATTTATATACATGTTATATTATACATATTACAAGAAATATATACCTTTAAGAAGCTGACCTCATTATTCGTGTTTTTTTTATAATTTTCAGAACGAACGGGCCAGAATATACGTGGTGAATATTAACCGTACGGTACGTAAACGTCAGGAGTTGGATAAAATCGATGATCTTTTCAATTTGATAGAAAGTTTTGAATTGGTAAGTATTCTTCCAATATCGTTATTGAACATCTTTGAAAGTCTTATTATGTAAATTATTTCTCATATTCACTAATATTTTGATATCAAGAATAATCTATAACCATAACAATATAGAAATAGCAGATAGATTATAGCGATAGAAAATTTTGATTCATATATAAATTATTATTGTTGTGTGTATTTTTTTATTTCTTTACAGGAATTCAAAGATGACGAATTAGATCGGGCGTTCCGATTCTATTGTAAGCTAAATCTGAAAGCGCCGATGTTCAACTGCAATTCCGATATTAGCAGATGTTTGATCTATGAGGGAGAGTTGCGTTTCAAAGATAATTCGAAGGAGGCAAGAATTTTAAAGATTGCATTTGTGTTATTGTTTAACGAAAGTCGACTGTTAACGTTTAATACTATTGAATAGAATATTTAAAAAATAACTTATAAACATGTGTCAGATGTATAAATGACTGCGATTATTTTAACAAAGTATATAATAGGCATGGATATTCTTACGTGGCTTTAGAAGCTGAACGGGTTCAATATTATTAATAATTATGTCTACGCTGTTTTGCATCAATAGAATTATAAGTTAATTAATTTAATTTATTGTTTTTGTACTTAAATTTATGGCATCATGTGTAAGTAATATACAATCATGACAATTTTGCGTAGGTAGAGAATTGATATTAATTTATATGTAGGTACTCTTATGCTACCCCCATACCTGTGTGAATTGCCATGAAGTTTTGTCTATGATCGCTGTAAATGCAAATATGGTATTACGTTATTGTTATACGTTACGAACTATCGGACTGCGTGACGATACACGCAGCACCAAAACTGGACCAGCGGTTTCTATGAACACCAAAGGATTTGAGTGGGCGTTCTTTTCGAGCTATCGGAATGCCACAGCTGTGGGAACATTTAATCGGCGCCTTCATTTGCCATTATTCTTGACGTTAATTTAAGAGCGACTAGGGAGTAGCATTAATGCAATTCTACTCCTATACCTGCGTGACAAAGCTACGACTACTTGTCGCGCTAAAACGCAACCTGAAAGTTAGTTAGTTACCGTGTTTTATCGGCTCTATCATGGCGAGTGTTCTTAAGAATTATTCAACCTCATCCCATCTTCTCCTTTCCACTTCAGAACCACACGGGCGGGTACGCGGCTCCACAGATTCACAGTAGCAACCTTCTCGGCAAGAACGAAGAAGTTCGAAAATTCTTATCTTTGTCGTACTGTGAAGATGTGGAATCGCCTCCCGACTAGTGTGTTCCCTCCCTCTTATGATATGGGGTCCTTCAAACGAGGCGTGAAGAGGCACTTTCGCAGGTCGGCATGATGACGACGACTGCCGTTGGTATTTAACATCGACAGTCGGCCGTTGTTTTTGAACTGTACCGTACTTACCATCAGGTATTGTACAGTAATATTGCCGAACTTATATATAAAAAAAAAGTAACTCCAGGTAAAGCGCAGAAAAATGTTCGCACACCTTTGTCATTCAATAATAACTTTCTTTTAGTGTATATAAAATCCGCGCCCCCAGTCGTCGTGTTGCGTCTGTCGTCACGCATTCTGATAGTTCGTTACGTATGACAATAATGCGCTTGCATTTTTTACGACCATAGACAAAACTTTGTGACTATACACGCATGTATAAGATAAACATAATAATACAAGCGATAAAATGTATGTCGATGTCAAATGCGAATGTCAAAAAATATGCGAATGATAGTATAAATAATATCTATAACTATTTTAATAACAAATTAGCTCTGCGACTCTGACAACATGATAACCTGTATTTACCGGACATCTTTACTTATTTACAGATTGAAGTAAGAGCCTTTCTCCTGACTGATATGCTACTTATATGTAAAAGAGCCGCCAAAGGGAGTCCGTATCCGTATAAAATGATAAGGTAAAATCATAACGATAATATTTTGACAGCAATCACTATGCAAATATATTACATGCGTGTCTTATTAATTTATATATTGCTTCACACAGATTCGAATTTAACACAAAAAAAAAAATATAACATATTTCAAATAAATTAGCTTAAAGAATAATATTTTTGGAATATTTACTATTGGCCAATAGTCCCGCAAGACTTCCGAAAAAAATGTTTTCATAGTATTTAAAATCATCAGTACTCTTTCAGCTGGTGTATGCTATGCGAAATTTAAAACTGGAAACAATGTTCTTAGTTATAATATTTCAGCACTAATTAGCATAATATTGTAGGCCTAAATACATGTTAAACAAAATCGTAATGGTTCCACGATCACAAGATAGCGATGGTACACAGCTTGTATTTGTAGTTTTGGATGATGTTGGATCTTCATACTCTGCTTTTGCTCTTAATGAGCTGGGGAAAGAACCTGGCGACTCCATTAAGGCAAGTACTTACAATTATAAATAATTTTTTTCTCTAAGCTTTTATCAATAGAGCTCAACTACTATTTTGTTATCTTTACCATTCCTATAGAAAGTTTGCAATCAGTTGAGTAGATATTCCCGAATATCAACGTACAGGCGATCAGATTTTTAAGTATTTTAATTGGACTAATTTATGAATTAATAATTGTTGGACATCTTTCAGGTTTGGGAACAAAAGTTCCGAGAAGCGAAATTGACATATGACCTTACTATTAAACATTCACAAAGCTCGTGTACGGGATCTGTACGGGATATGAATAAAATGGAAGCGGCAATATCATCTGAATACGTTGGTCCTAGTATAACTTCCGCCAAGACGGTAAGCGTCGTAAGCGAAATTTACTATTCATTCGAAGAAAATGAAACGTAAAGCTATTATATACTAGAGTTTATAACCATAACTAAAAATCTATCCGCGGCTTCGAATTAAGCTGTTATTATTTTCCTATATATTATTAAATAATAAATAAATAGATAATAAAATTTCATATTATTAAAAAAAAATTTAAAATCTATTTGACAATCTTAGAACACTCTATCAATTACAAAATTGTAAAAACTTTTCGGATATAAGATATCATAAAAAACGGTCCAATATATTTGGAAATATTTCCGAACATACAAACAGACAAATTTGGTTTTTTATTTCATATACGCGTTTAAACATTCGTGGGTAAACATTTTAAATAATTTACAAACCAAATTGGCAGAAATGTACAAATTAGATGAACCGCCTAGAAAAATTTAATTTCATCCGCTTAGACTATGAAATATTAGGTCCTTACATATGAAATTAGGGCTTTATTTATTTAAAAGTCAAAGAAGTAAAAAAAAAAAATAGAGAATTTATTTATTTAATTAAACAACGTATTTTGTACCATTTTTTAAGCATTTTCATTTTATAGGTAGTTAGTTCATTGATTCCATTGTTGTAAAAATTGTAGAAACGAGAATCAATAAAAATTTTCAAGGCGGCTTGGACCACCTTATAGAAATTAATTTTACTTTCCTATCAACAAAATTATCCAAACTCCAAAAAAAAAAATAGTAGTCTGTTGTAGCAAGGTTCGAGTAGTATCACATTCTAATGGCAGCGATGAGCAATCATCCGTCGTGAAATATAGGTTCTAGCGTTCTCGTGAAGCAGCAATAGGTTAAAGAAATTGACCAAACTCAGTTGTTTAACGGCCGGCTTTTTCTATCATTGTTTGCAATTATTGGCAATAATCTACCGTAACCATCTGGCCAGATCTTAGGAAGCTGTAGTGTATCACACCGGTACTGGTCCACCAATCATTCACATTCTTAGTCATATTTCGCTTGGGATAGGTATTTTTCCGGTTCTACTTGGTTCCATCAATATGATGACGTTTCCAATTGTCGTAAAGGATCTATTTTTCGTCACAAGTAATGAGACGACTCAAAATTCCCTCGATGTTGTGACGGTTGAGTATTGTAACGCAGCACTCACTAGAAAAATTAGTATCGTTGTCAACGTCGTTGTCGTTGTCAATACATTGTCAATTAAAAAAAAATCTATACTCAATAAAACAGTTTTAAATGTGAGAAAAAAATTGTAAGGGTCGTTTTTTAAATTTCATTTTATAGTAGACAGAAACTTAAAGTTGGACTTTTCACTTCACACATCACACTAGTCATTCCCTCTCGCCCCTTAGTAAAACCTTATCATTCACAGGAACCACAAGATTTTCCTACTGTAGATCTCTAGAATATCTCTGTTTTAAGCTGCACTATGCTTGCCATCAAGTATAGTACAGTCACCACATCGTGCTACAATAATAACAGTATGTGTTCTACCAGCTCCATCGTAAGTACTACTTAACATTTTTATTTTTGCGCATATATAGGCAGTGAAACAAAATTCCGAAGATGTGAATATTGAACGCGAAGCTCGTGAACGCGTAGCCGTTATGATACATCGTTCCGTCGATGCCGAATACGACTATTCTTTGGGCTCTGAACCGAACGATTCTGTCGAAGGTAAGCTAACAGTTACGATAAATACTGTTCAGATATAAATTAAAAGAATATCTATGTGAAATATTTAAGTAATAAAGTGGCTGTAAATTACATGGTATATAATTAATTTGGCTCTTCAATTAATTTAGGGACACAAAAATTTTAATTACAACATTACACGTTTTTCACTAGAACTTAAGAAGCATTTCGATGTCCCTTGTTTTTAATTTCTTGAAAACAGGTTTGTACTTATAAAAATAACTATAATAAATAATTTGCTAGTCATCTATAGCAATAAATAATTTACCACCCAAGTGTTTACAATAACCTTTGTTCCATATAAGAAGAACACTTGCGAATCCTGTACCAACGACAAGGCAAGTTCAAAACGCGTAACATTATAAAACGCAAGTCTACCGGCAAAAGTTCCAGAATGTCAAGATTGTCGGCCTTTCAAAAATCATCAAGGTAAATTCATAGTTTTTTGTATTGATAACATAGAAAAATTATAATATTAAATAAACCAACACCAAGTAAAGTGTTCTGTGTTTTTTATTGAAGTGCAACTACGTATGGGAAGGCTTTGAAATTCTGATCTGCAACCTTTTTGTATACCGAAAAGTGTTCGGAGTAAACAATGCGTCGGTTAGGGTGTTAAAAATATCAGTTCTCTTCGGATCATCAAAGTTAAGCAAATTAACGCGTTCAGTACTTGTATGGTTGACCGCCGGGGAACACCGCGTGACATTGGCTTTTTGCTGTACTACATATTATAAAGGAGTCTTCGTTTCTTTTGTGTGATTATAAGCACACGCACTCTCTTTTATTCCTGTAATTCAATAGCTTAATTAGGAGTATTACTTTATAATTTGCAAATTCAGGTTCAAACTGACTTAGAACTAGTTGTTTTTAACAACAAAATCTTATAGACATGATAAATGATCATGTCTGGATGTAATGTGTGTGTGTGTTTATCGTAAATGCTATTTCGCACCGTTTTAAGAGAAACATTAATAATTTCAAACACAGTGAAACATCGCAAGAGGAACCTCAAGCCGGACCAAGCGGCATAAAAAAACCTGAAGTCATTGTGGAACACCACATTATTACACCTAAATCTGATGATAGTAAGTATTATTTACTTTCCGAAAAGAGTTAAAAGATTTTCTATTTCTCTCTCTAAATATCATGTGATATGATGCCCTTTAGTCTAAGCCGGAGAATGGTAACTAATGTAACTGGTGGTCATCTAGTGATCGAAACACGTCTATAACTCATAATTTTTTTACGTTCTAATATTATTGGGACTTTTTTTAACAAAAAGTGTATTGTATAAATATTGCAAAGAATAGACATTAAAGATCTTAAGTATGATGAATAGAGGTTAAGACAAATAAAGGCTATTTTAACTCATCGACTGGTAGGGAATAAAAGGAATTATTTAAAATTCCTTTTTTTATTTACAATACTAATTTAAAATTACTGTATACCGTTCAAGAAACAGAGAAGAAAACGCCACTGTTTTATGTTCGCCTATTTATGTATAAACTAGCAGACCCGACGGACGTTGTTCTGCCCTGAAAATAATAAATATATACTTATCTACATCAAATGCTTAAGGTAACTTGATAAGGAATAATACTGTATCCGTCTAAATAGGCTTCCATTTACCTCATCTTATTTGGCCATTTTTTTGTAGTTAAATGGGTATAGTAGGCTATCCTTAATAGATAGGTATATGCCATTGCAGACTTTTTTCTAGGTCTATAAAATATGAATATTTTACTATGGATTGTTTTGTTATATCTCAAAAGAATTAGGCAGCGTTTTCGATGAAAAGCTCAAAGGCGGCTTGACTTTTTCTAACACTCCCAACAATTATCAGTTATATTTCAACCAATTTACAAAAAATCTTGAGAAATTATATACCTACACCTTCCTCGTTTATTATTCTATATATAGGCGAAAACTGCATTACAATCCGTTCAGTAGTTTTTGAGTTTATTGCGAACATACAGATAGAGAGACAGACGCGGCGAACGACCTTGTTTTATAATATGTAGTGATTGTAGTGGTGGTTCAGGTATAACACTTAACAGGCATGTCGCGTTCCAAACTAAGTCTATGCATATCCAGTTACCGATAGGCTTGCGGGGTGGTATGACAAGGCTACAGGCCGATGAATATCTCCGTGGTCGCCGTTGTATTGTTATTGCACGGTTCTTACCATCAGGCTACGTTGCTGTCATTTTGTCGCGTTACTATGCAATACTAAACTTTTATTTTATATCTATTTAACTCGGCCTAGTGTGTTATCGTTTTATAAAATATTTTTTTATATGAATTGTTTAATGCGCTCTTTTAATAGAATATTACAGTATTATTATTTAAGTAAATTGAAAAAGGATCTGTAAATATTACTAAAAGCTTTTATTTCAAATTCACAGACTTTTTTTTGTTTTTTTCGAACTGACCTACATTGTTGGATTCGTCAGGCCTCTACAGTTCCACCGGACTACGAAAAATTCACAGAGAGTTTATGGTAGTTTGTAGTTTTATTTATTTCTATATAGATAACGTTTTTATGACCATTTTTTTTAGGCAACACATCTTTAATAGTGAACATCGCTACTGAAAGCGAATCTGATACGGACACAACCATACAGAAGTCAGGTTTCTATACCGGTACCGGTGAGTAGATGATCCTCTTTTACTATATTTTTTTAGATTTATTCATTCATTTACTCAGTTGTTATGTTATAATTATTATTCCTTTTAGATAAATGAAAAAATTATGATCGTTTTTCTTTTATCTATTCCTTCGCTCTTCATTCTTTATTTAAAAACTAGCTGACCCCGGCGAACTTCGTACCGCCTTACAGTCGATTCTTAAAAAAAAAATTTAATACTTATTCTGGTATTCGGGACCATCGTATAAATATTGACATTCATATTTATACGATACTAACGTCACTCAATTGTTTTGCCTTCCCGGAACCTCTCCACTAACACTTAAACTTTATGCTATAGTATTAAAGTTCAAATTGAGTTTTAAGTATTATTACGAATCGTTTGTATGGGAGTATAGAAAAGTGTTGTTTTTAGACTTTTTCAGGCAATTTTTTTAATTTTCCTCTCCGTAAGATCCATCCTCGTACTTAAAGGAATATTCTAAAAAAAGAATTATCGAAATCGGTTCTGCTGTTCTCGAGATTTGCGCTTAGCAACACATTTAGCGATTCATTTTTATATTATAGATATAAAACATTTTGCATACAAACTTACATGAGAGATACTATAGAAATGACAAAAATAAATACGAATGATTCTAAATGCTAATAAATAATTTTCAATCGTTAAGACTTTATAGTAAGTAAAGAAATGTATATGATTACAGAAATGACTTAGAAGCAGGTTTATTTTTCCAAACAGGCGGTCGTCGTGTTGGAACAGCCTCAGCTATACAAACCTGCGATAAGGAGCTCATCGAGCAGCCGAAACACTCTGCGCATCCAACCTCAAAGCGAAATATTGGCTCTGATGCACAGCCTACCAAATCTCATGGTGGATCCCTTACCAAGGCTTACTCAAAAGTGAATACTTTAATACTAAGTTTTACAACACTATATTATTTATTTGAAAAGCATTAATATTTTATGCTTAATACCATTGTTGAAATAGAATCCTTTGATATTTTGTAATATTGAGGTACAATAATACTTCCTAATTAAATGTTCTTTTAAAGTCAAGAACTTTGAAATGCTTATGTTCATAGGTGCAAAGTTACTTAAAAATAATATGAAACATGAAACATTCCCTGGACAAGTATTCTTTGCCCAGCAGTGGTGTAAATTAACAAAATTGTATTATTATGAGACTGCATTTTCGGTTATGTTTGAGTGTTCGGCGGTTTTTAGGTATTCACAGTTGTCCTAACTACCCATTTTATTTTCTCACCGTTTTCGTACAAACTTTCCAGGTAATATATTATTCACTGATTTTTGTACAATTAAATTTGTTTTAATAGTCAAGCATCGAAATCGGCAGCTGAGCAGCTATACCAATCCCATCAAGAATTATTGCAACGAAAATTCTTAACGATCTCCCAGCAGCATCAGCATCTGAGCCCAGATCGTCGTGGTGCTAGTTATCCGCCACCTAGCCCGACCAGGTAACTTATATTACTGTCAATTCTATTTATCTCTACAACCCTTTTTTTATATTAACGTGGGGAAATTCATCATGGACACACCACCCTATCGGGGGAGAGAGTGGGTAGTGTGAAACTTTTACTCACTAAAACCCCACGGTGTACCGGCCGCCGGTTTGGTTGAGGCAACATGGGATCGTGCAGTGCTATCACCATGTCACCTCAGCGGCCAGCCCAGCGGAAAGTGTGTCCGCCGGGCGTCGTCTTAATAATGGAGGGCAAGCTGGGTACACACCAGCCGCCCCCTCCTTGTCAGCTGAACCTGTGCAATGAGGAGATGGGCCCCCCGGCCAACCCTGTTCTACGTTGATTAAACATGTCCCGTGTTATTACAAAAAACGTTACATACGCGTCGAACACTTGTTTCAAAAAACTTTGATCACAAAAGAGGGTCTTACCTCTGTATAGAAATAGATACTATTTAAATTTAAACATTGGATAAAACTTGTCTAAGTTCACAGTTCTCATTTTATTGTTGTGATTTATTTTATAAAATAATATAAATAAATATTTTTACTGAAGGTCGAAATAAAACTATTATTCGTAAATTAGAACGTGTTTGAATGATGAGATTGAATTGAATGAATGCTATTCAGAGTTGCTTGCATAAAAAACAAAAACCCGATATTTAGCTAGAGACCGCTTAGACACTCTTTTGTAATAAAGTATTTTAAACATGTGTTTAAAATTTTAGACACTGTTTAGTAAAACTCGTGTTAAACACGTGTTCATTTTTTGTTTTTATAATAAGAGCGATTGTGTTTTGTGAAATCGGTACAGCTACATTGTTTTAAGTTCGTAGTTACAAGATGAGCCATGGATCTTTGTATATTTAATATTGAAACTAGTTGGAAAACATTTTATAGTATTCATTTACATCTATTGACGACATCAAAACGGTGGTTTCTTTCAGATTACCCATTTTCTCAGTTTTACTTACGACTGCGCCGTATCATTAATAATCTTTTATTATTGTAACAATCTTCATTTAAACCTGCAACACCATGACACTTCTCGAGCGTAGTGTCGCCAAATGTGTCATTATCTATTTGTTATGAAGAAATAATAGTTAAACTGTCTGATGCCCGGTTTCTGAAGCCGTCAGTTAAACTATCAATGGCTATTGATTCAATAACGTTATCCATAAGACAAGCGGCGTTAATAATGTTTTGTTTTGCCGTTTAAATTATTTCGAGAGAATTTCTAGTGTACAAAAAAAAACGAAAAAGAGTGAAAAACATTCACAAAAAAAAACGAAGACTTGGTTTGAATTAGCTCTTTCTCTGGGATAACTTACCAAGTGATGATAATAGATCCGTTATCGAGCGGGATGAAGAATGATTTATTACTAAAATGACTATTAAAAAATAGAGGTTGGTGTTAGAAGGGTGAAAATTTAGGGTTGTATGTATTTTTAATAGCTCATTATAACAAAATAAAAATATAAAAAATTGTTCAAAAAATAAAAAATAATATTAGGGGTGGACAACCCTTATCACTTAGGGGTATGAAAAATAGATGGTAGCCGATTATCGGACCTACTAAATATGCATATAAAATTTCATAAAGATCAGTCCAACCGTTTCAGAGGAGTATGGTAACTAACATTGGGACACGAGAATTTTATATATAAGATTATTGTTAGTTTACGTAAACAAGAAGACACTATGTATTATTATTTTTTCCTTAACTCCCTTTACAGGGCATCATTGAAACGCGGACTTGCATTTTCGTACTCGATTAAGAATCCACCATTATCAAAAATGGGCCACGTTCATAGCCAATCCCAGATCCTAACCGATCCCGGCCAATCGGCAAGCCAGATATTTAAGGTGAGTTACAGCCATCAAAACTGAAAATCAATATTATAAGCTCAGCAATGATTTTTCACGTTTTAAATCTAGAATAATCGAAATATGTTACCTATATAAATGTATTCTTGTCCAGTCCACTAGAATTTTCAGTTATAATAATAGGTAAGAAATTTGTTAGTACTTTAAATTTATACGAGAGATATATTATAAACTAGCTGACCCGGCGAACTTTGTAAAGCCTAACAGTCGATTTTTTAATACTTATTCTGCTATTCGGGAACATCGTATAAATATTGACATTTTTATCTTTACGATACTAACGTCACTCAATGGTTTTGCCTTCCCGGAACCTCTCCACTAACACATAAACTTTATGCTATAGTATTAAAGTTCAAATTCAGTTTTAAGTATTATTAAGAATCGTTTGTATGGGAGTATAGAAAAGTGTTGTTTTTAGACTTTTTCAGGCATTTTTTTTTATCTTGCTCTCCGTCCAGAAGATCCATCCTCGTACTTCAAGGAATATTCTAAAAAAAGAATTAGTGAAATCGGTTCAGCTGTTCTCGAGATTTGCGCTTAGCAACACATTTAGCGATTCATTTTTATATTATAGATTAAAAATGCTAAATTATGATATATTTTTATTTATAAAAATGCAAAAAAAAACTGACGCCTAATTCATTTGTTCTTAATTACAGAGCCAAAAATCTCTTGCGAGTGAAACCAAGAGCGACAAGAAAGTCAAATACGGTGGCAGCAGGTAAATAACATATGATTTTGCTATTTCTCAGTTTTAAGTATGGTGGTTGTACTGGCGCTAATTATCTTATTAATAGCATAATATAAATTATTTTGAGCTCTTAACTCAAACAAAAATTAAGTCAGGATGGATAGACCCTTATATATTTTTTTTAATTATATATCGAGCATTAAAAAATTGCAAACATTCATATTATCAAACGCAATAATTATATTATGATAATAGACTATTCCAGTTAACCCCTGGACTGTCCAAAACTATAAAGGCTTAAGTTCCATTCAAACGAATGTATACCTGATGAGGCACCGATCAAAAGACTGTTGGCAGCATAAGCTTAAAAAATTACCTGACTCATTATAAAACTTTGAAAATTAACAAATGATGTATTGTAAAAAAATTTTTTTATGTCTAAAATGTATTTTTGAATTATTTTTTCATTTGTACTAACTTTTTTTTCACGAAACCATAAAATTTTCAAGGTACGATGTCGTAAAAATTCAAAACATAATCCGCCATTTTGAGATCTGGGTCTTAAAAAATCAGCCGAGAGGTTAAACAGTATTACATTTATTAGCAAATTTCGTAATAAATTACGTAGTTTATAATTGTCAAAAACAAATGATTTAATGAATATTATAAAAAAAAATACTACGATGGAGTTAATTCATTACAAGGATACATACGTTTTACTCATAATTTAAAACAGTGTAAAAACTTTAAATAAACAACGAGGTCTATACAAATTAATATGCTTTTTTTAGTTCGTTCTTCGGCTCAAGCGGGCGGTCCTCGAAAATGGATGGCTGACAATTAAAGCTCTGGGGATTAAAGGGCTTTTTCAAGGTAAGAATATTTACATACCCACATATGTATATGTAAACACGCTGTTATATAGCTATGATTATTGAAAGGCTGCGTGTATGTGTTTTAATTTTATAGAAGGTTCTAATTCTTTCTTTTTTTTTTTTAAATACGAACAACAAAAAAAAATATTTTTACCATATAAACTTTTAATTAAGACAAAGAAAAACTAGTCGTAACTCAACATTTTTTGTATGGAAAAAACTTAACTTCGTTTCTTGCAGGCTTTGAGAAAGTACTCACGTAGGTAGAATTGAATCGAAATCTTTATGTGAATATATTACTGACCTTTATTTAATACTAAGAAAATAATATATGTCATTATTTACTAACTGTATTATTATGTTTTTTATTTTATTTTAACGGTTACACGTTTAAACAAAGATATTTATGTTCTAATTTTATTATTTATACTAAGTCCTTTAATAATATTGCATTATGGTAAATTATTTTCTTCGTATTAATCATGTATGGTATGTTGCCTTTAACTTAGTTAAATAAGTAGTAAAGTTTAAGAAGCTGGTTGACTGACTTATCAACACATAGCCGAAACTAGAAACATGAAAGTAATTTCTTTTCATAACTTCGAGACTCAATAAGAAACGTGTTTGTTATTGTAACCTCTAAGAGGATAAATAGGGTCGGTAAACTCGTATGAAGAATTGTAGATGAACAAATAAAGTATAGTGGATATCAAAGTGAACAGAATTTATTCTACGCGGACCAAGTCGCTGGTAAAAGCTAGTTTATCATATACTTAATGATAGGTATCGAATACACGTTATCTATATCAGGGCTGTCCAAACTACATGGGACCCAGGGCCAACAAAAATGAATCAATACATTGGAGGGCCGCAAAATATTTATAAAAATAAAATACAAGTATAATAAGTACAATTATTTTATTATCTACTTTTTCTTTAATTTGTCTTTTAAAGCCCAATAAATGAACAACGCGCGGTGTCGTGTGTACCTATTATACGTTCGGGGAATTCCCCGAGTTCTTGAGTGAATAGTGTTGTGTGCGACATAATCGAATACATATCCAAAACATTTGAATTTCGTCGCGAGAAAAATAATTTACTCATTTAATGTATTTAAACAAAGAAGATAAAAAAGATTCTGCGGGCCGCAATAATTCATGCCGCGGGCCGTGGTTTGGACAGCCCTGATCTATATAATAGACAAAATAAGTGGAGCACAGTTTGAATGCTTTAGTAATATGATATTATAGAATCATTCGAGACGGACGAAGATCGTAACACACCAAACCACGAAGTTAAGATTAATGTTGACCACTTTAATGTATCTCCCGCAAGTAAATCGGAATATACTGTATACACTAGAATTTACCATGGCATCACGCTAATTTATTATTATATTCCTTTAAGAATCTAGTCCATTGAAGCAGTAGAAGCTTTGTCGAGTTAAAAAAAAAGCCTCTTTTGGAACAATTTATATGGCTCGTTTATGCCAGTTCAGCGCACATCGTTTAATGTGTATTTAACTTGACACGACAAACAGTTGATCTGTGTTACATTTATGCAAAATAAAATCTATACCGTTTAAAAATGAGTACCGTATATAATTTTCAGGAAAAATGAGACCATTACGACCCCACCCGAAAGGCGCACGACAAACGAACCCATGAGCCGTGGTAGCCGCGAACGTGACAAATCGCCTGAATGAGATCAGGCCAATAGTTTCACCAGTTGTTTCTACAGGTGGTGCCACTAACTTTTGAACCCAACAGGACGTTATATTTATCACGTAGTGCGTTAGAAAATGTAAATACAGGCTGTCCTCTTGTGTCATGTTAGATTCTCGATGTAAGCCGACTCTCTCTCTCTCTCTCTCTCTCTCTCTCTCTCTGTCTCTTTTTATCACACGTTTCCATATACAAGTCAGGGAATACGTTTTACAAAGATTGCAGCGGGATGTATTAAAATACTTGCTTACCGGGTTACTTTTCAATTTAATGATTCCATTTGAATAAATAAATTTACAGACATGAAATTAATTTAACCTTAGATTCCTTCGATTCTTAGATTACTGTAGGTGGTAGAGCTACGCTGAACATATTACGGGCTTCAGCATTACCGGGTCGGCTCGCCCGGGGTAGTACCACCCTCTCACTGAAAACCGACGTGAAGTAACAGTGCTCGCACTGTTGCGTTTCGTTCGGCCAGTGAGAGCGCCGGAGGCCCACATATATTAAAAGGCCGGCAACGCACTTACGACTCCCCTGGTGTTGTTAGTGTCTATGGACGTCGGTGATCACTTACCATCAGGTCACCCACCTGTTCGTTTGCCCCTTATAATATATAAAAAAAAGATTAATAGCACATGTTACGTTCGGTTGATACCCTGCGAGACAGATTCGTTTATAACATAAATCGAAAAATTCACGTTTGTTCATGGAGTCGTCGTGTTCAAACATTTTTGACGTATTACTTTTAAACGACTTACATCGATTACATTGAGAAGACTTACCTGGAGGACTGCCTATCCGTAGACGTAGTTTAATAGTAACTTGCTCCATGTTAAAATTATTCTAGCTTTAAAATCATTTCATCTAGATTAGTACTTTAATATTAATGATAAGTAGGTACAGGGTGGGCTTAATTTAACAAACACTTTAGTATTCCAAAGTTCATTGGTTTCTCACATACTCGATATCAGTTTATTAAGTTAAATGACTTTTCTACAATTCATCAAAGAACACTTCATTACGGCTAATTTTAACCTATTGCATTCGGTATGGTTTTTTTTTTATCCAAAAAGAAAAAGGTTGAGTATTAATTAATACATTGGTTATTAAATTATATCAGAACTAAGTGCATGTACCTACTTATCTGCCAAGTATATTGCAGTATAATATGTGTATTGTAAATAATTTCGATTTTTATTGTAATATATATATATTGTATTATAATGTTTGATAAATAAGTACTTTTACATAGATTTAGACTTAGTGTAGCTCTCTTGCCAAATATATTCAAAGACACGTATATGTTTATTGGTAAAAGACAGCATTTTAGAGTTATATTAATAGTAAACAAGGTTACTTAAGTTACATTTACTTGGTTTTATAAACACAAATCAACCTGCTTAAAACGTAAATTTTAGAGTATATGACAGTTCGGGTATTTCACATGAAGCAAACATGGAAAAAAAAACACGTGATGTTCTGAAATTCGTTTATATTCTCCTAATTGCTTGTTGGCGAATTAAGCTTTGATTTATGTTTTTTTTTCAATTATTATTATAATAAATCGTTTTTACAAGTATTTCCGTATAATAAGTCATATTTTGTTGGGTTTTTTTTTTTTTTTAATTTAATTATGCTCTATTTAAATATTTCTGGGTTCTATGTACTTCAACAGAACTATTAAATTATCGTGTTATCTCTTCCCAAGGTTCAGTTTTTTAATAGTTGCGGTTGAGTTTGTGCATTTTATTTTTTTATAACATTTTTGAATCTACAAACACGAAGTATATTGTATTGTAATATTAACACGCACACAGTATGTTATGTCGAAACAAATATTTTTTAATACCAAGCTGATTATTACACTTTGTTAATTGTAAATAACGATTTCATACTTCGTTCTGAAGAAGTTCCAAATAAGTTTTACTCTTTTTTTTCTCGGTGAAATTTTTCACCTTCAAACTCAATATAAAATGCAGTGTAGTTGTCAAATTTATACTACTATAACGCCCACGTCACATTTCAAAATGAAACAACTCCAAATTGTATCCGTTCATAAGTATTTTATGCATTTCGCAATTTCGATTTTACATGTAGGAAAACAAAAAAAAAATCTTAAAAAAAAATGTTATGAATACCAAAAATTTTGACTTGGATCATTCACGCTTTATAAAACCTGAAAATATTATTAAAAAAAAATATCTTATATTAACGATTAGAAATGGACTTGATTAATTTTAAAGTGTAACGACTCAATTATAAAATTCGCGGTGTAATTTACAAGCTAAACAGTTAAGTACGTAGATAATACACTATATTAGTAATTGAATGAATAAGTTATGCACTCATAATATGCTGAAGGATATATAATACAGTGTAAACATACTTCAAAATAATATTTATGTTAAAACAAAATTATATTACCATATTGTTATTATTATATATATTATATTATCATAGAGTAACTAGTAGATTTCACTCTAATCAATGTTCACAATCAAGAAACTCGAATCAATTTCACAACCGTGTTAATTTAACAACCGATTTATTTGACCTACATTTTGGGACTGAATGTTCGCTGCAACCTTAGTCTTAGGGACCGCATTATGAGCGTTATCTCAGCAACATCTAAGAGACTGGGCATCCTGAACAGACCGCGACGGTTTTCTGGGAGAGTTTATAGATACATAGATGGCGCTATCACAAAATTTTAGTATATTACTGCTTTCTACTAACATTTCTGTTCAGGTGTATACTTGTATATTTATATCAATAATACTTAAACTCAATCATTTATAGAGCTTGCAGACGCTTAAACAGAAAATGATGCATGATATTGTTGCAGCATTTTAATACGATATCTGTAAACCCAACCGATCTGGGCAAGCGTTAAACGTTAACTCTGTGCGACATATTGCATGCACATTAATCGACCTATTTATTTCCTTAACTAATGAAATCCCATTTGAAAAGTTTTATTGTATTATGGGTGCACTTTAAGAGCTATATGATGATATAAAAAGTAATTAAAAGACGATCGGTCAAGTTATTAAAATTTGGGTTTGAAATATTTAATGCCGATATTTTTACATAAAATGTAGTTATTTTTTTTTTCAATTTAGTTTTATTTTATAAAAAGAACGATAGGATTTTACTGTATAAATAATTACTTTTAATAGTTTGTTATTAATATGTTCAATTAAGAAAAAACTGCTTCCTACAAATCGGTATTTCAAACACGATTATTCTTCAGAAGCTTTTGTAGGTGGTAGAGCTACACTGAAACTATTACTGGTTTCAGAATGAATGGGTCGGCTCGCCCGGGGTAGTACCACCCTCTCATAGAAAACCGACGTGAAGTAACAGTGTTTGCACTGTTGCGTTTCGTTTGGTCAGTGAGAGTGCCGGAGGCTCACATATTTAAAAGGCCGGTAACGCACTTGCGACTCCCCTGGTGTTGCTAGTGTCTATGGACGGCGGTGATCACTTACCATCAGTTCACCGACCTGTTCGTTTGCCCCCTATAATATAAAAAAAAGCTTTATAACCCACAAGTAAACGTTTTAACTCATAGGGAGGAAACTTTTTCTTCACAATCATACCAACTAGATGTGCTATTAGACTTAATATGAACGGATATCAGAACCTTTTTTGCTGTCGTTGCCCATTTTACATAAAATGTTCCATTTACAACCTAAATATTTGCCAATTTTAAAATTTAGTTTCTATCGTTTGTGTCTTTGAAAAATGTAATGTAAATAATGTCTACCAAATATCTATAATATTTATTAATGTCATACAATTGAGATTGTAGCGATACGTAGTGTTTGTATATTATAAAAAGAAGTAGTTAAGGGCCTAACATTGTATTATAGACGTAGAATATATTGACATACAATATTAATCTTAAATAAATATAGTTTTAACTGAGATTATGTTTCTAAAAATAAGATATTGAACATTATTCATTATACTTTATTTCCAAACCAAAATCACTTTATAACATTTATTGAAGAAGGAATAACATAGCTTCTCATGTCAGCTAATCTATAGCGTGTATACAAGCTATTCAAATTAAAATAGATTTGTAATTTTATGTTTGATAAAAAAGCAGCGCAAGTTTTGCAAACCATTTCTAAATTTATTAATCTTTCAATTGATGATTAATTTATATTTTCACAGAAGAATTAAATACTTACATTAACTAACTAATTAATTTAAATCGACTTAAGATATATGTTAAGACATAATATAGTGTGTTCCAATGGTTAAGCCGACGGAATATCGATCCGATGCTCGCATGTTCCAGTTTCGGTATGTATATATATATGAATTTTGTGAATAACGCCGGCTGATTTCAAAGTAAGCCATCGTGGGGAAGTTCGAACGCATTGAGAAATGTAATGTGAAACTGTACATTTTTAAAGTTACCAATACGTCATAAGTTGACTGGTGATAAGGTGATATGTGGAACATTTCTATATTCAATTAAGCTGTATAACATGTGTGTATATATAAGTATTACTAGTACATTAATATAAATTAGGGCATAATTTTACTGTTTGTTAACACTTGTTCCGCTTTCCACTGTCAAATACCATAAAATCATACATTTCGCTTTGTACATATGCTCAATCTACCTTTGTCCGTCATTGAAAATTTAGGAAAAGCGTACTTTACATTATGTATCATGATATTACATATACATGAATATAAATATTACGATATTGACACAGCAAAAAACCCTTTTCTGTCATCTTTAAGACTATTTAAAGTTTTATTTTAGAGCATTATTATATGCAATGAATATAGGATTGCTTTTTATCATAGATATATTTAAATTAGCATTCCAAACACAAATATATAAAGACAGTAGTATCTATAAAAAACGGCTGCATAAACTATTGCACCATTTAACGTAACGTGTTTAGGTCCTAACGCTTTTACTATTTTCCATAACATTTACCTTGTACATCATTTGTGCTTCAAAATTGGTGTTATATAATAGAACAAATGAATCAACAATATCGGTGGCGTCAGTTTTCTTATTATGTTGTAAATATGCATTGTTCTAAACTTTCAATGACTAACGAGTTTCCAATCTTGTTTTCTATGACATAATATGTACATATTTACCGGCGGCGTACAAGTGTGAGCGAACATAATTAAATAAAAATAAGACCGCTGCCAAAGGCAGCAAAAATTTTGATAATGACTCTTTGACATGGTTTAAAACCTGGTCACATTAACAACTCACGGACGAAATAAACCCGGATTGACAATTTATAAAATCATATGTTGATAAAAAAAAAAAGAACTGACTACGAGACATGACTTATGTAATCCCTGATCAATAAAGTATTTAAACTACGATTACTAATAGCATATTATGCTGATAGCATTATATCAATGATAAATAGTTGCATTATACTCTTCAATATATTCATTCGTATAACAATATTCTATGTCTGCGTAGATTTTTAATAGATTCCTGTAATATTAATACTTTGTAACTCTTTAACAGCTACGGTCGTAATAGCCTACCAAGGATATTGAAGAAACGCGCGGGGAATAAATATAATATTCTTAACTTTAATTAACGCACTTATCGCCTCGTATATGATATTAGGAGACATATATTCCTCTCCGCCACTTATCTCAGATTTCTGATAGCGTATAGGTGTTTTGCACCCCTCTGTATCATTCATACTTAAGGACGTATCTGGCCTTATTAGGCCCATCTGCAACGTTTAGCTTAGAGGGTGTTATTTATAACATAAATGTAATCATTCTCAAAGTTTTTACACTATCTTTCATTGAAATATTAATGTTTTGCTTTTATCTGATTATATATTTCACTTCTTCATTTAGGCTTGTTTACAGCAGACTTTGACTGTCTGTGATTTTTGGCTATGTCTTAGTTTTCACTCATAGTATTTACATACTGTTTATTATTATTATTATTTATGTTGTTATGAAACTGAAGCACTTCCTCTTCATTTGTCTTTTGACTGAATTGTGATTGTTTTGTTAGTATAGTTATATATATTAGGGTGGGTAAAAAAATTCGAACATTTTTTTTTCATAGTCATACTGAAAAGTGATTTGCTAGACACCTTTAGAGAATTTTCACCAAAAATGAGCTCTTAATTTCAATAGGAATGCGGAGGACATTACAGTCTTAGATTTTTTCCTTCATATTAAAAAAAATCGATTTTTTTTTACCCACCCTAATATATATATTTAGCTCTAAAGAAGTTTGGAAAAAATTGGTTTCTCTGTTTCTTTTCTCTTACGGTGAAAATTAATACACCAAGTTACATATATACCTAATATAGAATATAGTAAAGTAGATTAATACAATTCCAATTATAATAGATATTAATATAAATAATAGTAAGTCTATCAGAAAGTTCCGTCCGTTTTTATTATAAAACAAAATACAAACTTTTCTTACCGTCAGTAAACTTTATGAAATAATGTAATACCCATTATTATTAATGACTTCTAGCCAACGTGAGAGCCTATTTAAAAAATAACCTTTGATGCGAAAAATTGAATCAGTAGTGCTTGCTTGATATCTCTTCCTTTTTGTGGAGTAATAAAATTATGTAAGGACAAAAACAAACATATAGTGCAGAGGGTGATAAGTACGAGGAATATGGTCCTATGTACAAACACGGTTCTGTAACATTTCTTCCTTGTTGAAATTCGTTTGAAATACAGTAGCGTAAATTAACTTTACCAATAGCCATGTATACACTATCGTTTCGCATTTAAGACTAATTGAAATAAACGTTGTTTAGTTAATTCGCTATGTCAGTATGCGCACATTAAGTAATAAAAATAGAAAGCGGAACATTCGCCAAATAAAGCTTACGTGTCGAAAATTGTGTTATGTCACAGAAACGGACAGAACATTCCGGTAGACGTAATAGATATAATCAAGTACTAAATCCCCGCGTGATCAATTCAATATCGTAAATCAGGATGCTATTATAAGGCACCTTTTCTCGAAATCGTATAATTCAATAGTAACTCTTCAATTCAACTACAGAAAAATTTAAAGCCAGAGCTATCATTTCACTAAGTACACATCGCACCCTTAATAAAGTAAGGGCACATATCGAATTTTTGGGTATTTTAGTTTTTGCAATAGCAGGGTTCAGTATAAGTAGTTCTATACGGTGTATCTCTCAGAAAGAGTAAATTTTCATGGTAATGACGTCGTAAATCAGGGAGTTTGGGCTAAATTGGTAAAAAAATAAGTTGTCGTCGATTTGTTTTTTGCCGTTTCCCATAAAACTATTTTTCTAAGTTAAACCTTTACTTTACTAAGGGTGCGACATATCGATGTATTCCAAAAACACTGCATTTTAATAATTTACCGTATACAATTACTATAATATAACTTCAAACAGGTTTGTACTAAAATCCTTAACCTTAATATAAAATAATATTAACTAAACATAATCAATATCAATAATACAGTCGAACAATACCAACCATTAGTAATAAAATCCGGAATAAAACCTTTTTTTATAGTTATTACACTTTTTCTGTTAAATTAAAATCCATCTTAGATTTATTTTTCCATCGTTAAATCGACCTCATGTCTAAAAATAATCTATCCAATGGTATTACAAAAATAAATCTTTGGGAATAATTAGTGTACTTTTAAATAGTTTAATGAAGTCATAATATGACGATTATTAAATATGTATGAACTTTAAAAACAAATATATTAAGATAAAAAAAACAATGAGTTACAAGATTGAAATAGAAAGACGACGGGGTTGATAGTGCAAACGTTTATATTTCTGCAACGTGGAATATATTTTAATAAACCTTCCGTGGCTGTTAATAAGTTAACTTTCTTATACAATGAGTCTACAACATTTTTTAAATTGTTTAGATATTGTTACATTTATTTGTACTCATAGGTGAAAAGGTGGAGCACGCGGAATAATAATTGTGACGTCGATATTTAATTGCGTATGTGTATTTCTAGCCTAATGATTGGAGTAACAAATAACGTACAGAACGTAGAAAGTAATATCAAAGGACTTAATCGAAATATAAATTCCCGCCAGTAAAATGGTACTCAGCCTTTCTTTTCTTTTTAAAATATTAATTGCAGTGATTTTACAGTAATTTAGTGTTTAATGAATACTGTTAATAAAAATAAAAACGAACGAGAGGACCTATTAATTAGATAAAGCGACGCTTTACTTCATAATTACTGACTTTATATATGTCTTCGAATTACTATAAACTTCATTTGCCGCACTTTTGGTGTTACACGCGCTCCATTTATTTGCCCTTTTTGTACTATTCGATAATCTTTGCTGTAGCTATCCAGTATTCAAGATTCCCGCCTTATGCAAAATATATACTACATATATTTTTCTGATTCATAATATTATAGTAAGTTGTTGAGAGTATTTTTATAATTCACTATTAATTTAATAATCATTTGAAAGAATTTCAGTAATCTCAGTCAAACTTTCAGTTATGCATTCATTTATTGTAGAGTTACTTACTAGGTACATGATATTTTGAAACCAAGTACACTTTAAAATCTCTTTGAGTTTTTCTTATTCATTAAATTTCAAATTTCCCATTTATTTACTTACCCTTGTACATTCTCTGAAAGTATTATAATCCCATTTATACTTAATCAAAATATTTATACATCACCACTATTATAAGTTTAGAATTAATTTAAAGTATTATTTTCCAAATAAAACGCATAATTATTTTTATATCTTCTTTTATATAATATATCTTGTTTAAATCGGTTTTATTAGTATCTATGCTTAAATGTCACCTTTCAGTCCCCGCCTGATTTAGTAATAAGCTATAATCACTAACATTTTTTATTAATTTAGTGTATTTATATATATTACATAATTTTAATGTAAGAAATAATAAAAAATCGGGACGCAAATGCTATACATTGTCTTTGTTGTAGTTAAACATATACAGGGTTATTGGTAATTCGATTTATTCCCGTCAAGAGGTGATAGGGATGGTGACTATTTGCGATAATTGTAACCCCATATGTATTATGCAAAAGTGAGCCGTTTTTGAGTTATCATGTATTTAGCTTTTTTTTTCAAAATAAGTCAAAAATGCAACAACCGTATTCTTAGCTCTCCAACAGTGCATAACAACTAGAAGCTTATTTCAAAGAAACTGAAAAAAAAAACGATCACACAGAAAGCAGGCGGAAATTCGTATTCGAAGTAAACTCATGGCCGTTCTATAAAATTCCCATAAAATTAATGAAAAACAATATACCCAACGTAAATAAAACAAAAAGTACAAATGTACAATAAAATTTCAAAACCAGTAATAGTTTAGTGTTAATAACAATTAATAGTAAGTAACAATTAAGTCATTCTGTAATTTAGCCTAATTAAGGTTCTTGCTCGAAATTCCTTCCTCTATTGCGTACGCAAAGACGCATTCTTTTTCCGAGTTGTGACGTAACTACCGAAGTAGGGCAACTTATTTCGCATCGCATTTACTGCGCTTATAATTCTTGTATTGAGTTCTCCCGTAGATGGCACAGGCGAGACGTCGTAAACTAGGGCTTTCACAACCCCAAACATAGAAATCAATCGCCGTTAAGTGCGGATTCCTCCCAGGCTATTGAATTTGTCCTTAACCGTCTTGCTGGTATATCATGTTTGTCTTATTGTTGTTACTACTAAACTGTTACTGGTTTTTTTTTTTTTTGTGTTTCTATTTTTTGTTAATTTCAATTGGATATTGTTTTTAATTAATTTTATGGAAATTTTAAAGAACGTTCTTAAGTTTAGTTCGAATACGAATTTTCACCTACTTCTTTCGTGCTCATTTTTTTTTCAGTTTCTTCGAAATAAGTCGCTACTTGTAATGCATTGTTGAAGAGCTAAGAAAACGGTTGTTTTTTAAATAATCTACTAGCCAAGTTTCATAGGTTTTTTTTGTTATTGTGGCATTTTAGTGGAAAGAAATCTGAAAAAGACATTGAACTAATATCGTTTTTCGTCTCGAATTTTAATTTTGGACCGATCATTGTTATTTTAATATTCATAAATAGCCAGTGTTTAATTATTTTTATAAATCGGAAGAAATAAATGGATTTTAATTGATACTTTTTTTTAATACACTGTGTTGTCGCATTTTTTACTTATTTTGAAAAAAGCTAAAAACATCATAACTCGACAATGGTTCACTTTTGCATAATGCATATAGAGGTTAAAACTATCGTACATAGTCACTACTCTCACTTCCTAACGGGAATACGTCGAAATACCAATAACCCTGTATAGTTTATAATATTCATTGTTATCTTTTTAATGTTTATGTAAAAGACTAAATGTTCATTATTTAAAATAAAAATAACAAAACTGCTTCAGTCGAAACTGATGGGTTTAATATCAAAGAAAATATGTGGACAATTATTACGATTTATTTAATTATACAAGGCATATTAAAAAATGTTGCAGATTCACTATGATATACTATAAACAATGTAATCAACCAGTGTAACCAAAATGTGTAGTTGGAAATAAATGTATTAAATGTGATCTATTTATTTGATTTGTCTCCAAGAACCTTATTACTTTATCGAGTAACGGGCTTTATTATTGACTGATTATTCGAGTGTTTATTCTCTACCTTATGTAAGAATCATTTATGTGGAAAAAATCTGATAGAAACATGGTTCGAATACTATAGAACCGGCAAACTTATTTTTAGCAGAGTAGTAATTTTGAACCTGCTGTGTCTACTTCGATAAACGGTTTAATTTAGGCTTTCATACGTAACAGTCCATTAGTAACAGACCTCTAACAATATTGTTTGAATATATCATTTTCTTTAATAATAACAAACATTGTATGGACTCGTTGGACATTGCATGAAACCACGATGTAAGTGAAACTTTTGAATTGAGCTATGGGTGCCACCACATTGGCCTTCGCCAAGCCCTTTTCACTTTGCTCCTACTCCCCTACTTTTAATAGATAGATAATAGATTTTCGACGCATATAAAGGGGTTAATTGACATAAATAACCATGTTATATCTAAATAACTCATTCAAATTATAAAAGGATTTATTAGCTATTCTGGCAGTGGCATCCCGTGGATTTAAATGGAAGTGTCTAATCAAATTGTAATATTGAATTTGTTTAAAACATACATGCATTACGGCTACAGTTACAGTGCTTGTGGTGTATGACTAAAATGCGTCAGACACATACACATCGATTGATGGGAATATAACATTTTTATACAGTCTTTCTCGAGAGCTTAATATAAAATTAAAATATTACTATAGCAATATAATATTGACAATTACTTACTTACTCTCAAGTTTTCTCGATGATGTACATTTTTATCTTTACATAGTATAAAATGAAGTCACTTTTGCTGTCTATTCGCTTCGATCCTTTAAACTATTCAACGGATTTTAATTCAGTTTTCAGCACTGGACAAAGCGATTCAAGAGGAAGGTTTATATGTATAATACATAAATATTATAGGACAGAAAAGCCGAAAAATTCAAAGATTTCTAATGTGATGTCGTAAACATATTTTTGTTTGAGTAAATCGCAAACGTTTGACTAAACCTTACGAGATAAATCAAATTAATGCACTACGAAATTGTATATTTTAAAAGATGGATAAAAAACGTCCGTGATGGTATATATTTATATCTAAAGCATAACTTGCAGTAACTATTTTTATTTTTACATATTACAAAAAACATGTGTTATTTACCAAGCTATTTTGTACAATACAGTATTATTCCTTATCCAATAAAATACATTGCCCTAATACATGCCTTTTACCTACAGCATTTCATTAAAATGGATATCTTATGAGATATCAGAGATTTAAAACACGGAGGTACAGCGGCTGGCGGGCCGTTCCCCAAGTCACAGCGTCAAACATTCAACGTTGCTGGCTTAGATTTGTGCATCGAGTGTTTCTCACACAGCCAGTTATATGTGCGCTTTCAGGAATAACCTCCACAGAAAACATGTTTGTATTGTCTTATGAAAAATCAACTGTAAATATTGTATATAAAGACATCCTGTAGTATAGACTAATCATTATATGATTAATCACTCCACACTATTAGTATCTATATTGTATCCGTGCGAAGCTGGGGCGGGTTGCTTGTATAGTATAATACGTATTTATACCTAAATATTTCTTCTACGCAACTATACTCGGAGCGGTCAAAAATTTGGCGCGGACTGTACATATAATAAAAAATCCCTACGTCAAAGGGCAAGAAACAGTGGTTGGAAAAATAATAATATTCTTCCAGCGTGCAATGTTTGTGAATACTATCTATGCTATAATGAAAGTAACTGCCTCCCAGAACGTCCACTAAAATTGTAACGACCTGTAAAAAAACATCATGCCTATTTATAAAAATAAACTGGATCGAGTTTGTTGCCGGCTTATCTTCGTGAGTGGAATATAATTTTGGCCGGTGGTAATATTTTCGATAGTCATAATTATTTTTTCATACAGTTCAAGACATTGGTTCAGCTCACGATGTATAAGCAATATAGCTGGAAGCATAGAGCTGGTAAAGTCGACCTATGATTCATGAATGTTACTGGGCTATTTGATAATAATTATTATGATAAGCTGATATCAGTGGTTGATTACATTCATGAGCAATTGTCTGTTTTTTAATATATTGCAATTTGTAACACTGTTTACCGAGACTTTGAATGTGAGCAACGTGTTCTCCCTCTCACACCTATTGGTTGTCGTATAAATACCGGCTTGTTCGCAAAATGTGATAACAATAACCGATCATGGTCAGTTTTATACTAACGAATATCATAAATACGAAAAGGTGTGTTTTTGTTACGCTTTCACGTTACATAAACTTTCAATAGATCATTATGTAGAATACTTAATAATAACATGCATGTTCTCAAAGGATAGGTCAAATTTACGTTAATCACCGGACTGCCCAAAACCATAAAGGTTTATTAAGTTCCATACAAACGAATACGTAGACCTCATGAGGCACAGGTCAACAGACTGCTGGCAGCATCAGTTTTAAAAAAACATTTTATTTATTACAAAACTTTAAAAAATAACCGATGATGTATTTTAAAATTCTAATTGTTATGTAAAATATATATTCAAATTACTTTTTTCATTTCTACGAACTTTTTTCATTAAACCATGAAATTTACAATGTACGATGTCGTGAAATAACCAAAAAATTAAAACCAAAATCCGCCATTTTTAAATCAACCAAGCGGTTAATGCAAGCGAAACTGCGAGTAAAGTCTAGTACAAAGGAGAATCAGCAAAATGATGTTGTCTTTAATAATGTGTTATATATTATTAATTGTTCTGTTCATGACCACCTCTAACAAGAATTATTACACATTGTGATATTCATTGTTGGTTTGTCACGTGACATATAATTTTTTTTTAGTAGATTGTTCATAATGATTTTCTTTACTGAAATCCAATAAGTTTGTTAGTAATAACATTCAATTGTTATTAATTCGATGAAATAGAACCAGAATTCATCTTAATTATATCCTATGATTTATATTACATATTGGTTGATATGTTTATTATTTACTGTGATCTTATCTTATATATATATATATATATAGAAATGACTTGCTGTTCGTTTGTCTGGCTAAAACTCAAGAAGGGCTGGAGTTATTTGGCTAATTTTAATCTTGAAATATTTGTGGAAGTTCAGAGAAGGTTTAAACATAGAGAAACATAAATAATAAGTAATGGAAATAACTAAAAATGGCGATTTAATTTTCAAATACACAATTTTCCTTACTATGAAACATTTGATGTCTTCTGTCATTTTAGAAATAAAAAATTGTCATTTGTTTGTAATATATTTATAGGTGCGTTCAGAAATTTGTCTATTTAATAGCTGTAGTATGAGGTTTGCGATGTCTTTAGTCTAGTGTTGTTGGAATATAAGACAGTTCTGTTACAGAAATAAAAATAGTAATGTGAAAAATCTATAAATTCATTGAGTGCATAACTAAGTTGCATTTATAATGTAAATAAAATTGTTGTATTAAGGTTCTGCACAGAAATTACTAAATATATGTCATAGATACAAAATACACCAGGTCATCTATTGAACATATATAAATCGTATTGGTACTAAAAACAACACATGTAGTTTATTATTATTTCATTTATGAAAACATGTCACACTAAATAATATACTATACAATTTGGATAATATATTTTCTGGTACACATGGTGTATTCAAATGATCAATAGACTATTATGATTTGATTTGTATTATGTATTTTCTCAATATAATATTAGGTAGTTTAAGTGTACAAAAAAAAAACCAAGTAAAACGATTGATTAATTTATTAACAAAAATTATCACAACAATTACCAGTTGGTGTGACACGGAATATACGATTTTTACGATCCTTTGCGTATACTGGGCACGGTTCAGCCCAAATACCTTGCTTTAAACACGGAGCCCAAAGCGCGAGCAACATTACTGTCAATATGACTCCGTACATTGTCACCCATTAACGAATCTGAAAAAAAAAACGATTATTTCATTAGTAACACATTTTATTACTTTTAAGGTACCTATTAGTAAGATTTATAAATTGACAACGTACGGCTAGTATTATGTAAAAATGAAATTTTCATTTTTGTTTATATAGTTTGACCTGCATTATTTACTAATTTTGAGTACCTTTCCATGTCATTACAGACTGCTAGCTGTCACAGAGTATATAAAACATATATAGGAAACCTTACTGAGGTGCAGTCAGTTTACGAAATCATTAGTAGGTAATTTAGTCGATTTTATATTTTATTCATAATCTTGTGTTGTTTGACTCCATATTTTGTAATATTGAAGGTGTTTTAGGTAATATACTTCGATTATTGTGCATAACTGAAGTGGATTTCAAATAATACCACGAAGCATGAATTCTGAGATGCTACAAATACTCCATATAAACATTTAGCCAAGGAGCCACTATCTTGATAACACATTGAAATTATTACAAGACACTTATTCCAGAATTGGCAATTACCCTTTATTAAAAGGCTGGAACGTATTTTTATAAGTAGAGAGTCTCATAAAGCAGAAGAAACTTCTCTTTCTTTTACATTACTGGCAACTCGGTCATATCTAACGACTATTACGGAGCAGAAGAGACTAATTTAGATCGTGAAAATGGCAATAATAGACTGTTAAAAGGACTAGGTTGCCAGTAATAAAAAAGAAAGGTGCTCTCATTTAAACAACAAATAAAATATAACCATGAATTATAGGTACACTTCGAGTGCGGAACATGGACTCAATATATTAAATCCATGGTGCGGAATCAATCACAGATTAACAACTTACTTATCCTATGACCTAGCATTACGCTTATACAATATCTGTGGCATCATAAAAATATTTACCTGTATTATCAACTTCCACAGAAGAAACATTGCTTTCTTTATTCCGTGATCAACTCCTCACTTGGAAATATTTGAACAACTTTGTTTTATGATTACTCGAAAACTAAAAAAATAAAAAGAGAGTTATGAATATAAAATATTGGGCATTTATAATTTATATTTTAAATTAGATACATAGAAGAAAACAGGCTAGAGAATACTTAACAATGTTAGTGATAACTTCAGAGTTGGCAGTATGGATGAATTCCTTCGCCTGTCTTATTGGAGTAATATTGTCACAATTTATCACTGTAACTTAAAACTTTACAAAAAATAATTGCACAAATAGCTGATAACCTCGACTATGTCTAATAAATAATGTTAAGATAATTTTTGAGAACATATTTTATCTGCAGAAGAGGAAAAGTACTCACTACATCGCTTTTCCTTCTTCTCCACGGCAAGAAAACACATGACTGAACGTACTATACGTTTACAAAAATACTAATTTATTAAACATTTGATAACTTTATAGTAAAAAAAAGCTATCGAGATACTTTTTTTGTTATATATAAATGCCAAATGATTATAAACATTTAAAGGACAATACAATTGTTACTGTACACGAATTGCAAGTCTGTTTGCATTCTAGGCAATATTCGTATTATATAAAC
Organism: Antheraea assamensis; assembly: GCA_035772565.1. NCBI lineage: Eukaryota > Metazoa > Arthropoda > Insecta > Lepidoptera > Saturniidae > Antheraea > Antheraea assamensis. Next base: position 3,515,362 of record JAQQSE010000065.1, read on the forward strand.
AAATATAATTTTTAACATAAAAGTATATTATTTTATTATCAGTATTTGAAAAAATTAAAAAAAATAAAAGTACGACTGTAAATAGGAAATCAAACAACGAATGTTTAGAGCAGTAAATGTAATTGTTTATTATAAAGTAAAGTAGGTATACAATTCGAAAGTGTGGTTTTCCACGCGTGTGTCCTTTAGGACTGTCTTATGACTAGATTACTTAAGAAATAGAACGCCGTTTTATTCGGGTATACATTAATGTTATTGAATAATTGTAGATATAATAAGAGTATAATAATGTAAAATTCGAAAAATGTGGTTTATAGCCACTTGTGTGTCCTAGGGGACAATCTTATAACTAGATTATAGAATGAATAGCTAAAAACTACTACATTGAATCACTGATGTACTACATTTAATCAGAATCTTCAAAATCCGAAGAGAAATGGTAATCATACTGCAGATTAAACGTTGTACTGGGAGGAATTGTGTCGGTTTGCGTTTCCTTGTTAGTCGTCGGCTCAGTAAACTTTTCCTTAGAAAAATATCGCCTCATGCAATGCATCAATGTATCACACGGTATGTTTAATACCGCGTTATGAGATACGCTTTTGAAAACTTCCTCGGTATCCTTACATTCCCATGTTATTCTTACGTTTGATTGATCTTTAGAGGTCGAGGGCGTTATAATTTCCAATTTTACTGGTAATATTCTGTCATTCTCTATTCCGGTGTCATTACTAGCCGAATTATCAGCTATATTGAAGCCGATGTTGTAAGTATTATTTTCCGATGATTCGCCCTCTGCCTGATCAGTGGTAGTTTCATCGACGACCATCTCCATATTTTCAGCTTCGGAAGGTGTATTCTGGTTGGGATTGTTTTCATTACAGTCTTCCTTTGAATCGTTCATCTTTCCTTTATTTCTCGCCAATCGTTATCGTATATCTGAAGCAAGAAGTATATATATATGAAATGACAGAAAAAATAAAACTAATATAACATATATTTTTATGTATAATCTTGGATCCCATATGTAGTGCTTTAGATATTAACATATATAATGTTCGGAATATCAATCTATGTATAGACGACGATAAACAGTTCGGTATCTTTTTCTACTCCGTTTTTCAACCTTTTTTTTTTGTTTAGTAGCTATTAATGAGCTTTAGTCAGATTAATAAAAAATATTAAAGGTTACTTTCTACATAACATCGACGAGTCGAAATCATTATTTAAGTCTCTACTTTATAGAATCGTATAAACCTTAATAAGAAATGATATGAGGTAAATGCATTCTTAGTCATTAAAACAATTCATATATTTTTGCGACGTTGACTGCTTTAGTAGCAATAAAAAACAAGAGTCACCATTCATCTACCATAATGAATAAAACTTGAATTTTGATTAGACACGTCAATTAATATGGAGAACGCTTGAGACGCCCATCGCTTGGTACTGTCACCAATTTTTTTTTTTTTTTGTGGGCGGCATAATTTTACATTGCATACTAATAACAGATTAGTATCTGAATTAAAAACAATGAACCATTGAATTATATATATATTTGTATCGACTTCCATTGCGACCGTTTAAATAATCACGAAACAGATATTATTATTCTATATGACGAAACTGGGAAACTCCTTTTATCAACAGTATTAATCCGTTGTTCTCTCCGCAATTTATTTTGTATTCGAATTATCTATTACGAATACTTAGCGAAAATGATCTATTGTATTATATAAAAAAAATGGAATTTTTGTGTTTAAAACCTAAATAAAGTAGCGGTGAAATTGGTTTTCTTTTCGGCCAGTCAAAATTAATACTATCCACACCTTTATAACGGTTGAGCTTTTGAATTTCACAACTTTTAAACAACAATTTTATAGCATTCGCACTTAAATTCACGTGTTTATTACGATAATATACAAAGAAAATATTATATAGGTAGAAATTAAATTGGAAAATTTATGAAAATTCGTTATATTATGTTATATAAAGAACTCGATGTTTCTGTTCGATTACACTTTCATAAGAGAGCGAATAAAATAGAATTATACCATTTAAATAATTAATTTTAAATATACTTGCAATTTTTTGCCGGAGCTCCGAACTCGCTGCGATTACTATTTGATATTGATTGATGCACCGCGGCCGCGCATGACAATCTTCACCGGCGAGATATCGCAGCTGCAGCCCGGGTACAGCGCCGGCGTATATTACCTGTTAAATATATAGCCGTCGTATAAGTAATAGATGTAGTTGTGCATTGATTTTTGCAGGTCTGTACAGCGACATGGTTGCATAACTGGTTGCATCGTTCACAGACATGATAAACGATTTTTCCCCAACTAAACCTTATTTATGAGTAAATAAATCTTCATTTACTATTTCATATTATTACACCTTGACCTATGATACATTATTAATTATGATAGATTAATAATTTTCAATATTTCAAGTACTGATTCCTATACATTTTACATATGATTAACTTATCGCCTTACCATTCGTTATGTATGTAACTATTAATATGTAATTGTATAAACGAATATGTAACAAGTATAAGATGTAACTATGTAAGTTAGAAACAGGTTTTTGTTTATTGTATTTCAATTAGCATAATAATTATGTATTATCGGTTTATTTAGCTGTATCGGGTACAGATATTGGAATCGTTATAAGGAAACAAAATGTATTTCAAAATTTTTTATTACAGACATTAAATGTAAACATTCAAATTGAATTGTTGCCGTGCTTATAAAAAACGTTAATGTTGCTTATAACTATGAATACAATACTTTTATAAACGTATTACCGTTTCATAATAATGTAAGAAGTTCCACATGAAGTTATGCAAGTACACCATTGTTTCATTTACGATCAGACGTGAAATTATTGTAATATAATCAAACTTAAACAAGCGTATTTTAACAAATGTATATACGATGAACTAACTAAATGACAATATTACAAATATGTATAAATTTAACTGATATACTGAAAAATATAACAATAACAAATAAGCTACATAATATAAGTTAAAACTAATAACAACATAACTTAAGTAACTCGTTTTATGTATATAATTCAATTAATACCTAACTCATTTATTAACAATTATAATAAAAAAAAAACATAATCCGAGTGCTGTATTATATCTGAATACAATGCAAGACGTTTTTAGACAAGTCCCTTTTTTTATTATCACTACTTACTAAACATAGTATTACCGTATATTTAAATATTGATATACGGTATAGTATAGACACCTAATGATACATTATGAGTACTCTTACGAAGATGTAAAATGTTTGCAGACTGTTTAAAATAAACCGACGTATTGGCAATAAATTAGGAACAGAGTTTATAAAAAAGTTTAATTGATGAGAATACAGATATTACAAAGTATTAACAAGTCAATACCATGACCATACATACGCAAGAGATGAAGTAATAACGTACAAAAATAAAAAAATACATAATTATCAGCAGAAATTTGACCATTAAAACAAATTCTAGTTTTGATTTAAGAGTACATGCAAATACAGACACCTATTATAGTTTTATATAAAATGACGTAAGTAGATACCAATCTCCCTGTAAATTTGATTTTATCGATTTCCAGTTTCGAGATTGATACTACGTTTATTAGAAAAGAAATTTATCTGTTGTCAGACTGCTTTCCCTCGTTTTCCTTCGGAGGATCATCAGTGGCTTCAGACTCCTTTTCTGCCTCAGCGACTTTAGCAATTTTAGCTACTTTACCTCCGGTGCACATCTTACTCAATGGAGTCTCATCATCGCTAGCATCGTTGTCGTCCGAATTATCAGGAATCCTTTTTTATTTCAGTCGGAGGTAATGGTGGTAGTCCATCATTTGAAGAATCATTTTCTTCTACGCTACAGGCAGCGCTGATCAGAGTAAATAAGTTGTTGTTCAAATTTTGAGGCGGCCTGTTGTTGTCTTCTTGTTGGCTCATAATGCCGTTCTATAGCTTCAATCCGAATTTGATAAAACTCCCACCCGTACTGAAACATAATCACGATGTTAAATATTATATCATTAAAAATACATATAAAAATGCTTTTCGGACAAATCGAATCGAATGGCTTAAATCAATTATATATCAAAAGGGCTTAAACTGGGCAACACATCACTCGCAATATGCAATGGCTGTATTGGAAATTATGGTAAAAGTGGATACATGTATATGTAATAAATTGTTGTCTTAAACGATATTTTTAACAACATTGAAAATAAGTAATGATTTATATTCTAGTCACTCGCGTCTTATACATGTATTCAACAGCTACCTAATTATTTCGACGACTGGCTGCTATGAATAAGTCGCTTAAGCGCAAATTATGAAAGAATGATTTCACTTGGTCAAAATAGAATGTACGTTACGAAAATATCAGATGGTTAAATGAGAATCTAATTGAATAGCAGATAAAACTCACCTCAGACGCCAGTCGCCTTCCGATCCAGAGAACGCAAGCAAATTAACACTATTGATCGTATATTATTGCGCATGTCAATTTTAAGCCACCGTATTCATTGGTTAACAGAAGCTGCATCCCAGCTACTTACGTGTAACTTTTTTTTTTAATGAGTATTGCGTTAAATACTCCTTTGCCACAAATAGTTTTCCAATAAAAAAACATATTCGATATGAAATTTTACTGATATCTCTCAAAAGTTATGGCTTTGTACTTAATCGATACGATTAAAATCAAGAAGAATGTATATTACCAATACATAAATAGTAGTAATTTGTGAATTTGAATATATTAGGTAACGTTCGGAATCACATTCGATTCTGAAAACTATTTTCCAGCTTTCTGGGCTGCTGTCAGACATTAGATTCAAACTTTTCATTTCGTTTTTAAATTTGATAATATAATTAACACATACGAAGTCGGGAGATTTCAGTAATAAAACAACAATATTTCAAATAAAATATATTCATAAAGAAAGCATGTAATATTTTTCAATAAACACCCGTACACTGAAATAACAGCATTTTATAAAATAACATAAAAAAAATGTAACAAGACAAGAATATTTAAAGGATTATTTCCAACCGTCGTTATATGTAAAATATTGAAACCAACTTTAATAAATGTAAACTTTCACAATTATTGACGTTTTAAATTATACGCACATAAAGAGACTAATTCTTTCATATCCAATATAAAAGTATTACTTTCATTTTTGATAACGAACTATTATTATACTAATAATTGTATGAAATAATTAAACGCAATTTACCCGTAAGAAGTACAAGTGTAGTTTGAACTCAGTATTGTGTTAACTTTTTAATGAACTCTAGAAACGTAGAGAACACCTTGTTAATAAATATTTTTGATACCGTACGTACAGTAGAAAATTTATACCCAATATTAAAAAGGGCTCACAACTAGAAACCTTACTAACAATACATCTATCTGTACGATTACAATTAAATGCATAATAGATATCACGACGTAACTAGCAAAATTCCCATTTATACTAGTAACTACCCATAAAGTCCAAAATAAATATATATATATAAGACAAAAGCTTACAAAAAAAAAACCCAACACTATTTTAAGTAGTCAACACTAGGCGTCTTAATAGCATAAGAAAATAGAATAAACAACATTTACCATTTTATTGAAGAACGACAATGTTATTGTATAAAACACACTTACGAATTATCTTCAAAGTTTGTATAAAGAGGAATGTGTAATCGTATAAAGTGTATTATACATTGTTAAAAAATCTACTTCGTAAACTTAATTACCAAAATGTATATCATTTGTTCATAATTAACTTAATTTGATTTTAAATGGTCCCAATACCAAGAAACGATGCCATAAAACTAATTGTTATAAGTTGAAGCGGACACGTTGCCACCATGACCAGTCCAATTTGTATGAATAAATTCACCCGGTTTGTTCAAAAGTTCGTAGGTATGCGCACCGAAATAATCCCTTTGGGCCTGTAAAAAAAGATATATATATATATATATATTATTATTATAAAATAATATTGTATTAAGACCATTGCCAGTATATAATAAATAACAATACGGTTCCGTTTACATTTACTGTTTAAACTGCTTCGAAATTGAATATCGTATCCCTTGTCCCATTGCAATTTCGAACAAAAGTCTTTCGGCTAAATTACGTCCCTTACCGAGAAGGTATTATATGTATATATATAATATAAAAAAATGGTCATACCTGCAATAAATTAGCTGGTAATACATTAGACCTGTATCCATCATAGAAAGCGAGGGCAGATGAGAATGCGGGCGCCGGCACACCCACGAGAGCAGCCTGAGCGACTACCTGCCGCAACGAACCCTGAGAGGCACTTATACGCTCACAGAAGAAAGGGTCCAAGAGCAGATTTGTCAGTTTCGGATTCTTTGTAAATGCATCCTATGAACAACATTTATACTTATTTATAAATGTAACAAATGATAGAGATCCACTCTACAAATAAAAATAATTACAAAACATATATTATTCATTTATTTGAAACTAGCAATTTACCGCAGCAATGTACGTACGCGTTTTCTATGTAATAATTATCTTCGACTATTTATTATATATATATAAGATATAAAAGAATTACTAAGTCACGGATGAGTGACGGACGTTCATAGAAACTTTCATTACATTTTCCACCACCACAGGGGTTGAATTTTCAAAATTTCTTTAGTGCTCATCTACAGTGTAAAAGGAACCCATCATATGCAAATGATCACATTCCTGGTCGCAGTGGTTTGCACTGTGCGTTGATGTATCAATCAGTCAATCAGTTATTATTTTATATACGGATAGATGATCCGATTTTAATAAATTTATGAATATTCCTTATTATAAATATCCATCCACAAAGATTCTAGTAAAATACCTGTTGTATTACATGAGTAAGACATACGTAGTTAATATCTATCTCTATTTATGAATTGTTTTAAATAGATTAAAAAAAAAAACATTTTTATACAGTCACACAACATATCTAAAAAAGAACATCAATCGCCCATGATGTCTCTTTGGGAGATTAGTAGCATATAACGATAAGAAATCATTATAAAACTTCCAGCACGAATTTCGGCGAGATACACGATATAATTCATGTTCGTAAATTTGTTCCCATACATTGGCAACACTATAATTAAATTTACTCCAAAACTATAACTTCAGTAAAAAAAACGTCAAATAAATGTTTATCAAACTTTAACGTTTAAAATTTATTAAAGTTTTATCGCTTTGCTTGAAGCTTCATGATTTTTATTTTTTAAATATTATCTACTAGCAGGCCCGACGGACGTTGCCTCTTACCCTGATACTAAAAATATATAAGTATACCCATGTGCATGAAATGCTTAAGGTAACTAATGTATTCAATTTGATAAGGATTTATACTGTATCCGTCTAAATAGCCTTCCAATTACCTCATTGTATGTGAACATGTTTTAGAAGATTGGTGGGTATAGTAAGCTATCCTTAAAAGATTGGTGTATGCCGTCGGATATTTTTTTGCAGATCTATAAAAGAGTATTATCTCACTATGCATTGTTTTGTTATATCTCAAAAGAATTAGGCAGCGTTTTCGATGAAAGCTCCCAAGCGGCTCGACTTTTTCCAACATTTCCAACATTTATCGTTATATCTCAACCAATTTCCATAAAACGTTGACAAATTACATACTTAAACCTTCCTCATGTATTACTCTATCTATTAGTGAAGACCGCATTAGAACCCGTTCATTAGTTTTTGAGTTTATAGCAAACACACAGACAGATAGGCAGACAGACGCGACGGACGACTTTGTTTTATAAAATATAGTGATATATATAAAAAATGAGTTATTGTTCGTTTGCCTCGCTAAAACTCGAGAATGGCTGGACCGTTTTGGCTAATTTTGATCTTGAAATATTTGTGGAAGTTCAGGGAAGGTTTAAACGATGATAAACATAATTAATAAGTATCTATAGGAAAATAGTAAAAAAAAAGGCAATTTAATTTTCAAATATAAAATGTTCCCAGTTATGAAATATTTGATTAAAAAATCGTCATTCGGTTGTTAAATATTTATAGGTGCGTTCAGAAATTTGTCTGTTTCATAGCTGTAGTGTAGTATGAGGTCCGATCTCTTTAGTCTGTTTTGTTGGAATACAAAACTGTTCTCCTTTAAAAATAAAAAAGTGTAAAAAGTGTCATTCTCTTGTCGAAAAAGGAAAATAAATAAATAGATTAGCTTGATTAAGTGCTTAATTGTGTTGCAATTATAAAGAAAATAAAAATTCTGTATTAAGTTTTGACCACGTATATGTAAGTGATAGGAAGTTCACCGGGTTATCTAGTATTGTAATATTTATCATGTTATTTCAGAAAGTGCATTAATGACACACCGGAAATTTGTAGAATGTAATATGCAAGAGTATTGTGATATTTTCACAACAATCTAGATGAAAGTTATACGCAGTTTAGATTGTTTTCCCATACATATTTATTGCTTCGTAATAGATAGCGTTTAAAGTTTTCTAAAATGAAGGATTTACGATTTTTTATATGTTATTATTATTATTCTTTAAATATTTTAATAGGATATTCAAAAAGCCCATACATTACGCATCTGTCTGTGGTTTCGAGAAATTTGTAGATACATATTTATAAGTTGTTACCTGTACATCAAAAACAATTTATACGGCATAGCATACGTCATTTTAACAGAGAAATAGAATGGCGTGCAATTGAGATTAGTACTTTAATATTTTCAATTCGATCTCTTATGTCTTATGAACTCGAAAGTATGTTTTAGTTACAAAATTATATTTTATTGTTTCCCATTCATTTTCATTTATCATTGTGTATCTATTAAATATGAGACATGAGTGTTAGATGTGAGAGTTTTTACTAAGTTTTAAATAAGCTTTACCCAAAACCTGACAGTGGTCGCCTACCTGAACGCACATCCTCTATTTTTATTGACCCTAGTTTTTGTTAACGACTACTATACAAAAACGGTTGGGCCCTGGTTATATATTCCTCTAAGTCATTATTCTCTTTGGGTTTATATACTACATCAACAATGTTATTAAAACTAGCTGCCCGCCCCGGCCTCGCACGGATACACTAAGGAAAAAAATAAGACCGCATCATCATTTTACAGTAAGACCATGTAATGTAATGAAATAAAATGGCAACGAAATCGTGGTGGTCTAGTGCTTTAACCGGTGGAATATCAATCCGATGTCCACAGGTTCGAACTCCGGCGTGTGTGAACGAATTTTTCGGAATTCGCGTACATTTACTAATTTAAATTGGTAGCACTAACGGCTGACGGTGACGGAAAACACCGTGAGGAAACCTGACACCGAGAAATGTTCTTGTGTTACCAACGTATATGGGAACAATATAGAACTGTGGATTTCTCAGAGTTTTAAATCGTCAATGCGTAGTGGCTGGCATGGTGATTATGCCAATATTATTTTTTCGGGAAGAGGCCTATGGGTCTCATACAGACTGATGATGATAATGATTTGTCAATTCTGTTAATATTTCTGAAGATATCACTGTTTTCTGTCTCGCTCGTTCACTCTCCATTTTATATGGAATTCTTTATCTCAAAATTTTCACTTATCCGTACCATTTTTCAAACATTTTATTTCATACAAACCTTGTGGTGACAATTACACACACAACACAAACAGAATTAAACAAATAGGTGCAAACGTTTTGAATTGTTGTGTTTACTACATTCAGCTATTGAATTTTATTTATATAAACAGATAATGTAACTAATTTTACATAATTACTACATAAATATTTTGGAAAATTACCAAATAAATATCTAATATTATTCTTAGATATTGTACATATTGCATTCTGTAATATTTGAATTATGAACTTTAAATTATTAGCTACAATTTTTAAATGGATAAATGGCTTTGCTGAAGCTTATTCTTGTAACGTTTATATGAAAATCAACGATTATATATCAAGCTATGATCCATATATTTTAACAATTCATTGCCGCTTTTAGTCGAGTTTATTTCAATTGTGATTTTTTACCTACTAGATGACCCGGACTTCGTATCACAAATCATGTGGTCAAAACTGAATACAACATTTTTATTTACATTATAAATACAACACAATTATATACTTAATTAAGCTAATTTATTTATTTTCTTTTTCAACAACCAACAAACATTTTTACACTTTCTTTTTATTTTTGAAACAGAACTGTTCTTTATTCCAACAAAACAGACGAAAAAAGATCGGACCTCATACTACAGCTATGAAACAGACAAATTTCTGAACGCACCTATAAATATTTGACAACCGGAGGTCAATTTTTTATTTCTAAAAAGACAAGACACATCAAATATTTCATAGCTAGGAACAGTTTATATTTGAAGATTACATTGTCTTTTTTACTATTTTCCTTTACTTATTATTTATGTTTCTCACCATTTAAACCTTTCCGAACTTCCACAAATATTTCAAGATCACAATTAGCCAAATTCGTCTATCTATTTTCGAGTTTAGCGAGACAAACGGACAGAAACTCATTTATATATACATATATATAAGATAGACGTGAAATTAATTTCTAATTCTCTGTCTGTGTCAAACAACCCCTAACAAGGGATTTGTATAGAATTATTATATTTAAAACATTTTATTCAATGACGTTAGGTAGCAAAATCATTTTTGATCATAAAAAAATATTTTTCTTGCAACAGTGAAATATTTCTACCTGTTTTCGACCTTGTAAAGAAGCTCAAATAATTATTTTGTTAATATACTCTAGAATATTTGGTTCCTCGGAGTTATTATCATTTTAAAACCAACTATCTTTAGCCCGCGACCTCGCTTGCGAACAATGCATGGATGAAATGTGCCCCATGCCCTTTTCTGTACCATTGACACCATGTCTCCGAAAACTTCATGACAATCTTTTCAAAATCAAAATCAAAAATACTTTATTCAGCTTAGGCCCTGAGAAAGCGCTTATGAACGTCAAAGTTACTACCGGTTCGGAAAACAACCCAGTCATCGAGAAGAACCGACAAGAAACTCGATCGAATTTATCTTTTCATCAAATATAATATAACTCATATTTTTTTTACACTTTTTTATCAACTTATAATTTTTATTTTTTTGATTCAGTGATAAAGACAGATTGCTTGACAAAAACAGATTGACATTCGGATTTAAAATATTAGTAATAACGTCATAATTTCGATATAGGAAATATATTCATATCAGCCTGATTATATCTTTAAAAAAAAAATTGCGCGCCTCACCTAATGATTTGCAATAAATTATTCGCATATCATTGCATGACTTATTTAGTTAGAAACATAACTTAATTATTCATTAGTAAGCAATATTATGCTAAATCGTATCACACAATGATAAACATGTTATAAAATATATTGAATAGTCATCAAAGATCACAGATATGACGCGAGTAAGTGTTGTCATTCTTCATTATCGCCACATTGTTAAATACAAAAAGAAATACCTTTATATTGCCGAGAAAGACACTTCTTATAATGCAGCCTCCGCGCCACATGAGAGCGATACTTCCATAATTCAAATTCCACTTATTGACCTTGAAAAAATAAAAATATATTTATTACAACAATCAAATAAGTATGGTAGTAAGGACAGAAGATTTTTTTTTTTCGAACTGACCTACACTGTTGGCCTGGCAAGGCCGCTACAGTTCCACCGGACTAAACTAAGGACTGAAGCGATTTTAGGCGTCCATACTTTATATTATTACCTTTTTTTTATGTGCTATTTCTATTTGATTAAAGAATTCTATTAACGTACTTCACTCGCTAGTTATAACAATTTGAAGAATTTATATATAATATAATATATATGAATTACATAATTATTGATTATGAATATAATATTTATTATATTCAAAATTAATAATTTAGATTAAAAAAAATTCTATTTACCACAGCTGCTTCACGAAGTAGCATAAACCCTTGTGCATATGATATTAATTTACTAGCATACAAAGCTTTACGCAGGTGTTCTAAAAATTCCTTTTTATTTCCTTCAAACTTGTAAGACGACCCGGGTAAAGCAGAACTAGCCTTGACACGTTCATCTGAAAAAAATACATATGTATTTTAAATTTGCATAACACTGTCCTAACATAAAATCATATGATGTAAAAGACACTAAAAGCTGTCACTAATAAATGATATTTTAAAGAATGAATAAGCTAAAAGAAAAGTCATTCCATGGCACATTTTTCTATTATAGCTTACCTTTCAGAGCTGACAGACAACGGGCAAAAACAGCTTCCCCAATTAGTGTTACAGGTACACCATACTCCAAAGCACTAATTCCAGTCCATTTACCGGTACCTTTTTGACCAGCTGTGTCTCGAATTTTCGGTAAGAGATATTTACCTGAAAATACAAATTTAAAAATCCATATTTCTTGTTTAACTCTCCAATACTAAAATTTTTCAATATATTTTACACACCATCTGTGTCTTTAAACTGAAGGATGTCCCTAGTAATTTCGATGAGGAAGGAATCAAGATCTCCTTTGTTCCACTCATCAAATACTTGTGCCATTTCACTCTGTTCCATACCTGAAAAACGATATATTAGAACGTAATTTATTATTTATATGTACTTCACAAAACTAAAGTGAACCTGATGTTTATTTACACACACTGGTTAATACAAGAAACAGAAGGATTCAACCTAAACCACCATATTACAATAGTATGAGTGACTTGGACTAGAGTATCACATTAGTGTAGATTAACAAAGATGGCATAAGAGGTGACAATTTACAGCTTAGGAGATAACAAGTTACGATATATTTTGTTTGCACGTTCCTGTGAATTACCTCGTTTTTTCTACATCCTTTCCCTTTTTTTTAATGTCATACACAAAAAACTTACAAGCTATGTATACTTTCCATGTATTTTTATACCAGGTATAATTGTCACCCGCCCAACTAGGAAAGTATGCTCCATAATCAAATTTTCTCTATTTACAGGTCAAATAAATCAATTGATATGATTATCATTTAAAAATTTAGAATAACTAATGCTCCTCTATAAACTTACCAAGGACGTCTTTCATGAGATTATATGCTTCACAGATAAGTTGCATGTCACCATATTCAATTCCATTGTGAACCATTTTAACAAAATGTCCAGCTCCATCTTCCCCGACCCAATCGCAACAAGGTTCATCATTTACTTTAGCAGAAATAGCCTTCAAATATATTGATTCATTAATTCTATATAGTTAATATTTACTGTCATAGTACATAACAGATTAGCAAATATTATAATTTAATATATGTAAAAAAGTACCTGAAATATAGGTTTTACATGAGGCCATGCTTCAATATGACCACCAGGCATAAGGGATGGCCCATAACGAGCACCATCTTCACCACCACTCACCTGTATAAAGATTACACAAGTGCATGTCAACATTTATTCTTTACTAGCAACTGCCCTTTACTTTATCTGCTTTCATTGCAATAAAAAATCAATAATATGTAATAATAATTTACTTAAATTATTGTATTAATTGAATTTTCAAATTTTAGTTCATCTATTAATTTCAAATATCCTCACCCCCATTCCGACATAGAGGATTCCTGTGTTTTCCAATTCTTTACACCAACGTTGAGTATCCAAGTATTGGGAGTTGCCACCATCAATAATAATATCTCCCTTTTCAAGTAGTGGTACTAGCTTCTTGACAAATTCATCAACTGCAAATCCAGCTATAAACGGAAAAAAAATGTAAATTAAATAGTGGGACTATGAATGAGAGTGACAGAATTGAAGATCATACCTTGTTTCCTGAATAATAATAATAGTTGTAGAAATGGACTTTTGTGTTAGAGGGGTTTTTTTAATAAGCATGTAAAGTTATTGCATGCACAGTACATTTAGTACAATGCAAGAGTAAAAAAGATTAATCAATAATTATTGTAAAAAAATCACAACTGTCACATAAATTAAATACAAAAAAAAAAGAAACAACATTTAGAAAGAAAAATGAAAGATACAAATGCCAGATGCTCCAAGATAGGTAAGTCAAAACACATAATACTTGCCATGTGTATTTCAATCACTTAATACATAAACAAAGGGAGTTATTCAGAAATGAATGTTGTGTTCAATGTACTATATAAAAATAACTAACCTTTAACTAACAACATGATTTTTCTAGGCTTCTTTAATTTTGATACCATATCTTCTAGAGATGTAGCCCCAATGACATTTGTACCTTTAGCTTCATTTTGCAGAAACTCTTCTACCTGTTCATAATAACAAAAGAAAAATATTACAGATATTTGATAAAGGTAAAAACAATAGAGAATTTTATTTTATTATAGACATATAGGTATTTTTAACTTCTTACTAACCTTTGAGACTGTTCTGTTGAATGCACAAACAATAAATTTTTTATCATTCATGTTAAGAATAAGGTTTTGGCCCATTACTGCCAGGCCTATAAGGGCAATGTCTGCTTGTTGCCTGCAACAGAAAGCGTCATTGAATATTATAACATTTTTTGTAAGTATTTACGAGTTATACAAAAACTTTTAAGATTTGAATATTTGGTACTAGAATAATATAGAACAGTCGCTATTTCACATTTGTTCTTTTACCAACTACTTTTACTTATTTGAGGAATGACATCAGCTTATCTTAAAACATACAATTATGCATAAATAAATATCATGATTCAATTAAATTTCAGTAGGTTAATAACATTTATTAAAAAGTTATTGGAGAATGACAAAGTGACAACAATTTTTAATACAGTATCCATTTCACCTTGAAATAACCTTGAAATGAACTCGGTTTTTACAACTTCTATTAGGTAACTTTCATTACGTCTAAGATTTAAACAGACGTAGAGTGATGATTTTTATAGGTCATATAGAATAGATGCATATATATGCATTATAGCAATATAATGGAAATGCCAGGATAAGCGCATAATTAAATGTATAGGTGTTAAATATACATTAAATTGATAAAAACGCACTAATATACCCCGATATACGATATTTTAATTTTATCAAGTCATGCACACAGTACAAAATTATTTTAACTTTAATAATTTTATAAAAAGATTTACTTACTTGGCCATATTTTATCCTTATTTAAAATTTATTTAAGTTGTGTAAGGAATTATAAAAAGAAAACTTGTAAAATCTTTTAATGATAATGATATGCAGAAAAACAAGGTTTTCCTTTCCTACTACCACGTCTGATAAGTAAAATAAAGCAAATAGCGAAATGGACTTATATAGAGAATAAACGCAATAAATGACAATTGATAATATACTGTAGTACTCTAATAGTAAATAGCATTAAATAAATCACGTATCACAAGTTACATAGCAGGTAACGAGGTAAATAACATACAATTTTTGTAAAACGTACAGAGTAAAATATAAGGTAAAATCGATATTGATCTTGAAATAGTCAGTACTTTTAAATCGATATTAATGCTCAGAAATATGGATACATCAATGTTTTTAATTTATATAACGAGAGTCGTTTTATATATTTGTTTTTTGTCTATTCTAACAATGTCGAATATCTAATATGTATGTTCTTATTTCAACATATAGATACATATACAACATCGATTTTACGTACCAATATTAAATCAACAAAGACATTAATGATTTTTATAATATAGTTCATAAATTAAAGCCAGTTTTGACCACGCCAACGAGAAATAACTTTACAATTAATACGTACTGATAAAGTGAAATTTAATATTATTTCCAATAAAATAGCCTTTGTTACTGTGACAAAATTACTTCACTTTTGTAGCAATGATCTATCACGGTTTAGTGTTATGGTTAACCAGCCCATGTAAAATATAATTGTCGCTAATTATCACACGTAAGATTGTTATAGTAAAATAACTTCATGACGTACAGTTAATGCATATTATTTTACGGCTACCGTACAATGAGTATTCCTTTTTTTTAACGGCCTAAGGAGTTGCTGTAACGATGTTCACTCGGATAAATTAACAATCTTGAACAGATGAGAAATTTGTAGCGATATATAACGATAGTTCTGTGAAAGTTTATATTTGTTCTTAGTGTTTTAGAAATAGTATAACCGCCAGTTATTACCGATTTAGTTCACCAATATTATGGTAAGCTTACATTTTTCATAACGAGAGTTTATAGTTTTATCATAATCATGCTCTATTTGATCACATATTATATAATATAGGTTGCGTCTTAGCTAATATAGCTTGGTTATGGTGCAAAAAAGAAGAAGATAAAAATAATTCAATTTCAACTTTTTAATAATAGCGTCTCGTAAATACGAATTGAAAAATATTTACATGAACGAGAAATTCGGAGATGTCACTTTTTTAAACTTGTGATATTTATAATTAACAGACTCTTACAATTATGAACATGTATATTAATGCTAATATCCTTATGTATAAAAGAAATATGTTTCATTTTTTTACTGCAATAGAGCATGCGAGCTACCAAGTTAAAAAAGTGGCGCGTGCCCCTCTAATGTTAAACAGTAACTTTTTTACACGAAATGAAAGTTCTGTAACTAGTAATAGGCCTCTAAAACCTATATTTGGGATCGGGTAATACATTGTTTCTATTTAAAAGGGATGTAGGTATTTATATTTTTATCGAGATAGATATTGTACAGTATTGGAACGCTTTCTTTAGAAGCGTCCTGACGTTATATAAAAAAACACAATATGATGAACCGTTGTCATGGTTCTTTGTTATAATTATTATTGAATAAATGACGGCTCAAACAGATTGAATTACTGTTATTTATTTTAAACTAGCTGACCCCGGCGAACTTCGTAACGTCTAACCGTCGATTTTTTAATACTTATTCTGCTATTCGGGACCATCGTATAAATATTGACATTCATATTTATACGATACTAACGTCACTCAATTGTTTTGCCTTCCCGGAACCTCTCCACTAACATTTAAACTTTAAGGTATGCTATTAAAGTTCAAATTGACTTTTAAGTATTATTACGAATCATTTGTATGGGAGTATAAAAAACCTTTGTTTTAGGACTTTTCCAGGTATTTTTTTTAATTTTTCTTTCCGTAAGATCCATCCTCGTACTTCAAGGAATATTCTAAAAAAATAATTAGCGAAATCGGTTCAGCTGTTCTCGAGATTTGCGCTTAGCAACAAATTCAGCGAATCATTTTTATATTATAGATAAGAAATCTGACAGATATATACTCATAGCTTGTATATTCATGAAGAAAATAAAGCAAAACGATTATTTTTATTAAAATGTGTATGTATATTGCAAATTTCGAAGTATATGAAAAAATCATTAAAAAATGATCTTAAGTGGCCACAAATTTCCCAAAATACGATAACATTACGTTACATAATTTGAATACCTAGTTAGACAGTCTGCACCATCCCTTATTAAGTTATTGCTAATTGAAAAGACGCTGACATAGCTTATTTACTTATTTAGATCCGAAGAAACCTAAACCGAAACGCACGAAAGCAGTCTTCTTCGACGTCGCCAAATCCTTCGATAAAGTCTGGCACTCCGGGCTCGTATATAAACTCCTTCAGTCTTGCGTCTTCAATAGATTCGCTTATATAATCCGCGATTTTCTCTTAGATACGATTCTCCAGTTTCGAATGGAAAGTGAACTGTCCCCATCCGTGGGCCTCCGAAGTCATGTATCTTGGAGTCGCCCTTGATAGGCGTCTCAATTTCAAGTCTTATGGCAAAAGAGCGTGAAACAAAACCGCTATGGTGTTGGGCCGCTTACATCTCTTAGTTTGTTCTAAGAGCAAAATGTTTTTCAGACACAAGTTCACGTTGTATAAAATGTGTATCCGACCCCTTCTCACATATAGTTGTTGGTAGCTAACGAACAGTACCCATCCGTCCCTCGAAACAGTCCAAGCCGAGGCGCACCGTACGCCATTATGCTGGTTGCCTATATAAAACTGGATGTGTGCCTTAAGCGCTCCCCTTAGTAGTCCGGTGAAACTGTAGAGGTCTGTCAAGCAAACAGTGTAGTAAGTTTGAAAAAAAAATACTTATTATGTTTTGACTACCAATTGGCGATAAGCACCTGGTGTTTAGTCTATATGAATATGCGTCTTATTTATTATTCAGCCACCTGTTGTTTACAGTTTAAGAGGATATATATACGACCAATATACCATTTTTAAATGGTTTATCTAAGTAAACCGTCTTGAGAATACATTGTATTTCATTTTTAAAAAACCTCGGGAGCTGCCGCTACTTTTCTATCTAGTCCTTGGAATAAAATGTATACACTGGCAATGAGCAAATTGCGCCTTGACAAACAGTAGACAAAATATAATCCTGCATTATTTCTTTTTCTATTTTTTATGAATTGTTTTAATTTATTTTGTTTTTTTATTGTATAAATGACATTACTTTTTGTGATTTAATTTATTTTTATGAATAAGTAGGTACACCCTCTTCTTTGTTTTTGGCCTTACGTTCTTTGTTACCTTTTGGTTACGCTGTTAGACAAGTCGGATAAAGTCACGTTTTATGTCAGTTCGTATTTGTTATCAGTATCATAGATTATAGTTATTTTATAGCCTGGATTTGTTTTTTGAATATTTCTGTTTGTTTATAATTCTCAGTTCATGAAAGGTAATGAACAAAATGGCTGCCAGCCATCAGTGTCGCGAGACGTTCGAAGTTCAGCGCCGGTGTCAGACCAGCGAACTAGAAATGCGTCTTTGACGACGCACGAACACCACAACAGTATTTGTCGAGATTTCATTTGGGGTATCTGTACAAAGGGTTCTCGTTGTGCCTTCCGTCATGAACGTGATGTGGAGTGTATGAAAACGATTCTCAAGTTTTGCCACAATTTTCAAAACAAAACTGGTTGCACGAGAGCAGATTGCACGTATTTGCACGCCTCTCGAGAAGAACAAGCATCGTTTCTTAATTTAGGTCAGATACCGAAAGTGCTGGCAGAACGCTACGCGGCGATGTCAAGTGGTGCATCAAATCCAGGAAATGTTAACATTACACACGGTGGAGAAGCACATTCACCTCGTGGAGCTGCAGCCGCCTACCCAGTATCTCCAACGATAACACAGCCATTACGTGCTGTTATGCCTCCATTGTTGGTTCCACCACCACCACCACCACTACCTGTGCCAGTCCCTACCACACCCGTCCAGTCTGGCCCATCAGCCTATCCAGGTAAGTCTTTAAGTGCAATATGGTATATTTCAAATAAACAAATATTTTGAATCTTACTATGATAGATAATAATTATAGGAGAAAGATGTGAAACTATAATTATAAAAGTATTATAACTACAATTATATAGAACAAGATTAACTTGAAAGTTAAACTAAGCATTGATTTGAAAATAGCTTAATGGTTGTGCATAATTTACACCTTTTCTAAAGATATAGCAAATAGACAAGTTTTCCTTGTATATTAATTTTTCATCACTGATATGACAGGTAATGCAACTCATAATTGATATATTCACAGCTTAATAAGAAACTGTTATTTGTTGTAAATTATTGATTTTTGCTGTTTATATAATTATCGAGAAACTTTACTTAAAGTTGAGAAGGAATAGTATTATAGTAAATTAATTAATTCAATAACATACTGGTGTTAGTTTTGCTTAGGCATTGTATTAAGGAGACTGGTTTAATGGCCAAATAACATACCACCTTTGCTTTTTTTTTCCAAATATATTTCATTATTTACTGAGTTTATTTAAAAGAGTTTTTAATTATGTAAATGTATTTTATTGCTTTGATATCTTTTAATTTCTTGATATGATTCACAATGTCATCTATATACACCATTTTGTGATCAGTTTAATATAATGATTATAATTATCAGGAAATCCTGTTTTTTTTTCAGTTATAAAATATTTTCTTGAAAGTTGTACTTTTTTCATTAGTTTGTTTGGACAATAAAAATCTTCAATATTCACAATGTAACAAAGTACATTGCATAATTTTGAACTGTTTCATTGGTAATGGAATATTCTTTTCAATATTTTTAGCCGCATTGCAACACAATGTATCACCCGTGCAACAAACGAGGCAACAATTTACTTCACTACCTGCTAAGTAAGTAATATTACTTGTGTGTATTAACTTTGTTGTTTTTTACCTTTTTTCACAATTTTATACATATTACTGCAGCTGCATGGCAGTATACCAACATTTATAAATATTTAATACCCAGAAGATACAGGTATGATAGAGTCATACATGAAAGTCTATGTTGTGCAGTGAACAAACTCACAACTAATCGCAGAGTAAAAGATTCATAAAAGGTACTAATATAAGCACATAGTACACACACACACATAGTTGCTGATTTTGTATTTGTGATATTGTATTGTATGACCTAATGAGTGTATTATTTAAAATTACAGATTTGATGCAACCAAACCACCACCACCTTTACCAACACCTGCTCGATTATCGAGAAAACGTGCAGCAACTTCTCCAGTAGGTATGTATCTATATTTATATTTTATGTCTTAAGTATTAAATTTTTGCGTTTGCGATTTAAATACTATAATATTTAGTTTTCAAATAATTCAGTATTATCATAATAGATCATTAATTTATTTTTCATCACTTTTGGTTAAATTAATTAATTACAGAATTTAAAGTAAATACAAAAAAAATTGCCTTTGAATTTTCAAAATGTCATAACAAAAACATATAAGTTTAACTTACTATTCTTCTTTATTATATTTACTTTTAAAATATTTAAGGAGTATAAAAAGTATTGTCACTGTTTGAGCTTTTCCAATGACATTATATACATTGATAAGCTCAGCTCATCACTATAGTTCTCTTAGTCTACCATAAATTTAAATGCTATATAATTGCTAATAGAAAAACTTGCCTCACTTTTTATCAAATAAGATTATTTATATTAAGAATAACTTTGTGTACATAGATATTGCAATCTTTTAGATATTTACAAATACTATACTGTATCTATTTGTATATATGTGAACCTGAACACCATATTTCATGTCATGAACTTTAAAAAGAGCGATTTACCAATTTTTCACCCCTATTAATTAACTGTACAATAGATTGTTTCGTAATTAAAACTCTATGTATACTCCATATTGACCACAGCTTCTGTGTTTCCATGTAGCAATTTTACAGATTTTTGTTATCATATAAAGACTTCCAAAAAAATTGTTTCATAGGATAACCTATGACCCCACCAAATCCTTAAAACCCAGCAGTCTTAGCTGTGCGTGGATAGATATAATCACTCAGGGTATTATTTTAGGTAATCCTTGATTTACATTTTTGTTTTTAATAGGATATTTTAATACATGATTTGAAGCAATAAATAATTACAACCAAATATATAACACTTATATACAGTTTTAGCTATTGCATGCCCTCGTTGCTGGGCGGAAAAACATCCTATGTTCTTTTTCACAAAAGGTCATGCCGATTTCTTTAAAACCCGTCTAGCTGCTGCTTGAGCGTAATTGATGGACAGACATACAAATAAATATACTTTGATAGTTACAATATAAATCCCATTAATATAAATTGAAAAATATAAAAAACGTCACTAAAAGTTTATTATTATCATACATATGTATATATATATATATATATTATGTTTATGTACAATTGATCAATATATATGTATTTAATATAATAAAACTTGAAATTTCTCTGCATCTTAATGTGTTAAGCAAATTACGAAATGTTTAACTTTGTGATGTGCTATGCGCTCACGATTTGTTCTCAGCTGGACCAAGCAAAGCGAGGAAACTGGAAGAAAATGTTAATATTGACAATATGTGCGATAACTGTGTACAACGGCAAATCAGGTTTGATTTCATAAAATTATATTTGGATGCATGATGGTATTATATATTGTTCTGCAATCTATTTATTATAGGATTCTAAGGAATCAAATTAAAATATTTAATCTCAACATGGTTATTGAAAATAAATCTATTACATTGAAAGTGTTAAATTGTGATAGTATTTTTGGTTATCCTTTAATTTTAAATACGAGACGATGCATTTATTTGATAATAATAATAATACCAAGTTCAGTTTTATTCCTTTCTAAATAATTTATATTCGCGAATTCTATGGAAAATTATCCGTTACTATTGTTTTTAAATAATACTATAGATTTTTACGTAATATTAATTGTGTATCTATAAACAAAAGGCGACGTTTTTATTTATTTTATATACATCCTCCGTTTACTGTTAATTTCGCGAATTTTCCTATTTTCGCGAATTTTATCGGTTTTCTAATAATGACAAATATTCCTACCTACCTACCTAACCTTACCTTCAGACTGGTCATAAAAGACGATAAATTAACGCTTCTTTCATTACTTTTCAATACAAGGAAAGTAATGTACATTAACAATTGATATGTAATAATTATAGGTCTTCAGACTAACCATAACAGTAAGACAATTCAACATTTTTCCATTGTCCTTAATTTTGTTTAAATTATTAAATATTATTTACGGTCGTAATGAATGAAATATATTTTATTGTAACAGTGAAAAATAATTAGTATTTTAAACTCTTTTAATAAGAACAGTTTAATATGAATTCTTAAATTATTTTTTATTTTTTATATTTAAATTCTTTCACACTATCTTCCTCTTCTTAGTATGCCGAACTTACGATTTTTATTAGAAAGACGTGTTAAGGTATGTTTTAGGAATAGGAATGAAAAAAAAAAAACAAAATTGGAATGTTTATTATAGTATACATGATAAATCTCTACTTTTCGAAGGGAATCGTTCTTGCCAATATTGAAGTAACTTTAGTTTTTGTTACTTTTAATTTTATTTCAAGTTTATATGATATGCTAGGCGAAAAAGGTTATTCTATGTCTTAATTGAAAATGTAATGGATTTTTTTGTAAAATTTCATTAGAATCCATTCATCTAATTCAATGTGATTGATGGAAAAACGTTCAAATAAACATGCGTTTACATTATAATTTAAAGTAGATCCATATTACAACAGTATATTTGTATAGCACCATCTTTAATAGAAAATCTGTAGCTAAGTATCTATAGCTTGTGTTTGATAGCCGAGCTTGAGAAATAGTTCCCCTAGGCTTAACGTATTACGGTCTTCACTCAATATCAAATGACAGTGCGGTCATGTGCTAAACCTATAAAGTATAGAAGAAACTCAACCTGTTACGAAATGTTATGTGTGATTTATACCTTATAGTTAGTACTATCCAATTACTTAATTCAATATAATATACTAGATAGGAAATCTTTGTCAATAATCAGCAAAATTATATTCTACGTCTGTACTAAGAATTAGTGTGATGATTTCGAAATACCTGTCAATTGCGAATTTTTATGAGAAAAATAAATTCTTCCTGTCTAATATATTTTGTGACACATAAAGTAAAAGACTAGTCTTAAAAGTCGTATATAATTTTGTTGGAATGATAACCTGAATTAGGGAACGTGACAAAATTTAAGCTTTTTATTATAGAAGACGCTGAGCAATTAAAATAAAATAATGTGTACACAAATTTTGGAAAACTTACGACTTTTAGTGTTTTAAATTAACTCTGAAGAGCTAATTGACACTTTGGCAACGAATTCATGGGTAGAGTAAATAATAGAAATGTATAATATAGGTTATTTGTTAAGTATGTATCATTGAAACGTAATAGGAATTACCGAACTTACACCCTTTCGATGTCTGTGCAAATTGTCTATTGGATATTTATAATATACGACGATGATAATTTAAGAATTTAATTTAAATAGCTATACGATTGAAATAAACATTATATTTTGTCGAATGCAATGACACTGTAATATCTAGAAGCCTTCATGTTTTTCTTTTTAAATACGATAAGAGAAATTCTCATTTGCGTCTGTGTCTATTCGGAACCTCCGTTATATTATTTCACTTTATTATATAATTCGAACAGAGTTGACCTCGTACTATACTAGACTGTAGTGCTATTAATTTGTTTAATTAATACCAAGGATAACCAAAAATATAATTAGGATTTAATTTAAGCGAATTTTTTTACTGAGTAATATTTTTGTATGTTTTCTTTTAAATAAAGTCAATAAATATATTTTTCTGTTTTGATATGTGTGGTTTAGTAAAATAAAATTATTGCTATTGTTTTGCGATTCACGTCGGCTTGGAGATTTGAATGCTACATTGTGGCTGTTTATTATGAATACAGTATTATTTAAATACATCACTTGAAATATTATATAAAATATGTGTGTTAATTATTTGCGTGTTTATTTATGTGTAGTAATAGGATAGCATTGCAATGAAAGAAATACGTGTAAGAAATGTCAGCGCGGCGATTCATGGTACTTTAATTTCTATTCAATTCATCATGACAAGCCGATTATGCTTCGGTAAAATTTATTCTATTAAACTTATGAAGAAAAAAAACACCTAATTAACAAGAGCTTAATGAATGCATTATATTAATAATAAAAAATTTCCGCGTGCTCACTCTGTATCTGTCGTGTACTTGTGTCCATAAATATACAGTTTTATTTTTTTATCCAAATAAGTAATACTTTTCGATATTAAACATAATATTCCCTCTTATAGAGTTGAACTGATACGCCAGGATTTGCAAAACTATCAGACAGACAAAGATTGTAAAACAGACTTGTATACCAAAAAATGTGAAGATTACGAACATGGAAAGTTATTGATGAGATCTATTAGTTAACACAGGATCTCTATCAATTCTTAGAAGACTATATCGAAGAGGTAAAATATATTGTTATATTTATTGTTTAACGATTCCAAAATTACTGGCAATGTTAATTACTGTTTTTTTTTAAGGACTCCACGCCAGGTCCATCACATCAAGAACAGGCGCAATTTTCTCATGTGTCTTCCTTAGCCACAGTAAGTCAAACCTTTTTTACTAGAGCATTATTTTGTGTTGTTTGACATTTAATGTCAACATAGTGTTGACTGGAGATTATAAGAAGCTGTACGAAGTGCACAACCCGTTATATTGAACAAGGATTGTTGCTGCCATAAGTTTGTACTGCTCAGAAGTAATCATCATCAGTCATTTTATTTATTTTATTTGTAGCTCTTAAATTTTATTCGTGCTTAGTAAATATTACTATTTTTTATTTCAATATGTATGTTGCTACTATTAATAATATTTAGAACATTACGCGTTAATCACACGGAGGGTTGATGACAGGTAGGCGGCTGACCGTAAAAATTAAGCCAAATCATACTTTACACAACATGACAAGTATGAAAAGTGGGCTAGGGTTATCTCAGGATAGGGCGCTAAATAATCAACGATTTCGGGATGTAAGATTGAGATTTGCAAGTTGGAATGTCGGGAGAATGATTGGGAAGGGACGAGAATTAGCGGATGTATTATAAAAAACGCATAAATATGGATTGTTTGCAAGAGACGAGGTAAAAAGGGACAGAAACGAGAGAGATGGGTGTCAGGATATAAATGTAACTACTGTGGGAGTAATGGTAAGAGAAATGGAGTAGGGATTGTTTTAGATAGTGAGTTTGAGAAATGTGTAACGAATGTTAAAAGAGTGAATGATAGATTAATATTGGTGAAGTTATTAATAGGAAAGGTAACGGTAAATATAATGAGTGTGTATGCACCGCAAGCTGGATATAATGAGGTAGCAAAAGATACGTTTTGAGAAGACTTTGATGGAGTGATGATGAATAATCCACGGGATAAGGATATATATGATTATATGAAAAGAGAATGGAGGTTATGTGAGAGTGTATCGAGGGTGGGGGTTTGGGAATAAAAACAAAGAGAGAGAAAGTATCCAACAAGCTACAGTTGCTTTCGATATTCCAATAATTAACCCTTTTTAAATCACGTACAATAGTGCTAAGCACACCACCCACATTGATTACTTTCTATTACAAAGAAATAATATTAAAATAGTGAAAGATTGCAAGATTTTGCCTGCAGAGGTGTTAATTACGCAACATCATTTGTTAGTGTTAGATTTAAAAATAAAATTACAATTGGGCGGAAGTGAGTCGATACCCCAAGCGAGAATTAAATGGTATTTGTTAGATAAAGATGAATATGCGAATAAATTTAGCACAAAAGTAAGTAAGTAAGTAAGAAATTAACGATATGGAATCCGAAACAGTGAATGAATGTTGGTATGAAATGGCGACATGTATAATATAGATAAGGATACTTGATGGTGGAACGAAGAGAGACAAAAGGCATTGAAAGAAAAGATAATTGCTTTTACGCAGGGGGAAAGTATTGATGGCAGGAATAGCATGATTAAGGAAAATAAGAGAAGGATGTATGCAGAATGTAGGAGAAATGCAAAAAAGCGGTGGCTCTTACTAGAGTTAAAGTACAAAACGATTTGTACCAATGACTGAAGAGCTGACAAATACAAAAACATCTGTATCGATTAGCAAAAGTTGGAGACATTAATATAACAGATATTATACACGTTTAATACATGAAAAAACGGTGGAGGAAAAATTTTGACGAATGGTAAAGATATAAAGAATCGTTGGAAGAGAGTTAGAGGTTGTACCGTTAAATTTAGGCGTTGTGTATGAGATAAGCGAGGATGAAGTAAGAAAATCTGAGAATGGTATGAAGAGCGGAAATGCAGTAGGGACTAGATGGTGTACCTATAGAAATATGGAAGTTTTAAAGGTAGATGGATGGATGTGGCTGACTTCATTTTTAATAAGATATTACAAGAGGAGGTGATCCCAAATGAATTGTACAATACCATAATAGTTACCGCTCTTTAAGAATAAGGGTGATGATGGACTGTAATAACTATTGAGGGATAAAGCTTATGTCACATAGTATCGAGGTTGGGAAAGAGTGATAGCGAGACGTATAAGAGATGAAACTGAAGTTACTGAGAATCAATTCGGGTTTATGCCAAGATGTGCGACAACAAATGCTATTTTCGCACTTCGGCAATTGTGCGAAAATACAGACGTGTAGAAAAAAATTGCGTATGGTGTTTGTTGATCTGGAAAAGGCATATCATCCAGTACCTCGGGATGTTCAGTGGTGGGCACTGAAAAAAAAAAGAGTGCCTGGGAAGTACCTACAAGTTATCAGTTGTATGTATAGTCGAGCTAAAATACATGTTAGGTCCGAGGCTGGGGTTAGTGACAATTTCCATGTGGCTGTAGGTTTGCGTCAGGTCTCGGCTTTAAATCGTTATTTATTCCTTGTTGTCATGAATGCACTAACATCAGACATACAAGAGGAAGCACCCTTGGTGTATGCTTTTTACTGATGATATTGCTCTTATTTAAGAATAATGCTACTGAGGTACAAAGTAGGCTGTAGAAATGAGTAGATAAACTGGAGAATATTGGTTTAAAGATTAATAGGATAAAAACTGAACATTTGTTCTGCGACTTCGGGGGCCCCTGCAGTTTTTGTCATATTACCTTAAACGGTGTATCTTTATCAGCCTGTACCAATTTTCGGTACCTCGGCTCATTGATCAAAAATAACGGTGGAATAGATAAGGGCGTGAGGAATAGGATAAATGCAGGATGAATGAATTGATGAAAGGTGTCAGAGATAGTTTGTAACCCACGAATACCGTTGAAAACTCAAGGGGAAAGTGTATAAAACTATAATAACCAGTCGTGTTATATGTAATCCGATTGCTGTGCTACGAAAAGATAGATGAGTGAAGCTTACATGTTTCATAGATGCGTATGTTAAGATGGGTGTATGGTGTTACCAGAATGGATACAATTAAGAGTTTTAAAACTAGTGACAGAGGAGTTGAGGATTAATAGATTAGTATGGTAAAAGAGATGAAAGTTGTGTAACAATAAAAGTTTTGAGTTATAAAGTGGACGGACATAGGAGTAGAGGAAGACCGAGAAAGGTGTGGATGGATTGCGTGAAAAATGAAATGTGTATAGAAGGTGTGGATACTTAAATTGCATCGGGCAGTGGAGAATGGAATAGGAAAATATGTTGTGCCTATCCTACTTAGGTGAAATAAGGGTGAGATGATGATACATGATTACATTTCATTATTTTAGTCAGTGAGTAAGTGGACAATGAAAAAAGTTTTACTGTTTGCTTGAAATGAGTTCTGTTGGGTCATAACATTTTATTATTTATAAGTATTTATTGTTAATGGGGCTATAGGGAAATATTTGGCATCTTTTGAAATACCGTTCCGGGACGTTTGCATTATTCCCTCTAGCACTTCTGAAAATTAGAGCTGCTTAAGAGTAGAACGTTGTCAAAGATTAGTTTATTGACGTAATTATACGTAATCCAGTATTAATTAGGCTTTATTCTACATTGCATAAAAGTGGGGGAGGGGCAGTGTTTATGTAATAGAAGATTAGTCTAAAACTATGAAAATAATTTGTTCACATTCATAAAAGTGTGTTATTTTTGGGATAATAATGATAATTGCGAAAATTTGTAGTTGACATTAGTTGTTTGGAGGCTATACATTGGTCACTGTTGCAATAACATGATATTGACAACGTATGTTTTGGTCGGAGTCCAGTTAGTTGGGCACTGGTGTCATAGATCAGCGATTTATTTTACCATTCCATTCCAAATAAAAGTAAAGTTGACGTAACGTATTTATGATATTTTATTGCATTGTCACTGTGTATTTATTTGCACCTCTAATACATGTATGAATGTATAATCTAGTGATAAGTAGTTGGGTAATGTCTCGATTGCTTCTTGAATAACAGTTTTAGCGACGTATTAGGAACACGAAGCAAGCCGGCCATTATATAATAGAATACGGTTAACACTTCTTTATTTTACTTCCATGCACACAATAATTCATTTATGTCTAGTGTTTTATGTACCTAGCCGACACACAGTCGGCTGTTTTCTTTTTATGTATAACCCAGAGATCATTTTCAGGGTATCACATCGCCGAACAAACCGTTCATGCGGCAATTGCTAGAACGTGTATTCGAAAATGGAACGAGAAATTTAATGGAACCTGTAAGTTGATTGTAATTACTTTTTAACGGTGATTTCATTTCTTTTTGTATATATTAACGATTTCACGTGTACGTTCCAATTTTTTTTAATGTAAATAGAACTGTAAAAATCATATTCAAATTCCTTGAACATAAACTAAATTTAGTTTTATAAATTTTGCAGCCGTCCATGCCAGCAAATAATTTGGACAATCCTATATTAAAATCATTAACTTCTTTTGCACGGTCGAGAGTTGCTCCAGTTAAAAAAGGCACTGCAGAAGTATTTCAGACGCTCCTAGATTTGATGTGTGATAGTAAGTATAGTAAACTACAATCGATCATATAAACTAATGTATGAAAATAATTTATCTCATTGGTATCATTTTAGTATCAGTATCAGTAAGTTTGTTTGTCAATAAAGTTGTTTCATAAATATAAAATTGTGATGTAATTACTACAAACTGTTGTATTCAATGGTAATGAATGACAACCACAAATAGATCATATTTCTTTTCTATGTGTTGATGATATTGAAAAAGGAAATACACTAGGGGATAAATAGCATGATGTATTCTGATTATTTTTGTCGGTTTGTTTGCATACGCTCTTTACGACAATTATTTTAACAGTAGTTCTGTAGTTTATATATTTTGTGGTAACTTGTACCCGTTCTTATAGGTATTTTTTATTTATTCTAAAATCATTGTTTATTATTGCCTATCATAGTTATATGTTAACCTGTTTGATGGTTTGTTACATATATAATAAATACTACTGAAATTATGAACTGGCCGATAACTGTTATTTATGCCGCAAAATACTTAATTCCGAAGTTATGTGGTAAACATTATGATTACTTAGGGGCCATACAAGTATTACATAAGCAGATTTTTTGTATTAATTTCTGGCCGCCCACTCCTCCTGGTCAGCAAAAGTAAGGAATGCTAAGATGGGTAAGACCCAGCCCCCCTCCCCTCGCTTCCACCTCATTCCCCCCTCCCCTCGCTTCCACCTCTTCCCCCCTCCCCTCGCTTCCACCTCTTCCCCCCTCCCCTCGCTTCCACTTCTTCCCCCCTCTCCCCCAAATGCTTACGTAAATATTTATTATATAAATATTTTTTAATCTGTACTGGTTTCCGCATAGATTCATGGACAGCAATTAACAAGTCTACAAGTAAATAATTTATAGTCTATAGAGCAATTCACTTATAGTGGTTCGCGATTAGGGCGACGCGATGCTAGCCCAGTGGATAAGATCCAGATCCCCTTTCCCATATGTCATCACAAATAAGCAAATCAATGTACCCCCGGCCCCCTCTAATGCTTGGTAATACTTGCATAGAGCCTCCTCATTAAATGTGTTTTTTTTTTTCAGGAAATTCTACTGAACACTGGAAACGATATAAGCGAATCTCGTATAAATGACATATTGAGTTTGGAATCCTTGCCCTCTAGTTCAAGTTTTAGTAGCGTGATTACTGGGTTTACGCAATTCATCAACAGTGGAAAAGCGAAAAGTCCGTCGCCGGAAGTAAATTTTTCTAGTACGCTATCCTCGCCAACGAGCATGTCGCCGCCTCCGTACTCAAGTCCAGTTATTGGTGTGCCAAATAATTTAATCTCGTCACCTCCACCACAATATGTACCATTCCAACCTAATGTACCACCACCTAGAACTCGGCCAATGTTTCCACCACCGATGGGTTCCGTTCCGACTGGTGAGTATTACATGATATCAGCATTCACATAATTCTTATCTGTGTCAGTTAATATTATGTATAGTATAACAAAATCCTTACTAATATTATAAATGTGAATGTCGGCTTGTTTGTTTCGCTTTTACGTCCAAATCACTCGACTGATAACTATGCAATTTTGCATATACGTTCTCGGGAGTATTATAGAAAAGGACATGGGAATTCAGATCCAGATAACATCCCGAATAAAAATGTACTGTCAACATCAATGCGAGCGAAGCCACAATCGAAATGTTGTTAATAAAAAAAGAAACAATTTTAGAGGATTATAAACAAATGCAGGAGGGTGGAGTCCGCATCGTTACATATTATAAAAGTGAATAGCTATATGTCGGCTGTCTGTTATTTTGCTTATACTTCGGGAAAAATACTAAACAAATGTATATGTTTCCATTTTTAAATCATGAGGGCATTGCTTAGTTAAGTTTGTGTAAATATTTTGTTACATTAGGTAATCATATATAAAACGATATATACATACTATATATAATATATATATATACTGACATACCCTGTTAGCACTTTGGCCTCTACAGACTTAATATACTGAAAACTATCTTACAATAGCTTACATCTACCACATTGGCTAGTTCTATTTGATCTAAACTTAACTATAACCAAAAAAAAAACAAACAACGGGAACAAAAATGTTACTTTTATTTAAATCACAGTAACCGCTTTTATGTGAGATAGAAGAGTGAAAATTCTAATTATATTAAGTAGAATATTAATCTTTTATGACGTCTGATGGGGTATTGATGCTTAAAGAATTTGAGTATTCTGAAGCAAAAAGTTTGTCATAAATATTGAGATATAAAATAAACAATTTTGCTGTTGTAAAAGCGCTATTAGACAGAATAATTATTTTGTAGCCCATGCAAGTGAAGCCACGAGCATAGTTATTACAGACAGAACGCGATTTAACATAATGAAAAGTAGACGCTAATATTCAAATATAGGAACACACAACTATCACAGGGCAGGCCATTAAGAAAATATTTCAAGTGATATATTTCATATCATATTTAAAAAAAAAAAATGTATTACACATATACTTTGAAATGGTCTTATAGAAATTTTCATAAATAATTTCTTATTATTTTCTTTAGGCATCCAAAACCCTATACCGTATAATCCAGCTGTACGGATGGGCGGCTCTCCAACGATGACAACTCGGCCTCCTGCTGTTGGCAGTAACTCACCAACACAGCAACCTGGACAGAATGTTGTACGGTACCCCGGCAGTTTCCCTATGCAACCACATTATTATCCTCCATATCAATAACATACACTAGGTATGTACATGTTACAGAAAAAAGATTTCAGAAAAAAGCTGGCGCGCACTCCTATTACTCTGTAAGCAATGGCTGCCGTTTGTAATATTAAAACCAAAGGATCATAGTATTAAAAACAAAATATATAATAAGCTCTTGGAATTTAATCAGTATTGTTAATAATAATTGCCATATCAAACCAAACTGTGATCACGAAGACTGATATTAATAAGTTATATATCTAGACAATACCGAATTACTAGTTAATTAATATCTATTTTATATATATATATCTTTTTTTTTACTGAATTTATAGTTAAAAAAATGTGATCCTTTTAAATAACTAATCTCGAGATTTATGTTAAACAAACATGTACAGACTCCATAGTTAATAAATAGAACAGTACATGATAATAATATGTGGATAAAATTATGTGAATCATTCCATAATTGAATTAAGAATAGAAATTAATTTTTAGATGTATTTTTACACTTTTATACATATGAACAATTTTTATACAATTTTATTTGAGTAAGTTTTATGCAATTTAATTAAACAAAAAAAACCATGACGATAGTAGATTAATAATAATATTGCAATAGATATGATCACACTGTTAGTTAGAATAATTTTGAACAGGGTTTTAATTATAGTTAGTTCCATGATGTAATCTATCAGTCATAATGTAGTTTAAGGTGTATATTTTAATTCGTACCGCTTTGTTATTATTATACTCGGACTTGCTACAGGATCAGCGGTTTATAAAAACAATATTATAAATTAATCAATATTTTAATTCAATTTAATATACTAATTTTACATCGTCAATTTTCACGTGTATGTTATGTGTTCGTGGATGACTTTGAAAGAATTTATACTAACAGGTGATGTGGCATTGATTTCGATTGATAGTGTTTCATAATTCACTAACGAGTAAACGGAGCGTTGATGTACTGTTACTGATTTGCTGACGTTGATATTATTATTACAGTTTTTTTTATACATTTATTTTTGTACTTATAGTTCCATACTCGTATATATATATATTTCCATGTATTTTTGTATTGTCCTCTAAATTTAATAATTTCCAAAATATAACTAACACATAATAAAAGATATGATATAGTCAAGCAAACAATATCTTAATATACAGCTGAAACACTGTCAGTCGTTATCAATATATAATAAACAGAAATTGGCAGCACCACACACATAAACGTGAAAATTTACATTCTACATTCAATTGAATAGAAAACAGCTTGCGCTACAAGTAATATCGAGGACAAAATGCAATCATAAAGCGGATATATAAGTTGGTGCTCAAATTATTATGGTCATACTTGAAGTCGGTGGGGTAGTTAATTAAGTTTTACCGTATAGCCATATTAATGTTTAGGTTAAAAATATTATGCATGTGTTATCAATGGGACTTGGCATCGAATATCGTACATGTGTGTGTTAAAAAGAAATTCGCAATGTGGGATGCCAATTGAAAGTGAGACTCAATATTAAAATACTTGTTCACACGTGGTCTTACACTAATCTATAGATTTAATTTAGTTATTAATTAGAACTAAGTATCCGACACAAATATGAATGACAAAGGTATTATTACGTATACCAACGTGTTTAGTCCCTTTTATAATTAACATCCTTATGTAGTAAAAATGGGACATTTGACAAGAGAAATTAGACACTTTTTTGAACGGTTTCAAATTGACTTGTGTTATTGTAGCCTGACTTTGAATTATTATAAATTCATCGTATATGAATTATATTAATTTTTGAAATTCTATGTAACTACCTATATTTTACAATTAGTTACTACTACTACCTGTGTGTCTAGTGATTAATAACGCGTTGGTACTTATTAATGTTGTCAGTGAAATTTATAATTTTTGCATAATATAAACGCCGTTCAATAGTGCTACTGATAACTTGAGAGTATTTTGACAATTATTTTTTATGTGTGTGTGTGTGTTTTTTTTTTATTTTTTACATTTGTATTACCGTCCATATGCTACGGTCATTTTTATATTAATATTTTAGTTTTCGCTTTTGATATCATAGTTTTTAAGGACATTAATTTTGGTTACGTACAAGTCTACTGTGCTTCCCAAATGTATTTTATTATCTAGTAGGATTTATTTTGAATTAATATTACCCAATGGTTAATTGTGACTTATTAAAGGTGCTTTTTATTTTATGCCTATGCTCGCGTTCCTGCTAGACATTAGATGTACTTAGTATATAATATTCGATAAACGTTTAATTAAGTTTCTTTTACTCAAACCGTCCCAAAGTAATTATCTGTTTGACAGTATATAACAATGATCTCCATTTAGTAAGTTAATTTTATGTCGGTGTTCGCTTGTAGCAGACAATTGACGTTCATTATTGTTAATACAAAGAACGTGCAAATTATTATACTTCAATATTAATTAATTACACTGAACTACATCTACTTAAATATATTACGGTAACTGTATAAACGGCACAGTTTAAGCTTAACGTTAATTCCGGCGTCGACACAGAGTAAAATCGGGTGAAATCATGTTAATTTTTCTCTAATACGTTAATTGAGTATACAACAACCACAAAGCGAACGATAACTTCGTCTAATCGAATGTGTCACTACTATTTGATAATGGACTAGGGAAAACTTTACTAAAAGGCATGTATCAAAGAGACAAAGGTAGAATCAGATCAGCTGTCAGTTGCACGAAACAATTGCTTCACGCAGAACGGAAGTGTACATACGTTATCGGGTCATCGACGAAGAAAACTTAGGAAAACTGATCAAATATTTACCCAATTTTGTAAATATTAATGCCCACTTTACGATCTTCGCCGAATGTAGGTGAAAATTTACAAAAAATCCTCAAACCCAATAATATTCATGTGAGCTCGTAAAATATAAGTCTCCCCAGAACAAATTATCCTATATTAGCCTAATACATTTTTTTGTACCAACGAATATGAGCTAGTTTTCCTTTATTTTTTTAGTGCTATTTTTAGACAAATTTAATTAAGAATGTCTCTACCTATTACTTGATCAAAGACTTGCTGTCTCATTGTGACCGATCAATTAGGTTCTTATATATTTCATTCTTAATTATTGGACGTATCTTAAATAAGAACTGTTCTATTCGTTATAGCACACTTCTGTTATGTTGAATCCTAGCTTTATTATTATTTTTTTTTTTAATATATAGAAGTATAATAATGCCTGCAATTAATATCAACTAGTCTTATGTTTTAAACTCGATTTTAAGTCCATAATATTTCAATATAGTATTGCAAATTTCATTTTAAATTATTTTGTTATTATTGCAGTTGAACTACAAGTTTCAATTAAATATATTAAGACATTGGTGCATTAATTGGCGTTGAAGCAATTAGATAATACATATTACGGTAACCCAGTTGACCGTAATATATATTAAAAGTCTATGACGATTTATAATTCTATTGTAAAGTTAATATCGAATGTGCTCAATAAAAAAATATATATATATTTTATGTCACAATGTACCTGAAATTTTAAACTCTTAAAATAAGTTCGTCATCATTACCTGACTAGATAGTAATTGTATGCTGGATCTTACATTATTTAATATGAAACCAATATAAAAATGAAGTTAGTGGCGCATACACTGTCTCTGTTTCTAAAACTCTCGACACACGAAAATAAACACCAAATAATACAATAACGAGATTTTCACTATTCGTGGTCGTGTTTGAAGATTCAGACGACGGGTATGAGTACATTAATATTGTAAGATTTAGTGTACAAATTTAGATATTAATTAAATAATGGCGAATGTTTTGCTGATGCGAATATAATTTGTAAATTTATTATGAATGTTTTACAACAATGATCGCCGTATGGAAGGAAAGATGACTCTTCTCGCCTTCATTGTAATCCTAACCCAAGTGAATGTATTGTTCATAAATTTGTACCTGAGGACCCAAGTTAGTTACGGGAAGGACAAAAATTACAATACATTTGCCCGAGGACCCGAATGACTCACAGGAAATGTTATTATATTTTGCTATTCATCAAAGTTTAAAAATATGTGAACTTTTTTATGCTTTAAAATTCCGTATATATAGTTTAAATATTTCTATAATAAACATTCTAACTAATCGTATAGTGTTACAGTTAATTCTAAACCATATTATTTCACCTTTACATATCGTCGGAAACTATTAAAATCCCATAATTACACTTAGGTACAATTTTACATTTTTATTTTAATATAATGATAGTTTTGAAAAATCATAGTTAATTTGGTCTCCAGTTTATTTGTGCAGTATTAATTTGAAAATTACTGAGTGGTAGTTTAAAACATACCTAGATATTAGGTTGTTATTTAAAGTAACCTATATAGTTATTCAGACTCATTCTTCATTTATTCCAACTCATTAATCGTATTATTTTACCCTAACAATTTAAAAAAAAGTTAACGTTAGTATTAAAACCGGCTTATCAGATAAAAATACTTGAACATTCGACTGAGTAATTATTGGAAGTCGGTAAGCTTTTGTTTTTTTTTAATATATTTATCCTTTTAAATGTAATTCTGGTCACTTCTTTTATTCATGTTAATATCAATTTGATTACCCGCGAGTAAAAGAACAATAGTCGTATGAAGTATGTCTGTTCGAATCTACAAAGTTGTCGTCTAATGAAAATCTGTGAAAAACAAAACACAATTTTGAAAGGTACACTTAGAGATTACTTTTAAAATTAATATACAATCATATAGTGGGCAGATTTGAAGATGTCAAATTTATTATTCGAATAAATAATGAACCCAGTTAGTTCTATAGATGTTGCAACATATTATTATAGCTTAGTATAATATATTATGTTCACATAACGAACGAAAAGGTTCGAACATTTATGACAATTATCTCCATAATATTTTCGCTCAGTCCTCTCTCATCTTCATTATTATAGTAGTACTTATATAGTCATCTAAAAATTCATACGGCGATCATTTTTATTATATTAATATCATAGTATTTTGTGAAGAATAATTTTAAGAAAATGTTATTGTGTAATTTAAGTTTTTTTACGACCTTTTATACGTTTATTCTTTAAGTTCAGATCAATTTTATATAATCATTTTAAATATTTATGACAATAAATTGTTAATAACCGAATAGAATATTAAATCAGTCAAATGACCAAATTAACCGATGTAATAGCTGTCTGTTACTTTAAAAAAAACCTATAAATTGTTTACAATAAATAATAACGTTACTGTCTGTTATATTATATTTAGCTTACTTGCTACTGGTAATTATAAAAGTATAAGTAAATATTGTATATCTTGATAGTAATTTCAAAATAATGAACTGATATTAATTAATGATTACAAATATTTGGACTGGCGAGGGCTTTGTTTAGCGATTAGCCAATGGAAAACATAGGTATTATTGTCAATATTTTCCCTAATAAGTTATGCGTTCATGATAAGATACCATTTATTTTAGAGATATGATCATACCAATTACCAGTAAAAGTAAAAGCTATATAAAACCCAGCGGACACTTGATTTTATGACGTCACAAGCTCTAACAGAAAAAAAAAACATATATTGTTGTTGCGTTTAGAAATTTCATATACACTTTTGAAATATCCGAGTAACATCTATTTCACTGTGCGAGTATCGACAACGCTATATGCCTGAGAAATAAGCTGTATTGCCCAGAAAATTGTCTAATTATAATTCGGCATATAAGTCACGATTGTAAATGGGATAAAGTATGAATTTAGAAAATTGATCATTTAAAAAAAAATACCTATGTGCTATTTGACCAAGGAAATAAATAATATCAATTAATGTACATTGTTTTATTACCTATGATACAAGCACTGTGCGAAACCTCATTTGCCATGCGCCTTGCTGTTATAATAAGGTAAATAATTTATTTCTGTTAATGCGTTGCGATATATATTATTTGAAACGCTTACTGTGAACTTAGTTTTTATTGTTATTTTCAGTTGCCGTCCACCTGGAGCTGATTTTATAGCATTCAAGGAAATGTCACAACACAGACAATGAAAGTGGTTTGTGAGATAGGAACAAAGACAGTTGAGAAAACCGTTTTTTTTTGGTAAAAATCAACGGGTTCTGGACATTTCCAAGATGCAAGCAATAGTGGAGGCTCTTATTGTTTATGATTTGAACTGTTTATACTATTGTGTAATTTTATAATTTAAGTAGAAAGGATAGTTTAAGCTAAGGTATATCAGGTCATTTCATATTAATTACCTTGGTCACAATTTGAAATGATACATCAATGTCAACTAGACTTGTGATCACACATTGGGAACGACTATAAATTCCTTCGTTTTTAAAACATACCTAGGTACTTTATTAATTATTTTTGTAACATAATAATACCGGAGTTAATTTATAGTGTACATATGACTATATAAATAAATAATATGACCTACATCATCTATTCTCGATACTGTCTAAAAATAAATTGCTCGTAAAGCACTTTTAATATTACGTTTGTGTGATCATTTAACAAGAAAAAGCCCGTTTTGTTAAATTATTTAACCCTTAAATGGACAATGTTGTTTTTAAACAACATACTAAACATCACAGATAAAATTGACCTTCTTTTAATTTTTTGTTAATTTTGACAACTAATTCTTATTTCTGAACGAATTTTGTACTTTTTTTAATGTTGGCAAAAAGTATAGTAAATTCATGTCTAGATTTTTTTACTCATTTTTCCTAGACAGTAATACATGTCTATTACACAAATATATATTTTTAAAACGTGAAACAAAAATCGTCTATTTAGGGGTTAAAGATAAAATAAGTTTAGTCAATAGCACTAATACCTTTTTCTATTGGATAATGTTACTACATGATGTTTAGGTACAACGTATCCGTTAATAATAATAATAATAATAGTATTATTGGTATACATTTTGAAATCTATTATCTATCTCTATCTAGTAGCAGTTTGATTATATACGTGTAAAAAAAAAATGTAATATCAATGTTAAAATATAACTTATTTCATAGGACTTCTACAAAGTGGTGAATATGCGTTAATAAAACTTGTTGCAAATGATTCCTAATGGCGTTAATTAAGATGTATTGCATCCATGGACATTAGGACTATAAGTAGTATATTATGCTGACAATATATATATATATATATCTATACTTTTATAGTGCCTTCGTTAGATTCTATTAATGTATTTGCACCTGGGCAAAATAGTACAAACATCGCTATGGCTTTATTTTATAATCTGGCGAGCCAATCGTCTATTCTATTGATTTGATGCCGGCAGTGTTATTCTATTTGATTAATTCACCGTTTTATCTATCACTTTGTATTCGTCCGAGGAAATTTACGATCTCGCGTTGTACATAATACAATAGTATTTATTTGGCATATATCGTAATGTGGACTTGTTAGTTAAAAAAATGTTATGATGTTAAATAGCCTTAGAAGTTTACACGTTTTTATGTATATATAGTCAGTCATTCATGACTCGGTTAATATAGGATCTTAAATTTACATCCCATAGTGGCCACATGTAGCATCCGCATTTGTTTTTTCACAAGCTTACATTATATTAAATGTGAATGTGTTGACATGATAAACCTTGGAAAAGACTGCCTCTTAACTGCAGCTGTCTTATAGATGCTTGTCAGCATATTTTTAACTAGATTTCACTAAGTTAAACTCAATTAATGTTAGACAAAGCTCTTGGCACCATGCAAATTTAATATTAAAAAAAATGTTATTATGAAAATATCATAGGCGCTCCTACGTTTGTGACCTGTAAAAAGGATACATGTTGGTTTTCAGCATTCATACACCTAAAAATATGCAGACGAGTCAAGGTCAACATCTACTATTCATATGTAGCGTATATGTGTGTCATGTAAATTCAAGGTCATATATTTACTGGGAAGCGTTGTTATCTCTTTAGTCGAATAGTTTTATAAGCTTTCTCTGTCTAGTCAACCTCGAAGATGACTTTGTCCGTTCATTAAAAAAGAAACGTCTCAGAGAACCCGATGCGCAAAGTCTTTTGTAAGTAAAGCTGTAGAACACAGTTCTGTATAATTTATTCCTTTTATATTGTGGTTGGCATTTTAAACTTATCTTTTCCTGTCTTCATTCTAGCACTTTTATGCCCACTATTATGTAGTTAAGTATGTAAAAGTGCTTCAGTTGTGAACTATAATATATGGTTGGTGGTTTTAAAACGATTTTATTCCTTTAATTTTTCTACTGTATATGTTATGCGTAATTTAAATGCATTTTTATGTGTATTATTATTATTTTGAAATCTCTTTCATATATACTAAATATAAGATAGTAAAAACGGGCTTTTACCTCAAAAGAAAAAAAAAACACAAAAGCAATATATTGAATCGATATGTAATTGTAAGATTAATACTTTAAGGGTTATTTTTATAAACAATATTATACAAATTGTGAATATTATAGGTAATAATAGTTTTAATAATCTTTTTATTGACTTTTAAAGCAATTCAGAAATCGATTACAATTAAAGGTTACTGATAAATTTAATACATTCTTTTTCACGGGTATACCTCTCCATCGGTATTCATGTTACGGTATATGCGGTTATATCTATACAAGTAATACCGGGATATACGATTTTCATTAAGCGCGTACCTAATACATAATATTAGATTGTTGACATTCACAGTTGATTTCCATAATTATACTTCTTATATCACCAGTGAGAATGATATTGAACTGACATGACACATGACTCCAACAGATGATATTTTACTAGTGTTAATTACACATTTTGTCCATTATACTATGGGGCAGTGGCGGATTTGTCCTAAGGCCCAGGAGGCCCGGGCCTAGGGCGGCCAATCGTGACAAAACATTCACTGATGATAACAAGAAATGGAAAAGGAAAGAAAAGGGGTGGCTGGTACTTACTACGTGGCCTGGGACCTAGGGCGGCCAAAACTGCTAAATCTTCCACTGCTATGGGGCCTTGATATTCGTATACGATTTATTTTGTACTTTGCAGTGGCAGCTAGTAGCTCCATGGTTAGTAGTTCCGCGTTCATTCGATTATGGTTTCCAATATCGTAAGTTAAATTACTGAAAATGGTACGTAATTCAAAATGGTTAGAACTAATGAAAGTGTGACTTTACAAAAGTTTACATCAATATAAGAGATGTAGAATTACAGAAATGCTCTTTCAAAAACATGTGAAGGTACGACACTCACGCCATCTACTATATATAAGTAACGCGTAAATTAAATATTTAAATACTAACAGTGTGCAGGAAGGATGGTATTTAGCATCAACAACACATTTCGATCTTTAACCAGATGAATAAAGATATGTAACACGCTCAGTGTTCACTTACACTATGTAAGAAACGAATGACAATTTCAAGCCATACGTTACCTCTGAAAAATATTATTATATAAATATTGTCAATAATTAAGTTTTTACGATCATACCAAAAATAATCGCTTCTCTGTTCCGCAAAAAACTGTATTATGGAACTCTTAAGATGTCTGGACTAATATTAAGAATACCTTTTCTACCTTTAAAATTCCTATTAATTATAATGTTAAATTGTAAACAAAGAGACAATAATTATTTTTGTGTAAAACTACAGAAAGAGTTGAAGTCTTAAAATTTTTCATTAATATGAATCAATATACAAAGAATATAATCTGTTAGCAGTTTTCATTATTTAATATATGTTTACAGTGAACAACATATCTTTGCTAAATCTCATGCAGAGGAAGTCGTGGGATATAGCTAGTTGAAAATAAAATAGCTCAAGTTAGTTCTCATTACTTTCAGTTATATGTAAAAGATAAAAATGGTTATGTGAGTTATCCTTTAGATATAAATAAATACCGGTCAAGGACTTTTTATCGATCTTTTTAAGGTATACAATTTCGTTAGTACATTAATTTGATATATCTCGTAAGGTTTAGCCAGCGTTTGAGATTTAAGCGTACAAAAATATGCTTTGTTACGACATCACATATACTGCAAAACTTTGAATTTTTCGTCTTTTCTGTACTATAATAAGTATGTATTATACACATAAACCTTCTTCTTGAATCACTGTATCCATTGCTAAAAACTGCATTAAAATCCGTTTAATAGCTTAAAAGATCTAAGCGAACAGACAGCGGAAGCGACTTCATTTTAGACTATGTAATAAAGATGGAACAACGGTTTCCGTAGAAATATCATTTTTGGGAATGGATGTGCGTTCTAATAATAATAAATATCAATAAGTAGCAAAAAAAGAGAAAAAATAATAAATATCAACAAGAAAA
This sequence comes from Antheraea assamensis, assembly GCA_035772565.1. Classification (NCBI taxonomy): domain Eukaryota; kingdom Metazoa; phylum Arthropoda; class Insecta; order Lepidoptera; family Saturniidae; genus Antheraea; species Antheraea assamensis. The sequence continues at coordinate 3,557,824 of JAQQSE010000065.1, forward strand.
AGGAAAGACCGAATATTGCATTTACATATAACGACATGACAGCAACGAAATGATTCCGAATGCGACTGTACTGCAACTAGCACGCACGCTAAAGCACGTGTCGGAATGATTGTAATAGTGTGCGAGGAAAGCGCACTGCCGAGCGCCGCTCCTCCTTCGCTTTTCCCTTTGGTTTTGCACATCTACTTTAGAACTGTTAAAAAGTTTGATGCTGAGTTGCACCAGTCAAAGTTAACGTCTAAATTTCGGTTAAAGTAATTGTTAGATGATAAATTAGTTGTACTAGTTGACTTGGTTAAAATGACGTCACGATATAACGTTAATAATTAACGTTATTATTATTGTCAACTTTTGAACTTGTTGTCAGGCTTAGAAGTAATACTTTAAAATATTTAGTCGTCACTACAAGAAACCTGTGGAAAATTCAAAATTGTTCTTCCGACGAAGAGAAGTAATACATATGTAGACATTGACATGAAATTTACAGGTGCGTTGGCTTTGCTGCTGGTTGTTTTAAGGTCACCAACTATGAAATAAGTACTGCTCTATGTACGTTTTATTGAAATTGAATATGCACCATACAATTTTTCAGTCTGTGGTGACTTCAATATAGATATTTTAAGTATGTTGCCAGAGGTCACTATGTTCACATCGTTATTTAGGTAATTTAATCTGGATCCTCTTTTTAATGAGCCAACAAGATGTACGTCTCAAACTGCATTTGTATAGATAATATATTTACTGACTTTAAGACCATTGGCAGTAGTATTATTACTGGGATACGATCTGACCACAAAGCACTCATTGTTAAAATTAATTGTGATAAACCTAGCGGTGTCTGTAAAAAAACAACTAGACTTATATCAAAAAAAAGATTAGAACTTTTAAATCATAATATTGCACAACATTTATCTTTCAAGACTTTTAATAATCAAGGCTCTAATAGTGACTATGAAAGCTTATTTAATATCATAAATTCTGAATTTAGTAAACAATGCCCAAGAAAGGTTATAAGTATAAGGAAAAAAACTAATTTTACCGAAAGGGCAACTACAGGCATTAAAAAAGTACAGATCGATTGTATGAGCTCTATTATAAGAGTTCACTAACAAATAGTGAATCCTTTCATGCCTATGTTAGTAGTTATTCTAATGTTTTTAGTTTTGTGTAGCTTAAAGCTTTTTGGAGTTCTTGAGTAGAAATAAGACCAAAACTGTCTGGCATAATAAATAAAGTCACTTAATCTAAATGTATTTGTACTACTATGTCTACAGTTCAGAGGTGTAACTGTTTTTCTATTTCACTAATATTTCACCACATTTGGCTAATATATTTTAATCAAAGTATAGCGAAAGGAAATTTCCCTAATTTAATGAAAGTAAACAAAGTGGTTCCTTTGTTTAAATCAGGCTGCAAAAGTAATCTTGGAAATTATAGACCTATTTCTGTACTTCCGTCGTTAAGGAAAATTTTTAAAAAGATTATGCTCTCACAGTTATTAGATTATTTCAATGTGCATAAGTTTCTGGATGGTCGACAGTTTGGTTTCACGAAAACGCTAATAAGACATATATTGGGGGCGTGGGAGGATTCGCGAGATGCAATTGGTGTGTTCTGTGATTTGTCTAAGGCCTTCGATTGCGTTGACCATAGTATGCTTATTCTTAAATTAAAACACTGGTGTTTGTGGATCTTCTCTCGGCCTTCTAGTCTCTTATTTAAAAGATCGCTGTCAAAAGGTTAGCATACATGGGGTAAGCTCTGCGGGATCGTTTGCGCGGATTGTTGTCCCACAGGGCTCTATTTTAGGGCCGTTTTTGTTCTTAATATATATAAATGATCTGCCGCTAGTAGTTAATGACTGTGCTGACATGGTGCTTTTTGCAGACGATAATTCACTTATATTTTAAGTAAAAAGGATAGATTCAGAGGTTGGGCATCTGAATAATAAGTTAAATGAAATTTGTCATTGGTTTGCGTTAAATATCCTGTTGCTAAATACAGATTAAACGAATTGTATGAGATTTACTTTACCTAATGTTCCACAGGTTAATAATAGTATCAAGATCGAAGGGGATTTAGTAGGGTTAGAAGCTATTACTGGTTTCAGCATGAATGGGTCGGCTCGCCCGGGGTAGTACCACCCTCTCACAGAAAACCGACGTGAAGTAACAGTAGTTGCACTGTTGCGTTTCGTTCGGTCAGTGAGAGCGCCGGAAGCCCACATATTTAAAAGGGCGGCAACGCACTTGCGACTCCCCTGGTGTTGCTAGTGTCTATGGACGGCGGTGATCACTTAACATCAGGTGACCCATCTGTTCGTTTGCCGCCTATAACATAAAAAAAAAAAAAAAAAAAAAAAAAAAAAAAAATAATAATACTGTATTCTTGGGTATCACACTTGATTGCAAATTACAATGGGGTTCTCATATAAAAAAATTGGCTGGCAGATTAAGTTTTGCTGCATTCGCGGTACGTAAGATTCGCCAGCTTACACATATTGCCACAGCAAGATTAGTCTACTTCGCTTACTTCCATAGCTTAATGTCCTATGGTATTTTGCTGTGGGGGACAGCAGCTGACGTAGACACCATATTTTTATTGCAAAAACGAGCAGTTCGAGCAATATACAATATGGGACCTCGCGAATCATTAAAGACTAAGTTTCAAGAATTCGGTATCTTAACTCTGCCTTCCCAATACATTCTGGATAATTTAATGTATCTTCGCAAAAACTTTAATAAGCTGGAGTTCGTAAAACACAGGCATGATTTAAAGACTAGAAACTGTGACAAACTGTGACTCAGTAAAACCAGTAATAGTAGTAATAGTGTTAGGTTTTATAACAAAGTCCCAAAACATATTACCGATTTGCCAGACTATAAGTTTAAGTGCCATGTTAAGCGGGTTTTGGTGTCAAAGGGCTTTTATAGAGTGGATCAATATGTGAACGATGGTAATGTCTGGAATTGACTCCTCTCTGTGCATCCACTAAAATCGATTGTAATGTATAATTAATTTTAATTATATAAGTATATGTTAAAAAGATAAACCGGATCGAGTTTCTTGCCGGTTCTTCTCGATGACTGGGATGTATTCCGAACCGGTGGTAGTTTTGACGTTCATAAGCGCTTTCTTAGGGCTTAAATTGAATAAAGTATATTTTGATTGATTGTCAATAAAATATATAACAATATAATATGTAAAAAATATATAACTCTATTGTATTACTTTTCTCCGGATGAACCATTGATATAGATATAACGATATTTCAATATAGAAAAAAGAAAGTTGTCTGATTGTTCACAAAAGGAGATCCAAAGTAAAAAAAAAGGGATAGGAATTATAACACATTGTTTTTTTGCGCACAGTGAACATCTGGCGAGGGATACAACAAAGATTTGCCAAGTAAAAAATGTTACCCTCATTGGTTTTAGGGACTAGTTGCTTTATTAACGTTGCAACTCTAATAATTTTAAGTATTGCATAAATTTTTAATGGTGCTATTCGTTCTGGTAAATGTAGAAGTTAGCGGCTGTTGTCATTATTATCGTTAACTTTAATCATTACATTAACCGACCTTTAGGTGTAACTCGGCCTTAGTTCTTTATAGTGTACAGACTTATTTTTGCTCGCGCATTTATATTTAAATACTAACTGACCCGGCGAACTTCGTACCGCCAAACAGTCGATTCTTTAAAAAAATTTTTAATACTTATTCAGCTAGTCGGGACCGTCGTATAAATATTGACATTAATATTTATACGATACTAACGTCACTTAATTGTTTTTCCTTCCCGGAACCTCTCTACACTCCACTTAAACTTTATGGTATGGTATTATCGTTCAAATTGACTTTTAAGTATTATTACGAATCGTTTGCATGGGAGTATAGAAAAGTGTTGTTTTTACACTTTTTGCAGGCAATTTTTTTAATTTTTCTCTCCGTAAGAACCATCCTCATACTTCAAGGAATATTCTTAAAAAATAATTAGAGAAATCGGTGCAGCTGTTCTCGAGACTTGCGCTTAGCAACATTTTTAGCGATTCATTTTTATATTATAGATAACAGGTCCGGCGGACGTTGTCCTGCCCTCATAATAAAAAAATATATACTTATTTGCATGAAACCCTTAAGGCAGATTGACTTTTTCCGATTCTTTCAACAATTATCATTATATTTCAACCATATAAAAAAAAACTTGACAAATTATATACTTAGACATTCCCCGTAAATTACTCTATCTATTGGTGAAGACCGCATTAGAATCCGTACAGTAGTTTTTGAGTTTATCGCAAACATCCAGACAGTCAGACAGACGCGGCGGACGACTTTGTTTTATAATATGTATTGATATAGAAGATGACGTTCTATGCAGCGAAATTGGTGAAACACTGTAGAGGCTTGTCAGGCCACTAGTGTGGTCAGTTCGAAAAAAAAAATGCAGCGAAGTTTTCAACAACTATTAACAAAAAACAGGATAATTGCATTATTTTAGTGTTTACTGTGATTACAGACATATAATTTACTTACATTTATTTGAATAAATGTGATTTTTCAATTCATTTTTGACATTAATTTGAATATGTTATTTTTGACAGTGTTACCATTACATTTGCTTTAGATTTCCCAATGATGATTGATTCATACATATCACACTACATCATATTACACTACATGATGAAACATTATATTTCATTGTATAGTAATACCTGTACATGATGAAACATTATATTTCTTTGTATAGTAATACCTGAATACATTGGCTGAAATGAAATGCATAATATTCTGCGTGAAGTTTTATTTAAATGTTTTTCAAAATTAGTTTATACGTAGTTAATAGTACTTTTATCTTTATAGGTTTGCACATCGATTCTAAAACTAGTAGCAGCTATTTTGCTAATTAGATACCACTCTAGAAATCGTTTATCTCAACGGTTGTCAGTTTTTAGACATATATGGACAGACCTTTATCACTTCAGCTTACCAGTCTTAAGAATTACGCCGGAAATTTATGTTCATTGATGATTTCACCCGGGAAGGGCAGAGAGAGAACTTATATAATCTTATTGGAAACTTCAACTTCAAATCCTGAGATTCTGTGGTCATAGATGCAACGATTAACTTATAATGTGCCTTAACGGCAAACATTATCTTTTTCAAGAAAGTTTTAACAAACAGCCTTCTGACAACAGGGCGACTCGAGTGTTATCGCGAATACAGCGTATCTTATTCGGAACTGGAGAGTCTTCAAGAAGGTGAAAATGCGTTCGAATTATAGTTAGGTTTGGTTTACAGTTCCTATCAAAAACTTGAGCCCACCGTTTCTGAGAACTACCTTGAAGGGCACTATTGTGAAAACTTAGTTTCCTCATATATTCATCATTTCGATAGGTTATATTTATGTAGGTTTAGATAATACAACCGAAAAGCCTGCCAATGTGCATGATGAAGCAGAACGATTGCAAGCTGCCGTGTTGCGTATTATAACGCGTTTATACTTCTATCTCGGGCTCAGGCAGCTAAGTGCGAACACATTGCAACTACGGACTGCTGGTGGTAGAAGGCGACTTGGTACACCAAGATAAAGCACAAGTGAAGCCATATGCAAATAGCGAACTTTATAGTTATGAAGTCGTCCAGAGCAAGAAAGACCTAGTCCGAAAGCTGCCGGAGATAGTAGAAAGCTTTGTAAGTACTCATACCGTATGGTACGTGGTAAATTTACTAAATATAATTAAAATTTGATGGCGATCGTGAAATGATTGTAGGTGAATAGATGAAAACATCGCTATGACATTGTAGCGACACACATACCTACATCAAACGTGATATGTGTGTACTACAACAACTTAAGCGAAAAACCAGCGATACTCTAAAACAGCAGTAACAAATAGATTAAGAGCACGGATTATAGCCCAGGTGTCGGCCACATGATACCTGGGTGTAATTATAATCTCGCCGACAAAACCCATTTACGACGCGGCGCATTATTATTGTTTTGTTTTATTTTGTACTTATTTATATTTGTAGTTTTACTTTTATTTTATTACTGGTTTTTATTGTACACTGCGTATTGTTACAATTGCTTTATTGCTCCGATATTATGTTATTCCCAGTTTCTATTACTCGAATAATATTTGTGTTTTGCCGACATTTAATCCTGTACACGTGTTCTGTTCCCTTTAAATATAACCTGCTCAGCTCAATAAAGGAGATTCGTAATCCAGCTGCCAAAGCGATTACTAGTCTGCACAACGGAGTCAGATATTTAATTTCTCTCCAAACCTTCTGATATTAGCATAGTGGTAATCACACTACCACTTCCGCTAAAGTGGTGACCCCGCAAGAACACGCAAAGAGGTGCTGAACTACACCCCGGAAGAACTCGCAATGAGACGCTGAAGCATACCCGCAATAACACGCATAGAAAACGCTGCACACCAAAGCCAGATATCATCAACATGACGAGCGCAAGCCACAAATAATCAGCATAGACCACACTACAAAGAACTCACTATGGCACTTTCCATGCGCATTCCGCCATTTTGGCGTGACCAACCACAACTCTGGTTTTTCTCGTTCGAGGCAGCAACCAGCGAACTCGGAGGAGACGAAGCACAACTTGCACAAAAATTAATAACACGCCTTGAAAAACAAGACATCGAGCAAATCGAAGATCTACTCTACAACATGCCAAAAATGAATCAGTACACTATTCTGAAGAAACGTCTCATCGACACATATGAAGAAACTGACAGCCGTCGACTTCATAAGCTTCTCTCAGAAATGAAGCTAGAAAATCAGAAGCCTTCTCATCTACTTCGCAAAATGCGAAGACTAGCGCGTAATCTGTTTCCAGAAACAACTCTCCAACTCATTTGGATGAACCATCTGCCATCTTACATAAGATCCATACTCGCTGTCATCAGTACGCACACAGAGCTAGACGAACTCGCCGTCCTAGCTGACAAAATTATGGACCAGGCACAAGCAGTGTCTACATTTGAAGAGCCAGCTATTGTAAACACCGCGTCAAACAACTATACAAGCTGCACCAAACACGTACATGCTCTAAACAACGAAGTGCGAAGACTAGAAGACCAATTAGCTGACCTTAAAGCCACATATGACTCCAGACGTCGCTCCGCAAGCCAGCGCCCACCAACACCATCGTACGTCAATAGACCATCCAACGGTTATTGTTACTATCATGGTTGTTTCGGTGCAAACGCACGTGACTGCACATTACCGTGCAACTATAACCAAACTGTTTACCGCAAAACAAAATCACCGTCTCTATCGCTTCAAGACGCGACACCCAAAACAGAAGTTTCCAGCAGCAGCATAAAAGAAGCCACAGTCGCAGAGACACACAGCCAAGTTCAAGCCATCACTTGCCCGTCTACGCTAGATCGCACAACCGCAACAAAACTTCAAAAGCCACAAAAACAAGATTGCAATATCCAACTGTTACCTCAACAAGACAATCTTCAGACAAAGAAGATTTCTTCGGCTAAACCGTCATTCACAATTTGCAAAATTTCAAGACCAATTTTGCCCGAAGGAAACCGTCATAACACTAACGACGCCTCACGGAACATCAACCACCATGGCAGCCAAGCAACAAGCACAATAATATCGCAAATACTCTCCCGGCCATCTCAACGCACCGACGTTTTCACTAGGGCGAGGCCATGCACACGTTATCGACGGTGCATAATACAACGTCGCATACCAACGAACAAGTTCAAGCCGTATGTAAATATATCATTTCCTAGAAGCATTCGACCTGCGTTCACATATAAGAAATCCCGCAACTTTGTTCCTATAAGCAATGCGATAAAACCTCGGCGACCACCAGAAGAACATTTCAACATTAGTAAGCAATACGACAAGTCCGACGCCATCCAGTTACGCGACCGCTAAGATGACCGCCTCGTAGCAACGACTCAAGCCTCTCTACCGGATCAACGATAGCACCGAGTACCTACACGCCGAGCATCTACACCTAATTCAGCCACACGTGTCAAGACATAACCGCCGTAACATCAACCAACAATTCCTGCACATCGCCAAACGCCGCTCGCACCGATCAGCCGATCGAGATATATCATTCGTCCACCAGTACGCTTCGCTTAAGGGGGAGCACTGTAGCGACACACATACCTACATCAAACGTGATATGTGTGTACTACAACAACTTAAGCGAAAAACCAGCGATACTCTAAAACAGCAGTAACAAATAGATTAAGAGCACGGATTATAGCCCAGGTGTCGGCCACATGATACCTGGGTGTAATTATAATCTCGCCGACAAAACCCATTTACGACGCGGCGCATTATTATTGTTTTGTTTTATTTTGTACTTATTTATATTTGTAGTTTTACTTTTATTTTATTACTGGTTTTTATTGTACACTGCGTATTGTTACAATTGCTTTATTGCTCCGATATTATGTTATTCCCAGTTTCTATTACTCGAATAATATTTGTGTTTTGCCGACATTTAATCCTGTACACGTGTTCTGTTCCCTTTAAATATAACCTGCTCAGCTCAATAAAGGAGATTCGTAATCCAGCTGCCAAAGCGATTACTAGTCTGCACAACGGAGTCAGATATTTAATTTCTCTCCAAACCTTCTGATATTAGCATAGTGGTAATCACACTACCACTTCCGCTAAAACATCAACGTAATAGTAAAAGCGACTTTACTGTTTCGTTTGGATTTCCGTAATTCCAGGCGGAAGTGTAAAGTAACGTCCACTCTAGCACTTAATGACGGATTTCAGCAAACTAACAGTTTGTACTCATTATTAATCAAACACCGTTCTGATACTCAACGGCCTGGACTAGGTAAGCAGACTTTAGAAAACTGGATTTTCCAGTGAACTAATCTAAATTTCATAGAGGTCACTTACATCTCTGATGAAGTCAGGCGGTGAAGGTCATTTCTACGCAGTACTGTAGGTGACGTCCAATATTGTAAACACGTTCTAGGTCTTGCCTTATGCCTACATTAAATAGACCTTTCGCTATAATAAATAGGTATTATATATAATAATTAGGTAGGTGGTAGAGCTACGCTGAAGCTATTACTGGTTTCATCATAAATGGGTCGGCTCGCCCGAGGTAGTACCACCCTCTCACAGAAAACCGACGTGAAGTAACAATGGTTGCACTGTTGCGTTTCGTTCGGTCAGTGAGAGCGCCGGAGGCCCACATATTTAAAAGGCCAGCAACGCATTTGCGACTCCCTTGATGTTGCTAGTGTCTATGGACAGCGGTGATCACTTAACATTAGGTGACCAACCTGTTCGTTTGTCCCCTATAATATAAAGAAATACAATGTGCATTTTTCTCAGCAGCATTAAAATACATATATGGATGAGATATTTCCGCACCGGCTATATCGGTGGAGTCATGCAGTGATCCATAAGATAAATCAGGTAGGATTGGGTGATGTACAATTTCTTCTTGGTGATGTCAGTGTCGTCTGTTATACGAATGACACATTGGTAATGGCGTGACGTAAGTTTGTAAATCACCGATGAGATGTGACTTATTTTGGAAATACTTCGTTAAGAAAATTCAGCGTCCAGTATCATATGATGCTGTACATAAATTCTAATCAACATTCATTTAGAAGATACTATCTTACCCTTGTGTGGATTAGGATTTAAGATCAACTATGGCACGGGTGATAGATAAAGTCTGCTGTCACAGATATTGCCCGTGCTCCGCGATTCCGTTCACTTAAAATTCGACTCCGCAATGTCAACGCATTTACTAATTTTCACACATATCACACGTTCACGCACACACGGTATATACACATATAGTGATTGATTTTTTCCTTGACTATAAATTTATTTCTGTTTACCTAGAAGTACTTGTACGTGTTCTTGAGGCTTATATGAAGGTACTAATATCGGTTTCACTGATACTTATATGTATGGTTAGCTCAGCTCAGCTTGATTAATTTGCTCTATTCGCGAATGTTGCATCCAAGCTAACAGCTTAAGCCGAGGTTCGCCCATTTTAACGCCCTTGAACTAGTAATGTTCATGCGAAAAAACATCGATGTTTTTATTGATACGTTATATCGAAACGTTTCATCAATTTTAAACGATATATCGAAGTAAAACATTGATATTTTCGATATATCGTAAATAGTTCTTATTTCATTACTTGATACTAAGAGATAAAAGAATAAAATACCTCTATTTAGAATTAAATATATACAATCAGTATTAAGAGTAGTACTGTACATTTTTTTAAATTCTCGATATTTCTTATGTAAATCTAGCATAAACATTTTTTTCACTCTTAGCTTATAATTTGCAACTTTGTTGAGATAAAACATTATTGAGATGGTACGGAGTTGTTCGCTATAATTAAATATTTGTAGGTAATATTCTACAACTTTTAGGACTGTACTCTATAATTTAATCATGCTTCCAAAGCTATTTTATAAAATCATTTTAATGATGCCTACAAATAAACAAATTATACCTGATTCACTGTCATAGCGCAGCCCCCTCAAAAATTTATCTCGGTGCCAAAATTTAGGGGCGACATTTTAGCTATCAAACTATCAAAAGTTAAATATAACTTTTCTTTAATAACAGATATCTTAAATTTATTTTTATAATGTTTCACGTTTATTTTTAAATATGTAAGCTTGTTAAAATTTAAAATAATAATTTTAATTTATTGGGAATATATATAACGCATTAATGTATATATATATATTAAGGGGCGGCTATTTGACTTACTGGACGGGGTGATGTAATTGCTACAAGCCGCGCCGGTTATAATAATTTGTTCCCCGTCACTGAAATAACTAGTGTTGATCAGTTTAAAGATCAAAGTCCGAACGAAAAACCTAATTTTAATTAATGGCGAACATAAAATTGTATCCATAGGTTTCATTTTTCTCGACTCTGATCAACTGCTTTATTTGTGTAAGTAAAGCAGTATGTCTAGGGCGACATCGTTGAACAAACGTCCGATGATCGATACATAGAAGGCAAACAACGATGTTTTTTTAACATCGATATATATTGAACAGTCCTAACTTGAGTTTATTTGTCATGTGTCTGAAGGTCTTGAGCGTTTGCTTAAAAAGATCCGTGAAGCTGTGAAGGCCTGTCAGGCAATTAAAGTATAGGTCCGTTTAAAAAAAAAATGTCCTCGGATACAAGATGTACATTATTAATTGAATACATATTACGCGTGTAATTTACAAAGTGTGAGCTGTTACTTTCACCGGCCACAGAAAGCGTTTGTTGATATATATTTGAAGAGTTAACATGTAATTTAAAAAGTTAAATCTAGATAAATTAAAATAACAATCATAAAATAGATTAGTGGTAAAATAAAATGTAAATATATAAATGCAAAAAATATACACTAGCTGTGCCCCGCGGTGTTACCGGCGGCTTATTAGTTATACTGAAATGTGTACTCTTTAACCGGTGAGTAAAATACTTATATTTTTAGAGGTAAATAATGTAAATTTGAGCATCGAGAAACTCAGTATGATTGGCAATTTACGAAAACTAAACTTATCGAGGACTGTCAACGGGAGAGCTGGCCAAGATGACTTATTTAATTTGTCTCGGTCGTAGAAGGCCAGAAATCATTTTGTTGCAATAAATCCCGATAAACAACGTTACGGAACTTATTGTTTTCTGCATAAACATAAATATTTCCCACTTTCGACACATGCGAGCAGAACATGTAGAGCGCCCGTGGGAGAAACACGGGATGCCCAGATGGATTCCGGCTACTTTTAAAGTTTGCCCCTGACTATCATTTGTAGTAATGCAGAAAGCCACCCTCAGAGGACATTGCAAGAGCTTGAACTGAAATGGCAAGTTAGAGGGTATTATGGGAATTCTGGGTATAAATACCGTCTCTCCTTTGGCCCCTCACATGAGGATTGTGGCCTGTACGATGTGCCGTCTCAGCTCTGTGACGTGTAACCTTGTGCCGTTACACAATATGGACACGTCCAGGCTACTCATCAGTATGACAGGCAGTCCAATCTTGAGCTCCAACTTATGGGAGTGCAACCCAGACATCACTGTTTCTATTGACATGTAGGTCCTCACCTCACCTCGAACTTGCTCTATTATATTTTGATTAGTATTTCACACTGATTCGTTTTTGGGCGCCATGATAGCATGTTCGCACAACCACTACTCGTTAGCCAAATTTTGTTGAAAGATCAGAAATACCTCATTTATTAGGTTATCTTCTGAGCTTACAATATTGATAAACGGGCTGTCAAAAAATATTAGCGTCAGTCGGCACGCGCCCTTGCTGACCTCGAGGAGTGTTTGTGCCAAAAGTCCAGACTCCTGATCATTGAAGAGCTGGACCCTCATGTTGGTCTTTAGCTGTAACCGCTCTACCTTACTACACAATGGTGAAGCCTAGAGGCACGCGTCTGCCGGTAATCGCCTGCGAGCAAGACGCTCACTCTACCCATCAACATACAACATCTTCCCTCCTTCCTTTTGCCCCTCAATGGCGACACACATTTTCCATACGGTTAATTTTAATGAGTCTGTGGTTACTGTAATCTAATGTCACGTCATATTCAAAAGCACATTTTTCAAATACCCTTCAACAGTTTCTAGTAAATATTTTCCACCTCTCTGCTTTACGCGCAGCAACTGCTAATCGGCGAGCATTGCTTTAGCTGTTTTCTCAGAAGCATGCTGATTAGCCATTAGATGTGTATGCTCACGCCGTCGAGAAGTAGCTTCTTCAGGTGTTTCAGTGGCACGCTATGCAGAGGCTATGGGATAGCATTTTCCTGACGTCAAGCATAAGCTTACGCAGAAATGTCTCCAGCTCTGACTTCTGCCTGACATGCTGCTTGCTTACGTCTACGCTGTTCAGCATGAACAGTAGATTTTTGCCGTTTAGCAATTCTCATATCTCAAGCTCTTTTAGAGCTCTATGAAATATTGGATTTGCGTAGAGCTCTATGAGAGCTTGGTTTTGCATTTGCGAGTCATAATTTTATTAAAAATTTCAACAATATCCTAGAAACTGCTATTGAACGGAATTAATTTATTAAATACAGAACCTTTTTTTAAGTCCGTTAAAAAAAAACCAAGGTTCTTTTTTGTGGTAGCGAAACCATAGTACGAATTTAAATACAGGAACGCCATCTATGAAGCAAAAATTTCAATTAAGTGCAAAAACGCTCTTACCACGAAGTTTCAAGTTTTGTTCAAGAAATTAATCTGTAAACAACACGCGCACCTCTCACTACTTATACCAACTTCGATTAGGAAAAGTACAAAACATTTGTTGTAATTTTATTAAACAAATTTTGATAAAAATATTTGGTAATTTCAGTATACTGCATTGTAAACATTTTGTAATTCAATTCAACTTGCTTTTGGAAAAATACAATATATTTTTTTATTAAATATTAATTAAACTGTTATAAAATAATAAAGTGCGTGGTTGACTCTTGGAGAGTAATTATATTTTTCCAATTATTAATGCATATATATTAAATAATTGGATTTTTTTATATCTTCAACGCTGAGACTTATGCTTGTATAAATACCAAATCAGGATGTGGTTAACACTTAATCGTGATTGAAAAAAATATACAAATGTTGTAGATAATAAATTTTATATATAGATATTTTTGAACTGACTATTGGCCTGGCGGGTCTTCACAGCTTCATTGGACTATGATAAATTGTATAACAAAAATGCCTATACCATTGCCCAAGAACATAATTTAAGCGTGCCAACTATCTGACCAGTGTCATCTAGTGGTAACAATAATACCTAATTACAGAAGGTGACATTTTTATTGTAAATTGTTCAATGGTTCGTTAAATTACAAAACGTTTAAGAGAAATAAAAAATGTTGGTGAAATTACAAATCACCATGTAATTTCCAAGTTACACTTGTAGCTCTATGACTCTTAAATGTCATTTTAGAGCAGACTGGCTGAAACGTTTAAATTTATTATAAATCGAATATGTTATTCAAACAGTAGAAATATATCTTGTAAACTATAAATACCATATATGAAGTTAAAATAAATACAATCTATTTTACACACTCTGAGTTTCACTATTACGCTCTCCGAACTAGCTTAGACTCCTGCTGACTTATATGAATACTAAAAATATTTGTGATCATTTTATAGTAATTTTAACTACAATACGTTTTTGTAACTTTACGAAAAAAAACTATAGTGAATTAAATTACAATGCTTGTGATTTATTTTATAGAAAATTGATCCACGTTGTGATAAAATTACAATCCGTGTATAATTACCACACGAAGCTTGTAAAATTACAAGTCGTCGTAGTAGGTGTCATCATTACATTATTTGGTAGATTATTTAAATTGTTTTGTAACAGCAACAATATTATAATTGTTTTTTGTATTTCATATATACATAATTTTTGAAAAACATTTGTAACTTTATAAACAATTTAAATAGTGTATTTATAATAAATATTTAATGTAGTAGTCAATGTATGCCTTCGAAAATACACAGATTTAATTGAAAGAAAAGAGTTGTTGGTGTGTGAAGAGTCTTATATTTTGATGCTTTGATGAACTGTAGATGAATATAAAAACGTCAAAATGGATCTGAATCGTTTATACGCTTAATAAGCCACATTGGTACATTGCACCCGTGTGAAGTCAGGGCAGGTCGCTGGTTACTTATAAAAATAATTTTATTTAATAAAATAATCGTTTGTGCCAGATACAGAATGTTATTGACTGAACCATAAGTCTCTAACTATGCTCTACCATGATTGTAGTGGGAGAGATGCACCCAATTGACAGTTCCGGAGGCTCATCATAGGGCCCACAAGACGAGGACAAATAGTGATGTGGTACTTCTTTCTCTGATCTGCAGGGGGTGGAATCAGAGGCCTAAATAGCTCCCTCTTTGAGGAACCTTATCTTGCCACCAGGATTGTCAGTGCGTGGGGAAGAGCCAGATCCTACTCGAGATGACCGTTTCGCGGAACCTTGTAGATCTAGACCGGAGAGCCGATTAAAACTCTTGGGGCACGGTAACCAGTACCTAGAAAACCTCTTAAAAAATTACCGTGTGAGTAAACTGCGTTAAAAAGTTACGCAGGGAAGTCTTCAGATGGACGGAGGGAGAAAACCTTATTAAAAAGTTAACGTGGGAGAAAACCTCGTTAAAAAGTTATAACGGATGCGAAGATAACCTCATTAAAAACCAATAGCAGGTGGCAGTTGGACGAGGCGTCTTCTTCTCTACTAGTCCGGACCAAGGAATCATCAAATGATCTGGAGAGCTGATCTTCCATTGCACTGGTTTGGTGGGCGGGGAGACAGTTGACCGGACTGTCTTGATCAGTGGGATGGCCTGGCGTTCGTGTTAACTTCTGCCACTGGAGTGTCGTGGTGCATGCACGCGCAATCCCGTGGTACTTCATTAGTGCAACAGACGGTTCACCGTGGGGTTTTAGTAGGTAAGAGTCTGACACTACTCACCTATCCTCTGAAGGAGTAGATTTCCATAACAGGATCTTCCCACGTTAAAAAAAGGGAAAAAAAGGGGGTAATGCTTGACTCGGACTGTTACATAGGGTTAAAGACAGCACTGAGTAGATGAGATAATCTAATAACCATAGACGTTAAAACGATCACGTGTACCCGAACATTCTTAGTTCACTATTTTTATACACTCGTACGCTGCATTATATGAAATCGGTTAATCTACGATATAGTACATTGTTAATTACAAACACAGACACTACTCGTACGTTCTACAAACATTAATATAATTATAATAAATATAATCGAACATAACAATATCACAAATGCGAATGATGAATTGTTTCATTTGTTTGTACGCTTTCATGCCTTAACTATTCAACCGGTCGGAATTAAATTTTACGTTCACGTTGGCAAGTTTATAGAAAAGAATATCGGACACCTTTAAAGATTAAGTTTCAAGAATTCGGTATTTTGACTCTACCTTCCCAATAAATTCTTGATAATTTAATGTATGTTCGCAAAAACTTTGAAAAGCTAGAGTTCGTAAAAGACCGACATTATATAAATACTAGAAACGGTGACAAACTGGTCGTCCCATGTTTCCGACTCAGTAAAACCAGTAATAGTTTCTTAGGCAATAAGTGTCAGAGTTTATAACAAAGTTCCAAAGCATGTTATCTTATTTCGGAGCTATAAATTTAAGCGCTACGTTAAGCTGGTTTTGGTGTCAAAGGGCTATTATAGAGTGGATCAATATGTGAACGATGGTGATCTCTGGAATTGACTCTCCTCTGTGGATCCATTAATAACGATTGTAACGTGTAATTTATTTTAAATGTGCATCTATCTATGTTAAAAGATAATCCCGATCGAGTTTCTTGCCGGTTCTTCTCAATGACTGGGTTGTTTTCCGAACCGGTGGTAATTTTAACCTTTATAATCGCCTTCTTAGGGCCTAAATTGAATAAAGTATATTTTGATTTTGATTTTTTTATTTTAATCCAGAAAATGGTACTGTTCCCTAGGAATAGCTCATACAACAACGCGAACAAAACCACGGGCAAAAGTTAAAGTTATATACATATATGCATTATGGAAACATGTACAATATATCTTAAAAAGTTTTTTTGTTCATGACAATATTATTTAAAACCCAATGCATGGTATCAGCGATAAATAACTGTTTATATGTAATGAGGTATTCGAATCAATATAATGTAACTAGAGGGGGAACAACCCCGCGTACGCATATCCTCTTGAATGTTCTCGCACATTGAATGTACCTCATTTAAGTGTTTGTAGAGCAATGTATGTCGATCTATCATTTAGGAATAGACACTTTTTTCTGGGTGAAAGGTATCGCACGTCCTTTTCTGAACACTTGACAAGATATATTTAAATCATCAAGGTTGACTGTAAAACATCGGCAAAGGATTATAAGGTTTTCCTTAACCGAGGGTGATAATGTTAACCCTTCTTTACTTCTTCTTCAGTCAATGCTTTGCTTTAATTGGTATATACGGGGTTTTCGAGTAGTGTAAGATGAACATATATATGTATGTTCTCAAACTGTTAGACCTTCATTTTTATTGCTTCGGTAAATTACTGAAAGTTGTGAGATTTTAATGACTTTATCAAGATAGAGCTAAAATAGAAGTTTGTAATGTTAAATGTAAAGAAAGAGAGAGTTATAAACTCGCACAAGAAAGCTTCAATGTTTTAATTTTTTTCTTTCAGTAACTAAAAACAGAGTTTTCATTCCGATTATTTATTCCGATAATATATAAAATGGTTTCATTATGTAGATATTTTTAGTTTTCAATATCTACGGTAATTTAATTAAATATAAATATTCTTCTCTAAACGGCACGGTTTTATAAGTCTGTTGCTATGAGTGAATGAATGAATAAGTGAGTGAGACCGTTTTTTTTCTGAGTGGTGGTAGAGTAGCTATGTAGAGCAGTATATTGCGATAAAGTAACAACGCATGATTTTATCAGTATATAGATGACAGTTAATAAGTTGTAATCTTGGAAAACAGTATATTAAACTAATCAAACATGACTGAAAAATAGAAAACAAGATTTAAATTTAATTGTAAAATATTAGTTTAAAAGTAGGCAAAATTGGCTCTTTGGAAGTCGTTCCTATGCATTATTCAACTTTCCACAAAAAAAAATACTGGTAAAGGGATTAGTGCTTATCACAATTCGGGCGGGAAGGTAACCTTCATGGGACTGTTGTTAATTTTGCGAATCTCCAGAGAGGGAGTAGTGGTCGTTTTTGAGATGTTGTGAAATTTGGAAGCGGTGGTGGCGTGTGTTTGTGTTTCTTCGACTATATCTATGCAGATTCTCATGCCGTATGTAGTTCAAACATTAATAATTCAAATTGTAGAGTCTCAACAAAATATCAATGTAGAGTGAATTTGTTATTGTGTGATCTTTATATGCAGCATATAATAATGATTTCTATTTACCTTATTTTTCTCAGTTCATGACTAAGGGCAATAAACAAAATGGCCGCCAGCCGCCTGTGTCGCAGGTTTCGGCGCCGTCGACAGACACAAGATGTAAAAATGCATCTACCTTATCCTTGGATAGAGAAAAGGTTTGCCGCGACTTTATATGGGGCATCTGTATTAAGGGCGCGAGGTGTGCATATCGTCATGAACGTGATTTGGATCATATGAAAACCGTGCTGAAATTTTGCCATGACTTCCAAAACAAGAGTGGTTGTGTTCGGCCAGATTGCACATATTTGCACACTTCACGTGAAGAACAAAGTCTATTCATCAACAAGGGAAGGATTCCGAAAGTATTGGCTGACAGATATGCAGCGATGGCTGCAGCCTCCGCACCTGAACATGAGGTTATTAATCAGATGACAATTAATATAGAGACTATGCCCATGAGATCGGATACCCCTGTACCATTACCCGGTGCTGTGCATCAACAGCCTCAGGCTGTTCCATTCACTCAGTTACTGTTACAGCCACCACCACCACCACCACCGCCTTCAACGAAGGTTACCACTACCGTCCAAGCCACAGTTCAAAATATTTCAAGTAAGTAAAACTGGTCATAAAGAATTTTATATACTTATGAAAATAACAAAAATGTGTTTCAACTACTCATTACTGCTTAACTGCTCATTTATTATATATAGTGTTTAGGAAAATTAGAAGCTCTACTTTAACCTATATAATAAGCCTATCATGCATGCTTATATAATGTAGGAGATACATTAACACTGTGTTGTAATAAACTGGGCTAATTATATATTTGGTATGCCAATGGCATATTTCTTATAATACATCAATGTAAAATACAAACATAAAATAATCAAATATTATATAATCTCCAAACCAAAAGACCTGCTAATTGTTAAAATAGTTACAATTCTGCTTTATTTATTCATTGAGATATTTGAGTGTTATATATAACCTGTACATGTTGTTATTTATTTAGAAATAAAACTACCTATCAAAAAATCAGTGAGAGTACCATATTATAAATACATGTTGTTACAAGCTATATATGTACGAGTATATATATATATGAAAAATACAAATAAAAATAATAAAAGAACAAAATTAATTTGAAATAAATAACTTTATAAAAATATCATAGTATTACTCTAATTAATAATATTGTGATTGTTTGATTTCTTAAGATATTGAAGTACTTTTTACATGTTTCATTATCAACTTGTATGTAATATTTGCATTC
This sequence comes from Antheraea assamensis, assembly GCA_035772565.1. NCBI lineage: Eukaryota > Metazoa > Arthropoda > Insecta > Lepidoptera > Saturniidae > Antheraea > Antheraea assamensis. Next base: position 3,577,095 of record JAQQSE010000065.1, read on the forward strand.
ATATGATGTTTGTTTAAACAATTGTATATTTTTAAAGTTGTATATAGGGTTGTCTTTAAAATTACTGGATTGATTACATATTACTTGACATTTTGTAGCTTGGTTATCTTTGTTAAATAACTCATACAAAGTAATGTATATAAAAAAGGTATTATAAAAGAAATGTTTTATATGTTATTAAAATATGAAGGTAGTTTATTATATTTTGCTATAAATTTAGCTCTACCTATTTTTTATTATAAAAATTTTGAAATGACTATTAATGTTCTATAAATCATGTTCCAGCAATCTCAACACCACAAGTGCCTAAACAAATGTTAAAACAACATCCACAAATACCTGCAATGTAAGTTTAAATCAAATAAATTAATATTCTTTTCATAATATTAACACTTATTTTCTCCAAATATTTGAAAACACTGTTAATTGTGTAATCAAGCCTCTCTGTGTCTCTCTGTGTGTAAGCCTGAGTCTAGTGTGGAGATCATCAATACATCTATGGCTTTAGAGACCACTAGCATTAATTTTAAGAAGAGTATTGTTTCCTTATCAACATATATAAGTGGAAGGTTAATAATTTGAAAATAAACATTATTATTATGTTGAGATTAATAAATTCCTCAACTTTTTAAAAGTTTTATTGAGTTTCATTAACATAATTTTAAAACAATACTTTCAGAAACGAATTATACATTTATTTAAGTAATTTCAATATTGCTATAAGGAGTTTATTACTGCCACATTAATTCTTTATAAAATAAGAGTCTAAAAAATTCACACTTATACATTATATGTGTTTACAGGACTATTGATGTATTTTGAAGCATTACATTTTACAATTATATTGATGATTGTCCTTTTCAAAACTTACAGTTTTGATGTTTCACGTCCTCCACCACAATTACCTCAACAAATTACTGGAGCACAAAAACGTCCAGCGGAGTCAATTGAAGGTATGCCTAGTTTATTATTAAATCATTATTATCCAGACTAATTATTACCATACATTGTTTTATGACATAATTTATTACACTTAGATTAAATTATATATATATAATTTATTATAACTGTTATATTATTTGATACAAAACACTAATTAAAAATAGTCAATTTTTTTTTAAATTTTTTTGTCTAATATATTCATGATTGTTGTTTGAGTATACTGGCGCTTCTTATCAGGTATATATTTTTTATAATTGTATGTGTATTGTCGGTTTTTTAATTGAAGCATGTTCATAATATAACATATGTGATTATAGTTGAAATTAATTTCTCCATATTCAATTTCATATTATGACATCTTGTACATGAATAATTCAAATATACAGTATATTTAAATTCTTATTTGTATCACTCCTTCTGTTATGTAAAATATTTTATCATTTCATAATATTATTTTTTTTGGTTATTCGAGTTTGCCTGTTCAATAAATTGTTTTTAGGAAGTATTATTTATCTATAGACAGAGTCAGTTACCTAAATCGATAACATACTCATGCATCACTGTATAAGAAACACTTGTTTTTTTATTATGATGCATTGAAAGTATATTATCAGCTGAGCGCACGTTTAGATAAAACGTAATGTAAGTTGAGGGGTATGTCTATTTAATAACATAACTGGTAAAAATTATTGTTATTGGATGTTTTAAATATATACGTATATAGTTATTAGTCTATCATAGGCGAATTTATTAATTTGGTTGTCAGCCAACTGACCTCACTACACTTGTTTCTAAAGCTGAAAGCTTAATTTATTCAATTTCTTAATTTTGTTTTATATATTAACAAAATCACCAATCCAAGATTGGTAAGCTAATAAGTATCAAAAAGGATTACTAATAATAAATGCAATTTTTAGAGTCCATGTAGAATCTAACTCCAGAATTATATTACTATATAGAAATGCTCATATATTTAACGTGATAACATAATCTACTTGTGTATTGATACAATTAGCGACTCATATTTCGAGTATCTGACATGGCCTTAAGTTTGACCAAACCTACCTTACCCCTATAGTAAAGTAAGTAGTGTACCTGTATTGAAATAATTGGACATTTAGAAACGATAAACCATGGAGAAAATAGTGGCTAGAATCTAGTTACATATAATTTAAAATTGACATAAACGAAAGTTGCTTCCAAGACTATGATTATATTTCCATGAGTGTTTTAATGAATCGGCATAAAATTTAATTACACAATGGTGATTATTTTTTAAATTGTTTGCTTAAAATTTGTAAAAGAGTCATTACTACCAAATCTTCATTGTATGCCAACATATAATGATATAGTTCTAACATTCATATATAAATATATAATTAAATGAAAGAAATAATGGAATGAAAAAAGAAATTACAAAAATTAATTTCCTCTTAAGTATTTAGTTCTTGTATTATTTTTAAATTATCTAAATTGAAAAATTAATCGATGCCTGAATGTTATTACACATTTTATATAATATGAACATAGGTGATTAACTAGACTCTGTCTATAAAAAAATCATATTATATAATTTTGTACAATTTAGTTTTTCTATAATATTATTTGTATATGAATAATATCAAGACTTTGATGACATTCATCGTTATATTATAATCTTATCGTTTTACTAAGCATTTCTATTGATTATGATTCAAATATAATACACAAAGAAAGAAATTAAACTAGAAAAAAAAAAGAAATAATTCGTTAAAATGTTCATGATTTCATGCCCACACACGAACACCGTCATTACCATCATCTTACTTTTGTGTATTTTATCTTATTAACAGGGTTCTTAGTATATATCATAATTGTCTATAATAAGATAACGTTGTGATTTGCTTTGCGCTCATTGATTTTGTTCTCAGCTGGACCATGCAAAGCGAGGAAACAAGAGGCCCCGAATGTAATTGAAACTCTGTGCGATAACTGTGTACAGCGAGAACTCAGGTTTGATTTACAAACGATTATATTTCGAAGCATGATAATAATTATAATAGTTTTAATGAGTAGGTCTTCGAACGGTCTTCGCGGCGATAAGTTAAATAAAACTATACAACTGCGTGGCAAAGCTGAAATATAGTTTAAGTAAAAGCGAATTCTAGCGTCATTCACTTCTTTGCGCAAATTCAGTTTGAATCAATATATTTTAAATTTTTATTCAACTGGCTGTTGCCCGCCCGCTTTGCTGGCGACAAAAAAAAAAAAAAAAGAAAAGTAAAACAAATACACGATATAAACAATTTCTATGTAAAATTTCACTTGAATTCGTCCAGCCGTTTAAGCTTGTTTAAAGGACGAAATGGAAAAAAAACTTTCATATCTATAATATAATAGCCCGCTTGCTGGGCGAAAAAATAATTCAATCAACATCTATGTTTTTCATAATTATTTGTCCATCCCTTTGAGAGTAATTGACGGAAAAAACATTAAAACAAACGTACTTTAACATCTAAATTATATATGAAATAAGGTATTGATAGAAAAAGAAATCATCACAACTATCCTATTGTCTAACATAGTCAGTTTCTTTGCCAAATTTCATTAAAATCTGCGCAGGCGTGATTTTTTCCGCTTAATCGACACGACAAACGATTTACTTTCGTATTTATGCTATACAAGCTGGTGAGCGCCCGCTACGCTGGGCGTATTTTTAAAAATTTTATCCTGCACCTTTCCACTAGATAATCGACTTCTATGCCACAGTTAATAAAAATCCATCCAACCGTTTGAGCGTGATTCACAGACAAATATTCAAACCAACATACTTTCGCATTAATATCATGTATATTTTACACTCATTGAATACGTTATAAAACCGTTAATAATCGAGAAAATTATCCAATATGTCCAAGTCCTATGTGTTATAAAAAAAACGATCATATGAATTTCGAGTATTTATGTATACATATATTTATTTTTGATAAGTATAATTATTTACGCGTTATTTCCTTAATTCTGGTCAAATATTTTATTACTAAAGTATTTTTATTGTGCTGTGCATTGAGCAGGAATGTAATTATTTCTGCTATTCCTTTCGTTTTTGTTACAAATAATAATCATGGGCCATGCTGGTAAATAACGCTCAATTTTATTTTATAATTTTACTTTTTACTATTTATATGTAATTCGACCACAATTATTTCCATATTCAGGGCATATAACATAAATAATATATGTTTTGTTGTATTTATACTAACTACCATGGAATATATCCAACTCTGAGTATATTTGTTGGGCCACTGTAGTTTTTCATACATAGGGGATCACTATGTTGCTACTCAAAGTTACCCTACAATTTAGCTTGTTAAAGACAATTGCAAAACCTACGCTTTCATTTTTTCACTATATAAAAGACTTTTAACCAAACATAATATACCTATACCTATATATAAGCACGAATGTACGATTCGTTTTTTTTTAAACAAAAAGATTTATGTACCTAAAGGTAACTAAATCTAGTTATGAACTGTTACAATAAACATCATTTCAGGATTGAAATCATACAAGACGATAACCAGAAAATGCAGACTCAAAAAGATTACAAAGCATTATTGATCGACAAGAATAAAGAGGAGTATGAAAATGCAAAACTTATAATGAAGCCCTTAGTAAAACCCGAGCTTTATCAGATATTGGAAGAATATTTAGAGGTATTATTTGATGGAACAGTATATGATATTATTTTTAATTAAAACAACCCTATGTTTACAACTCCTTATGCAGAAAGTGTCTGTCTTAACCATATTTTCATTAGGTATATCGGTATTAATTATTGAAGTGAAATTTCTTTTTGAATGATAGGGAATAAAATTCAATGAAAACGGCACGACTTTACGTTACGTTATGCATTACGATAATGGTATACAATATTTAATGTTTAAAGGGAATTGCGGGGTTATAGGTCTCCATAATTGTTTCCAGTTGGATAGCAATCTTCATACATCAAGTTTAACAAAGTGACTGAACGAGGTGACGAGGATCTGTATCCGATTGTGGCGTGACCACCATGGGCATAATATTAAAGCCGTCACAGAGTTTTTTAATTTTCCCCATTACATCGTATATACTCGGTAGCTGCGAGGTTTCAAAGTCGGCATCATAACGTCAACACGTGATAGACCTACTCTCTCTCTGTGATCGTCGCTGTTCTAAGATTATACTGGAGAAGCGATGATGGCTCAGTGGTTAGCGTGTTCGGACATCCAGGCGATTGACGTATGTTTGAATCCTTGCGAATGAGCTGGAGTTTCGGTGAAGGAAAACATTGTGATGAAATAATAGCACCCACAAGTTGCAAAATCTGTCGTCAAGCACCTATAGGCGTGTTCTTGCAGCTACACTTGAGAGCTAGCTCACCTCTAGGTGTAGCGTGCTTACCATCTTAACCTACGTCGACATATACCATCAAGTGTCGTTAAAGGTGCGATCACATGCAGTAGAAGTGAAACGTTAAACAAACAGGGTGTGTTATAAAGACACACGATAGAAGTAAAACTTTTGTATTATAAGGAAACATTTTAATAAAAAATATATAACAAGAAGTCAACGTCACGATGTGTTGGCAGGCGGTCACCTATCCAAGTCCTGCCGCACTTGATGTTGTTTAACTTCAGTGATCGGACGAGAACCGGTGTTTTGAACACTTTACGCGATACAGTGCTTACCTCTACGACTTTTCGTCACACAAAATGGTTACCGATCATAATTTCAAAGCCTTTCCATAAGAAGTTTCATTTAAAAAATTATAAAATATTCATATAAATGATATACGTGATTATGGCGTATTTTCCCATTGCTTCGTGATACGCAGGCGCAAACACACACGTACAATGCTCTGAAAAGATCAAGAAATAGCTAGTGCAATGTATAATGAGGAGATCGGGAATGTAAGAAACACTGTATAATGTACTCTATCTTAATCTCTCCTTGAACCCGATATATGTTTATAATTGTTTTTTTTTAAATGTCGTTTTTTCGTTTCATCAAGTTTTAAATGACAATATGGCTAAAGAAATGTTCACTCAATAATCATATCAATTCTAAATCTGCATTTTATTTATTTTAATTGTATTATTTCTCTGTTATAATTTTTGATAATATTCTTCAAATTATAACAAAACTTATCTGTAAACTCATTTTTTAGAAATTGCCATCTGACTTAGTGGAACCCGAAGCATTGTTAGAAACGAATCCAACACCATCACCTATGGTAAGCTTACATAACTTTTTATATATCAACCAGCTTATACCCGCGATTTTGTCAGTGTAGTTTATTATAGTAACAAAAGATTTTATGTACGTATGAAAATACATAAGTACCACATAGCTTGTCCCACTTCCCCACTGCAAACAATTTATATTGCTGAACATGTAGGGCTTATAAAAATTTTAGTTTCTTAAACTTTATAATCTTCATGATATGTTACTGTCGTAATATTTTTCTTTAGATAACGAGTAAGTTTGTAGAAAGTAAAAGAAAATAACAAGTTTTGACTATACTTTTTTGGGTGATGCATGCACATTTACATCTAACATATTTATTCTATAAAGACTTTGATGTAGAATTGATAACAAAATATTATGGAACTAATCACTTATTTGCCTATCACTAGTATCTGTGTAATGTTGTATGTTATCTGAACTATGTGGCATAGATAATTATTAAGCATCCAGATATGTTTAACCATTCTTTCATAGTCTGCATACAGACTGTTGTATGTAGACAAGGACAAGAACACTGTACTTAAGTACAAATAATCACATAACTATGCATCAAATGAAATGATTTATTCATTTTGGTTTCATAAAATTTGGTTAAATAAAATTATTAATTAGCATGTACCAGTCGTACTTAGTAGAAACTGTAATGTACTTTGTAACCCGATTGTTAAAGTGACCTACGGGCAAAATTCTTACCTTATTAGAGTAGTTTACAGTACAAATAAGTTGGTTAGTGATCTTAATGTAGATCTATTCAACATAAGCGTACAGAAGCTCAAATGTATTCTAAGTTCTAGACTTTTTGTTTACTAATTTCCTTCGCTATACTCTATATTTTCTTATAGCTACATGCAGAAACTTATAAATGGCCTTCATTGATGATTGATCTAATATATTTTAATAATTTTTTTGTTTAGCTATAAGTTTTCCTAAGAGTTTGAAATAAAATAAAATAATAATTTAGGCTTAAGAAGTATTAGTTTTAACTTTTGTTTGTTGTTTTTTTTTCAATATAAATAAATTAAATTTAAGGTGATGTCCAGTTCCGCAAAGACACTTATGAAGCATATGTTGGATCGTGTAATTACAAATGGAACAAATCACGTGTTAGATGGAGTAAGTTTAAAAATGTTTATCATTTATCGTTTTAGTTATTTTCATGTACTTGTGACTTAAAGAAATTATTTAAAACTTTGTAGCGACCTATGTCTAATGGTAATTCTGAAGACTCAAATTTGTCTTCACTGTCATCATCTTCAAGATCAAAATCAGACTCATCTGAGGATTCTGCCATTGAGCTAATTCAAACAGTTATTGTTCATATACAAAGGTTCTGTTGGTGAGTATATTATGTGTACATAGTGCATCATAGTTGGACTATTTTCACTGAATAATAATATCAATTTTCTTCCTATTCAATTACTTGAATGTACTAATTTTAAATTAAAAGCTTTACGAAAATTACAGATTAATAATGTTCTCAATTATTGTAATTTTAATACTTTTTCTTTTAGATGATATTCCTAATAATAATAATCAAGGTAAAGATGCATCTGTGAGTCCATTAGACAAGTTAATTGCGGAACCTCAGCCGTCGATACCTGGTTTGAACATCAGTATGTTTTCTGAGTTGACACACTACCTTAAGGGTCAGAAAGATCAGTGTCTGCAAGTAGTAAAGACAAACGGAATCACGTCTCCGATGGGTTTGGTATCACCATCCCACATTGATTCAATTGAGAATGGCACTAGCAATATTATTATACCATTTCAACCAACGGTTCCTCCACCAGTCATGAGACCGATGATTCCACCACCAAGTGCAACCAGTGAAGTCAGTAAGTTCTGCTTATTATTAACCAATATATAAAAGGCCGGTCTATTTTTTGGTTTATGGTAAAAATTATGTTAATCAAAAGTAAACTAGAAATGAAACATAATTTATCAGCTAATGAGTGTATAGTATAGTGTAAAGTATTTTTGTTTTACATTTTAAGCACACACGGATAATTCTCAAGGAGTTTATTTGGTAAAATAATTTTGGTTCAGGACAATCTTGATTGAGTTTCTAATATGTTTCTAATAACAATATCTTTGACATGGTAGTTAATTAAATTTGTGCAACTGCTTTTTCTCATGAATCTGAACCGTAAATGTTTATTTTCATAATTCCAATATTTGTGTTTCGTAAATTACACCATTGTTGCTTGAACCTCGTACAATGAAAATTGGGTCAAATCTGTTAACATACCCATCCTTTCTGTCGGAGTGTAAATGAAGTATTTTTAAATATCTTTTCATGTAATATTGGAATAATTAGACAAATGTACATCGATTTCTAAATTAAAAATACATCATGTTCAATAGCATATGAAGAATATATAAGTACTCATTTTTTAATTTGCACTACTCTTCAATTTCAGATATTCCAAACAAGACTATACCAAATCTAATAGTTCCGCCTTCACCAACACCTGTGATGCATGCATGCACAGCTGCAGTACACCCGTCAACGTTCACTGTACCACCACCTAGAGCCACGAAGCAATCGCCCATGCCGATCAGTCTACCCACTGGTGACAGTGCGTCAACCGAGCAAATCCACGCCTATAGTGTCTATGCAATCGCCGACGACACAACTGCATCGGCCACTGACGCCGATGTCTAATTTTGCCTGTCTCCCTGAAAGATCAAAGTCCTAAGCTGACAGTGCATCCTCCAACATCCACGATGCAGGCGCCTGCATTAACAATACCGCCTCCCACACCGGCAAGACAGTCGACGCCGTTACACATCCCAGTAAGCGTTCAAGGGCCGAGAGTAACGCAAAACTCAACCGTTGTACAATCTCCAAGAGCAACAGCGCAACAACCCGGACCAGTTAAGCGTTTTACACCACCTAATGGGAAGATTTTTATCCCTATGAACGGGCGCATACCTCCTCCTCGCCCACATTATTTCCCCCCATTCCAGTAGCGTTTATGAGGTATGTATTTTTTATTTGACAAACTCATGTCGAAATGTAATAATGCTGGCGCTTTTATTTGTAAGTTTTATTTTGTTTTTTTTTTTTTTCCTTTTTTTAAGTTTATTACATCCAAAACATAAATGCAGATTGACGAATTTTAAACCCATTTTACTGTTATTACAATAATGTAATTGAAATGTGATTAATGAAAAGACTGATATTTTTGTAAGATTTATGTATGTATATATATATATATAGATTATTAGAACAACTATTGTTGTATGCATTTTATTGAATGACAATAAGTTTATGAGTAATATTTAGTAATCAAATCTTAGCATAGTTCTCATTAACATTCCTGTGATATACAAGTGAGTAATTTAATAATAGTCGATAAATGTGATATATATTTATACATATGTATATGTGTTTTTGCTTTTCATAAAGATATATAATGTTACTAATTTTAAATTACAAATCGTATCTCACCAATATGACTATAAAATGTTAATGGTATATGTTAAAAATGTTAACATTTTAAAATCTATACATACAATAAGAATAAAATCTGACTTGTCTGTACTTTCTTAATTTTTGAGAAAAAAAAAATATGTTGCAGGAGTCTTGGAATAAGTTATAGATTATATTTCAATCATTCTTAGAAATGTCTGTCTGTCTGTCTGCTTGTTTGTTTGTTTGAACAAGCATCACTGGTAAAGTACTAAGTTTCTGATAAAACATCAGCAAGAAAATCATCAAGCATATTCTCGAGCAACATTTAGTCTTTGTTTCATTAAAATCGGTTCACTTCTATCAAAAGTTATTGTAATTTTAAGCGACTTAAGTAGGAGAGAAAAGTATACAAGTGAACGGTCTTCAGCCTCATCCAAAAACCAGGGTATTTTATAACAAAAATAAACATTACTACAGTATTTCATTACAAAGACATAGAATGAAATAAACACGGTTAAGATTTTATTTTCACACAAAATAAATATATAATACTATAAGAAGTTCAGTAATTGATTATGCATTAATATGCAATAATGGTACAAGATGGCGCTCAATAGACATTTTCTTATAATCTAACAATTTGATAATTTCATATATTACTTATTTCAAACGTTACTTTGTATAAGTAAAATAAATTTTATTTTTCGATCCCATAAGGTTTATGTCTAAATTTCTATTTAATATTGTGTTGTAAATATTACAACTTATTGAATCTTATCACTCTTTGGAACAATTATACCAGATGTTAATCATATAAAAATAAGCAGGTGTGTTTGAATCACGGCTTACTGTTGTTTTCAGTACCACGCCGTATGCCGAGAGTCAGATTAAAAATCTGCAAGATATACATTCAGATTTTTTTTTATTAATCACTATATTTTTGCATTTAGTTCCACGCGCACGAAGTTGCGAGCACAGCTAGTATAAAATAAAGTATTAAATACCAGTATTATTATGTAGTCCGGTGGAACTGTATAGGCCTTGCCAGGCTAGCAGTGTAGGTCAGTTCGAAAAAAAAAGCCTTCTTATGTAATATTAAAGATTAGTTTTTAAATTACTTCAATCCTAATATTATACTGACCTCCTCTAACTAGTCAAACGTTTTTTTTTTCATTTTAATCAATTGTTAATACCAAAGTGAACAATAATGCCATACAGATTATGAAATACTATACATATTTGTTTATAATGAAAAAAATCATATTTCAGGAATGCTTAATATTTTGTGTTTATATATGAAAGAAATAAGAAAATTAAAAAAAAAATTATTTGATAATTTTTTGCCCTGAATTTGTGGTTACCACATTATCACATAACATATATGAATGGAAATTTTCACGTACAAGTCTGGTTAAAAATAGTATAAAATTAAGTATTTTAGTTTAAGGTCTGTAGTAGTAAAATAGATCTAACCTCTTATAAAGGTTGTTGTCCTAGTCTAAAAGGTTGAAATTATTCATAGACTCAGAGTCCGAACAGACATATTATATTAATAAAATATATTAAATATTCATAAAAATGTTATGGTGCTATAAGTGAATTTAACTGTGATATAAAATTATTCCATGACTATGAATGATAGAATTAATTATTTATGTTGTGAATGTTGTAATTCCAATATAGGCTATATCAATGCTAATAAAATACTTGGAACTGTCGTGGGATAACTCAATAAAAGCGAAGATTCTCACCGCTATTATATATAAAATCGAATTATTAATTCGCATTATTATCTTTTGATATAGTAGTATAGACGTTACAAAATTAAAACAAACAGCTAAGTATATTTCGGGGGGTTTCCTACAACTTTGCCGTCTACTCGAACGTGCGTTTCAATCGTGTTTGTCATTTTCGTCCGTAGGATTGAAAATTTTCTGAGTTAATTTTACGGTTATCGCATTCGTACGTTAAGGATCTTCGCTTGAAAATGTAATATTTGTAAATTATGTAACTAGGATTTGTGATTACTTATACTATTTTTATAAACGAATGAAATATAATTCTGTTATTTGTCACATTGTACCTGCTGTATATAATAATTGTAAATATCTATTAGCTTTTATAAATCACTATCATGTGCCTTATAGACGGCATGTAGTAAATCAATTTAGCATACATAAGTCAGATGCCAGTATTAAATATTGAATTTCGTAATATTGTCTATATCTTGGATATGTTAATCATTATGTATAATTCCCGTCACCAGTCAAGAACACAACGCATTATATTGATCTGCTACTTTGACATTATAAGTGAAAGGACGCGGTACGTCTAGTTTGAAAATCAGTCGTTGATTTTATTTATTGATTTCAATCTCATTGATGAAAATACATTTGTAAAGCACCATTTGCCATAAGCTATGAGTAATCTTCTCTCTTCTATCTCTGTTTTCTCTTCTCCCTTCTGTTTCACAAAAAAATTATATGGACATTTTCCAACCTAAATTGTTCACTTATACATAACATATCATATCATTTTCTCATACATCTTCACAATTTCATACACAAAAAAAAAAGAATTAGCCAAATACGAAGAAGAGAAGAATAAGAACGTTCTGAAGCGATGTGCCTACCTACATACATCCGGCAAACGATTTTTATGTATATAGAAGATTACAATCAATCTTTTGTTATGTATTTGCGCATTCCTATACTGCGAAAGTATATATCGCACTACACAGGAAGCATACATTTCTGATAGTATTTGTAAGATCCATATAAGAACGAACTCTACTGCCACTGTGCTCATGACATGTGACGAGGGTTATATAAGAAACAGATTGGTTATTAAAAAAGAAATGAAATGTATTGTTATAATTTTTTTTTGTATTATATACTATGTGAAAGACTACAGCGGTAAATTTTATTATGTTTATAACCTGTGCGTTATATGACTGATTAAATAAATAAGGAGTAAATTATTTAGATTCTTTCTCTGTGTACCTTAATCCAGGTGTAACGAGATGAAAATAATTGTGTATTCAATCAAATCAATAGACCATTTCTCGTGTCGAGAATGCTGCAGAGGGATTTAAGGTGAATGAACTGGAATCTAGCAGGTTCTTCAGCAGGCAACCGATTCTTCCCAATCATTGGACCATCTTGCACTGTTTTCTTTAAAAATGTACTTAATGTTATATATATATGTAAATATAATTTGTGCTGTGCGATTTCTTTAGTATAGTGCCAAAGACGAATTATTTTTTGTATGGTAGTAGAAAGCAGGCGTGCAGTTTACCTGATGTTGAGTTGTTGTGCTTATAACGTGAAGTACTGTTCCGTGAAGACTGCAAGCTAATACTAGTTTGATGTAAATAGGAAAACATTCTGAGGTCACCCAGATGGGTACTTTCTTGTTCGAACTTGAATAGCGCTATATGCTATTGTATGTTACCAACGACAAAATGCGTTTAATGGAGGCATTTCCGCAGACGGGTATTTTACAGATTCTGGCCACAATCACACCTGATGTTTAATAATCATGTAGCCTTAGATGGTCACACGCAAAGCCTAGAGTGAAATGACTATAGAATGCAGTTGCTAGAAGACTGCGTGTAATTGCTTAGCGACAACATTTTCAACTTGAGGTTGTATACTTAGTAAAGCAACTGTTTAAAAATAAACAGTGCTATGGTTTCATCACGATGGTTTCTTGATTGATCTCGGAAAACTCCATTTCCATTTAGAAGTTTAATCTTGATATGTCGATCGGTAATACTACAGGCAAGCCATAATTTACTCGTATTTATATATACATTCATGAACATATTTAGAGGAATACGACAAAATTGGGCAAAATTTATTTCCTTCTAAAATTCATTGAATAAAATCAACTAGTTAACATTTTTGAATACAATAAATTGGACAATAGAAAAAAAAAACAAATTAGAGGAAGTAACCTCAGTATTTTAATTGTAAGGAATTTTATATTGGATGTAATTGTAAAGGCTGATGTTTTTTTCATGATGAGTTTCACAATCAGTCTTGCTTTCAAAACTGCCTGTATCCGTTTGGACATACTTTTTATTTATTGTCAATGAGACTGTGGCATTAGGTTCCATTCTTCAACCAATGCAGTCTCAAGGTCTCTTAGGATAGCTGGAGCTGATTTCTTTGTTTAATCTGTTTTCCCAGTTTATCCTAAACATGTTCTATCGGATTTGGTTCTAGCGAGCGTACTGGTCACACCAAAACCTGGTTCTCTGATAAGGTTCTCCGATTCTGCTGCTACAGTGTGAGGACAAGCATTATTATGCATTAAAAGAAAATTATCCTGCATGAATGGTGCAATAAGGCATCATAATCTGCTCTAAAATGTCTATTACGTATATTACCGCAGTTAAGGAGCCGTTTTCTACGACGTTTAGCTCCTAAGCAAATTTAGCTCCATATTATTACTGATCCTCCACCATAAAACTCTCTTCCAATAATGTTACACTCATCATATCTTTCTCCTGGTCATCTATGGAGAATTATGGTAATTAGCCCTTCGATCATATGATTAAGGATACTCTGGAACCATTACTACTTATTATAAAGAGTACTTTTCCCAAAGCGTCGTCATTTCAGTTTCGATGTGAACAAACAAAGTTGGCTTGGGCAAGTACGCCTCAATACTAGCCGACTAAAGTATTCTTCTAATCATTTTGGTGTAACACTCGTCGAGCTTCCTGCAGGTTATTTCGTATCTCGGAAGAAATCCAAAATATGGCTTCTGACGACGCTCCTTACAATAAATCTGTCCGTTCCTGTTTGTTGTTACTCTTTTGCGATCTAATTCTATACGTTTTGTATACTCTCTTGTCTACCGGTGTTGCCAAAATATCACAATTTGTAATGTTTGAGGCACTTCATTGCGAGAGCAACACTGCGATCTGACACTATCACTCAAACTTGTCAAATGAAGTTCTCTTCACTCAATAATATTATTTTTTTGTTAAAAAAAATGTTAAATTTGTTAAAAAAAATAAAAATCTGTAGAACTTCATACACTAGATATCAAAGAAATTAACAGATAGCCACAAAAAAAAGCAAAACATATAAAGGTCGTTAGTAAAATTCTTTTAAAAAATTTCTTAATTTACATTATACTGGTATATGTGGCCAGTACGAAATCAGAAGATATTTTCTGTTATTCTACCATTTCTTACATTCCTCTAAATATGTCCATGAATTAAGTTGTTGTGAATAACAAAAGCTGTGAAAGAAAATATAGAGTTTTAACATTATTTCGTTATTAGCCATAACCCGATTTAACTCGAATGTGTTATTAGGCCAGTAACGGTAATGATGTATCTATATGACTGGGAGATTACTGTAAAGAATTTTTGAAATGCTAACAAACTTGTATTTGAAAACATGTAAAAACGAGTAATATACCGTAATCAAGTATCAAATGTCAGTCTTTATTAATAGTACACAAAGCTAAGCGTTCATGTTTTTGATGCTTAGTAGTATTGGCTAACGAGTTTGCACTAAGAGATTTAGGTGCTTAGTATTCGCTGTACTTATGACTTTATGCGCGATTGCTTCGCATTGTCTGACACGATAGCATATAGCGACATGCCTCAGCATTGGCTAGCGTTCACTAAAAACTCAAAACTGATGATAGAGGACATTACGCTTACATTTGTTATTGATTGAGGTACTAATTAGAATATTGTTGAGTCAGGAGAACAATTTCGAAAGGAGACTTCAAAAATAACTAATAATCGCCTACTGCATTTATGAGTTATAATTTTAATGGTTTGATATAGTGACTTTATGATACCTGATGGTAAGCATACAAATTAAAAGGAATGGTGGACATCGGGACATGTAAATCTTGAGATTAGTGTATGGAAGGCAGTGCATTAAAAAAAGCTCTGATAAAATCTAGTGGACTGATAATAATACGACGTAGCAGATGGATGGAGTTCCAGGAGGATGTTTCAATAATCATTTACGCTGGTCGTTGAATTACTTATTGCTAAAAATTTACTGAAGCAAATAAGTAACTTTCAGGTGAGCTTGTTGAAAATAAACTTACGCTAAATTTAGGCACAATTGTCTTCTATCGTAAATACATATCACCCGTATTAGTAAATAGCGGTGAGCTGTGTCAATTTATTTAGTTTTCATTATCTATGGTAAGGCAGTACAGTAAAACTAAGTAAACTGTTGAGTAATTGAGGTTCAGCGTTATTATGTCGGCCAACATAATAAAAATTACTATATAGTTTATTGACTGATCCCACAACATGATACCTTAATACTAGTTGCAATCTTTATGGCGGTCACATTTCCGATTGGTAGGACTGTCAACTGTTATCCACTTACCTCTTCACCCCAAATTTACGATCGTAATTTTGGTTGACAAAACGTTATAGAGACAACCGAGAAGAAGTTAGGTGATTCAGTTTCATAGTGACCTTCAGTTAGACGGTAAGCTTTGAATATAATGGTAAGGGTGTGAGACTATCGAGGAATATAAACATGTTTGAATGTTCATTAAAGTTTTCTCTTTTAGAACTAGTTTACTACATATATACTTATGATACCACATTCTATAATTAAATGTTCTCTATCATTGGTAAATATACCATAAGTTAATGGATTATGATTTGGCTCATTAAGGAGATAATTATATTTTGAAAGTAAATTCATTATCAATAATTACTTAGTGTGCAATAGGATGACGACATGATAAATTAATTCTGGTATAGCGACAGTTATATTCATAGCGAATGCTGTATTTTGTGACACTGCTGATTTCGTCGAATGTGTTGTTCTTGTGCGCTTCAGTTTTATTACGTACTATCCCTACTAATTGTGTCTACGCTACTACGTATTTGAAGAATAAACACAGTAATTAATAAAATGATAGATAAATAGTTGTATTAGAACTCAATATCGACTATTTAACTGCGACTCGCACTTTGTGAACGATTTTGTTCTCTGTGACGCTACGTGGCAAAACGACATTTCATTGTTGATCACACTGTGAATGTATAACTCTGATTCTCGGGGCACGTTGTCAATACAACAGTGCCTCAGACATGTGCTTATTTTACATACATACCTTGTTGAAAATATTAAATTAATCTAATTAATAATCTATCGCATTTTAAAAGCACGCAAATTGTTCTAATGGTAGCATTCGGTAATGTCTCACTTTTCCGTCTTTCCGTTTCCTAATCACATCTTAGAAATACTCGTCCATTTACTACCTGGCATTTACCCTTATCAGAACAACAATGCAATACCATCCGAAAGTTAATGTATAGTAACAAAATTTAAGAGAAACCTGTGCGTAACGCATGAATCGAAAGTATAACAACGTAAAATAATTTTATGCATTAGCCAATATTTTCAAAAAAAAATGTATTCTATATTTTCAATAAAAGCAACACGAACACCCATATAATCCCAATCCTATTGCGTTAATTTATTTTACATGTGATGTTATTAGAAATCGTGGCAACTTCGTGAAAGGTTTAAATCCAAATAAACCAAACTAACATAAAAATAATTTTGCGCATGTAATGTTAATATTATCTGTGTTCGTCTTTTAAAGCTCCACAATATTTAAAAATACTAAAACAATAGGTTTTTCAATAAAAGTTTATATTTAACTTTAATACTTAATAATACCAACTACTGCAACAATTAAAACATACAATAGTAAAAGTCATATTATTTATGTTTTAGCTGAATACGAGTGATAAGTTGCACTACTTATAACAATTATTTTTGGCCTTCAAAATACCGCTGGTTAGTTGGAGGCAAATGTCCTGTAGCAATAGGCTCCCCCCTAGTGCACAAAATAACAAATGTGATAAAGATCATCATTCCTTCAATCAACATTTACAGGAAACGTAACTGAGACATTAGAATCAAGCGAAATTTATGAAAATTATAATTGAGTTTCCCAGGTCAAGTACCTAGGTGTCACCCTTTATAGGAAATTGCCGTTCATACCACACGTCGATAGAGTGTGGAACAAGGCCCCCATGGTCATGGGTCGCTTGCATCCACTGGTATGCTCGAAGAGTAAAATATCCCTCGAACATACGCTCACGCTTTATAAGAAGTCTGTCCTATTCTGTACATACGGTAGTCTCGTCTTCGTTTATATGTCAGGACTCCGCTTTCGTAAGATGGCGATTTTACAAGATTGTTTCTAACGGAAGGCGGTCGGTGCCCCATGGTACGTCCGGAAGATTGATCTCCATAAGAACTTAGAGTTTCCGTCGATCTGGGCGTTCGTAAAGTCTCTCACAATCAGCTATTTCGCAAAAGCCGCGAATTATTCCAATCCGTTAGTGGTATCCATCTCGAACTATTCGACAATACCGAACACTTCGCGTTATAAAAGACATCCTCGGCAGCAGCTCAAGCCTAGATCCGTTCCCCCGAAGTGGGGCCCTCAAGCACGTTGCTATCGCGATACAATGACACTGAAAATGTTCAATCATTACTTGAACAACATAACACAGATAATCTCCACATATGTGCATCCATACATACAGGTAGGCAAACATATGGTGGAAGGGTTGTATATATTTTCATTTATTTTCGAAAGGGGTTAGTGTAGATTACCCTAGTTTTCAGATACGCAATACATGTTGGAATTCGAGAGGCACATATGTCTGTACACATATTTGTCGCACCAACTCTTATATATATGAATAGCTAGCTTAGACAGATCCACAGTGTTGCAACCAAGGCAACGTCTAAACCGAGGTTCGGCCATTTTGGCACCTTTGAGCATGTTGCTAAGCGGCGAAGTGCCTTAAGCGCTCGCCTTAGTAGTCCCTTGAAGCTGGTGGAGGCCCATCCGGACAATATCGTAGTGAGTTCGAAAAAAAAAAACGTACAGACTGATGTAATAGATTTTTTTAAATAAAAAATACATAGATAAACAAAGAAAAAGTTGTTCCTTGTCTAATATTTAGAATATTAACACTTTTTGCGAAAACACTTCATCACGTCATGTACGTTACGACTTATGTCAATCAACCAACCAACCAACCAACCAACCTCGACGATTTCAATACAGAACCATTTTTCATAATAAAACATAAATGTAGTAAGAACTTAATTGGGAGCTTAATGTGATGCTATTATAATGTGACTGTATGAAATATTTTAACCATTTAAGGTTTTTAGGTTAAATGCTTCAGTCCCAGATGATATTATTTTAAAACTCTTCACTGTAATGCGTCAAATACGGCTGATTTTCTTTTATATACTAGTACATAACTTATAATAATATAACTTCATGTTGCGGAGTGTGGAATTAATTTCTGTGTTTATTTGTTCGAACGTGGCGACCGCTTAGCGAAACTCATTATAACCGAGTTATATAGAAGCAAAAGTAGCAATGTCCCATACTTTAATTATAGATTATAGGTATTATTAATATTTAAATAACTCCCATTTTCAATCTGGCAGGGATTTATTCAAACATTGCGTTCTATAGTCTGTGACAATAATATTATTTATTATCTATATCTGTAACTTATAATCTGTAGTTAATTTATGAACGCAATGTGAATGGAAATAATATTTAAACATTTTTTCAGTGAAAATGTATTGGCTATTTTTGCTTGTATGCGACTCAATTATGTTCGTAATAAATATATTTCCTCTCGCTGCTTAGTGTTACAAGCACATTCGATTCTTTGTGCATTTATAAAGATAAGATTTATAAAGTGTTTTTTTATTCTTAATAATACAACTGAGATTTTGCTTATTTTCAGTTGCCTGGAGTTATGTCCAGTGATGTGATCGCCTATGTAGTGACAAATTACTGACTACATAACAAGTTTGGGAAACAAATGATGCAGTTTCTGCAATACTCAGTTCCAGAGCATATAAATCGTTATCAAAAGAGAAATTGTTAGTATTCAAAGTTTGCTGCTGGCCAAATGTTTTAGATTTTAATTACATCCATTTCGATACTAGACTAAATAGGTTAAGTGTAAGAATTGCGTTTTAGCTATAATTAATTGATACCACGTTTTTATTTTTATTTTATTATATTATAAGGGAACTCAGTGATTGGTCAACCAATCGAAGTGTCTGGCGATAGTGTGTAAATGTCTTAAAAATAAGTTATACCTTTTTCAATTACACGGTAAACAAAAACACAAATTAATTAAATCCTTATTACACTATTATATTAAAAAGTTAAATAATATCAGCATTACTAACATTCGCTTAGTTTTATATACTGCAAATGGGAATTATAAGTGTGCTTGTAATAAATATCTGGTCGGCAGTTCATCATTCTCAGGATTTTGTGAGACACTAAAGCCGTGCGTACAATCTGGTCGAACGATATAATACTGTTTATGACAGACTATGACGTAATGTTGTATTATTCATAGTGTAATTAGTATTCAACTATAAAATACAACAATAATTGGAATATTAAAATCGTAATTTTTATTATTTATCTATGATTAAAACAAGTTTTGGTTTACATATATTATAGAAAAAAAATTAAAATACATGGTAACGATTAAATTTCTTCGTTATTTAAGTTATAAATAGGTTTAATGTTATATGTAAGTTATGCTTAACATTTTTTTTTTAATTAATTATCTCAATTTAAACTAATAAATACGCGTAGGACGAGTAAATAATTTGAATTTCGTATTTAGTTTGCAGTGTAATAAGACGTTTGTTATATAAATTTATAAATTATTTAGCAAGTACGGACACTTCGACAGGTAAACGTAAGTTATAACGATTCCTCAGTCTCCTGCCGAATTTGGGTAAAGCAAGTCAATCATTGATACGCACAATGTGGCCTCATTGAATCACGTGATATTTTTAATAACTCATTTCAGCTCAAAACAATGTAAAGGTAAACAAACTCGGAACGAATTCATTTTTATTTTACTACTTGCTAATTGAATTGATACCTTATTACGCGAAGTTAAGTATAGAAATTATGTTTTAAAAAAATCAAATATTTTGCGTACGTTGATTTCAATCTTATCTGGTTCGTCTGTTTACCAATTTTTTTTTTTTTTTTCGTTATAAACGTCTACAACATGTCTATGTTATACTGTTATATATTATTTACACCTACGAAATCCTATCAGATATAACCTGTTGATAATATATAAATCTTTTGAGAAGAGTTCTCAGAATTCCTATAATGAAATGAACAGTGAATAGTGTTTTGGGAAAGTGAATACATAATGCGAATGCTAACCCGCATGTTTTGTTACGATAAAAAAACACATGGTACAAATTAAAAATGAACACAGGTTCTATAATTGTTACGCTTAAAACACGTGTGAAATATTGATAGTAGTATATATATATATATATAATACAAGTGAGAAATCTTTTGAATACTTATAGCATAGGTACATGTTATTTAAATATGAGGTTACTATAAAATAAGGATCACACTTACAAAATGGATTTATAAAAGGTGTTGTTAAAAAACAAAGAAAACTTACAACGATATTAATGCGCTCATTGCCTTATGAATGTGTAATATTTTATAAAAACTCAATTGGTGTTATATATATTGTTTTACTTGTCGAAGTATTTTGATCTCTATTCACTTTTCGTATGGTCATGTGGTGAAAAATTGTACCAGAGAACAGGAAGCGAACAAATCGGTGTTAAATTAATTAATTGTAAATAAGACCAATCAAAAGGGAAACTTTCATAAGCAATTTCTAATAGTAATGTTTCTTACGAGTTATTATAAGAACACTTTATTAGTTTTATATACATAGTAATAAGATAAAATAAGATATCATAAGAAATAATTAGTTGAAATGGCTTTAGGTAAGAGATGTGTGCATTTTATTACTTTGTATATACATCGATTTCGGAATTATTATTTCATACACATCTCCATACAAACCATTTGTTAGATGTCACAGATATGTTATTGTCGTATATAAATGGTTTCGCAGCAAAATATGATTATCTTGTTCAGAGCTGCTACTGAATGAAGTTTTGGTGTCTATTGGAATGTGTTTAAGAAAAATGTAATAACAAACTGTAAATTGCTTCCATTATTATTTAAGTACTTATACATACATATAACTACGTACGTAAAAAATTGAGTGAATTAGAAATATTTAGTTTGATGGTCGAGATTTCGGTGGTTTTTTTTTTAGTGTTTAAAGGATTTTTAGACATACTTACGGTACTCGCGAAACGACCAATAAATGTATAGAAATCACCCGATAGGACAGAAACTGTATATTTAATTTAATATGCACTTTATCTACTGAACACAACGATAATGCCGTGCAGCATTCTGAGCTGTTATTTCTATAAACTTTTTCAGAGGTTTCCATTACTATAATATAGCTTTTAATAAGAAATGGGTTTTATAAAAAGTTAATCTATGTAATGTATAAGTAAAAAGTTAAACGCACGAAACAATATGCCGTATAAGATAATGAAGTAGTAGTATTCATATACTTTATCGATTGATTTGTTCGAAATTTGAAATGACGTGACTTTTTCAAGGAAAACATTAGGATGAACCTACAGGATAGGGCTCTTTTTAATAACCACTTGGCTAGCTAGCTATCTCCTTGAAAGTTTGTCACCAAGCAAATGGAGCTGTATTCCACGGATATACACTCAATAACTAGTCCCTCTAAACTTGGCGTCCACTTAGGCCATATCGTTACTTAGAGTGAAATTTTGTTAAACCTAAGTATGTAGAAATATATTTGGACTCCAGCCTTTGGAAATTTTACGGTACAGTAGAGTTTTGCTCTTGACAGTTATGATATATGTGTAATCCTGTTCGCGTGCAATTTTACGTGTACTTTATTCAATGGGTCTTAAAATTCTGATTTAATCAATTTGAATCTTACGGACGTATCACGTTGGTTCAATAAATTTTTTACAATCCAGTAGGCTTACGCTTGCTTTGTATAGTATTTGGTCTCGTTTCACCAACAGCATTTGTAGATGGTAGAGCTACGCTGAAGCTATTACTGGTTTCAGCATGAATGGGTCGCCGACGCGCGGGGTAGTACCACCTTCTCACAGAAAACCGAAGTGAAGTAACAGTGCTTGCACTGTTGCGTTTCGTTCGGCCAGTGAAGAGCGCCGAAGGCCCACATATTTAAAAGGCCGGCAACGCACTTGCGACTCCCCTAGTGTTGCTAGTGTCTATGGACGGCGGTGATCACTTACCATCAAATGACCCACGTGTTCAGTTTGCCCCCTATAATATAAAAAAAGCAGCATAAATTACTTTATAACAGTAGTCAATGCTGCAATTCTATGTCGTTTGCATAAGCTAGGCCACGCTGTTTTGAATTCGGTTCTAAATATTATTGTCCATCAACAAAATCTAGTCTATGAAACACATGATGTTTTTTTTTTTGGGCTTAATCAATGTAGTTGTTTTTGTCATGGAGAAGAGCATGGATGAAATTTCATATTTTTTAATTTACTTTTACTTCTTTTAGCATGTACATTTTATGTAGTTACCTAGTAGAATTGAGTTATAAATTGCCTTATTTATTAAGTTTTATTTTAATAAATACATCAATAACATGTTTTATTCTTTTTTTTTATGTAATGAAAATACATTATATATTTGCAGAATTCATTGGTTTATTTATTTCTGAGGCTGCGTAATAATTTATTTAAGGCACAGGCTACCAGCTTGATTTGTATTTTATTAAAAAAATATATATGTCGGCATGCGAATGTATATCGA
Organism: Antheraea assamensis; assembly: GCA_035772565.1. Classification (NCBI taxonomy): domain Eukaryota; kingdom Metazoa; phylum Arthropoda; class Insecta; order Lepidoptera; family Saturniidae; genus Antheraea; species Antheraea assamensis. The sequence continues at coordinate 3,600,490 of JAQQSE010000065.1, forward strand.
TTTGTCTATAACTTTTTAATTCATTTTATATTCTTTATCGTATACTATTTTGCTACACCATAAAAACTATTTTTTTTTTCTAAATATATTTAACAGTTTCAGGTAAGCTAAATACTATTGAATTACGTTCATTTGAATAAAATATTATAAAAAAAAAATAAGCACGGTTATTTACCCCTTAATAAAGTTATATAAAACAAATTATGTTGACATTTTGACATGTTTTATATAGGTACACAGATAATGACGTAATTTGAGGCCGAATCTGTCGGATATAGCATGCCGAATGCAAATTGACCTATAGTTGTGACATTATTAAATACAGCACGTAACCTTGTAGTTGTTTATTTAATCACCGTACAGTGAGAATATTTTGTAAAATATATATACAGAGTGAAATTAAATTACCTATAATTATGGCATTGTATTACCTACAGTTATAGAAGCAAGGTTTGCTTTTCTTTGATTTAATAAATATAAATCTGTGGGTTGCGATAAACGGGTCAAAGGACAACTCTGTAACAATGACTTTTTTACTACAATTTTTTTTTTAAGTATGATATATAATTGTGCAAACAGTGCATTAGTGTAACGTACCCTTCAAACATTTAAAAAAAGGCAGTGTTAGTGTGCTATTTCATACTGTTAAAAATAAAAAAACGCTAGCTATTTGCTTAAGTCTTAAGTAGGGAGAGTTTACATATTATATATATACATTTATTAAATTATAGAAAATATTTTTGTCATGCCATTTTAATATGTAAATCAATTAAAGCCGAATCGTTGTTCTAATGATTTTTTACGTTAAACCGTTTAATATTTTACTAGACTGCATAAATTAAATATAACTGATTCCTACATTTTCATTAATATCACGTTTCTATATTCGTAACATCCCGTAAAATTTTAAACCGCCTGCCTTTATCTATGTAATTTCATATTTGCAAATAATTTTATTAATCGAGTTCTCTTATCATACATACATAATTGATTATGTATAGGAAATATTTTTTACTTGAAAATTCAATTTAGAATATTTAAAAAAAATGTGAAGCTTAATAATATTCAAATCCTTATATAAAGTGATTTTATAATAATTTATAAGGTTCATTAAAATTTGTACTTATGTAATTAAATGTTTCGTTGTTTCTTTCTTTATTGTTTATTCAATTATACTGACACTTCTTTTTTTTTGTCTTTAATTACTTACGAGTCTTTACTACATCTGCAGTGTATGTAGATAAGTTTGATTGTAGCTTATATTCCTCTTTTCGTTAATTTGCATTTGTTGCTATCGCATTGTTTTTGTTAAATATGCTATTTCGAAATATCATTGTAACAGCTGATTTAAACTGCCTCATATAAAAGTAAAATGTTACACCAGAATAGACATAATCACGGTCATACCCATCATATGGAATAAATTACAGAGTATTTGTTCACTTGCGTTCAAATTCGCTTAGCGTGGGCTATTTATGTTTATTTGCTTAGCGAGACCGAATGTTAAAGTTAAAGCACGAAAGCCATATATCTGAAGTAGCACCAAGACAATTGGTAATTGATTAATAGCGACGGCAATATTTTCTCTGATATCAAAATACCTATTGCTTTTTAGGATTCAATAGTGACTACTAACGAGAATAAACATGATTTACTGTTTAATCGAAGCGTGTCCGGACACCGTGTCGATTGTCGTTAGTTGGATTCCTTGTGAATGAGCCCGAGTTTTCGGTGAATAAAAATATCGTAATGGAACCATAGCATGGTGGTAGGGATTTTTCTAAGCCTGCCTGGTTGACTATCACCTTTATCGCCAAACACTATTTTTCTAAGCCTGCCTGGTTGACTATCAGACTATCACCTTTATGCTGAAAGTTTATCGCCAAACACTAATAGTAGATGTGTTAAAGCAGCTTATCCTCTCACCCGGCTTAGTGCGTGTTATCATATCGTCAGTTAACATGAGGTGAGATTGTGATCTAAAATCAAAAAATATTAAAAAAGAACGTTTCATAATTGGCCAAAAGTCTGCTAGATTATCGACTAGGTATGATGCAAGCTTAATATGTGCTTTCTTCTGTATACATTTACTCGTAGGAAAACCTTGATATTATCGAGGTAGCATTGTCGTTGCTTTCCTAAGGTTTTGTTGTGGCTGGTACAGTTTGAAGCCGATTTTTACACATTTTCGTAATCGCTTCGTTTTTGCGAAATATTTTATCTAGATTTCTCTTTTAGATCGTGTATATTATTAGGTACAAATAATATTTAATTTCATATCTTGAATATTACTGTGTGACGTGTGAACTCACATGCTTACTGTTACAAGCGGTCTTTTAATTTAATGCAATAACGCGTGATAAAAAATTTAATACTTCGTGAGTGAGTTTCTTTTTTACTTTACGATAGAGTACTCTGTAATAGGATAAAAGCAGGGTGGATGAATTGGCGAAAGGTGTCTGGGGTGGTTTGTGACCCACGCATACCGTTGAAACTCAAGGAGAAGGTGTATAAAACTATAAAAAGACCAGCCGTGTTATATGGATCCGAGTGCTGGGCTACGAAAGAGACGGATGAGAAAAGATTACATGTGGCAGAAATGCGAATGTTAAGGTGGATGTGTGGTGTAGCATGAATGGATAAGATTAAGAATGAGTATATCAGAGGGAGTTTGAAAATAGCACCAGTGACAGAGAAGTTGAAGAGTAATAGGTTAGCATGGTACGGGCATATTATGAGAAGAAATGAAAGTCATGTAACAAGAAAAGTTTTGAGTTTAAAAGTGGACGGATATAGGAGTAGAGGAAGACTGAAAAAGGTGTGGATGGATTGTTTGAAAAATGATATCTGTATTAAAAGTGTGATTATTGAGATGACATCTGACAGGGGAAAATGGAAAAGGAATACATGTTGTGCCGACCCTACTTAGGTGGTATAAGGGTAAGATGATGATGATAGAGTACTCTGTAGAGAAAATATATGAATTGACCTTACTTATTTTATAATTAAGTCATATATAAACTGTAAGCGCCTTCGGCTCTTCATATCCTTCTTTGTTTTTAATTACGTTACGATTTTTGAAAATATTACTGATAGATTTTATAAGCTCTCGATTACTGTATGATACTATATTCCCTATGAAATGTCATTAAAATCGGTTGAAAAAAATGAGAAAATTGTATACATTTTATTTTCAACACATATGTGTATATAAATATATTGTATTATTGATATTTTATAGTCTATCAATTGTAAAATTACATATATTTACTATGTCAAACAATTAAAATCAGTTCAAGCCTTTATTAATTTAAATCCAAATATACAAACAGATAATTAACTGAAACGTTAAATTTGTGATTAGTGGCCTTATAAAATATGGAGAAAAAATAGATGTATAGTCAGAACTAGAGACTTGTTAATGTTGTTCGTTGCCAATAACTGTAAATGTAAGTATCTCCTCAACAGTGAATTAGAACCGAATCGCAATAACGTTTTGTTTTTATGCACTTTTTTTTTCTCGAACTGTCCTACACTGTTGGCTTCGTCAGGCCTCTACAGTTCCACCGGACTATCAGATGTTGCTCACTAGGTACTTTAGATATATATTGTGAAATCTTGCTAAAAGTGTCTCGTAAAATTTGTAAACATTATTCATGTAACGTTTACGGTAAAACGTGGAGTATTAGAGTTGATGTCAAAAATAAAAACGAAATTCAGCACTCTACTATATCTGAACCTAAGTGCACCATCTCACGACTTTTGTATGTATCACATTTTATAATCAAATTACGTCACCATTTGACTTCTATTTTAACTTAATGGATGTTGGAAAAGCGAGCTGAATAGCTCTCTCAGATGTTTATAAATGAGATGTCAGCTTTGAAAACTAATGTACAGGTAGTGCTCGTACTTATAGCATCACAGATTCTCCAAAAAAAAAACACGATGGAAAGTCTTTTTTATTATACATTTTTCATATAAACCTAGAGATTAGGTTTAACCAGGACTTTTAAACTACATTTATTACATAAATAATATACATTATTACTAAAAACAAGGTATTCAAATACCTATTATTTTTAATACTTTAGCATTTGACGACAATCTTACTTGACGAAGACTTGTAACACGTTGAACCTAAAAATGATCTGGCTCCCAAATGCAGCTGTTAGAACACATCTGTAGGTGCTGGGAGACATAATTAACCAGGCTGGTATTAGAAAAAGCCCAACCATCATAAAACTGGTTTCATCACGAAGTTGGTTGATTCATTCATTCACCAAAACACCGGGTGATTGTGGAATACAGATATAGATGCATGTTCGAATACATTACATTGACTTACTATTTTTGATACCATCATTTTGTCATAAAAAAAAATGGAAAAAATAAGAAACATAATTAATTTTATTTTGAGAGCTCGAAGAACGTGTAAAAGTTCAGTCGTCAGTTTGGGGTAAACCTAAAGTGACGTTTCTTTGAAAATATGGTGTCCGATGGTATAGCCTAAGGCGAGGACTGTCTGTACATCTCTTTTCAAAGCTTTAATCTTGATGATAAAGATGGTCCATTTATTTACACACCTTAACGTATTTATAGTCATTTATGTTACTGCTCTAATTTGTAATAATGTAAATTCGTTTTGGTTTGATGGTAGGATAATAACTCTAATAAAGTTAATGTACAAATTAGTTCATAGATAGATTTTAAGCGTTTCGTATGAAATATAGAGCGCTAGTTCAGTAGAATCGATATGTATTAAAATTTCTACTTGTTAAAAATACATCGATTGTAGCAACTTTTATACCGCCTCTTTATCAATCACACCATATTAATTATATAAATGCAGTTTACATTCGTTATAAATATAATAGTGTTATAAAATATGACAGCAATAATAAGCTTTACGCAGAATGTTTGTTATTCTCTTAGAAGTAAGAAATAATAATCATGCAGTTTGCTAGATCAATAGTTATTTCGAACTGATATAGCCGTAGAAATTAGCGTTTTCTACCATTTTGAAAATATAACAGGTTAGTCTTCCGACTTTAGGTGTTTTTGATACAAGGAATACTGTAATTGAAAATGCAAAGTTATTGAAACTACATATTTTGTTATACTTTAAATGAATAAACATAGTTTTTAGTAAGGAAATTCTTGTTATTTCTAAAAAAAAAAAAATTCCCATTTTAATTTCCCATTACCTGTTTTTAAATGTTATAATTATTATATTGACTGTACTCAAATACCAAAAAAAAACAGGTAGAAAGCTGAGCGCTGAAAAGGATTAATTGTATAAAAAAAGTGTGTGTGTACTTATGTACACGCTTTAAAAGTTATATTTCTTTGGCGTAACACAATAAAAATCTTTTCGAAAATGTTATCTTTCGCCTTATTCTACGTTTGTAGAAAAAAAACGATACTAACAATAGAAAAAAGGTATTTATTACATACATACTTTTTTTGAATAAAATGTTGACTATAGCTAACTTCAGGGTGTCGGTGTTTCGTGACGGTGTGCGCGCGCATCGGAAAAATTTACTCTTATCATTTCTCCCTAACGCGCCAAAAGAAGTATAACTTCAAAAAAATTATAACCAATAAAATAACTGTTTTCTTAAAATATGTATATTTACACAATAACAGCTTTTTGTATGTTGTTTTTTACGACAGGAAACAAATTTAACAACAACATTGGAACCGAGAGATACGGTGAAACGTCGAAAGCGATTTATTTATCTTTAACTTAACAATATCTTTTTCGCATCTCTCAGTTAATGATTGTAATTGAAACGGGGGCAATTTTTAACAGTAATACAAAATAACAGCGACTTATCATCATTTATTAAATCTATCGTGGAGATTTTCATGAAAATAGTGAGTGATAATAATTAAAGCGAACGTTACGTTTAAAAGCTGCTGTGCGAGAACCGAATTATTACTTGAGAATAGATTATACTGTTTGTAATAAGCGCTTCGTCGGCTGCTTAAAGCAAATTTTGCGACGCATTTTTCTTAGCCACTGTTAGCAATAGCGACGCGTTTTAGCGATTTTTTTTCTTTAATGAATATATGTAAATAAATTAATAACGTGGATAATTAAACTAAATGAATAATGAATAGTTCTAAGACTAAGAAAAATATATATTTTTTTATTCATCACAGTTTGCTAATATAATTTTCAAACATTAACTCTCTTAGTGATCTGTAAAAAAATAGAGTTTTCTTTTTGTCGTTTCCTCTTCAATCCTTCCTCTCTTAAAGTACCAGATCGTGGACCGTATAATACCGTATTAACCTGAAGTTCGTAACATTTTTAAGCATTATATATTTTTTCTAATCGCTTTTCATATCAGATAACCGCGAGACGAGAGGAAATCGCACGATTCTAAGTTGGTTCGCGTAATCACACACTATAGCGTCTTTCAATGGTAATATCTGCCTTACGAAAATGCAGCCGTCACTCTGTCCTGGAAAGAAAAAAATATTACATAATCAAGGAACACAAGAAAAAAAAAACTCAATATAAATTCATATTTATTTTCCTAGTGATTTCGAAACTAATTCCGTAAAAAGACTTCCTACTTCTTTTTTCTTTAGTTACTATGAAGATATCATCCAAGATGACAAAAAGAAAAGCTCGTAAAGTTTGAGCGCTTAATACTAATATTAAGAGGTCACTCATCATGATTTTTTAAATATATAGGTTAGCGGTTGACCACAATCTCAGCTGATGTTAAACTGATGATGTGGTCTAAGATGGTCGTGACGCTAAACCTAAAGGGAGACTGGCCCTCAAGCGCAGCTGCCGGAACACACCATCAGGTGCTTGGCGACAGATTTTCAACTTGAGGGTGGTAGCCAGTCAGGCGGACATTAGAAAAAGCTCTACCACCATGGTTTCATCACGATGTTTTCCGTCACCGAAACCTCCGACTCAGTTGCTGAGATTCGACGAACGTACGTCCTTCGACGCTGTGTCCGAACACACTAACAACTGAACCATCATCGCTTCACATCGATTTTAAGCGAACGTATTCATCGTCCAGTGAAATTGAAAACATATACTCGTAGGGAATTAAACAATCTATAAAAAGGATCTGATATGATTTCTTGCTTACTCGACTCGTTTAAAAGTTATTCGAGATAGGAAATTCGACCACAAATGGTAACGATGACTTTTATAATTGTTCATACTTTATCACATAATAATGGATCCAAATTATAAAATATTATCTGTTTCGTGATGTTTATTGAGTGTACTTCAGTAAAACAATAACATGTGTATATTGTCATGGTAACTTAAAAAAATAATTAAAGTTATTTTTTTTTGGTCAACCCTATTTGGCCTTTTCTTACAACATATATCATAATTAAAAATCTAATACTTTAGTATTACAACCGAATAGAAATAACATCCAAAACATCAAAAACGTCTTCGCATACATTTATTCCATTGACAGCGTAACACAATAAATTCGTTACATCTTTCGAATAGAGAAATTGTATATTGTCGAGGTGACATCTATATATAAAAGTTGTAAAATAATACAATCACGAAGAGTGTTGTTTGGTATTTAAACTAGAAAACAATTAAAATCAATTTAGATGTAGTGCGTTAAGCGACATATTAAGTTCGAATATTAACAAAACATTACCAAATAGGACTCGTCGTATAATATCACCGCTACTAAGGTCGTATGCAGTCAGTCCGCTTCGATCGCCCATCACTAATAACGTATGTGTCAATGGTAACATACGACTCATATAATTTAAACCCTGTAAATAACATTATTTATAGTAACTTTTGTTAAATACTTCATAGCTTGTGTGTAGCTGTAGGAATCTATATTAATAAATTTATAGAATATTATACTACATATCTACATCTATATCTATACCAGATACTAAGATAACATCTGACCGGGGAGAGTGGAAAAGGAATAGATGTTGTGCCGACCCTACTTAGGTGGGGTAATGATAAAAAGATCATGACTATGCTATATATATAATATAAGCTTTTATAAAATGAAGCTATCAAGATATTTTTAGATAAGAACCAAGAGTCTAGAAAGTAAGGCTAAATCTATGTGATAACGGAATTTTGCTCCGGCACACTCGCCTAGGCCCCCCTCCCTCGGCAGCGCCTCAAGCCTAGGTTTAATACCCCGGAGTGGAGTCCTCGATTACGCTGCTAGCGCGATACAGTGACGCTGAATAATTTCACTCACTAGGTTATCAGACATAACACAGATAACCCCCACATACGTTGCGTTCAACCGTGGAAAAGTAGGGCAACCGGTGTAATGCGCATAGTTTTTTCCTCTGTCTATATAAAATAAATTGTTGAGATAATAAATGACGGAGACAAAATCACGGATATCAGTCACGAATCAAGTGAACAAAAATAAATAGACTGCTGATCGAATTAGCATATGTATTTTTGGCGTAACATAGGAGAAATAGTAAAAATGACTTGATTTAAATGAATACATAATTTCATGAAGGCTACATAATTCGAAACTATTGTTGTATTTTACTTCACACATTCATTTTCAAAAATAAATACTGTATCATTACACTATAATGCATGGAATATATAAAGTCATTTCTTGAACAACATTTCCATCACAATGTCATTATTAACGTCATTGTTTATTCATTACATCTCGTAATCTCTTAAATAATGTAAAAACTTATGAATTGAAAAATAACATTCAACTTCGACGTGTTCGCGAATGAGTCAACGCACTTGGGAAAATGCGATTACATAGGATCATCAGCATGAGTTGTTATTGTAATATAAATATCGATTGGTCAATAATATGAAATCACTGCTGATAAAACATTTCTTACAATATGTATTGAGTTTAGCATGTGGCCTTGGAAACGATCCCAGATGCAAAGACGCTCGTCCGCGCCCGCTGATACAACATACGATGCTGTGTACGCTAACGATGTCACCGCACCGTCGTGTGCCTGCATGCTGTACACACATGCCCCTGTGTAATTATAAAAATGTGCTTTTTCTTTTAAATACGTATATCAAATAATATTATCCAATAAACAAAAACAATAATTATACATAAAAAAAACATATCCATAAACAATTCTATCGTGTTATTTAAATTAAATATAGCATTTTTGAAGCGATGCTTACGTCATGATCAAAATTGTAGTGTGCTCGACTTTTGGTGTAAGACTGAATTTGCAGTGAATACACCATTACGATAAAACAATAGCATTATGTTCGTGAATCTCTACTATCGTCAAGTTGCTTAAAAATGTAAATTGCAAAACTGTCAACAAAACACCTATCAATACCGATCTAGAGAGTCTAGTGACTTCTTACTCCATTCTTTCAAATTACGTTACACTTTCATGGAGGTCTAAAGTATAATACATGTATAAATAAGTACAAATAATATCGTGTCCTACTTTTGCTTGTATTTTTAAGGTGATAATAACAAACAATAAACGTATACTTTTTATACACTAAATAATATAGCTTTTGTCAAAAATAATATAAAAGCTTTACTATTGTGAATGTTTAAACTATGGCGGATCAACAACCAGTTGCCATGGAAACCATCGAAACGTACACGTCCCACATGCACACTGCCAGTGCCCCACGTTCTTTTCGCTACCACCATAACAAATTATGTCTTTATTAGATTAAATCTCTTTGATACGTTATGACATGAAGATTTTTTAATATATTTATCAAAACGGAGACAGCGTTAAATATAGTTTATCTGTTACGCTTCCAAAAACACCTAAAGAAATTTCACTTCAAAAGCACAATTTTCCTCAGTCAGTTAAATTAACTACCTTATAAAATTCTATGCAAATCAATTTAATGTTAAAAATGATGACTTACCTGTGTGCAGATCCCACACACAAAGCAGACCATCTTGTGATCCACTTCCGGCTATTGTTGGTGTTGAGTGATCGATGAAACAACTCGTAATAGGCCCACAGTGACCGTGCAATGTGAACAGGGGAGTTAAATCTGAACTTGAGAACACCTAAAAAAGACACACAATACCTAATAACACAAGGGGTCAGTCTTTAGAAACACTAGCTAAAATATACCCAAAATTACATATTGAGTAATAGTTTTGTAATATATAACTAGATGGCGTTACTTTAATATATTACTTTAATCTGAAGTTGTCACTATATGATTCTGCTGTGTTTATGTTGAAACAAACTAAATTTATTCTCTATGCAAAAATATCTGTTTTGTATGAAGTGTTTATAATCCACATTTAATTTATCGTAATGTAATTATTACGAGTGTATACTGCATATCTAATCTAAAATGCATATATCCTCATTTATAATAATATAAATAAGCATATTTACATTTTAGATTAAATATAGACGTTCTATATTTAGACTTAAAACTAATTAAACATAACAATTAAATCATATTTCCAATAGTTTGATAATATGTGAAATACTTATATGTCGTATAAGAAAGGTACGGAAAAGTGATAAGATACTATACATTATCTTTTAAAATTTATTATCAGTTATAAAATCAAAGCAGACTGTATTACTAATCTATTGTAGAAATATTCTTTATGCAAGTAATTATAAAAAGTGTAAGATAGAAAATAGAGCTGCGGCGAAGATTGCAATCTCCGTTAAAGCATTGATGTTCTCCCATTAAAATTGTCTTTGTCTTTGGTTTGTATTGTATTTAGCATCAAGCTTCATTCACCCACTTTGCTATGCTATTCAAATATATGTAATAATATAAAATCTTACCTTGAGCACGTGGTCTTGCCCGCCGGTGACTATACGCCCCCCTTCTGAGTGCATTTCAGTGATAGCCTGCTGATGCGGCCGAGTTTGCGCTATTCGTGCACATACCACCTCTGCGAAATATTAATCTTATTTGAAAACAATTATTTAGTGTTATTTTTTTAATATATATAAATTACTTGTTACGTTGTTTGTCCGCAATGGACTCCTAAACTACCAAACCGATTTGAATAAAATTTTGCACACTGTGTGCGGTTTCATCCAACTTGAAAGATAGGATAGTTTATATCTCAAATTATAATAGCCATATTATTTTACTGCGAATTATTTATTTATCAACAAAGACCCATAATTATCTCGGTTTGTTCGATAAGATTCTAATAGATGGCGGTATAAGGTAATTCGTAGCCACAGCCACGCGAGGCCGGGTCTGCTAGTATATTATAAAGTACTACCTTCCCGCTCCGGCTTCGTACCGGTGAACTCACGCAGAAAATGGGACCGCGTCATTCCTTGACAGTATGACCATGTAATTAAATAAAATGGTAACTTGACGTCATTTTGTCAATTATCTGAAGATTTTTGACGACACATCTAGTGTTTTCTATCTCAGTCACTTTTTTATATGTAGATTTTTAATTCAATTTTTTTTATAAATTTCTGTACTCAAAAACAAACAAAAACATTTTCTTTCATACGAACCGAGTCCTGATAATTATAAACAAAGACAAAATAGCTAAATAGGTACCAGCTAGGTGTACTAAAAAATAATTTCTTATGGAAAGATAATCTCTTTTGCAAAGAAATGTGAGGTTTTATGAGTTGATTATATGTAAATAACATAAAAAGGTAAGTAAGTAACAAACTATATGAATTAACATCATTTTAGAAATTTAGGTTGGTTTTATTTTATATTTTAGGTAGAGAAAAAAAAGTGAAAACATTTATGTTTACTTCTCATCTCCCACGCATGCGTACCACACCGCTGGCCCTTCTTCACACATCGCTGAACACGTAGTGCTTATAGATAATCGTAGTTTTTTTTATTTTAAATGAAGCTATCGTGACAATAATTTAGACCAAGCTGAATCATAATTTGTGATTATTTACCTTCCCCATCAGAGTTATCTGCTTTATATGAGAAACTCATCCTTGGTCGCATGTCCTCTTCTGGTTGATAACCTAACCGTAGAGATCCCGCTGAGCCCGTACGTTTGTGTGCTGGATAAAAAGTTAAAATATACTTTTAATCAAACCGAACAATAACGTATTGTAGTAGGTGACATGTTTAATAATTTAATTTTTTTATCATATACTTGTTAGCTATAAACAGACTTTATTTGAGAGGATCACTTGTCTATGGAATTTGAGATAGACAACTATACATGCTTATTAAACAAGTATTACTGATGTGAAAAAGTTACCTGAAGTTTAAGTTAAAAGACGATTTAGTTAAAAAAATATTATTATCCTTACAATGACAAATCATAGACGTACTGATATCAGTTTTAAATAAAAAGGTACAATTTGCTTTTTCCTTTTAAAAATAGGTTAATATATGCGATTTTTCGTTTAAATAGTGAATAATAATTATTTTCATTAGAATGCATAAATTACTGATATTTGATATATCTCAATAGGCTAAAGGGCTTAAAAAAACGATTTCTATTTTCTTTTTATATTTCCGTGTATAATTTTATCATGAACCACATAACCGATTTTTATTATTATTTTTATAACCATGGAACGGTTTTAATATGTATACATTAAGATAAATTTTGTAGGTGGTAGAGCTACGCTGAAGCTATTACTGGTTTCAGCATGAATGTGTCGGCTCGCCCGACGCGCGGGGTACTACCACCCGACACACAGAAACCCGACGTGAAGTAACAGTGCGCCCGCACTGTTGCGTTTCGTTCGGTCAGTGAGAGCGCCGGAGGCCCACATATATTAAAAGGCCGGCAACGCACTTGCAGCTCCTCTGGTGTTGCTAGTGTCTATGGACGGCGGTGATCACTTACCATCAGGTGACCCACCTGTTCGTTTGCCCCCCCTATAATATATATAAAAAAAATGTCTTTAAATAGTTATTAAAGCCATTTCTTTTTTGTCTAAAATGGACAAAAACATACATACTTCGCCTATGAGCCGTGCAGAATCGCCAATCTAAATGAGCACCAGACGCGGCGTTGTACGCGTCGAGTCTCAACAATGTCAAGTGCCCAGAGAGCGTAGCCGCACACACTCGTCTAGCGCCAGCTAGAGCGCGCACGTGCGTCACGCCGGACGCAGTACGCACGCACGCACCACCACACACACTACATAAAATATTACAGTTACCGAATTTATACACATACATAATAATATGTTCATTATATAATAAGCTAGCATGCCCGGCGGACGTTCTACTGCCCTGATAATAAAAAATATATACTTATGTGTGTCAAATGCTTAAAGTAACTTATGTATTTTATTTGATATGGATTAAGAATGTATCCGTCTAAATAGCCTTCCAATTACCTCTTTATATGTGACAATTGTTTTGTTATATCTCAAAGGGATTAGGGAGCGTTTTCGACAGTAAGTTCTCAGATCGCTTGACTTTTTCCGATTCCTTTAATAATTATCATTATATTTCAACCAATTTACAAAAAACCTTAACAAATTATATACCTAGACCTTCCCCGTGGATTACTCTATCTATTTGTGATATCTATTACAATCCGTTCAGTAGTTTTTGGGTTTATCGCGAACATGTAGACAGTCGCGGCGAACCACTTAGTTTTATATATAGTGATATAAACGACTTCCACAATAATTTACACAAAAAATAATTTCATCAGGATCTTGAATATAGTACGTACATGCCTAGTTTTGGAGTCTAGTCTAAAATCCACAAATATTATTACATTTCGTATGTCTCATATGTCATGTATCTTCGAAATCGAAGGTCCTATGCTAATTGAATGGAATTGGGACGCGTTTGAAAATGTTCCCCTTGCTAATAACAAAAAAAAAAACAAATCGGGTTATAAATGACGAACTATTCTGAGGTAACAAACATAAAAAGAAACCACCGAATTGAAAAGGTCCTCCTGTTTGAAGTAAATTGAAAAGTGAAGAGTTTGTTTTTTGCCTGGAGAAATCTCCAAAACGAATCAATTGAGTTTTTATCGGCAGACAGGAGACGTCCAAAAGTGTTGTCTACATTAGAAATATCATTACGCTTTTCTATAAGAGGTTAGACGATAATTCTAATTTGTTTATAGACATAATTTAAAAGCGGTTAAAGGATGTAAGTAGTAATAACAAAATTACAACTATAACTAAAACACCATAATCCATGTGAAACAAAAAAAATCTTTCATAAGAACCGAGTCGCGGGCATAAGCTAGAGTTTTCGAGACTCGTAACTCAAGCAACCTCATATCTATGTCGCTATTTAGTTTCAAATTCGCCAGTAGAGATGATCATTATTTAACAAGTTGTAATTTAATAAATCCATCATTATTCTGCTGGTAATTAATCGTTATTGATTATTATTATTAACAACGACAATGGTTTTTCGGTGTTATCGCAATGTACGAATAAGTAAGTATTATATAACAATAAATCCAGTCCAACAACAACACTCAAGAGCCATGTAACGAACAACGAATATTGATTTAATTATAGTGTCATTGTTACAAATTACAATGCGATACAAAGCTACAAATTACCCAACAGCAGAATAATTGATAACACTTTATAACGATAATTATAGTAAAAGTTATTGACCTATATCTTTCTTAGTAAGCGTTGTGACTTGGAAATGTAAACATGTTGGTAATATAACCTATACATAGTGAATTTGACTAACTCATAACTAGGTACTGGATACGACTACATGAGATCACATGCTAACTTAATAATAATTGTTAACTTGTATCTGAACTTGTAGTGTGTTTAAAAATGTATCGTACATACAATTTTAGTATGCTGTACGTAATTATTTTCTTCCTAAACGCCTAGAACGAATATTTTTTTCTTTAAACCCGGTAGGAAGGTGACGCAACTGTCGAGTACTAGAGTCCTTTATTTTTTAATTATCTGACCAGACCTATCGTTTCATTTTTTTGTACTTCTCACTAAGCAATATATATTAGAAAAATTGCAGCCGCAATTTAGTTTTACATCCATGACTTATTAAGGTACATAGTAGGACAAAACTTGCTTACTGGATCCACAAGTGGCATATAAAATTAAAATGGTAAATTATGATACGTATAAATAAACATTAAGTCGTGGTGGTAGACAGTGGTAGGACCGGTGCAATATCAATCCGATATCCGCAAGTTCGCACCACGGCATTTACCAAATAATTTTACAGAATTCGCGCACATTCACCTAATTTAAATTGGCAACACTATCGGCTGATGGTGAAGGAAAATATCGTGAGGGAATGCGAACTTGAGAAATGTTCTTGTAGTACCACCGCATGTGGGAAAAATATAGAACTGTGGATTTGTCAGAATTTGAAATCGCCAATACGTCGTGAGCTGGCGTGATGATTACCCCTATACCTTCCTTCGGGAAGCAGCTTATGGGCCTGCAATGAGTCTTTTACGGGGTGATGGTGGTGGTGATGATGATGATGATGATATATAAACATTATTATTGCAAATAAGAAACATGGATTGGTGTTATTGGTAAAACGAATTAACAAAAGCATTGTAATTCTAAAGGAATATTTTCAAATATATGCTTCGGTTATGATATCGTTGATGTACGAGTATATTTGAATTTATAATTTCGGGAGCAGTAGATATTTCTGGATGAAAAATACCAAAGTCCTTTTATGTACCACTAAGAAAGAATACGCAACAATCTCATGATCTGTGCAGTAGTTAAGGCGTGAAACGTAACAAGCAACCCTGACATTTCAATTAACAATAGTAGTAAGGATTATATGAAAATGTATACTAACCATAAGTTTACCGGAACTAGCCTCCCAAAATTCTAGTCTACTGTCAGCACATCCGATAATGATAAGGATCATTACAAAAGTCCATGCACCACACAGGCGATTCCTTTATCGCCTGTCCCTTCCAATCCGAATTATCAAAGGCACTGTTATCATAATCTTCTGTCCTCACTTGTACATTACTCCTCGTTTTACACTTACTCCTATCGCGTAAATTATTTACAGTTTGTACGTTAGAATTAAATACAAATATTTTTCCATCACTAACACCCTCATCATTGTCCTCAGCACTAAACGAGTTGTTCGGGTCGTGTCTGTTTATATTTAAATAATTATTTCCCATGTTCTCTTTCGCTTCAGAATCGTACAACTCGTCGTACTGATTGCCGCAGTAAAGTTGTCTGTGAAACAAATCATTATTTGAGCTCCAAAAGATTTTTTAACATAATATGTTCTAGCTGTCTGTATCAAATATATATTGTTAAGATAATAAACAATGGAGACAAAGTCGCTGGTATCAGTTAGTATTGAATAAAGATATACCGTTAGTTTAAATTTCTTTTCTTTTTCCTCTTTACTAAAATATTAGTAACCCGCACCGGTTTCACATAGGTGTAATGTAATAACGTGGTGTCATTAGTGTCTAAACGATTTAGGTCCATATTTTCATGTTTTGATTGCATTATATGGTTAATGTTACATAACACGGATGAGCACTAAGGAAGCATTAAAAATCATCTCCTAATGATCGGTTTCTATATTCACAGAACGATTCGTTTTGTTACGGAGCGTCGTATTTCGTAACAGGCGTATACAAATAAGCGTTCATGTAAAAACTCACCGTAGGATAAGTTACCCAATGCTTGCTACGTACGGATGGGAGGGACACGAACAATGGAAAGTATGGCTAATGTATGGGGATGACGACTTACTAGGGTTTCTATAAACATTTCAACAGAACTAAGCGTTATCAAGGCTACAAGACGTTTAGTAAATGCACCTAGTTATTGTATTTCATAAGAATTAATACGATTATCGAATTTCGACTATAATGAACGGTTTTATTATTTGTATTGATCTTTGCTTTTTTTTTTTTCGAAATGTTCATAAATGTATTAGGTATTGTAGACGTAAGGAGCGTGAAGTATGATAAATAGATACATAAAGACTCGAATCAACTGATGGTGAGGGGAACAAAACGGTTTCTCATAAAAAAATTATAACATCATTGAATAGAAAACACTACAAGGTTACAAGAGGTTGACAAATAAACAAGAAAATTGTTCTGAACTGTTGTCTTTGACTATTTATATATAAATGTAATAGGATTACATACCTGTAATTCTTAGCGAAATCATATTTAGTCGTTTCTGCAGCTGATAGATGAGTCGGTGAATCACGTACCGTACTTCGAAACCGCAAGCCGCTCAGGTAACCACTTAAACCTTTGCGCAGCCGAGGCATCGACTTGAAGCAATTAGAAGTCATCTCTTAATACTATATACTAGCTGGTATCCGCGATATCGTTCGCGTCGTTTATTATCTTAATAAAATATTTTATGTACAGAGGGGAAAATATAAGCACCACACCGCTTGCCCCACTTATCCACGTCGAGAAAACACATCACTTATACACATATACTTTAATAAATTTATATTACATGAAACTATGGTGATAACTAATTTTTAGATAAAGACCAAGAAATTATCTAAAAATATATATCACATTACCTTCAATAAACATACAGTCATTAACATTTTTAGAAACTATATTTTTATAACTACTATGCATTCAGCAATGTGCAGCAGCAACAACACAGACGAAGCCGTAGGTATTAGCTAGTATGCAATAAAAAAAACACGAGTAAAAAAATATCGCCAATTACGATGAATCCCATTTATATGGGGTACATACACAAATCCAAAATGATGTAATTCACTTCACTTCAATTTCATCTGATAAGCTTATTAAATTATTCGTTTACTGACGTGCCTTATTAATAATAACTATAGAGAAATGAAAAGATTCTTGTCGTATATTATGTACTTAAAAACAAAAATTAGCTGTCTGTAAAGTCGGTTTACGGATGATAATTTTACGTGATAACGTCATAAGAAAACATTGATGAAAAATTGCATACTTTTTGACACAATTGTTGTTGTAATAAACAATGGAAACCACATTCACTTTTCACTTCACTTTATAAATAGTTGACAAAACAGTTTACGTCTAGGTTATGTGCTGCCGCTGTCTCTCTTTTACTCGGACGCATCGGCCGATGGAGTGGAAGAGAGATAGATGGGTCACAAGCCGAACGCTTAGGCCGATCGCGCCTCTCTATCGCTTGTTCCACGCTCTCGCTAGCAAGCTCGGTTCAGGTGGAACGTGACAATGAGTCATGTTCTTTCGTGCGTGCAGGCGGCATTCATCGATTTATAACACGTTATCACGTCAACAACTGGACTATGAATTTAATTAATAAAAATAATTCTGAAACTCACCTCCGTACTTTTTGAAGTTATGTTAATACTGTTTAAATCTGAAACAACAAATCAAAGAATTCAATTCGTTCTTACATTTATTAATTAAATAATTCCTAGTTTTCTTGCACCTGTTATTTCATTTGCATAGATGTTGATATGGAATTTAAAAATAAAACCTCTTGTTTTACAATATATAAAATAATTTGTAAATTAAAAAGTCTATACAATAATGTTGTACGTACAATAACATAAATTGTAATAAGATTTTACAAAATTATTCATAAAACAAACCTTCGATCACTAGCGCGTCCTGTTTATAATTACTTTTCTTCGCCTTTACTTTATCATACAATTCTTTTTGGAGTTTAAAGAAACTGTAATAGAAAACAATAAACAAAGTACATATGAGTGTAATGTATTTTCGTTACATATTCAGTTATACATATATTTATGAAGTCGTTCAATATTTAAAAATTTTCAAAAGATACATTTTAACAATAAGAACCTTCAATTGTGTGTAAGAATCTGAGTGCTGGGCTACGAAAGAGGCGGATGAGAGAAAAACATTTATGACACAGATGCGAATGTTAAGCTGGGGATGTGTGACAACTAGAATGGATAAGATTAAGAATGTGCATATCAGAGGAAGTTTGTAATAGCACCAGTAACAGAAAAGGTGTCCTCAACTTTTTATCACTCTTGTAATAGGTTAGCATGGTATGGTCATGTCATGAGGAGAGATGAAAGCCATGTAACTAAAAAAGTTTTAAGTATGCACGTGATTTTTTTTTTTTTATAGTATTGGGGGCAAACGAACAGGTGGGTCACCTGATGGTAAGTGATCACCGCCGTCCATAGACACTAGCAACACCAGGGAAGTCGCAAGTGCGTTGCCGGCCTTTTAAATATGTGGGCCTCCGGCGCTCTCACTGACCGAACGAAACGCAACAGTGCGGGCGCACTGTTACTTCGCGTCGGCTTTCTGTGTGTCGGGTGGTACTACACCGCGCGTCGGGCGAGCCGACCCATTCATTCTGAAACCAGTAATAGCCTCAGCGTAGCTCTACCACCTATCTGAATGGATATAAGAGTAGAGGATGACCGAAAAATGTTTGTATGGATTGTGCAATAAATGATGTATGTATGGTATGGTGTCAATACTGCGATGAGGGGAGAGTGGAAAACAAACAATGTTAAGAAGTTGATGATGAGACTTCAATTGTGCGTATATATTTTTATATTTATTTTTATTGATAGCGTGCTCGGACACGATATCGAAGGACGTAGGTTCGAATCCTAGCAACTGAGAGTCGTAGCTTTCGGTGAAAGAAAACATCGTGATGAAACCATAGCATGATGGTAAAGTTTTTTCTAAGTCCGTCTGACTAGCTACCACCCTCAAGTTGAAAATCTGTCGCCAAGCACCTGTTGGTGTGTTCCGACAGCTGCACTTAAGATCTAGGCTTAGCGTGACTACTATCTTAGACCACATCATCATTTAACATCAGATGAGATTGTGGTCAAACGCTAAGCTATAAAATATAAAAATAATAATTTTAAATTGTATTTTTAATTAATACGCTACACCGGATGATATGGCAACGCGACACTCTAATGTGTAGTACACCAGGTGTGTGGTGGTCGTGATCTAATCTAACACAATTGTCATGTTATACTAGATATAAGAACAAGATAAGAAAGGTTATTATTCTGTAAGTTAAGACTGATTTAATATTTTTTTTATAATACTCACGCGCCCCGGTCAATGTTTGTAATAAGTTCTCCATTTTCGGAATCCCATACTTTGATGTTTCCTTGAAGACACGAGCTAACCACTTTCTCGCCATCTGTCACCAGACATTCCACCTCTTGGCTGTGACCGGCAACCACCAGCGGTACAGCCTCCATCACAAGCTGATATTACAAAAAAAAAAAACATTTGTGCAGTGCAGTTCAGTGCACGCGGTAGAAGTGAAATGTGTAATAAAAAATTATAAAATATAAACGATACACGTGAACAAGACATTACGCTGGTTATGACATATTTTCCAGGGATTCGTAATACGCAGGCGCACACATACGTAACAAGATAAACTACGAACAATGCTCGGAAAATAAAAAAATATTTTCCAGTGCAATATATAATGAACACTGCATAATGTATTCTATCTCGTTCTCTCACACGTAAAATTCTATAGATGTATTAGATTGTCTCTTTTTAAAATCGCTTTTTCACTTCATCGACTTTCTAATCACAATGGCGCTAAAGAAGTTTTCACATCAAAAATAGATTACATTGAACATTAATAAAAGAAACTATGGATGTAGTAAGGTATTCGATTTAAATTAGTATTATACCTATTTAATTTTCAGTTTGTTTATATTGCAGTTAAGTTAAAATGAAAAGTTAAACATTCTAATAATAGTCTATATAACGATCGCATAAATTGAGTTAAAAATGTATGCACTGGTTTTTAACGCTTACGAGGAGGTTACTTGCCATAGTAATAGATGGCGCTTGAGCCAATTCAACAAATTAGTATGTTTCATATGGTTTTCGAGATTTTGAATTTACTTTTCAGGATTAAACCTGAGAAAGGATTTATCCTATATATATAATTACGAATTTCTGTAGTAGCTAAGCAGTGAAAATAAATTATTGATTTTATTTATATTTTAATCGTTTACCTGTATAGCGGGTTGTTTAGCGATATTTCTTTTGTATTCTTCATCGTCGTTCCATGAAGCTCGCCACTCTGCGTAGTGACGGGAACACACGCAACTAAGTAAATTTAAATTTCAATGTCCGATAAATAATAATAATAAAAAAATATATATAAAGCAAATATATAAATTACTAGCTGAGCCGGCGAACTTCGTACCGCCTAACAGTTAATTGAATGTCATGTTAATTTTGAGTTAAACTTAATATATGATTTAATCGACGTAGTAAAACCATTACTAAAAGTTTACACTAAGTTACATAGTTTATAACTATCAATACATATTATAAAATAAAGTCGTCCGCCGCGTCTGTGTGTCTGTCAGGATGTTCGCGATAAACTCAAAAACTACTGAACGGATTGTAATGCGGTCTTCGCCAATAGATAGAGTTATTCACGGGGAAGGTTTATGTACATAATTTGTCAAGGTTTTTTTTTTGTAAATTGGTTGAAATATAATGATAATTGTTGAAAGAATCGGAAAAAGTCAAGCCGCCTTAAGCGTTTCTTATTATCAGGGCAGGACAACATCCGCCGGGCCTGCAATTATTACAATTTCAAAACCAAGTATTTCAATGGCGTATCAGCAAGACATATGTTAATGTTGATGCTGGGTATTTTGCTGCATGGGTCAGTTTCTGGTTTATTATCTTCAGTGAATCACCTTGTTATATATAAAATTTTCATAGTTATTCTACTATGATGGAACTAAACCGACTTTGTTTTAAATATATAGAAGAAGGGATAGATTGAAATTATATATATACCGGTAAAGAACGACCATCATGTAAGCGATGACCGCGACGCTGATGGTGCACAGGATCGCTAACAGGAGTATTTCCATCGGCGTAGACGGATATATAGGTAACTCTGAACTCTTGCCCCACTGATGCGGCGGGATCTTGCCTTCAACTACCTCGAAATCTGTTCAAATATGGAAATATAAATAACTTCTCATTCGTATAAGTAAAAATCAATTGCGAAATGCATATCAGGGCGTCATATACCTACTCATTTGTTTACTTAATTCTTATTTTATTGTGTTTGTGTACGGGACATCTATTTTGATGGAAACGCGGGAAGACTTTAAATTGATATAAAAACCTATTAACATATTATTCGTATGTTATATGAGTTGGTTGAACTGGCGCTCGGTGTTACTGCTCTCGGTACACTACTTCAAATTTAAACAATTATACTTCTACGAGATCAAAACGACGTGCAAACGCAACTGAAGAACATAGGGTTGGCCCGTACAGTTTGTATTAAAGAAAATGTTTGAAAAATCGTATGGAAATGTGAAACAAATTGGTTTACAAAATATCTATCTACATATAAAAAAAGTGAATGAGAGAGTGGGACGGAAAACGTAAGTACTCAAACATAACTAGTTTTGTATAATATTATAAATTTAATAGATACATATATAAACATACATATAATCGATAGACAGACGTATATATCATTATTTATATTTATGATTCAATTAAATGAAGTAACTATACCGGGTACGATGTCTATTGGATCGAGAGCGGCGGCGAGGGCCTGCCACCGGAGACGAGGAGGGTCCCGTTCCTCAGGGTTCCGCACTCCGGCGGCCAGTTCTGGACTCACTCGGTGGCTCAGCAGCACCGGCGGCAGCATCACCACGTACCGGCCCGCTACGGATTCGTTGTAGTGGGATAATATTGCTGACCAGTGGTAAGGCGATAACCTATTAGACAAGTAGTTTTGATTCTGCAATCGATACAATAACAAAAAAAAAGCAAAAAAAAGTAACGTTAACCCTTTTCCAATCCTGTTAACCGATTATATTTGACACCGGATTAACGTGCGTCTTGAAATTTACGGTCCTAATACATAAAATATGAACTATATGCAAGTGAAGTTTTAGGAAATAAGAATTGGCGTGTATCAATCACTGTGTACGCGCGGAGGAGGAGGTGAAAATTCTTTGGCTTATATGTATTAAAATATATGTATGGGAATGCTCATGAACTATATAGTATACGAAAATACTAAATTATACATTTACACATTTTTGTATTTTAGTATATCACTAGATCCAAACAGACACTTATACATGTTTACACATTTTTTTCATATAAATACTAACTTTTGTTTTCAACTTCGCTCGCATTAGTATAGATTTGATATATTCCTCGGGAATTGTAAATTATTTCTGGATAATTGAGATACCCTGTTTCCTTATCTGTATCAGTGGCAATGTGTACGCAAAAATGCTTTTATGATCGGTTAAGTAATTAAGATGTGAAAGCGTAACATACTGACATTCCCATTTAAGCTCAATTTTTTTTTTGTTATAGGGGGCAACCGAACATGTGGGTCACCTGATGGTAAGTGATCACCGCCGTCCATAGACACTAGCAACACCAGAGGAGTCGCAAGTGCGTTGCCGGCCTTTTAAATAAGTGGGCCTCCTCAATTCAACTAAGCTCAAAATGCAGTGCTATGTCGCATTGCTCGATCCTATAATGATGTATATAATACGATAGACATATATCGATATTCACGGAATACATTTAAAAGTGAAATCATAGAATTAAATCGCGGTATTAGGTAACTAAAACAATATTATAAGTTATCGTTAAAAAAAAACTAAAAAACACTCTTTTAGAGATAATCAAACTAAACAATAATTCTTTGCATAAGAATAAAATTACTGGTAGGAAAATTAATGTCTACACTATTATAAAAGGGTGGGGGGTCTTTGTACGACATTTTGAAACTAATTCGGCGTTTCGTAACCAATAGATGTGGTAGTTAAGTTAAAAATGTCACAAACAAAGCACCCAACGCTTTTATAATACTGACATCAATTTTCTCATCAGTAATTTTATTCTTATGCTAAGAACTATTTTTTACTTTTTATTTTTGCATTATCTCTAAAAGCGTGTTTTTTTTTTTAGTTTTTAAAATGTCATTTATTTTTCGCTATTTAGTTCGATTTGATTGACCTGAGTGCCAAGTTTCATTCAAATCGGATCGCTTAAAGTAGGGAAAATCGAGGCTAAAGAGTCAGTTACAAACATAGAGGTGAAACTAATAAAAACATGTTCCAAAGGCTATATACACGTTCATCTACATGCACAGCAGGCACAAATACATATATACACACACAAACGCTTACTCATTCAAACACACTCCCTCACTTACACACTACACGTTCACCTAAGTACGCATACACACCCACTCATATATAACGCCAGTATAGGATATATGTTTTATTTTTTATTTCTATAACTATTACTATGTATCACTTGATTTTATTTGAGAAATTCTGTTTAGGCTTTAATTATTACATATTGTATTTTATAAAAAAAAAACACATGTATATACTGATGGATTTCCAAATAAATAAATAATTTACTTTTGTAGAATTTTTCAATTGACTTATTTTCAGACTACGAGCTTATACGTTGAAAAAAGGTTACACAGAATAATCAATTCACATAGGGGAGAGATCACACTAGACATTTTTAATTGACGTTGTTAATAATTCACGAGTTCATTCATACCTAGACCAAGGTCGGGAATGTGGAGAGTGTTTCAGCATTATAGTGTCGTTCGTGTCCACCATCTTCTCTGGTTCTAAGTCCAATAGTGGCGGGAAGACCAGTGGGCTATTCTCGCTATTGTTATAAAACATTTCGTATAACGGCTGCTCCGATTCGTTCCTATCGTTCTCGTTCACATGGCCTTCTGCCGTGTTCTCTGATCTATCGACGCCAATGAAGTAGTCGACAACGCCCGAGTTATACACAATCATCGATATCCAAACAAGCATCCAAAACATGAAAGCTCGTTGAAAGAAACGCGTCCTCGCCCACATGTTCACCAGGCGAATTCTCTTAGGCACCCTATGATCATGATGGCCAGGACTCGAGTTCCTCTTTGCCACCACATCGGTGGGACTGTTATGCGCTAATCCGTTTAACCGCGGATGAGACTTCGATTTCGTCATCCTCTGCGGCGAGAAGTTATTCTCATCCGTATAACTCTTACTGAATCTCCAATTCAGTACGTAGTTCGCGTTAAAATAGTCTTTAAGTTGTAACTTATTATTTTCATCACGGAAGTATTCCATGTGACGCACGTCGATA
Organism: Antheraea assamensis; assembly: GCA_035772565.1. NCBI lineage: Eukaryota > Metazoa > Arthropoda > Insecta > Lepidoptera > Saturniidae > Antheraea > Antheraea assamensis. Next base: position 3,625,560 of record JAQQSE010000065.1, read on the forward strand.
CCGAGTATCGTGGCGAAGAAAAACATTTGTATGAAATAATCTGATATCAGGCTGACTATCATGAATATAGAGAACTCCTGTATAAACGGTACGAAAGTGAATAAACTCACGGTAAATATTGTTATTTCGGTGAGTAGGTTTTTCGTTATTGACCAACCCTCTTTGCTTAGTCCTTGGGCAAGTCGAATTTTCACGTCCAATCTAGTGTCAGTCGACGTGACGCTTTTCGTCAGGACTAGGATGTTCTCAAGCCCGACAATAATAACAAGATAGGGGCATATCTCCTTCCCCTGGTGACTCAGAGAGAAACCGAAATAATAACAGATCCCGGTGGACATCGACAAGCTCCCTGCCACTGATATCACAGCACAGGCTGCGAGTCCCAGTTTAGATTTTATAAATTCAATCTTTCTAACCGAAAAGTAGACGTATAGAAAAAGTCCTACGAATGCGATGGTCAAAGGTACCAATTCACGGTAATTAAATTGTCCAGGATAGTATATTAGAGTGACTTCATCGACTTGCATGTTTTGACCATCTTGATATAAAGGATACATTGTTTTCAATTTACCATTCAGGCTCTGGATGAATCTGAAAATTATCGGGTTAGAATGTTAAGCTTATAATTTAAATTATATTATATATCTATTGTTTTTACTATACATAGATTTTGATTGTATTAACAGAAGACTCAGAAGTTATTTTTCACTGTAAGATTAAAGTATCGCCACCTAATAGTAGTAACCATTATAAGCGCCATCTTTGCATCAAACAAGAAGTGTACATCATTTTTCACACAGTAGTTGCATTTGTTTCACATCACAGATAAAGGTAGCAATTTTTAATATAGATGGAATCACGATAGAGCTTCACGGTAAATATAAGTAAAAAATGGTTGACAGAGAATAATCAAATTTAATGTTATGTCTACTTCTATTGTACGCTTGACCAAACGATCTCACAGCGTTTTCAACACAAAACCAATACTATATTTTAATGCAAGTGGAAAGTACGTACTTATTTAATATGTCAAATGATATTTTATATAATAAAAAAGGACACACATTGAGCCATATAATGTTTAGTAGATATACTTAGATTGCTGTAAATCTAATCGAAGCTTTATTTTAATTTTGTTCTCTAATTGTATTCGATTTAATAATTTTAAACTCCATCTTTATTCTTACAGCTTAAACCTTATTAGAAAACGATTTCGTGTTATAAATTTTATTTCTATCATTACTGCTTGACTTTTACACAAAAAAAAAAAAACATAATAATATGTAAGCCTAGATTACCCTCTAGAAAGACAGACAGACAAAGTGTCGTTAATTTGTAAACACATGTTTTTTTATTTAGTGACATATGAATATGAGTAATATTGCCCAGAGGTTTGAATTCGACGGTACCTTTCGTTAGAATGGTCGTAGTTCTCGTAGAAGACGGTGACCGCGTACTGCAGGACGCGCGGCCTCGCCCTCACCGGGTACCGTTTTATACCACTGTCACGTAGTTGCATACCAAACGCCATTTCCGCAATAGACGCTTTGCCTTTTCGCAGATTCTGTGTATTGATTCATTAAATTATAACGAATCATTATTTAACGCTCAAATTATGATAGATACATAATTAATTAACTATATTAACATAGCAAATTTTTAAAGTAATATCTGACGTCTGACGCTGTATAATATCATTTAAATACAGACAAAAATAAAAAATACAAACTGTTCCTCCGTTAGTTTGAGATCACGGGTGCGATAATTAGAGAGATAACGCTACAAAGTTTTTTTTTTTTTTTATAGAGGCTAAGCAATAATGACAAACATACAAATGATTAAACAAAATGTCAAACACCGCTCTAATTCAAATACCATTTATTGTCAGCATAATTAATATTAAAACTCATTAGGGAAAATTCTTTGGTAAAACAAGTATATTATTAACAAAGTAATTATGTATATACTACTATACTATTTTCAATACAATAAGGATATTTTTCAAATAATTATAGCAATGGCTTATTATAATCCCTAAGTATTATTAAAGAGAGTTTAAAAGTTGGAATTATGTTATTATGTAAAAAAAAAAAAACAAAGTTACTAACCTGATAATTATGTATTGTGCTAACTATGCTAGTGTCAAGGGAGAAGCTCTGAAGATTCTGTTGCCACAGATTCGCAGGTGAAAGCAGGAGACAACTATATTCCGGCATGACTCGTTCCAAGATCGCCTCGTTGTCACGTCTCTTTATGCCGCCAATTTGATAGCAGTGCTGAATTAACGTGCTCTTTCTGTAAGATATATAAAGTTTCAATGAACCTATTAACTATGATAATAGATCACGATTTTTCCAACATCAGTCCGGTGAATCTGTAAAGGCCAAAAACGAGCCAACAGGGTATGACAGTACGAAAAAAAAAAACTCCACACTTTCTATTATACATGTATAAAAATATTAATAACACCCATAGATTTCTACAATTATTAACAATAATAATGCTCACATAGGATTTATTTTAATAGTTTGTATTACTTGTAACAAACCCCTCTATATTCAGTGTACATTTTTAAATGCGATAATGAAATGTGAATACTCCACAGACTGTTTAAATTATCAGAATACAAAGACGTTTACTTTAGGCATACAATGGCAAGTTTGCGTTGTCTATGAATAATCATAAAACCTACGTAAAAAAAATTCTCTTAAGTTTTTTTTTTTTTATTTATTTATCGTATTTCACATCTTCTATATTATATTTATCTACAAACGTGTTGAACTTCTGAAGTAATATTTTCAATATGTCTAAGGAACCTTCAGGTATAGGAATCCTTAGATCGTAGTTTGAAGGATTACTCGTTCAGAATTGCTAGTAATATCCAACAATATAATTTATAAAGAAGAGATAATATTTCACGACAGTGGCTACAAATTATCATCATTAGTGTAAGTCCAAACACCTAACGTTTCCGCTATAAAACAAACGTAAACAACATAGATGATGCAAGAACATTTCAAATTACACGATGTCGAAACCAGTGTATCTTAAAATATGAGGGACGAATTTATTCAAACGATTTCAACGACTTTTATTTACAATAATCACACACACACACGCACACATACACATGTACACATATACACACACACTCAGACACAAACTATATGCATGAAACTGCATTTGCTTCAACTTTCATACACCAATTACGCTTAAACGGCTGGAGAGATTCTACTGATATTCGGTATAAAGTTGACTTATGTCGTGGAATATAAGGGCTAGATATCGCGACCGTGACCTCTTTAGATACTGTTCCGTAGAAAGTATCCGAATAATTCCAGTCACTACAGAACATAACTTCGTATACTTAACGCGACGTATTTTTTTAACCTAACATTAACTTGTTGATTATTCACCTTGAGTATATTTTAAGTGACATCAAACGGACAATAATCTAGTGATCATCTTATTAATGCTCAGACAATGTTTTATTTCATTGTTAGATACGTTTCGGACTTCTTTTGATTTACAATCATTGTAATAGCGAATAATTTCAGAATTTAAACCCCCTTCCCCCCCCACGGTGTACCGACAGACCGTGTTGTTGGGGCGGCAAGGGATCGTTCTCGCTAATCACCTTGAATAGCCGCCCCAACGGTCCGCCCGGAGCGAAAGGTGGCCGCCGGGCTCCTACCTATAGAGAGGCAGACTGGGTACACACCAGCTGCCTCCTATCGTCCGCCGGACCTGTGCAATGAGAGGAACCTTTTTTTTTTTTTTTTTTTAATGTGGGAAGAAATCCTTCATTGGACACCCACAGCCCTGGGGAGCTGTGGGGTGTCAGACTCTTACTGACTAAAAAAACCCACAAGATACCGTCTGCCGCGCTATGGAGTGGCACGGGATCGAACAAGCAAGCACCATGCCACCCCGGCGACAAGGCCCAGCGCGAACGCCCTGACCGCGACGACAGCCCGGTCAAGCTGCCTACCCGTCTACCGAACCAACGTGCAATGGAAAGTCAGGTCCCCAGCCCCTTCCCTCCTTGGTCCGGTTTGGCAGTCGAAGGGTCACCCCCTCCAACCACCACCACCTGTAACTTTTTTACGTGGTTTTCTACCACGGTGACTTTTTAACGAGGTTTTCTCCCTCTCCCTCCGCCCGAAGGCCACCCCTCTGTCACTTTTTAATGTGGTTTCCTCCCACAGGAACTTTTTAATGAGGTTTTTCTCCCTCTTCCTCCGCCCGAAGGCCTCCCCTGTGTCACTTTTTAACGTGGTTTCCTCCCACGGTAACTTTTTCTTGAGGTTTTCTCCCTCTCCCTCCGCCCAAAGGCCGTCCCTCTGTCACTTTTTAATGTGGTTTCCTCCCACAGGAACTTTTTAATGAGGTTTTTTTCCCTCTTCCTCCGCCCGAAGGCCTCCCCTCTGTCACTTTTTAACGTGGTTTCCTCCCACGGTAACTTTTTCTTGAGGTTTTCTCCCTCTCCCTCCGCCCAAAGGCCGTCCCTCTGTCACTTTTTAACGTGGTTTCCTGCCACGGTAACTTTTTAACGAGGTTTTCTACCTCCCTCCGCCCGAAGGCCTCACGTCTGTTTTTTAATGAGGTTGTCTCCTCAACACCCGTAACTTTTTAACGTGGTTTTCTCCCACGGTGACTTTTTACCGAGGTTTCCTCCCTCCCACCGCCCGAAGGCACACCCGTCTGTAACTTTTTAACGTGGTTTTCTCCCACGGTGACTTTTTACCGAGGTTTCCTCCCTCCCGCCGCCCGAAGGCACTACCCTCCGTAACTTTTTTACGTGGTTTTCTCCCACGGTAACTTTTTAAGGAGGTTTTCTCCCTCCACCCTCAGACGGGCGAACCGAAGCAGGCCCGTCCTAACCCCATCCCCTGTCCCCTCTGATAAGCAGAGGGGTACTGCGAGGGGCGCCGTCTGCCGGGGTATACGCCCCGACCCGGTTCTGGAACCGAGCCCCAGAAGTGTTTATCGGCTCTCTAGCCTAGATCCGTAGTGTTCTGCTAGACAGGGTCACCTCGTGTAGGATGTGGCTCTTCACCACGCACTGACGGTCTTGGGAGGCAGGCTAAGGCTCCACGAGGAAACTGTATTCGCCTGTGGGTCCACCCCCTGCGGTTCCGAGGTACAAGTATCTCATCCCCACTTGACCCCAATACCGCGACAAGATAAAGTAACCTACTACAACATACTTTTAAATTTTATAGTCCTTGAATATATTGATATGAAAAGATAAAGCCAGATCGAGTTTCTTGCCGGTTCTTCTCGATGACTGGGTTGTTTTCCGAACTGGTGGTAACTTTCGACTTTCATAAGCGCCTTCTCAGGGCCTAAACTGAATAAAATATTTTTGATTTTGATTTTATTAGGGTTTATTATAAAATATATTCTAGTGTGGATATGTGTTAAAAAAAAAATAAGGCACGGAATACTCTCTTTGAATAAAAAAGCCTTCACACATAACGAGTTTAGCTATTCATTATTCAAATGAATCTAGTTTCGTTTGGGCGGGTGAAAGTAGGACAACATAGGAGGAAATTAGTTATAAGTTCCGTAGTTTTTGATTGAAATAAATGTTTTAAGGTAGGATAATGATAACATTAATTGGATTTGACAATAAATTCAGTACAATTTCTCATTTTTAAAATTTTTTCCACACTCATTAGTTACGTACGAGTTCAGTCGTCTCTAGCGCGTATAGTACCCGCTTGCAAGAATTACCCTGACACCGCTCACATCCTTGTTGCTCGTTGATGCTCACAGGGCCGTATTAGTCTTACGGCAAGAAATAAATAACGTGCGAGAAACGATGACTACATTTTAGAAGTTTCTAACTTTCCTCGCTTGTTTTATTTTATTGTCATACAAAATCTCAAGGCTCTTAGACAACTGAACGCACCTCGACCTTTGTTTCCAAGCTAAAAGTATACCTAAGTATGACACCGTAACATCAGATTTACCATTATATTAGCATTTACAATACAACAAATTGTATTTAGCCATTTTGCTAGTTGCTTTAATCATGTACGTATCTTGTTTTTCAGATAAATTCGAATAGTATTTATGCATTTAATTGAATGTAGAATTGAAAACACATTTCGATTTAATTGAAGGAAAAAATTATAACGTTTAAATAGGCTACAAGTTTACACTAGAATCCGGACTTCTTAACACGTAATAATTCAATGTGCTCTAACAACGTAATCCGAACAGTTATACAGAGGAACGACATTGAGTTTTAAACGTAAGTACGTCGTAAATCTTGAGACGAAAATTACAATGATCAGTATGAAATTAAATGACCGGCATTATGGGTTTCTAATACAAATAATATTATATAACATCTAATATTTAACATATTAGAATATTTACTTATTGGTATTCGATTATAAATTAACATTTTACGGAACAAATAAATGATTACTGATAACTATTAATGAATTCACAAATAAGGATAATATATGTGTATCACTATGTATTATACAACAAAGTCGTTCGCCGAGTCTATCTGTCTGTCTGGATGTTTGCGGTAAACTCAAAAACTACTGAACGGATTGTAATGCGGTCTTCACTAGTAGATAGAGTAATTCACGGGGGAGGTATATAATTTGTCAAGGTTTTTTTTTTGTAAATTGGTTGAAATATAATGATAACCGTTGAAAGAATCGGAAAAAGTCAAGCCGCCATAATCGTTTCATGCACATAAGTATATATTTTTTTATTATCAGGGCAGGACAACGTTCGCTGGGTCTGCTAGTATATGTATAAACTAGCTGTTGCCCGCAGCACCGCATGCGTTTTTTCATAATTGTAAATGACTTCTTATAAGATCAGCTATCTGTTAGTGAAAGTTCCGTGAAAAATGTTCAAACGTTTTGGAGATAGTACTACAGACGAAGCCACGGATGACAGTAGACTAAAATAAAGTAGCCTATGTCACCCGCTGTAATGTTAACTATCCGTCAGTAAAATTTCTTTCAAAATCGGTCCAGCCGGTTCGGAGATTACCCGGAACCTACAGACAGACGGACAAAAATTTTAAAAATTGCATTTTAGTTATCAGTTTCGTGTATACGTTCATATTCAATCAGTAAAAAGTAGTTATTTTGATATTACATACAGACGTCGTAGCTAGAAAATATATATGCAGTTCCCGGGAGATGAATCCAATCTAAGTTAACGCGAGCGAAATCGCGTGCAAAAGTTAACGATGTATAAAACGACTGCTAGCAACTAGACCTTTAATATTGACAACGTTACGAACTCTCTTAGCGTAATGGAATTACTGAACGATATGTTGTCTCATAAATCAACATTATTACTATGTTACCGTCATATAAATTATTCCATTTTAATTAATCATCCACGGGACTCATACAAATTCGAACAAAAACAAATGCATCGGTAATATGTACAGTATTTGCACACATCCGGGAATAGCGGATACTAAACACGTTTAATTAGTACGATTAAAAGGATTCCTCACATTTGAATCCTATTTTAGTTGCCCTTACGGTAATTATATAATAACTAGCAGGCCCGGCGGATGTTGTCCTGACCATAGATTGGAATAGTATACTGGAGAAGTCCTACCCTGATAATTAAAACATATATTTACCTGCATGAAATGCTTAAGGTAACTAATGTATTCAATTTGATAAGAATTAATACTGTATCCGTCTAAATGGCCTTCCAATTACTTCATTGTATGTGACCATGTTTTTAGTAGATAGATGAGTATAGTAAGCTATCCTTAAAAGATACGTATACGCCACCGCAGACTTTTTTGTACATTATAAAAGAGGAATATGTCGAAACTTGAACAAATTATATACCTAAATCTTCGCCATGAATTGTTCTATGAAGACTGCATTACAATCCGTTCAGTAGTTTTCGAGTTAACGTATGTAGTCTATATATTAGAGTTTACATACAAACAGACAGACAAACAAGGCGCAGCGGATGACTTTATTTTATAATATGTAGTGACGATATGAGGAACTTACAATTTTCCCTTTTCTTATCTAATGTTGTGCAATGCAGCGAGTCTGGATTTGTTTATTATACAGCTGAGTTATATATTCTTTATATACTTATCGAAGTAGTTTACATAAGTGTTAGATTTAATTAGTTATGATAGGCAACATAGAAAACAAGAAAATAACGATAAGTAAAAATTCATAATTATTGTTTACTCTGGATACTGATAAATACAACATCGGCCGATGTCGTAATAGAAACAGTTTCAAAAATATTAACTGTAACAAGTAGTTAAAATTTTTATTTAAAACCGAATGTTTTGTTGGTATAACTGTAATCGATAAGCTCCAAAGTCACTTGTTCTGTGTTGCGCACCCTTTTTAGGTTATTCTATGTAACACTGAACACTTGACAATCACGTTTAAAACGTGTATTTGTCACATTTGACATTGGCGAAATTGCTTACACCGGCTGATGCCATAATAAAAGGAAAAAAAGTCGTTTGACAGATCATCATGGAAACGTTCGTAAGTGTTTATCGATGGGGGCTTTAATGTTACTCATATTACTTAAAGTCGTCAATAGATCGCGCTGTAGGATACCAACTTATGTTCCATTATGTACTGTCTATACCAGAGGTTCTCAAACATGTTTTTTCTCATAGACCACTTTCAAAATTTTACTGGTTCCGGTGGACCCCCTGCAGGTTCAATACTACCATATCAAGTCAAGCGAATATTGTTAGTTCTTCACACTATCGAAAATGCACCAATTTTCATAGACCCCCGCTTATTAATCGTGCACCCCCATTTCTTTGTCACGCCAACGTACACCCCCATCGAGTTTCTAGTGGAACCCTGGGGGTAGGGGTCCACACCTGGACCATTTTGGGAATCACTGGTCAAATTTTCCCATGCGTAGTATATTTTAACACATAAAATATTTACATTACACATATTTTTATTCAACTCCATTATTACTTACAACGAATAAAGTAATTAACATGAAAATTGACAAACCTAAGTGTTATACATTACGAATTTTATGATACCTCTGTCGCTATCAGTTGTCACTAGGTGTGGCACTAGGCTATATTTAAATCACTAGGTTTTATGTTGTAATCAAAGGCGAACGAAAAAACATTTTTTTTTTGGTCTTACACTACATCGTGGACCTGGCAAGGCCTCTACAGTTTCACTACTAAAGAGAGCGCTTAAGGCACTCACCAGATTTTATATAGGCAACCAGCTGGCACAAGGGCGCACGATGCACCTCGGCTTGGACTGTCGCCGAATATCCCGAGTCTACTGTCTAACTAAGCTAAGTTGAACTAAACTAACTATTTTATTTCATACATATATGAATTCGTGAAACATACACGTGTTACCAAGCATGTATGTTTCACGGACATACACATGTATCTTTAATCGGACAAATAAGCTAATCTAAGCTAATTCCATTCGAAAAAGGATTAAAAGACAAACCCAACTACTATGTGTACCTACATGTGTGTATGTGCACGTGTGTGGGGTGATCGGTGTTGTGTTGTAAAAACTAGTGTATTAAAATTTATTCAGTGTCACTGTATTAACGCAATAGCGGACGAGGTCTCGGGTGCTAATTGATATACAGTTAGACAAATTAAGCAAATAGAATATTTCTAAATAATGAAAATTTAAAAATGTCAATTATTAGAAATGTTACTCACGTTTCGGTATCTTCATGGTTTCTTATTGTTTCTAAAAGTCGAAACACTTCTTGAATAGGGGCACGAAATGCGTCCCACATTTTTAAATTATTGTTCCACGGTGAGACACCTAAACACATTAACTATACTTAACACTTATTTTTTCAATCAACATTATGTAAATCTTTACGCTCAGCAGAGGTGTAGCTACTACTGTATCAACGGTATCAATGATACGGCATCCCGAGTCACAGAGACACTTAATTGAAAAAAAAAAAAACTCTTCAATGTTCCTCGCAATTTTAACAATATATTCTGAATTAATAAATAATGAAAATATGAAGATATAGTGTGTACAGATCCTAATGATTCCTAACTCATATATGGAATATATGATAAATTCTTCAGTCACCTATAGAAAGCTATATTTCTCGACAAGTGACATGGGCTATATTTTAATATCAACATCTACATGGACGCGAGCGAAGCCGGGATGCAAAAATTAATCATTCATATAACAAATATGGTAACTTTATGAAGTTATATACCAATATAAATGACAGTTATAAGCCAAACACATAATAATTTACTTGTATAAATTTGTGAAATGACTAAGCCCATTTTGATGAGACACACTAACTGGCAAATATTGCACTTTTCGGAGTATTATCTAGAATACATATCATTACACTTTGTTCCATATAGGATAAACAGTAATGATATAATTTAATAGAGGCATCTTAGAACCCGAAAAAGTGACGTCTGGGATGATCATTAATAATGAAAAAATTACAATAAAAAAAACATGAAAATTTAATAAAGGTTAAAGAAAAAAACAACAATACCTTTATCTAATTGCGTACACTAATTCGGTTAAGAATAAATTTTACGACTGTTACACTATAGGTAAATTTCTGTATGGAGAACAATTCTTATATATATATAAATATTGACAAAATAATCATTTGTTGAGTTAAGAAAAATTGTTTACTTACCAATTTTCAATATAATTTGCTGTACATAAATGAGAGGTTTATCTTTCACCCATATATATGGAAGTTTTTGTGATTCATTAAGAAGTAGATCCACATGTGAAGTTGGTACTGTAAGAATACATATTTTAATTTACTTTAATAACTAAATAAATTAAATATCTTACTTGTAATTATACAGTGTAAATTCCTAATAGCGACATTTAACCGATTTAATGGTGTTACTGATAGTTGTTGTTAAATAAAGAGAAGAAAAGTCATTTATATGGAGTTTATATTGTAGTTAATAAGAATTGACACATTATTGTTATGTATGTTAGAGTGTGTGCGATGCTACACAGACTGTATCACTTTTCATTTATTGCTCAGTCCCAAGGTAAATCAATAAAAGTTCAGTAATTTCGAGTTTTATGGAGTTTGTACATAATTCGAGTGGCTTTACATGGAGTTTATATTGTAATTAATAAGAATTGACACATTATTATTATGTATGTTAGAGTGTGTGCGATGCTACACAGACTGTATCACTTTTCATTTATTGCTCAGTCCCAAGGTAAATCAATAAAAGTTCAGTAATTTCGAGTTTTATGGAGTTTGTCCATAAATCGAGTGGCTTTACATGGACTTTATATTGTAATTAATAAGAATTGACACATTATTATTATGTTTGTTAGAGTGTGTGCGATGCTACACAGAGTGTATCACTTTTCATTTATTGCTCAGTCCCAAGGTAAATCAATAAACGTTCAGTAATTTCGAGTTTTATGGAGTTTGTCCATAAATCGAGTGGCTTTACATGGAGTTTATATTGTAATTAATAAGAATTGACACATTATTATTATGTATGTTACAGTGTGTGCGATGCTACACAGACTGTATCACTTGTCATTTATTGCTCAGTCCCAAGGTAAATCAATAAAAGTTCAGTAATTTCGAGTTTTATGGAGTTTGTCCATAAATCGAGTGGCTTTACATGGAGTTTATATTGTAATTAATAAGAATTGACACATTATTATTATGTATGTTAGAGTGTGTGCGATGCTACACAGACTGTATCACTTTTCATTTATTGCTCAGTCCCAAGGTAAATCAATAAAAGTTCAGTAATTTCGAGTTTTATGGAGTTTGTCCATAAATCGAGTGGCTTTACATGGAGTTTATACTGTAATTAATAAGAATTGACACATTATTATTATGTATGTTAGAGTGTGTGCATTGCTACATAGAGTGTATCACTTTTCATTTATTTCTCAGTCCCAAGGTAAATCAATGAAAGTCCAGAAATGTTGAGTTTTATGTGGAGTTTGCCCTTAAGTCGAGGGCCTTTACATGGAGTTTATATTGTAGTTAATAAGAATTGACACATTATTGTTATGAATGTTAGAGCGTGTGCAATGCTACATAGAATGCATCCCTTTTCATTTTTTGCTCAATCCCAAGGTAAACCAATAAAAGTCCAGTAATTTCGAGTTTTATGGAGTTTGTCCTTAAATCGAGTGGCTTTACATGGAGTTTATATTATAGTTAAAAGGAATCGACATATTATTGTTATGTATGTTACTGTAAATCTTGCATAAAAACAAAACAATCATACAGTATTCATGTAAGTATGTTGTATAAGTCAACAACAAGGCCACATTAATCAGAAATATTGCTAATATATTTGTTAGAGGTAAATTATAGCATGCACCAACATCACTAATGCACTATATCCTAAGTTTTGAATAATTTACGATCGGTAGGTAATTTGACATCATGCGTTTGATATTTGTATCGCATGTTACAATCCATGCACTACAAATAACTGACAATTTCATATGTGACTATTAGAGAAAATAAGTACATTACATTTGATTTGTTAATGAATGGTAGCTCAAAGAATATCTGTCAGCTTTTATTTATTTTTGTGTTTTAGCTTTTTAATGGTTTTATTTGAGAAATATATATACCTAATCAAGTATTGAAGTTCCTATGATATGGATAACAGTTACATAACAAATAAAGGGATTCTGCTTTAATATACAATGTGTGTCCATTTTTCAGCACAGTTTATTGTTGATATAAAACAAATATCAAAAGTTCAGTATTTACCAAATAAACATGGTTTATACTTTTTATGAATGGAACTTGAACATCAAAAAGTCACATAACATAGAAAACATCAAAGTTCCATTACGTTTTCATATTGTGTATGGATTGAAATAGGAAAATTTTGGTATGAAGGACCGTGTATATTCAGTTATTGTATATGGATAATAATTCCATGCATTTTCAGTAACATAAAATATCTTACTATTATACTATTATATCTTACTTATACTACTCCAATATCACTGATCCAAGATGCACAATTAATAACCAAGCATAACTTCTGTTGTTAATCTATCAATTAGCAATAAAAGGAACGGATGTCATCATACATGTACTGTATTTATTATCATTTCTAATCTATAATAAATCTTATAAAAGTAATACAGAAATTACCTAGATAATAAAATTATTTACATAATCATAAAAGACAAAATATACATAAGGTATTTTTTTTTAAAGCAATCTCAACCAGATTTTTGTTATGCATCAAATTTAATACGAATTAAGGCAATTGCACTCTTACGTAATATATGAAACATAAAGTATTACTGTTCATAGTTTTCACAAGTTAACCATCATATGAGTTAGGCTTTCTATATAAAACTTATTTTATCATATTGTATCATCAAATGTAATCATCAGATAAATTATTTATACTTTTGTCATTTTACTGATAAAAAGTTGTGTTATATTAATTGTCTTTTAATATAGATTGTGATTGTTATCAATTAATAGTTATTTTAACACCAGTGAAGGATACAGTTGTGAACATTTTAATTGTAGTAAGCTCAGAATGAATGGTGTGACTGATATATGAGGAAAACAATGAAAAATAAACTGTTATAGGAAATATAATTGTTGATGTAGATAGCAAAAATTAAAAAAAAAACTATCAGCTATGATAAAATTCTTAGAACAATGACAACTGGTTTCAAATAGCAGGCAACAATTATTAAAATACATTGTGACATTAATTAAATTTAATTAAATCAATATTTTGTCAGTTAAAAACAGTAACTAAAAGTAACTATGTTGTTGAAGTTGAAATAATAATATAATTAATGGTAAATGAAAATTTACAAAACAAATCAATCAATATAATTATTAGAGAAAAGTAACAAACACACATTTTGAAGCACATTTATACTTATTTTTTAAGGACTACACTTTTAACTTGCATTTACAGTAAATCAATCATCATCAACAGCCTGTTGGAGACACACTGTAGTGCCATAGGCCTCTTCCCGAAGGAAGGTATGATCATAATCACCATGTCAGCCGATGAAGTATTGGCGATTTCAAACTCTGATAAATCCACAGTTTTTATATTTTCCCATATATGTTCATACTACAAGAAATATTGCTCAGATCCAGGTTTCCTCACGATGCCCATATTCCACTGGTCAATCCGCTAGACCACCATGACGTAAATGTACGATTATTCGACGAGCGACATATTGATAATTCGTTCATAACATACTTGTCATACTATTACTATATTCTACTACTACACTATACTATACATTCTAATACCATTATATACTATTATATTTATACTATATACATATATACTATATTATTACTTTAATACACATACCATTCAAGCATTTGCTTCCAAGGTTATTTGATTCTTGTTGCTCACTACATTTTTCACCATTCAATGGAAAGTTTACTACTGTTGGTATATTTCCTGGTAGGGGTACATTCAACAAGGGGTAGCTGGAAAAAAAATCTTCAATTTATTCTGTAAATCAATATACTATTTCTTTGTTAAAGTTATCCATATTATATCAACAAATTATAATTTATTCCTAGTAGAGAATATAGTAAACCACTATACATCACTCACTTAGCTTGATTATTTACTGATTTTCATATGGCAGACATGTCTCTGTTAAACTATGTAAATTTAGAATTTAATAAAAATCATAATAGAAAATAATAATTTCCCATTATATTGAATGTTAATGCTTAGCCTCAAAAATGAGAATATGACACATGTTCATTTCAGTTTTATAGCCTACAGCCATGATCTTAAATTAGAACAGAGAACCTCTCATGTCTATAATTAAGATTCCAGATTAGTTTCACATATTTAAACATATAATAAGACAGAAATTATTTTTATATTTATACTTGTTTGTTTACAGGTATCAAACATTTTTTTTTTTAATTCTTCGCAAATATAAGCAAGTTACCTCAAACTTTACAAGTATACTATTAACAGTACGCATTGGCAATGCCAATACACACTGTATCTATTTTAGAAATATTTTCTTTGCAATGTCATTCTATTTATTCATCATTTCACTTATATATTTATATAATGACAATTGTTTGTTATACTGATGTATTTCCAAGGTTTTATGTTAGAATCATTATAATAGATCGCGGTAATAGTTAAACATCGGTACTCACCAACATAATAATACAATAGAGACTGCAAGCGTGATCGCAGTAAGTGGATAAGACGAACAAAACAAGCCATACGTATAATACAATTGTGCGACTCTCTCTGGCAGAGTCGATCCTGCCATAGTAGGTCTTTGTTATTCAATTAATCGTTTAATGTCCGAACAGCTAAGAAGAGACCTATAAAAGCATTTCAGGAGATCACGTCACAGGGATATTAGGCGGTGATGTTCAACAATAGTTACTTCACTGTAACTAACTAAACTACATTTATTACGGTCGATTGCGCGCGCGGTAACTGAAGGCACAATCACTTTAATATTTTGCATTATGCACGGACAAGCCGCTATATCCACTATGCACTTTATTCGCCTTTACACCAATAATCAAACTGATGAGAACAGAAACACGCATTGTTGACATTTTTGACAGTTATTTGACACTTGTGACTCATGTTAGGGATGAACGACAAAAAATTCAATATACGATCACTTAGATGATACACGACACTTGATCTCCATATACCACTCGTAATATGCAAATATTTTATTACAAAAAATGAAATGTAATGCAAGCTTACATTAACGATATTTATATATCAAACACACGCTCAAATATCACATTTAGCATTCAAAATATTACCGAAGTTTTTTTACTTTAAAATTGAATAAAGTGTATTTTTTTTATTTCACGTGTGATATGATAACTTTTTGACCACTTTGAGTATAGCCGTAAGTTCAGGGTTGCTCTTACATAATCAAGAAGCAAAATCAAAATGTTATCATAGAAATGTAAAATCGGCATTTATTTATCCTTAAGTTCTCTCAATGTTCTATTTATAATATAATACGTATTTATATATAAATTTGTGTTCTGCATACATATATTCAGAGCGGTCAAAAAGTTTGGTGCGAAATAATAATATTTATTTATAAGAATTTGAATCTATCATTTACTAAATATTATGTCTTCACTGTTTCAAATATTTTTTAAAAAGTGATATTCTTAAATATTTATAGTAGTTATACCGGATACCCAAAGTAATAATGAGTAATAATAATAGTACATATTAAAATGTCGATATAAGGATTCTCAGTATATGTTGTAACTTAGTATAATAACTTTTTAGGAAATACATGTAATCCAGAATTATGTAATACGTAAATATATTAAACATGGATGAGGTTTATATACTGGTAGAGTGCTATCCCGTTTGTTAATAATCATATTATTTACCTCACGAGACCGGAAGTTCAAATTTGCAGGTATTTCCCCAAGTCTGACCTTGAGTAGCTTAACAAGCAACCAGTACATTGCATATGTTTGCTTTTATCATTGGATTTCTAAACAGAAAACTTGTTTTAGGTGTAGTTAAATATTCTAAACAAAATAGAGGCGCGATTCTTTTTTGCCCAGATGCCATTTAAATAGTGTTGTTGTAGTTATTGTAAATTAAGAAAATAATTATCATTCTCCATAAGACAGCTGATAATAAATGATTATATAATAATAATTTTAACCTAAAATAGTGACATAACTGATACTTAGTTAACTGGCAGTCATTGTTGTTGTGTAAGGTAATGTAACATAACAATCGAGTTATAATAAACATAAAATTCATTTTGCATACACTCGTTTAAAATCAACACAAAAATGGACTGATCTATTTGGAATAATCGTAAATAGAGAATGTATGGAAGACACAAACATAAATATTACTTTTAGCTTGAATAATGCTTTCTAGTAAATAATTTTAACTTAGTTCAGTGATGTATCTATTCTAGTGAATATTTTTGCTCAGCTATGCTATTTCCCAAAGGACATATTTTTGTGGCTGTCTCATTCTGTCACAATAGAATATGACATATCGTTTTTAAAAGAAACGGCACGAGGTATTAAGTCTTTGAGGCGCATGGTGTTTCATCTCAGGTCAACATAATTTTAACTGAATTCTACACCGTATTCCTATTGCATGCAATATAGTTTGCTAAAGGTATATTCGAATAGTACGTACACAGGTTTAAGAGATTAAGGCTCCGAAGTTTTCTTATTTTTCTTAACATAAAATCAAGAGGATATCTTAACTCTTATTTGACATAAAAAAATAACAAAAATACGAGATCTCGAAAGTAAGATTATAAATTTACTTCCAAGTAATGATGGTATTTTACTGTGGCTATGCTGAATTTTATTACTTATTTCTTATTAAAAATAAACGAGTATTTTCTAAGAATTCGAACATAACTTTTCATTGGACCAAGTACGTAGTCAAAATTAAGCATGTACAGGTAGGTAGGTGTCAATGTTATAATAACTTGAATATACAAAGTCTATCGCAAATAAGCAATGTTTATTTATTTGAATATATTAAAACATAAATACTTTTTTAGTTCATTGTTCAATTAAAGTATTAAAACCTTCCACAAAACAAAGAAACTTCTCTTTCTTGCGTGTAAAACTTCTCAATTTTTTTTTTATGTTAAGTATTTTTATCTTTTTTTATATATTGGAGGAGAGATTCATTGCAAACTTATAAGTAATAAAATATTTCTTTAAAAATATTCTTAAATTTTCTACATTGGGAAAAAATTGTACTGTAATCGGTAATTATTTTTTTTTATCATTAAAATTAAAATACCTTTACTATGAAATAAGTCAGTAAAATCTTAATTATGGTATGGAATGTAATCCATATTAATAAATCTGTAATTCTGTATAATTTCTCTTCTAAGATCTTCTGATAGATAACTATTATTAAAGCATGCATGCAAACAAATCCATGAAAAACTCGTCTGGAGCTGGGTACAGTAACTAGTCTATATAAATGAACTTGTAGTTCTGTTTCTACATATATTTTTTTTCCAAAATTGTCTGACAGTTCACTATTATAAAAACCATTGATCACGAATATGATGTCAATAAAACTTTTGTCTGTCTATCGGTTTGTATGTCCTGAGTAAACTTGAGACAAAGTGACGGGCTATAAAAACATTCAATAATACTCCCTAGACTCTCTAAAAAATATAATTGTTAAAATCCTTCAATCGATTTCAAATTCTATGAAATTTGTTACAGTAGTATTATAAAACAACCTGAAATTGATAGGTTGTAAAAGTAGACAATAACATTAAAAAAATTATAAAAAAATAATATATAGTCCGCGTCAATCTAGAACACAAAGTATCAGAGGGACGCTGAAGAGGTGAAGTAGGAGCAGATCCGCCCGCACCCGCCGCGCACCTTACTCATCCTCTATTGCACCAAATTTGACACGTGCATTAGTGTGCGTGCTAGTTGCAGTACTGTTGCATTCCGAACAGTTTCGTTGTTGTCAATTACACGTTATTGAAATTTTTCTTCTTTGGTGCTCTTGTTGATATTTATTATTACTAGCTAACATTTATTATTGTTAGTATTTATTATTAAAGCAGCCATCGATTTTGAAAAATGATCATTATAAATAATGGAAACCTTTAATCCATTATATATAAATGGCTATACGAATTATTCATTTACTACAAATGTATTTCATCTACAGTGTCACTATTGTAACGATATACATACGAGTACTTACACAGTTACTACGAATTATAACGTACAGATCCGAAACAAATGCCGTATAAGGCGGATCATTCAATTAATGTACGAAAATCACTCGAAACTCTCCGACCGGGGGTGGTGGTCAAATGTTTACTGAAGCGAATTATAACTGATAAATAATGTGGTTAATTGTTATTATTTTAGCGTTGTCTATTAAATTAATATTGAGCTACTATAGTTCATTTCTACGTTTTACTTTTATTTAATTAGTTCAGTAATAATTTTATTTTTATTGTCTCGTCATTTTTATCTCTAATCCTTTGCAAATAGTCTATACATCTTTTATATACGTACATGTCCGCTCAATTCAAATAAATAGGTTTTGGATAAATTAACTGTCAAAACGTTTATAATACTACCCAATTGGAGTCACATCTTAAAATAATATAAAGTCTTCTGAAATTATCAATGTGATGGTTACAGTGCTACATTCATTTTGTTAAATATAATAGGCAAATGTCTATACTTGATAATAATTAATTAAAATATATTATATTGTACATATAATATCAACTCAACTAAAAGATTTATAAATGACAACTGCAATTATAAATATAATTATCAATCATAGTCGTGGTGGTCCAGTGGTTTGACCGGCGGATTATCGATCCGATATCCGCAGGTTCGAACCTAGGCATGTACCAACGAATTTTTCGGAATTCACATACATTCACTCATTTAAATTGGTAACACTATCAGCTGACGGTGGAGGAAAACATCGTGAGAAAATCAGGATACGTTCTTGTAGTACCACCGCAGGGGGAAAATACAGAACTGTGGGCTGGCGTGGTGATCATACCCTATACCTTACTTCGGGAAGAGGTCTGTAGCTCTACACTGGGTCTCTTACAGGCTGATAATGGTGAATTTTAAATTTCTATAATAATAATTTGACTTTCTTTTGTATTAACCTTTTGACTGTACTATGCACAAGACCGTACTTAAAACTATATTCAGAGCGTTCAAAAAGTTTGACGCGGACTATAATTAATAAATATATAAACTAATATTAAATCTCTGATTTTTATAAGATTTTATGCGTGGTAAATACATACTATTTGAAAATTGATATAGTATAAGAATTGTTACTGTCACAGGACGTAGATTTTAATGAAATTCTGTAAACAGTGAAAAAATGTTTTAGAAATCGTAAATCACATACAAAAATTAAAATCTTAATTAAATTAAAAAGATTTGAATGTAGTCTAGTACAATGGAAGTATAAAATGCCAGTCGAAAATCTATATTGGTAGCATCAATAATACTTTAAGAAATATTGCGTAGTAAATAATGTCTACATAAAAAAACTAGTGTAGAGCGACGACCAGTTGATAACTAGGTATGTAGCTACTTGCCTCGGCTTCGAATAGGTATAATGCACTGATGTCATGATATATGTGTAACTGATTTAATTTTTTTTTTCGGCTTTGTTATTTCATAATTAAAGTTATAGAACCTTTAGGTATGTAGCTACTTGCCTCGGCTTCGAATAGGTATAATGCACTGATGTCATGATATGTGTGTAAATGATTTAATTTTTTTTTTTCGTATTTGTTATTTCATAATTAAAGTTATAGAACCTTTAGGTATGTAGCTACTTGCCTCGGCTTCGAATAGGTATAATGCACTGATGTCATGATATGTGTGTAAATGATTTAATTTTTTCTTTCGGCTTTGTTATTTCATAATTAAAGTTATAGAACCTTTGTAAGCATTTTACGTAACTTTTTTTGTTATGCTTATGTGTTGTGTTAAATCTCTATTATCTTTATTGAATTAATATGATGTATAAGTCAACTGTGATCTGTATTAAATATTCAACATAACTGAATTGATTAATCGAATGGAAATTAACACTATGTTGTTCAAAATGGCGTCACAAAATATCCATTGCGATTGCTCATGCGATAGGGAGTCTAGAGGTAAAGGGAACCATCTATGTGTACGAAAATTTATCCGTTAATATATGTGCTAAATTATTGTGGCGCGGGGTTACAGTAGCAACAGGGTTCATTATTGTTCAATTATATTAAAAACTTTTATAACAGTACACACTCTAAAATCACTAAACGTATTATACAACGTTCACAAAAATTCTATCACTATCCTATTTCTCTTACAGCAGTTACTTTAAGATATATTTACAATATTACTTCGCAGTAACCAAACCCCTTGCATATGCTAGCGCCATATTGGAGAGTTTTGGAACTATTATTTAGTGCTTAGAAGTGGACACCTTTAACACTTGTTCCCCATATGAGTTGGTTCTCCTTGCCTTTACACTCCTATCATGCGAATTCTACAATCTGAGTAATGGAACTTGCGACCTCTCATTGACGTCAATAGCCAACAGATACAAGAAGAGTACCTTTTAATTTCAATAGTTTATCTACTGCTGTGATAGAGGGCGTTACATAACCTACCTATTACATTTTTAAATGCCTATTAATATTATATTGGTCAAAATAGCATTACATTTAATCTATTATTTTTTAATAAAAGATAAAAATAAATACTATGTATCATTCTTACGAGATAATTGTGATATTATTAACATACATGGACTTTCTCTATTTGTATAAAACCAGCGGACCCGCCTCGGCATAGCATGGGTGCCATCACATACTGGGGATACTATACATGGTGCAATGTACTAACACGGTGTCATAAGATCTGTTTTTTGGCATTTTTTTATGTTTTTTATTTATATCACAGTTATTATATTATATCACACATTTATATCATCACAGTCATTGTATATTCACATAAAAATGTTGTTTTTTTTTTATGTTGCGCGTAATTTAAAAAATCTGTGATATCTTTCAAAATATTCATTAAAATGCTATGCTATAAAACAACATTTTGGTCAGCATTAAAAGCTCAACGTAATTATATTAAATTATACTAGTTAAAGTAGAGTCGTAAATAATCGATTGTTTTCTAATAACGTGTATAAAATATAAATGTTTACTGTGGGATACCCCTAGATGATAGACATATGCCGTCGGTACTTTTTCTAGATATTTGTAAGATGCACAGTTCCCTAACACATAAGTATGAGGTATCTCATAGGGTTTAACCAGGGTATTCAATTGTAAACGCCCGAAAACTTCTTCTTACGACTTCATTAGAATACATCAACTTTTCTCTACTTTGTATAAATATAGTACACGTGTGTTATAGATGTAAACATTTCGGAAGAGAATATCGAAACGTTAACGAAAACTCTATCAAAATCAGTTGAGTAGTTTAAAATAATTAAAAGAATACACAACAAACGCGAATAGCAACTTTATTTGTTACTATTTCTTGTTCCTTGATTGATCATGCGAATTCCAATATGGAAGGAATGGAACTTACGACCTCTTAACAAAGTTTATAGCTACATATACTCAGTAAGAGTACTACTTGTATAGTTCATTCAGTACTCTGATAGAGGGCGTTACTTTACCAACTTATTGCAAATTAGGTATATGTTCAGAAGCTTGTCCTATTAACTGTAAAAGTATATAAAATTTAAATTTATAATAATATGAATGCTATTTATATGTTTATTTTTATGTAATGCTTAATTTTAATTTAATCAGTAACGATGAAAGATAAATCCGTTTCTAAAGGCGTCCTTACAATTTGAACGAAATATGGGAACAACTAAATAATCTACCAAAACTGGAATAGTTAATCCATGAAAATTGTAGAGGGCGTTACGTTTCATGTTGAACTAGATTTGTATTTGTGTCTAGTACTACCGAACATATTAAAAAGATGCTTTTAAATGAATCCTTGCAAACTATTTTCATTTCGCTTTATATATTTTGTAGGTGGTAGAGCTACGCTGAAGCTATTACTGGTTTCAGCATGAATGGGTCGGCTCGCCCGGGGTAGTACCACCCTCTCACAGAAAACCGACGTGAAGTAACAGTGGTTGCACTGTTGCGTTTCGTTCGGTCAGTGAGAGCGCCGGAGGCCCACATATTTAAAAGGCCGGCAACGCACTTGCGACTCCCCTGTTGTTGCTAGTGTCTATGGACGGCGGTGTCACTTACCATCAGGTGACCCACCTGTTCGTTTGCCTCCTATAATATAAAAAAAAAAAAATAGTCAGTGATATTTTTAACCGATGTCAAAAAAGCAATGTTATCATTTTATATAACAATCTGATTAGTGACACTAAAAGTAAAGTAACTAAATTATAGAAATTACACATTTAATTCAGAAACCCTGTAAAAAATTTCAAAATCCATAACCTCTGAATTCTTAATGTAATGTAATGATATTAACCGATTTTGTCAGGAATTTCACTGATTCAATTCAATTATAGCGGGTAATATAGGCTACTTTATTTTAGACTAGCTGTTACCCGTGGCTTCGTCTGCAGTACTATCTCCAAAACGGTTCAACCGATTTTCATGAGACTTTCGCTGACAATTGCTGACCTTATAAGAAATAATTTAAGCGTTTTATTTTGGACTATCTGCTACCCGTGGCTTCTTTTGCAGTACTATCTCCAAAACGTTTAGACCAATTTTCACGGAACTTTCACTGGACGATAGCTGACCTTAAAAGAAGTAATTTAAGATATTTTATTTTAGACTAACTCTTATCCGTGACTTCATATGTAGTGCTATTTCCAAAACGGTTGTACCGATTCTCGCGGGACTTTCACTGGTACATAGCTGACGTTCTAAGATGTAATTTAGGCTATTTTATTTTTGACTAACTGTAAATCAATCTCCGTAACAGTTAGATCGTTTTTCACAAGATTACTATTGGCAAATAGCTGACTTTATAAGAAGTAACTTAGGCTATTTTACTTTAAACTAACTATTACTCGTGACTTCGTCTGTGTGAAATTCAGTTTAAACATTTTGTTCACTGTGAACACGTGCGTCAGGCGTGCGCTGTACTGGACTTCAAGAATAAATATAACTGAAATTCATACATTTTTATATATGTATGTAATATGAATTATATTGTCTATTTAAGGCTACCTGGGAGGATTGCTCTATAATAAAGCAAATAAGATATTGGGGATAAATCAATACAACAGTCATACGATTAAAACTCTCATTTTCAAATGGTTACATTCACAAAGTTACTTAAATACAGAAATGTTATTAAAACCACAATTTAAAATATGATTCAATTTTAGGTAGTTAAAAACATATACATTTTACTTACAACAGAATCCAATCATTATTATCACAACACACACACTTGTCTTACATATTCACACACTTGCAATTTAACCACCTTTTAATTTTTATTTATTAAATATGTTTAAGTCACTGTTGTTATAAAACTAATTATATGAAATTGTGATATCTGCGATACGGTTTTTAACTAGTGCAGATACCAATATTACTGTAAATTATGTACACCTTGACTTGGAACAATAAAATATTATTATTATTATTATTATTTGGCGGTCATTTTGTTTTATTTACCGCACTCGCGTCTACATAACTCAGTAACCACACCAACGTATAAGAATATTGCATCGAGTTCAATCAGAATTATTTTAATTGTGGAATATTAAAAAACTGCTTACAGACAGATATAGAGTTTTATAACTTTATTTATATTCAAGAAAAATTTAAAAATTTTAACTCTTCTGTATTTTTAAATAGGAAAATAATTGTTAACTCATTGTTACAAGCAATCATATAAATTCAACATTATAATTATTAGTGATTTTGAAGATATAAGAGGTGTTTCTAATAACATATTAGACCAGAAATGTATTAATTACCCTAAGAGTTCCATAATACAATTACTTGTGGGACAGACAAGCGATTAGATTTTGTGTAGTCGCTAGAACTTAATTATATTGACAATGTTGGCATTATATCTATATAATAATATTTTTAAGACATATTGTCAGATAAAGCATAGCTTGAAATTTTCATTTCTTTCTTATATATTATAAGTGAGCACTGAGGGGTTTATATAGTAAAGTTCTAAATATGTTGCTGATGGTAAATCCTATTTGGCATACTATTGGCATTTACATATCTAATGTACAAGTTGCATGTTACAGTAGGTGGCGTGCGTGTCGTACTTACAAATGTTTTTAAAAGAGCATTTCTGTAATTCTACTATTTCTCACCATTTTAAATTTCTTTAATATAATTTTAAAAAGGAGTGCGAAGCCGCGGGCAATAGCTAGTAATCAAATAAATCCTATTTTTAGTTTTGTGGGAACTATAACATAGGTAGAGATTGAGTTAAACCTACATATACTCGTAAGGTGGCTCATTCGTTAATAGATCTATGAAACATAGCAATATGAGTTATCACTCACCTCGTGTACTTCGTTACTGACATACGCCAGTTGCGTATATAGCGTAAAAGGTGTTTATTATTGTTGCCACTTTGCAACCGGCCAGTTATACAACCGCTCTCTACTGACGATGCGAATGAGTGTTTCGTATTCCAGAGAATCCAGACGCCACGTTTGCAATGATAATCTTATCTTATACGCGGTATTCATAGTTTTAAGCTACGTCTTCGGGCAAATTATGTAGCGTATAAAACTGTTTCAAATGTTTGTTATTAAATCCTTCGCCTCACACACTAATTATCTAACTTCAACGATGAGTACTAATGTTATAAATCTCAAAAATATATCTAATATGATGGTTTACTAACTATTTTTAAATTATGCATTTAAGGTAATATGGATAGGGGGAGTTAGCAATAATCGATATATATATATAGATGAAATTTAAGTCTCAGTGTTTACTATCAAAATTAAAGCTCTTACTGAATGAATATAAAAGTATATACGGTACTTATAACAAAAAAAAACAAGTTTTAAAATTCTTGTCTATACTGTCTGGGAGTTTGTCTGTTCCGGCTATTCCTGGAAACCATTGAATCGATTTAGACAGGATTTTCACTGGCAGATAACTGGCGTTAAATAAGGCGTGATAAAGGAGTAACATAAGCTACTTTTATTTTTGACTAGCTCTTAGCTACGACTTTATCTGCGTAGAATATAGTAAAAACATTTTGCTTAGCGTGGATGTGCACGCGGATGCACGCGGTACTTTACACTGATTCTTTAGGTTGTTATAATTGTGTTGTCCCTAAATAATTTATTTATATACAAACGGACACAAAAAAAAACTTGTAAAAAACTGTTATTTTGATATTACAAAGAGACTATTCCATTTTATTTATGCGTATAAACTATTTGTTACTACCGACTTCAACCACGTAGAATTTACCAAAAAAAAATTTGTTCATTGTAAATGTATATATGAGGTGCGCACAGTTTTAGACACTTTGTCTTTAGTTTATTTCTACTATCTAACAAATAAATATAATTGCTGCGTGTGTTTGTAATGTAATAGCTTTTTACTAAATGAATATAACAGTACCTGTATACTACTTGAATGTTTTATTTTTTGAAATCATTGTATAACGTTGTTACTAAAAAAGCCTTTGCTCGTGTAAACAGGAATAAATACCGCAGACAGATTTTCATATTGGATGTCATAGGAGAAATGAGACAACATGCAACGTGTTGTTTGTGACAGGCAGAAATGGATGCAATTTAGGCATTGCGGTCAGAGTGTGCCACCCTCGCACCTGTCGCAGTCAACATCATTCGCGATAGCGGATCACACATAGTAATTGAAATAGTGTATACATAAATATATAACCCTATTTCAAAAGCAAAATTGATATTATTATTACAAATAAAAGTAATTAGTTGGTAATTCTTTAATTGATATTTCTACATTTGCCAGTGTATTCAATTAAATATCTTCGTCCGATATGTCTGAGCTATTTACAAAGGTCTATCACCAAGCCTATTTACCTAAGTCAATTTACCAAGTCACGTTATTATAAATCGATTAACATTTTCGAGGAACGTTTATGTTAAAAATTAAACTACTATTTGCAGAATTATTTTTTTATTAAATACAAACATTGCCTTTCTCGCGAGATGTAAGCACCTATGAAAAGTAGGCACCGAAGGGTGACAATGCATTATGGTGAATAGTCGATCAATTGCCCTCGTCACAAGTCCTGCCATCTCATGATCGAAATTGTGCGTTAACTTACACTGAACTGCATCGACAATAAGGCAAGTCGCGTTACAAAAATCAATTTATAATATACATATTTTAGATCGATAATTTTGTAATAATTAGTTTCTTATGATGATTTATGTACGCGGAGAAGCTTTAGATTGGTATCATCCCGCCAGGAGAAATAACAGGTCTATGTGATATACTCACTAAAATCTAATAGTGTATCGACAACCACCTTTATAAGGTGAAACGGAATAGCGAGTAGTAGGAGGGATTTGCTTTTTCTGACTCACGACCTTTTTTCTATTGCCGGTTTTGAATCTCGACTTTTTTTTCGAGAATCAGTTTTTAAAACTGTCCAAAGCCACTGTCTACTGAAGATATAAGAAGAAACTGACTTAAAATAAGATATATTTCTTAACTTTGATTGATATACTTGTACTTTTAGAAGTATTAAACATTCATTATTTTCAACAATCGACCCATTTAAAGCAAATCGAAATAATTGTCATTTTTGACGTGAATCACAGCTTTTTGATATAATACTTGAGGAAAATCAATATATAAAGTAACACGTGGTTGGTTAAATTTGTTAATATTCAAATGTAAACATTTGATTGGAACAAGACCCCAACCATTGTCTTCTTTCTCAAACGAGGTAATTTTATTTGTTAAAGTGTCACCCAAAAATGAAAAGAAAATATTTAAATAATATCCACGAACGATTATAAAGTTACACATTTGGTACCGACTCAAAATACATTTCTAATATCTTTCATCTGCTATATGAAATCTATATGAAATATGGGATTTACTTCAAAAATCGTATGCTGATCAGTAGATTCTTTGATCAAGAGCATATAAATTAGCATATATAACTTTAATGCAATTAACAAAATTTTTCAGATGATATTTTGCAAAATCCATAAGTGTTAATGTTTATTATCCTTTACTATATTATTCGTCATCAAAAAGCAGGATTCATAAGGGAAATTTTTATTGATAATATTTAAGAATTTTAAAAGGATTCTTTTTGATTAAATAGTTTGCTAAAAACCTCTTATTCACTATGTGTCGATGCTTCATCCTATTTAATAAGCAATTTAGACCTCGATTATAAGTCAGGATCGTATTGGATAGCAACATTTATATATATAAAAATGGTGTTGATCAGTATTTTAATTCGTATGGAGGTGAGCGTCCTACCTATAAGAATATTGTAAATTGTTTTTATGAGATTACAATAAATTCAGAATACAAAATGATTTTACAACAGTTTTCGGCGAGTACTGTTTAATATATTTATACATATACTATGGGTTTATTGGAGTAACAATGTAAGAATTTACAGAAATATTTAGCAGTTACAGTTTGTTACAACGATATATTATTGCCTAACGTATTTAAGTCATCTCTAACAAATAAAGTAATGGTTGAGATAATAACTAGCGTGCTGTTATTTCTTGGTAATCTGATAGTCATTAGCATGTGTTAATCAGTGATGACGGTAATTAAGATCGCCGGAATTCGCCACCGGTGTCGAGTATGCATGCAATTAGAGCTAGTAAGGGTTTTGCATGTTTGTTAATAATGATAAATGCTATTTTTTGTTTAAGTAGAAATATCACAAAACCAGTTATAACAACCGATTGGGCGTGATCGAAAATCCCCATTGCGAGAACAATTTTTTTTTAGGTTCCAGTTTGCTTTACAACTAAAAAGTCGGGAGTCAGAACAGGCAACAGAAAAGAGTCATGAGCTAGAGACACCGAATCCCTGCTACTATAGTGCGAGTATACACCGGGACGTCAGCATCGATACTGGGCTTCCCTTCTTGAAGGAAAGAGTTCAGTGTAACCCCTAGTGTTCCTCGATCACCAAAGCAGAGTAGTGGAGACAGGATTTCCTGGGCCTAAACCCCGTTTAATTAGAATGGCTGAAGGTCACGAAGGAACGCCTACTCCTAGTAGTAGTAACCCTTGACCTTTTAAATAGGCTTTTTTCCTTTAACGATCCATAATTTCTTTACGAAACTTGTTTCTCTAGGTCTTCAACCGACGGAGTAGGAGTAAAGTAGCTCCTTCCCCTCCCTGTCTAGGCAGCGCACTATTGAACCTTTGCTTTCACCTTTGACAATGAATCAAAATAACAAAGAAGTAACCTGCTATTCTTTGAATCAGCAGACTTGATAGATTGCCCGGATAGCGCAATGGTTAAGTGGTAAACTCGTCATACCGCGGCCCCCGTGCTGAATGTTGTGAGTTTGAATACCACGCAGAATAATTATTTGTGTGACGCACAAAGGCTCCAGCAACACAGGTCTAAATTTTAAATATTACTGATTATTCATAGATAAAACATACACACTCTAATGCAAACTATATTCACAAAACGTGCATTTTTAGAATTGGGACTTTGAAAATAAACGTTTTTCTCTGCCTTCATATACATATAACAATATTTAATGCATAATATGAATTTTATTCAATTAATTAACTAAGTCAATGTGTTATCGATAAAATGTTCATATTATTACAAGCGATATACAGGTGTGTATAATAAATACTGGAGTCGTAAATAGCTATAAAGAGATAATAAATACTTTTAAATAATGTAAATTACGTGAACGTAAATTAAACTGAATTTATCCAGATATAAAAACCGGCTTTGCAGTTTCAAGACAGACAAATTAGTACATCGCAGGAGAGGTCTCCACAATAACACTTAAAACTGGTAATATTAAAATCCAAACAGTTTTGTGAGATTGGCGCGCGATCCGAGGGGGAGAAAAGCCCGTGGAAGTGAGCATCGTCTTTATCACAAGTGTTTCTCCGCGGAACCAACCCCGCGACCACTCGTCCTTAACACTAGCTTACGAATATAGTGGACGCGTGATTGTAATGTTATATTTCGGTTACTTATAAATCTGAACTTTTTTTATATTTTTTGTACGATATTTGTTTTTTTTTTGTCTATATCATGTCGATTGCGATTGAAAGATGTGAAGATATAGGCGACTAGTAGCTAGTGATTAGCTGTAGTAATCTAAAAATATCTTTTATCTAGTCGAATGTTTACTTACTTATCGAATGATAATGGTTGGGTGTTATACATATTTTGTAAAAAATGTTTTCATTATATTCATATAATTATCACTAACAACATAAGTTCACATGATAGGTACATTTAAATTTACAAAATAAAACCGCTATATTAATAAACGTTGAATAGAAATTAATCAATACAGATAATAAAAATGAAATGTCTGTACGTAATAACAAAATAACGACTTTATACTGATTAGATATGAACGTATACACGATATTGATAACAAAAACACAATTTTCTAAATTTTTTGTCTGTCTGCCTGTTTGTTCCGGGTAATCTAAGATACGGCAGTACCGATTTGGACAGAAATTTCACCGATGGATAGTTAAAATTACAGCGAGTGACATAGGCTACTTTATTTTCAACTAGCTGTCATCCGTGGTTTCGTCTGCAGTACTATCTCCGAAACGATTTGAACCATTTTTCACGGAACTGTCATTAACAGATAGCTGATCTTATAAGAAGTCATTTACAATTATAAAAAAAACGCATGCGGAGCTGCGGGCAACAGCTAGTCTACTAATGAAATTAACCTATATTTGTTTGTATCTTTCAAGGAGCTAATTAATATTTGTAATTAATCACCAGTGAGATCTGAACAATTATTTCTGCGTTTTATCTAACATAGTGATGAGATCCTTAAGAGTGCAGTAACCATTAAACAAAATATGTCTCAGGTGAGTGCGTTATGCTAGAGCAAATATGTTGAGCTAGATGTGTTGCGCGGAGGAAGTGGGAGCCTCGGGAGCCAAGAGCAAGTCGCTCTCCCGATTAGAACCGAGCATTAACGAGGAGAGCCGAACTGGGAACGATTATTTCAGCGAGGTCGGAATGATGAATTTCTTCGTGGCTTAATCGCTGTGTGCCTTTCTACGCAAAAATCGTGCTTTACCTAATTATCTTCACTATTCGAAACAGTATAAATTAATCATTAATAAGCCCGCCGGTTATGGGTAGTAGTAATTAATCATAATGAGATTCACGACAACATTTATTTTCTCGTCTCTTAATCGTATAATTTTACCTCCTGGGTAAAAGTTTCTGAACTTTACACATATAATAATATTTATCTATAGAAATGCTGTCTATTCTAGTGCCTATATATAAAATACAATAATTTTAAATTAAGGTTACAGTAATCCGTAAAGTAGATTCGTGTTTCATATAAAAAAAAAACAACACTTAAAATACGCTCCATGTTGTTCTTTGTTCGGGCTACTCACTTTTTAACAGCATTAATAACGGTGGAATTAAAACGCGAGAGGCCACCGAGGACGATTTAATTAAACCTTAACGAAGATCTTAACCCCTCCCCCTCCCCCTCTCCTCACACCCGGCCACATTTACCTGGCTGATGTTTTATTTAATTTTAACATATACTTTTGCTTATTTTGTTTTCAAGAATTGCAAATTGATTTTTTTATCTATTGTGACATAACATTATAATGTACAAAAAATGCTTTTAACTGTTAGTTTATCATTTGTATAAAAAGTTGTCTTACACAGGAATAAAAATAATTTAAATATAGCTTGTCTCTTATACTGCGATAATGTTAAAAAATTTATGATCTTCCTAATTATATATAAATTCTATTTTACAGTAAATTTTAGTGCTTGAATATTCTAATTAGAAATAATAATAATTAAAATGTTATAACAATCTTAGTTGTTAATATTCGTTCTCAAAAAACGTTGGTTTAAGCTTCAATAGTTTTCAATTAAGCGGTATTCTTATTTTTCCCTATGTATATGGGTCTTATTTGTTGATGTTGCTAAAATGAATAAATTGTAACCTTATTATATAGATTAACACTAATTTAGTATAAACGTGAATGTTTTAAACATTAGCGCAAAGGCGATCAAATTACAAACACATCAAAGATGCGACCGCATGTGACGTATCTGATGACGTGGGCGGTGTCAGATAGCCCGCGCCTGATCCCAGGTGATTTACGGCTGGCTGTGGGTGTTGGTCGGTTAATGTGGACACAGCCTTCCTACAATATATTCCATAAGACCTTTCAAGATTTTATACGTCACAATTTTAAATTTATTACGATACTTTCTAAATAAATGAAATAATTTAGGTTTGATGTATAAATTAATGTCCTATTGAACATTTTGCAACTATATATGTATTGTATATTATTTAAAATTAAAATGCTAAGGTTATGCATAATAGGCGCAAAATGAAAATTAAACGAATAAAAATAAAAAGGCAAATATAAAATCGTGAATGTATTAGAATTTTCGAATAAAGAAAAAACTGCTGTTTTTTTTTAATTCTTCTATCTAACATCTATAGTCTGCAAGATTGTACTTCAAACAGTGAAGCAAAATATCGAATTCAACATTTTCATTAAGGTAAGACTGTCCATTTGCAAAATGATAAATATGCCATAAATTATTTCATTTAATATTCAATTCGGTTCTTTTGCCGCTGTTTCGGATTACGAGTAACGAGTAGATACTTTGTAGACACCCTTTTTCATTTATTTTTTCTTTTTCCGACAGTGATACTGTTTGGTTACAGGCTGTTAATTTTGTGTTTAAATATGGGGGAGCGAATATATTCAAAAAACATTGGCAATCCTAAGCTATGATCAGAGTAGACACCTGAGACATGTGTTTACAACACCAAACTTATATATATATCTATATTCAAATTATAAAACAAAGTCGTCCGCCGCGTCTGTCTGTCTGGATATTTGCAATAAACTCAAACCTACTGAACGGATTGTAATGCGCTCTTTACCAATAGATAGAGTTATTCACGGGGAAGGCTTAGGTATATAATTTATCACGGTTTTTTTTCGTAAATTGATTGAAATATAATCATAAATAAATATTGAAAGAATCGGAAAAAGTCAAGCTGCCTCAAGCGTTGCACTCATGCACATAAGTATATATATTTTCATTATCAAGGTAGGACAACGTCCGCCGGACCTGCTAGTATATATATATATATATCCTAATTTCACACATTGTGATTTTGAATTCTCTTAGTTATAAAATTATTTTAATATATAAATGTGTAATAAAGATTTTTTAGCTATCCTATTCATACTAAAGTCCCGTATTTTATTAAAGCCCGGATCTTAAATCCGTGATGTCATTGTGGGATAGTTTGTGAAATTTATGACGTGTTATATTATAATTTAGTATCGCGAAGCAGCCGTAAAGTGGGGCTTAAAAGATCAGGACGGTAGTTGATAGAGGCAGAAAGGAAGCGAACGCGGGTCATCAAGCAGCGGGGCGCGTCGGCCACTTCATATAAGCGATACAATGTGTGATGATTTGTTTATTGTAAATTAACATTGTTTAATAATTATTTTCAGTCACCAATTTGATTGAATAAATAAAAAAGAAGGGTATTTGTGTTGTTTTATAGAACATGTGTTAAAAAATAAGTATCGCAAAAATATTAAAACAAGGCACGGTGAATTAATATCACGGCAGGCATGCCGTACTCGTTTTCAGCGAAGCTACACTTATCCCCGACTTTTTTCCGCTGCTACGAATTTATGAAATTTAAAAAGTTCTCAACGCCGGGGAAAAATGTGATTAAATATGTTTTGTTCAAGTGCAAGACATTAAAGCGATGTTAAGGGTGTGATAATGAGGGCGAAGATAAGCGTTTATTAGCCTGGCGGCTCGAGCCCGCCGATCTCTATAACAGAACCTCTCGTAACGCTATCAGGGGAGAATTAAATCATTTTAACGCAGTTTACAAGACTCCTTTAAGAAAAAAACTGGGTGCTACGACGCTTATTTTTGCTTTTATATTGCTCATTTTACTTTCGCCGCAATAAGTTTTTAAGAGTGAGCTTTGTTTTAAAATGTAATTATGATTTTAAATAGATGACAGGACAAGATTCACGCTTTAATGTTGATAATTTTGTATTGCGATGTTGTGTGTAACCAGTAATTAGATACAAAGAGATATGCTGGAAACTCTTAGAAGAAGATTAGAAGGAGAATAAGAAGATTAGAAGACTCTTCTTCTTCTTAGATTTATTCTGTAATATTAGATATCCATGTCAGTAGTAAAAAATATAATAAAATACGAGCATTAAAGGTAAGATTTATGAATTTGTTTGTTATAGATAATCTCGGAAACTGGTGACACGATACTGAAAATTTCTTTATTATTAAGTAAAGCTCGTAGCTACATTATCCTTTAATTTATTGTTATTCTAATTAGTATACGACATGTGTACAAAATTTCATCAAAATCGGTTAATAATAGTAACTTCTTAAACGTATTATACTTTACAATTTCTAAGTAACGGCTACTCTTGTAAACTACCATTTGAGGAATTCGTTTGCCGTGTACAAAACTGCACATAAGTAGTTTTTTATTGCAAATTGAATATAGAAACAGAAAAAAAAACTTTTTTTTTCGTATGTTACATGATTGGAGATTGGGGTAATTTTAAATGCTATAAACTTGTGAATTACGTATACGTCCGTTGTATGAAAATCGCTTGAGAAAGGATCTAGTTTCCTTCTATGATGTTCTACCTCCTTCTGTTCCCCGTCCTATTAACATTAGTTGTCTCTTAACTCTTGTTATGGATAAACACTTAATTGTATTATACTTGTCTAATGTTATTGAAAATTAAAAAAAAAATATTTACATTTCAGTGTTATTCTCTTGTGTAAGTTTGAAACCTAACAATATCTTTTATGTGTAGTTTACATGTCTTTTGTTTGCATTGTCTGTTTGTTGATAGACCGATTTGTAAATTTATTAAAACAATGTTTGATTGCTTGGTACAATATCCGTCGTTTATGGGTTTTATTCACATGACATTGGCGAAATTATGTACACACATGTGGACATTTTAAAAGAAAGAAAACAAAGGTTCTTGTTAAAAAACTTATATAAATATAATTTTAAATTTAGTTTTTAATTATTTCTTTGTATTATTGGATAGAATCACTTATAAATTTAATAGCCTATTTATTTTAAAATGACGTATATTTCCCGTTTACATAATGTCATAATAATTGGTATAGAATTAAACAAAATTTTAATTTAGAGGAATATTTTTGTTAATCAATTGTAAAATTGTCTATCGATTGAGGAACTATGCTGGTCAATGCTGTTTTTCTTGTATTCGGACCTATAAGCGGACGGGCAAAGAATTATTTATTTACATTTTCAGATATCATATATTGGAGCCAAGCAGAATCAGATAGATTTTAATCAAATCTGAAACAAGGTCCAAAGTATTGTTTGTTTAGTAAATCATAGGCAATATAGGTTCCGAGGGCCGAAGTTCCGGGAAATTCGCCGTTGAATGAGAGCGAATAGAATTTAGTTTCATTGCTCAGGGCCTCCAACTGGCCTTATCCGACCCCAGATCGTCCTGCTGTGTTCGGATAGTAATCAGTAATAAGTAAATATTATTAAGTAATAAGCTATCTAACAATGACTAGCTTCAGTTATGAGCCGCTATACGGAAAAGGAAAAATCGATCTGAAGCATACATCGGAGAAGAGTCCATAAATCTCTAGTCTAGTCTACCCCTTAACGAAGTATGCTTAAATCAGTTTTTGATTAAGCGTAATTTGATTCTGTTCTATATAGGTTACAGTGACCGTTTGATATCAGGTGGCCTACATGCTTTTTGCTAATTAATTCACATACAAGAAAAATACATACTTTACACTAAATTTGTTACTAACTAATAAATAAAAATCCTGTTCTATATAGGTTATAGTGACTAATCAATAGTAGATGGTCTTGATGTTGTTTGCTAATTCAAATACAACAAAATACATACATTACACTCGATCTGTTACTAACTAATAAATAAAAATCCTGTTCTATATAGGTTATAGTGACTAATCAATAGTAGATGACCTTGATGTTGTTTGCTAATTCAAATACAACAAAATACATACATTACACTCGATCTGTTACTAACAAATAAATAAAAATCCTGTTCTATATAGGTTATAGTGACTAATCAATAGTAGATGGTCTTGATGTTGTTTGCTAATTCAAATACAACAAAATACATACATTACACTCGATCTGTTACTAACTAATAAATAAAAATCCTTTTCTATATAGGTTATAGTGACTACTTAATAGTAGGTGGCATTGATGTTGTTTGCTAATTCAAATACAACAAAATACATACATTACACTCGATCTGTTACTAACTAATAAATAAAACTCCTGTTTTATATAGGTTATAGTGACTACTTAATAGTAGGTGGCCTTAATGTTTTTTGCTAATTCAAATACAACAAAAATACATACTTTACACTAGATTTATTACTCACTAATAAATAAAAATCCTGATTTAAAGAAAAAAATATAGACAAACTGAATTCTTTTGCCAATGCAGAGAGGAGTTACAAGTTTAGGGAGCTAAATCGTGGGCTTAACGTAGTGGCCGCAGGTGTAATATGCGTCAGGCTTAGCGCCTTCGAACCGCATTATTGACGTTGCGTGTTGCAATGTGTGATTTAAGTCATTGAGATGAACAAACACCATTTCGATTACACGACGACAACAAATTGGATACGGTTAGTTAGATTTTTTGTTCCTTTAACCTTACTATGACATTTTTATTGATGGAGACGAAAAAAAAAAATCCAAGTCGAAGCATTTAAAGGGACGTTTAAGAATCGCATCATCGTATTTTTTCTATGCATATAATACGGCATCTTTTCTTTAAGATTTCGAATATTATAACTTCTTGATTCCTTAGAATTACTAATAAATGTTATTATTATAAATGGTAGAAAGATCTACACAAACGATTTAATAAATCTAATGGTTTGAATGTAATGCAAGGTCAATTAGACAATATTTTCACGTCTGTTACATATTAGTTATTTAAAAATAATATTTTTCTTGGAATATAAGTTATTTTCTTTGATAAATATGAAGTTTTTTTAAGATTCTCAGGTAAATTATAGAAATTGCGCACGTTTTCAACTACAATTAAAAATTAGTTCAATAATAGAATTTACAACGTAATGTACATTAAAAATAAAATTTCTATTAAAAACTCAGATTTCTTTTAATCTTGACGGCTATTGTAGAAAATAATATGAATTCCTAGAAGGCATAAGTTTAGATTTGATTTATGCTTTGTAAAATATCGAATGAACTATTTTATTCGCATTCTTTTCTGTATACTACAAAGTGAGTAGTAGACTTTGAACTACCATTAGAAGATGTACGCAGTTATGCATATTGCGTTTGACGTATGATTGGAACAGTACTTTTTTTTATAAATCTCACATTTCTTAATATTTTTACTTATTTGAGACTTGAACACTATTTTAATTTGAGTCTGTATTTCTTATAAAAATATTAAATAAAATGAAGCTGAATTTCATAGTTGTAGTCGGATGCCTTTATTTCGATGTATAAAAGTACCTATGTGTACATACATATATTTGTTTGAAAATAGAAAAGACGTTAATATTAAAGATATTTGAATTATAAAAAATGTTTGTAACCACTGATGGAGCTTAATAACGAACTTTTAGTAACGCAAATATCGCTTTACCTCGCCGCGCCGTAGAGCGGGTCCAATAAAGCACAACGAGCGCAATTAGTGTACTAAAATTTCAATTTGATTGGTGTAATTGCATCTCTTTACACGGACCGCTGTGCCACAGTTGTTATTAAGCGATTCTAATTTAATATCATTTGCATAGACGTGACCTGCGGTGCGACGTCGCATCGCCGTAACGCGCGTAACACTTAAATTACTGACTTTGGGTATTCATATATTTTAAATTAGCTTCTGTTATCGGCTTCGACTATGTTATAATAGTACAAAATATTTTCATGTATCAACTTCAGTAATAATGAAGATTAAAATTGAAAATTGTGACTTTTTATTGTTTGATTTCGATTTGAGTTTGATTGTTTTGAGTAATCCTTATTATAAAATATCGTTATGTTGTCTATATTTATTTATAACGCCCTGACGTCGAAAATCATATTTAATTTAATTCTTGTTTAACAAATTTTATTTTTGAAGTTATACTTGACGCGTCAAAAGGACGCGTTAGGGAAAAAAGATGAGAGCAAATTTTTACAATGCGCGCGCACACCGTCACGAAAAACCGACACTCTGAAGTTAGCTATAGTCAACATTTTATTCAAAAAAAGTATCTATGTATTAAATACCTTTTTTCTATTGTTAGTGTTGTTTTTTCTACAAATGTAGAATGAGGCGAAAGATACAATTTTTGAAAAGATTTTTATCTTGTTACGCCAGAGAAGTATAACTTCTAAAGCGTGTACATAAGTACACACACACTTTTTTTTATTGAAATCAACATGGATCACCAACAATTTTCTATTCAATACTAATAACTTACGCGTCCATCTTACAGCCATTGGCTAATTTGGGACCATAGGCAAAATTTTCTATAATAACACTTTGCAATAAAATTATTTGTATAACGTATCGTAAATATATAATCGTAATAGTAAAAATAAATGTATTTAAGCGAAGATGGCTCAGTTGGTAGTGTGTTCGGACACAGCGTCGAAGGACGTAGGTTCGAATCCTAGCAGCTGAGTCGGAGCTTTCGGTGAAATAAAACATCGTGATGAAAACTAGCATGGTGGTTGGGCTTTTGGCTAGTCCCCTTGGCTAGCTACCACCTTGAAGTTGAAAGTCTATCGCCAAGCACCTGTTGATGTGTTCCGACAGGCTGCACTTGAGAGCCAGTCTCCCTGTTGGTTTAGTGTGACCCCCATCGTAGACCACATCATTATTTAACATCAGATGAGATTGTAGTCAACCGCTAACTTATAAAGCATGAAAAAAAAACTAAGGTAATGAAGCTGATGAAACATAGATCCTAATAATTATTAATATTATTTATTTATTATTACTACAAAAATATATTACAGGCTATATAATTCAATTCCTCAGTCAATTATAATAATATCTTATTTTGAAATTTATTATTTAAAGAACACAGCCATTGTAATGTATTATTTGACGGGATGCGTTTAACACCGTAGAATGCGTTTAACACCATGATTTCTCGACGTTTCGGCATGGTTACACAGACCGTGGTCGCGGCTGACTGAGTTTTACAACAAAAACAGCCTGTTTTATGACAATGACGAGTAATTTCATTATTATTATTATAGTCTTTATTGTCGATATCAAATAGGCACATGTTTTTTTACATAAGTTTAACACATCAGGTTTCCCGTTTTAGTGGCCAGCGTGTTACATGACATGTAGGCCTCTTTCAGCTGTTTCCAATTTTACCTATCATTTGCTTTTCTTTGCCAAACTAAACTAAAAACTTTCTTTATATCATCTGTCCATCTTTTATCTTGTCTCTCACCTTTCCTTTTGCCATCTCGTCGGAATTATTGCGTGATAATTTTTGCTCGTTTTATTTTCCTATCTCTTGTTTCTTGTGCTCTTTTAATGGGATTCCCATCGTACTCCTTTCCATTGCCCTTTGACATGTTCTTAGTTTTGAGCAGTGTGCCTGAGACAGCACCCAAGTTTGGTAATCATTCCTGAGACATGACAGAATACGCGAGTCAAATAATTTTTTCTTGATAGCCATGGAAAAGTATTTACATTTAAATATCCCTTTAATTTAATTAATAAAATTGAAACTACATTAGTATTATTCCACCTAGTTGTAGAAAATTAATTCAAACATCATGAGATATGTGTACAAAACATATTTATGTGTCAAATTAATAATTGTGAAAGTAAGTGTGTGCGCGGGTGATGTTGCAGACGATTGCAGTAGTCGGGAGGGAGGCGAACGGGGATACCCGCACTCCCTGTCACAGATACAAATCGCGCGGATTTACGCGCTCTCGAACCCCGCTGGAATTTATCTGACGCTTCTATTTACGTATCCTTTTATTTGTTTTGCTCCTATTAGTCCCGATAGAGAATTTTTATGTTTGCATGCCCCCGGCGCCTGCCCTCGTAAAGCGGCGAGTTGTGAACGCTTTACAGCGACGATAACACAATTTTCTAGCAAGCGATATCCGTTTATCGGATTATATAGCAATAACTTAACTTTGTCGACACCAGTAAATATTTTCGTTTATATTCAGACGGCTTAGTGTGACTAATTACACCCATTTATTGTACTGAATTCAGGTGCGCTGACAGCACTTAATCTCCGTGGTAACGAGTGTCGAGAAGGTAAGTTGATAGATAAATGTCTATTATTGGCTATACTTTACTAATATTTTTAATTGTTATCTGTCTGTTGCGTGAAAGTGGTGAATATATTTACAATAAAAAATATGTGTATGTATATATCGCTTGGTCAGTTGCAAGTTATAGTAAGCTTGATTAATATAAAAAATGAAATGAAATCATTCATGGTATGTCTTCCATATAGATCAATACGTTAAAATTAGTATGTACAAATATGTAGGGAGAAAATCGTCAGAAATCCGCCACGCAAACATTTAAATTAATGTAATAAAGAGGCGTGAAATACACGGCTTTCAGAGATCGAGGGATTATCGTAGCTTGTAGCGCGTAGTCCGTAGCGGCAATGGTATCGAATAATTTCGTAACTGTCATTGTTTCTGCTGCCATCGAATACTTTGAAAAACTTACAACATTATATGTTTACATGTCCTCAAATGTGCTTTTTATATTATATTATATTATATTATATTATATTATATTATATTATATTATATTATATTATATTATATTATATTATATTATATTATATTATATATATTATATTATATTATATTATATTATATTATATTATATTATATTATATTATATTATATTATATTATATTATATTATATTATATTATATTATATACACTGAATACTGTTACAAAACGTATTTTATCTAGTAAAGCAGTAACTTTTTTAAAATCATGTAAACATTACCTCTAAAAATATATAGACATGGTTGTCCCTTTACATTACCACATTTTTATTAATAAAAAAAAAAACAACCAAAATACGAAATTTTCATATACAGATAACTCATCATTTTAAAAATCATAAACAAAAATATACAATTAACTTATTGAAGTAAGCCCATATTAAAATCATTGATATATCCCTAATCGCTTATTAATTAATTTTGCCATTAGTTGTAAGTAAAAGTTCATAGACACAATCACATACACAAAAGCAGCCATACATTTACATTACGTTTTTATTTACAACACGTTAAAGCGAAATAATTTATTAGCGTGTCATATTATTGCTAATTTCCACAGAAATAATAATAACTTTAGCTTCGTAGCATTTGTAACCTGGATAAGTGTCGATGGTCAATGAGTAATCAGAATTAGCAAATTGCGCCCATACGAGTGAGTATAAATCGAGCCCGCTGTCGGCCCGGCTTAATTTCGGTTAAGCCCGTTGGCTGATAATGGGGTTAACACGTCTACGCGACTTAAAACTCTTGTTCCCTATTTATTCATTGCTGTAAATCCATCTAACGTTTACCTGTATCAATACAGGCTTATAACTTTAGTAGTAATAACAATTTTTATAATATCATAGTGTAATGTTTCATAAAAGCAAAGTGATTTTTTTTTAGTTATAGTTGCGTTGCATAAATTATTTGTTGTTGAGTAATCTAAGCTATATAGTACATAGTATAAAACAAAGTCGCTTTCTCTGTCCCTATATCCTTATGTATGCTTAAATCTTTAAAACTACGCAACGGATTTTGATGCGGTTTTTTTTAATAGATAGCGTGGATTAAAGAAGAAGGTTTATATGTATAATAACGTCCGTTAAACAGTGGAGAAATGTGGGCCACGGGCAGTAATGAATAAATCAAAACTACTGGATCGATTTTAATCATTTCTTCAGTGAATGACATAGGCTATATATTTTATACCCGTGCGAAGCCGGAGCGCGCCGCTAGTAATAGTATAAAGCTGAACGAATTACTTTTTTTGGTTTCCCTGAACGCGTTAATCTCTGGAAGTGCTTGTCAGATTTGAATAGCCACTTTTAACAGTATACTCGTATAGATCGAGGGAGTTTATACGTGTCTATCTCACACTACGACCCATAGAAATTGAACAATTACCGGCACAAAGCGTAGGTATTACAGGACACTAAGTGAAAACTAATTAATAGTACATGCGGATTGGGCGGCGTGGTGTGAGGTATCGGAGCCCGAAGGCACGTTGGCCGTCCGTTGAATATCGAGCATTACCGACAAGGGATGAATTGTGCATACCTATGACAACGAGACCTATATATGTCGGCTCAGGCGTTTGATCGGCTCCTTACCTAATAATTATACGTTGTATGAATTTATTTAAGCTGGTCCAACTACGAAAAACAGTAATTCATGTTTTTTTTTTAAATATTATTTTCATTATACATTGCAATTATTATTCACTTACAGTTTATTTATATATATTTTTTCGATTTATAAAAAATATTATTTCCTTACTACATTCATATCCATTTACACTACTGGCTTTAGATCGCGGTATCGCTCGCGTTTGCTTTTGGATTCTTAAACTAATATAATACAGCCCATATTGGTGTATAAAACTATAATAAGGCCAGTCGTGTTGTATGGATCCGAGTGTTGGGCTACGAAAGAGACGGATGAGAAAAGATTACATGTGGCAGAGATGCGAATAATAAGATGTATGTGTGGTGTAACCAGAATGGATAAGATTAAGAATGAGTATATCAGAGGAAGTTTGAAAATACCACCAATGAGAGAGAAGTTGAGGAGTAATAGGTTAGCATGGTACTCACAGGCATATTAAGAAGAGATTAAAGTCATGTAACAAGAAAAGTTTTGTGTTTGAAAGTGGACGGATTTGATGGAGGAAGACAGAAAAAGATGTGGACGGATTGTGTGAAAAATTATATGTGTACAAAAAGTGTGAATACTGGGATGACATCTGACAGGGGAGAGTGGAAAAGGAAAACACGTTCTGCCGACTCTGCTTAGGTAGGATAAGGGTAAGATGATGATGATAACCCTCATAATCAATACCATAACTTCTTGATGATGGCGATTTGTATAGGCAAATTATTTTTTATATCGATAAAGTTTTTTTTTTTATTATTTCTATTTCAAACTAAAATTAAAGGTTTTCTCTTTATTATAGTATATAGATAAAATAATTTAATAATACATACAATTTAAAAACAACAAAATTTGTAATAATCTTGTACTACCAGAATTAGTAAAACTGTTAATGCCACTACATATCGTTAAATACTATTATTCAGTACTGTACAATATAAGTTTACATGCCTCTAACGCATAACAGCTATAAGCGCTGTTGTAACTAAGTG
This sequence comes from Antheraea assamensis, assembly GCA_035772565.1. Taxonomy (NCBI): domain Eukaryota; kingdom Metazoa; phylum Arthropoda; class Insecta; order Lepidoptera; family Saturniidae; genus Antheraea; species Antheraea assamensis. The sequence continues at coordinate 3,668,798 of JAQQSE010000065.1, forward strand.
AATAGTGAACCTAAGTCCCATTAAGATACACACGGAAATCGTCTCGTCCACATACCTTCGATTTGTAACTCAAGAACCGTTTTAACACATCGGTAATACATACCATCTCGGTTAATAATACACTGAATGAATCTACCCTTTGTGTATGTATGCATATATAAATAAAAGAGATAACATTTTGTCTATATACGCACTACGAGTGGGTAAAAGATTTTGCTAAAGTTTATTCAGACATGTGCTTATTCACATCAATCCGCTACGAGTTCGAAATTTCAATTATTTGTTACAGTTAGCAGGCCCGACGGACGTAGTCCTGCCTTGATAATAAAGAACATATACTTATGTACATGAAATGCTTAGGGTAAGTAGTGTATTCAATTTAATAAGGATTAATACTATATCCATCTAAATAGCCTTCCAATTACCCCATTGTATGTGACCAGGTTTTTAGAAGATAGATGGGTATAGTAAGCTATCCCTAAAAGATATATACCTAATATGCCATCGTAGACTTTTTTGTAGATCTATAAAGAAGGAATATCTCACTATGCATTAGTTTGTTATATTTTAAAAGAATTAATCAGCGTTTTCGATTTAAGATCCCAAGCGGCTTGACTTTTCCAACACTACCAACAATTATAGTTATATTTTAACCAATTTACACAAAACCTTGACAAATTACATACTTAAACTTTCTCAGGTATTACTCTATATATTGATGAAGACTGCACTACAGTCCGTTCAGTAGTTTTCGAGCTTATCGTGAACATACAGACAGACAGACAGGCAGACGCGGCGGACGACTTTGTTTTATAATATGTAGTGATGATAATCGTCAACCATATCACAACTGTTGTAACGATAGGCTATTTGTAACCATTGTTTTGTAAGCAGGTAGCATCTGTGACGTAGCGACAGTGCGTGGCGAGAACTATAAGAAGAGTTTCATTATTACCCAAGTTTGACAACACGCCCGCGTTGACTACGTGACCAACTGTTTTATGAAACATTTCAAACTTGTTGCTAATATGTATGTATTACAAATGATAGAGAGTTTGAAAGAAATCAATGGTTTAATATTTATTTTATTAATGTAGACTAGCCGCTACCCGTGACTACGCCTGCGTTGTTAATTATCTTAACATTATATTTTATGTACGGAGGATAAAACGTGAAAAATTTAAAGTAACAATAGTTATACTTTGATTAAAAAATTTCTTTGTAAAGAATTAAGTAGTAATTATATTAAAGGAATGGCTCCGTATTTAGACACAATACACGTTTACTTAATTCATAAGCAATACATACATACATACAGCAGTTACAGAGATGTGTTTAATGTTTTTTTTTAATTTTTAGTATTATATATTTGTTTTCTTCTCTTAGGTTTTTATTTTCATAATTAGTATAATAGGTGTTATATAATAAGTTTAAAACTGTGTTAGTATGTCGGATTTCTAGTCGAGAGTGTATGTCGGCTACATTATCGTCTTTTATGGCCATGTCATTATCAATTCTTTATAGTACATACTAGTTAATTTTTTATACAATATTGTAGTCCGGTGAAACTGTAGCAGCCCTAGCAAAACAATAGTATAGTAAGATCAAAAAAAAAAATTATACAACATGTTCAATACATATTTTAGTAAAACATTGCATTTTATTATACATATAGATCACGAACCGACAAAAATGGTCACGAAAATGATTATTAATGTATATTAATTACAGTACATTTTATCACCAATTACAATTATAATATGAGCCTATAAATATCACATCAAAAGGAAAAACATACATCATAGCGGTCTCATATGTTCGAAGGGCCGAATAAAACATTCCAATCACGTTGGCTCACTTGTTTTACAAACCGATACGACGTGCGTTCCGGTAACGGACAAAAGTTATCATTGCAATAACGAATCTATTCTTATATGGATAGGATTTACTTTTATATAAATATCTTACGTCCACTAGACATGACAATGCAATCAGCGGTGACCAAGCGGGATTTGTTTCATACATGAACGGATTTGTAGGATGAATAAGTTTCGACCCCAGCAAAATAACAAAGAAGCCTTATTGCATGCACGTAACGCGTTTTATAAGGTCGTTCGCAAAATTCTTTACATTCAACCGCGACAATAAAAACCATACTCTCTCTGTCATCGACGCAACAAATAAAGTTCAGTAACATAACAAGTTATGTTATGAGTCTCATATATGACAATTTATTAATCAATCATTTATACATATTAATTTCATATATTAGTTGTTAAGTCAAATAATTAACTTTACCTTTTTATTACCTTACTAATTTTATGTACTTGTCGTAATTGAGTTTCGTATCTCATAGTTAAAAAAAATAAATAGATAGAAATACGATTTTATGGTGCACACATCCGTTTATACAAGTAATAATTATCCAACTATGATAATCCATCGGTATTATGAATGAACAATGAAAATTTCATAGCACCATCGGATGTTAGTCAATGGCCGGACATAGAGATTCGTAATGTCCGGTAAACCGCGACTTTGTTCCAAAATGAGCTTTTTGATTGTTTGCTTGTGACAAACGCTGAAAATGCGGTTCTATCAGCTGCGAAAAGCGGAATAGAACGTGACTGGTGTGTTGCGGGCATCAGATTAATGTTACCGATCTAATATTCTGACAGATGCGGTGACGGTGCTCATAGGCGGGCTTAAAACTTTCGCACTTAAATACAGAAAAGGACAAAACATTAAAACTAAGATAGTCTTACGAGTGTAATATTAATTGTTTGCTTCGATGGACATAGTGAGATTTAATAACTTTGTATTATCAAGTAATAATACTGTTTTTTCTAATAATCGATATAGTTTTATCATCACTAAGGAGTTTAGATCATCACCATCATCATGGACAACTCCTTGCAACCCACAGTAAGGGTATAAGCCCACCGCATTTTTATGCCATTTTCTTTTTTATTCTGTGCCCGTCTAGTCCAACGTTTTCAACTCATCTTGCCATTGGTCTTTCCCCACTTCACATGCCATCTCTCGCCTATCAATCGGTCAGAAATCTACTACACATGCCGCCACTAGATCTACAGACAAGTGACCTGCATAACGCCATTTTAATCAAAGTATTTGCAAGCCGATGTCTTGCGTTTTAGGGTTTTTTAAATGTGTCACTCAAGGTGATGCCTACAATGATGCGCTGCATGGCTCGCTATGCAACCCCCATTTTGTTGCACGGTTTTCTTTATGAGCGTCCATTTTTTGGCACATTACGTTGTCGTTCGTAAGACACACTGGCAACAGTTTCTTAATAGTTAAAAAAATATTGATTCCATTTATAAAATGATTTCATTTATGAAAAGCACTGTTCCCGTCGCGGATATTGGATGCGTTTTATTGTTACTATCGTATGTACATTGTACGTTATAACTTGCTGATTCGGCGACTCTGCATTTGTTTTTATTTACTTGGTGTAAATAATTGAGTTACAGCGTAATGGATTAAAAGGTTACGATGATATAAGCTTAACTATTTTTTTTTCTTATTTAGAGACTTTCATATTTTAATGTCACCGATAAATAACGTATTCGCGAGGTATGACAGCTGCTACTAATCACCCCCCTGCCCCGCCGCACCGCCGCCCCGCCGCCACCGCTGGCATTAGTGGAACTCGCGGGGCGGCGAACTAAAATTTTCTCCGCGTGAAACTTTGCAAAGACCATTAAGTCAATCTGGTCGTTTTACAGATGTTATCCTGATATTAACCGGGTTGGGGATTTTGTAGACTGACGGCTGATTGTCTATGTATAACTAAACATAAGTAAATATTACTGAAGCACTTATGAAGGGTTTATAATAATATCTCACTGACATTTTTTCATTATGATCGCTTTACTCTAACGCCACCACAGTATTGTAATTTTTCATTGTTGGACAAAAGATATCTACTTAACTAGCGGAGTACACTGTGTTCTTTGTTCCTACATAGTAATTATATACAACGGTTCTAATTTATATCTAAAATATGCAATTAATAAATTATAATTGAATTCTAGTAAATATATTCTAAGAACGATTGTATTAAATTTGGTAACTTATTACTATTTGCATTGGGATTACTATATAATTACACTTATATAATTAATTACTCGATCGAATATCTTTGTCCAGCTTATTTCTCACAGTTGTGTCACATCAAACTGTATACAAATGTTATATTATAAATTCAAGATTTTTTTTTCTATAGTAATCTATCAAAATTGAATATTATTACATAAAATTGTTGTCTGTATCCAATAATAAATGGGTCTCATCTAAATAAAACTATACAGTATTTTCTTGTTTAACTACTGAATATGTAAAAAATGTATCTGCAAAAATTTAACAAATATCGTGCTTTCGTCGAACTTGTAGAACAAAATTTGTGTACAAAATTAATAACATGACCCCTCGTTGCACATAGTGATCATATTTGAAGTATCACGAGATATTAATGAACGTGTGATGACGCGTTCTGCCCCTGATTTGCAATATGCGGCGAACGCCATAATTAATTTTACTCAAAATTATAAAATGCGCTTTTTAGAATAGATGAAATATTGGTTAAGTTTCATGTTATTTTAAAATAAGCCTTATTTAATATTATTGAAGAAAAATATAAATTTATTATGTTATCAAAGAAAAGAAAGAGATCGAGCTTAGTTAATTGATTTTTTGTTACTTAAACTTTACTCACTTAGTCTTTCCATTATATTGCTGGTTTCAATTCCTCACACGGTCCGCTCGTCAACATCTCACTTATTTACGAGGATCGCTCCCTAACCGACACAGCTGGTGTGCTATTCTCACATATTACACTAACTCGAAAACTACTATGTTTATTTTTTTAATCTGTAAACGAAAATTTAAGTGAACCAAGGTGAATTAATAGTACTATTTTAATGGTTAGTTTATTTACTGTTAGAGAACGTCAGAACTTCTATTTATTCATCAAAAACAAAATTTATTACCACTATAAAAATCCTACTATGAATAAAATTGATTACATTTACCACGGGCTATTAGAAGGTAACGTTGTAATTGTTCGTACAGTACTTCGAAAAATAACAGATTATGTTATTATACAATTATAATTTTTATGTAAAATGTATTTAAAAATGTTTTTTTTTTCATTTATACGAACCTCACTTTCATTTGTACTTTTACTAAGCCATGAAATTTACAATGCACGATGTCGTGATATAAAAAAAAAGATTAAAAACATAATCCACTATTTTGAGACCTGGGTCTTAAAAAATCAGCCGAGGGGATGCTTGCTTTATAAGCAACGTAACCGTTTCCGTTAACTATTCCTTCTACCTTATACAGTTATCTCTGTCGCACCTCCCACCGTTCACCAGGCGTCGGGGTTTAAACTGCGGTCGTAGGCGATTTGTTCATCATTGTCTCGAAATATACACCAACCAGCCAGAATTAAACGTAAACCTCTAGTAAAGCATAAATGTTACAATGCCTTTTATTTCAGGTAAAACGTGTCTATTGAACTACTTGGCCGTTTTTAGAAGTTTTTTATATTGATACCTGTTTGTTATCATCTAGAGAACACGCCGATGTGGTATAATCGATTATGAATTTATGAGATGCGAAAAATAATAACGGGTAATCATTGAGCTCATTAATAATTTTTTTTTTTCGAACTGACTACACTGTTGACCTGACAAGGCCTCTACAGTTTCACCGGACTACCTTAATAAATAAGCAAACGAAATAAGAGTACATAATTACCATAATTTAATAATAAGTAAGTTTTTCTTTATAACAATAACTTATTTTACCACCTAACAAAAGTAATCATTGAAGATTTAAAACAGACAACAATATTTAAAATAAACTTAACCAGCGTTACAAGTTATTGGATGTATATAAATAAAATTGATTGTCTGTAAAGACGGTTTACGGACGGTAATTTTACGTGATAACGTCATAAGAAAACCATTGATGAAAAATTATGCGTCACAAGCCGAACGCTTAGCTCGATCGCGCCTTTCACACACGTTCGGCTCGGGCGGAACGTGACAATGAGTATTGCTTTTACGCGCGTGCAGCCGGCGCTCATCGATTTATAAAATAATATCACGTCAAAAGGCATAGAATATTTGTTTCGCACTGTAAAGTGTAATTAAGTAATAACTTCTATTGACAAAAGTATCCTGTGGTAAAATGTAATTCTGATTTTAAACTTATTTTTTTTTCATTCAAATGCTTTCGTATTTCCGTATAGTATTGAGTATAAATTCATACCATAAATCCCAGTGTAATTGTTGCATATACCCACACCTAACCGCAACAATGCTAGTACCATTTATACCGCAAATCATTTTAGGTTTATTTCGATATCTGCGCTACCCACTCTGTGCTAACCGCAGAGTATAATACTTTGTATGTTTGAACGCATTAATCGTAGAAACTACACTTACAATTTCAACACGTTGAATAGCTAATTTATTGAGGAACGTTCTAGGCTACGACCCTAAGGAGATGATGAGTCTTAATTATACACCAATGTGGCAAGATACTGCTGATAAATTTATCGGATGAAGCGTTCCTTCAACTCAAAGAAGCGTTAAAATAACGCCGTATTCTGCTATTATACCGCTGATAAATTTATCGGATGAAGCGTCCCTTCAACTCAAAGAAGCGTTAAAATAACGCTGTATTTACATCTGACGATAATTCTATAACTACTTACTGGATGTGTTCTAAAACCAGGACGACATATTTATCTTATATATGTGTTCAATGATGTATTGGAGGAGGTAATTTTAAATTGTTCAAATACGAAACGAATTAATTTTGTAATAATAAATATTAGGATTCTCCTGCACTTGCAACCCTTTTGAGCGTCACCGTAGATTAGGTATTTTGCCTGTACTGGTTACCACATTTTAAAACTGTAGAGGCGATCGCAGTATGGTCACAATTTAACGAAAGTACTAGTCAACATTTTTAAACTCGAAAAGCTATTTCGCATTATAAACCTGGTATTTCAAAGTTCTCAAGAACAATGCATATACGAATTTGATAGGTGTTAAGATACACCAGCTCATGATGGGCAATCATCACCTTTGTTGGTGCAGGTCAGACATCCTTACTATTATTATAAATGCGAAAATCAATTTGTTTGTTTGTTTCGCTTTCACGCTTAAACTATTGAAGCTGTTATATGAAATTTTGCATATACGTTGTCAGAGTTACAGAAAAGGGCATAGTGTAGTTTTATCGAGAACGCCATCGAAGCCACGGGCGAAAGCAAGTTGTTTAGTACGTTCTAAAATTTTTGATCTTACATAATAATAACGTACGTCAATGAATGTTAGGTCGCATTATTCCTATCAAGACTCAGTAGTAACGTGCTAGGTTAGGTTTAATTTGTGAATATAATAAGCCTAAGAGCTCTAGCATCGCGTCGGCTTGTAATGAATGCCATTGAACTGAGAAAAACAGACAACCATCAGATATCTCGGTAACTGTTTACTCATGTATGCACACATACACATGTATTTTCAGGTAAACTGTATTTTCACTCGCTTCCACAGTAATATACAATTATAATGAAGATGTAAAGGTTGGTTATTCTATTCTCTGGGAGTCGATTCGAATTTGTTTCTAAATATTTAGTTCAAGAATAAAAAAGGATTCGATAGTTAATTATTTCTATGTAGTAATTGTCATGTGTGAAGACATCAGCGGTTACTAATGTCAATCATTTATATAGTGAGATTCTTCTAAAAACCGAGCTAGCTTAGAATTATACCGGTATTTTTTTTTATTCCGGCAAATAATTATTTCATGAATGAAATTAGTTTTTCGGATTTATAATATTCTCTTCTAAACACTTTTCTAGTGAAAATCTTTGGTATTATTATATATGTGTTTATATTACACTAAAAACCACGCAGAACAACACTTAAAAAGAAATATGGAACAACGAAAAAAAAATCTTATTCGAAATCAGTTGTAGCACTTAAAATGAATATTAAAAAAAATGGGGAATTATTCGTAAAAACAGAACTACATTTATTTTTTAAATAATGAGTATTTTTATAGCGAAATATAATTGAAAGCAAATAATGTTTTACACAAGTTTTGCGGTAGCCAGAGCGCGGCGCGGCGCGGAGTTACGATTGTGGGAAGCGTACTACTACACAGCCCCGTAGGCTGACAGCACCAGCTGCGTGTAAATTGCTTGGATTCGATAATGGCGTTTTCAATTTGCAAGGATTTGAGGTTTGAATATAAGTCTACTTTTATTTAATATAAATGGGAGAACGAAATGAAATAATATTTTAAAAAACCAAACGATGTATAATAAAGCTTAATATTATTACAATAAAAACTGTTTGATGTCAATATAAACATGATATCTATTTACAAAAAAATATCTTAACACACATGTTTTGTCATATATGTTTAGGTTTATAATTGTGAAATTTAATAATATCAAAGACACGCTATTCTCAAAAAGAAAATACGGAACAAACACGTCTGTAATTTAAATATACGGGCACCTACTCTTTTCGTATAAAACGCCTTGATGTGGATAATCCGAGCGCGACATAACACAGATTGTATTACAGCAATAAGTTCGCCTCGGAGCCCGATAACCGTAGCTTAATCCCACCATGATATTTTTTTTCACACATCCCCCACGACACGGTACGAGTACCGCCGCCTTCGGGAAAACTAATAAAGAAACCATCTCGTTGGCAGCTGAAGCTTGAAATGTATTTTTTATATAATTTGCCGCAAATTGATTGTGCTGCGCATCTGAAACTCTCTCTCTCTCGTTGTCAAGTTGAAAGAGGACATCTTTGTTGTGTAACTGCTCGCTTAGTCAGCCTGGAACCGTTTAGTATGGTAGTTTTCTAGATTGTTTTACATTTTGACTAGATATGCCCACATATACGGGCCACATAAATGTAAATGTATGTAGACGTCATTTACAGATATTGTAATAAATAGCAGTGTCGTGGTTATGAGTTAAATTGTAAACGTTAAATACTATTATTTTGTTTTTAATAAAAGACTACTAATGAACGCCTACTGGTCGAAATTCGACCATGATAAGGGTCCAAAGTTTTTTCTTCACGTGTCAATATGTAACTAAAGGCTGCTACTTGTCTATGGTAGGAAATAAAAAGTATTTCCAATTCTTTATTGATTACATTAAAACTCGCCGCACCGATATGTAGTAAGCAAAAAAAAAAAAAAGTAAAGAAAATCGCTTGAGAAACAGGGGAGAAAAAGGTACAACTGATTCATCTTCGCCAATTTATATATAGATTACTTAGTCCAAATTCATCTATTCAATCTAATGACGATTGAAATAACTATTTGCAATTGTTTTTATACCATATAATATAATATACACAGGTTAAGCTATTAAAGTAATCCCAAAGCAATGATATATTTATTAAAATGTCATAATTCATGACTTTAAAAGATCATGTAAATCGTAAAACTGATTCTTGAGCTATAAACAAACTGTATCGGAAGCGTGATGATATCCATCGCTCTGAAATCGGATTTAACGTGCAGAGGATATTAGTAATTTGCAATATTACAAATTTTGGCAAACGCGTGTCGGCTTCAAGTGGTCAGGCATTAATTACGACGTCACGTGTCACCGGGCACAAAACACTCCGTCACCCGCTAACCGGTTGACGCGACGCGACGCGTCGGTCAGTTGGCCCACACTAGGGTTGTTACCACTTGCTTTATACATCGATATCATTCTCAATTATAATTAACGATAAATGAAATAAATCATCGTTTTACGTTTTATTTACATTGCATTATATAGTATTTGCATTTGCAGTATATAGTAATTAATAAAAAAAATTACAAAAAAAGATAAATGAGATCGAGTTTTTGGAGGTTTTTCTTAGTAACTAATTTGTTTTTCTAAACAGTGGTTGTGTTTTGTGGTTTGTAAGTGCTTTCTCATCGTCTAAACTTAATAAAAATTTAAGTGGTCTTCCGGTAGTAGAAATGATAAGGAGTACAAATTTTTGTCTTCAAATGTTAATTTGTAGATATTTTTATGTGTATTTTCTTTTTATTTTTTTTAATAATAACTGTATTGATCTCTGTAATAATAGTTATTATAGATTGTACACATGAGGAACGTGAATTATGATGAATAAAGACTTATAAAAAAGGATTCGATTCGTAATTTTCTAATTGATGGGGCTAAAACTCGTCAGCAGCTATTAAACAAAAATATGAACAGTTTGTTTATCTTTGCCTATTTATATATGGTTTGATATGCCTCATTGGAACACAACTGTTTAAACATTTGTAAAAAAGTAATCCTACTTTGTAAAACCAGTGACAATAATACGTAATAAATTGATGCACTTGCATTTAAAAGCCACACATATATTAAAAGGCCGGCAACGCACTTGCGACTCCCCTGGTGTTGCTAGTGTCTATGGACGGCGGTGATCCCTTACCATCAAGTGACCCACCTGTTCGTTTGCCCCCTATAATATTAAAAAAAAGTAATTGAAAAAAGGCATATCAATAAGTGATGTAAAACATGAATAGGTAATGTTTATTGGTGATATATAATTCATAGTGAGATTACAAATAACGTAATTAATCATTTCTCATTTTGTTTCGTCTTCAAATGATACGTCTATATATTGACGTGTATTCTAACAAGTTCTCGTTAACATTATGATATCGTGCCATCTCTAACAATGCTTCTATATATATATATATATATCTAATGATATGTAGCTACACTGGATGTGGTTTGTTCAAAAGCGGGTTGCTGCACGGACGTTGCTAATCAAATGTGTACTGCAAAAACGTTTGAAGCACACGTTGCTCGCACCACGCGACGATTCCGCTTAACCGCAAACTGTAGCCGACATTACCGTACCTATCGTTGTAATTAATATTTGAAAATTAATTTAGTGGTAAATTAATATAAATGAAACATTATAATGGGGTACAATTTGGATGCTTTGTAAAAGGTTAATTAGTCACTGAAACTATTAATCACACTTCAAAATTTTTTTAATGGTATAAATACTGACTGAGGGCTGCAGACTACGTTTAAGTATTTGTTATTATATATTGTAATTAAGATGTACAAAGTATGAATTCAAACTGGGTTAATATACTTGTTTCACAATAAATATCGATTTTATATATATTAAATGTTATCTACACAATAATATATCTGAACATTATTTTTCGGTAAAAAAGTATCGATAATTGTTTTCAATTTACAGTGTTTTGTTTCATTTCTGAACTAATTTTCTCTTTTATATATATTTCAAAATACAGCGCATAATTTTCGTTGATAATATAGTCTTGTATGTATGAAAGTATTTTTAAAATAGGTTAACTAATTTTTTAATTTACCCATTAAGTACAAGAAATAAAATCATTTACCTTTATAATAGTAATTTAGTAATAGATTTACGTGTTAACTATACGAAAAATGTACATAAGTACACAATTTAATAATCTATGGACGATGGGGGTAAAAAGAAGCAGACGCTTTGCTTTGACTCTCACTACAAATTGCATTACGCTAGCGTGAAACGAGGACCTCAAAGCCTCTTTTTCTTTTTGAACTCTTTCGTTTTTATTTGATAGCCCTTGTATGCAGGTAATTACAGATGGGATTTCGCTCTGTATTTTGTAATGTTTTATTTATCTGTTAAATGTATTTTCTCGATAAAGGAATGTTTTGCAAACTCTCGGTCAGCAGTAATATATCGGTGGTAAACTGTTGTGTTGAACAGTTGTTTACGACACGCAGGTAAAGAAACTTAGATTAAAACCTTAATTGACTAAATTAAACTAAGTTTTTCATTTACTATTTTTCTAATTCTTATTTAGTCGCTTTACATTTCATTTGAAATTTTTATTAGCTAGTTCTTTATTCCCGTGAAAATGGTTTTATCGTTTCTTGGGAAATATTTTTTTTTCCTGGATTAATTGAGAACTTCTTTTTTTGTAATTTTATATTTATATATATAACCTTTGATCAATCTCATGTTAACTGTATTAAATTGGAGTATTACTGCTCGCACTATTGGAATAGGGTGAGATAATATATAGCCTAGACAATACTTTCAGAAGTTCGTTGGCTAAGCCTCATCAAAATCAGTTCTGCGACATCGTGGATTGGCCCGAATAAATAACAGATATTTATTTGTTTCGTAGTGTTATAAATTGGATCACTCTGGTGTTACCGAATATTATAATCTTTCCTTCGTGCACTCGCCGCATTGGAGGTGAACCTAATATAATGTTATATCAATCTTTTATTGTAATGTAATTAACACATAATTTATTAACTGTTGAAGAAAAGTGCGTAAAAATTGTTGACTCGTCGTTTTAAAATTTTACACCTTTTGTTTCTTAAATCAGACTATCTATATCATCATTATATTAGTTTGTTTGATTATAGGTAGTGACCTGTGGAATGTATACTACGCTACTGCCAATGTTAATACGGCACCGCTAATGCGACTGCTAATACGCTACTGCTTTTGCTAATGCTACGTTAATGCTAATAATTATAGGTTATATTTTATTCTTAATAAGTAATATATTGTAAATGAACTCTCAATAGTAATACAATAATAAAGGAGGTTCTGAAATAAGTTCATAACGCAATATATTGTACAATGAAATAAATTAAAATTACATTGGAAAGTATAGAAAAAAATAATTAAAGGTGGAATATAAATAGGATTATAAATTGATTGAAAATACATTTCGTCTGAGTGTCGGTCACGTCCAAAACTACTAATCGTTTCGATTTGATTCACACTTTACTATTTTTGACGTCCAACGAAGCGGGCGTGTAACATATAGTAATAGCGTTACAAGTTAAGAAGACATGTTGATAACTTCTAAACACTGTCCTAACTGATATTTTCTACTATATTGTGTTTTCAAACTTGACCCAAGCAAAGCATATCTTTAGCCATGTATGACAAAAATATAATTCTTCTGTACTTGTGTATGTGAATGAACTCCTCCTAAATGGTGGGATATATCTCGATGAATTGTTTTGTTTGTGTTCAAATGAATTCGAGAATGGTTTAGATTCACAATTAGACCCGGTAGATGGTGCTATAGTCTGATTCTAGGTTTTTTTACTATCAGGTTAGAACAACATTTTTTTTTGTTTTCGTACTGATTACACATGTTGATCTCGTAAGGCCTCTGCAGTTTCACCGGACTACTTAGGTTACTTAGGTTAGGACAACATCCGTCGGACCCGATGTTATGTATGTAATAAATTTTGACTTTGACTGCGGAACTAATTGTAAGTCAGCGACTTGTAAAATATTTTTTTATTGTAATCAAAAATACTTATAATATATTTGTTATTTACACTCATTGCTTAAAAATTATAGTTTATTATGTAGTAACAAAAAAACAACTTTTAGCTACACAGTAAAAAGCAACGAACAGCTATAGAGATGTTTGTCTATACGTTACTATACTTGAATACGAGAAATTTCCATTTTCTGTACACATTTTTTTTATTTATAAAACATAAATATTGTATCGTGAACGTTCATAAATATTTAGTACCATATTTTGTCAAGGAAGTGAGTTAGAAAAAAGTTTTTAGTTAAAACGTTACGTAAAACATTAAAGAAAGACAGTTTTATTCATTATATAAAGAAAACGAAATAAAGATAAGCATAATATATTTTAGCCCCAAATTTATCTATTAATTCTCTTTAAAATATCTCTAACAAATCACACAAAATGTGTATACAATACAAATTAAACGTCTTTATTTTAACGCCTGTCCAGATAAATATCGAACAATTCCGACGCGGACTCGGGTGCTCTGATTCAATTATGTCACTCGAATCACAGTCGTCGACGCGAAAACATGGGGAAAAACGGGAAAAATGTTCGGGCATTAGATCACAGTCACGATAAGTGGATGACTTCTCGCATGGCTTGCCATCAAAGGGGCCCGCAAACTGTGAGCACGCTCAAAACCTAACCACGCCGTTACGATTGCTATATGTAGTATCGGCAATGTTTAATTAACACTTTACAATTAATTTGTAATTTTCTCTACCCACGTTAGTGTGTGAATGTAACCTAAGCCTCGAGAACAGTATTTTTTCCTGGATGAATGGTACTTTGTGGTCCTTTTCTGTATATCTGGTAATGGATCAACAATTTGCACGATGATCCAATAAGTAGTTAAAGCCTGAAAGCATCACCAACAAACAAATAATCGAACAAACTCGATATGGGATAGGATAGGCTAGAATAATGATTGCTCCCCAACAAAGGGGGGGGGGGGCGGGTGCCGGCTGCTGCCGTTTATACATGAAAGTCTTGCGGTTAATGGCCGCCTACGGGACCCCGTTATGGGCGGACGCCCTCTGCGCCACCAATGTTCGCGCATTGTGTAGTGCGCAGCGCATTGTGGCGCAGAGGACGATACAAGGGTACTGGTCGAATTCCTCGGCGGCGGCCTTCGTGCTCGTTGGCTCCATTCCCTGGGAGCTAGAGGTGAAAGTTTTTACCGCCATATATCGATATACGACGGCTAAAAAACGCCGAACGGAGGCTCCAACTCTCAGGGAAATAGAAGAAATGGAAGAAATGAGCACGATGGTCCGGAGGGACGAAGTAGAAAGATGGAGGCAGAACCTGGCAGACGCGCGTTATGGTAAATATACCATTGACGACATCCACCCGGTTCCGCCGGAATGGATGAGTAGAGAGTGGGGCTCCCTGACGATTCGTCTGGTGTGGGTACTCACCGGACACGGATGTTTTGGATGGTAACCGATTACGCGCAATGAGCCCACCACTGCACGCAACGAGTGCTTTCCGAGTGTGCTCCGTGGGACGAGCCGCGCCGCATTCTGGTTGCGGATGTTGGCGGCTTGGATTTATCGCTGCCGAGAGTGGACCGAGCCATGCTTGGCAGCAAAGCCGCATGGAGAGCGATGGCCTCCTTCTACAAGGACGTTATCTCGCAGAAAGAGGTGGAGGAGAGGTTCTGTGAGGTAGACCCTCTAAGCGATCCTCTCCGCCAACGAAATGCTGGCAGAAGGAAGGGGGTGCACCTGGCCCCCATTCTTCTACCAGCGTAGCCGAGCTAGGGGAATGGGCCGGGAGGCCCATCTCCCTATTGCACTGGTTTAGTTGACGAGCGGAGGCGGCTGCTTGTGTATCCAGCATGCCTCCCTATAAGGACGACGCCCGGCGAACACCTTTCGCTGGTCTGACCGCTGGTGCTGTATGGTGATAGCATTGCACGACCTCTTGCCGCCCCAACCATTGCGGCGGCCGGTACAATGTAGGGTTTTAGTGAGTAAGAGTCTCACCCTACCTACTCTCTCTCCCGAGAGGGCAACGTGAAAGGCTAAAATTATGATGATGAGAACATGGTGCTTGTCTTGTACGATCACTTTCATAACGCGACAAAAGGTTTTTTGTGGGCTATTTTAGTCAGTTGCGTTGTTACTTGCGCAAAAAAGCTCAGTAGCTCGTTTTGTGAGGATTCATGAAGATGATACAATGCGCATGATAGATTAAAAAAAATATATTAAATAAATATTTGTAGAAGACCAAATATGGCGTTAAACTGGAACGATATCTGTTAAAATTGTAAATAACGAATAATATGTATAAATTGCTTTGTAGGAATGATCAGTAAGACTTTTTACAAATGTATTAGCAAAATCTCTATTCAAAGAGCATTATATCCAATTTACCAAGCACGTGGCCAGTGATGTTAGTTACTCGGCAATATAATAGCGCTGTCGCTCGGATAGCTGTGGTATTCTGTCTTCAAAGCTCTGGTGTAAAAGAGAAATAACAAGTTAAGTGAATATTATAATTTATTTATCATGTTTAGTAGACTATTTTAGTTATACAATATTTGTTTATTATTTTCAGAGGCTTAAGTTAATATATAAACCAATGGATTGGGTCATATGTGATATTTATTATTTTATGATATTTTAGAGTAAAAAAGTTCTTGTAAGATTAATCATTTTAAATCAATAATAAATTGGTCTAATTTCATAATTTGGACATTATTTTATGTACATAATGATTTTTTATTTCGCACTTGCACAGCTAGTGTCTTATGCAATGATCGTCGAATTGCACGTGTCGAGTCGATTGGCCGATAGAGTCTAAACAATCGAAGGGCTATCGCCCGCTTCAAAACAACGCGCGGTGGCCTGAGTACTGTGAACGCCAGCCTACATACACATACATTTGAACTACACGTACCGGCGTGCACTCTGAACGAGCTTATTGTGCTGGTTTGTGACGTTCGGATAATCACTATTACTTGAAATTTATACTGCGCTCTATAATTTTTCAACCAATAAAGAATCAGGGACCACATTTGCACATATTAATGATAAATTACTTTATATCTATTCATTAACTTAATATATAAGGAATTCGGTCAGAATTCGGTAATTTTCTCACATTTTTACATTATTTTTTGCCCGGAAAAAATTACGTGATATTTGCCGAAACCCCTTCTCTCCCCCACGTGAGATCTCCTTTGCTCCCCTCATATAACTAATGAACACTTCCTAAGTCATTGATCTGTTAAATGGCTTCCTACAATAGTAGATGAAGAGCTTCTAAACACTGCAGCTTGTAGACTATATGTTATACAGTGTCGAGACGCGCATTGTTGTATAAAAGCAGCAGATATGAGCATTATCCACAACAGCGGGTTAGCGAGCCGGGAGCCTCTCTGTTATTGTGTTCAGATGCTCACGTCTGCAGTAACTATTGTGTCATAATAGATCACGTATCTAATGGTGAGATGTAATGTAGACTGTGTATGACACCGTCTGGGTTCTAAGTCAAGGTCAATCAAACAAAATAATCGTTAGTGGTTTTCCCAAATTAAGTAACAATAGTGTTAAAATATCACTTTGTCTCGATCGAGATTTTTTTTTTTTTATGTTATAGGGGGCAAACGAACAGGTGGGTCACCTGATGGTAAGTGATCACCGCCGTCCATAGACACTAGCAACACCATGAGAGTCGCAAGTGCGTTGCCGGCCTTTTATATATGTGGGCCTCCGGCGCTCTCACTGACCGAACGAAACGCAACAGTGCAAGCACTGTTACTTCACGTCGGTTTTCTGTGAGAGGGTGGTACTACCCCGGGCGAGCCGACCCATTCATGCTGAAACCAGTAATAGCTTCAGCGTAGCTCTACCATCTACCAACCACCAAGGCATGCTTCGATATGTTCATTAATTTGGAAACATACTAATATTCTTTTATCGCTAACATTTCAAACCTAAATCACTCTCAATCTCAGGTTAGCCGTAAATTAAGAAAGATTCCATGTGTTCATTTTTGTAATATTATCTGCTATCATCAACCGCGATGGAACTCGTATATAATAAATGTGAACTTGTATTTTATAAATATTAGTGCTAACAAAAACGATGTTAATACAATACAAATAACATTCCATGATTTCAATTAAGACTTCTATTCACACAATAGAATAAATAAAAAAGACGATGCTACCATAACGATGAGTTTATTAATATATTCCGTTATTGAAGTTATACGTCTTTTGGTGCTTTTGGGACAACGATGACAGAGAATCTTTACTATGCGCTCGCACACCGACGCCTAAAAGTGACACCATGAAGTTGGCTAGTAATTGCCTGACAAGTGTTCCCGAGAACCGATAACTATATTTAAGGTAGTTATTGAAATAAAATATATGAGTCCACAGCACGTGTTTCATATCGGTGGAGATAAAAAATATATTCATACATTAATACACATGTTTTTTTTTTTTTTTTTTTTTTTATGAGAATGGAGGCATACGAACAGACGAGTTACCTGATGGTAAGTAATCACCGCCGCCCATGGACACCTACGACACCAGAGGTATCACAGATGCGTTGCCGGCCTTTGAGGAAGGAGTAGGCTCGTTTCTTGAAGGCCTGTGGGTTGTATTGGTCCGGAAACGCTGCCGCTGGGAGTTCATTCCAGAGTGCCGACGTACGTGGGAAGAACGCACGTGAGAACCGCACAGTAGACGACTTCCAACCATCGAGATGACATTGATGGAATTTCGTTTTATGGCGAGTCGTTCGGTAATGGAATTCAGCAGCAGGTATCAATCCGAATAGTTCTTCAGAACACTCTCCGTGGTAGATCTTGTAAAGGACGCAAAGTGACGCAACATCCCTACGAAGCTCCAAAGTGTCGAGCCCTAAGGAAAGCACCCGGTCGTCAACGATTCTAGCCACTCTCCGTTGGATTCGGTCAAAAGGAAGTAGATGGCATTGCGGCGCTCCGGCCCAGAGATGAGAACAGTATTCCATGTGTGGCCGGACTTGCGCCTTATAAAGCTGAAGGCGGTGAACCGGTGTGAAATATCGTCCCGCTCTGTTAAGGATACCTAACTTTTTTGAGGCGAGTTTTGCTCTACCTTCCAAATGACCACCAAACTGAACGTCGCTAGATATGTCGATACCGAGGATACTAAAATTAGGCTCAGCAGCTAGAGGAACTCCTTGAAAATTAGGGAGTGCGTCAAAAGAAGTTTTTTTGGCGGTGAAGGCGCATACCTGTGTTTTTGTGGGGTTAAAATCGACTAGGTTTTTTCTTCCCCAATCCAAGACACGCTCCAATGAGGTCTCTATCTCGGACACAAGTTTGTTCCGGCACTCGTTAACGCGTTCCCGAGAAACACCTGCACGACTGGTATATAGAGCATCCACAGTACTGTCGTCTGCATAGCAGTGAATGTTACAGATGTTCAACATATCATTAATATGCAGAAGAAATAAGGTAGGGGATAGCACACAGCCTTGTGGGACTCCAGCGTTCACGGGCTTGAGATCCGAGCATGCACCGTCAATAACGACTTTTATGCTCCGCTCCGTGAGGAAACTGGATACCCAATTGCGTAGTTTCTCGGGAAGTCCATATGAAGTAAGCTTCGAGAGAAGCGCTTTGTGCCAGACCCGATCAAAAGCCTTAGCGATATCCAAGCTAACGGCCAGAGCCTCCCCCTTTTTTTCGACTGCTTCCGCCCATCTGTGTGTCAAAAAGGCTAGAAGGTCACCAGCTGAGCGGCCTTGACGGAAACCGTATTGGCGATCATTAATAAGCTGGTTCTCTTCTAGATACTTTAGGAGCTGGCGGTTTATGCAGGATTCCATTGTCTTGGAGAGCAGGGAGGTAATAGCAATGGGCCTATAGTTAGATGGATCAGAATGGTCGCCTTTTTTGGGGATCGGGTGGACTAAGGCAGACTTCCAGGTGGTAGGGACAACGCCTGTGGAGTAGGAGAGCCGGAAAAGACGCGCTAAAACCGGGGCCAGTTCCGGAGCACATGTCCTAAGCACGATTGCGGGTATTCCATCAGGCCCACTCGACTTAGAGATATCCAAAGAGAAGAGTGCTTTGCGTATAGCACTTTGCAGAAACCGAACATTTGGCATCAAGCTTTCGCAACGCGGGATGGTGGGTGGTAACTTCTCCTTGCAATCCAGAGTCGAGTTGGACGCAAAAAGACCGCTTAGAAGATCAGCCTTGTCTTTAGCGTCATGGACCAACGATTCGTCTTCCCTCCGCAATGGTGGAAAGGATGGCCGGCAAAAATTCCCAAGGATAGCTTTGGCGAGAGACCAGAACGCCCGGGTTCCCGAAGGGAGACGAATCAATCTCTCACCAATTCTATCAATAAAAGCTGACTTAGCTAAGGCGATTGCTCTTTTGTAAGACCTGGAGGCAAAGTTGTACTCCTTCTTTAATGCGCTAGTGTTTACATCCTGTGACGCCAGAGCCTCAACCCAGGCTCGGTAGCATTTCTTCTTCCGACGGCAGGTCATTCTACAGGAGTGACCGAACCAGGGTTGAGATCTCCCTCCGACGGGCACCATGTAGCTCGGGATAAACAATTCCATCCCCTGGAGTATAACGTCGGTTATGATGTTGGCGACGGCATCAGGATCATCCAGCGAGAAGCAAACCTGCCGCCATGGGTAAGAAGCAAAGAAAGTTCGCATCCCATCCCAGTCTGCTGACCTATAGTGCCAGACTTGGCGTCTGCTCGCAGGGCGCGAGCGAACTGGACGTGTAAGTGGTACATGTATGTATTTACAAATATATATGTGTTGTTGTGTGTGATTTTAAATGATATATCGTGGTGAATGATAATTTATTGTGAGTATTCGTGATGAAAATGGTTTTTTTATACTATAAACTTTTTTTTGTGGGATTATAGATTTGAGATTAACTGTCGATTTGTATTCTTTTATATATTTGCATTAAAGATTAATATTTTTACATTATTACTTGATATAATTGATACTTGATATATATCAATTCTAGTACCTTATCAATTGATAAGTGATATAAGCTTTCCTTGTACCAAGTATCATAGTAATTTTGGCTTCGGGAGCTGTTCGATCGCTGTTTTGCGGTCGGACAGTTCCCGAAGCCCTGGAAGACGGGGCGGCTCTGCCTCATGGCCAAGCAGGGCCGCCCTCTGGACTGCGCGTCCGCATATCGGCCCCTAGTGTTACTCGACGACACTGGGAAGATGCTCGAGAGAGTTATATCCTCTCGGGTCGTCGAGCATCTGGAAGAGGTGGGGCCGAACCTTTCGGATACGCAGTTCGGTTTCCGGTCAGGGCGCTCCACCCTGGATGCCCTGAGCCTTCTGAAGAGGCTCTCCACGGAGGCGACCTCCCGCGGAGATAGGTTACTGGCGGTGTCCTTGGACATCGCCAACGCCTTCAATAGCCTGTCGCATGGAGTTATACGGGAGGCGCTCCGTTTCTTCGGAGTGCCCCCGTACCTGCGGCGGCTGTTGGAGGCGTACCTGGAGGGGAGGGAGGTCGTCTTCGTGGACTGTAGAGGACGGCTGGTTAGTCGTAGGACTCCCTGTGGAGTCCCGCAAGGTTCAGCCTTAGGGCCACTTTTGTGGAACCTGGGCTACGACTGGGTGCTCCGCGGCGTACTCCCATCAGGAGTGCGTCTCATCTGCTTTGCGGATGACACTTTAGTCGTAGCCCAGGGGGGGGAATGGGGAAAATTGATGCGCCTGGCCACTGAGGCTGTAACCCTCGTGGTCAGGCGTATCCGACGGTTAGGCCTCAGGGTGGCTCTTGAAAAAACCGAGGCCCTACTTTTTCATGGGCCTCGGCGAGGGCCACCTCCTGGGGCACACATATTAGTGGAGGGCGTCCGGATCAGGGTTGGGGTCCAGATGAAATATCTGGGCCTCATCCTGGACGGACGCTGGCGGTTCGAGCCCCACTTTAAGGAGCTCGGACCGCGCATAGTTAGGGCGGCAGCAGCACTCAGCCGTCTGCTTCCCAACAAAGGGAGGCCGGGTGCTGGCTGCCGCCGTCTATATATGGGAGTCGTGCGGTTGATGGCCGCCTATGGGGCACCGTTGTGGGCGGACGCCCTCTGCGCCGCAAATGTTCGAGCGTTGCGGGGTGCGCAGCGTATTGTGGCGCAGAGGGCGATACGAGGGTACAGGACGGTGTCTTCGGCGGCGGCCTTCGTGCTCGCCGGCTCCCTTCCCTGGGAGCTGGAGGCGGAGGTTCTTTCCGCCGTATACTTTTATACGGCGGCTAAGAAACGCCGCGGGGAGCCTCCAGCTCCCAGGGAAATTGAGAAAATGAGAGGAAGGGTCCGGAGGGACATGATGGAGAGGTGGCGGCAGGACCTGGCGGACGCGCGTTACGGTGGATATACTATCGACACCATCCGCCCGGTCCTGCCGGAATGGTGCAACAGGGAGTGGGGCTCCCTGACGTTCAGACTGGTGCAGGTGCTGACCGGGCACGGGTGCTTTGGTTGGTACCTGCACCAGATAGCACGCAGGGAGCCGACCGCCGCATGCCATGAGTGTGGCGCTGATATGGACACTGCGCAGCATACTCTTTCTGAGTGTGCTGCGTGGGAGTCTCAGCGTCGTACTCTGGCTGCGGCGGTGGGGAATGATTTGTCGCTGCCGAGCGTGGTCACGGCTATGCTCGGCAGCAAAACAAGATGGAATGCAGTGGCCTCCTTCTGCGAGGAGAAGGAGGCGGCGGAGAGGGTTCGCGAGGAGAATCCTCTGAGTGACCCTCTCCGCCAACGCAGAGTCGGTGGGAGGGGGCGGCGTTTTATCCGTCTCCTCCCACCTCCGTAGCCAAACCTGGGGGGATGGGTCGAGGTGCCCATCTCCCCATTGCACAGGTTTGGCTGACGAGTAGGGGGCGGCTGGTGTGTACCCAGCTTGCCTCCCATTATGTGGACGACGCCCGGCGGACACCTTCCGCTGGGCTAGCCGCTGGGGTTACATGGTGATAGCACTGTACGATCCCATGTCACCCCAACCAAAGCGGCGGCCGGTACACCGTGGGGTTTTAGTGAGTAAGAGTCTCACACTACCCACTCTCTCCCCCGAGAGGGTGGCGTGTCCATGATGGATTTCCCGACGTAAATAAAAAAATAAAAAAAAAAGTATCATAGTAATTGGTCTAACCACTTTCGAGTTAAGTCAGGACGTATGTCCTCTATCTGTTTGTATAAATAGATAGAGTTTTTTTTTTTGTAATGCCCATATTCGTAATCTGTTGCTTTTATATCTTTCTATCGTAAAGTTTGAACAATAAATGTATACAGATAGAACTACAAATTTAATAATATAAATTAGATGATTGTACTGTATATACAGTGAATATGTATACGTTTTCATCATATATTTCCTTTTTGTTACATACTTAGGAGAGAGCACGTGCTTTTCTTACTAAAAATGTTCATGAAGTTAAGCTTACTGAAAATTACTTTTCATATATTCTGGTTACCTCAAGTGGTACTAAAGTAAATCCTTTATAAATTGCGTGCGGGTTCGATAATATGTCGTATGTGGATATTTTAAAGTAACGCGAGATCTGCACGACATAAAAAAAGATACGAGAGTTAGGACTTAGTAACCATTTGCCGAAATTGGCTTCGTCGGAGATAACAACAACTTTTCGCACCCTCGGCAACTAAATGTGCAATTCATACATGTGTAACGCTACATTTTTGTAATGGAAAACACGTCCTGTGGTCAAATAATAAAGTGTATTTTTGCATGAGTGATATATTCTCTTTAGCATATGTCATTGTGGATCCTAAGGTATTCTTATCAGATGTTGTTGGACAAAATGTGGCAGACATTCTTTATCGTTAGTTCAATTTTTTTAAAGATGGTCATTTAATTTTAGATGTTTTTTGAATTAAAAATTTAAATGTAATTCAATTTAATTAAGAAAAAAAATTACAAAAATTGAAAACGTCTTCATTCATAAATTATTATGTTAATAATTTTTTTTACCAAACATTCAGAATATTTATATCGACGTAAGAATATAATTAAGTCATTATGGTTTTCCTCATTCGAAGGTTCGAAGGATGCGTCCGATAATTATAATTTAAATAGATGATACTAGCAACACCGTCTTTATGAAAAGGGTGTTATTACCATTTCAAGGGAACTATGAATATTTATCTGGATGATTGATGACCTTTGTTTTTTTTTAAATTATAATTAGTTAATTACAAACTGATTTAGTTGTTTTCAAGAGATTCGTGTTCGGATACGGAAAAATTGACAATTTTGGCTTATGAAATATAATAGAGATATACACTAAATTTGCAATGATTTCAAATATTATTTTCTAATTTCAATATACCTATAAACCTTTGGCCGACGATGAAAGAAAACGTATTAAAGAAAGTTTTGTAGATTCATAACGCTGTGAAAACAGAACGACGGATTTCCAGTACTTGATGAATCGTCAAAGTATCGCGAGTTTGCGTGGTGTTTAAATATGTGACGTTATGCATGCATCGCGCAATAACGACTGACTCGATAATTTCTTTTTTTAGTTTCTGACCCTTGGTTTAATTTAAAATAAGAATTATCGCTACAGCTTCATTTAATTATAAAGTTTTAAAAAACTACTAAAGCATTACCCGTACAGTGATGTATGTATTCTTACCGAGGAGAAGTGGGGCAAGCGGTGCCGCCCTTGTCTTTTTTTTCTGTATATAAAAAATGTTAAGATAACAAATAACATAAAACAAAAAAAAGTTTAAATCTTTGTAATCTTTATTAGAGATCATGAGATTCAGAATTTGGGAAATTTGCTGAGTCTGAATATGTCCAGAGGATTATGTGCGTGTGGATAGCTACCCCCGTATACCAAGTATAATACCCACCATAACTAACAGTAACTAGCACATTACCATGCATCTAATGTTTAACTCATCACAATGACTTTTTTTTAGTTTTATTTTTTTATTTTTTTTTTTTTTTTTTTTTTTTTTTCGAACTGACCACACTGTCAACCCGGCAAGGCATCCACAGTTTCACCGGACCACCAAGGGGAGCGCTTAAGGCACTCACCCGATTTTATGTAGGCAACTAGCACAAGGGCGCACGGCGCGCCTCGGCTTGGACTGTTACCGATTATCCCGAGTCTAACTAAGCTTAGGCTAACTATTATTTCATACATATATAAATTCGTGAAACATACACGTGTACCAAGCATGTATGTTTCAGGAACTCATACATGTATCTTGAATCTGACTACTAAGTTAGTATAAGCTAACTCCGTCCGAGAAAGGGGTTCAAAATAAAAATTAAAAAAAACAACCCAACCACTATGTGTACCTACATGTGTGTATGTGCACGTGTGTGGGGTGATCGGTGTTGTGTGTCAAAAACTAGTGTTTGAAAATTAATTCAGTGTCACTGTTGTCGCGCAAGCAACGTGCTCGAGGGCTCCATTCCGGAGGATCGGACCTCGGCTTGAGCCGCTGCCGAGGGGGGCCTAGACGAGTGTGCTGGAGCAAAATTCACAGTCAAGCCGCGGCGGCGTGATCTGTGATTACGCGGACGTGGGCGCGCACACGCTCTGTTTCGAGGGACGGAAGGGTACTGGAAGTTAGCTGCCGTTATTTTGTCGGGATGATCTGTAAAAAATATCGCGGACGTCTTTTGTAACGCGGCGCATCGGGTACGGTGTTGTAAGTCGCGGCGGATACCACTAAGGGACTGGGATGATTCGCGGCTTTCTCAAAATAGCTACTAGTGAGTGTCCTAACGTACTCCCAGATAGACGGCATCTCCAGGTCCCTGTGGAGGTCGACTCTCCGGATATACCAAGGGGCACCTACTGCCCTACGAAGAAAACGATTCTGTAGTTTTTGCAACTTTTCGAAGTTATAACTTGACATATGTGTGAAAACGGGACAACTATATGTCAGAATAGGACGGATACACGTCTTATACAAAGTAAGCTTATGTCTGAAGGACATTTTACTTTTAGGACAAACTAATGGGTGCAAGCGACCCAAGACCATAGCGGCCTTGTTTCGAACTCTATCAGTATGCGCTTTGAAAGTGAGGCGCCTATCTAATGTAACTCCTAGGTATTTGACCTCACGTACCCAAGGAATCTCGGTTTCGTACAGCCTGAGGGGCTTTAGATACTTGGGTTGCGGACGATTTACGGGGTCGAAAAATATCGCGGCGCTTTTTTCGGGATTAACCTCTATTCGCCATTGACGATACCATTCACCGAGTGTGACGATGGCTCGATTGATGCGATTTCTAAGAAAGTCCGGCCGCCAACCGGAAGCGTAGATAACTGTATCGTCAGCATAGC
Source organism: Antheraea assamensis (assembly GCA_035772565.1). Classification (NCBI taxonomy): domain Eukaryota; kingdom Metazoa; phylum Arthropoda; class Insecta; order Lepidoptera; family Saturniidae; genus Antheraea; species Antheraea assamensis. Next base: position 3,694,552 of record JAQQSE010000065.1, read on the forward strand.
AACCTACCTCGATCCCCGGGGACCGAGGTAGGTCACTGATGAACAGGTTGAAGAGAGAGGGCGCAAGAATAGACCCTTGGGGCACACCTGAGCGTATCGGGTGGGGCGGGGATAGCTCACCTTCCACTCTATAGCGGAAAGTCCTATCAGTGAGATAATCGCGGATTATATGTACTAAGGTATCGGGTATGCGAGACTGAAAAAGTTTATAAACGAGCCCGGCATGCCAGACCTTATCGAAGGCCTTGGCAACATCGAAAAAGACTGCTATCGTGCGTTTCGGTTTAGGTTTGTCCGGGTTGACCTTCTTTTGGGGATCTTCGTTAAATTTAGAAAAAATGTACTCCGTGAGGCGGTGTACTTGATTCGTACATGAGTGTTTACCTCGAAATCCAAACTGCTCAGGTGGTAACAAATCTAACCCTGAAATAGAGGTCTGGAGACGGTTCAGAAGGAGCCGCTCGTATAGTTTGCCTAATGTATCGAGGAGACTGATAGGGCGATAACTTGTGGGAAGCGTAGCTTTTTTGCCCGGTTTGTGAATTCCTATCACTACGGCCTTTTTCCAGGCGGCTGGAAAGTGACCCTGGGACATGGCCGCATTGAAGATGCAGACCAGGAGAGCTATAATGTGGTCAGGAAGGAGCTTCAGTACCTCGTTCCTGATCCCATCGGGACCTGGAGACTTTCTAAGCTTGAGACGCTTGATGGCGGCCGATACTTCATCGAAACTAACCGGGGTTAAGGTATCTGCGCGAGGAGATGCGAGAGAACGCTCTACCGAGGATTCGATCGATCCAATATGGATAGGGTCAGTGTTGGCAGTGTTCGGAGAGCATTGCTCCTCTAAATTCGCGGCGAGACATTCCGCTTTGTCTATACTATCGAACGCGGGAGGCAACCCAGGACCTCTGTCTAATGGGGGCATCGGTGTACTGAGATCTGATTTGAACTTTCGCGCGAGTGTCCAATACGCCACGTGGGATGGCTGGATCTCCTCCAAAAGCTTGTCCCACCTGGCGCCTCGGATTTCCGAAATACGTTTTTTAACTAATTTACGTAACAAACGTAACCGATTGCGATTATCTACGGACGGGTAAGTGTCGTAGGCTCGAGTCGCGGCGTTCTTTTCCGTGATCAACGCTCTCACGTCGTTGGGGAGTATAAAGCGGCGATCATTCACCGCTTGTACTTCTTTCGAGGTCTCCCTAACGGCGGTCCGAAGAAAGTCGACCAGGGAATCGATAGCCTGATCCGCGTCGGTTTTAGACACCAACACGTCCGGGATTCTATTTAAACTAACCGAGGAAGGATTATCTTTAAAATATTTACTAAGCTTCGTGTAGTCAGCTACGCGCGCGGGCTGAAAATCGATGTCGAAACTAGAACCTAACTGTAATACCACAGGACGGTGATCAGAGTCGAGTTCGTGTACGACTTGTATGAGTCGTACCTCAAGCGCGACGTTCTTTAACAGAGCTACATCTAACACTGTCGGCCGACAGTGATCCTGATAGTGAGTGGGTTCCGGTGGGGCTATGACATCAAAAGCGAGATCATTACCTAGCTTGTCGAGAATCACCCCGTTACGAGAAGTACTCGAACTATTCCATATAACGTTCCCGCTGTTGAGGTCCCCGGCTATAATGACCGAATTCCCTAAAGCGAACAACGCCTCTAAGTCGGACTTGAGAAGCTTTTTATTCGGTGAAAGGTACGCGGATACTATTGTAATCGTCTGATGACCGGTCATGCCTAACCTGCACACTGACACTTCCATATTGGAAAGAACGGGCGGCTCTACCGGCATGCAATACAACGAACGTTTATAATAAATCAAAGTGCCGCCCCCGCGGGTGACACGGTCGTTTCTAATTATACTATAATTCGCGATCGCGGGATTGCTCATCTTCGGTTTTAAAAGCGTTTCTTGAACTAAAAATATGTCTATCTGTCTATCACGTAGGAAGGCGGCTACTAACTCTCGTTGTGTTTGAAGATTTCTCGCGTTAAAGAACGAAAGACAAAGACCACGTGGTTTAATTCTATTTAACGACGCGAAATCTATTTATTACTATTTACTGAGACGCGGGCAAGGCGTTGTATCGTCGCAGCAACGCCTGGGAATGAAGAGACCGCATTAAGGAGGCCGATGTCCCTATTGCTGTTAACTATTTTATTGAACGCGACGATCTCCTGAATATCGTGTTCGAGCAGTACCTGTGTCAGCCAATCAATACCAGACTGGGAGAACGAGAAAGCGTGGGTAGCCTGAACAGGCATCGCTCCCTGTGGCTGGGGCTGGGCCTGAGGTTTGAGAGCCTGAGGCTGTAGTTTAGAAGCCCAGGGCGCTACGGGCGCACGCCAGGACTGGGGCACGCGCGGCACAGAGGGTGCCTCACGTGGTGTGGGAACCGGCGCTACCGGGACACGGGAGGTACCTGGCAGGTCAGGGAAGGCCTCCACGGACATGAGAGGTGGAGGCGGGGGACGTGCGGAGACAACAGGCGCCCTACGGGCTTGTCTCGCTTGGCGGGGACGTTGTGTGCGTGGCGCGCGAGGACACCCGCGATAGTTCGCGGGGTGACCTGCGTTACCGCAGAGAACGCAGCTCGGGGGCTCGGGAGTGTCGGGAGTGCGTGCGCACTCCTTCGTAGGGTGGTCCCCTAGGCACTTAACGCACCTGGGACGAAGATGGCAATTGCGGGCTGAGTGACCATAACTCTGGCAGTTATGGCACTGCGAAGGAGTATGGGACTTGCGAGGGGCCTCAACAGTGATGCCGGTGAGGCCACAAACAGAGGTGAGGCCGAAAATAGCCTTACCCTCTTGTGATCGGTCGAGGACGACCAGGACCATCTGGTAGGGGGCTTTGGTACGGGGGTGGTACATCCTATGTACCTCTCGGACAGGGAAGTCTTGCTCCTTAAGGGAGCCTGAGACGTCATCGGTCGATAACTCGACTGGGACACGCCTAACTACGACGCGAAGGAGGCGTTCTTCTTCGAGCGCGAAAGTAAAATAAGCGAGCTTCCTCTCACGGAGAAGAGAGGTAAGTTTGCGGTGATCGGTGGTGGATGAAACTTTTACTTGAATACCTGCAGGCGTATTCAAGGCGGACGTGTACCGGATGTTCTTCTCGTTTAACCGAGTGGATATCATCATCCAGGATGCCTTGTCTTGTATAGTAACTGGGGGCGGGGTGCGGGGCTTCTTAGACTCGGCTACAGAACCCGTAGCTCGGGCTTGAGATGAAAGAGCGGGACTGGACCTACCTGAACCAGTCGGCTTGTGATTGGCTGAGACGGATGCACTCTCTACTTGCGGCTTCTTATTTACCGGGTATTCCGTACCCGATTCGGAATCCGAGGCGTGCGAGATAACGGGAAAGGGCCGTTGCCGCTTTCGGTTTACGGTTGTGAAACCGTCGTTCGTGATTACGGGAGTCGCGACGGTATCGAGCTCCATGTCGGAATCAGAGCTAGAGCTTGGGATGGGAGCTTTGAGTACTCCACTGTCTTCCGGGATTTCCTGAGGCAGAGATGACGCCAATGACGCGAAAGAATTCGCGGTTGCCACACGGGACACTAATACAACATTCTCGGAGGACGCGGTAGGGGCATCGTTAACGAATTCCGTGAATAACGATGGGGCGCGAGTAGCGACAAGATGTCGCAGCCTATCGAACTGTTCCTGTATTGATGCCATTCCTTGGCTTGACGGACAAGGTGCGATACAAAATAGCCTCCCTGCCTGAGGGGCAGGGGGGTGCGCGTAAACAAATTATCGGAACACTCCAATCACTTGTTGTCACTGTTAACTTTAACACGTGGGCCGCACTAAAAAGTGCGGATTACGATCACAATAACAATCGCACAAAACAAAAACACTTCACACAGGTGCGTTTCTCGGAAGTAATCGAAGTTCAAAACACAATAGTATCGAGCGATGAATCACTCGACCGTACTGCGCACCTGAACAACAATTAATTAGTTCGCGGAACAACATCTGGCGCGCAACGGACACGTCCGTACACGACGGCTGCTGGGTCGGAACTCTTTTAGTTTTATAGTTTATCGCATTTCATAGTCAACCAGGGTATGAGATAGACAATGGGTCACAATCCGTGTTTGGTCACGGTTATACTCGGTTTGAAATGCACACTTACCATCAGACAAAGTGTCAAATCTCTATCATAGAAATAAAAAAATAATGGAAATTACTTTAACTATTTATAAGGATCGCATAAATTGATTATCTATCTATCTTCTCCCTTTATATTATACATATATAAAAAGATAAAGGTCTAAGTCTGCGTACGTTATGCAAAAAGTACGTTATAGATATCTATGAAATATTGTTAGTTTTGCTTCTTAGACTCTTGGTTCTTTTATCGAAAAAACTTCGAGTTTTATAAACGCTACAAAATTCTAAAGAAATTTTCCACTGAAAACTTTTGTGTTGCATTCGCATCATTTTTTTCATGTATTTTCTTCTGCACATATAACATATTGTTAAGATGACAAACAATACAGACGAAGTCGCGGGTATTAACTAATTTAGGCAATATGATAGTTTTAATTACATTCAAATCTCGCCGTATCTGTGCATACCTTAGTAATGTAGTATACTTGTAAAGTGTATGGAAAAATCTATCGCATACTAGAACTGATTACACGGTTCAACGAACAAAGAAAACTTTCTCCTTTGTATGCATACTTTGAACGATATTGCATTTTGTAGAGTTCGACAGCGGATTTTATATATTTCGACAACAAATTTACATAAACGGCTTATTTTTCAAAATACCTCATATTATATCTAAACGATGATGGCTCAGTTGGCAGTGTATTCGGATACAGCGTAGAAGGATGTAGGTTCGAATCTTAGCAACTGAGTCGGAGCTTTCGGCGAAGAAAAACATCGTGATGAAACCATAACATGGTGGTAGAACTTTCTCTAAGTCCGCCTGGCTAGCTACCACCCTCAAGTTGAAAATTTGTCGCCAAGCACCCGTTGGTGTGTTCCGGCAGCTGCACTTGAGAGCCAGTCTTCTCTAGGTTTAGCGTGACTACCATCTTAGACCACATCATCATTTAACATCAGATGAGATTGTGGTCAAACGCTAACCTATAAAGTATATAAATAAAAAACAATTAAATACTTTTTTTTCGAACTGACTACACTGTTGACTTGACAGGCCTCTACAGTTCTACTAAGGGGAGCGCGTATGGCACTCACCAAATTTTATAATGGCAACCAGCACAAAGGCGAACGGTGCGCCTTTGCCTGATCTGTCGCCTAATATCCCGAATCTAACTAAGCTTATCTATACATGCCGGTACACGTTAGTGACCTATACAATTTACTTGTACATTAACGCCTACATGTGTTAAACAATTATATGTTTTCAATACTATCACATACGATACAAAATAAATGATGCCCAATTGTAGCGTTTGTTATTTTTCGTTGCTATCGATATTAGTCATAATAAAGAACCGAGTCATAGCAAAATAGACATCGGTGAAATACTCTCCTTATTTAAATACCTACTTACATCAATTTTCATTATTATTTTTTTCACCACGATGGTGGCGAACATGCGTGCGGGCCTCTTGGTGGTAAGCGGTCACCGTAGCCTATGGACGCTTGCAACACCTGTGGTAGTATCACATGCGCGATTATTATACTGAAGTGTATATACTGCAGCGACGCTTAGTTGATAATATAATTAAAATGGATAGCATAAAAACCTTCCTGAACTTAGTTGTTCAAACTTTCATGGTAATCAGTCAAACTGTTTTGTCCCTTATCAATCTCAGATTTACATACCCACATATAATTGTATCTACATGTATATATACATATATACTCGAATGTCTTTACGAGTATCTTTTTCACTTAAGACGGGCAGTGTTGGTGGAAATGTAAAAAAAAAAACCGTAAAAATTTAAGTCATTAATACTAACCTTCAATATTTTCTGTAAGTGTGAAATTATTTCCCATCTAAAATACACGTAGACTTAGATTATTTTATTACCTATAACTGAGCGACATTTTCTGCTATCATATAGAGAACAATCGCAGTTTACTCCGAATTAAACTCTTTATAGGAGCACATAATGCAACGTAGCTATTATTCACACCTGTAATATTGTATGGATAAGACAAGACATACACGAATCACTGAATAAATTAGATACATGTATTATTTCGTTACACAATAATATTTTAAGTACACGAAAGTAGCGAGATTAGTATTAAAGACGTAATAAACTAGTAACACTTTAATAAAATATTCTCATTCCTAAAACAGAATATAACACGAACACATTTCAATAAACGTGATTATAAAAAAAAAACGGGATAGATATACATCATAAAGCTTCGGAGATTGCAATAAACGAGTTAACAGGACATCTCAAACGGAATAACTCTTTTGTAACCCTCCGACGTGTACCGGCGCGGCCCTTCACCGCTAACCCTCGGTTTCCTATAACTGTCAACGTGTCAAACTATACTACGAACTAAAATCCCCGTATTTCCATACTGTAATATTTTACAGCTCACCAGAGAAAAATAAATAACAACGATAATATAAATATGAACATTTTCCGAACCTTTAAGTCGCGAGGAATTTACATTTCAGTTGTTGACGGAAAAAATCCCAACGCGACTTAATAGTAGTAGGTAAGGGGAAAAATATCAATTGTAAAGACTGATCCGTGTTTACGGGGCTATGTTTTATTTATTGTTCTTTGATATATATATTGGTACAAACAGCCTTTTTTTCCGTAGGTGGTAGAGCTACGCTGAAGCTATTACTGGTTTCAGCATGAATAGGTCCGGGGTAGTACCACCCTCTCACAGAAAACCGACGTGAAGTAACAGTGGTTGCACTGTTGCGTTTCGTTCGGTCAGTGAGAGTGCCGGTGGCCCCACATATTTAAAAGGCCGGCAACGCACTTGCGACTCCCCTGGTGTTGCTAGTTTCTATGGACGGCGGTGAGCACTTACCATAAGGTCACCCACCTGTTCGTTTGCCCCAATAATATAAAAAAGTAATTTAAACCAATACCGTCGAATACAGCTTGAATATTAAGAGTAATGTTTTATATTGAATAGTAAAGTAATTAAAATCGCTTATGAATGTCAAAGTTATCACCTGTTCGTACAACAACTCCTTCATCGAGAAGAACCGGCAAGAAGCTCGATCTAGTTTATCTTTTCATTAAACATATTATAACTCATATTTTTTAAAACATAGTTATAAACATAGATATATATATATATAATTACATTCGGTTTTGATAGATGCACAGAGAGGTGTCATTTGCAGACGTCACAATCGTTCACATGTTGATCCATCCTGTAATAAATAGTCTTTAGACATTAAAACCTGCTTAACATGGTGCTTGAACTTAGTATCCGGTAAATCGGTAATGTGCTTTGGATTTTTTTGTTATAAAATCTAACACTATTATCTAAAAAACTGTTACCAGTCCTAGTGAGCCTAAAACAATCGCGCATAAATTATATTTATTTTTTATTCAGGTCTCAGAGGTAATAATCACATGTGGGTTGTAAATTAGTAGAATGCCCGATATTTTTAAAATTGATATTCGCATTTACAATTTTAATTTATATCAAATACAATTTAGAAAATCGTTAAGTTAATTAAGTCGTGGTGGTCGAGTGGTTTTACCGGTGGAATATTAATCTGATGTCCATAGGTTCGAACCCCGGCAATGTACTAACGAATTTTTTAGAATACGCGTACACTTATTAAATAAAATTGGTAACACTATCGGCTGACGGTGAAGGAAAATATCAGTGAGGAAACCTGAACCTGAAAAATGTTTTTGTAGTAAGTACCAGCACTATGTGGGAAAATTATGGAGTTGGGGTTTCCTCGGAGTTTGAAATAGCGCATACATCGTGGGACTGGCGTGCTGATTATGCCCATACCTTGCCCCAGGAAAGGGCCTAATGACCCTAGACTCGGTCTCTTATAGGGTGATGACGCCTTTACAAAGCAATTTTTCTGCTTTCTTGGTCCTCATATAAACAACCAAATTAACTCTATTCTTCAAATTTATCAATGAACTAAGCAAAGAGCAAAATGCATTATCTATAATTGGTTACTAACACTTTCGTACAATAACACTGAAAGTCTACTATCTATAACTTCATAAGAACTTTGTTGTTACAAGCATATAATGTTAAGAATTTAATTTAATTCTTAAACGAGGATCTGGAGATCTGTAGTTCAGTTCTATGTACCTTTTTCAGACTCCGGACCTCACATTGGTTTTTAAGTCATCTTTACTTTTATAAAATGTATACTTTTCCTTTGTTCTTTAAAATATTGTATAGCATTACATAAAAGAAATAAAAAAGTTTGTAAATATAAAAAAAATTAAAAAATTGACTTTCGTCTGCATACTAGTGATCTGGCCAATGTTCAAGTACAAATTCATTTTCCACGAAAGTAATATAGAAGTTTTGTATTTTTAATTGTTTTCGTTACATTACTTATTTTTAGGATTTAGTACTGGCGAACTGAAAATTGCTATGAACGGCTTTAAAGCCTAATTAATTAATCCTCAAAAATGTAAATACCATCAAAAGACTGCCTTGCCAGAATAACTCTTTGAGCTTTATGAAGTAAGTAGTTCATGAGATCTCCGTGATAAGACTTCGAAACATAGCAAAGGAAGAGTACCGACAAAAGGGTCTAACATTTTGAAAAATATCGCTATTTAATTAATTTATATTATTGTATCTACTGTTATTATAACCTCATTGGTTAAAGGAATCGTCACATTGGTGATAATAAACATCTATATGCTTTTAAATAACTGCGATGTTTTCAATACTTGAACCCGCGGTATCTGATTAATATTTTGCAGTCATAACAATTATTATTATCGCGGTTTTTAATTGAACATGTCATCTAGATAAAAGACAATATTCAATGGGTAATAACGCAAGGTGTACATATTATATTAATGACTTATGTAAAGTGTTAATTGGGTCATAGGGGTGTAGTCTGTGTGAAATTCCGGTGTCTAGACGATACATACTCGATCGGGATAGGTGTCAGTGGTAATTTCTAGGGACCCTTCTTACTACTGATACGGTCATTTTATTCTTGTATTTTGGTATCTCTCAATAAAATTATTTTCATATATTACTTTTCATTATTTATATATATGTATAAATTTTACTTTATTGAAGTTACACTTCTTTTGGCGCGTTAAGGAAAAATGATGGCAGTAAATTTTTACGATGGACGCGTACACCGTCAAGAAAAACCGACACCCTGAAGTTAGCTATAGTCGACATTTTATTCAAAAAAAGTATATTGTCAAACGTGTTGTAGACATGTTATAAGAAAAAAAGTCCAACGTCAACAAAAACTTTTTCGATGTTTGACATAAAATACTAAGGCTGAGTTGCACCAAAATCGTGGTTATTGTAATTGTTAAAGTTAACTTTAACAATGACAAGACTTGCTAACAGTTACATTTGCCAAAACGAGTTGCACCATCAAACATATTGTAATTGTTAAAGTTATTAGGGTTGCTACTTCAATAAGCCAATTAGTCCCTAAAATCGAAAAGGGTAATATATTTTACTTGGCAGGACTTTGTTATAAGTGTCACCAAGTGTCACTATTGTTATTCTGTGACTGTCAACAGATTTTTGATGACAGATTTCAGATGTCAACGACAAAACGTTAGCGTTTGTCGTCCTGTGGACATTTTCCAATTCTAGGAAATTAAACTTTTTTCTTTCTAAGACGCAAATTATCTTCAAATATATTGATTTCGTCATCGGAAGAACTATTTTCAGTTTCCCACAGGATTTCTCTTAGCAACGACATGATATTATAAAGTTTTTTCTAGTGAACATGACAACCGATTCAAAAATTGACATTAACAATAACGGTAACCGGCCAACATGGAGCGGTAATAGTTAACGTTAAATCGTGACGTCATTTTAACCATTGTCAATTGGTGCAACCTATTTTTTGCCTAACAATAACTTTAACCGAATTTTTAACTTTAACATTAACTGGTGCAACCGAGCCTAAGGCTGAGTTGCACCAAAATCGTGGTTATTGTAATTGTTAAAGTTAACTTTAACAATGACAAGACTTGCTAACAGTTACATTTGCTAAAACGAGTTGCACCATCAAACATTTTGTAATTGTTAAAGTTATTAGGGTTGCTACTTCAATAAACCAATTAGTCCCTAAAATCGAAAAGGGTAACATATTTTACTTGGCAGGACTTTGTTATAAGTGTCACTATTGTTGTTCTGTGACTGTCAACAGATGTTCATTGCGCGCAAACATCACATGCTACAGTTATTTTCCTCTGTTATTTACTTTATGTCTATTTCTGTGAAGTTGTATATTGGAATTTTTGATATCAACATATTTTTATCAATGGCTAATACCGAGAAAATTAATACCACATTGGTTACCGCATTCGAGAACAGTATAAAGTAAGTAGTATTGAATTTATTCAAATCTACAACAACATTTAAAAATTTCATATAAAATGTTTTTGTTTTCTTTTTCTTTGTGTGTTGTTAGTGTGTGTGTGTTCTTAGAAAAAATGTTTTCTTTCTAAGACGCAAATTATCTTCAAATATACTGATTTCGTCATCAGAAGAACTATTTTCAGTTTCCCATAGGATTTCTCTTAGTAACGACATGACATTATAAAGTTTTTTCTAGTGAACTTGACAACCGATTCAAAAATTGACATTAACAATAACGCTAACCGGCCAACATGGAGCGGTAATAGTTAACGTTAAATCGTGACGTCATTTTAACCATTGTAAATTGGTGCAACCTATTTTTTGCCTAACAATAACTTTAACCGAATTTTTTACTTTAACATTAACTGGTGCAACCGAGCCTAAATGCTGCGATTGCCGTTTTTGCATTTGGCCCGCAACATATTATACACGAATTATTTCTATCTACACCACTTCTCTATATTAACTTTATAAGATGGGATACAGATCTTTTTAAATACCCTTTTTCTATTGTTAGTGTCGTTTTTTCTACAAATGTAGAGTAAGGCGAAGGATAAATTTTTGAAAAGATTATTATCTTGTTACGCCAAAGAAGTATAACTTCTAACGCGTGTACATAAGTACACACACACTTTTTTTTATTTTCTTATGCTTCATCTATATTTGCATTACCTGAAAAACTTTTATGTTTCATAATAATACCGCTAGTTAGCTGGAAGAAAATTCCGTGTGGCACTAAGCGCACCAGTGTACACATTAAAAAATGCAATAAAATATTAACTCATTCATTGATTCATTGTTCAAGTATGGGTGAATTTGTTCTGTTTCTTAATGTTCTTCCTATGTGTAAATTCATTCATTGTAGATATATTAGAGCTGTCAACATTTATACTACGTGAATTTCGACTAAGGAGATATTTAAAATCATATTTCAAATTCTATTTTATAATCCATACTATATATAATAAAATTATAAATTTAACGTATCTGTGTACTTTCAGGTTAATATAAAAAAAACATAGCTAGTGACTAAGCATAAGTAATTAAATACATTTTTTAGGAATGTCCGTGTGTTTGCTTGTGCACGTATTACTGTTAAATTACTACGTTTATGTTAAAACGTCACAAAGAATATCATAAAGCATATACTCTGTGTAACATATCATCGTTGTCGCATTAAATCCCGTTCACTTTAACAAAAGTTATTGTAATGTGAATGACGGTGCGAGTTAAGTACGAGTAAAGTGTAAATAAGTAAATGCATTTCAGTCTCATACAATAACCGGGGTATTTTATAGCATATATCTATATAAATAAAATAACAGAGGTCAACCGATATTACGATCATTTTTTTAGATTTTCTTTTTAAGCAGTTGGTTCTTATATAAAATATATTTAAGATATTTTTTTTTTTAAGATAATACGATTTTTCTAAACACTACGCGTTATGAGATGTGCATTTTCTTGCCGTAGAGAAGCGAGGCAAACGGAGTGGTGCGTATGCAAAGGATAATACAAGCGAAGTTACAGGTATCAGATAGTATACAAATAAAACGATGGAAGCTCTACCATTATGCAGATATACACTTAAAACTATATATTTTCATTAATTTTAATCTCACTTCTTCACCTCGCAGTTCAGAGATGTGTTTTCATGCCGGTTGAGAAGTGGGGTAAGCGATGTGATGCTTATGCTTTTTTCTCAGTATATAAAATATTTTTAAGATAATAAACAATGCAGACGAAGTCGCGGATATCAGCTCGTCTATAATATAAATACATCGAACATATTTCTTGAAAAGGAAAGAAAGGGTTAGCTGGTACTTACTACATGGCTTGGGGCCTAGGGCGGCCAAGACTGCAAATCCGCCACTGACTTGATGGCATACGCCATAGAAAATCTTGGTAAACCTTCGCTCTCTGCTAGACATTTATACGAGATAAATACCACGTATTAATAAAAAACGATAAGCTAAAATTATTAACAGTTGACATTATTATAGTCGACAGTTCTTGAAAATTGTATTATTCAGGTTCTTTGTGTGATTTGTGCCGCAATGGCGCGAGGGCGGGATGTTTTCAACTGGGCGGGGTTTCCGAGAAAAATAAACCGCCTTGATGTAGCCACGCCTACTGGCCCCAGCTCACGATCATTCCACTTTATTGGTTTTATTACTGGCCTCTTCGTTATACACGTAAAGCTTCACACACTCTTGCAGACATAGCTATACATGTGTATCTCCCAGTCGAAATGTACTTAACGTGAACAGCTTCATAAGCCTTCACGTGTATCTAATAACGTTTCATAAGTAACATTAGGTTAAGTAAAGTTTAGTTACCGTAGTAACTGTAATAAACAATTTTGCCTACGGCGTTTAAAGCAACATAATTTTGACATAGAATTATTTCAGACACGTGACATCCGATGCAGTCTCAACTAACGTATAAATGTAGAAGAGGTACTTACTCTTCTGCTTACCCTTATTCCATTTGCGCAGGGTCGGTACGACATGTTTTGCATTTTGTAATGTAAGATTTAGCTTAATTTTTACGATCGGCCGCGCGCGCCTGACATCAACCCTCCTTGGGATTATTCTGTAGTACCACTATATGTGGGAAAATTATATAACTGTCGATTTCTCTTCATTTACTACAAAGAAGAGGTATTTACCATTTGTGAATATTTACAGTAGGCAACCTCCGGAACCGCTGACTCAACTGGTATGCGTACAAAATAGCAGACGGTTGCTGGTGTCAAACAAAATCGAAATGAAAACTAAAAACGTTTGACAGAATGACATATTTTTAGTAGACCTGCCATGTAATGAATTCACGTTAATATTACAACAAATTACAATTATTTGTGCATCGATATAACCTTAGTAGGTATATAATAATTTTCAAATATATTCTTGATTTTATATCTATAAGTATATAATAAACATGTAAAAGTGATAGATATATAAGAAATAACAACACATAAAATCAATTAAAATCAGATATATGTCACAATTGTCACATTAGTTAGTAGTATAGTAAATTAAATCAACAACTATGGTCCAAATCAAATTTTCTTACTACACTTTAAGGATTCGTTGCACTCACAATTGAATTGATTGGTCCCTGCCAAGTGTCACATCAACAAAAAACGTACGAATTTATTTGCACGACATGTACTTGAAATAGTAAATTCTGACACTATTGTTACATAGATCAAAATCAGACAACAAAGAAGACGGTTGAACCCGTTATTGGTTGACAGTTGACACTTTTGGTGTGTACCTGTATAATATAAAGGAAAAGATTAATTAAAGCTGAGGCGTGTAATCGATTGTGGTCTTTACACATTTGATCTGCATATGACTAACTAAGTATTATATTTTACAACTACACATAACTGTGTCAACCGTCAACTGAAGACAGGTTCAACAAACGACGGTTTAACCTTCAACCTACAGCGGGTTCAACAATCTTTTTTGGTATTACGGTTACTGATATTTCAGGGGTTTTTATTATTCATTTTAGGATTTAACTATTTCAGTCGCGCAAATAAATACAAACGTTTTTTTAATGCAGTAAACCATGATAGGGGTAAATCAATTCAAAGCGGAAGTGCCAAGTAACGTCCATTTATATAGTTAATGATGAATTTCAGTAAAGTAGTGCCTTCATCAATAAAATTACAATAGTTTACCCAAACCGCGAGCTTAATAAAATTCTTGTCTTAAAATTCCAGACAGATACTTCAATTTTATATATTTCTATTGCGTATAAATATTCTCAAAAACTCATTGATACAGTTAATAACGCTTAACGTATAACGACTTATTAAAGACAAATTAAAAAATAAAACTCGACTGTCAAGACAGCTAGATATAAAACGCATGTCGCAAAAGCGTCATCATCAAAATTTCGTAAAAATGTTCAAACACAGATCGATAATATAAAAATGAATCGTTGAATGTGTTGCAAAGTGCAGATCTCGAGAACAGCTGAACCGATTTCGCTAATTCTTTTTTTAGAATATTCCTTGAAGTACGAGGATGGATCTTACGGAGAGAAAAATTAAAAAAATTACCTGGAAAAGTCTTAAAACGACACTTTTCTATACTCCCATACAAATAATTCATAATAATACTTAAAAATCAATTTGAACCTTAATACCATACTATAAAGTTTAAGTGTTAGTGGAGAGGTTCCGGGAAGGCAAAACAGTTGAGTGACGTTAGTATCGTAAAAATATGAATGTCAATATTTATAAGATGGTCCCGAATAGCAGAATAAGTATTAAAAAATCGACTGTTAGGCGTTACGAAGTTCGCCGGGTCAGCTAGTATTATGCTTAATTTATTTTTTTATGTTACGCTAAATAAACAGCAACTAAATGATTTTAATTAGAAAAATGAAAGATAATTATTTTCTACAGTATCCACGCCAGCCCGTATTAATGTGAATTAATGTACTCTCTCATATTCGTTGTAAAAAATATGAATAGAATGTAAATATATTTTCAATTTAGTATTAAAATTTTTGACTCTTCGTTGGTCCTTGGATTCAATTTATAGTAATAAGATAATTGTAGCCCGCGACTTCACATATGTTTTTTTTAGATTGTATTAAGGAATTTAAAATTGTAAGAAGACATAAAATTATAGAAATGCCCTATTAAACATATTTTTTTATACGACACGCACGCCACCTACAGTAACATGTAACATTTACATTAAATATGTAAACGTATCTCACCCACATGTTTACAGTGCACAACATATCTTTGCTAAATTTCACATGGACGAAGTCGAGGGTGACAGCTATTCTAAAATAAAATAGCTTAAGTTAGTTCTTATGTTGTATTACCTACACACAGCACCATAAATTAAAGAAAAAGAGGAAGAACTTCGATTTTCTGCCAGTTGGAAGTCTCGTGTAAATTGGTTGAACCCTTTTGGAGATAGTACCGCAGGCGAAGCCAAGGGTAACAGCTAGTCTAAAATAAAGTAGCCTATGTCACCCGCTGTGATTTTAGCTGTCCGTCAGTGAAATTCTTGTCAAAACCGATCCAGCCGTTTCGAAGGTTACCCGGAACAAACAAACAGACGGACAAAAATTTAAAAAATAAAACTTTTGTTATCAGTTTTGCTTGTATATTTTCATATCCATAATATAAAATTATTATTTTGATATTACATACAGACACATCATTTTTATTATAAGTATAGATTTGTAATTTCAGCCTGTAAAAGTTAATCAAAGAAAATGATAAATTTTCCCCGATGGTAATATGGTTATTCGGGTACCGATCAGCCGTAAAGCTTCAATGTCGTGGTATTATTAATTATAACGTAATATTGTTTTACAGGTTTCAATCCATTCCATGAATATCATATTCTAGCGGCCGTACCTTGTTGATTAGTGCTGAATGAGATGTCTAATATACTGTCAGCTGCAACTAACAGCTGCACGGCACGTGACCGCTGCTGTACAGACGCTGCAAATGTATATAAACTAAAAAAAATCCTCGGTCTATTAATTACCATTGATAATTAATTCACTTAATTAAAAGTAATCATTTTTTTGTTTTTATAGTTGATAAAATGATGACATTGTGGCCTATGATAGTAAATACGCTCTAAGCGTATTACTTTATTTGCTATTTTATACTACTTTTGTGTTAGATCATCTTCACTTATCTATATAATAAAACAATTTATAAAAAAAAAAAAACAATGAAAACCCAATCATTTGCCGATAAAACTAATTTATAAATATTTTTTCACAATTAAATAATAATATTCTAGTACAATAAAACATATTTTTCGTTTACAAATATTTCAAATAAAAATGGTAAAGACCAGAGTCGCTGATACATTCTCTATAGAAATAACAACAAAAAACTATTAATCAGATTTGTTAATCATGGAACGAACTATTATATAATGCTTCAAATAAGGATAATAATGGCAATTCGATTATTGCAAAGGAAGTTGCATAATAATAGTACTTTGATATACGTCTATAATAAAATAGATCTTATATTAAAAACCATAAGAAACTTTTGCCGTACACCTAATTCATCCTACTTATTTTAAACTTGAAATGTAAAGGTAGATAACGAAAATAATTTTTACGTCTTTTTCCTATCTGTAATAAAAAATAAACAGGTAGAACAAAAATGATAACATGGAATTACTATGAAAATATATTAAATTAGATACGTTATTAAAAAAAAAATACTAAACTGATAGTTGTACAAAACAAATCAAAGATCTGCTTGCAATGGAACGAGTATTTAATTTTTGAACGAAATTTAGAGATGAGCGATAATGTTGTGTTCCAAGAGTTATGAAGCAGAGTATTCTGGTAAAAAAAAAAGTATACGCATATGTATTCATTATCTGTGATCTAATTTAACATAAATATAAGAAATAAATATATGTATGTAACGAATTATAGAAGATTAATGAAATGCAATTTTTAATGATAAAAAAAAAGGAATTATTATACAGTCATTGATATTAGTATAAATTATCGTACAATTAGAAATGTTATCTTAGAAAACATTACTACTGTTTTTGGACTCCGGTTATAGAAATATTATTTAAAAGTTAAAATTGTCGTTGATATTGATTGAATCATTTCAAAATAGAGATTTTGAACTTCTAATTAGATTTTTTAGATAATAGTTAAACGCATAGAAACAATTTGAACAGATTAATACCGTAAATATAGTAAGTAGCATAGTTTAAATATCGAACAAATTATTATACAAGTGTACTCGTAGAAATATATTTAAAAGATTTTATAGTAGTAAAAATATTTACCAAAAAATATATATAAACAGCCCATTTACGGTATCAAAACATATTTTTATAAATAGATAAAGTATTCAGAATTTATAACTTTTATACTACAGATATAAAAATAATCTATCTGGTAATCATTACCTAATTGGTACTTTTACTCTGTGACAATCCCGCGCGAACTCAATCTTCAGGAATTTTACGCGGGCCACTTGGGATTCCGGTGTCGACGCTTCTACATATCTTTAAAACTATATTTCATATACCGAAGCAATTATTCAAAAATGTATTATTTCGATAGTGAAGAATTGCCAGCGGAGTGGCAGATGAGACATTTTATTTTAGAAGACGCAAAATATGAAGGTAATAATCAATTGATTACATTAAACAACATGCAGTTTTCACCTGCCTTTCAAACATGGCCTAAAAACTAATATACTTATATGTGTTTATTCGTCAATAATTTAACCATTACAATTTTACAAAATACCTTTTTTATATATTTAATATTAGATAACTAAATACATATTAGAAATATTAGTAATTTCATCGACGGCTTGAAGGAATTTCAGCCGCCATTTTGTTGTTTGTGCATTTTCTAGACTCTTTGTTTCAATAACGAAGTTGTTGTGATCGTTACATGGCATAGTATAACAACTTAGTTTTTGACATAAAATAGCCTCAATGCCGCAATTAAAGAAATACAACACAATTTGCTTAACCCTTCGGCTGATTTTTTAAGACCCAGATTTCAAAATGGCGGATTAGTTATTAATTTTTTTATAACGATATTAATTTTAAATTTCATGGTTTTTAGTAAACAAAAGTTCATACAAATGAAAAAATAATTTAAAACTACGGTTTTACATACACTTTACAATACATAATTTGTTATTTTTCAAAGTTTTGTAATAAATTAAGTATTTTTTAAGCTTATGGCTGCCAACAGTTTTTTGACCTGTACCTCATGAGGTCTACATTCGTCTGTATGGAATTTAAGCTACTATGGTTTTGAATATTCCAGGGGTTCATTACACGTTATTAATAAAGTATGTTTTGACTTCAAAGTAGAATCTATTTTCTTATATCTGTTTTCTATTCAATTATTTATACTTATACATTTAATAAAATCGTAATAAAACGGCTTAACCGATTTGAATAACGTTTTCACTTGATGTATTGTGGGAAGCTTTTCTCCCATAACATTTAGCGTTTGTTAAGAAAATGTCCATGGTTTCGTAGTTATAGAAATGTCCAATTTTAGTTGAACTTTCATTGATATGGTGGTTCACTTGCGTTCGTCGGGCGTGGGTGGCATATGAGCATTATTGTCACTTATTAAGTGCTGTACTAATAAAATAACGTACAGTCAATATAACGACAATTACAAAAAAAAAAAAACAGTTTAAATGAAAACGAATAAAACATATTCATTCGTTTTCATTTAAGCTTTTTAATTCTTTTAAACATTTTTTATTTATTTTAATTATGTTTTAACTTTTTTATTTACTTGTATAATTTATCATGTATTGCATAAAGATTAGGGTTTTTGTTTGTTAGTGAGTGAGGTCGGAAAAAACAGTTTTTGCATAATTTCGCTCTTTCCGTACATCTACGCGTACGGAGTCGCGGGTACATAATTTCGAATATTGTCTCTTCTTAGCCATTCATGAAATTAGTGCCTTTTATATATATTATACATGTTTATACTAAAAGATTGAAATTAATAAAAATTAATCTTGAAATATTTTTTACTAAATAATTATTTTAGCATAAATATTTGTAGTATAATAATTCATAGGAAAATTATTAACAGAATATAAATAAGCATATAACATTGACGTTAGGTGACAGTGTTGTTAGGTTATATCTAATCAATATCGGCTTTAGATATGAATTACTTAGAAAATTAATAGGTAATATTATAACCCGAAAACGTGTGTGCCTTCAAATAAATGCCTTAATAAAGTTAGGGCACATATTTCATTTTTAGGTATTTTAGATTTTGCAATAGAAGATCTCATTATAAATAGTTGTAGAAGGTGTATCTTACAAAAAGAGTAAATTTTCATGGCAATGACGTTGTAAATCAGGGAGTTAGGGCTAATTTTGTAAAAAAACTTGTGATCGTCGATTTTTTGCCCTTTCCCAAAAAAAAACTATTTATTTTTACCCTTAATAACCTAGAGTTTCAATTTTGATACCAATCTTTTAAACCGAATGTTCACATTACTATTAGTTTTTTGTATAGGTTGGCTGTACGTATTTTACTGTTGTATAATATTCTTCCCAACGAAATTTTTTTTTTCTAAATAAATATGTAAAATAAATATTGTGATTTTTTAGCTATTTTTCCCTTCATCTAGACCCTCAAGCAAACACAGTAATATTAAAAATAAATCATTTTCGTAAATCTGGCTACTAAGGGTTTTAAGCCTTTACAATGTATATATAAACCGATTTTAGTGATAAGTAGTTGAAGCCTACAGAAGTTGAAATAGTGCAGCGTCACCTTGCTGCGTGTTATTCTATAACGTTTCGTATATTTGGCACTTCGAAAATTCTTATCGAATACTCGCAATATATATACTATTTTAAATTTACAGACAAACAAAACAGAAGGCAGCCACCGATATATTTAAATCGTAAATCCAGATGTTGGATATGGCGTGTGTGCAAGTACCTGAAATTGCGGAAGCATGGTGTAGCGGGTGAAGCATGCCGTATATTAGAATTCTACTTGGGAGAAAAAATACACGTGTTCATGAACGCGGAGCCAAGTTAGTATTTATTTAGCAAGTACAAAATTTAAACAAATTCTGGTTGCAGAATAGAATATATTCTTAAGGCGTAAGAAGCTACAATAAACGAAATAAGTTACAACTACAGTAAAACCATAGCTACATGTTACTGTAGCTATGTACTTAACGTCAGCATGTTTTAAAAATAATATACATTGAAAAAAATATTATACGAAAAGTGGTGCGCCTAGGTTTAAAGAGGCTCGTTATTAAATATTGTGAAGGGAGCGCAGGTCGTAGATATAATTAACGATATAATTATGCGAACTTTACACCGTATTTGATCAGAAGCCACTAGGCATAGAATTGCTCTAGGTTGTTCTTATACTTTCATTTTTAAGTAGTTACCAGTCTTTTATTAATGAGAGGTCAAGTTGCTTACGTTCAAGACCCCAATAACATTGACGTACCGGCGGTACCTTCGCCCCTCCTAATAAGTGTACAAAGAAAAACAGATTCAAGGGTTATGTTGGCAAACTTTGATAATACTCGTATGTATTTTAGGTGAATACACTGTATTTCTTCACTTCTCGATTAGAGGAGTAAGTCAAGGCTTGATAATTTAGAACGAAATATTTACCTTTCGCAGGTGAGGAACAGTACAATCAATACCGACAAGATCTTGATAAAGATTTCCCCTTGTATGTGTCGGCCGCCATAATAGTTGCGACACAGTTATTTTGTATCAAGAGAATTATAACTGCCGAAATGGCCGCGAAATGTTTAGAGGCTCATGGTTGTCATGAGTATACTAGCCTTCAAATTAGCCAAACAATGTGTGATATAATAAATAGCCATGGTAAGTTAATTGTTATTTCGTAGAAATAGATGTAATTAAACTGATTTATCTCGTATTAGAGGGTTTAGATAAACACGTATATATTAGTTGAATCCGTGGCTCTGACTGAGGTCTTATTAACCCTTTGGCTGATTTTTTAAGACCCAGATCTCGAAATGGCGGGTCATGTTTTTTTTTTTTTTATTTCTCGACATCGTGCATTGTAAATTTCATGGCTTAGTAAAAAAAGTATGTAAAATTAAAAAAATAATTTAAATGTACATTTTACATAAAAATTATAATTTTACAATACATCATTTGTTATTTTTCAAAGTTTTATAATATATCAGGTATTTTATTTAAGCTTTTGCTGCCAACAGTCTGCTGGCCTGTGCCTCGTGAGCTCTACATTAGTTTATATGGAACTTAAACTTTTATAGTTATGAACAGTCCAGGGGTTAATTGCTGTAATAAATGAGTTATGGTATAATGGACATTATGTATAGGTTCTTCGTGTTCTTGTACGTACATATAATATTTTTCCTAGTAAACAGTTGAATGATATAGAAATTGATGCTCTGAACATCATCCAACTATGTGTGGTGGATACGAGTCTTAATAAAGTATATACCATGGAAAAACACTTAGTTGTGCCAGTTTTTATGGTGGTCGATCAAACAGTGTTCGAATGTATCGATTTCAGATATACGAACACATGTTGTATGTATAAAAATGGAGAATTATATAAACATGTTTATTTCTTGTTTAATGTTATCCACTATGCTATAAATTGTCACTAGATGGTGTTATAACAGATCAATTTTTATACCGTTCACCCTATCGTCACGTAAACTAATATGTGTACAGACATTGAAACAGAGAGTATACAACAAATAATAAGAAAACGCGCGTAAAGCGTCGGGCATAGTTAATGATTTGATTTTTATTGGGATAGTGTTTTAATAGTCGATGCTATAAGTTTGTTTTATATTACAAATACCAAGATGTATCCATTTTAATTATACGTAGTTAATAACAAATTCGATTGCGCAGAGCCCTCTCAAGTGCACTAGGCACACTCCATTATTTTCAGTTCTCCCAGTCAAAACTAGATACTTGCAAATTTTCCCAATCATTTGCATTCCAGACATATACGAGTACAACAGCGAATTCGATTCGATCTATTTAGTACTTTTCGCTATTCTTATAGAAACGAATTACTACAATCTCTGTTCCAGAATAAGTAGTACCTTATTTCTTAAATAATTAATAATGACTACTAAACACAAATAGGCTCACCTTTCACAAACACACACACACTCCTCATCCACCTACAGTTATACTAAAATTCATAACTTGTTTTCTTTAATGAAAGCAATTTTGTTCACTCTCAAAAAATACAAATTGTTATAATTGTGTACTTCGTAATTGGCGTATTGCATACATTGTACTTTTTTTTTCTTCGTTTAATATACATTGTCAGCTGTGAAGGACCTTTATGAAATAAATAAAAAATAAAAATATTTCTGGGTTAATTTGAAAATGGATTAAACATTGATTACTCAGGCTCAGTTTACACACTCATTAACATTTAGTTCAAATAGAAGTAATATGTATTACTTGAGGTACTAATTAATATATATTTTGTTTTATGTTTTAGAATTTCGTTTTCCTGTATATTCTACAGTGCAAATAGCAAAATACGTGTTAAAATATGCCAATATATCACCGCGTGCATATCGTTTGATACAAATGCTTACAGACATGGCAGAGTTTATGAGATTTAGGATTGACGCGGATTTGCGCGAGTCATCGGAATATAATATTTTTGGTAAATTAATAATAATTATTGCAAATAATTAACATTTGTTTAAGATATTGTTGTACTAATTTAATCATAAATAATGATTTATATTTTTGACCTCGGTTCGAAGTTCGCAAAACCATCTGTAAAAGAATTAGGGTGGACGTTGTTACTTCGCACTTTTATTTATAATTGTTTGGTTGCTGTCATTTCTTACTGTAACAGAAAACGGTTGTGAAATTATTAAAAGTATTTAAAAGGAGTCGTTCGTCGGCGGACGTCTTGACGTCGGCGGATGGTTGAACCTGGCGTCGATTAACACTGTTGGTATCTACTTGCAAAATATAAAATACAATTATACAAAATGATAAAAAAAGATAGTGTGTACTTATGTACACGCATTAGAAGTTATACTTCTTTGGCGTAATAAGATAAAAATCTTTTCAAAAATGTTATCTTACGCCTTATTCTACGTCTGTAGAAAAAAACGACACTAACAATAGAAAAAAGGTATTTAATACATATATACTTTTTTTAAATAAAATGTTGAGAACAGCTAACTTTGGGTTGTCGGTTTCGTGACGGTGTGCGCGCGCATTGTAAAAATTTACTCTCATCATTTTTCCCTAACGCGCCAAAAGAAGTATAACTTCAAAAATAAATAAAAGTTGTAAAAAACATACAATTCAATATGTATTTCTTTTTTATTTACTTTTTTTAATTTAACAGATAAATATGAATAGCGTTAATCAACGTCGGGTTCAATTGCCAATCAACGATGCCTTTTAATGACTTTTTATTGTTTCATAAAAGTTTTCTGTTGCAGTAACACCTGACAACAAACATTTGTAAGTGGAAATGCAAAGGTCACTTCAGCATCAGCCCATTATAATTTTTAATGATAGATTTCCGTAAAGTAACGCCTTAATCAATCAAATAAGAGTTGTGTAGCGATGTTTTTTTCTTTAGTTTATTTTAAAAATAAATAGACGACTAATAACAGTTATCGGAAATTGTCAAAAATGGAAATAGAATTTCATGATTGTTATACATAATATTGGAAAAGGGGAAAAAGATATTTTTATAAGAAAAGTGTTAAAAATATTTTGTTATAAAAATATGTATAGGAAATTCTGACGAGCGTTTTTCGTCGAGGCTTTGATAGAAAAATGGAAAAAAAAACTAAAAGTGAAGCGTCTATTTATATTTATAGATAGCTTACTTCGAAATTATTGTTTTGTAATAATTCGTATGCAAATAGTGTAATTACAAAAAAAGTTTTGTTCGTTTCTATATTGTTCATTCACTCACCGGTCTTAGTTTTTTTTTTTTGCATTTTCATTTTAAAATATCTGTAAACTTGATGGCTGTATTCGCCTTGTTATAATGATACTATATTGGATGTAAAAACCGAAAGGGACATGAAGGAGAAGTTGATAAACGTAAGGGGACTTTTTTCCACCTTGCATAATACATTCTTATTCCTTTAAAGATGATTATCGCGTCATAACATTGGACCTGGCTGCAGTCTCTGCGTACATCACCGCCAGACATTTGGGATATGAGACGCCATCCGCCCTGCCGCAACTGGCAGAGCTAACATCTACCTCTACTAGTTATCTATCGAATCTATCTAACCTTCTTCTTCATTATGTTGAATTCGAAAATATCGAATAATATATCAGTGTTGGGGAACTTTTTAGTTATATATCTCTTTTGTACGTATCTCTAACACTGAATCTGTTGCTGTTTTTATTAGAATAGTTGTTCACATTTAATTACCTTAGGATAAGACGCTTGCAGCAAGTGCAGGCTACTTCGTCCACCTTGGTATGCATGTTTATTTCAATAATTTCATACGTATTTAAATTCAAACTCCTTCAAATTTTGATAGGATAGTTTATAGTTTTATTACCGGGGTTTCTTTCTGTAACGATTCTAGATGCTTCTAAACCGGCTGTTTACGTTATCTGAATTGTACGCCTTGTTGTCGTTACTACATTGAATGATTTTAAGTGTTAGTAACACATTGTTTTTGGTTGCATTTAATATAGTTCTTAAGAAAAATCCTAAATAGGAATCTTGCCATACGAAGATTGAGTACAATAAAGGTACAAAAAAAAAATTTAAATTTTGTTAAGTTTGTATTATTTATAAGTAAACTATGGCAATGCCTTTTTTGTATTTCTTGTTATCTGGTAGATTATTATAAAATAGCTCAAAACAAGTTAGTAGTAACTTATAACTTTACAACCTTTTTTTTTTAATATTAGTAATATCACATTTTTTGTTTTACTTAACAATTAGTACTATAAAAGGATTAAAGTTCTGTGGAAAAATTAGGACTATACCATTCCAGTTTTGATTCCTAATATCTTAGTATTTTGTTTTATCTTATTTTGCATTTTCTCATACCTAGTTCAAAATAAAAACAAAAGATAACTTGTATTATTTTATTTTCAAAACCCAATATTAAGTCCCTGTGATATTTTATATAAATAAAAGTAAAATAAATTGGTTATGAACATTGCAATAATTAACATTTTATTCATAATTGATAAAGGTGTAAATTAAATTCGATTACCGTAGAAATTTAAAGACTCGATCCGAAAATTAAAATAACAATACAAAATTAATTTAGAACTTTTCCTACATAACGATTGCATTTCTATACTATGAAGATTTATTTTACACGTTCTGTAGAGTGGAGGGAACAGATATTACAGGGAGTATTCACCGCAATAACGCTAACTTGTAGACACTTCAAAGCAAGTTCGTGAAATCAAGTTTGTTCGTGAATCAGGCTAATTGTTTCAGAGGTATAATTTAGCTAAAAGCATGGTCCTGCAACAACCCTTAGCTAAAAGCAGTAATTTGCAACTCTTTTTTTTAAATAGAAATTAAAGTACTAATTCCGCAAAAATATTTGCTGGCTGAATAGCTGTAGTAAAGGAACTGGTACCACTCCCTACACTCAAAAGTCTTGCAACGATAAGTGAGGTAAAAGTTACCAGCTTGCGATGCTATTTTGGTTAACTAAAGTACAACTAGCTTGCACTGCTCAATGCCATATTAAACTGGTAGATAGTAGAACACCTTAGCTTCCGGAATCTTGGCTTTAATTTTAACTACATTACAGGCGTACTTCCGAATACCCAATTAATCAATGCATTATCCCATACGTTGTCTCAGCTTTAATCACGGTATAGCTTCAACAACCCGTTTAAGCATTTTGATAAATATACATAATAACGATGGCGTGATTTTTAGTATTGTTATGCAACTTTTAGTTGGCTTAGCTTGGCTTCAGTTAATACTGTCGAAATAACATATGTGGCCTTCTTCTGCAAGGAAATCATCTCACAGAAAGAGACCGTGGAGAGGCTCCGTAAGGAAAATACTCTGAGCGCCGCCGCGAATTGAAAACTGGAGGTAGAAGGAAGCGCTTTGCAGAAGAAGGCTCGCATAGCCAAACCTGCAGAGATGGATCGGTGAACCCATCTTCACATTACACAAGTTTGGCGGAGGAGAAGAGCATCTAACGCCGGACCGGCGTGATTACAAGCACAAACAACTCCGTACCGTCCCATTAAAACGGTGCATGGTACACCGTGGGGTGGCTAAATAACGTACGTGATAACATACAAAAACGACAGTGTAGCAGTATAAAGAAAATATGGAAAAGGTCATCGACAATCAAATAAGATTTAGAAACAAATATTAATCTTGTAAGAAGACCTCACGGGTTAGCAGGATTTCGTGTACTTTGGTATATTTCTCTATTATCTCGCCACTTGTGTTTAAAAAGTTATGTACAGGAACAGAAAAGGTACGCTGATTAACGTTTAATAGTAGTAAATATTCTGAAACTAATTTGGATATTATTTGTTACCGAACACAATATTTCTACAGTGTTGCTAGTGTTGATATTTTTCTAGAAATTAAGGTAAAGACAATTACGGAGTGCTGGATAAACTTTTCGTTCACAAATTTACCACAGTGAAACTGAAGGGGTATTTTCGTTTCATAATTCTTGTTTGCTTGACAACGATTTGCAGACACTCAAAGAAATAACGATATGGTTCCTAAGCCAAAGTTATAGATACATGCTGATACATTAGTCGAAAGTATAAAACGGTTAACATTAGAGTCACTAAAGCTTGGTGAGTTGAAATAAAAATCATAAGAATCTGACAAATTGGTTATAGGGGTTAATGTGGTATTCGAAATACAAAACCAGTTTTTTATTATCTATACAAATCACACAGCCACAGTAACATATATGAGTTTCAATCAGGTGTTATATGAGTTTGAAACGGGTAGAAGATTTATTATGTTATTTCCACTTGAACTACTTTAATTTTTAAGCAAATGAAAACCCCCACATTTATATATATATATAAATTACGTTTAATAATAGTTATTTAAACACAAGAGTGTGCTACCTAAATATATTATCTTTCACATTTAATAACAACCGCTTACTACAGAATCCGTTTACATAAATTATATTATTTACGAAATCACTTGTTCATCGCTAACAATCGAAACAGAAATAAATCTGAAATGAATAAGGAGAAAATTATTTTGGACGATTTCTACTTAGTTTTTGAGGTATATAGATGCAAGGATAGTGCAACACTCAATAAGTGTAATATTTATGTTATTTTATATTTATTACAATTTATTTTGAGGGATGCCAGCAGACTCGATGTTCATTTGTTCTGTCACTATCACTCGCAGAACCATCGAGATTATGAAACTTAAAGATTTTTAGAGAACCAGTACACTATAAACAAAGACAGTCCTAGAATGTTCGAGTTATTGTTAGGTAATATAATAACGCGGTTACAGAAAGAGATAGTCCACTATATGCAATAAAAGCAGTAGAACTTATTTTTCATTACTATGGCAACTTTACATACATTGTCACTATTGTTTCTATGTGACTGTTAAACACAGCTAA
Source organism: Antheraea assamensis (assembly GCA_035772565.1). Classification (NCBI taxonomy): domain Eukaryota; kingdom Metazoa; phylum Arthropoda; class Insecta; order Lepidoptera; family Saturniidae; genus Antheraea; species Antheraea assamensis. The sequence goes on from JAQQSE010000065.1 coordinate 3,722,258, forward strand.
ATGCAAATCCCATAGCTGTTGTTTCGTACTCTTCATATGTCTTTAGATAATAGTTCTTACACCAAAAAAACTTTTAGGAAATGGTAGGTAACATAATCAGGCATGTTTTTGTATTGAAATAGAATATGAAAGAATTATAATATACATTTAATCTACCGACATAATGATGGCAACTTCTTAGAACTTTAAAGAAAAATATTAAGCCAATAACGTTTACCTGTTGTTATAAATTATGGAAAAAATAATTAGCAAAAATTATAAGCAATAGTTAAAAGATGAAAAAGAAAAATTAAAAAATCACAAAGCGTCACCTGTAACCTGTTTCATATATTTTCGAGGTCGTCCCACCTTCATTCAATCAAATGCATCGGTAGGAAATGGCAAGAATGTGTACGTTTCATAGTACATAAAGTGGTCGAGTTATACGGTACAGCTCGCTTCGACTGAGTTAAATTTCTTGAGTATTTTACTACATAATATGTAAACAACATACGACATATTTTTAAAACTGCTAGATTATATTTTACGGGAGATTACATTAACATATTTACCTGATAAGAATATATATATATATATATATATATATATATAGAATTATAACAATTTTAGATGAAAGTGATCTTTTGCAGGATTATTGCATCCTTGATTATATATTGACTATATCTATCTGATGTTGTGTATATGTGAAATGAAAGTTGTTTGTGTACGTAAAATCGATAAACGTATAACGATATCTCGATCGACGATCGATCGAGAAAATCGATAACGTATAAAACGTGTCTATATAGACCGACAATGTTTTCTTGCTAGCTCGTACATAATAAAACAAAAGCATTACGATTATTTACACCAGCTATTTCAGAAATACATGAACCTATTGTATGCGAGTTTGAATTTTTCTGCCCGGGTTTTTAGATATGTAACTAGACCTCGCATGAATGTCCTATATTTGCCGTATTGTGAAACTGTGGAATAGTCTAGGTTAGCTTGTGGGCCATTTACAGGTTTTCGCAAACAGATGTAAATTATTCAAGAAAGAAGTTACAAACAGTTGATAACAGTATTTCGAAATAGTAGAAACTTAACGAAAGAATGGAGATGTTGATTAACAATTTATTTTGAAGTTAGGAAACTGCAGTATGAACTAAATCAATTTTTTTGTCGAATGTATTTAATTGTTTATGTACTCTAATTCTATAAGTATTAATACGATAAATAGTTTTAACTGGTGGCACGTAGAGGAGCTGTGGATTTCTGACGGAAGTAGTAGATGATAGAGATAGAGATGTAAATAAATGCTAGTCACTAGTTCAGCACAGTCAACAGCTATATGGCTATATGGCAATAAATCTGCTATATGGCTACGTTCGTATAAAGGGATAAAATGAAAATATCTACAGCGTGTCTCATAATTCAGTAAGTAGTAATTTGATCTGTATTGCATGTACGTACCTTACTTATATTATAAGTGTAACAAGAATCCATTCATTCTAATAAATATTCTTACTTATATTATTAGTTTGTATCTTTTAAAAACTACATAATATTCCCCAAATTAAATAACACCGAAATATTGATGCAATAATTACTCTGCTCCAGAGGATATTAAAGTAGACGGTAACTTCCGCGTATACATATTTCACTTTGACTAGCCGAGCGCCACAAATTGATGCACACCGGATCACAAACCATACGTTTAATTCTGAACTTCAATATCGCAATATTGTTCAAAGTTATTTGTGATTTTCACAATCGAGTTATAGCTTTAAACTTAAAATGATTTGGTTTTTCGAAGATCTTAGCACAGAAAACGAAGCGTAAGGTAAATGACTCTTTGATGGTTCTGTCGGTGCATGTAGAGAGCTTGTCAAAAATATCAAATTTGAATGTTATCAGAAGGACTTCAAAATACATTGAATAATGTATCTATGCCTTTATGATGACGTTTTCCGTTTTCAAAAACTTGGCATCCGTGTGGAACTCTTACCCAACTCGGTAAAAGTGGAAGACATATAGAAAATGCATCACTTCGGCTAAAATTTTGTAAAGTTAATTGAAAATAATATTAATTGACTCGTACTTTTCTTTTGCCTCAGCACTTATAACAACTTAAGATTTGATACAATATAATTTAAAGACCTAAAGGATTTTAAGAACGAAACTTTTTTTTATCAAAGGTAAAAGGACCGCCTTTATAAAACACGACCTCAAAATTTAAAAAATATTAAGATTAAATTACAAAATTCAAATATTATCTATTACATATATTATGTATATTTCTTTCCTACAACGAAAACCCCATCCAAATCCGATCAGTAGTTTTTGAGAAAATCGCGTACATACATACACACATAGGTACGGGGCGAATATAGTACCTCCTTTTTGAAGTCTGTTAAAAAGATGAACGTCCATCTGTACCACTGTTAAAAGCAAAGTGTATAGTGTAGTATGGCTTGCAAGAAGTTATTTCCGGGTCTACTGACCCGATTTTAAAATTCTCTATTACGAAGGTTCGCTACTCCTAACTTCAAACATGCTATATTTAACTATTATTCACTTTTATATCACAATCATTAGGAACGAAGTCGCGAGCGGTTGCTAGTATGTTATAATTTTTTTTATACAGTGTTACGTAATGACTTCTTTTTAAGCCATCGATATTCAAATGAAACTGCATATCTAAGATAAATAGCACCTCCATAAAGATAACAAGAAGGTCCGACTAAAATTTAATTAAACCGAATAATAGGGATCACTGAAGACCACAGCCGCATCGTTGCGAGTAATCCGCAAAATGTTAACAAGTTATAAAAATTATGAATTAACGGCTAAGTGACAAGGGTCCAGCGGGGAGGAGACGAGGACGAGAGGGGAGTGCAACAATAGATGATGCTTTAGGGTGCCCAATAAAAACTTGACAAATGGCGTTTCATAATCGTGTTGCATTCCAAGCCTCGTCACAGGGATCCAGGATTGTCCTCCCTCGGAAAATATGTCTGTTGTGGAGGAATTATTACATAAGCAGCCATAAATATCACTATGTTTATAAATACGTAGGTATCGAAAATTGTATTACACTTCAAATAGTATTTCTATTCACTTACATTTTCAAGTGTATCTTATATTTTATTATTATTCCTAAAGTGTTGGGGCATTCAATTACAAACCTATTTGATAGTAACAATGTACATTATTAATTAAGTTATTAAACATTTTAATCTTGAAAAGGACAGCGAATCTCAATAGTGATTTTGAATATAAATTTCCTAATGGGCTTTAGGCAGATCGGTGTTTTTTTTTTGTGATTGGTGGCAAACGAGCACACGAGTTACCTGATAGTAAGTAATCACCGCCACTCATATTTTTATATATATAGACACCTGCAACACGATAGGCATTACAAATGCGTTGCCGGTCTTTGGTTTTATCTAAAAACTAAAAATTCCAATTATTTCTGAAACGTTGCCGATCGGAAATTTTAAATCAAATTTCAACTCACCGTTTGTATATGAATTCATATTAACGCTACAAGATGTCACATCAAGGCATTTAATCTGTAGCGTGCCTCTATAAAGTATAAACTGCCCGCGGGTCAGCTTATTCTCACATAAAACTTATGGGAGGTCATAAAGTAAGTCTTTGCACTATTATTGCATGGGCCCTGTAAAGAATGCGTCGTAATATGGGCTTGGTATCATACGTAACAAAATATCGTGGCCACGTCACAACCTCCTCGCGGTCCCGTGCGGTGTTCACCCCTGCAATGTTATTAAAAATAATTTCTCATTTTTATTAGGGTATTTCTAGTGTAAGCGCTTATGTTAATAAATTACTATAGTTTCATTAATATGTTTCTTACGTAGATAATGATGTAGTGTTTAATTAAGACATACATTTATAAAGTGAAAAAACAAATTAAAAATACCGCCTCTGTCGCATTCAATTATAATACTCCAACTGTAAACTGATTTTACGAAGTCAGACCAACTATAATGGGAAATGGTTTATAATACTAATTAATTATATAGTTTTGCGTCTCCGCTACAAAATTGTTAGATAAAATTTTACATTTTGTATAAAGATAAACCTCCATACATTTTTCGATTTATTTCTCCAGCATATAATAGGAAATACAGTAATTTATATGAAGCGATAAAAATAATTAAATTTCAGTATGAAGTTATATTAAAATAATAAGTAATGTATGCAATATTAAAATCTATCTATAGCAGACTGTATTTTTATGTCTTTCTATAAACTCACTTTGATAAAGTACTGATTAATCAGCTAAAATTTAAAACAGCTATCATTCAAATGTACTTCTTGGTCCACTACTATTGAACAATGATTCTTAAATAACAAATAGTGAGATAAACACTAGGTTTCAACTAATTAATGTTTTCGCAATTGTTGGTTGATGAAAACTGTTGTAAAGAACTGAAAGAGTTCAATCTCTCCGCTTAAATCAAAAATGTATATGTTGTAAGTTATTTCAATTAAAAAAAAAACAACTAATACCCCAACGTCACGCGGTGTTCTCAGGCGGTCACCCATCCAACTACTGACCGCGCCGGACGTTCCATAATGATGGTGATTGGACGAAAATTGCTGTTTTCAACACTCTACCCGACACAGTGTTTACCGTCACCACTTTTGGTCACACAAAAAGGTAGGTGATCAGAATTTCAAAGAGTGAGAGCTATGAAATTTCACATTAAAAAAAAACCATATATTACCGTTCTTTTCAAACTCTAATCTTGTATTTATATATACATAAATCAATTGCCTGTAAATATGTAAGCGCATCACTTCAGAACTAATACACATATATAGATAATTATTTTCTTGCTGTGTTTGTTATTTAAGGTTTGTATGAAAGAAATCGTTTGAAAAGTCATATGGAAAACTGATAAAATTAGATTAAAAAAGAAATCCATAAAAAAAAGTGAGCATGTGAGTGTGACAGAAGACAGTCTTCAAAAATATTGACAGAATTGACATTCGCTTGTTCACGTGCCATTTGATGTTATTACATAATAGAACTATGAAGGAAAGATTCGGGCTCATTTTCTTCATGAATACACCCGTGCGAAGCTATTGATAAATACAAATTGTTTTTTTCAAATCACTCATTGATTAACTAAAAATTGGTTGTCTGTAAAGTCGGTTTATGGACGATAGTTTTAGGTGATAACGTCATAGGAAAACATTGATAAAAAAATTGCATACCACATTTTTGCCACAACTATTGTTGTAATAAACAATGGAAACCACATTAACTTTTCACTTCACTTTATAAATAGTCAACAAAACAGTTCATGTGTAGATTGTGTGCTGCCGCTGTCTCTCTTCTACTCGGATGCATCGGCGTCTCGGCGCGAGTAGAGGAGAGATAGACGCGTCACAAGTCGAACGTTTAGACAGGTTGTGCCTCTCTATCACTTGTCTCGTGTTCTTGGTTGCATGCTCGGCTCAGGCAGAACGTGACAATGAGTCATGCTTTTTCGTGCGTTCAGCCGGCGTTCAACGATTTATAAAACGTTAATCAAGTAACAACAAAATTTTGTACAGGATCGTGAAACATACATTCTCGGTAACCATGTATATTTCACGAACCCATACAGGTATGATACGGATAGGTTTAGCTTAGCTAGTTAGGTTCGGGTTCTCGACGACAGCCCAAGCCGAGGCGTGCCGTGCGCCTTTGTACTAGTCGTCTATATAAAATCGGGTGAGTGCCTTAAGCGCTCCCCTTAGTAGTCCGGTGAAACTGTGAAGGCATTAATGCTGGCAGTGTAGGTCAGTTCGAAAAAAAAAACAACAAAATTTAAAATATTGCACGCTACAATATCAACATATTTACTAAGTTTCCATTACCAATAATTAAAATGAACCCAGAGTAAAACTTTCTACGACGTTATGCCGTCTCTTAAGATTTTTGGATAATTAACTGCGAACGCCAGAAATTCAACACTAATGCAATTCAGTGTTACACAGTTATCTAGTAAACATAAGCAACGCGACCATAATACCCGTAAAAACAAATACTTAGAAAACGTTTGAAAGAATCAATAAATTAATTCTTTACTTTTTAATAAAGTTTAAAAAATCATATGATACCATATGTTTAGTGTTGTATAATAAAAAGTTAATGTTTCGAATATCGCTGAAGCTAACACTGATAGTTCTTTCCATTTAATCATACTAGCGTAACCTGGGACATTGGCATCAGATAATAATTCACCAACCAAACTACCATCTATACCCACGCTAAATAGTGCTATATATTACGAAATATATCCTTCTCCTTTATATATTACTAGCAGGTACGGCGGACGTTGTCCTGCCCTGATAATAAAAAATATATACTTACATAAGTATAAAATGGTTAAGGTTCTAACTAATGTATTTAATTTCATAAGGATTAATACTGTGTCCGTCTAAATAGCCTTCCAATTACCTCATTATAACGTGACCATTTTTAAAAGATAGATGGGTATAGTAAGCTATCCTAAAAACATAGGTATATGCCATCGTAGACATTTTTGTAGATCTATAAAAGAGGAATATCTCAATATTCATTGTTTTGTTATGTCTCAAAGGGATTAGGCAGCGTTTTCGACGAAAGCTCTCAAACGGCTTGACTTTTTCCGATTCTTTCAATAATTATCATCATATTTCAACCAATTTACAAAAAAAAAAACCTTAACAAATTATATACCTAAACCTTCCCCGTGAATTACAATTCGTTCAGTAGTTTTTGAGTTTATCGCGAACATCCAGACAGACAGACAGACAGACGTGGCGGACGACTTTGTTTTATAATATGTAGTGATGCTTTTTTAAATGTATACGTCCTTTTTTATTAATCGAATACTTTGTTGTGAATACAATAAGACATCATTAACGACTTATTAAAATATACAATCAACAAATATGATCACAATCAAATACACACCAACTATATCGTAACTGCTTACTTTGCTTTATATTTAATATAGCTGTGCCCGCGACTTCGTCTGCGTGGAACGGAATACAAAACACAGTGATTAATGAAACAATCTGAATTTATATCTGTATATTTTTTATTTTATTTTTTTTATGTTATAGGTGGCAACCGAACAGGTGGGTCACCTGATGGTAAGTGATCACAACCGTCCATAGACACTAGCAACATCAGGGGAGTCGCAAGTGCGTTGCCGGCCTTTTAAATATGTGGGCCTCCGGCGCTCTCACTGACCGAACGAAACGCAACAGTGCAACCACTGTTACTTCACGTCGGTTTTCTGTGAGAGGGTGGTACTACCCCGGGCGAGCCGACCCATTCATGCTGAAACCAGTAATAGCTTCAGCTTAGCTCTACCATACATCTTGTACATTTGTAATGTAAAGTGTCAGGCTAAAAACTACTAATGGTCACACACCTTTGTCACTTCAATAATAACTCAAAATTAGGGCTTCCAAGTTACTTTGATGTATGTAAAAACCGTGAGCCTAGCTATAGTGTTGCATATATTATCATACAGTAAGATAGTTCGTAACACACGACGGTAATGTGTGCCCACATTTAAATTTATTGCGAACATGGATTTATCTTTTAAAGCCACACTAATGTTATAAATTCGAATATACTTCTGTCGAATCTGGTTTCTGTTCCACTTGAACCGCGGCCTGGATTAATATAAAATTCGATATGGAGATAGTATGATACCCTGGGAAGAACATAGGGTTATTTTTATCCCTGAAATCATTCCTTAAGGGAGTAAAAAGGCGCATAGAAGCTTATATGGGGAAACAATCAATTCTCAAATTAGGCGTATAAAACACATCATAATTATACTTTTGCTAAGATATAAAGAATTTCTCTGCATTTTTTACTAATTAAGGTTATTCGAGGATAATTTAAATTACTGAAACTAGATTATGACCTACAGTTATAAATAATTAAATTTTATTCATTGACCTGTATGTACATTTGTAGATATTATCTTTTCACGTCAAAACAACTGATCAGTTTTATTAATTATTTAAATTAAACAGTATTCAAAAAATCTCGAAGAAAATAAAATAGGCTACTCACAGAAATAATTCTACGCAAACGAAGTGGCAGGCAAAAACAATTGTACTTAACATTTTCATGATTTCAGTGTTGTGAAATTTTCGAAAGCTTCTAGATGGAAAATTTTAATTCTGTGGCAGGCGATATTTTTCAAAGTATTCGTGGATTTTGTAGGCGGTTGGGCGTGCCACGGATCCGCCCGCCCAGCGCGTCACCGCTTACGTCGTGGCGTCAGTTGCTCCCTTGTCACCGCGTTGTGTGATTGCCGCTCAAGTGACCGTGCGAACTTACACAGTTTTCCCGTACCGTGATAGCCGACGCGAACTGGTAAGTCAATGTAATTTCTAATCGACATTTTATTTTTATAAATACATTAATTTTAGGTTACTATAAACAGTATTTTATAGTCAATAAACGCTGGTGTCAGTGTAGTTTTAATAAAACTTAAATTACATACTTTCTCTGTACAATTTCATATATTACGATTTTATTATCAATTATTGTATTAAATATAATTTGTATCGTATCTCAGATTATCTAACTTTAGTTTTGGCAGATACATTTTTTACAAGATTTAATAACATTTTGACTTACTCTGTACATCTTTCGAAATAATATATTTGACTGTAGGAATTAATACTATAAAGGTATATACTGAAAAAAATAGTAATTTAAAGTTCTAATAATTTAGGGATGACTTTAGTTTTATACAGGTAGGTACTACTAAGATATAGTTTTTACGTATTTTAAGAGATTTGGGAATCGGAGACTTTTCTAAGAAAAAAATAATTATCTATTGATTGATGAGTGTTTGTTTGTTGATTTATTCACAAAAGGTATTAGATTTTGTTAATAGTATTTGTGTATAGATACACCAAATATACATTTAGTATTGAGTGTTTTAATGAATCTTCTGTATGACACATTGTGAATTACCAGTGCAAATGTCGAAAGAAAAAGATAACCAATAAACTAAGTTCTATAACACAATTTTTACTTGTGCTAATTAATATATTTAATTAAAAACTGTAATAAATTATCGCTCACAAAATCCTTAAGTACTTAAAAATGTTATGTTTTTGTGGAACTTAGCAAAAACAAATTATGTTAAGGCTTGTATTTTAAGTAGTGGAAAATACGTCTACAATTATTTCGTGAATATGTACAGAGATTAGGTGAATAAAATCTTAGTATATCAGATTTCAGACTTAACAGCATTAGCCGCTGTTAGTCAATTCATCAGACTTTACCAGAGTGAAAAGATGTATCTATTTTCAATTTAAAAGTGCTGTCGATTTTTACGACACAAATTTAATTTTATTTGTAATTTGTAAAGAGACGTACGTGTACAATAATGAAATCCACGAATTAAGGCGCAGACTATTTCGTAATTTTGACTTAGAAATGTTGTCTGTTCTACTTACTGTATCATTAATCATGAACAACGGCGTACTTTTTTAAATGTAAAGTAATATTATTGTTATGTATATTATAGAAAATATAATTTAAAAAAATTGTTAATCTTATTTATAACTAAATATTCAATATTAATTTCATTTTATATGTTTTTATTTATATTCGCTTAAAGTTTATAAAAAATATAAGGATGTCTATATCAAAACGGGAGATATGGAAAAGAGAATCGAACATAAATCTTTTAAAGTGAACTCTTCTAACTTCTTGAATCTTTTAACTCAACGTATGAGGCGGTATAATACTTTTTTTTTATATTATTATTGCTATTATGATTGTATCTTTTATATTGCTTTTCAAAATGATGGCAGCGCCGCTAAAATGGTCGGCGGCCTTTTTCTGTCAATATATCTGTCTCTATAATGTTAGTACTTACATAATATTTTGAGCAACGTGGCACTAAAATAGTATAACAATAATAATAAAACATATACCGAAAAAAAATAATAATTAAAAGCTGCCTTTTCTAGCTTACGGGACGTAATAATCTTGGACTGTGAGCTAACCACGGTATTGTTTTAAAAAACGCCATATTAGTAGAAGTGTAACAGTATTATTGCAATAAGGTATCAACTTACATTTAGTTATGTTTATATAAATTTTCCTTAACTTTTACTCAGAAATAATCTTGCGAATGTGTGTCACTGAGATATGATAAACAATAAGACAAGACTTCATTTTTTGTCTACTACGTAAATTCAACACGTAGTAGGAAAAATCAATACAGATAAATAAAATCGAAATGTCAATGTTGTTTGTTGGAACTTATTTTATCGTTACAGCTGAATTGATTTTTAATGATATTTAACTGTAGACAGAGCAGTTGTCAAAGTATTATTTAGACTATATACAATTACGCCTTCCGGTAGGGGTAAACGGTAATTATAAAATTACAATAGAAAATAAAAGACAGCCACCATTGTATACAAATGTAATAAATAGTTTCTCATGGAAAAACAAAATCGTTTTCACAATATTTAAATATAAATAATTGTATTATTGGAATAAATTATATAATAATAATTAATAAGACTAATAATAAATGTAATATAAAACGATTATAATTTCAAATAATAATAATAACGTACATGTCTGAGACACGGTGTCGACGCGCATACGTAAATGTCGGCGGACAAATAAAAATTAAAAGTTGAAAGAGAAACGAAATTCATTTTTTTTTTTATATAATAATAAAACGAAAAATTACTCACAGAAGAACATTTCTTCAATACTGTTTAATAAAATTACGCAACCAAAATCCGCTATTAAAAATTTAAACTCATTATTTACTAATAAAAACAGTATTCGATGTTAAGATGTTTGTAGAAAATAGATACTATTCAAACTACATTAACAATTGTTATAAAACTGTGTTTTTAAATAAATATACGTATTTTCTAAATCACACACTCTACATTATATGTTTACAAATTTAGTTGTCTATACTATATATACAAATCTCTATAAACAAAATAATAGAGGCCGGCCGTAGTGCGCACATCATTTAAAAAAAAAAACTATTGGATAGATTTCGATCCAATTTTTGTAGTTTTTGTTTTTAGATGTATAGTCCTTATCTATAAAAAAAAATATCACGATTACGAGCTTAATTGAATGTGAATACACTAAAACTCTTAGAAATTACCATTTTTATCAGCACTACGCGTTTGGCGTTGCTTATTCTTTTTACTGTAGAGAAGTTAGGCAAGCGGTGTTGAAAACGGGGTGGTTATGTTGTTTCCTCTGCACATAAAATCGATTATTAAGATATTAAATGATGTAGACGAAGTCGAAGGCTTCTGCTAGTACGTAATAAAATCGTAAGCACCTTATATTAGAATGCGCATCAGTTGAAAATTACTGAACATATTTTAATTTTTAATTTAATAAAGAAGCAAATCTGATAAATTATCCTCCCAGGCTATTTATTAGTGCAACAGTGGTAAAATAAAAAAAAAACATCCAAAATCATTAACCGTCTTTTTTTTATTCATATCAGACGCGTAATTTCCACGGAACAGACTACGTACTAGTGAACAAATTCACTATCACACTAGTTAACTAAAAGTTTAAAAGTATAAAAGTAATTTAAAAGTATAAAAAAATATTTATTACACAGACATACACAGTGATAAAACCGTCTCGGTTAACATTACCATAGTTCGCGCCAGTAATCCTATTTTTCTTCCCTTCTTCCGATAAACATCTCATGTTAATATAATAACTCAATAAACAATTAACATTTCATGTAAGGGTTGGTCGTTATAAGACGGCATTAATTGCCCATAATAGGTACACTCGGAGTTTACAAAGCTACTCTCGATGTGTCTTTATTACGATGGAAACGCCTATTCGTTCCGTTCAAATATGTATATATACGAAATTAATGTAAACCTATTGCTAATTATTTTTACAGTTCATCTGGAGATCATGGGGTTACTAAATCACGGAGTCGAATTTTTTCAAGTAATTGAATGAACGGTAATTATTTTGTCATACACGTAAATATTTGGCATTGCGAATTTCCGTCGTATGTTTTATAAAACATATGAGACGATCTTTTAAATTATCAAAACCAAAATTATAATTAATCTGATATTTTCTTCGTGGTAGCAGTTACCTACGTGCATACAACATGATGCATCATTACATTGCGTTACTGCAAATAGTTTACTATAATATAATAGGTATATGATTGAATTTCAAACAATTAACAAGATAAAAGAGCCACGGCGTTGACGTTATTTCTTCGTTTTAAGTGTACCATAACTGTAATATATTTCGGTTTTTTTATTTTTTATTTGGTCTACGAAACTGAATTTATTTTTACAATGCAATACTATGTATTCTATAATTATACTTAAAGTTCAATTCTTCTTGACGTAAACACTGCCTACTTTGTTGTACATACAATAAATTAGACAAAATAAACAAGATACATAAACGAAAAACAAAAACAAAGTTTTGAGAGCCAGACGTTTATTTTAACTTACGCTCTTATTATATATGTTTATTTTTTATTATTTTAATGAGTTATATATGTGTATATTTTTCTAAAGTAAAAATGTCGTCGCTGTGCGAAAATAACAAAATAGAAAATAGTGTTGTCAAAAAAAAAATCTTATACAACATTTGGAAGATATTTGTGACTTAAATTGTGCTTTTGACTCTAATAATGAATATAAATGCTTAATCTGATTAAAAAAAAAACAAATTTGTCGTCTTTTACACTTACAGCGACGATATGTCAGTTTTTCAGTCATTATTTTTTAATTCATTGCATTTCTAGTAATACACTAATTTATGTAATAAATTAGCATAAAGGGAACGAAATAAAGCAGCATAACAGGAGAAGTACACAACATTTGAATTCTCTTTTCTATACATATATTTATGATTACACTGTGACGTAATTAATATTATTTTCTTTATATTGCCATTAAATTTAATATAATTCTTATTCGTGCTATCATTTTACAACAATAGAATAGAAAAGAACGTCTGTCATTACTATCGAAAAAAATACTTAATAATAATTTATAGTCTTTACTCGGTGTTTTTTGGGGAAAAAAAATTTAATTGCATGCCTTGGGCACCGTAACGCGGCTATAGGCAATGATTCTTATCTCTGAACTTATTGAAATAGGGGTGGTAGGCGCATTCCTATCACGCATAAATCAGGCCAGACACGTATTTCTTTCGACGGGAGTACTGACTACTTTTTATTACCCTCTTATTGGCCTTTAAAGTACAATATATATTAGTGTTATTACCACAGAATTAAAATGTAAACCACGTACGTTTTACAAATGCTAACCGAGTTTTTTAAAGCAATTTATTATTTCAAATATTATAACATTAAAATGTCGATTATTGTACTACAATACAGTGATTACTTTTTAAGGAACGTAAATGACATAAACGTCTACAGTCACAGATATGATTATTCGTATCTTGAGTTCACAGCGCTTTGAATGCATTATTAAATACCTAAATAGGTTACTCTACAATATACTCACATATTAAAAAAGGCAACATTTGTCTATGCATCCGTTTATAGGCTTATAACTCGAAAACGGCTCCACTGATTTAGACGATTCTTTTGTTAAATCATAGATGTATTCCCAGAGTTTTGGTTTGAATGTGTGGATATTAATATCCTTTTTTTAACTACTATGTTTTATTTGCGGTTCCGAAGCAAAATTTTGTTGGAAACATGTAAAAAAATAATAAATAGTGTGTGTACACACGATAGAAGTTATACTTCTTTGGCGTAACAAGATAAAAATCTTTTCAAAAATGTTGTATTTCGCCTTATTCTACGTTTGTAGAAAAAAACGACACTAACAATAGAAAAAAGGTATTTAATACATACATACTTTTTTTGAATAAAATGTTGACTATAGCTAACTTCAGGGTGTCGGTTTCTCGTGACGGTGTGCGCGCGCATCGTAAAAGTTTACTCTCATCGTTGTTCCCGAACGCGCCAAAAGAAGTATAACTATAAATTGTCTGAAAATTTGAGCCCCTAATATTAAACTCTAAGTACTCTCTCAGTGCGTGAGAAGATTTTTTATATAATATACACGTAAACTTTGATTGTATTTTAATTTTTTATTTTTATAATTCGGCGGTACTTTGTGCTATCATCATATCGTTCGAACTCATGAATTATTCAGGATTGAGCGCTCTACATTCGTGTCTATTGCGACTTAAATGTAACTCACACCGCTGAGGCAAGAGAGGTCACTAAAATCAAATTTTGTAGAAATTTCTTACTTTTTGTTGTTATTGTTTTCTTAATGGCTGAACCTACATGAAGAATGTTAATGAGACGTTTGTTACAAATTTAATTTTCTACAAAAGAGTCTTTTAAACTAAATATCTGACATCAATATTCTCGATCAAAATTCTCATCATGCAAAATTCTATTATAACCCTTCCCCCTTTGCTGTTCAATACTGCACATATTACGACGACTATTAGTTTTTATCACCAATACTGCTCTAGACATAAGAAACTAAGCACGTATTCACAATTTGAACTGGAAAATGGATATCTCCCAAAACTACAAGTCTATCTTTGTTTTAACGTGTGGTCTTACTAACGAACGTTAAGTTCGTAACAAATAGTGCAAGTGCCCACACGAATCCCGACTGGCCGTCTCGAGCTTTTATGCATTCGATGGTCAATCAGCAGGGTTAATTTCATAGCTCTGTAATCCTCATACAACTACTCGCCTTCGTGACTTGTTTATAGCGTCATCTGCGCCAACAAAAGCAATGTGTAATTGTTTTGTGTTATGGTCTCACTTTTATCATACATATCCTATATTTATATGAGTTACGATCGAACCGCGGTAGGGTATGCTCTAACGTTGCTCTGACCGGTTCGATTTTTCATGCGAACGATCGACTGAGAGAGTTTTTTTCGATTAAATAACTCTGCTTCTTCCAGATTCCTGCTTGCTGTGGCGCGCAGATCTCACCGTCTTCAGTAGTTAGTTTCTGTATTTGTGTTGTTTACATGCATCTACAGGTATTAATCGGTCAATCGTGTAGTTCTTTTAAGAACGTTTACTTAGCGCGCCTCTTCTGTGCGCTAGTAAAACGCACTTCGATGCGAATCGCAATTTTAGGTGCGCGTCGTGTACATCGAGTCTTCTCGTGTAGTGTCATCTCAAGAAAGAAGAGAGAAGAACAGAAGTGTTAGGGACCTCCCCCTAGGCTTCGTAGGTTCTTAATGTGTGGCATTGTACATCGCCCGCAGCTCGTTTGGTCCGGACACGGGATAGTCCCGTAACATTTGTTTGGCGCGCCCCCTTGCCCCTCAGGCGGGGAGGTTGTTCGTGGCCCCCTATCCGCTACCTACATAGTCAAAAATGGCTTCGGTAGATATAGATAGAATGGTTAGGATGATAGATTATGCTAGGACCTGCGTCCCGGGAATTTTCGAGAATTATGATAATGTCGTTGACTCACGTCACTACGCTACGTCCTCTCCCTCGTACTCAGAATACGAGAACACCTCAGACAACAACATGGGTGGGTCGTTCGCGTTCCCCAATCGCCTTAAAATCCAATAATAAGCACAAGTCGCGAAAGGAGAAAACTCCGGCCGCCCCCACCCTCACTTCAAAGTTAGACTTACCTTTATCTCCTGATCTGACCCCGAGAATATCGGGAGCCTCATTGTCCAACACCTTTCCGACTCTGACATAGACATCGATCCATCAGCGCCCGCGGTCCCTATTGACGATGACGGCTTCCAAGTCGTATCGTTCAGCACGGAACAGTCACCTGCATCCCAGGTACGGGAAGTGCTTGGTAGATCACTCCACTAGGGTGTGCTCCCCCGCACCCCGGCCTCCCTCAACCCTCCCATCTGCGTGCTTTGTAGTAACGCGGTTTACCCCGAGAATTATCGTGGCTATCCCCGCTCGCCACGGATACAAGTCAGGCGATGCAAGCGCCCAGGGCACCTGTCGGCATCGCTCGCCTTCCGCCTCCAACTCTCATGTCCGCGGAGGTTTTCCCACGCCCATTCCTCGCCTGGCTTACTCAGCTCCTTCTCGTCCATGACATGCAGGAGATCGTGGCTTTTAATGTCATACTTAACTCCAGCAAGGACTTGGGCTTTTTGAACGCGGTATACCAATTCCCAAACGTGGCTGCTTCTATACAGCGTCTAGCTCGTGCTTCTTATAATAAGTAGTTATAGTATTCGCGGCTATGAATAAAGTAGAACCGCACGGTCTTTCTCTGTCGTTTTTTAACGCTAGGAATCTCAATTGGATCGCGAACTATAGTATAGTTAGAAATGGCCATGTCATCCGTGAGGGTGGCACCTTAATTTATTATAAACGATTGTTATATTGCATGCCAGTCGATCCGCCCGTTCTGTCTAATATGGAAATATCAGTATGTCAACTAGGGATGACCAGTCATCCGTCCATTATTTTAGTATCTGCGTATCTTTTGCCATCTAAAAAGCTTTTGAGGTCCAACCTCCAAACGTTGTTCGATTTAGGAGAATCGGTTATTATAGCCGAAGACGTTGATAGCGGGAACGTTGTCTGGAATAGTCCGAGTACTTCTCGCAACGGGATGATAGTCGTACCTGAAGCGAGCGAACGATCGCCGCTTTATATTCCTTGACGATATGAGAGCGTTGATCACGGAAAAGAACGCTGCGACCTACCCGTTTGCGGAAAACCGCGTTCGTTTACAGACTTACGAAAAATCGTTAAAACTCGAATAGCAGAGATCCGGGGGATAGGTGGGACAGGCTTTTGGAGGACATCTCCCCATCTCACGTGGCGTACCGGAAGTTAGCACGAACTTTAAATTCAAAAAATAGGACTCGGATGCCCCTAGACAGAGGGTTGCCTCCCGTGTTCGATAGTGTAGACAAAGCTGAATGTCTCGCGGTTATAGTGATAGGAATTTACAAACCCGGCGAGATAGCTACGCTTCCCGACAGTTATCGGCTGATCAGCCTCCTCGATATTATAGGTAAGTTATATGAGCGGCACCTTCTGAACCGTCTCCAAGCCTCCATATCAGAGTTAGATCTGCTGCCACCTGAGCAGTTCGGTTTTCGAGGCAAACACTTTTGTACTCATCAAGTACATTACCTCACGGAATACATTCCGCGACATATTTTTACCAATCCTCCCGATAAAATAACGGTACCTATCGAACAGTATCCACTAGCCCCTCAAAACAGAGCGTGTGCGCGCACACACCCGCGTAATCACAGATCACGCCGCTGCAGTTTGACTGTGAATTTTGTCCCAGCACACATATCTAGGCTCTCCTCGGCAGCTGCTCAAGCCGAGGTCCGACCCTCCAGAACGGAGCCTTCGAGCATGTTGCTTGTGCGGATACAGTGATAGTGAATAAAATTCAAACAATCGTTTTTACAACACAACACCGATTACCCCACACACGTGCACACATACACACATGTAAGTACACATAGTGCTTTGTTTTTTCGAACTGAGTTAATTTAGATTAACTTAGTAGTCAGAATTAAGCAGCTGGGCGTTACACAGGTCCTATTGCACAGGTCTGGCGGACGGAGGAGACGGCCGGTATGTACATGATCGTCTTCTGACAAGGACGGGGCCTGGCGGCGCGTAACTTGACACCGGGCCAACCGCTGGGACGGCACGATAAATGCTACAGACCGCTCGTGCCGCTCCAACAAAAGCGGTGGATGTACACCTTAAAGTTTTTGTGAGTAGGAGTTTCCAACTACTCACCCTCTCCCCCGGGAGGGTGACGTGTCCATGTCGGATTTCCACACGTAAAAAAAAAGTAGTCAGAATCAAAATACATATATGAGATTGAGAAACATACATGATTGGTACACACGTATATTCACGAATATATGTATGAAATAAATAATTTGGCTTAGCTAGTTAGATTCGGGATGTTAGGCAAAAGCCCAAACCATGGCGCGGCGTGCGCTCTTGTACTGGTTACCAAGAAAAATCTAGTGAGTGACTTACGCGCTCCTCTTAGTAATCCGGTAAAACTGTAGAGACTTGACTAGGTCCACAGTGTAATTAGTTCGAAAAAATAAAACTACATTTATATAGATATATAAACTGCATAGATCAAGTTTAGTCTTTCCTGCGGAATTTTTGCTATATACGAGTACAAAGCTTGTTCTTAGGCTAACTTTAATTATCCGTTAATATCTTCATATACTTTAATTATCAAGAGGCCATAGGATCCTCAGCAGCGATTCAAGCCTAGGTTCGATTCCCCGAAGTAAAGTCCGCGTGCACGCAGCCAGCGCGATACAGTGACACTAAAAAGTTTCATTTATTACCTTTACACACACAACACAGTTCACCCCCAAACACACTCATATGTTGGAAAAGTTACATTCTTTTCCCTTATTTGCCTAACTGGATTAGTTTAGTTTAGCTGAGTTGACTGATACAAAAAAAAGACGTGTGAGTTTTGTACACATGCTGGTACACATTTGTGTCTCACTATTTCATATATGCATCAATAGCTTACTTTATTTAGCTTAGATAGATTCGCGATATTGCATCCAAGCTAACAGCCCAAGCCGAGGTTCGGCTACGTTGGCACCCTTGAGCATAAGCTCAAGTAATAATACCAAGCGACTGAGCGCCTTAAGCGATCTAGTTAATGGTCCGGTGAAGCTATGAAGACTCGTGAAGCAAATAGCGTTAGTCAGTTCGAAAACTCAAAAAGCCAATAGGGGCTATGCGTTATCGAAGCAATACACATCCAATAATTTCCAAATCACAAACACTCGTTTACACACACATACCTTACATTGTACACAGCAAATGGATCAAAGGTTACGACCGTTTTACCTTAAAAAAATGCAGCTGATGTTGTAGCCAAACAGGCTACGGTTCTACATTCTGCGCCTGCCTACGCATTCTTCACGATGAGTTTCACTTAGCACGAAATCCGCACCTATGATCACTGGGTTTGGCATGCTAGATATGAAAACTCGTCTCAGGGTAGATACAATATTGGGCATACATCTTCCTAAATTGGGGGATATAATAAAATTGCATTTACTAATAAAAGTTTTCTTCCATATAACACAAATATTAACTGTACAGGGATATTTTAGGCCATACTATAATCATTTTAAAATTGTTGATAACATCTGGCCATAACATATCTGTGCAAAAATTTTAATGTCTGCTACAAGATTGCTCCAAATTTAATTCACAGGATTAGGGCATTTAATACTTTGTAAAAATCTTCGTAGATATCCCTTCGATCTTTTGGACTTGATGGAGAAGGAGTTTAACATCAAATCATCTCATGATTTTGTTAATTATGTATAGATTAATCTCAAGCTATTTAACGACCTAAAATTGTTGCGACAATTACTTGCTTCTACATCATGACGTAACTAACCTTTATGACCTTATAATAATATGTTTATACAACACATCAAGGGGAATTACTCGTGATAAATTGCGGCCACCTCTCTTTCCCAATATATTGTTAACTCTGAACATATTTTGGTAAAAGAATAGAATTGAAAAAAAAAAATGGTGAAACCATAAATTTATACTTATTAATATTGAAATTATAGTAACCTTCTTCTGCGTGACAAAGCAAACTCAAAACGTTATACGCGACATAAAAAAAATAACTTTAATCTAATAAAATAGTGTCATCGTTATAAGGAAATATCTTTACGGCATTTAGTTTGGTGCCATAGTATAGATAATTAATATTGTGAACAAACAAATCCTACAATAAATGTGTCTTTACATTTCAAAATCAGCTAAGTCCAATTTTAATCGTTCATTTAAGGTGTTTAATTTTTTTAATGCTTTTTTCTGTTTTTATACACCGTGTTCGAAGTCCAAATTTTACTGTTCCCAAGATTCCTAGTTACTTTTTATGATCTTCTTATTTTACACGTTAATAACCATTTCGAAGATATATATAATCATATAGATATAAGTATATTATACTTATATATATAATTATATATAATAAACATTTTGAAGATCTTAATAAAATTTCAAAACTAATCAACGATTTCAATTGGACTTACCTGATTATGAAATATAACGACACAAATACTGAGGTATAAAATAAGCCATGTAATTAATGCTATAAATTTTATTATAAACAAAAACCTCAATCAAAATAACTCTGTAGCTTACGCGAGCGAAGCCGCGAACGTGTAAACTAGACCCGTATAATTTTTGATACAATTAACATATAAATAATTTTTATGATTTTTACACACCAAATTTAAATATTAAGAATATACAAAAACAGTGTATTACCTAATTGTAAAATTATTATCAAATTATTGTTGTTAAAATAGGTTAAATAATAATACCAGTAACATTAGTATTCATCAATATCTATACTCTAAAGATTGTAACTTACGATTGTGAACTGTAAACACTTCAGAGCCTTGGCGGTCCTCTCAGCACTCTTCGCCGCGTGCAGTATTTCATAACGTTTACATTTCGTTTGTTTATCGCTCGCGTTTCCGTCCATACTATTCTTTTCTAAGTGTTTACACGAAACGACAATAGAATAGATAGTTGCTTGTAACGTGCACCAACTGTTCCTGTAGGCGTTAAAGATACGAACACAATACGATAAAGATAGAAACCTACTTCTTTTGTAGAATCAACATATATATTAAATAGTAGCGTTTATGTAGTTTGGATTTACACCTACATTTGAATCAATTTTACATTACTCGAGTATGTATTATTATTCACATAATTATGTTAACGAGCGGTCGTCCAAGTAGTCCTAGTGGTAGTGGCAAATCTTTTTAGTTTCAATATTATCGAGTTTGTTGTTTTTTTGTCAAGGGGTGTGCAAATACAGTTTAAATTAAGTAGCGTGAAGTACGAGGAATAAAGATTTATAATATAAACAAAGCCTTCAACGCGTGTCGAACTGTTTTATCTCCACCTACTTATATATAGACCAGTTATCGTCTAACGGGCCATCCATAAGTTACGTCACACGAATTCCAAGATTTTTTGTCCCCTCCGCCGACCTTGTCATAGCTGGTCACATTTGTGAGACTCCCCTTCCCCAGTGTGACGTCACATATTTTGCAATTTTACATTTAGAAATTATTAAATGCAAACAGTAGTTCCGAAATTAGTTTTATATCCATTTAAATTAATTTTTGATAAAAATTAACATTCAGTCAAACATTTCGAGATATCAACAAACCAAAAAATGGTTACTTTATGCATTAAAGAAAACTTAATCATGTTGAGTCCATGGACTTTAATGTACTGACTCCATTAAATTATTTATAACTGGCATAGCAATCGCTCCTTTCTCGTTTGGGTTGTTGATGTCGGGAACATTTGTTGTGTCACCGTCATCACCGTCATCATCCAAATAAAGAATTTCTCTAGCACGTTTCACAGCAATTCTTTAAGGACGCTTTACAACCAAGGCAACTTACAAACCAAGAAATTTACAATGTACAAAGTCGTGAAATTAAAAAAGATATTAAAAACATTGCAGGCCATTTTGAGATTTGGGTGTTAAAAAATCAGCCGAGACGTTAAAATGGAAATCTACAACTCGGTCGTTATAGCAACCACATTTCTTTAAATCGACAATCATTAATATTCATCAATATCTAGTTAAAAAAAAAGGAAATTTTCTTCTCACGGATTAATCTATACAAATTTTGTATCGCGGCCTCGCCCGAATTTATGTAAATTTGATAAATCCCTCAGGAACAGTATATTTTTTGTAGACGAAACTGATCCTATGTCCTTTTCTATACTAATGACAACTTGTATGCAAATTTTGTGCTGATCATTTGAGTAGTTAAAGCGTGATTGGGTAACAAACTCACATGCGCATTTATAATATTAAGTTAGGTAGTTCAGATGAATAAAAATGTACTTCTGTCTGTACTTTAATTTTTGAAGTGAAACTTCTTTAGAATCGTTCTGATTTCAAACCGGATGCAACGGAAAAAACAACAGGTAAGAGACACAAATACAAAAATGTGTAGAGGATGACGCCGGCAAAGAATGAGACAGAAATGTATATACTATTTTATATTATCGGTCTCTCCTCTTTTTGCCATGCTTCGTAGCATCCCCACTCCCGTCTTCTAAGCATAGTCGCCTGTAATTAGTGAGCCAGAGCGAGAGAGCAAATGTCGATGTGTATGTATATTGCACACTGTTTAATACTTGCTTGTATTTCAGCATTTAACGTGTGTTAGTATATGTGAAAAGTACGTATACTACTGTACACTGTATGCGGCTGCGTATTACAGCTTTTTAGTAAGAAGTCAGCGTGGTGTGTCATTATTTAACAGTGTTCGGGGCTATTTTTATATATTGTTTGTTGAAACTGAAAATATGGAACTTGAGCAATAAATTACGTAACATATGTTAAATAAAATATCTTTTAAAATTAAACAAAATACTTTCATTTTTAAACAAATAAACTTTGTACTTATTCTACCCTTGTTATATACTCGTATATTCAGCTCATTCTTTTGTCGATTGACTGAAGTTTCACTTTTATCGTGTGTGAATCGCACACACACCTTTTTTCATTTATGTGTATTGCCTATCATTAAAGCCATGAATATGTTCTTAAATCAATTTTTGTCTGTCTTTATGTTTCTATGCCAGGACAAACAAAACAAACAGTCAAGCCATCGCTCATTTTATTTGAAATTTTCTACATGAGGAGCTTACATATTATCTCAACTGATATGGTACAAGAATTATCAATCATTCTTTTAGAAATTGTAAAAAAGCTCTTAATTTTTATTTTTAACTAGATGACTAATATTTTAAATATGAAATCGTATTTATCTGATCGGCTTTCACGCCTTAAGTACTCAACTAACCACAATTAATTTTCCATACACGTTGTCAAGGGTTCAGAAAAGGATTATATAGATTACGTTTCATTACGCCGAAAAAACGAATAAATATATACAATCTACATTAACGCGAGTGTAGTTGCTAGCAAAGGCTAGTCGAAAAATATATCATAATTAACTTCATAAAAAATTAGTTCTGAGACCCGGAGAACAATTGTTAGTTATAAATATGAAAAAGATTTTTTTTATATATTTTTGATTCAATGTATTTTATTCAAGACATGTCAACGAGATATCAATGACAAAATAAATTTATTTTATGAAATTTACAAAAAATATGTGTAATTGAAAAATAATTTATGCTTAGCTTTATGTTAAAAATTTCTTTTTTAATAATAATGCCGAAAAGGAACAAGAAAATGAAAAACAAAAAGCCAGTGAATTTCCTGAATCATATTTGTAGGAAAAAATCCTCATGGCTACAACACACCTGGAACCAGAGCCAGTAGAGGTGCAAACACGGATATATCGTGCACAAATACGACGTTGCGATCCTTATTGTTATTAAAGATTCATATATCCACATTTGATATCCATACGAAGTTAGGAAGTTGAAGTTACAGTGGTATTACAAAATAATCCCGTGGAGGGATGTTGTGGGGCGCGCGCAGCCAATCGTAAAAATTAAGCCAATTCATACAACACAACATGACAAACATCTTGTGGCGACCCTTAGGTGGGATAAGGGTAAGAAGATGATGATGAAATATAAAAATGAATGTTAGTGTGTAGGCATATCAAAAATTTTGAAAACAAAATCTCTGAGTGAATTTTTTTCTATAACATATTTCTTTCTATTGAAAAAAAAAACATTTACTAGATGGTTATTTTAACACATTAATATCAAGTTTGTAGACATTGCAATATCTTCGCAATCTATCTAAATCACATTGAAGACCAATTGTGTCATCTTGACTTGTGTTTAGTCATAAAATTTTCATATTATCGACATAGAGTAAAATAATAGAATTACCAAAACACGTTGATATATTATTAACAAAAGTAGTAAAAAGAATAGGACCTTATAGAGATCCTTGAGGAACGCCTGAAGTAATTTCGACAGAATCAGAAGCAGAATCACCTAGAACTACAGTTTGACTTCTATTTTGCACATACGATGTGGACCACCTGAATAAGTCACAACGCATTCCCAGAGATAATAGCTTAGTTTGACTTCTATTTTGCACATACGATGAGAACAACTTGAATAAGTCACAACGAATTCCCAGAGATAATAGCTTAATTTGACTTCTATTTTGCACATACGATGAGGACCACCTGAATAAGTCACAACGAATTCCCAGAGATAAAATAGCTTGTGTCATACGCTGTCAAACGCTTTTCTATAGTCAGTATAGATAACATCAGTATAACAAGCTTTAGAAATAATCTTTGACGAATATTCACTACATAGTATTAGATTTGACGTTGTTGATCTGCCTTACAGGAAACCATGTCGATCAATATTGATAACATGCTTAATGGAAAAGAATGGTTGTTCGTAAATTATCTTTTCTAGAACTTTGGCAAATAAACATAGTTTACTAAATGCTCTATGGCTATCCACAATATCTTTAGGGCCCATTTTAAGAACAGGAGTTATAAAAGATGATTTTTAGATTATAGGCATAACTTACACATATCCTCTGCAGTCAAGCACCAATTATCTTGAAAATTTCCGGTTAGTTTACGTCAAAAAGCTATAAGAACTCCCCCACACATATCTTGATTCGTTTTACTATAGTCCTTATCTCACCACAATAGTAGCGATCAATTAGCCGTGTCTCTGTTAGACAAATGACGTCATATGAATTTCGTCACAAATTTGTGAAGCATTCGCCTTGTAGTCCCCTAACATTTTGATAAGAAAATATTAAGAGCATTAAAAGAAATAGGGAAATAACACCATAGATGATGATAAAATAAAACATCATTGGAAACTTTAATAGCTCTCATTCCTACAGTAATTTCCATCGGTATTCCAGTTCAACACTATAATTGTTTCCATTATTAGACAAGACTGATGTGATAAGTAAATTAACTGTAAACATGGGATAAACTAGCACAACGGAATGGAAACAAGTAATTAAGGGGACATATATGCCAAATAGCCGCAAGCCAATTTCATTCATATTTATTAGTGAATTAATTATGCATTTGAAATAAAGGCTGTAAATTAACTGAGCTAATAACAATAACATGTAATTAACTCGACAATAGGCGAATGAGTAACACAAAAGCGCATAGGCGGTTAATTTAAGCCAGTCAGAGGTTCTCAAAGAAAGTAAAATAGCTTGCAGTCGTATTTTACGAAATAATATAATGACATACACTATTTGGTAATTTTATAAATCAGAATAATTAATTATCGAACTTTTTAAAACAAATTATCAAAAACTGTAAAAATGATAAAATATAAACATTTCATAATGAATATCTTTCAAACACTCAATTTAATCGACTAAGCATTAGAGACCATTTTTGTGGAGCGTTCAAATTGCTACAAAAATATACTTGGCCCATTTTATAAACTTTATTTCTTCATGAGTTATAAAATTCATAAACAAAAAGAAATTAGAGTGAAAATAATCAAACTTTAATCTTCAATATTTGTTAAATGGTGCGACACTTGCGACACTTACGATAAAAATTTAAGAGACCTTGATCTGTAGAGCGTTCGATTTCCTACAAAAAGTGCATTGAATTTGCTGCTAAATCAATTACTAACGGACATATGATTTTTTTTTATTGGACTAAGGAAAAAATCTAAAACTGTAATGCGGAGGACCTTCCTATTGAGATTAAGAGCTCAATTTTGGTCAGAATTCTCTAAAGGTGTCTAGCCACCCCTTTTTCAGTATGACTATGACAAAAAAAAAACGTTTTTTTTTGGCACATCCTAGAAAAAATATTTTGTGAAATATGTTGCTTCTCAGTCCCAACTGGGTGGACGTGATACCGTCACATTTGGTATAGAATGCCTCATACACATACAATATGCGTTTTGATTTAACATAAGTATTTAATATAACAAATAAATAGTACCATCAACAATAAAAATAGGTGCGGAATCGCGAGCGCAGACAGAAATATATGAGTTCTATAAAGGAGCATGTTTGTGACGATGGACGGATGTTTCTTGTTCATCAGATAAATTTCAACAAATTAATGCCATCTAAGAGCTATCTCGGCATGCACCGCATAAGCCCCTAGACTTACATAAGGATAACGTTTGGTATCATCATTTACATAGATATTGCTTAAATTGACCGAAATATAAAGATAAATGTCATGTAAGTCGGGACAAATTCGGCCATTTAAGTGTTAATTTAATATACGCTGGATAAACTGTCGAAGTTGTAGTCCGGTGAAACTGTAAAAGTCTTGCCAGGTCAACGATGTAGACAGTCCAAAAAAAAAAAACTGTTGTATTTACACAACGATAACGTGTGGTGTTATCATTTATCCATTATAAAGAAGTATACAGACGAAGTTAACCGTTAATAGTCTATGTATACAAATTGCATCGTAGACATGTGCAAGTGTCGTTTGTTTGCTTAGCGTCAGGAAATTCTCCTTCAATCAAACGATCCGTTTACTCTGAGATTGATTACATTGACGACCTGTTATCTCCAGCGTAACCAGACTAATTGGGCCGGAACGGACTGAATATCTAGACAACGGCAGCTCGATAGGGCTGTGTTAATTTGGTATATACGCCTTGTGACTAATCAGTGAACGTTGAAAGCCCAACAATCTAACCACAGTAATTACCAACCACCCTAATGGAACACATTGTTGTTCAGCACTTACTTCAAATTAAAACCAAACGAATATATATTCTTAAAATACTTTATTACTGTTCATTAGAAATATTTTTAATTATATTTTGTTAACGTGTATCGCACACTTTATGAAGTTTTTATAAGAATTCGATAACTTTAGAATAGCATAGTTTATTTGAAAAAAAAATCTGCATTTTGTTGATTCTTATTGAATTACCAATAACAAGAGAACGTATTTCCTCTCCGCAATCATTAATTGTTTCAAGCGTCACTAATATTTTATATACAATAATGTTTCTTTGTTTTTCTCGTTTATTTTTATTATTTCGTATCGGTTAGTAATTAAACGCACGCCCCGAAGGTTGTTTATTGAATTTGTACAAGCGGTGTACAACACGAGGTGCTAGTTGTTAGCAAATAACTAATTACATTTACACCTTTTTCTTTACAATTGCATATAAATATTAACCATCAAATTTAATACTAAGCGTAATTAATATAGTTTAAATTACAGTTTATCAAAACGTGTTAATTATAACGTATCTGTAAGATATGCACATGTGGAAAAAGTACAATGGACCCAGATTCCGAAAACTATAAATGTAGGTTACAACGTAGAAATTGTGCTGAGGCTGATAATTCTACATAAAGCATATTCGACCAGAAATTCAGACTCGTTCATATCAACGGACATATATATATATATATATATTTTATTTTCTAGAATACCTCGTAATTAAAAAATAAAATTTCAAAAGATAGCTACATACTATATTATTAATCAATACATATTATAAAACCAAGGCGTCCGCCGCGACTGTCTGTCTGCCTGGATGTTCGCGATAATCTCAAAAACTACTGAACGGATTGTAATGATATAGATAGATTGTAATAATAGATAGAGTAATTTACGAGGAAGGTTTAGGTATATAATTTGTCAGGGTGTTTTTGTAAATTGGTTGAAATATAATGATAATTGTTGAAAGAATCGGAAAAAGTCAAGCCGCCTTAAGCATTTTTTTTTTTATAAGGGCAGGACAACGTCCGCCGGGCCTGCTTGTATAAATTAAACGTGCTATTGAAATTACGAGTATATTACATGTTTTGTACATGTTTGAGAAAAATCCGAAAGAAAACCCCTCTTTATTCATTTACTGATACAGTACTTTCAATTGATGGTTTTCATACAAATTAATTAATGAAATTTCTATTAATTACAATAGTGATTAAGTCATTAACGTAATTGCTCGAATCGGCATAGCGGTAGGTATATTTATTGTTGTAACCCGATGTCTATTGGTCCATATAATTGGTGCGGTCTGTAACCGCACGTAAGCTTACTGCTGGTACTCAACGGTTCGACGGCGCAATAACAATTCCTCTCAAAGCAAACACATTTCTATTCTTGTGTGGTTTCATTCTCTTTAAGTGCTCGTAACAGTATTTTTTTATTGTTTATTTTCACTAGGTCATTACAAACGTACGCTTTTGCGGAAACATTATTTATTATGTTATTTAAACTTTTTTTAACGTATAGAACATCCTTTGATTCTATGTGTGTACATAGACTACTGTATAATTAAAGAGAACGTCATACAAATTGTCATGCGTCGGTAAATGGTGCTTTTGCATTTATCAGCAGCAACTTTGTAATGTGGATGCGTTAATAATTGGACATTTGTTAATTGTTTAAGTTATTATAACTATTAAATCTTATTCATAATTATATTATAAGAAAACTGTTCAAATCCATTATATCAAAGTGAAACTTTTTGTACATCGCTTCAAATTTTTTCGTTCACCTATCGCATGTCGCATTACAGCCGGCCGCTGAGTAGTGGTAAAATGAAAGGCGCTCGATATGGTGGCACCCATGGCTCAGTTCAAAATGAATCAATGATATAAATAAATATTGTACTCGGTTTCATTTAAATGTTTGTATTTATTACGTTTTCCGTACTGTAATACTTAGTTTCAAATTAAAATGTATAGTTAGGTATCTTGTCTACTATTTATTTCTCACTATTATTAACATTTTCCAATCATTACGTTAAGAAAAAAAAGTAATTTTAATATCTTAAATCGGATAATTTTCCATTTTTTTTCAATTAAGTACCTACGATTCGAAAAAAGTTTCACTTGCATCGTGTTTTCAAACTACCACACGTTTTTTTATATATATAGAATTAGTATGTAACATATAATGACGTAAAATTGAGTTTTGACGAACAATAGGAAGCTGGGCGGGAAAACTAATCAGGGTATGAATATTCCAAAGTTTATTATAATTTATAGGTATTATGGAAGGTTTCCTTCATCACATGGCCCCTCAATTCCTACATCCAGCATTACAAAGTTTCGGTTGCGGCGCATTTCGGCCTATCGGTGGAGCCTTTCATCCTCTGTATCCTGGAAAAGCTTTTGCCAGGCACCTCGGAGAGCAGT
The DNA here is from genome assembly GCA_035772565.1 of Antheraea assamensis. Lineage (NCBI taxonomy): Eukaryota > Metazoa > Arthropoda > Insecta > Lepidoptera > Saturniidae > Antheraea > Antheraea assamensis. The sequence continues at coordinate 3,751,448 of JAQQSE010000065.1, forward strand.
ACGCTCTCGGTCAAAGTGTCGGACAAGCGCTCAGGGTATAAAACATTTTATATAATATTGTTTATTTTAAGTTGCATTCGATCTTGCAATCGATTTTTACAAAGTAGAGACCGGCACCTAATCACATTCATCTGTTGTTTAACATCTTTTATTTGCATTACATTTAGAAATAAAATAATGACTGGCCGGACACAAGTCAAGGCCGTCATCAGTAATTATATCCATTAAAGATAGATATTGCATACAAACTAGAGTTATGGTGTTTCTGAAATACATTAATTCATTTGTCAACTCTGATATCTCAATGAAAAAAAGTAAGTTTAATTTTGTTTTACTTTCTTAGGGCCTTTGTTTCATAGAGATATAGCAATAATCGGACTCCAAAATCTTAATCCGATCGTCAAAAAACAAATCTGTCGCCTAGAACAAACGATTGTATTTCAACATTGGTTACACGAGAACCGATTATGATTTTAGTGTGAATGCAATTCTAGCTATATCATCACTTAACTATAAATATAAATATTTATATATATTAGTCTTAATAAATTTGTTTTATGTATAAATCCGCATAATATGTACATTATAATATTAACTTATATTAGCATTTACAGCAGAGTGTACGCGATGAGAGTAGCACTCCGCCTTTGTATCGTTATGGGCACACGGGTCGCGACGACACCAGTTCGCCGGGGTCAGCCGCGTCCGCATCACCGCGCCCTTGTAAGGACGATGAACAGCCACCCACCGCAACTTGCACGGACTCCCACGACTTTTTCTCCTGTAAGTTATAGAGTTTAACAATAATGATAAGGAGGAAAGAAAAACAAATGAAAAATATAACATTCTGTGCATACTGGATGCATAGACATTGACACGCCCCCCTCTCTTTTCAGCAATATAAGCAAAGCTCTTACTCCCCACCCCCTATGCTTACGCAAGTGTGTGAGATAGTCACAACCATGCAAATTACAGGGCCTTTCAATAAATACAATCCGGGGTCGTGACAAACGTTAGTGAATCTGTGGTACACAGGACACTCCAATATGTTCAATTACTCCAAAATCACTTACCTTACAGCTTCAGCGTTCCTGTCGCTTCCAGTGGTCTGTGTGTAGTGTAATTGTATGTAGAAATTAGTGTACAATTAGAAACCCTAAGGGCTGTCATCACCTTTTATACCCACGACACTCAACTCCACATAGTTTTTAGTCCTTTTCAATAGTGTTCAAAATACAATTGCAGATTTCAAATAACAATATAATTATTAAGCGTCAGACGTCGTGACGGGATCAAAACCGGGATAATAATGTTGCATACAATGTGAACGAACGCAGGCTACTTTTTTATTATATATTTTGCGCCACTCATAAGCGTCGTCGGCCAACATTCTCTAACAGTAAGTGTTGGTATAATTTTTACAAAATCTCGCATAAGTATGTTTGCGTATTAAAAAACAGAACAAAACTAAAGAAATAAATCAGGACCCCACTTCCCTATTACGTCAGAATTAAGCAAAGCTTAGAGCTCTATCCCCTAAAGTACCCTATTAGACACTGCTTCTTTATTTTATTCCATTTGCACAAAACCTTTTTTTTATACACATAAATATATGTAATGTCAAATTAACAGCTTATTAGTTAATTGATATGAAAGTGTATACAGTACTTATAACTAAAACTCAATTAAATATATATATATTTGTCACTGTGTTCCTGGCTAATATTCCAAACTGCTTTAACCAATATTGCCGCGACTTTCACCAGAAGTTGTGTTGTTATTAGCAGTAATTTAGACTAGTTAAAAAAATAGGGTTTCACACAAATATAGGTAATATTCTAATGTAGTAGACCCCGAAAATCGCGCACGCATACGATGAACAACATTTATTTTCCTGCATTCCATGCGGTCGAAGTCGCGGGTAACAGCTAGTTAGTAAATAGTTTTACAATATCAATAATCTTCTATCGATATTATCGGCCGATCTATATGCCGCAGCAAGCGTAATTCATACAAGAAATTAGTTTCGCCCAAACATAGGTCATATATAATATGTATAAACATCCGGTAGGTAGCGCTGTAATTGTAATCAACAAAATCGGTTTTTATGGACTAAAATTACTCAAACTCACAATATAAACGTTGTTTTAATGCATAACAAGATGATTATAAAAACTGAACAGTAGCTCTGTGGTCAAGTTAATACCGGAACGGAAAAACCTATATTTTGCTAGACTGGCTTGTAATTAATAAAGTTATTTATAGCTATAGTTTATATTATATTTATATGTATATTATAGTTAATTAAGTGGTTGCATACGCATTAATTATACTATCAAACTCCATAATAAACAAACAAACCGTCGGCATGAAAATCTTTACATTAGTAAATATTAATCAGTAATAGTATTAATTATAAACCGGAAAATTATTTTATTTGTGTCTTAACCACTAACTAACCGATCATCATTACCTTTTGCATATACGTTTTTAGGGGTACAGAAAAACTAGAACAGAAGGTATGGCGAGGTAAAGGGATAGGTCAAATGTACAGTAACGTAAACGAAGTATCGGCAAAAAGATAGTAGTTTGGTTTACTGAAAGAATTTTCCGAATCGAATTCATTATTTTTATTTTTGAAGTTATACTTCTTTTCGCGGGTTAGGGAAAAATGATATACCGTCACAAAAAAACGACACCCTGAAGTTAGCTATAATCAACGTTTATTCAAAAAAAGCATGTATGTATTAAATACCTTTTTTCTATTGTTAGTGACATTTTTTTCTACAAACGTAGAATAAGACGAAAGATAACATTTTTGAACAGATTTTTATCTTGTTACGCCAAAGAAGTATAACTTCTAACGCGTGTACATAAGTACACATTATTTTTTTCTTTTGTGGCCTGAAACGGTTATCTAATCAATTGTGGCGCAAAAATCTCTGCAAAACCTATTAGAAAATCCGAGTTCATCAAAAACCACCAAAAACTAGAAAGAATATTCAAAATGGACTTTGTATGGTCTTATTGAATTTGGCTAAGTACAAAAAGGGAAGCAGTCGTGAGGTAAGCGTTGATGCTTATCGATCGCTCCCTTAAACCTAGATAGTATCATTATAAGTCCCAAGCATTATTCCTCGATCTGCAACATGATAAAATTGGTACCGACTACATTGATATATGAAATTAGATTAATAATAATTTCAAACTGTGTGAACCAATGACTGATTCCATTTATTAGAATTTAATTATCAATGTGATGCTGTCAGGAATCGTTGTTTCAATATTTACATGTACCAAATTGACTTTTTTTACACTCCTGAGTACTATTTCCAAATGATTGAATACAAGTATATTAATAAAAATCAAATATCCAATGTCAAATGTAAGCGTATCACTTCATAACGGCTGCACCTATTTCGATTTTTGAAGTGAAAACTTCTTTAGCGGTGTTGAGCATTTTTTTGGGTGAACAACTATCATGCAATTCGCGTCAACCGTTCAACCGTTTTCTATGAGCTATATGTGTACTGTGTATATATGTGTACTTTTTTTGGTGAACAAAAAGCGTTAAACTCGCGTCACCGTCATCGCACGCTTCACATGAGCTATACGAGTATGTATACTGCGTATATATGTACATAGATATACCTCCGTGCGTTATTTTTTATCTTTAGATCACTGACTACAAAACCATAACAGTGTTTTGCCTGCCATCTAGTGGATATTCATTATATCACTTTTAGATCACCTTGATTCTATTAAAATTTCAGTGTTTAAGTACAAACAATCATATATACAATATTGTAAAAAAATAGTTAGGCCACTACATGTTCTCATGGTTTCTATTAATTTTAAGATTCCAAAAAGAACACAATTATTCCATTGTTTTGAGTTTTTACTTCCTGTCGGTAAACCTTATGGTGTATGGTGCCTCGACTTTTTTTTGTTACCTATATTTATAACTATCAGGGCAAGATCCGTGTGATACAAAATGTTTCGAAAGTCTCCGAGACAAGTGAAAAGCTTGGATTAAGAAATCTCCATATCAAAAAATAAGTGAATGAATAAAACAGAAGACAGATCAGAAAGTTTACTTGCCATTGTATTTCATTAGATGCTCGTACTCTAGCCGAGAAAATTTGATCTGATTTGGATGCGAAATCATGGCTGATAGCTAATGTAATGTATATATCTGGTATTCGGTAGTCATACAGCAAGCTTTACGAGTATTTAAATAGGAATAAAAAAGTCGTTCCTTGTACAAATAAACTTCTGTGAATTTCATAGCGGACGGCGAGCGAAAGTCTTCGTGTGGTGTGTGTGGCGCCCGTCTTGGGCCAGGCGTGGCGCAAGCGCATTTCTTACAAGAGTTGCAACATTTGTACAGCTTGAGTGCATTGCCTCGAGACGCTGTTCCGCCGTCTCACTCATTACATCATCAGGATGAAGACGCGCGTTGGGAGGTGTGTACTTACAACATACTCGTATATAAAGAAAGATTTTGTTTATTGGCCGTAGACATTATACATTTTTCTAAATCTGGCAAAGTAATTCTCATATAAAGGCTTTTATAATGTGTCCATAATTTTATATGTACCTATATTAGTATTGGTCTAGCATTAGGTGATTCATATGATATAGATTATTTTATATTTATTGGAATTGTGTGTCTGTATAATGATTCCTTTGCGTCTCTATCCATATACGGTGACATTGTAATGTATAGTATTTTACAGTGGAAAGTTTTTTTCTTAGGGAAAAGCACAGATTTAATAACTATGTTAAGTCTCAAGGTATCAGCGTTTTAAGCGTTAAAAAGTACTAGTTAGCATTTTATCCTGCTACATCATAATTCAATTTTCACGATATTCATCTGTCCTCATAACATTTTCCTTCACCGACAATAGACGTAACCGTACTGTATATCATGCATATGCATTATTTAAGCTTAACTAAATTAAGTTAAATATACACATAAAAAAAACACGACTTATTTAGGTATAATCAAAACATATGTGATCACAGCGCGCATAAAACAAAAGGTATTCACATTCGACCACATCAGCCTGTAAGAGTACCACTACAGGGCCATAGACCTCTTCCCGAAGGAAGGTATGAGCATAATAATTACGGTAGCCTACGGCGTATTGGCGATTTCAAACTTCGAAAAACTTATAGTTCTATAATTTCCTACACGTGGTAGTATTTATTACAAGTACATTTCTCACGTATAGATTTCCTCACGATATTTTCCTTCACTGTCAGCCGACAGTGTCACCAACTGAAATGAGTAGTAAATGTACGCTAATTGTGAAAATTTTGTTGGTACATACCGCGGTTCGTTCTTGCGTACATTGAGTTGATATTCCATTGGAAAAACCACCACAACTATGAGGCAGTATTAGATCGTATTAAAATCTATAATATAAAAATGAATCGCTAAATGTGTTGCTAAGCGCAAATCTCGAGAACGGCTGAACCGATTTCGCTAATTCTTTTTTTATAATATTCCTTGAAGTACGAGGATGGATCTTACGGAGAGAAAAATTAAAAAAATACCTGGGAAAGTCTTAAAACGACACTTTTCTACACTCCGATACAAATGATTCGTAATAATACTTAAAAGTCAATTTGAACTTTAATACCATACTATAAAGTTTAAGTGTTAGTGGAGAGATGTTCCGGGAAGGCAAAACAATTGAGTGACGTTAGTATCGTAAAAATATGAATGTCAATATTTATACGATGGTCCCGAATAGTAGAATAAGTATTAAAAAATCGACTGTTAGGCGTTACGAAGTTCGGCGGGTCAGCTAGTATTAAACTAAAATAAATAAAACGAAATTTCCTAAAAGTACCTTAATACTGAAAAGTCTATTGATTATGTTGCGGCGCGAATCTGCTGACACATATATCGATTCCATTTGCCTAAATGTTCAACCAACATGTGAGAAACCTATATGCAGTTGACTGTAATATTTATGAATAGACGTATCAGCGTATTCGGGCTAACCGGCAACGGCGATTGAAGTTACGTACCAGGAAACGCCATCACACCGTGGAGAGCATGCTCGGTTACGACTTGGACGATGACCGTCGTGAAGAGAGACCTAGGGAGCCTAGGACTTACGACGCTGAAGACGAACCCGTTGATGTAGAAGGCGATTCACTTGGATGGCCTGATGTAACGATCAACGTAGACGGTAAGTTAAAAGACGAATGAAACTTGAAAAGACATAAACGTAAGGAGTAATCAATTGACTTGGTCGAACGCAATCTTTACAAAACTATCCTCAGCGTCTATATAGACGAAAACAAAGATATCTTTATTTCTTAAAAATTCCTGAAATATTATTTTTACTCATCATCTGAAGGTATAATGTTAATATATAACATACTAGGACGCCCGGCGGACTTTGTTCTGCCCTGATAATAAAAAAATGTATACTTATGTGCATGAAACGTTTAAGGTGGCTTGACTTTTTACGATTCTTCAACAAATTTATAAAAAAAATCTCGACAAATTATATACCTAAAAATTTAAAATGTCAAGATTGATTCTTGAAGTATGTCGTTTTTTCATGTTTGCCCGTCTTTACTCATTTTACACGTAAATTTGTAAGAGGCGAAAAGGGAGGGGGCAGAGACAAATAAAGGGATAAAAGAATTCATATTGTTTGCCCACGGTTGCCCATCTTTTACTTTTTTGAAAAGCCAATGTCTAAAGGGTGAAAATGGGGGGAAAGGAAAAAGTTTACTCTAGCAACAACCGAAAATGTGTTGCCTGTCAGAAGATTAATTTTAAAAAACTGGTACTTAATAAGGCTTATTGCCATACATAAAGACATTCTTTAATTTTTTTTATATTTGTTTCGTAATATATCTCTGTAACTAAGGGTGGAGGCAATCGAAGAAAAATGATGGGCAATCGAAAGGATGTCCTTATATATGGAAATTAATCTCATTAAGGCTCAGTTTTCCAAAATTGTTAGAGTATAGAACATCATATTGTTCGTAAAATATCTCTGTAAATAATAGTGGGCAAACGAAAAAACATTACGAGCAATCGAAAGGATGTCCTTTTGTATAGTCCGTATTAATCTTATTAACAACTCCTAGTTTTTCAAAATGAATCGTGTGGTAAATTTTCAAGTTGGAAGTGATAGTTATGTGGACTTGGAAAAAGTCCTACCACCATGGTATGGTATCATCACGATATGTCCCTTCACCGAAAGCTTCTATTTAGTTGAAAGGATTTGAACCTACTTCGATCGATACGATGTTCCAACACGATAACAACTAAATAGCGTGATGTCAAAATAAATTATTCAAATTTTTTTTTAATCTGATAATAAGGTATTGTGTACACACTATAACGTTTTAGAAATCATTATAAACACGATTGAAGTAAGGTGTTACAATAAGTATCTTTTATATTCAAAATTACCTAATATAAATATTTCTAAAATGTGACAAAGACTAATATAGTATAATGTGATTATAGAAAAAGAATCTCGTTCGGAAGGAGAAAAGCTACATCTGAGCTACGCTGAAGACCTCGAAATATCTAGTACCAACGATGCCGTGCAGTCACCAGAACGCGTGAGGTATTTTCTAAACGATTAAAGTAACAAGTACCTTATAACAAATTGAATTTAATCACTAATTTAAAACGAATTTATAAAAAAAAAACATACTAATAATCGTGTTAATCACGAGAAATGTTTAAAATTATTTGTTAAAATTTTGAATGTTTAAATATAATATCAAATATATGTTGCTTGTCAAGCGATTTTCTTATTTTTTTTTTGTTTAGTATTTATTTTCGAGCGTTAGTGTTGCCAGTAAAATATTATTGAAAATATATCTTTTCCACGTCATCGTTGAATCGAAGCCTTTATTTATAAGCCTCTATTCATTACAATTCACGCTTTATACGTTTACAACCTATAATATTTGCACAACGTTCAATATAATTTTCAAGAATTTGGGGAAAAAATCTAAGATTAATAACGATAATGATATCTTGTAATGAACATGTGAAGAAAAACTTTGTACCCCTTATTAGGGTCGAATTTCGAAAACTTAGTATCGGGTAATTGTAGGGTAGTGAAGAGTAAATAGTTTTAGAAGGAACGAATAGTAACAATTCTAGACTAATCAAATAATTTTTATTGTAGTTCTAAGCCTGAAGTTCCCAAACATTTTTATCCCGTAGACCATTTCCCATGTTTTTCGCTATTTTTAGACCCCCATGCTTACCCGAGATCATTTGATTTGCAACTTTTTTCATTGTTAATTTTTTTTTTCATTCATGTAGATAGATATGTCTTTAAGGAAGTATTATTTAAGTATATATATAATTGCTCCATTCATGGAAAGCCAAAATTAAACGCACGACCCGCTTAAATGAGATCCATTCTCGTTGACCCCCAATTGCTTGTCATAAATACTCAATTTTTTTTGTACCCGCTTACGAATTTTGAACCCCCATTTCTTGTCACGTCGAACCTCCTACGAGTCTCCCATGGACCCCGGGGGTTCACCTGAAAACCTTTGGCAACTAAAGTTCTAGACTAATCTTAAAATTATACGAAATGCGAAACAATTTCTTTTTAATATGTGTTACCTTTAAAACTGAAAATAAATTCATAGTTTGTTAAAAACCATTGGAATTACAATTTCCTATGATATACGTTTTTTTTCAATTAAAGTAGATAACATAATTTATAAAATCAAATATGTATATTTTTCAGGATTGAAACACCAAAACCATTGTCACTCGAGTGTGTGACAAAGACGTCAGAGAATGCAGATCGGCCAGCTGAAGTATCCACCACTGAGTCGTGGACTGGAACCGCCGGGGCACCAACATCACGTAATGCTGAAACTTGGCCGACACTGGCTGCCGAGGCATACTTACAAGCTACTCGTCATAAGATTGATGGAGAAAACTTGCCATCTTCAACTGACTCCCGTAATTAAATTATAAGGAATGTCATAGTCATATCAAATTTTAATCAAAAATAACAAAGAATAAATTGTCAAAATATTATTACGAAGCAACTAATAATAACTACACGTAGATGTTTTTTTTTAAATATCATATATCATGTGTACTATGTATATACTTTCATTACAGTAAACTTAAAAAAAATTGAATAACAATTTTTGTGCGATTCATACACGATAGAAGTGAAACTTCAGTAAATCGACAAAAGAATGTGATGAATATATATAACAAGGGTAGGATAATTACAAAGTTTATTTGTTTAAAAAGAAAGTATTTTGATTAATTTTAAAAGATATTTTATATTCTATTTAATATATGTTACATAATTTATTGCTCAAGTCTCATATTTTCAGTTTCAACAAATAAGATATAAAAATACTCACAAACACAGTTAAATAATAACACACCACGCTGACTTCTTACTAAAATGCTGTAATACACGTACTTTTCACATATACTAACACACATTAAATGCTCAAATACAAGCAAGTATTAAATAGTGTGCAATATACATACACATCGACATTTGCTCTCTCGCTCTGGCTCACTAATTACAGGCGACTATGCTTAGAAGACGGGAGTGAGGATGCTACGAAGCATGGCACAAAGAGGAGAGACCGATAATATAAAATAGTATGTATATATCTGTCTCATTCTTTGCCAGGCTTCATCCTACACATTTTTGTATTTGTGTCTCTTAGCTGTCGTTTTTTCCGTTGCATCCGGTTTGAAATTACAACGATTCTAAAGAAGTTTCACTTCAAAAATCGTATTTAATGTATTCGATGAAAAATACTATTTGTTTAAGGTCTAAACGTAATGTTCTGTATTATTATTATTCATAATTGCAAGAAACACTGAATTTCATACTATCATACATATCGTAATAAAGTCTTGTTCATATTGACTCGCGAATGTAACAGTGGACTTGCGCATGAAATATATGTAACGTATTCAAATACGACACGCATGTGGGGTGTAAGTAGCGAGTAGAGTAAGGTAGTGATAGGGGTGCGCTTCACGATTTTTGCAATATCAAATGTATGTAGTTTTTGTATAAGTCCACTTTAAATCCACACAATACGCGCACGCAGTCAGACAAATTTAATCTCACTGAACATTGGCAAAAATAACGGGACGTTTCAATGTTATACCTCTAAACGAGCAGCTGTTGTATATACGTTTGTATATATATTTCTTTTAAAGTGTATCTATATAGGTGTCTTCTCAGGAAAAATCTGAACATACACTATAAAAAATTGTGGGATCTGCATTATTGCCAATGGGTTATTATCAGCTACGGATACCTCAAAAATTTTGAGGTGGTGCTATATGACGTTGTTCAAATACGAATACGTTCGACTTACATTCAAGAATGCATTGATTGTGTGAACCAACCAAGCGAATCCCTAGTGATGGTACTATTTAATACAGAAGAATTTAAACACCAGTATTGTTCGTAAAATAATTCTATTGTTACAAAGCCAACGTCATATGACACTCTAAACACATAATAGTAAAAGAGATGTTAAATTATTTCCTAAAGTGTTCTATTACTTTATAAATTTCATACATTTCTAACTTTACTTTTATATTGTCTCTCACTTCTGTTTAAAGCTCTCTGTTTCTTTCCATATAAAATAAAAGATCGTCGTTCATTTTCAAACATTCTGTTAACACAGGACACCCGCATAAACGCCCCATGGTCAATGTGAACAGGAACTTTCTAAGTTAACCACGCCACCAGCCCCGCGCGTACCTATCTCTGATTTATACATGAACAAGCACTAAGATTTTAATGTTAGAGTTAATTCGATAATGTACACAGAGATAATGTACAGCTTCTATTTATTTGAAAAGCATACACATGCACTCATTACTTATTATTGTATAAATTATCTTGTTGCATATATGAATGGCATCGAGTTACTCTTTATGCATCGGCTGCAATTATTTTTATGGCAAATAATTAAAAAATATTGATGTTAAATTTGTGTGTATATATTATTGTAATTTTATTTTATTTCAGACTCTTTGTAGATAAGTTATCGCGTAGATTACTTATATATAATAAATATAGCAAATGCTACTTTAAAAAAAAATATAGACGTGATTAGTAAATAAAGAATAGTCATGTTTTTGTGCAACGCATGTTTATAAGATGACCAAATATGCTTAGCAGAATATTATATAATTTCGGTCAAACCTCTTTACTGTTCTCGTTTTAAACTTTTACAATGTAATGTAATTTCGATGTCTAATATTAAGATTGAAATTATACAGATATTCGCTTAACCGCGGGATTAGGCTTTAGTTTGTAAAGCCGTAATATTAAATGTTAGGCCCTTACATATGAAATTAACGCTTTTATGGAAAACGTATAAGGAAAATAAAATGAATATGAAATTGTATATCTAATCATTCGAAGTATATTCCATTGTTGTTATTACTTTTGCTATTTTATAGGTAGTTCATTGATTCTGTTCTTGAAAAAATTGTGGGAATGGAATTAATAAAATCTTGTGAAGACAGTTTGTAACGGTCTCATTGCTATTCTTTTTTTCTTACAAATTAAATTGTCTAGATTCCAAAAAAAAAACGCAGGTCCTTATAATTAACGACCATCTGTCATTAAATGTGAGGTCTAGCGTTGCTCCTGAAGCAATAGTGGGATGTAGAGATTGACCGGTCTCGGTTGTTTAACGGCTAACTTTTGCATCATGGTTTGTAATTGTCGACACTACAGATCTGCTGTAATCGTCTCCACAGGACCTTAGGAAACTGTAGTGTAGCTGTTGCAGCAACGCTGATGTCAAGGTGGAACTCGTATCATTAAATAACAAAGAAAAATCAAATGGAGCGAAAATATATTTGAATTTGGAATTCCTAACGCCAGATATTTGTGACCAAATGGCCTGTTCGACTAAAACCCCAATTCCATATGTAAGGACCACAAAAAATCCACCATAAACGCGTTATTGGAGAGAATTTTGAAGGTAACATTTAGGTTGCTGCCAAATTCGGTCAGGAGTCAGGAGAGGAGTTGCGAGTGATGTATGTGAGCATCGGTGGGCGTCGGTAATTGGCTCCTTAAACTTGCACTCGAGTGTCAAGTCCTAAGCGCTGTCCCGGTTCCTCTCCCTACTACACGATGTACTCTGCGTCCGCACGTCTCAGGGGATAATAAGTTATTATTGATATTTTGTGAATATGTAGATGTGTTTGAACAATCTATTTTTAATTAGCAATATATGTAAAAAGAATGTTACAGATTTACTGTTTAGTAAAATTAAATAAACGTTGTAGCATGTATAATGAATTGGTTGTTTAATTTATTACTCAGTATCGAATAACCTTAGAATCAATCTAATATACATAGTAATGATTCTATTGAAATAATAAAATAAAAACACTAATTACACAGAAAATCATTTTATTAATTAATTTCATGACACAATGTTTACTATAAATAATCAATAAAAACATTTAGAAAAGCAGGTAATAATGGTGACAACATAAATATCAAAAACGCCACTGTATTTAGAATTGGTGGCACACCTTCTACCACATTTATGTCACAGCCAATCTCAGTACGATGTCATCTAGGTTGACATTGATGAAACATGTATTTAACACATGTATCAAAAATAGCGATCACACATGACACATGGATATTATATATATACTACACATGAACGAATATCATAGAGAAATAAAAAGAAAAAACAAACAAATGATCTGAATACAAGCTCCAGAGACATAGAGGAAAGAAAAGGGAAAGAGAAAAAAAAAACAAGTAAAAGAGAAAACATTGAAAAAACCAACAACAATGGGAAATATTAAAGTATTATTACGTCCAGGCGTAAAGGGCTGAGAGATACGTTGGTTTTCTTTTCTCAGTAATCTTGATCACCCCTTTCTCCTGGACAACACAAAATTTCCAAGGTAATTATTATATGATGCCCCACATACACTAAAATCATCAATTATTATTAAAATATTATTATACAAAATATTTTATACCATAACTGGAGATAGTCTATGTAAAATATTACTCAAAATGTCATATTATTGTTATGTACAAGGTGATAGCCGGAAACATTAAAAAATTAACCTCGATTATGTAGGCTATAACTGTTCCTATTAGGTTAACTAGTTTTGAATGATCACGATCACCCTTTTCCCTCTGATAATATAAATAAATATTAACAGTCGAGGTGATAATAATTTTCCTTAGAATATCTGTCAACTGAACTATTTAAACGATGCCACACACACTAAAATCATCAATTATTATTAAAATATTATCATACAAAATATTTTATACCATAATTGAAGATAGTCTATGTAAAGTATTACTCAAAATATCAAATTATTGTAATGTACAATGTGATCGCTGGAAACATTAAAAATGTAACCTAGATTCTATTGACTATAATTGTTCTTATCAGTTAACCAATGGCACATTTCCAATTATTAATTCAGATACAACTATAAAGCATTACAATAATAATAGTACATGTTAATTGTGCATATATAGATATTTAAATTAATTATGAACACGCATATGACAATTCTTCCAACTATTTCTTAGGAGTCTCTGATTTTGAAAGACATATTGTGGAAGTGTCATACGTATCACCAAATACTGGGCAATCCTTTAGAACCTGAAATTTAAAACTAAAATTTTAGATATTACTGACATTTTATAACGTACCGCAATAATAAAAACCAACACAGTGGATATTTTAATTAACAAATCATTTGCTATTACGAATGTTATCATTAACTAACTATATAAAGGCAGCGTTAGTAGAAGTTTTTCTAATATTATTCTGATAGCTGTGGCCGTGATTACGTCCGCATGGAATTTCAATTCTAAACACAGTGATTAATAAATTTATAGATAAAAAGGCGTTTCAAAACTCTACATCGATGATTTAATTGGTCTCACCCTTTGTGAACGATGTTGTTCTTCGAGGCGTGGCGTGGCACAAGAATGTCTAGTCGTTGCTAACACTGCCAATGTACTCGTATAATTATGATTTTCGATACACGGCGTGGCACTCAAAACAAAAGTAAGCAATGCCAAAATCTGTCCAACAGCTTTTGCGTAAATTGCTTCTGTTTTTTGTTTTCTTATAGGTAAGATAAATACATATACGAATGTGATATATGTAAAACATGCCCTATATCTTATACCGGCGTATAATCTATAACCATACCACATTTCGTCAAAGTACATCCAGTAGTTTTTGCGTGATGCGCGTAAAACCACAAAAAAACACAGACAGACAAAAATTCTAAAAACAATAGAAATACGTTCTGTCATTGATTCTCAGATCCCCCAGAGTATTTATTCTTAAATATATTTAATGTACACATTTCTTCTCGTTAGCCTTTTATTATATGTATAGATTAACCGGAGCGTCACCGACTAACAGTAAAAAAGGAGTAGTTCACACATTATTGTGTATTAGCATTCAATTGGTAATACAAGCCGAGACAAAACCGAATAGACCCCATAGTTCTCTTCAATAATGTTGATTTGTAATTACCATTTATAGTTCCACATCATGAATTATTGAAAGGATGATATCAACATTTCAACAAATATTCAAACACAGTACCTTGCACACAGCCTCCTCCCTCTTTACTAATTCATTATACAATTCTTCCATTCGGCATACGTGCTCAGCACTCGAGTTGCCGGTTTCTATTAACTCTTCAAGGAATTTGTACTCTCCGAACATTTTCAGATATTCCTCTAATACGTCTATATTGGGTTCCTTGTTATCATGCGGCTTTGATGAACTCGCTTCGTAAATACTAGGGTCGGGTGGTGGTGGTAAAGAGCTAAAAATGTATACCACTTGATTTACACAGGATCGCTCGATAAACAATAAGGATTAATATTCTTTGATTTTAACTTTACACCATCACCTAACATTATATGAGATTATGACGAAAGACTGTTCAATAATAATATTTATATGCAAATTCGTTATATTATAGTGTGTCGTATACAAACTGTGTTGTAGGAGACATTTACAAATATTATGTGTACATAATACATATGTATTATGTTTAAACACATGTTCAAATTTACATACAATACGGTAAAAACAACCATAAACACTTAAACATTGTACCATAATAATGAGCAAATTGAGAACTTTTCTGTATATTTTCATACTCCTAGGATTCTTATAATTTCTGTGTGTATATAAAAAGATGTAATGGAAAAGATAACAAACGTTTGTGAGTCATTATAAAGTTGAAGGTACTAGAAGACTGTAGGTATGTGGGATAATGAGTCTCTAGGTGTGAGAATGAGAGAGAGTCAAAGATTCGCAAGACTGGCGCAGTCATGTTCTTCCAACCGACTTACTATTTTGTGCTTTACTTTATAGTTACTACATTTTTTAATCTTTACATTTGTATCAATTTTATTGTATATTAATGGCGCAATGAATGTTCACATGCAAAAGTGGATCTTAAATATGGAATAGCATAGTTTTGAAGCCTTTGTAAGTGAATTCTTTTTCTTTTTTTTACCCTTAGCCCACCTAATTAGGATCGGCACAATATGTTTGTCATATTGTGATGCATAATTTAGCTTAATTTTTACGATTGGTTGTCTATCTGATATCAACCCTCTTTGGGATTATTTTATAGTACCACTAATTGTGGGAATAATATGTAACTATTGATTTCTCTTCATTTACTGTAATGACGTCGGTCGAAGAGATGATTATGTTAATTAAATCCTCCGGGTAGTTACTAGAAGTAGGTTTTGCCCAGAATGTCGACATCAAATCTCAAGAAAAAATCAAACTCCCTTAATGGTTGAAATATCTCTCTTAATTTAATCTTTGGTGGCACATTTGCTGATTACGAAGTCTGATAGGTGTATCTTTAACTTTACAATTTTTCTGCCTATATCTAGCTTTGGTAAGTTATTTATACCTTCTGTTTAAGCGACACTACTATCCGTTTCAAAAATGAAATTGTTCAAGATGTATGGTTTGCTTGCTATAGCCATTTTTAGGTAACAGAATACTGGCCACCTTTATAAGTGAAGTATCGTGTGCAAAAAGTACTATATCAGTATTTTTATATATATCAAGAACAAAAACGGTCCTAAAATAGAGCCCTGTGGGACGCCAGTTCGTGCGAATGATCCCAGAGAGGTTGTCCCATGTAAACTAACTTTCTGACAGTCATATAAAAATGAAGAAACTAGAAGGTGGAGAGAAGATCCATAAACACCATAGTGCTTTAATTTAAGAATAAGCGTACTATGGCCAACGCAGTCAAAGGCCTTAGACAGATCACAGGACACACCAATTGCATCCTGTGACACCTCCCAGATCCTCAATATATAACTCATAAGCGTTTCATCAGCGTCAGTAGTAACAACAACCAAGCTTTCGACTATCCAGAAACTTTTGGAATTTAAAATATTCTACTGATTGTTTAAGCATAATCTTTTCAAAAATTTTACTTAAAGACGGAAATACAGAAATAGGTCTATAATTTGCAAGATTAACTTCTGCGGCCTCATATAAACAAAGAAACCACTGCTTATGTTCAATAAATTAGATAGAGTTCCTTTATACTAGGCTATACAGTATTGATTATAGCATTTATAGTATATTTACATTAAGAGCATGGTATTATTATTACAATTATTACTTTTACAATTCTCAAATCCGACACTAGCCTCTGGGCTAAGTAATTAAATATTAAATAATAATAATAACCATTAAATTGCCTATTAGCGCAATTACGTTTCACATACTAAAATATAATAAACAATAAACGAAATAAGTATACAATACAAATAAGTAACATTTATAGACAGACTTACTCGTAAGTTGGTGTTTGAAACTCTGTTCGTTTGTTCATAGAGCGAAGGAAACGTGAAACTGCGCCATCGCCTTCCTCGTACATTTTTAATAGACCCTGGAATGACATTTTTTTAATGGGCCATACCAACGAACGCCGACCCAGTTTGATAACATTCAATCCATCATTATCTGTCGTTGGTTTCGTCTGAAATATATAAATTGACAAAAATTACATCAGAATAACAACCTAAGTAAGTTAAGCTCTTAGTAGGGATACTCTAAGGCTCGATTCACACTATGATGCCATTCACGGTTCAATCTCACTCCGGTCTCGCGATATTGGTCAGTTTCCGCTCCGGTCAAATATTCTTAGACAAGAAAGAATGAGAGTGATCTCACTATCGTATCGTTTTAGTTTGGATTCGATATCGCACCGTTACTAGTTATACGAAAAAAATTGACTGTCTGTAAAGTTGGTTTACAGACGATAATTTTACATGATCTCAACAAACATAAGAAAACATTGATGAAAAATTACATACATTTTTGCCGTAATTGTTGTTGTAATAACCACATTAACTTTTCACTTCACTTTATAAACATTTGACAAAACAGTTCACGTGTAGGCTGTGATGCGTCACAAACCGAACGCTTAGGCCGATCGCACCTCTCTATTGCTTGTTCCACGCTCTCGCTTGCACTCTCGAATAAGGTGGAACGTGACAATGAGTTGTGCTTTTTCATGCTTGCAGCCGGCGTTTATGGCTTGTACCGACAGTGTCAATAAGTTATTGTTCAACTTTAGACTTTCGTGACTCGTGCAGTGAGACGTTATGCTTTTCTTCAAATTATGGCTTAAAATAAATTGTGGAATTTTGAAAGTAGTAAGTACGCATTAATTAATAATATTTGATACTAAACACTTATACTGTAAGTAATTATTTTGCCAAACACTTTTATAAGCATTTTATTTTTGAATAAAAAGTGTGTATGGTAAAATTGGCGAACACATAAAAAAATAGTTAACTTTTGTTTTTAATAGGTGCAGTTAATATAGAATAATAATTAAAAAGAATACATAAATATTTTATGTGGCCTTGTATCGATTCATACTGATTGTGAGACTGGCAGTCTAGACGCAGAGTGACTGAACCGTAAACGGCATCACAGTGTAAATAGAGACATAGTAGTTCATGAATATACATCGACACAATTAACGTTGCAGTAATACACGATATAATATATAAAACGATATACAAAAGAGGTTAAACTTATGTAAAGTTCAAACGATACGTCTCCCACTTGCGTTTCGGTAAAAAAACAGAACACAATTCTTTACAACTCAATTCTCATTAGAAGTAGCCTAACTGTGACAAAACTCGAATATAAGTAATGTCCAGTAATCCAGTTTGAGGTTATATCTGAATAACAGTTTGAGTATTTAGACATCAGGTGGTCTGTTCTGTGACAATACTGAACAGTATTAGTTAGAATAACGTAGTAATACTGCGATCTCGATCTCGGGGAAAATGGGAAAATGGGGAAAATTAAGAAAATAACCGGTCAATGTCGAGCTTGCTAGAGTTAGAGCTATGGTAATAGTAGTCCGTGAAGTTGTGAGTAACAGTCTGGCCAATAGCGTTAGTTCAGTTCGAAAAAAAATTGTCCCCAAATTTATAAGCTCGATTGACTTAAAGGACGCACTACAATTAGGAAGCTGCAAAGTTCTGATAATTATTATTTGGGACAAAACCATTCCAAAGAACTTATCAGGGCGATTAATCAACATAGTACTGGTGAAGCTCCATAGAAATTATCCAAGAGTTTTAATAAATTATTACACAGTTATCTAATTAAGATATCTCGGCACCACATCTCGGACCAGGATACAAGAGATTACAGGTTTCGTAATAGCGTAGATGTTTATATATAAAAAATACTTACTTCGCCATCACTTTTCCTTTTACGACCGGCAACAGGACTCAAACCTAAAACAAATTTATTAGTCATTTTTTCATTTTACTAAAAGAAATTAATGGCATTAGTTTAATATTGTACATAGATTTGACGATAAAAGACGATGATGATGGACTCAGTTGGTAGTGTGTTCGGATACATTGCGTCGAAGTACGTAGGTTCGTATCCTGGCAACTGAGTAGGAGCTTTCGGTGAAGGATAACATCGTGATGATACCATGGCATAGTGTTAGGGCTTTTTCTAAGTCCGCCGCCCACTAGCCCGCACACTCAAGTTGAAAATCTGTCACCAAGCACCTGTTGGTGTGTTGCGGCAGCCGCACTTGAGAGCCAGTCTCACCTTCTAGGTTTAGCGTGACTAATATCTTAGACCACATCATCATTCAACATCAGATACGATTGTGGTTAAACGAGAACCAGAAAAAAATCAAGAAAAAACAAAGGGTTTGTTTTATTGTCTATATGTTATTTTAGTGTTAATCTTATCGGATGTTATATGATGATGTGGTCTAAGATGGTAAACACGCAAAATCTAGAGTGGGCGGTTAATGGGGGGGTTAGCTCTGACACGCATTGCCGGAAGACACCTGCAAGACTTTGGCAACATACTTCCATTGTAAGAGAAGAGTAGTAGCTAGACAGGTATTAGAAAAAGTTCACCAACATGTAAAAGTTTCATCACGATAATTTTTGAGATAATTTACAGAAAATTGTATTGTAATTTGTAATCTAGTCGCAAATACATTTTTAGAGCTCTTATTTTCCTATCGCGGGCCAGATTTTATGAGACATTAAAACGATGTACTAAGAAATTGTATATTTAAAAAAAACGCCTACAGAGAAGTTCGTGGTGGTATATATACCTATATTCTTACAGTAACCATTTTTATCTATCGCATAAAAATTTAATGGGTTATTTGCGATGCTATTTTAGCCTATACAGTATCTACTACTAGTGATTGTCCAACTGTCGAAAATATTTACCATAATTCTTGTTTTATTTTAATTTTCATTATTGTTGAAGTTTTTCTTTCCAGTGCACAAATATTGTAGATTAGTAAATAAATAATTGTGATAAATGATCAAAATAATGGCTTTGACTTATCGAGAGCTACTTAACAAAAAAAAAAAAAACAAAGAAAATCGTTTGACAAACAGAGGAGAAAAAAGTTCTGAACTTTTTATCTTTGTCTATCTATGTATAGAAGATTCTTTATCCGATTAAAAATGCGTTAGTTACCTTAAGGATTTTGTATAAATGAAAACTGCCCTTTACCACATATAATATTAGTAAATAACATGGATTTAAAATGAGAATAACAAAAACAATAACAAAAATTATCTTAGAGGATGTCAACACAAAGACCTCGCCAAAATTGGAACTCTTACGCAATTTTCTATTTCCGATTTAAATAATATAGGATAAAAAAAAAACAACTTTCGAATTTTATACCGCTGTATCAAATCAACTTACGGCAAGGATCGTCATAGATTTTCATAGCAAATTTAACGCTCTAGCAAAAAAGGATTCTTATTATTTTTCGATCAATTGATTACTAGGATATCTACTATATATTTAAATAGCTGTTGCCCGCAGCTCCGCATGCGTTTTTTTTTATAATTGTAAATTACTTCTTATAAGTTCAGCTGTCTGTCAGTGAAAGTCCCATGAAAATAGGTCTAATCGTTTAGGAGATAGTACTACAGACGAAGCCACAGATGACAGCTAGTCTAAAATAAAGTAGCCTAATTCACCCGTTGTAATTTTAACTATCCGTCAGTGAAATTTCTGTCAAAATCGGTAAAGCCGTTTCGGAGATTGCGCGGAACAAACAGACAGACAGACGGACAAAAATTTTATAAATTGTGTTTTTGTTATCAGTATCCTGTATACGTTCATATTCAACCAGTAGAAGTCGTTATTTTCATATTACATACAAACACTACATATTTGTTATATGTATAGAAGATAATTACTAAGGTTCATATTGTTTTTGTAGCGGTTGATAGCTTTCTATAAAGTACTTCAACAATTAAATACTTATAGAAATCACTATTATTATATGCTGATAATAACAACAGTTTACCACCAAACAGTATGGTTTGTTATTCACATTCGGTTCAACAAAAAATAACGCTCATTGTAAGCTTCGAGGTGACGTCTATTATCACTGTATAGCGGGAATTATATAAACATTATTAGTTAAATAAATGTTACCCATATGATGAGCCAAGGTACTTGGTATGCCGAATGAGGGTTGCAGTAGTTTCATAGCGTTCAAGACCTGTGAAAGAAAAAAAAAACACATGATTTTTTTTTTATATTATAGGGGGCAAACGAACAGGTGGGTCACCTGATGGTAAGTGATCACCGCCGTCCATAGACACTAGCAACACCAGGGGAGTCGCAAGTGCGTTGCCGGCCTTTTAAATATGTGGGCCTCCGGCGCTCTCACTGACCGAACGAAACGCAACAGTGCAAGCACTGTTACTTCACGTCGGGTTTCTATGTGTTGGGCGGTACTACGCCGCGCGTCGGGCGAGCCGACCCATTCATGCTGAAACCAGTAATAGCTTCAGCGTAGCTCTACCACCTACTAAATTCAAATTTAATGACTTCGATCAAAATTAAAGAGTAACAGTTATAGGAAATAATAATCCAATAGGTGTTATTATTACCCTGCTTAAATTAACGCCGACATGATGCGAAGGTGACGTACTCGTACTTGAGATGAAAGGTATTTTAAGTAGTGTGTTTTCCTTATTTTCGTGAACAATGCGGTGAGTCTTTTTTAATTGAGACGAGGTGGTCGGCATTTCATAATGCTTTTTAAGGTATCGCTGCGGTTGGTCCTGAATAAAAAAGTATATAACCATATATAATAAATATAATTATAATACGAAACTTACTATTTATGTAAATAATTTCCACACAAAATGTAAAGGTATAAAATAAACTTTAGAAAATAATCATATCCTTTTACTATTTGAGTACATGCGACAAATATAAAAATTGCTATATCTTTATGTCTAAATCGCGAAGTACAATGGATTTCATTTATAACGACTTCGGTTATAGCGACGTCTCAAGACTTATGTCCCTTGAATTCAATGCATAGATTTGTAGGAAATTTATTCGGCTATCGCGTCTACGGATATAGATATCGGATATAGCGTCAATTTCGAGTATAGCGACTTGTTGTATGTAGTACCATTTGTGACAGATTCCTAGAAATTCCATGCGCATACTGTGGCCGAGTCGGCAAGCGCACAAAGAGTCATTCGTAAAACTAGTAAGCTTTCTTTTATCCTTTGCTTACATTTACAGATGGCCAGATATCGTTGCGTTGTTTGTAGGTAGGACTACTTAGCACGTATACAAAGTTGAACTTATGAATCAGTTATATAGCAATTTCTAGTGTATGAACAGAGTTTCGTAAACTTGTGAATATGGCTCCTAGACGTACATTTACTATTAAAGAAAAACATACATATTTCGACAAATAAATATATGTACATGACTTTTTGTTATTTTCGATGTAGCGACTTCGGATTATAGCGACGACATTAATAAAAGCGATCTCTCCAAAGTCGTTATAACCGAAATCCACTATACTTTAATATTAAATATAGTGTTTTAAAAAAACAAGACTTCGTAAATCATGAAACACATTGAGTGAGAATCATATGATAACCCCAATATTGCACTAAAAACCAATAATGCACTAAAAACCAATATTGCACTAAAAACCAATATTGCACTAAAAACCAAACTCGTTTCATTTACTAACATATACTATATATTAATAAAATAAAAAAATAACCGTCTTTCCATTGCCCAGGTTTTGCATTGAAGAACTCATTGCCTCTTTAGATTTTTTGTTTTTACGTTCTGTAAAAACAAATTAATGTTTATTATAAAACGTACCATACTCTAGCATTTTTATTATAGTAGTAGTACTTACCATTGGTATCAGTTTTAATTTTATTCTGTAGAGCCGAGGTCGACAGCCATAGGCGTTTTCGGTTCGAGTTCAGGTTGCCCCCTTTTTTTTTACTGTTACCTACAAAATCAATAATATTATACATATCAATCGAAAAAAAAAAATAAAATTGGGTATATTCTTTATTGCACCTATAGACTACAACTAATCAATACAAAAAAAATATTTAAAATATTATGTTAAGGGTTAACTAATCCCATATATTGTAATCGTTACGTTACTCATCGAGTTTAGTGATAACTTAAATACTTATTTATATACACATACTTTCATGCCTTCGTTACTTGTTTAGAAGTGGTTAGTATAAAAGACCTACCTATTCGTTCATTCTTAAACGAAATGGCTCCATTTACATACGTTTTATATAGATATTTCCATATATAGATTATATAAAAATGTATCACGTTGGGGATTAAATTGATCTGTCCAGTTTACACAAATAAAATGTCCCAAATTAACTGTTCGCGCATCACGCAAAATTATTGGATAGATTTCGATCATTTTTTTTTGTTGTTTTACGTCTTATACGCTTAGTCCTTATTCAATATATATGTGGGGATGGATAAGCTTAGGATAGCTCAAAGTACTCATATCCAGATTTATTAAAAAAAAAAAAACAATGAGGAATGACTTTTGTTTTCGTGAAGGAATTGTGAAGTGAGACTTGATTTGCTACGATACTAAAATAAAGTGATTATTATAGATTCCATTGTGTCATCATTATTCCCACATATATATCACTATATCGCCATCCACTATAAAATAATTGAAGAGTTAAAAAAATACGATTTTTGCAAGCAATGCGCTTACGATGTGTCAAAAAGAGCAAGCGGTACGGTGCGCATGCGTAGTAGAGAGAGAAAGTAATCAGATAACGTTGTTTACACAGAAATTTTGTAAGTAAAGAATATTATTGTTTTCAATTTTTTTTTTAATATTGTTTCCTTTCTACGTAAAATACGATAATAAACAACGCAAACGAAGTCGCGAGTATCAGCTAACCTTTTATATTTACTATCGAGGAGTTATATTAAACCCAATAGTATATTCAAAAATAAAAAAAAATTAAAAGTTATAACAATTATCGAATCAATGGGCTCGCATACTCGTATATTTATTTTTATAACTTTGCGATTATACGGTAATAAAGAGTAATTAATTTAAAAAAAATTAACAACATGTACTTATACATTACACCATTTGATCAAGTCAAATTTAGGTAATCATTATATTTTTATAAGTCACTAGCTGATTTCCGCAACACCCGCCCCCTCCTGAGGGGTCTACCATTCCGATCCCTCAGACCGCAGACGTGGCCCGTGATGAGGGGCCGACACCTGCCGGGGTTGCACAAGTAGTGCCATCGACAGTTCCTGCTCCCCGGCCCCATAGGTGAGAGAAGACACCCTGGGGTTTTTTATTCTCCCCATGTAAAAAAAAAAACAGCTAATTTCCATCCGCTTCGTTGGGCATTAATAATTATGGCAAAGGCTTAACCGAAACCAAAAATTAGGTAGCCCAGAGCATCTATGAAAATATTTTTTTTTTTTTTTTATATATTAGAGGTGGCAAACGAACAGGTGGGTCACCTGATGGTAAGTGATCACCGCCGTCCATAGACACTAGCAATACTAGGGGAGTCGCAAGTGCGTTGCCGACCTTTTAAATTTTAAAAATGGCGTCGAACGATCATCATAGTCTTATATCGATTCGTTCAGTATTTTTTTCATGTTTGACCCTTAAAAGAACAGTATTTGAATTGTTTACATATATAAGTTTATGTGTAATTTAACAACACGAGATTAGATAAAAAACTACTGAAAGTCGTTAAATAACTGCCAAATTTCAATTTAACAAGAACACACTTCTCATGGGGGGACTACTACAAAATCATTTTCCCCCTTTTGACTCTAGTAAGAGGGACTAGCTAGTTTCTGGACGTAATATTATGCAATATAAAATAAACAATACTTACCAGTTTTTGGAATCTCCTTTCTTTCTGGTGATGAGGACATGTCGGCACAGCTTATGTCGTGCTGGGTAGAACTAGACTCCGGGCGATGTAACAAATCCACCAACAGCTCATCTTTGGATTGTTCAATTCGCATTATTTTTTTTTTACATATAATAACAAAACCACTACATTGTAAAGTATAATAATAGTATGTGTACGTAATACAAGAAGAGACTTCTATTTTTTTTCTGTAACTTAAGTATGATACATAAATAACATGAATCCAAGTTTTACCCGGTAGGTAATAAGAAATATTTTATGTTTCCGAACTCATCAGTGACCACCAGGAGCATTTCACATGAAACGGACAAAGAAAAAAAGTAAAGTTCTCAACTTTGTTCATATTCAGCATAACTAATCGTCGTTCTAGTAGATATGAATGTGAATGTACAATATATTTTTTTCTATGATGTTCACATGCATACTTATACTCTCCTGAAGTATATTCATACTTAAAATCCGGATTTTTTGCAAGTAGATTTTCAAATGAGTAAATTTACAATAAAATATCGAACATAGCGAATTTATATAGAAAATTTAATGCTCACTGCAAAACTAAAGTCAAACTTGTGAAAGTTTGGAAACTTTTCATATACAAAAGCGGAAGTGAACATTTCTAAACAAAATTTGAACACCGTGGCCGCTCGCTTTCTATTTCTTGTTTATTTCAAAACTAGCTGACCCGGCAAACTTCGTACCGCCTAACAGTCGATTCTTTCATTATTATCAGGAGGCTATATAATGTTAAATGTTACCGTCGTATAAATATTGACAAATATTGACATTAATATTTATGCGATATAACGTCACTCAATTGTTTTGTCTTCCAGAAACCTCTCCTCTAACACTTAAACTTTATGCTATGGTATTAAAGTTCAAACTGACTTTTAAGTATTATTACGAATCGTTCATATAGGAATATATAGAAAAGTGTTGTTTTTAGACTTTTTCAGGCAATTGTTTAAATGTTTCTCCCCGTAAGAACTATCCTCGTACTTCAAGGAATATTCTAAAAAAAGAATTAGCGTAATCGGTTCAGCTGCTCTCGAGATTTGCGCTTAGCAACACATTCAGCGATTCATTTTTATATTATAGACGTGTAGCCTACACATATAATATACTAGAAATTTTAAAATGGAATTTAAATTTGGTAAGGAGATAGATTGATTATATATGTATCGCACTGTAGTGCCGTTAAGTCGGTAGAGTTAGCAGATATCGTATTAAAATGTTGCCATATTAACATGTATCGAACCTGTTTGTATGTAAGCTCTAATTATGATTTAGGGTAAGTATTATTAAAATAAATATAATATAAATAAATAAGTATATGTACATGTGAACAGAAATGTTATTTGAAAATAGTAATAAACAAGAATTTTATGAGAACGAAAGGCAACTATTTGCACCAGTTATATTTGTTGCGCGGAGAATTACTTGTATATCAAGTGAAATCAAAGCTATATGCTAGAAAGAGACAGAAATATAATATACTAAGCCATTTTATATTGTACATAAACTGTTTCAATGTTTTTTCTGACCAATCGGTTATATTGTGAACATTTTACGATACTTATACATCGCCGGCTGTACCTATATGGATAGGCGACTTTCATTTTCACTAAAAATCTTGTAAATTAAAATAAGTAATACTTACCGTTGTTTGTACAACTATCATTTTCAACGGGCAAGGTATTTCGCTTACAACTTTTTTCTTTCTTAGTTGAATTTGACACGGTACATAGATCCACCATTGGCTTGCTTTTGGATTTTTCTTTTCATACCGTAAACAAGAGAAAACATTAAATTGATAAGGATAATTAGTTGTGTACTTACTACATCATAATAGCAGGTACTTGATTTATAATATTTACTGTTACTAGGTAATAAATAGAAAATATTTAGTATACTAACCAACCAAGAAACATATTAGGTATTTTTTTTTTTTTATGTTATAGGGGGCAAACGAACAGGTGGGTCACCTGATGGTAAGTGATCACCACTGTCCATAGACACTAGCAACACCAGGGGAGTCGCAAGTGCGTCGCCGGCCTTTTAATATATGTGGGCCTCCGGCGCTCTCACTGACCGAACGAAACGCAACAGTGCAAGCACTGTTACTTCACGTCGGTTTTCTGTGAGAGGGTGGTACTACCCCGGGCGAGCCGACCCATTCATGCTGAAACCAGTGATAGCTTCAGCGTAGCTCTACCACCTACAAAAATAATAATATTGTAAGTTATATATCATAACTTATATTATTTTTAAATAATCTGTCTAGATAAAATAAAATGCAACGTAATAATATATTTCAGTCGCGAGGGGAACGATTAAATATGTACATGAAAGCTATTCAAATTATTATAGTATTTATGTAGTATATACACTCATTCGCATGTTCAGAGGAAGGCAAAATAAAAACAGAACTTAATTTCTTATTTCGTACTGGCCACATATACTACTAGTATTATGTAATTCGAAAAAAGATGATTTTCAATAGAGTTATAACTATAGATTGTTTTTTTGACGGGATCTTAGTCTGTCATGTAGTGGTTTTTATATTTTATTCATAATCTTGTGTTATTAGACTCTATATTTCGTAATATTGGTGGTGTTTTACGTAATATAGTTCGGTTATTATGCACAAGTGAAGTGGATGGGAAATAATACCACGGAGCATGCATTCTGAGATGCCACCAAAACTCCATGGAAAGTTCTAACAAGGAAACCACCATCTTGTTAAAACATTATAATTATCGCAAAACACTTAGCAAAATCTTGTTACTTGACGCTGGCTAGTGCACAAACCGTGACGGAGCCAAAAAAATAAAGAAGAAGAAGAAGAACTATAAATTGTTTTATTTAGTTTTAGTTATTGTTTTATTTATTCTCTTTTTATTTTATAATTTCTTTGATATGCAGTGTATGAAATACTGTGGGGTTTTGTTGTTTTATTAACAAAATTAATAAATACCTCTTGTTTTAACAAAAAATTGGTATTATTGAGTTAAGGGAATTTCATTTGGATAATTTTGAGTGTTAATACCGAAGCTCAATGTTGCTCAGGTGTCTATAGCCTGTAAATGTATTTGAGAAACGTTTACAGCTTCTTCAAGTGGCTCAAACATTACGAGTCTTAATGTCTGTGATTTTTTGCAATGTTAAACGATACCGGCAGACTGGAGAGTATACAAGACGTAAAGGATAAGGTCGCAAAAGAATAACAGCATAGAGGAATGACAGTTCTATTGTAAGTAATGCTCTCAGAAACAGCACTTCGACTTATTCCGAGGTTCGAAATAAGCTGCGAAAAGTTCGACAAGTGACACTTAGCACCGAAACGATTAGAAGAAGACTTAAGTCCGCTGGTATAGTGAGTGTACTTTCCCGTCATAGACCTTGTGCTCATTGCAGGTAATCGAGTAGCTTGGTCTAACTTTGTTTATTCGCACCGAAATAGAGATGATGGCGCTTGAGGATAAGTACGCTTTACCCATGAGTCCAGATTCTGTCTTAAATAAGATGATGAAGGAGTCAAATTATGAAGATGACCAGGATAAAGATACACCGAGTGTAACATTGTTGAAAAAGATCCTTATTATGGATCCTCCATATTTAATTAAAGGTATATTAGTGTATTAATAGTATGAGGTGGTATTTACTATGTATCACGTACGGACCTACGCATTGTAGAAAACGGGTTCCTGACCGCGGCAAGATACATGCTATTTAGAGCTGATTGTGATGCTGTTTGGAGGATAATTCTCTTTTAATGCACAATAATGTTTGTCCTCATACTGCGGCGGTAGTATTAGAATATCTTACTGAGATCAGAATCCAATAATCCAGTACAAATAAATCTATTTTCATATTCATTTACCTCTATTTTATTGTGTTCCTCTAAATATGTCCATGAGTGAATATGTATATACATACTAAACATCACAATACTGAAAATGGAACTATACTGAATTCTGTAAATCCGTACTAATCTCGATAGTTATGCGAGATCTAAAAGCGAATTAATTCATTTATGAAATAGCGATGTATCACTTGCACTACACACGAAAATATCCGGACTTCGCTATCATAAAATAACATAAGAAACATGCAATGAATTCAAATGACTTCCAAGAAGTTTAAATGTTTAAGTGAAAACACAGCCAAGTAGTACTTACGGTCCTTCTGGATATTATTTACCACTGCCTCAGATCCACTCTCAGCTACGGTTGAATGTTCATTTACTGTTGTTATACTTGAAATGAGAATGTATTATTATATAATAAGCTATTAGAAATTGCTATAACAAAGAGTATATTACTTGACAGTACTGTACTTGATGGTAAGCAGAGTGCAATACAAAAACAACGGCAATCACCTTGCGTATAGTTACTTAACATCATATATGACGGAGCAAAGGTCCTGTCTACCGACAGAAAGATTAGCCTAACCCTCTACGGCGTAGGGAAACTGGAGCGGAATCTCTGACCTATATCGGATATCTGATATTGGATATAACTATGATCAAATCGAAATCCTCTATGCGATGTAAAAAATAAATTCAAGTATCTTAGATAATTACACATCAAAAGAAAATTAACTGCAATCTTTAAAAATAGTCATCATTACATTCAAAGTGTCTGCCTGTAATGTCAATATATAAAACATTATTTTACTAAATGGGTATGAAAGTACATACGGTATACTTATAACAAAAAAAAATTAAATCAATTTTATAATTTCTGTCGATTTTTTTGTTCCGTGTATTTCGTAAACGTGAATTTCACTGGTAAATAGATAATATCATAAGGAGTAATTTAGACCACTTATATTTTAGAAAAAGATAACTAGGATTCCGTAGAAATATAATAAACTAAAGGAGCAATGTCCAGAACCGCGCGCTTCATGCGCACGTTTACACTGAAAAGATTTTTTTTTTTGTTAAATTCCACGCGGTCGAAATTGTAGGTATCATCAGCAAGTTCTTTTTAATAAGTAACTAATACTGCGTTTCAACGGTTTAAAGAAACCCCTGAAGAAAACTATCAATAAATACACAAGAGCAAATATACGGTGACTGAATGAGTTAAGTATAAGCCTGTCTCGTCGATCACGATTGTTTTTAAATCACTTACTATCAATTGTTAAGGATGTCATTTTATGTTACTGGTGTACAAAATTACAAAATTACCTTTTACGTCTTTTCGGTTTTAATTTTTTTAATTTTTTCAGTAAGCTAATTTTCTTTTTGGCTTTGTCACACATCTCTTCCGCTTCAGTAATTTTGTCATCCATATTTTGAATCGAACCTGTAAAAATGTACCAAACATATGTGATAATACCGTATACAATAGTATAGGTCAACGATTTTTAATTTTTAAATATGACAACAAAAAAAAATCGTTAGCAGTTTCACTACTTGATGTCCATTTTAATTAACAAGTGCCTAATAGCAATTTTCAATTTAAAAATAACAAATAACACGAGATTTCTCATTATTCCTCTTTATTATTTTTCTTTTTTTTAATGTAACAGTAATGGGAAATACAATAAGCTGAACAAACCTTTTTTTTTTATTTTTCGCACAGACTTCTCTGTAGCCCCTCCACCGAGACTACTAGAACTTTTATATCGTTTATCTGCAAGAAAAAAGTATTTTTATAATAGAAATCAACATTGTACACCAAAGTGAATGTATGTATAGGTTGCTATAATAAAAATGATATATTACTAATTTCGGAGAGTTGCACAATTATAATCTTAATTCATATATGTTAACATCTTAGTTATCAAACATCCTAATCCTTCGAATTTCCTTTTAATATAGTGCAATCATCATCATTTCATAGCGCTCTTGGTCTACTTAAATGTGTCCATGGCCCAGGGTTATTTATCAGCCGTCTGGAAAAAGCATGGCAAGAAAGCTGTGCTTCTCGATACCTATCGCCCGATTAGCCTTTTAGACACTCTAGATAAATTATACGAACGATTCCTTCTGAACCGCCTCCAGACTACTATCTCCGAATCTGATCTGTAGCCACCTGAGCAGATCGACTTTCATCTAAAAATCATGTAACTGCACTCAGTATAATTTTTTTAAACTTGTGTTTTTTATCGCGGTGTTGTTATGTTTAAGGCTTTAAAAAAAATTATATTGCAACCGTTAACTTACTCAATGTGTAAAAATAACAACTTTTACTCATGTACCTTTCCATTTTTTTTTAACTTACACATTCCCTTATTTGCCTAAATTAGCCCTAAGTAGCATGATTAAAATAAATAGACGTTTTACGTAATGTACAGGGGAATTATTCGCCATAGTTTAGTAATAATCACATCGGATATTTAACGACATTGTGACCTCTAATGACCGCTAAACATAATGAAGGTAGTATAAAGTGCAGCTGCCAGCACACACTTATAGGCGCTTTGCAATCTATTTTCTACTTTCGCGATACATTTAAACTCATTAATGATAGCCAAGAAAAGTCCTTATTATCATGATATAATTTCAACACAAAATTTCCCTTCACTAAAACTGCACTTCATTATATGATTTCGAACCTAAATCGTTTAACGCGATATCCGAACACGCTACAAATGAGCAAAAATAATGTGAAATTACCATTAAAAATATCTAAAAACATACCTTTTCCTACAGAGCAATTTATTTTTTAAATTAACATTGAGGAAAAAACGGTTATATGACTTTACCATTGACCGTGATTCAGCTCAAAAAATACTGTCCGTCTAATATTATCACCAAACATAAAAATTATTGTAGGTAGTTCAAAAATAAACGAGGCAAAATAAAATGAGTAATAGGGCACTGGTATAATTTAAGTTTTAATCTAAAAACATCAAACCTACTATACCGAACTTACCTTCTCCTTAAATATGATTGGAAACAAGGATTTACAAGGTTTATATTCGTAACTGTAGTTTACTCTCTTAGTCTTATAAGTCAATTATTTCCCGCACTGTACGGAGACACTGACTACACCGCAAACTACTGAGAAGATATTACGTATGACAACAACCACAGAGTACGTTATTTTTTTAATTTTTTTTCCCTTACGATATCTGCCTATGTAGGCAATTTCGCCAATGTCAAGTGTGACAAATACACAGTTTAAACTTAATTGCCATATATTCAGTATAAAGTAGAATAATCCAAAATGGCACGACACAGAACAATCACAGAAGAGTAATTTTGAGATATGGGTACCACAGAGATAATATATAATGGTATGCTGGAAGTATAGATACAAATACAATAGCATAGTTATATGTAGCATATAAAAATGTAGATGTCATTATAGTTTTATATTATTACGATAAATGAAAGCAGTAAATGTTTCAATAAAAGCAGAATAAACATATGTAAGCAATGTATTAATATTAGTAGGACGGGGAATATTAGCAGGAAGGATATCATATAGGGATAATGATAGTTTAGTGACAATTAAAAAATATATGTTCCACTGATCCCTCATGAGTACGTTATTAAAACATCACCTCGCATCCCTTTCATTCACACTATGCGTTCCGTTTCTCCTAACATCCTCCTTACATGTACAACACGGACATTAATTGTACGATGCAGGATGTTTTCGTTCTTCGTAACCACAATACATATTTGAGACAGAGTATAAACACATTCCGTTTTAGTAAACTGGGTATAAGATATGAAAACTTCTAAACCACACCCCCAAACGATGAAGAAAATATTAGTGTCGAATAAACGTGATTAATTAGGAAAATGAGTACATATAGATAACATTTAAGACAAAAGTAATGAGAAGGATATAAAAATTAAAATAAATTAAACAAAAAAACAATATTTAACATTTCATTTCACCAAAGCATTGTAAGCATATCACAGTAGAAGCACTTTGTTTTTATGTACGTGTAGTCACGTAAATAAAAATATAGCTTACTAAACACAATTACTATATGCTAAACTCTCATGTATTCTATTACTATATCAGAATATGACATTTCAACATTAAAAAATAATATTTACAGTTCACTGTTTCAGTATGGTATGATGTTTGGCATAAAAATCAAAAAGATTTAGTCTTATAATTTTCCTATATAACCATCTAATAAAAAACTTCAATTAATTATGTTTACCTCTAATTCTTATGAAATCACTCATTCTCACTAGTAATTTTGATAAAACTAAAATGCTTAAAAGTTTACTGCTATTTTGTAAACAATTACTTATAAATGTAAAAACGGAATTAAAACAGCAAAAAACATTAAAAAAGCATTACGTCAAAGTCTAAAGGCATAATATATGTCATGAATGTATAACAAAAGAAAGCCAATTTTTCCTTCTAAATTTTTTGCCATATCATTTCCTTCACCTACGGTGATTATACATGTTGCTGGCAGTTAATATTAAAGACAGAGAACAGATTTTTACTATTTACTCCCATTTCCAACGCAATTTTTGTCTATGAACTGTCCATGTTTGAGCTACGATACTGCATCTCAAACAAATAAAAATTAGTGCACCTATCGATTTAGCTTAAATGTTACCGAATCATTCATACTGAATTAATCTAATACATATCTCCACGAATTTCTATAAATGTGGACTTATAATAGTTGCATTGATATAAATAAGATATAATGTGGAGCGAAGTTTACAAGAGCGTCAAATAAAATTTCCAACGTTCAAGTATTTGATTATATTCATGACGAGTTACTAGAGAGAAAAAAACCTAGTGTGCAGTAAAGGCATCGTTGTGCATATACTCTAGTGGTTGTGCACTCGACAGCAGTGTGACCAGATTTCATTTGTACGAATCTACTGCTTGTGGAGATTAAAAGCTACTGAATTGTATCAAAAGAGAACGAGAAAATACTACAAATCTATTATATATTTTTTTCTATCTTGATACGACTTAAAAACATAAATGTTTTATTGATGAAACGATAAAATAATAAAAATAACAAAGAAACCACCATTAATTAAGAAACCAATGTTTTTTTTAAATTAAATTTGAAATAAAAATATAATTAAACGAAATAATAATAAATCATCCTAATGAATGAATGAAAATGAAATTTAAAGTTAAGATTCTTCGTCTTTATGTTGAGTAACATTGTCATAAAGCTGTTTGGGGTTCATTGACTTGATCATACTTCTGTCAGGATCAAATCTGCAAGGGGTCAAGTGGGGACGAGATACTTGGACCTCGGAACCGCAGGGGGTGGACCCACAGGCGAATACAGTTCCCTCGTGGAGCCTTAGCCTGCCTCCCAAGACCGTCAGTGCGTGTTGAAGAGCCACATCCTACACGAGGTGACCCTGTCTAGCAGAACACTACGCATCTAGGCTAGAGATCCGATAAACACTCCTGGGAATCGGTTCCAGAACCGAATCGGAGCTTATACCCCGGCAGACGGCGCCCCTCGCAGTACCCCTCTGCCTATCAGAGGGGATAGGGAATGGGGTAAGGACGGGCCTGCATCGGTTCGCCCGTCAGAGGGCGGAGGGAGAAAACCTCCTTAAAAAGTTACCGTGGGAGAAAACCACGTAAAAAAGCTACGGCTGTTGAGGAGACAACCTCGTTAAAAAACAGACGGGAGGCCTTCGGGCGGAGGGAGGTAGAAAACCTCGCAAAAAAAGTTACCGTGTCAGGAAACCACGTTAAAAAGTGACAGATGGACGGCCTTTGGGCGGAGGGAGAGGGAGAAAACCTCAAGAAAAAGTTACTGTGGAAGGAAACCATGTTAAAAAGTGACAGAGGGGAGGCCTTCGGGCGGAGGAAGAGGGAGAAAAACCTCATTAAAAAGTTCCTGTGGGAGGACACCACATTAAAAAGTGACAGAGGGGTGGCCTTCGGCTGTGGGTGTCCAATGAAGGATTTCTTCCCAAACTAAAAAAAAAAAAAATAGGATCAAATCTGCAACATCCTCCTTCCAACTGTCGTAGCCCTTCTTATCCATACATTATTCCAGCAACATTCCTATTATGAAATCGATTTCGATCTTCATTTTTAACCCTATTAATATTGGAAAATATTCTTTCTACTTTGGCGTTTGACAAAGGTAGTGTCGTCATTTTCTTCACAAATTGGGACAAATTGCTATACTTTGGCTTGCAACTCGCATCACAAATTTGGCTGACTTCACTGCAAAATTTATTCACCATAAAAGTTTCAGACATCGAATTAGAAGTTGACAATAAATTAGACACGAAAATATCTAATTTCAATTCCCTATATTCATTGTCAACAATTTGTATGTTTTTTTTTGCAAGTAAGTTAGAAATCTTTGCAGTATTCTTATCAGAGTTCGAAATTCACCATACATTGCTTTTTTGGGCATCGATGAACGATAAATCCTCCAAAGAATTATCTTGTACAGGCAGTCTTTGCAGTGATTAGTTACTCAGCTCGATCAAAAATGATTGACATCTGTTAAGGAATTTTTCAATTTTAGATCTCATTCGAACATCATCTTTTAATGATTCCACTGTCATTGCTATGTTTGTGCCCAGGTACATGTATTGTATAGGAAGTAAATGCATTCTTGAACTTAGATCTATTTACTGAAGCGGAGTAGTTTTTATATTATATATCTTCATAAAGCAACTCATCATGTTTTGTATGTCTGTTTCAGTTTTATGAATAAGTGTCTGATCACTTTGAAAAATAACGTTAAATTTTGTAGTTATAGATAATCTAAAAAGTAAAGATAAAGTTTTATCTCATCGCTGTTAAGGTCATTGAATATAAATTGAAAAAGTAGCATTTGCATTCTTATTCCCTAAAAACTAATTTTGAAAGAAAAAGGTTTAATGCTGACCACTGCTCTATAATTTGGTGAATGCATTTATGTAGAGAAAGCTACCTGATATCATAATGACGAAGCATATGGTGAATTGGAGTGTCAGTAAAATTTTAAAATTCGGTAAACTCTCTTTGTCATTGGTTATTGTGAGAGATGTATGAAAAAACATCTTTGACAAACAACTCTACAGAACGAGGTAATTTTTTGCATGTTAAAGATTTGTTGGGTGGCAAATACATTTGAAAAAAATGCAGTTTGGGTTGACTTTCCTAATTTTAGATACCACGCTATTCCTTTCGACGAACATAACATTTGTGGTATCAGCAGCGAGCCCTATTAAATTGAATATGTTCAGGTGTACTAGAATAACTGAAAAGCGTGAATTCTACTAAAATATACTAAATAATTAATCTACCAATCTACAACAAGTAGAAATCTACTAAATCTGGCCACGCTGCTCCACAGACTACCTTATAATTTAGGGATGGCGATTGGACACTGATTAATTAAAAGTCGATTTTAAGATATAAAATAACCAATTTTTTTAATTGCAACTAAACAACGAATATATCCTGTAGATCGATCTCAGACACAATAAAATCATGATTCGATTTCTAACAATCGATGTTCAAAGTACTCAAACAAATCAAAACAACATCCAATAACCTGAAGGCAAGACCATTTTTTTTAATTATAAACTTTTTATGACCTTATCAAAATTAAAAACGACGTTACATCGATTACTATGTTATATGTTTTATACAAAAAAAGCTCAAATAAAATATTATCAGATCTAATTACTGAAAATCGATGTTCTAGACCTCAATCAGTTTATGAATCGATTCTTCAGAACTCGATTCGATTCTGTGTATAAAATTTTTCGGGCAGAATCGTCATCCCTATGTTATACAAATAAAGGAATCACTCGATTTTTCATATCAACGCTACTAGCGTTGCAAGTCAGACCTAATCAAAGGAATTTATAATTAAATTCCTTAGAACTAATATTTGCGAGCTATAGGCGTATATAAATATATAATTTATATTTGTATAGAGCTGTACTGCATAGGTTGTATATAAGCTTTTAATCATTTATGTTTATAATGAAAATATGTTGATCTAGTTCTAAAATTAACTGTTTATTGTAGAAATAAATATATATGCACTCAAAAAGAAAAAGAGTATAAAATCAATATGTACAAAAACCTATTTAATCTTTAGAACTAGTACCAATTTTTACATCTAGTCGCCAAAATAATAAAGGATCAAAATTACGTAACAACGCCATATATTGATACATATCATAACACACAGATTCATAAATTACTCGGAAATAAAGAACGAAGGAGTGAAAAGACCATGGTATACTTACGTCAGCTACATTAGTGTACCGTTTAGGGACACCAAGTTTAAACAATTACCCATAAAATTGAGGGATTTGATGTTAATGTAATTAAGAAGAAAGTTATTGAAAAATATAACGATTTTTATTTTTAGAGATGACGGGGAAATCATTTCGTTACGCTTTGTAGATATATGTTATGTACATATATATGTATGTTAAGCGTTATGCGTCACGTAGATCACATTATGATAGAACTCAGTAAATACCACAAGAATCTTACAATGCGTTAATACAAACACTTCGAGCATGTTATGTCCATTATATTTATCTCTATTAATAGTTGGTTAATAGATAAAAGTGTCTCATAACATGAACGGGAAAATTGGAATAGTTTTAACATAAAGCCATTAAGTTTGGTCTCGTTAATTCACTCGACGAGTACATTAGATGAAAATAACTAATGAATATATATCATAAAGTGGTCACAAATCTTCATAATGACGTAAGGTAAAACCGTATAATCTATGTTTATTATATAGAATGTTTACAGATAAAACTGGCAAAGTAATGTGGACATTTACTGTCAACAATAACTCTATTTCTATGTCAAAAATTATAGTTTTTATATCGATACTTCCATACTAACATTATAAATACAAGAGTATGTTTGTTTGTTACGCTTTTGCGTCTTATACTACTGGATCGATTATCATGAATTTCTATACACGTTATAAGAGGGGATACAGACCTCTGGTATCCCTAAAGGACATAGGGTACTTTCACCTCGAAAAATGTACTGTTTCCGAGAAATATACAAATCTACATTAAAGCGAGTGAAGCCACGGGCAGAAGACGGTCCAGCATGTTTACGAACTTGTTCATATAAATATAATCACACCTTTTTTTGTTACTTCTTGTAGACGTATGATAAATTATTTGGTACTAACAGGCCCGGCAGAGGTTGTCCTACCTTGATTATAATATATACTTATGTGCATGAAATGCTTAAGGTAAGCAATGTATTCAAATTGATAAGGATTATTACTTTATCCCTTATAACCTTCCAATGACGTCATTATATGTGACCATTTTTAAGAAGATAAATAGGTATAGTAAGCTATCCTTAAAAGATAGGTATATGCCATCTCAGACTTTTGTAGATCTATAAAAGTGGAATATCTCTCTATGCACTGTTTTGTTATATCTTGAAAGAATTAAGCAGTGTATTTGATGAAAGCACCCAGGCGGCTTGACTTTTTCCAACAATTATCGTCATATTTCTACCAATTTATATAAAAACCTTGACAATTTATATACCTAAAACTTCCTCATGTATTACTCTACTTATTGGTGACGACCGCATTACAATCCGTTCAGTAGTTTTTTAGTTTATCGCGAACATCCAGACATCCAGACAGACAGTCAGACGTGGCGGACTACTTTGTTTTATAATATGTAGTGATTTACCAAGTCGATAAACTACTTTTAAGAAATCGGAATTTCAAATTTTTTTGTCGTTTAGAACCCCATAACTTGAAACATAAACGCCATAGAAATGAAAAATGTATATTCACATACGTGCCCAGAACAAATACAATTATAAACTAAGCATTAAATAATCCAGAATCTCACATTCTGTCGATGTCACGTAAAAGTGTCCCACCTGAAAGTTGACTTTTTACAATGAACAATTGAAAGGTTGCAATAAAACAGATTAATTTAAATCTTACATTTATTCATTCAATATACACCTATACTACTTACAGTCACAAAAATATACTAAATCCAATGATATTTAGTTACATTTTATTATAAAAGTAATTTAAACAAGCCACAATAAAATATACTTGAAAATAAATGGAAATGTTTATGGTATAAAATCTGCCTTTATCATATTTGTAAAGTACATTAACACAATTGTTACAATATTGTATGCCCTCCTCATTTATAGTCATTGAATTTAAGAGTTCTATAACCAGAATATCATTACATGAGGAATATAAGGATGGAGTAGAAATAGGTGGGAGGCAAAGATGTACACAAACATGACAGAAAAAAAATCTAACAACGTTTTAAAAATCATGAAATGTTACCAGAATGTTCTTTAAAATTCCACTATTACAAAATGCTTAGAAATTCTCGCAGACATTCCTTTATGTTTTAAATCAAACATAAAAGTAATTATAACTTAAAACCTTGATCCTAGAAGGTATATAGCTCATTTATCACTCTGATATTTAATTATTATTATTTCATAAAACCAACAAGTGTTTTAAGAAAAAGAATATTTAAAAGAGTTAGTTTAATAAAAATTAAAATAGACAATTAATAGTAAACAGAAGAGAAAACACTTTCAGTCTATAATATTTAATAATAACCTTGAAATCTGACTTGTTTTATTTAAAATTTTCATTGCATTGTTGAGTAAAATTAATTTTGTATATAGTATATTATACGTTTTACGAAAACCTATGTGTAGTCTAACGAAATAAGACTCTGTTACATTAAAAATCCGATACTCTTACCCTGGCGATGCGACGCCGGGTATTAGAGCTAGTTACTTCAATAAAACACATTAATAAAACCACATAATATCGTAGTTTGAAACTGTAAAAAAAAACGAAGCATATATTATGCACCAATTATATATGAGGTGGTGCAAATGTTCTAAATAATCAAAGTCTGTTGTCTTCGTTTGGTTTAATTATTTTTACAACTTTTCCTAAACCTTTTTAAAAGCATGTAAAATTATGAAATAAAATGTATCATGTTCTTTTTTTAAACAAGCCAAAGTGATAGTGTCATGTAAACGATGTAAATTAATAAATATAATTTAAAACTTTTTATAATCTTCCATTTCATTATTAACAATATAAACCAGTAATTAATTTTCATTTAATCTCTTGCACGTGTTCTAGGGAAAACAACTTTGGACTCTTAAATGCGAAATCTAAAACAATGCAGCTATAAATTAAAAAAAAAGAACGTATCATTAGGTAATAAATAGACAGTGAATTTCGTATGTGAACTATAAGTAGGCACATAAGTATCCTCGAAAATTATTTCCCCCAAGTGAAAGGAAAAAGCTGTAAAACCATTGTATAAAAATTTAAAACTAGAGCACTATGGAAAATATATATCTTATTATTGCTTATTATTAGGATTTAGTGTATTTATCAAACATACGTTTGTTTTAAATTAATCCTTAGTTTAGTATGAATACGAAACAGAAGTTTATGTGGAAAAATATAACAGTTACTTCATTCAACATTCTCATACTCATTCGAAAGTATAAATGTTTTAATTAATAACTCCTTTATACTTAGCAAGACATATATAAGCCTTTCCTTTTTAGTAATATTAGCAAATAATTGACTCATATAGAAACAAAAGCACTTTCACGATAATAGGTGCAAACCATTATTTAATTATCAGTATGCAGCAGTATAAAAATTATTTTAAATAAAAAAAAACACACTAATAACATTATTGTCTATGTGAGATACAGTACAGAATTCCTAATTGAATCTGTGACGTAAATAAAAATAAGAATAATTTAATTTCATGCAAAAATACATTTAACAAAAAAATCATCTGCCTGTCTTTAGTTTCTATATGACTCAATGACCAGTAATCCTATTTACATACATTTCTGAAAACAAGTAATAAGTTCTAATAATGTGAACTTACGAAACGTTTAAACTCCGACTCTAATCAATTATGCAAGCATATCTCAAATGTTACTAGCGCACTTTTTTTCTTTATGACAGTGTAATATATAACATGCATATATTAACAACAACTGTAAATAAAACAGTCGTTATAAAAATAGTATAATAACATAATTACCACACAATGATTTATTAAAAATCTTGCTTACATAATAATACTAATATAAAATTCGTTTGATGTGTATAGCGAATGTTGTGCAGAAAATTATTTCATATGGTGTTCATTTATCATGTTCATAATAAATCAGTGACGATGGACAAAAATTCCAATACACATTAAACACGGTGTTTTCTCAAATCAGTTCCAAAACTTATAAAAATACGCCAGAATATTACAGGTAAATATATATATATATATATGGTAATGTCTATAAACATTCATAAACATAAAATAATTTCTTAAGAGAAAAAATCTAATAATTAATAAATTATATTAAAATGGAAAAGTATAAGCCTGAATAAAATAATATGTTTCAATAGTATATCGGACTCATCCATATTTAGTAATATTCATTATTTTTAGTTATGGCATATTAGTATCCCGTAAATATAATATAAAAGGAAATAAATTGAATATTATAGCAAATGTTTACTTAACGCAATGGGAGTTTTGAGTCACCAGAATAAAACCGAGTAATTGTTCGCTTGGCCCATTACAACAAAACGCATTTCTTTTTCCTGGCTGGCTCTGGAGGCTCCAAGGCTGCAAGTATGGCCTCGTCGAACACATTCTTCAACCCTTTCTGGAAACCATAAGAACTTTTATTAATTATGATGTAATAAATATTTTTAACCTGAATAAAGCTTATATTATTATAAAACAAATGAAATCTCTAAAAAAACCTAAGCAGTGTGAAAGATATGAAATTAAAAGAAGGTTTAGGTTAGGTTTATCTTATACAATTAAATCTACTTTAATAATAATTGATATTGCAGTATGGTAAGACGGATGCCCCGCCATGTAGTTTCCATGTGTACATATGGGGGTGACATTTGTCACTTTTGATGGAATGTGCACTTTTTTTACAATATGCAAATGCATCTGCTGCACTTTTTTTCACAATAATACATCTTCACTATACATGTTATATAAAAAAAACGGCTTTGGTTCATTGTGCAAACCTGTCTCCGCATATCTTGCTGCATAATAAACTTTATGTCAGTGAACAATCTAGTGACCACAAATATCAAGACACCAGGGGCGACTCACTATGGTTTTGAGTGTTTATTATACAACCCCTATTATTCACATAATTTTCACATTCCTAGAATATAGACACAGTTAGGCTGACAAGCATCCTCATGCTCAACTATAGTAAGTTCTCAAGCCGCTGAGTGGCACAGCTATTTACACGCCTGCCTCACCACACATGCAAAGTAAGTTTGTTATGCTTTCACACCTTAAATACTGAACTGATAATCATAAAATATTGCAATGACATTGTCAGGAGTATAGAAAATGACATAGGATTCCTATCATACAGTGAAAACATACTTGTTCCCGAGGGATACAATAAATCTAAATTACTATGAGCAAAGCAGAGAGAAAAGTTAGTGTAAAGATATTTAGCTAATAACATATTTTTCCTATTTAGCAACCTTGTATCACCACCCTTCAATGTGAAGTAGCAATATTTAGACAACATTATATACACAGTCTGAAAGAAATAAAACACATTCCGCATAGCTATTAGATTGTACTTAATAATAGGGTTTCCTGCTAATAATTAATTATTATAATGTCCATTACATTTTATTACATTTAATTATATTCAAATTTAATAAAAAATGTACCTGTGTGAGAGCAGAGCATTCCACATATTTGACAGCCTTAAGCTCTTTAGCAAGTTTTTCTCCCTGCTCCAGTGAGACAGGCTTCTGTTTAATCTTAGCCAATTTTTCCATGGTAGCAGGATCATCTCGCAAATCTATTTGTGTGCCCACAAGTAGAAAAGGTGTCTTCTGTTGATGGTGAGTAATTTCTGGTACCCACTACAAATTAATCAAAAAAATTATGAAATCAAATAAAATTTAATGTTACTTACTTTATTAATGTCTAGACTATTTGTGGTCAATTGTATATAACTGCAGTGATACTTTGGCATCAGGTAAACAGCATGCAGGTTTGCTAATTTGGATTCCAATGATACTGATTCATGATTAATCTCACTCTGTTTCCAGTCCAGTCTAATATTGTTAAACAAATCAGAGAATTCTCACCACCATATCACTCTATATCCACACAGTTGTCTATAATCTGCTTCTACATATTCATCGAAAACAATATTTAACTGTATATTTAACCTGGCATGGATTGTAGCAACAATAAGCTAATATGTATAATAACAATAAGCTTTTGTTTCACCTCCAGTCTTTCTTTCATCGTTCATGCAGAAAGATGTTACGTTTTTCTTAATTATTTATGCCAATTTTTCTATAACATTCTTTTTCGATGACGTTTTTTTTTATGTATCATAAAATTGGCGAAAATTGTAAAAGGATACTTGACTGCTTTACACTTTAAAAAAATATTTTACATAAATATAAAATATACTTTATGTGTAGTAAGCAAGACTGATTATGAGACTAGCAGTGTGGACACAGAGAAATGTGATCAGATCAGAGATTGAAATGTGATGTGAAGGGCAATCATAGTGTGAATTGATATTTATAATATAAAAGAAATAAAATAAAAATATATTCTAAATTTTAAATCAACAACAAATATACCTTTTCCTTTACATTTTCAAATGAACTAGGGCTTACTACACTGAAGCAGACAAGAAAAACATCAGTTTGTGGATAACTCAAAGGACGTAGTCTATCATAATCTTCCTGACCTGGAAGTGAAATAATCATTAGAATTTATAATTTACCTAAATAATATTTAGCTAATCACAATATATGATAGAATATATAATACAACATTCCTTAAAATACAAAAAAGATATGTAATAAAATATACCTGCAGTATCAAATAGACCCAAAGTATAGGGTTCTCCTCCTATCATAACTGTCACAGCATAGTTGTCAAACACTGTTGGAACATACTCTGAAGGGAACTTGTTGGTTGTGTAACTAATAAGCAAGCATGTCTTTCCAACTGCGCCATCTCCTACTACAACACACTTAATAGTCTGCATTTTTTCTTAATAACAGTAACTTCTTGATGTATGACACAATTTAATGATCATAGCAGCCTCAGCCGAGAACAATCCTGTGAAAGAATTGTTTTATAAGATTTTTTTTAATTAACATTAAAATTTTGTCTCACAACTTAACACTGAAATAATATTGTAAGAGTGGCCATGTTAACACTTTGATGACCAGCAATTTTACAGTAAATCAACAATTTAAATTTACATGTTTTGAAGCTGAGACATCCTCTCCATGATAA
This sequence comes from Antheraea assamensis, assembly GCA_035772565.1. Lineage (NCBI taxonomy): Eukaryota > Metazoa > Arthropoda > Insecta > Lepidoptera > Saturniidae > Antheraea > Antheraea assamensis. The sequence goes on from JAQQSE010000065.1 coordinate 3,795,593, forward strand.
CAATTTGCTCAAACCTCATCCTGTTCATAGTTTTAGGGAATATTGGTCCTCCAATGAAAGAGTTTGTTGACCAGTAATATAGAGTTTACTGCTCCAACCACAACAAGCTTTTTTAGTTTGTCTCATCAATATCAATAAGCCAAGATTTTTTTCCATATGCCTTGTTGTAACTTCCGTACATAGACGTTTTAGCAGAATTCTTATGCAATTATTTCACATTTTATGCAATATAAATTGGTTTGAGTAACAACTAAATGAAAAATATAGTGATAAAAAATCCATTACTTAATTGATGCTCTGTACGAGTATATCACTTGTTTACACAATATACTATATTGACTTGAGTGTCATCAATTAGAATAGATAATGCAAGTGCAGCAATTAACTCATCACATTACAGTCAACAATGTTTGACAATGAATTTATGATTAACTCATCACAGGTCAGCAAAGTGTTAAACAATGTAAAAATATGTCATATTTAAGAGTAACCACAGTAATAATATGCTATGTTAAAAATGCATAACATTTTTTGACCCAACCTTTTCTGTTTATTAACGTGGGGAAATCCGTTCTGGATTCCCACTCTCCTAACCTATATAACCTAACCAAAAGAAAATATATGATATGAGTTTTTTGCATAGACAGCTATACCTCAAACCTAGTCATTTACAGTCATATTGTTTTTAAGTAACAAACATGGAAATTAATGTTGGTAAATTTGTGAATAAAAATGTACTTCTTTTTCTATCCGAGTAGGATTGCCACATCTAAGTCATGTTGAGAATTGAGACTCAGCTTAATGTTTAATGACCAACCTCCTACATGATCTCAACACAACATGACACCTCTATTTGTATCCAACCAACAACAGTTAATATTAGCCACTATCATCATATTTAAGGCCCTCCACTACTGTCTCATAGATACAGGAATATACAAATTCATCTACTTTAAATACTGAATCAATATTGGGACCTTATAATATTTCAATATCTTTAATTATCAATAAATATTCTGCCATCCAAAGAAAAAGAGGTATGCATTTGCCATTTTTGTAATACCACAATTTTTAATTTATACAAAGTCAGGGAAAATTGCACATCTAACTGTATTTTTTGTTTGCTTTTGTGTGTAAATTACACTTCATTTAAAAATAAATAATAGTTCTTGCCAAAAACTACATGTTACAAATTTTTCAACATTTCCCCTGTTTGTGTTTATGTTTCATGCACTCATTTTCCTTATGTCAGTAATACTAAAAAACAAAGTCGCTTTTTACTTATGTATGTGTGTTCCCATAATTCTTCAGGTACAAAGCATATTTTAACATGGTTTTCACCATTGTTTAGAAATATAATTCTGGTATTTTCTAATTAAGTAGCAAGGAGTTTTAAGGGACTTATGCCCGTTTTCACCAACGTTACCTAACTTTAAGGGACACTTAAAACACGTTTAAGGGACAACTTAGAGAGATTTCGTTTTCACCAACGTCTAAGGGTCCCCTAACACCCTAAGGGTTACCTAAATTTTAAGGGACGGAAATTCTATCACTTAGTGCTAAGTATTGTTTATTTCACGAACATGTCAAAACAGATTTGTAGCTAATTCGTTTGTTTATCGTAAATTAGAGAAATATTTGAGTTTTTTCTAACTTTGGTAGTTAAAAAAACCAGAGAATTAATAAAATGTCGAAATTCATTTGTATACAGACATTAAGTTTATCAACATGTTGTTTTTGCCTTATTTTTAGTGACATCTGTTGGTTTATTCAATATTGATATATATTTGTGTGTAAAAAAAGTTTTACTATTTTATAATTTTCTTCACTGGTCCAAGTCCGAATTGCCGGCCTAAGTTAGTAAATCTTAAAAGATAGTATTTTTTTGCGGCACAGAGTTAAAGAAAAAAAACCGTGCACGTGGTAATATTTTAATCAGCTTAGTATATTTTTTATTATCATTTTATCTTTGTCTTCTCTGTTAGAAACAACAACACTAAAAATTAGGTACTATACAATTAGTGATCAAAATTATAAATTTCCATTACATAAAAATTTACTTAACAGGCACTGATTTTAATGCAAAGTCCTTACAAATTTAAAACGGACCCCCATAAAACTAAATGGTGATCCCTGCATCAACACAATAATGAAAAAAGCTCTTTTCAATTAACAGTATTTTTTTAATAAACATATTATGGTGACTTATTTTATTTTAAAATTATATTTTTTTATTTATTTATTTTAAAATTGTATTTTTTTTAATTTATTTATTTAGGTAAAAAACAGCCATACATAACCTTAGTATAATTATATTATACGCAAACAGGCTTAAAGTACCATTATTTAAAAGCAAAACATATTTAGGCTATTTTAAGAAATTGTAGCATTAACATGGCTTAAATTTATTGCAATTTACCTTTTTTTCTGTATTTGTATTACTTTTACAAAAAAATACATTAAAATATTGCATTTAAATTGTTAACAATACATGTTCCATCTATTTCAATACTGGCTTGACGAAAAAACTGACGCTTAACTAAGTGCTTCCCTACTAAGTGACCCTTAGCATGGTGAAAACGAAATAAGTTAGGTAGCTCTTTTAGGAGACACTTTAGCCTAGGGATCCCTTAGTTAGGGGTACGTTAAGGGAGCGTTGGTGAAAACGGGCATTACATCGCTAACACTGGCTAAACTTTATGACTTACATTAATGTAATGTATTACAGAAATCTACACATTTTGCATGCTTACAAAAAGTACCAAATGGTCGCAAAGTTCCCACATGTCTATCTCTTTAGGAGCACTCATAACAACAATTTGAAACATTTACATATTATTGAAAAATAATAGTAATTTTGACTGTACTTTAATTACTATAGTACTAATTTGTATCAATTTAAATATTTTAGTTACATGGATCTTTTAATGTAAATTAAAATTGCCCTTTAAAGCAATAATTTCAATGAATACATCAAAAGACATCACAAAAATTTAAAACTACGCACATAAAAAAAAGTTCTATGTGTGAGGATTGTTATTAGGTTCTATACATTATATGTCTATATGTATTTATTTACAGTTTTGGCAAATTAGTTGTTGTAACAATAATGTCCCACAATGCAGGAAGAGCTGCTAATATAAAAAATTAACAATAGTCATATTTCATGAAAGGAATAAGGGAAATATTTAATTATTAACTAGAGTGAAAAGTTATTTTTATTACAAAACTTTCAAAAGTTAACTTGATCAATATATATTTCATTGACATAAATATGTTATCACTCAATACTCATTTCATTAATATTATATATATACACAAATTGAGTTATCTGGACTGAAATATGTAACTTAATTTTAACATTAGTGGTTAACTTTAAAATTCCGAATACTTCACACTGATAAGTAATTACTTATTAGTACGTGTATCAAATGAAATTCCAAGCACGCCACCAAATCAACACATACCAATTAAAAGGGTAATGACCCTAAAAAGGGTCGTGTAAATAAAGCACAATATAAACTGTAACAATATATAGGATTTGTACACAAAACTCGAGAAGCCATTACTATCATTCCCCTGCGCTAGCAATATTCACTCCACACAAAAGGGTGTGTGCCAAACGAGAAACATTTGCTCATTGTTTGCTTGTTGCGATCTCTGTTTCCAGACTAGCTAAAAGATACATAGTAGAAATTGCATGAAGTATATCTATACTACATTCAAACTGGTATAAACTATATTCCTCAAAGTATATGCCGAATAATACTAGTATTTTTATATAATCACGTCACAATAAATCATGACGTCCATTTTGTAACTCTTCAAACACATGATATATTGTCAAATATAAACAACAAAACATAAACTTCTAAGAAATGTTTTCACTTACCTTGAATATACGTTTGTAAATGCAAAATAATATAATAGGGTAGTGAATAAAGATAAAAATTACAAACTGCACACAGGGTGTTAGGGCATTGACGGTGACGCCATTGATCAAATTATAAATGTTGCCAGTACACATTTTCGAAAACGAACAATAGTAGAAATGGGCGTAAAAATTTAAATAGATGAGACTGGGTGTTACTTTATTAAGAATCCCAAAAAATTACTTGCTAGACTATACTGATTCTACCAGTAGCGAACTTATGCTCACAAATGGACGAGTCTCCGATTCTTATATTGTTAGAGTGAACTGGTGAAGTACAGTGTCCGAATCTTAGCCTTGAAATAACTGTCGTAATTTTCCTACTCGTTTAGATTTTAAATATTCATAGTTTCAATCATAATTGTAGTAAAAGTCGTTTATAAAATTGACCTTTATTTGAATAGTTCCATTTTGCATTTCACTTTCCAACTAAGTTTTTTCGAAGTAAAAAAGGAACCACATCATAACTATACAAAATTGTAACAGGAATACTTGGAAGATTAATCAGTTTTACCAATAGATTCGTATTTTCACTACTTTGGATACCTGAATGATCAAGCATCCTTATCAAAATAATTTGTGAACTTGGTTGGGAGCAATTTTTAAGATTATTTTTTAGAGATCGTTCACACTTTTTTAAAAGAGTTATGCAAGACAGTTTGTAAACAAAATATTGAATTTGTCAATATTACAGCTGTGGCTATTTTATTGATCATCATATAGTTGATATATTCCAAAATAGTACAACAGTCGTCTGAAAGGTTAAAAATAAGAGGAGAGCATTTAAAAAACCTAACATATCCTGAGGAAATTTGAAAAAATGTAACAGCCACACCTTGGGTCTCCTACTATTATAAAAAACAAAAATGTTATAATAATAAAATAATAGTACCAAAAAATATAGAATTATCACAGTAAGTTTTTTTTTTATTTAATCTACTGCAAGATCAAAAAAAATCATGTATCTAGGTGTCGTGGAGTCATCACTGTAGGAGTCTAGGCTGGTTCAGAGAGCGTAATAGTGAAACTCAGAGTGTGTAACATAGATTGTATTAATTCTATCTCCATACATGGTATTTATAGTTTACAAGATATATTTCAATTCTTAGAATGACATGTTAGCTTTATAATAAATTTAAAAGGTTTCAGCTACTCTGAGTTAGGATGACACTCTAAAGTCATACATTTATAAACACTAAAGAAACAAAAAAAAACACAAAAAATCGAAAAATAGGTAACTAAATTATAACATTAAATTAATCAAATCAAATAGAAACTATTACTATATGCATTACCTAATATTCTATTTGAAGTCGATCATTAGGTAGGACGTATATTTATATTTTGTGTTCAATTTGATTAATATCATTTAATAATTTAGGTACTATTTCCCACAGAACAAAGAAATAAATTGGATTTTTTGTACGAGAGCCACTTGATTGCTAGCCCCCCGGGAGGGGAGGTAAACTGTGACAGCGTCCCTCTCTGATGACGGACGTGCGTCGGTCCTGGCCGAGAGCGCCTGTAACTCATCTCGGTGGCAATAGTCGGATGCCGATGTAACTGAAGAACACCCGCAGGGGTGCAGTATAGCACGAACTGGGCGATGGGTTTCTCGCAACGGAGATTGATGAATAAAACACGATTGACACGTATAGACAACGGTGACCCCGAGCCACTCGTTGAAAACCACCCGTTCCTAACCCGAATTTTTACTAATGTTGGTTCTGTTTTTGCTGGATATTGATTTGTTTATCAATATTTGATACATTTTTTATAGATTATTTTATGGGTAATCATGTACTCTATATAATAAGTCACATTAACCTTATTCACAAAGTTGTCGTACAAAAACATACAATTTTATACGAATTTCCATAGTTTGTTATACAAAATTTATACATTTTAACAAAAAGAAACTTAACTAGCGTATATAATCATACCTGTATAAATTAGTGAGTCACATATTTTTATATGTGTCTCGCTAATGTTGTACATGTATTTTGATTCTCACATGTGTCAAATAAATATGTGCTGACGTGTTGAATATTGTTTTTATAGAAACAGATGCAACTTCCCAGTAAACAATATATGCGTATAAGTAGCGTTCAGCAGCCTTAGAATTTCTTACATCTTCCACCCCGCTTCTACTTTTGCTTTGCTTGTACCTACGGCTTCTTTAGTAATAGCCATAACCCCCAGATGTAAGTCTTTATCAAAATGAATCATATGATTCCAAAAACAAGATAGTTATTGTACGGCCTTGAGGAGTTTCACTTTATTATCTGCCATTTCTATCACCAAATCATATTTGAGCCACTACATATTTTATTTTTGTTGTAATAGCAGCTAGTGCCAATCTTTTTATTAAAATGATCTGGAATCATGGATCTGGATCTGGAAGTCAGTAAATTTTATATAAGCACTGTTCACCCCTTTAATTTCCACTCTAATGGATACATATCTTTTTCAAATTTGAATGATATCATCTTCAAGTACTTAGATTAGAATAAATGTAATTGAGATCGATTTCAAATTATTGAAAATACTGATGAACATGCATGGACATGCGTTCTGATATAAAGAGTTGAGGTATTATTTGTTTTTCTACAAGAAAGCAACTATTTTGTATTGGGAACAGAGAGAGTAAGTCAATATTGTGATAGTCACAGCCCCGGATCTACAATTTTTTCGAACCGGGCAAAATCATGATAGCGACACTCTTCTTTCCAGGGTTAGAGATAAAGTACTTAACTCACAATTATATAATGGATGATATTTTTCGTGAATGGGCTAATAATGCCCCTTTATTACATTTGTACTCTTTATTATCTATTTCCTAATAAGTTTTTCATTTGAGTGACATAAAACCCGGAAAAAAATAAAGAGTCGGCAAAAATATGTCAATTGTTGACGGCAAATCTCAAATCGGCGTCTCGAGTCCACAAGTTCACTGGTGCACAAGTTCAATTGTGATTTGGCGCCTTTTTCTTACAAGTCGACGGTGAGCCAACCAGGCTTCCGTGTCGCTAGTTTTCACCCTCTGGTTGAAAATATGTTTTTTTTTTTTTTTTTTTTCGAACTGACCACACTGTCAGCCTGGCAAGGCCTCCACAGTTTCACCGGACTTCCAAGGGGAGCGCTTATGGCACTCACCCGATATTATATGGGCAACCAGCACAAGGGCGCACGGCGCGCCTCGGCTTGGGCTGTCACCGAATATCCCGAGTCTAACTAAGCTTGGGCTAACTACTATTTCATACATATATAAATTCGTGAAACATACACGTGTACCAAGCATGTATATTTCACGAACTCATACATGTATCTTGAATCTGACTACTAAGTTAATCTAAGTTAACTTCGTTCGAAAAAGGATAAAAAAAAAAAAAATAAACTCAAACACTATGTGTACCTACATGTATGTATGTGCATGTGTGTGGGGTGATCGGTGTTGTGTTGTAAAAACTAATGTTTGAAAATTCATTCAGTGTCACTGTAGTCGCGCAAGCAACGTGCTCGAGGGCTCCATTTCGGAGGATCGGACCTCGGCTTGAGCCGTTGCCGAGGGGGGCCTAGACGAGTGTGCTGGAGCAAAATTCACAGTCAAGCCGCGGCGGCGTGATCTGTGAATGAAAATATGTTACCAAGCACCTGTTCATACGTTTCGGCAGTTACACTAGAAGGCCACTTTCGTACTATGTGTAGCATGTTTGTCATCTTCGACCACATCGTTATTTAATATCATACGAGATTGTAGTCTATCGCTAGGATCTATAAAACATTAAAAAAAAACTACCTACTAACAGTATTTCTCGAAGAAGATTATGTTGCCAATGTTAAAAAAGTAAGTAGAGTATGGACTCCGTGGTATCGACACGTAGACAAAAATGTTTTTACCCTGTCCGTCTATAAACCTGTGCACGTATCTGTCAAAATTTGAAGATAAATACTGGCTGTAGACTGTAATAATTAATATTCATTGATAAACACATTTTTTAAATTTGGAACTGTGCTTATCCCTTGTATGTTGAACAAAGTGTACGTACGCGTTGTGTATTTACTATTGGGCAGAAAGAAAATATTAAGAATAATACAAAACGTATTTGAAGTTACATTGTTTACTTTTGCAGTTTCAAGTTAGTTGTCGAATTCTTAGAACCTTCTGTGAAAATGCTCCTTTTAGGGGATATTTTTCCAAATTTTACAGCAATGACCACTGAAGGGGAAATAGATTTTTTTGACTGGCTTGGAGATTCGTAAGTATATCAATTTATGCTACTAATATACAATGTTTAATACAATTTAAAGACTTATAAAACATTAAACACAGTGGAATTAGCGATTTCTTAAGCTTAATCCTTTGTTTAATATATGCATATCAATATATATTAATTAATATACACCAAGGTACAAATCAGCCAGTTTTTTTTCTTGTCTATGTTTTCTTTTGCCAAATAGTTGTTCAAATATATATGGATTATAATATTTCCGATTTAAGTTCCCAAAATGTTGTTACAGTCTATATCTACAGACCACACTAAAAATATCCAATTTAGGCCCAGAAAAAGTATTTATAGATCTTAAAACTACCACCATTTTCAAAAGCATCCTACTCATCAAGTAGCCAGCACTAAACTCAACGGCTTGATTTTTTCTGCTCCATATTACCTTTTTTTTTTTATGTTATATGGGGCAACCGAACAGGTGGGTCACCTGATGGTAAGTGATCACCACCGTCCATAGACACTAGCAACATCAGGGGAGTCGCAAGTGCGTTGCCAGCCTTTTAAATACGTGGGCCTCTGGCGCTCTCACTGACCGAACGAAACGCAACAGTGCAAGCACTGTTACTTCACGTCGCTTTTCTGTGAGAGGGTGGTACTACCCCGGGCGAGCCGACCCATTCATGCTGAAACCAGTATTAGCTTCAGCGTAGCTCTACCACACATTAAACTTTACTAAAGCAGCTAGCAGTAGTAGTATAGTAGTGATGAAGAATGTAGATATTTCACTTTTCCAGTCCGATAACTGGTGATTGATAATTTTATATAAAAATATTATGTTAGATATGAACCTATGTGATAGTTTTATTTCTAAAATAGTTTTGTTGAATGAAGCAATCATATGAATATTTCAGGTGGGGCATCCTTTTCTCTCATCCATCTGATTTCACACCAGTTTGCACTACTGAGTTAGCTCGGATTCTCAAACTTATGCCCGAATTCATCAAAAGAAACACTAAAGTCATAGGTTTATCATGTGATTCTGTCACATCACATCTTGAGTGGTGTAAGGACATCAAAAGTTATGCTGGTATTTATTATACAGTTACTATTTATTTTACCTATAATTATTTTACAACATATTACTAAGATTCTTCTTGTAATTAACATAGGGAATTTTATTTAGCTATTGGCATTTTGATATTCAAGTATTAATAAACGTAAGGGATAATGCACTATTTTTCTGGCGAATGAAAATAATCAAGCTATAGTATTACCATAATGGTTTTAGAAATAGTATTTGTCTTGTAGTCCGCTGAAACTGTAAAGGCCTTGCCAGGTCAACAGTGTAGTCAGCTTGAAAAAAAAAAGTGCATTTCTCTTACATATAAGTAATGAATAACATAATGTTTTGCATGTCTAAGTGTCATTAATAGAATAAGCAAATAAGTTATTGTAAAAGTAACTATAAGAGAGCTTTCAACTTCAATTTGTTCAATCGTAGTCTGGACACTATTGGTAGTTTTGATAGTGAAATCAATAACATTGATAGTTCCAATGCATTAAACAGTGAGTATGGTCTAAAGCCCAATCATGTATATAATAACAACTTACAGTATTATTTGTGAAGTAATAGATCCATCTATTTATGCATTGGATTTTTAACGAAAATTATCCTTATAAAAATTGCATAAAATAAGTAATATTTTCTTGATAAATGTCTAAGATTTGAATGAATCAATCATGAATTTAATTCTAAATCCATTTTTTTTATTTCATTTATAGTATTAAAGTCCCATATATCCATTGATATTTCCAGTAATTATATAAATTACTCTTTTGGAATAAGTATTTCTAAAATTTTTTTTCTTTTACTCTAATCTGTGGCCACTGTGGAAAGTTCCACAATTCTGCCAGTGTCATGTAGATTTTTATCTAATCCAATGAAAGAAATCAGAATGATATCATGGATTAATAATAAGAAAAGCATTATATACATTTGCCAAATTTACAGGTTGTAATGAAGATGAGCCATTTCCATACCCAATAATTGAAGACAGCAATAGAGAGCTTGCATCTAAATTGGGTATGGTTGATAAGGATGAACTGGATTCCACTGGCATCCCTCTCACTGCCCGTGCTGTTTACATTGTGGACCCTGACAAGAAGTTTCGTCTGTCACTTTTGTATCCAGCAACTACGGGGAGAAATTTCGAGTTAGTATTTTCTACTTGATTTTGTTTTGAAGGTCACATATATGTGTGTTTATTTGGGTATGCCAAAAAAGTCGATATTTTTATTTCATTCTCCTCTCAAAATATCATAGGACATGTCCAAACAAAAATTATGTCTAAAGGATCACTCCAATTTCAATTTTAAGAGGTCCTCCATTGAACTTTTAATTTTCCCATATAAATAACATAGAATTGTATTTTAACAATACTATTGTCACCTGAAAATGGTATTTTTTTTATTTTGTTTTAATAAATGGATAGGTCTCATTAAGTGATAAATTTTTGACAAAAAATTTAATTTTTTGAAAAAATAAAATTTAATGTAATTTTAGTCAAAAATTTAATTGAGTTAAATTTCTATCATTATATTTTTAAGTTTCTCTGTATCTTAGAAATTTGCTTAAAAAATATATAATTACAGAAATCTTAGAGGGATGATCAGTAGTACTCCACAGATCCACTTCATGTTGGAATGTGACCAATATTTAGAACATCCCAATTTCAGTGTAGTGAATATCGAGGCCAAATAAGGAGTGGAATGCTGCTTCATTTTTTATAATATCCGGACCACTTAGACTTTGTGTTTTCCCATCAGCATTACCCATACAAAATCACGGCCATGGTTCTAAAGAATTTCTTTTATTTACTTTATAATATATTCTCTTATGTCAAAAATATTTGTTATCGATTATCAGTTTAAAATGGGTCAATCATTTCCGGCATTTAACGACGTTAATGTGTGTATCCGACTTATATGTTGTCAATTTTTTTCACTAATATCAATAACAAATACTGGCACCCCCATTCGTGAACATATAACAATGAATAATCATTACATCACTAGTCTGAGGTACAATACATAATGCATAGAACTGCAGTATGTTCCAGGTATTTTTAAGTGTCGGCATCCATGCATATAAAAATTAGGTTTCGAGAGAGCATATAGTTTGATATAAGCGAAACGTTTTCTATAGTGAAAATATCACATATAAAGTAACTCTTATATTGACCGTTATAGTTTTGTAGTAAGTATATGTTTGGCCACATGAAAGTCTCAAGAGTAATGTATAGTTTGTTGCAACCACAATCTGTACCGACCTATATAATATCGGGTGACTATCTTAAGCGTTCCCCTTAGTGGTCCAGTGAAACTGCAAAAGCCTTGCCAGGTCAACAGTGTACTTAGTTCGAAAAAAAAAAATCTATACCGATACTGTACCGCTTTTAGTTGCGTCAAGCACGTGGTGGGTTTGAATCCTACACAGATTAAACTTCTGGTTAATAATAACCTAACTTTATTAATTTAACATGATACACTATGACTACATAAGGTTTATCATACGATATATTAATTATTAAAGATAATGTATATATAACGCCTGTATCTATAGTGTCTATGGTATAGCCTGTATCTCAGACGGCAATCACTTCCCGTGATATATTATAGTGTGTACCTATTATAACTAAGTTTGGATTTTCATTTAATAATGCGGCGTAAATTACTTTACAGTCTTTTGTTTTACATCACTGGCCCCCAGACTTTTTTTTTATCATAAACCACTTTCAAAATTTAGCCGGTTCCAGTGGATTCCCCGTAGCTGCATTTCTAACATATTCCCAAAACTCGATAAGAAATGTGAACATTAGATCTAACTATGGTAATTTGCATTGTACTTAATATGGAATATGCAGGTTTTTACAAGTAACAGTCCCTGAGCTGCTTACATTGTTAGGTGAAGTCAGCCTACATTTAAGTTCTTCACTATAGAAAGTAGAAAATATTCATATTTCCCGCTTACGAATTGTGAACCCCCATTTTTTTTGTCACGCCAATGTAGACTCACGTCGAGCCTCCCTTGGGTCGAGCCTGGGGGTCCACCTGGACCAATTTGGGAACTAAGGTTTTAGACCATTCGCTAACACTTAACTATTTAGTTATTAGTAATTTAAACTATACAGTGGGAAGTAATCGCTTCATACAAAACTCGAGTGAAGCCGCAGGAAAATGCTAGTCACATTATATTGAGTTTTCATGAGTATACATATATTCTATAATTGACGATTTTTTAAAATTCCAGTGAAATACTTCGTGTTTTGGATTCTCTGCAACTGACTGACAAAGGGAAAGTGGCGACACCGGTGGATTGGAAGGTAATAAATTACTACAAATATTATTTGAAATTAAATTTTTAAATGTTGTGTAGGATATATAATTCAAACAAAGGCTATTGTATTTCAAATTTATTTCAAAACTAGCAAGCCCAGCGGACGTGGTCCTGCCCTGATAATAAAAAGTATATACTTATGCGCATGAAATGCTTAAGATAAGTAATGTATTCAATTTGATAAGGATTAATACTGTATCCGTCTAAATAACCTTTGAATTAACTCATTGTATGAGACCATGTTTTTAGAAGATAGATGGGTATAGTAAGCTATCCTTAAAAGATAGGTATATATGCCATCAGAGACTTTTTCGTAGATCTATAAAAGAGGAATATCTCACTATGCATTCTTTTATTATATCTCAAGAGAATTAGATAGCGTTTTCGATGAAAGTTCTCAAGTGGTTTAACTTTTTCCAACACTTCCAACAATTATCGTTATATTTCAACCAATTTACACAAAACCATGACAAATTATATATCTGAACCTTCCTTATGTATTACTCTATCTATTGGTGAAGACCACTTTTTTTTTCGAACTGACTACACTGTTGGCTTGTTAAGGTCGCTATAGTTTCACCGGACTACTAAACGACTACTACGACGCGCCTGGGCTTGAACTAGTCGCCGAGTATCCGATCTAATTAAGTTAAACTAAGCTTAGTAGTCTATCTCGTACACATGTGAATTCGTGAAATATACATGTGTAAACATGTACAGAAGAAACAGAGACAACACGACGAGTGTGCGGGATCGTATCTTCACACCACACAATGAAGGTGTCCGGCAGGTTAGCGAAAGCCTTTTGGCTTAAAAGAGGCGGGGATGGTTGCGTCCGAGGAGGTTGAGGCATGTGCCTTGTACAGGATCGTACGTCTGGCCTGTGGACGGGGACGTGTCGCGCGGGGTGCACGCGGACAGCTGCGATAGTTCGCGGTATGACCTGGTTGCCCCCGCAGAGCACACAACTAGGAGGCTCGGAGGACTCTGAAGTGTAAGGGCATCCCATAGTGTAGTGATCCCCGAGGCACTTGACGCACCTGCGACGAATGTGGCAGTGTCGGCGGAATGACCGTACACCTGACAGTTATGACACTGCGAGGGCACATAGGACTTGCAAAGGGGCTCTACAGAAAAAGGGAGAGACCGTACACAGATGTGAGATTAAAACTGGCCTTACTTTTCTTAGTACAGTCCAGTGTGACCAGTACCAAGTTGAAGGGGGCTTTCGTACGGGAGTGGCACATCCGATGTACACTCCGGACTGGGAAGTCCTGAGTGTTCAGGTAATCTGAAATATCGTCGGTAGGGGGTTCACAAGGAACACTACAAATGACGACACGCAGGAGACGTTTGTCCTCGAATACGTGGGTGAAAAAGGGGAAGTTTTTCTTTCCGGAAGTATTTTGTGAGCTGACGTTGCTCATCAGAGGTGTAGACTGGCGGAAATTCCGACAATGGTATTGACTGCAGACGTGTAGTGGATGTTACGGGACTGTAAGTCCGCTGAGATCTGCACCCAGCGGGCTTTGTTCCGAATGGTGACGGGGGGCGGAGGGCGTGGCTTCTTAGCCGAGACTGTGGACCCCCCAGCCGATGATGGAACAGAGGGCGCGGTCAAGACTCGAGGCACCCGAGCGCCACCTTTGTTCAACTGTATCGGGTCGGAAAGTCCCGTTGCGAAGTCGCTATCGGACGGGTTCGTGGACAGGCGTATGGGCGTATAGCTCATCGCGTGACGGTTTGAAAACTGTCGTTTTCGGTGGGAGCGGCCGTGGCCGCAGGTGCGGGAACGGAGTTGAGGTCAATATCGGACCCATCGGGGCGGTGGTGGAAGACCGGGAATCACGCGCGCGTAATTGCGTTTAAGTCTATGAAACTCTGAAACTAGGAGAGGGTTCGTATCGCGGTCGAACTCATGAAAACAGGCTAGATCCTGAATCTGTGCTATATTCTCGGGGCTTGGCGGGGTGTGGACGGGGGTTTTCATGACTAACCTTCCTGTCTGAAGGGCAGGGGAGTGCGCCTGTTTAAAGTCTAACGTATAATCCGTATCCAGTCCAAAGGGAGTTGTGGGCGAAGTGCAATGCCTCACAGAGAACCTACGTAGCCTAGGAGGAGGTCCCTAGCACTTCGGCTTATCCTCTCTTCTTTTCCTCTCTTTGATGCGACGCTTTGCACGCGGCGCAACACGAAGAAGCGACGCGCAACACGGCGACTCGACGCACTGCACACGGTGTATCCGGCGCCCACCGAAAAGTGTGGTTTACTTAGTTCGTGCACTAAATGAGGTGCACTGTCGCTCTGAAAGGAGCATAACGATTGATTTTCAATCCACACGCGGCAGACGATTCGAACCTGTAACAATATTATCAACACACGCGAAATATTCGAAAAGCTCAATCGAGCTTAACGAACGATCGAACCAAAACATCTAACACAACAGCACCGGGCGATGACTCACTCGGCAACAATGCGGGTCGAGCAGTGGCGAATTCGTAGAACGGAACATCTGGTGCGCAGGCAGATTAACGAAGTGCGAGAGAACGTACGTGTGCATCCGATCGCGGCCTGAACTGAACACCTTGAAGACCGCATTACAATCCATTCAATAGTTTTCGAGCTTATCGTGAATATACAGATAGACAGATTTAGTAATTTTAGTATATACTTTTATTGCTACCTGGAAGGAAAGAAATATACATAATAATATAAGCTTACTGACAAGAAAATCAAATGGGCATTAGTACTCTTTATGTCCACCTCGCATCAACATAGAGATAATCCTTACTAATATTACAATTGTGATATTTATGTAATAATGTAATTGTAATATTAAATTGTGTCTGTTTGTGTGACATTTTGGATACATATTGTCAGGGGTATAGAAAAGGCTATATATAGGGGTGCCTTTGATCCAGAAAAAACAATACTACTCATGAGGGCGAAATCATACCTACATTAACGTGAGCGAAGCCGCTAGTAAAAGTTAGTTTGTTGCTTATAAACCAATTCTTTGTTTTTACACTTTCATCAAATTTTTTCGATGTACTTTTTTTTTGTCAGATCTGACAATTTTTCTGTAATTAAAAGTGTTGAAGCGATGATGGCTCAGTTGATGGTGTGTTCAGACACAACGTCGAAGGACGAAGCTTAGAATCCTAGCAACTGAATCGGAGCTTTCGATGAAGGAAAACATCATGACGAAAGAATAGCATGGTGGTAGGGCTTTTTTTTAAGTCCGACAACTACCTTCCACCCTCAACTTAAAAATCTGTCGCCAAGCATCTATTATGTGTGTTCCGGCAGCTGCAATAGAGAGCCAACCTCCCTCTAGGTTGAAAAGTGACTACCATCTTAGACTGCATGATCATTTAACATCAGATGAGATTGTGATCATACGCTAACCTATAATGTAAAAAAAATACTATTTTAGAGATTCACAAGAGAAATCATAACTACTACTATATAACATTTGACAATGTATTTAATATGAGATTTTACTTTACTAACTTTGGCGTAATATATTAAACTTATATATAGCTTACGTATATAAAAATTGCATCATTTTATTTAGCCCAAAATGTCACAATAATAATAACCAATTTTACTTAAAAATAAATAAATTATCAAAACAAAAAAAAATATTATTCATAAATTAAATTGTATGCAAAATATCTGTATGTAATGAAATGTTTTTGATTGATGAGATTGAATTCAATTAATGCTTTTCAAAGGTGATTGTAAAAACAAACTTAAACCACATGTATAGCTAGAGACCGCATGGACATGCTTTAGTAATAAAGTATATATTAAAGGTTTAACATTTTAGACACTATTTAGTAAAAATCGTGTTAAACGCGTGTTCATTTTTGTTTTCCTAATAAGATCGTTACAGTTTCAAAGAATCACCCCACATGTTAAATTTGTATTAGGTAACATTTGTTCCCTAAAGCTGGTCGGATACTAGGAACACACCTAAAAATATGCAATATCATAGGATTATCGATTTGCCGGTCAGTATTGTACCAACATAGATTATTTTATAAGGCGCGCAAGATCATTCGTTTTAAGTGGGTGAACATTTAAGAATCAGGTGACAGGGGAGATAAAAAGGAGAATTTTTGGCTTAAAAAATCTCCATATAACAAGTTACTACTTGGGTCAGACAATAGCTAGGGAGATCTAGAGAAATGTATGGAGAAATGGATTGATAGACTGATGTTCAGTTGTTGAAATACTGTTAATTGCATTACATGATCATACTGTAACGGGAAGATTTGATCTCGTTACCGTCTTTTGTACACCACCCGTGTGAAGAAGCCGGGGCGGGCAGGTAATAAAGTATTGTATTGTAATTGATTATTCTGAGGAACACAAAGGTAATGTTATCTTGTTTATGTATTTAGATGGGGGATGAGTGTATGGTACTACCGACCGTTCCGGAAGACCAGGTGACGAAGGTGTTCCTCCAAGGCGTAACTATAGTGCCGCTACCTTCCGGCAAGAAGTACCTAAGGAAGACCCCTTGCCCCAAGTTTTAATATTTACCAAAGTTTAATTACAATTAAAAAAGCGTGTTTGTTTTTTCGTCGTTATAATGTAATAGGTAATAGTTACCGCATTTTATTTTTTTAATAAACGTAATAATGACTAATCAAGTTATTTTACTCACCTCATATGATGTTACAAATAGATATTACTTTCTATGAATTAAAAGTTTAATAATATTTATTCTCTCAAGGCTTTTGGTTGTAGAATACTGTTTGGACAATATTACTGGGCTCTTAGGTGAGCCAGATGGCGTTTGCTCCACAAGAAATGTATGTACTCATTCAGACAAAAATCGAACGAGTTACTTACAATTACACTACAGTCCCCTTATAACGCTGTAGTTAACGTCCACTCGAACATTTCATCCTTTTCTCCCTCTTCGTATTTGCTCCGATGTCATGAATAGAATTCCCCATGGCTTTTTCTTAATTCACTAACAGCTGTTAGCTTGATGGACCCTTACAGCTTTACTGAGTTTTATATTTAGCGCTTAGGGCATTCAGCCGAATAGCAATAAATTCAACGGTGGCAAAGTAGTCGAATCTTGACTTGAGCTATTCCCTTGAAGGCAACATCGTAAGTCTAACTAACCTAACCAAGCTATCAAACTAATCGTATATATATATACGCTTGAGTGAGGTATGTGCGCCTTACTAACACGTATATGTATTTCGAATTTGGTAATTACGCTAAAACTAGCTATCCAAAAACATAAGTGAAAATACCCTGTCACTATATGTGTACCCATAGTGTGTTTATGCATGTGTGTGGGATGCAGTGTGGTGTGTCTAAACTTTTAAAGGCAGACGGGGCCGGAACGAGTGTGCGGACAGCAACTTTTCCCACCAGACCACGAACGCCACGAAGGATATGTGACCTAAGGTGGACTCTTTGCCTACCTGAAACAAAGTTTACTGTGTTCTGAACCTTAGAGAAAATGACGTCGGAAAATCTGTGTGTATACGATACGGTTCACCGTGTTCTTTAAAGTTCTGCAAAATGTGCTCCGTGAGATGGTGTACAAGACTGTTGAGCACAAAAGCTGAATTGCTCAGGTGGCTACCGATTTAAAGCGAACGAAGATCTAGATATAGTTAGAGTTCTAAAATACTGATTAGGCGACAGCTATCGGGAAGCGTAGCTTGTTTTGCCAACCAGAGAAGAAAGCCCTTAGACGCGCTGATATACCTTTCAATAAAGTAGGATAGAGAACTCTGAAAGATTGACGTCATTATTCGAACAATTCAAGATTGTCCAAGACTTGCAAAATTCAAAAATTTAGGACCCCATTGTTTTTGTTCACACAGTCGACGTTCATTTTTTTGTTTATTGGGTGTAGCACAAGACGTAACATAATATTATTAAAACCTATATGATTTTGATTTTTAAGAACTCCCCCTATCATAATATCACATAGGGTTACCACATTTCGTTTGACCAAAAGTGTAGGAGAAATTGCAGTAAATATGTAATTTGTATTAAAATATGGTACCTCGTAACATATCTGTGGAAAGAAGAGTTTTAGTAGAGTTATCTGATTTTTTTTTGTTTTCTTGTGTAATAATGGTAGTAAAGTATATCCTCAAAATGTTAATACTTGAAAAATTTATTTCCAATAATTTATTATAGGCAACTCATTTATTATGCGGAACATGTCGCAACCATACCACATTCTATGGTAAATTATGATGTGCCTAAAATGGTAACGCGCTAAGCCTAGAGGCGGACAGGCTTCATCATTTACCTATCATGTACAGGTTCACTATAAGTACCTATTGTTGATTTAAAATATAACTTAAAGTACGCCGGGCCATACTAAGTACGCGTTCCCGTTAATGTTGCCACATCATTGACCTCTTCTACAGATCGAGAGATAAACTCTTGCCGATAAATATTTTCGTTTTTAGTGAAAGATCTCCAAGTAAATACATTTTGGAAACTAATCAAGTTCTCAATTTAAATTTCACCATCTCATTGTATTGTATCTTATAATAAGTATTTCAAATATTTGTGTCTTGTGTTAATGTACATTTGTATGTAACATGATCTCTATAAAACATTTCAATGAATGGATCTACGAATATTCCTTTATAATTTAGGTGATAAATTAATTAATATACAACTGAAGGAAATAAATGTTTATGCACAATGTTTAGGTGTAGTTGACTTAAATCATTTACAAATTGCTAATTAAGTACAGTAATCCAAATTAAGGCGTTTATGTTCGTCCATGTTCTAATTTGATTTCACTTGATGGTACTTGGAATGTTGTGAATATAGCAGAGTCCTCTGACTCTGACATCGAATACCTCTTATTCGATGCCTATAGAAAGAAATAACTCGTGCTTAACGTTGTATTCTTACAAAATTATAAAATTGTAGGCAATATTATTGAATTAAGTAAGTACAATTACTATCTATTACCACTGTCTACTACCATAATTATCCATGTATTTTCGCCATTTTATAGATAAGTCACTGATTCTATTGCTGAACAAGTTGTTGGAGCGCGAACGAATAAAATCTTTAAAAGCGGTTTGGACTGCGTCATAAGGTTTTTTTTTCCTTGCAAGAAATTGTCTAAATGCCGAAAAAAAATTTTAATCTGTTGGAGACATTCCAATCGCAGTTCCACTAATTTAGTTACCGTCTGTCGTGAAGTATGGGCGTTGTCCTGAAGCAACAGTGGGAGATAACAGAGAGAATAACCTGCGTCGGTTATTTAAAGTCTAGCCTTTCCAACATGGTTTACAATTGTTGACAATACAGATGAGAGGTTTCTATTATTGTCAAGGATTCATTTTTCGTCACAAGTAACGATACGATTTAAAATTCCTTCGTAATTGTGACGGTTGGGTAATGCAACGCTGCACTCAATGCGTGTTTTATTCAGCTTTTAGTTCATATAATTCATGCCGTACTCAGTTCTCGAACTTTTTCTGTTTTCCAATTTGTTTCAAGTGAATGAAAATTGTTTTATCACTTCTGAAACCTGCTGGTGACGCTGACGTGATTTGCGTTGGATCCGTGTCTACGATCATATTTAATTCTTGATTATCAACTCTGGGGTTTCTAGCCGTCCACGGGGTTTGCTTCGTCGGTTAAAATTTACAGAACAAAAACGTACCGTGCTTCCATTTACAGTAGCTTTCCCGTAAATATCATTAAACCTTCGAACTGTTTCTGCAGCGCTGATACCACGGTGGATCTCGTATTCTCAAATAACGTGATATTATAAGTTTTACATTATATAAAATCAAACATTGTCAATGAAAAATGAATCGGGGAATTACGAAGTTCAGAGCCAAAGGATCCAAAAAAAAAACTCCAAATTACTTTAACTTAATTTATTTTAAACTACAAAATAAAACTAAAACTGAGTGCTACACTGAGTGTTAACACAGACAAATGATAGTTTGGTTTAATAATGCACAAAGCAATGTGGGAACGGAGGAACCAGGTTGTCGAGCGTTTCCACTGAAATTGCTGACTCGATGCCTCTTGCACCTGGCGTACCGTGGGACTTCATTCTTGGTCAGCACTTACGGTGTCTTGCGATGGCGTAACAGGTGCGAAAACAAACGAATCGCTAAAATCGAAACACAAATTAGATTCGTCCAAATTCGAATTTGGCATTTCTAACCAAAGGCCAGATATTTGAGATTAAAGTGGCCAGTTCGAGCAATACGTCAATTTCGTACACAAGGACCTAATAATATTAACAACAATTTCAAAATAAAAGTACGAGAATATAATTTAAGACGAACTATTATATGTTCTGGTGTGCAAAGTGATTTATTATCTGTATAATATAATATAGTATTTATGAATATAGTTTGTATAATTGGTATTATAATTGATATCCGGATATAGGAAAATCATTCATTTACATCACTTAATAAATCCCGTTGACACGCCTTTATTCATAAGTTTATATGAATAAACTATGAGTCCTTACCCATATTATGGTTTTTTACAACTTTAAGTTGTTACCGGGGACCAGTTCGTTAAATACTGGATATTATTTGTTGAAGCGTTATAACTTATGATCGTCTTATAATGTGTGAATAATTATTTTTCTGTATATTAGTAGTGTACTTCAAGTTTAGAATTAGAAATTATGAAGCATTTTAAACAGAAATTAAAAACTTTCTGTATAATCTTTACCTATAGAGATTTTATAGAATTGTAATATCGCATTCACTACATCATTACGCTTTTATTTTTAGAGGTTAGGTAGTAATGGTAAATTTATGGATTATTTGATAACCATATTTTAATATAATTTTATACAGCTTCACTTAATAAAGAATCTTAAGTAATATTCTACCATTCCATACTACTTAAATTTGGCATAGATAACTAGGTCCTGCATTAATTCATTATGAACCTAAAGACATAAATTAATAGTTTATGCCCTTATTTACATATTCTTTCCATTCTCATATCATAAGGAAAATATACTTTCACGTGCATAATATGTGAACAATTCTGTGCATAATTAGATTGGTCGTTACAATTTATTTTTTTCTAACGCCCTCGAAGAAGCTTCCTTTAAATGGAAAAGTGTGTGGGAACAGATAGTATTACGTTTAAAACAACAGGTGCCGCAAGACGATCCAAGTTTGTTTTTAGTAAAATCAGTGGTTGTGTCATTTTTCTTATGAAATACACAACTGTTATAAATATTATGAAAATTGTTATAAAACTATTTGTCATGAAAAATGTTCTTAAAAGTTCATGATTTAATATAGGACGAACTTAGGTCGTCGTGCAGCACGAGTTGTTTTTATTGAAAACAATATTTTTTCTCGCGTTTTTCATTATTGGAAAGCTTTTTAGGAGGTGACGAAAAAATCATAATTTGTAACGACTAGTCCAATGTACGTAATTCGTTTTTTGGAAACGGATAAAATTGGTTTGGTTTGAATTGGATTTGGATAAAATTGCGTGTTTAGAAAAATATTTTTTTTTTTTCAAAATTTACCCAAATAATTTTCTTCAAGATACGAAGTGAAAGTCGGCTACACAGATATTCATTTATAATATAAAGCATACTGACATTATCGATTGCATATACAAATGTAATAAACGAAGAATTTAGTAAAAATGTAGTTTTATTGTCTATTCTCTATTGGAGTGAAAATTTCTTTAGTTCCGTTGTGATTTGAAACTCGATTAACCGAAAAATCCGATACAGTGAAGAATCAACATACAGAATACGACAAACATATACATCTAAAGGATTTAAAGTGTAAAAGAACTGATATCGAATATATTATAATGCTTTATACGAGTAGTTTATTATTTTTAATTTTACAGGTTTAGCTTTAGACCGCAACCTCATCTGATGTTAAGCAATACTGTGTTCGAAATAAACTCGCTAAATCTAGAGGGAGACAGACGGAATCTCAGTTATTGATATAGATCTTGAGATTCATTCTATTAGATAAGACTACTAATGATACTTGACATTCAAAATAATACACTTTACTAGTGGTTAATATACTATAGACGCATAGACAAGTTAATACATACAACTACTGAAATAATTTTCGAATTAGGCGGGGAAGTAACTAGAAGTTGGTAAACGAGGGCGATATTTTTCATACCGAAGCAATATATATATATATATACTTTTACCCAAGGACAACAAAGTACTATCGTGTGAACGAGATCGTGAATACTAGTTAACTGTGAATATAAACTGGCTGTCGTTTATATCTCGGGAGGGCCATTGAGTTTCTCACTGTACTCAGACGATACGGCCGCGAGCTGCAGTGAAAGCCTATACTTTCATCGTAGTGGGGCGCGTTGCCACTGCCATAACAAAAGTGAACGTTGTTGAGCGCGCGTAACACGCTGTGAGTCGGCAAGCCGACGGCGTGACAGTAGGTTTTCGAGCGCGTCGCGTATCGTGCGTACAGAGCCTGTGCGTCCGTGATGTCCAGGTGGTGGATGGTGGTGTTGTTAGCGGCAGGCGCGGCGGCGGCGGGTGGCCGATTACCCCGAACCTCGCCGCCTGCCCCCCCGCCGCAGCCCTCTGCCCTGCCTCGGCTACCGCAGAGGAATATTACCCTCGCCTCTAGAACTTCAGTCAGAAATAGGTCAGTGACCACACTTTACTGAAAGCTCTTTTATTAAGCATATTGTTTTTTTTTTAGTTCACGAATATATTATAAGATCAACACAACACGGCCTATCATATTATAATAATTGTGTTTAATAGTCTTGTATTTATCGCTCACATCGTGCATACTTTCATTTATGTAATTTCTAAACGATATCTAAAAATCAGCTATAAGTCGATTTATTTTAATATATCTGCGAACAGCAGTTTAATGGGATTCTAAAGAACGGATATTATTATGGTTCTAGTGTATGAACGTCATTAAGTAACTGCAAGCGCGCATTGAAGCTTTTGTGCATAAAGTTGTCAAGTACAACAACCTACTGTAGATAGGTGCTCGGGTATAAATGTGATATTAATGAAATGTCGTGTCCCAATTTCTGTGTTATTATTTATTTTGCAAGATTAATACAATTCACGAAAATAATATGACAATTATATAACGTCATAAGAACGTTCTTATGCAACTAATTGCAGCACTAATGTACTGAATTAAATAAATTAATACTTTTTAACGTGACTCGTTTTTCATAATTTTTGGTTTTTTAAAATTGAAATTATAAAGAAAAAAAATGCACAATGCTCTTTAATTTGCTGAAAAAATATATGAAACATAAACAAACGGCAAGTAAATTGTTATTTTCATAAATATACATTAATCTCTTCTATATGCAGTGATATTATGATGTAAATCAAAAGGTGAATTTTGCGCAACTCAGAATAAATAAATAAACTATAGAACATTAATTTTGTAACGATAAACGACTCAGCAAACCTTACATCGACTTTCAAAATCTATTTTCGTTTGTGTTGCAACTTATATATTTTATTATGATATGATAATTGATGCGTAATTCTTTTTTTACTCATTCAATGTTTTTACTCACCCTTAACATATTGTCTTGTGAGTTCTGATTGCGTCTAATATCGCAAAAAAGTGTTTTTCGGATGATTCTAGAAAACGAACCTTTTTTCCAAGCGTCTGCTGTTCATTTTACATTCAAAAGGTTGTATATTTTGAATTATAATAGATAGGCGTTTGAAATTATAATCATTAAAAAAATATAGTAAAGTTCCAAAAATTCAAATATTGCCATTGATCCCTATAATAATATTGTAAGAGCCTCACTACTGGGCCAAACATCACTTCTCAAGGGAAGGAATGGATATCATCAATACTCCAAAAATCAAACTCTAAAAATGTACAATTCTACATTTTCCCACATACGGTGGTACTGAAACAATATTTCTTAAGTTTGGGTTTTCTCCCGACGTTTTCCATCACCGTCACCTGAGAGTAGGTGAGACGTAGTAGGTACATGTACACAAATCTCGAAAATCTCGTGGTTAATTTGTCCTAGGGGTCCCCACACATAATGTTATATTTTTGTTTTGCTCTATTGAAAACTATGATTATAATACAGTTTCTAAAGTAAATTAACATGTCGATAAAACGGCAAAGTATGAATCGGGCTCGATAGAAAACATAATTGTTATAGTAGGTAATAATTATATGTGGTGAACGACGGTGTGTGAGGCCGATTTGCATTTGATCATTTACGTTCACATTATTAAAAGGTTACATATTAATTGTTTTTAAGTGAACATATATAAATAATTAAATAAGAACCATTTTATAATGATTATATGTGAACATTTTTAAATGGTTACTGAAAATCTATATGTTTATTTCTAAATACAATTTCATTGTCACGTTCCACGAAAATGATATAAATATACAAATCATGTGGTACTATTAAAACGCATTCAGGTATTATAATTAGAATTGGTTCAATTAATTCCTCATCAAGGTTGTAAGTCCTTTAAATATCTAGAAGCCGCCGCTCGAGTGCACACTTAAGTGCTTTTAAGATGGTTAGAATATGTGATTAGATGGTATGCGTCCATGAACGTACATAATTTATACGAAGTGATTTAAATTTTATACCAGCAATACATAACATAGTTATTAAAGTTAACAAATGGGGTTAAAATTTTCGTAGTATATAATACATAATAATATCTAATTAAAATACACACCAAATTGCACAATTTAATCATTAACGTCATACGTCAATTATTTAATGATAATAACAAAAATAAAATAGACATTTATTTATAACTAACTGATATACGCTAAATTCGTTTACATTGTCTTGCGCATGCGCACCGCACCGCTTGCCCCACGCTAGTGTCTGGAGAACTTTGGACCGTTCGCTACTAAACTGAAGTAGTAGCTTAATTAAAAATATTACAGTAATTTTCATCTTTTAGATCAACTCTGAAGCCAGAGACGTAACTACTACCGTATCAGCCGTATCAATGATACGGTGCCCTCGGGTAACAAGAGCCCTAAGTTGTATAAAAAATCTTAAATGTAACCCTACAATTTCAACAGTATATACTCTGAATAAATAAATAATGAAAATATGAAGAGGTAGTACATTAGTCGGTCCTAATCATTCCTAACTCACATGTCGTGGTATACATAAAATATTCAAGGGTAAGAAGTTACACACACCGTTACACAGAATTTTCTATCTACGACACTGTCTGAAGCCTAATACATCTGTCCTTTTAGAAGGCATCCAAATAGTTTGGTATCTTCAAATTGTGCAAGCTAATTAGCCGAAAGACCTAGACATTTGATAACAATAGATTTGTATAAACTCAACACTTGACTCAATGAAAAGACAATTTTCTTGTCTCAAACTTTGTAAACAATGTAATAGATCGTATAATATTCAGTCTTACTATTTAATATCATAAAAAATTTAATCGTGGTATTATAGTTGATAAATTAATTATTAAATGCAATAATACTGACCCTTAATAATAGTTATGTCATGTCAGTGAAGTTAAAAGGACAAGCGATATATAATAGTTGAATGATTTATTTATATGCAACTAGCGGCCCGCTCCGGCTTCGCACGGGTATAAAATATACTCGTATAGCCTATGTCATTCACTGAAATAATGATTAAAATCGATCCAGTACTTTTCATTTATTCATTACTGCCCGTGGCTCGCACGCGTTCAATGTGGAGTAACCTCAAAAATAACAGTATTTCTTCACTATTTAATTTATGTTATTATACATATAAACTTTCCTCTTCAATCACTCTATCTATTATAAAAAACGGCATCAAATTCCGTTGCGTAGTTTTAAAGATTTAAGCATACATAGGGATATAGGGACAGAGAAAGCGACATTGTCTTATACTATGTAGTGATAATTGAATTTGTTAACATCGATTATAATAACTATTAAATAAAAGTATATATGTAATTAAAGTTAAATTAACTTAATTTGTGATAAAAACAATACAGTATACAAGATTCGTGTGAACTATTTATTGGGTTAATGTGAATTCAGTTTGTCCAGTAAAACCGATTTTAATATACCGCATTATTTTTTATTATAGAGTATTTTATTATACAATAATAACGAAAATAAAACCGACATAAAAAAAACATTCAACAAAACTCATCAGAACTTCCTTGACCATAGTTATTTACCTACATAGTTTTGGATTTTTATAATCCTACCAATTTTCCAATCACTACACATGTTCTACTAGATTTTAAGTAGTTCCTTTGTGTTTACTCGAAATCTAAGGTCTAAGGTAGAGCTACGCCGAAGCTATTACTGGTTTCAGCATGAATTGGTCGGCTCGCCCGGGGGTAGTACCACCCTCTCACAGAAAACCGACGTGAAGTAACAGTGGTTGCACTGTTGCGTTTCGTTCGGCCAGTGAGAGCGCCAGAGGCCCACATATTTAAAAGGCCCGCAACGCACTTGCGAGTCCCCTGGTGTCGCTAGTGTCTATGGACGGCGGTGATCACTTATCATCACACGGTGATCCACCTGTTCGTTTGCCCTCTATAATATAAAAAATAATGCTAATAGAATTAATCTAAACATTTCCAGCTTTCCACTGAAAATAATATTTTCGAAATCGTTTGATAAATGACAAGGTTCTGAGGTAATAGAGATAAAAAAATCACGTTATTACATTGCATACATATTACTACGTCATTTACAAATTGATTTGTATTGATTGTTATCATTATTAGAATGGGTGCCTTTTCAAACGGATCCCATTTTAATATTACTTAGGAGTGGACCTTGGATTTCGAATATACACCAAAGAACTCTTCAAAAACGAAATGAAATAGGTATTGATTGGTAGATGTATATTAACCTAACTATGGTCAAAGATGTTCTGGTGTATTTTCTTAGAGTAGATAAATCCTTTTGAATCCAGCTTTATTATTTTCGATTTACTTTGCAATTCATAACGCTGAATATTATCTTTTAACTCTTACAATAGGCCATACTTTTAAGAGCATTTCCGTTACCGATGTTAAAACGTCTAAACTCTACAGAATATGAATATATAAGGGGCAAAATATAAAAAAGGTGTGTAGCGACTCACACACGATAGAAGTGAAACTTCAGTAAATCGACAAAAGAATGAGATGAATATATATAACAAGAGTAGGATAATTACAAAGTTTATTTGTTTAAAAATGAAAGTATTTCGATTAATTTCAAAAGATATTTTATATTTTATTTAACATATGTTACATAATTTATTGCCTCTAGTTCCATATTTTCAGTTTCAACAAACAAGATATAAAAATACTCACAAACACTGTTTAATAATAATACACCACGCTGACTTCTTACTAAAAAGCTGTAATACGCAGCCGCATACAGTGTACAGTAGTACACGTACTTTTCACATATAGATAACACACGTTAATTGCTCAAATATAAGCAAGTATTAAACAGTGTGCAATATACATACACGCCGAGGTTTGCTCTCTCGCTCTGGATATACATTTTTGTGTTTGTGTTTCTTACCTGTCGTATTTCCGTTGCATCCGATTTGAAATCACAACGGTTCTAAAGAAGTTTCAGTTCAAAAAAACTTTTTGAAATACAAGATACAATGATTATACCTACTTCGGAATAAAATATTGACATCCCATTAAATCTTGCATATTATTAAATAATGGCGAGTGATCCTTTTTTATTTGGTATCCTGCTTGTTAATTGGTTATGTGTAATGAAATAGATTTTATTGCTCATTGGAAGAAGAATATTTGCGTCTGTAAGTAAAATAAAACTACGAAATTATAACGAATCATAACACCATCTTCTATCATTCTATATATATATAATCATTGCTGAATATATACGTAAGCGCCTCACTTCAGAACGGTTGCATCTTTTTCGCTAATTCTTTCTTTGTTGTGCGTGTAATTGTCAGGACAAGGTTTGTATGAAATAATATGTTTGAAAATCCTATGGAAAAGTGTAAAATTTGGGTTAAAGAATCTCTATATAAAGAGTGAGTGAGTGAGTGAGACAGAAGATAGTAGGAAGCTTTTCAAATATATTGTACACAATTGATAGATTAATATTTTAATTCACTACATGGCCGTCGTGTAAAGGGAAGGTTTAGTCTCCTTTTTTTGTTAGTACACCTATGCGAAGCCGGGGTAGATAGCTAGTTTGCTATAAATGCAATATATATGCTTAAATAAATTGTATAACATTTCAACTACGCAATATAAAGTTATTTTAATACACATCTGGCAACCAAATAACATTAACATTCACTTCCTCTGTCGCTTACTCTTAAGCACAAGTTTATAACTCATAATCTTTTTTAATATATCTAAGTAGCACATACATTAGCAATTTGTTTAATATCATATTTCCCAATTTTACATAATATGTAATTTACCAAAGTAAGAGAGATACAACATGGCGTAATTGTATAATTTAAGTATGTAAGAATATATAGAAAGAAATCATTAAAATCTCTTATGAACGAATTAGCTTTTTCCAGCGATTTTAGACGTTTTTGGTATATTCAAAGTAATAAAAGTAGACCTGACTAGTCTAAACCTTCAGACTAGGTTCTATGGGTTCTAGCCTCGCATTGTATTGTTCATTTTTTTTACATTTGGTTCAAACATCTAGTTACGAAAAAGTGGCAGAACAGAATTACTTTTTTTATAATATTAACGTCCAAGTATGCAAGAATGTAGTCGGTACATTTGGTACTCTTTTTTAAATTAATCGATAGTTAAATTGAGCGATATAATGGGATATGAAATTTGTTCCAACTGAAATATTACTTTTGTGTTTTTTTATTATAGAAATTGGTTATCTATACATATCTTAACTGGATAATGGGAATAAAATAGTTTATTTATATGATAGCTTTAAATGGACTCAACAAATACAAATACACTGATAAACAAACTACAGATACAAAATACATGTTTGAGTTAATGAGACACACATGCTGGTACACATGTTTGCTTTACTAATTTGTATATATATGATTAGTTTTGCTTAGTAAGATTCGCGATGTTGGCGATAGCCAAGCCATATAATATAATAGCCCAAGTCGAGGTTTGGCCACTTTGGCACGATCGAGCTTGTTGCCGAGCACCTGAGCGTCATAAGCACTCGCTCCTCACTAGTCCGGTGAAGCTGTGGAGGCCCATCAGGCCAGCAGTATATAGTAAGATCGAAAAAAAATAATTAAGAAAGCTGAATGCAAGAGGAAGACTAATTATTTTACAATTTTAATGCTTTCGTATTCATTCATTTACTGGGATATTATAACCGAGGGTGATAAAACTTTACAATGTTCTATTCTCAATAACCACCTATTTAGTTTTTTTATTATAAAGAAGTGATATAACGTTAATAAATGCAGTTTCCTAATAATATTCTTCACCTACCAGTACTACGGCACTAATCATAAGCCTCGAGTATTGCGATTCAGCTAATGTATCGCAATTACTAGCAAATCGAACATTAATAACAAAAATATAACACACACTCAGCCTTTCTATATCAAATATGATCTTGAACGTTTATTTCTAAGCTCCGAGTACAAACAGGTGGACGATAAAGGCGCTATCTGCGCACGAATCGAGATCAAGGTTACGAGTTTGTATTGTTGCTCCGGCGTTAATTGTAGGTTCTAATATCTGTTACAGCCCACAATATTCATCGGGAATAGTAGCAATACGGGACCTTGTATCTTATAAGAGTTATCTATTCCGATGCCACAGTATAATATAAACTACTCGTATCGACGTCCAAACGGTTAGAGCTTGCTTGCGATCACATAATGCTTTTCGAAGGGACAGCTGAATGGCCAAGGACGGTGCGCGAGCGAATGTAAAGCGCCAAGCATAAAGTTTTTTTTTTTTTTTAATTAAAAATATATGTATGGTCAACAAATAAATTTTCATTGAATGGATGCTCTCGGTACATATATCGCTTCCATAACGCTTGTTGGCGGATTCGTACACGCTGTGGCAACGGCCACTGCTCTACTGAAATGTCAATGTCGACTCGCTCTGATACAGGAAGAAGTGTCGTGGCGTATTACTATTTCGTAGGTTCTAGTTACCTACTTATCGTATATATGTATCTATAACAAGGACGTCAACTGTGAGAAGTGTATTGAAAATTGTACTCTTTCCAACCAATGCGCAATGTTAATAAAACTTGTTATTCATTTATATTATGTGTGAACACCTATTTATGTTTGATTCTATTAAGCAGTAGGTTACTTATATGATTTAGTATTATTACCAAGGAACTGCGTACAAGACTGAGCGTTTAGAACAAATAAAACTGATCTGATCTTTGAGATACGAACTTGGAACTACTCTTAAAGGAATTAATTTTAACGCAAAATATATGATCACGTAATCCAAGATCGATTTGTAACTTTAATAAACACTTTGTTAATAACTGACTATATGAATGTTGATTTTAACGTTAGTTAAGGTAGGTGGTAGAGCTACACTGAAGCTATTACTGGTTTCAGCATGAATGGGTCGGCTCACCCGACGCGCGGGGTAGTACCACCCTCTCACAGAAAACCGACGTGAAGTAACAGTGCTTGCACTGTTGCGTTTCGTTCGGCCAGTGAGAGTGCCGGAGGCTCATATATTTAAAAGGCCGGCAACGCACTTACGACTCCCCTGGTGTTTCTAGTGTCTATGGACGGCGGTGATCACTTACCATCAGGTGACCCACCTGTTCGTTTGCCCCCTATAATATATATTAAAAAAAAATGTTGCCAGAAGTTTAAATTGGTCGCAATGAAATTGCAATAAGGAATAATCGTGTTACTTGGACAGCGACGATTTGTAGTTTGCATACAAAATTAAATTTTAAGAGTTAACAAATTGCAATTACTAAAGTTAATGTTTTTACCCACTTATATATAACGTTATCGCGTTTTCCGTGAGAGAAACGATACGGTTGTATAAGTGTAAGGGTATGCTTGTGTTTTGCATATATACGCGCAAACAGATCAGAAGTTTATATTACGATTACCGTTGGCATTGCGATAAACTATGAAATTTAATAATATAACGAGAAACCGTCGCGATAATATGCAAGATATATTGGCGACACTGTTATTTACGTACGTTATGGTAATTTTCGTAGTTTACTACGAAATTATGTTCTGACATGTACATTATAATTACAAAACACAATGTTCAAATAAATTTTTCACCTACATACTTAATATAATTGTGCAAAATTACGTGGTTTCCATTGCTTGTTGACTTTAATGAAATGAGTGTACTTTTCTTGCTATAATATATTTAGCGTTGTTTGTTATAAAAATGTAAAATTTTCTTTATAATAAATTTAGAAATACAGTTTTATATTGTAACCCAAATAATTATGATCGAATTGTTAACATAAGCGGAATATTAACGGTTTAAGTTCCATACAAACGAATGTAACCCTCTAGCAGCATAGGGCGACAGACTGTTGGCAGCATAAGCTTAAAAAAAACCTAATATATAACAAAACAAATTATGTATTGTGAATTATAATTTATATCATGTTTTTGCTAATATTTTCTTCATTTCTACGGACTTTTTTTTACTAAACTATGAAATTTACAAAATGTACATCCTCGTGAAGTTATAAGCAAAATCCGCCATTTTGAGCTTCTGTGTCTGAAAAAGTCACCCGAGAGGTTAAGACGATGGCGATTGTTCCACAGCTTTACCGAAATTATACCTACTCTGTAGATTATTTTATTAATAAGAGTTCAATATGATAATAAATGCTTACAAATAAACTTATTATTGCTTAGGTTTATAATTGTTTAAATGTATACAGAATATAGTATATGAATTTAATTGCCATTATCATCGGCATAAATTCAAATATTACAAAAATCGTTACTATATTAAAACTATTGAATATGTGTGGACAGTTTACTGTTTTGGGTGAATTTAAATGAACCAATCACGGCCCGACTTTGGGCGCAAAGTTCTCGCATTTATATTCAAGTAAAATTATACACGTGTGTACTACTGATATTGTACTCCATGCCTAATATAGAGTTGTGATATAATTCGAAGGTTTTTATTTAAAACTGTCACCATGTTCTATTTATGCGAATTAAATTTAGTATAAAGACTCAATAACTTGAAATACCTCTCTCTTATTGTGATCAACCGTTCAATGCAATATTTATTGTTATTTTATATACATTGCCAAATACCACAGCGTAGATTGTAGAGAAAAATACAATTTACTTTTTAAATAATAAGATAATTATTACTGTAGCCGTTGAAAAGTTATGTTTACCTTGTACGAGAATACGGTATCAAAAAAAATGTGTTTTTAATACTTTACAACGCTGTAACAGCGAATTTTCTCGAAATGGAATAGGATAATTCGAATAATGTTTCATTTGAATGCTGGAACGGTGATATGCTTTTCGTAATTTGTGAGATATTTGTAACAGCTTTGTATCAATTCGATTGATTGCACGTGTGGTATGTCGGGGTGGATTTTTGTAATTGCTTTTAAACTAAGTTTCCGGTGAGTTAGGGATTTGAAATTTCGAAGATTGCTCAGAATTGAACGAAAATGGAAGAAAATATGAAAAGGAATAACAAATTATTTTATTTAATATTCGATAATCCGGTGAAACTTCACATTGCCTACTATTTTTTTATATATATATTGCGGGTAGTTAACCTCGCTAAAACTCAAATTGGGTTGACAGAATTGTTTTTTATTAATTTTTTTGTAAATTTTAATTCGTTATAATTAATCTTAATCAATATTCCAAATTGAATTCATTGAAATCAATAGAACTGGCTATATTTTATATGGTTTGAATTTATTAAATACTTTATGTCTTATTAGCAGCCGCCCGCGACTTTGTCCGCGTTTGTAACTTTATAAAGGTCTTAACGATGAAACTTATTTTTATTACTTATAACTGGATTGTTAAACGCCAATTTACATAGATGTAAGTTAAAAAATTACCGATTTTCATAAAAAAATGTCATCCCGTTTTTCACTACTGTAAGTAAGGGTTGAATTTCCAAAGATCATTGAAATAATGTAGGTAAATACGAAAAACTTTTATACCTACTAAATTTGCACCTTATCTTTTACCCCCTTGGGACTGAATTCACAAACAAGGATATCGGCAATAACCATTATTAGGAACCTATAACCCAAATACAATATTTTATTGAAATAACTTTGAAAATCTGAGAACTTTCATACTAACTTTACACCCCCCTTTTACCCCCTTAAGGGGTGATTTTCAAAAGAAATATTTTACAGGTGTTTCATGAGTTTCAATGAAGAACCTTCATACTGAATTTCATTGGAACAACTTCAAAAACGGCAAAGTTTTATACTAACTTTGCATCCCCGTTTTACCCCTTTAGAGGGTGAATTTTCAAAAATCCTTTCCTACTGCTCCCCTACGTTATAAAAGGAATCCCTGTGCAAAATTTAGTTTCTAATCCTTATAGTTTAGGTCCTGCGTTGACATGTCAGTCATTAAGTAAGTCAGCTTCTCCTTTTATATATATAGATAAAGAATCACCATATAAATAGGCGAAGACAAAGAAGTTCACTACTATTTTCTCTTCTGTTTGTTAACCAACATTCTTATTTCTTTTTTCTGCTTAAAGGCTATTGACGCGCTGTAGGAATAAGAATAAAAACAAATACAATTTTTTTTTCATTTGTTTCTTTATTCTTCATACTTCATCATTGCACGATACTAAAACGTGTATAAAATGTAGTTTTACCCCTTATTACGGCCGAATATCGACCGCAGGCCAGCCACTAGTATATAGGATTTAATAACGCCGTTAGGTTGTTTTAAACATTTATCATTCTAATTTTTAAAACCTATTAAAATTCTTGTAATATTTGAAATGAAAACGTGAGGCACATGCAATGGACAATTGATGCATTGATAGTTGAAATAACAATTTTATTGCACTGCAAATAATTTGACCGATAAATAAGTTATCTCATTTGCAGTTACACTACTTATATTTATGTACTGTATCCGCCTCACGTTTTCAATAAAATATATATTAATAGCTATTAAAAATTGTCAATGACAAGTTTTCAGAATCATTTATAAGATGTTAAAAAACTGAATGAGATATGAAAAAAATATTTTATACTTTTGAGTAGTGAGTTTTCACAATTCATTAATTATCCCTTGAAAAGTATTACCATTGTCTGCTAAATACTCGCTGGTTATTATGTATTGTTGGTAACATGTTTTCATGTAGTGTACCGTGATAATAGTAATTCTAGTAAATCTTTTTGATTTTAGCTAAGAAAGTGTTTACTTGTTTAGCACTTTACACATTTTAAGTAGCCATTATACTGACAGTAACCCTTACTGATCGAATCTCTAATTAAGTATTTCGCGAGAGCAAAGCAATAACAGAAATTACTATATATGGACTTAAAATGACAAATTTAGATTATATACCAGTCATAATTCATAAATAATCCATATCTAGCAATAGAACGACATTACTGCCTTTGTATAAGTAATACGAAAATGTTTCTTCGTATAAACTTATAGAGAAAAGTGCACATAAGAATTTACGTTTTCAATCGATACATGGATTGAATTTGCAGTATTGTATCCGGAATGTAACCATAACTATTGTTATGTCCTCGTGGAATACGTAATTAGAGAATGGACAGTTTCTGTCCATATTCGGCAAATACGTATTGTCCAAAAATGTCAACACAATTTGTCCAACTGTTTAGGAAGAGTTCAGTCATAAACAGACGTACAGAAGAATTATATACATATATAAAGATGTGTACAACGTACATAATATAAACCTTAATATTTAGTAATTTTATACATGTATGTATCGTTTTCCATGAATCCTAGCTATTTTATAATATATCGTCATAAGAGTAGGTATGAACTGATTTAAAATTATTCTGTTCCAAGTTCCAAGTCGCTCCAGTTCTATTTAAATCAGAACTACTGGGTTTATGTAACGTTTTAAGTCTAGAGCGGAAATTTGTATCTGGGTGTATATTCAAGTGTTTTCTTTACAATAGTGCCAACCTGCTTAACCTACGATACCTTAAGCCTGTTTCAGAGTGCAGACGGGTGCGGGTGCTTGCGCGGGCGCGTGTATGTCATATGTACGTAGACGTCACTAGCATCACTGCGACAGCTAGCGGCGTCTACGTACATTTGAAGTACACGTAACCGCGCAAGCACTCGCCACACGCATGCACTCTGAAACGGGCCTTAGAGTTACACCTCAAGGAATGGGAAACTGTTTGGACTTGAAATAGGTTCGTATCGTTGCATAAGTTAAACATAGTAACTGGATATGTAGTAGATTCATGTCAATTATAAGTGGTACCGATTAAAGAATCAGTATAAATAAATTAAGATAGGGTATCATTCCGTTTAATTATTTTTTTTAAAAAATCCTTTTTTTATTAAAAATAATACAGTAGAGCAATGTGTTTTACAGAATTTTTGTGACTTAGGTTAATTCATGTATTCTCTCACTATACTCGTATATGTATTATAGTATATAGTAATAACTATAGCGCTACTACACATATTAATTATGATTGATATGTAATGGTGGCCTATATAAATTTAGTTCCAAAACACATGTGTTCGGATTGATGTAAATCAACTGAAAAATGTTTTTAATATGT
The DNA here is from genome assembly GCA_035772565.1 of Antheraea assamensis. Taxonomy (NCBI): domain Eukaryota; kingdom Metazoa; phylum Arthropoda; class Insecta; order Lepidoptera; family Saturniidae; genus Antheraea; species Antheraea assamensis. Next base: position 3,831,890 of record JAQQSE010000065.1, read on the forward strand.
ATTCTAAAATAATATACTAATTATTTTATCAATCATATAGTAATTGCATTTATCGGTAACCGTATGTCATATACAAAAGAAATACTTGTCTATTTGCAAGGTCGTATCATAATATTTAAAAAAAAACAACTCTTTAAATATCTGGCTGAGAGTGTTGTTATTGAGTTCCGCTACAATCAATTTTTTATTGATTTTGATTGCAGAAAAAACATTTGTGACTTGGCAATTTCTATAAAAAATTATACCGACTACTTACATAGTTTCACACAATCGTTTTGTAACCGAATGTAGCGATATAAATATTAAAATACAATTAACAAATAACAAAAAGCACTGGTTTTCACCTGAAGCATTAAGATTGATCCCATTTTAATTGTACGATAATAGTTCAAACATTCCATACACTGACCAAAACAATGATAGGAAACCAACAAATTTCCATTCGCATAGGAATATTTAATTTATGTCGCTATTAAGTATTCTAAACATATTATTAAAGTACAACTTCAATTCAGTTTTCTTTTAACGTTCGTAACTATTATTGATAATCTGCGTGCGATGGTTTACATTGTTATAAAAAAATAAGTTATTATTTAAACAGTAAAAATTCAAACGTAATTGTAAAAGAGAGCCACTTTTTAATTTTTTCAATGTGAAGTCTAATTTTCAACATCTGCTATGTCATTAACATCAGATGCATAATATTCTTAGTTATAACAAACAGCGCGTTGCGAGTCGACTGTCGAAATGATGTCGAACATAATTTCTTAAATTGCGTTCGACTAAAGGTGATTTCGACATTAGTGTTAGTGCTTAACAGTCGACACGACAAATCGTGTCGCGAATGATTTAAATATTTTATAAAAATAATTTATTCTCCGATTCTTATGTACACGGTACGCAGACTTGATTTACCTTTTTATCAGTTTACAAGTATCCAACTTCTGAGTTTTTTGTCACACCGAAATGAATGCGGATCACAACCAACGCTCCTGCTCTTTGTTCAACGGTCTAGCTGTCGGTTTTCTTAAGGACACGCTATCGTCTAAATTTAACAATGATAGTGGTTTTTAGTATAGGGGTTAGATATAAACAATATAACAAAAATATGGTTTCTAGATTACGTTATCTTTTATTTTAAACGTGATATATTTATAATTTAAACATTATCAATTTGAAAGTTTTTTTTAAACATTTCGTTTATATATATACAGTATGATACTATAATAATAAATGATTCTGGCATGCGACTAACAAATGAACAATAATATACAAAACATAAATTACAACTAATTGTTTACTAACTCTTAGTACTATTGAACGTAATTCAAGTTTTATAAGCTCGAGGGGATTAAATTTCAAAACCGACGACGACCTTCAAACATCAGATTATCTAAACTTTTACATTCTACCAACTGACCGTCCGACTGAATGGAGACCGCTAAAGCAAATTAAGTTGACATTGTATCAGTGACCGAACCTCTTGGGTAACTTATTCATTCCTTCAACGTTTCTACGTATTAATATTGGCAAAAGACATGCGGTGTGCTACGATTCATTAGGAAATAATATACTGTTTGTGACATGAGTTTTGTTACTGTGTCATTGACCACGTGACCATTAATTCAACCGATGACCGCTTGATATTGGAGGCAAGTTGATATTATTATTATAATTCTAATAATACTTTATAATGAAGTCCGAATCTTGTTATTGTGTTTACAGCCGATAATCCTCTTATTTATTGGTATAGAAACTGCGACTTGAATATAAGTACGTAAACTCTCGGCATAGGTATAGTTATATGGCTAATAATAAATGAATATAATTTTTAGTTACTTGTTCAATTGAAAATTTAATTCGCTACCAAATGGGCGATTGTTTTATATTTTCTTGTGATAATACAACTGTAATATTAGGAGAATGGTAATACTAGATTTAGGTTTAGGTATGCTCCATTATTCTAGCTGATATTCTGTTATTCCTATCGATTAGGAATTTCTTCATATCTACCGGCAGGTCTGTCAAGTAAATGGTATTTTAACCATGTAGCCTTATAATCTGTTGTATCTTAATATTTATTAAGTAATATATATGTATATATATAATCCTAGAGTCGTTTGCAATAGTAATGATTCAAGATTGGCGGCAAATCTGAGGCTTGGTTTAAAAACAACTCCGCTTTGTGACCTCCGCCACCAGCGGCAGCACGCTGACGCCAGGTATCTTTGTCGCAAGGTCTCTCTTATTTAATGTTTTACCATATATGTTTCTTTTGTGCTACAATAAACAACACTTTTTCATTCTTTCAGTACCGTTGTGTTCGTTTAATTGGTTTTATCGAATTTGACTCGTAATTTAATCTGTATAAATTTTAATAACGTGCCGTCAATTATGTGTTACAATTATATACTTATATAGTATATAAATCCGATGTGATTGTGTTCGTTTTTTTTCTTCTTTTCCGAAACGGTTTGACGGATTTTTATTAGTTTTTACTTTTGAACTTTCACCATCACTGAAGCTACCACTGTTGTCGAGATAGGTGAATTAAAAAAAAATTCCAACCAAAGTTTTTGTAATATATGTTTTGAATTTTTTAACATAAAAATTTTTGTAACCCTAAATTAGCTCAAGAACTTGTAACTCTAAATTATTATTTTTTAATATCCGAAGCAAATATAACTAGACAATACGAATCATAATAAAATATTTTTTATATGTTTTTAAAGCGATGATGGCTCATTGGATAGTATATACGAAGACGGTGTCGATCGATGAAGGTTCGAATCCTTGTACCTCTATATGCGACAACTTGGTTGAGTGAGAAGATAAATCTCTATAAGCGAAATATCCCTTTTGGGGTCCCTCGAATTCTCGGTTACGCAGGTTTGACTGTATACAACTGTTAGTGTGGACAAAACTAAATTCAGGGGTAATGGATTAGAAAACGAGAGTGGTGGTAGGGATCTACACTTGGCTGGGTCGCGACTATCATACATATAGTGATAATCCTGTTACAGTAACTCTAGTTTGTGCATTAGTGTACTGTGCATGCAATCAGGTACAGCGTTCTCACTATACTGTATTGCTCTAAAAAAAATATGTGTGCCGGTCACACACGATAGTAGTGAAACTTAAAAAAAATATAAAAATCCATATAAACGATATATGTGTATAATACACCACGCCGGTTATGACGCTTTTTCCCATGTCATCATAATATGCTGACGCACACAACGGGGTTAAGGAAGTATTCACTCGAAAATACACTTATATACATACGAGTTACTTTTAATAACTTCTTGTTCATATTTACTTGTGTTTAAAGAAATAGACGATACGAGGTCGATTTCATAATATATTATATAATAGGATTAAACAAAAAATATAACAGTATATAGACGTAAATATTGGTCTTAAATAAGTCAGAATATACTTTATTGTGTTAATAGATATGTCACGAAACGTTACATTCTTATATTATGGCCAAATAATATAAGGATTAACATTGACTTTGCTTCTTTTATATAGGTACGTACCTATATTTCTCTTCAATAGTTGCAGTTGATTCAATAAGCTCTTAACTTTTAATAGGTATTCACATTATAGATAGAGTTGGTGGCGCTTTTTGTAGATATATCGATGTCTCTTTTTATTTTATACATGTTATATAAGCACTAACTTTCGATCGTGGTTTCGTTCACAGTGATGTAAATTTTAACAATAAAATACTGCGCGTAGTAATCATTCATAAAGTATCTTTCAATAGATGAAATAATTTTTACAATCGGTTAAATATTTTTTGAGTTTATCTATTACAAACATATAATCAAATTATTTCTCTATATAATAGTAGTTTAGCTTTTTTTTTATGTTATAGGGGGCAAACGAACAGGTGGGTCACCTGATGGTAAGTGATCACCGCCGTCCATAGACACTAGCAACATCAGGGGAGTCGCAAGTGCGCTGCCGGCCTTTTAAATAAGTGTACGTTCGTTTCTTGAAGGTTTGTAACTCGTAATGGTTTGGAAACACAGCCGCTGGAAGTCGATTCCACAAGGTCGAAGTTCGAGGCAGAAATGATCTTGAGAACCTCACCGTTGAAGACCTCCACTCATCAAGGTGGTGTGAATGAAATTTCAGTTTCAGGCGGGTTGTACGATAGTGGAATGTAGCGGCGGGTATCAGTCCAAACTTTAATTTAAGAGATATACAAGCCTGTGAAAATTCCAGAGATGAATGTAGTTTGTCGCGCTATGTCATACAATCCATATATATATCAATGAATTAATTCGTTTGATTTCGTGGTATCCTATATTCAAACGAATATTTGTCCTTCAAGATGTTGTATTTGTTTTGTAGGACAGCGTTCACAGTTCAGACAATAACGGCTTATCATTTTGATGTTATGCAGTCATATCGATATTTATTATTCTGACATACCTTAGTTATATGGAATGGTCTTTGTGTGAGCGTTTGAATTAATGTGAAAATTTTAACTATGAAAAAATATGGTCTATTGTAATTTACAATCATAAATATTTCTATAACAATAATATCGTTGCTATTTTAATTCGCTATTCTGATATGTTCGTAAAATTCCACTCCATAGATGCAATCGAATGGAAACAAAACAATAAACTATAGTTATATTTTCAATGGTGAGACAATATACGACTGGCGAATGATTTAATATGATTTTTTTTAGACCACAGACAATTGGAACGCTTCTGTATCGATACTGGTGCCATATAGTAGAAAACAAATGTTGTGTTTTTCTCTATTTAAAGCTTCATTTTACTATGTAATTATTTGTACAGGTTAATTTATTATTGCCGCGATGTCCATTGTTTTATTCTGATGGTGGCAATAACGAGCCGATAAAGCTATATAACTGCATAGTTGCCTGACCTCGCCGCTACCGGTTTAGATACATCGATAACGATGTGATTGTTGAAAACTTAATTTATGTTCCCTTAGATACCAAGGAAGGCTGTACCGATTGTGTAGTTCCGAATACTACAGACAACAGTTGTTTGTATAGCTTATCTTTCATTCGCTATTTTTATTGTATATGCTTTTGGAATTCTTATGTAGTCAATTTATAGAGATATTATCTAAATTGTAACCTAGATATAAAAGCATTGTTTCTTAGAGTACATTAATAATTCACTTAGTTCTTAAAGCTTACCATATGTTTTTCCTTCGTAGTCGATGTACAAATGTTAGTAGTACATTTAATCATAATGTCACCTGATTTGAAATGACGGTTCGGTTTAAGGTGTCGTTAACATGCTAAGCCTAGAAGTACTAGATGTTAAATTTAGTCGTCAGAACATAACTGTGTGTGTGTCTAGTCCTTGGCGATAGTTTTTTAACTCGATGGTCGTTACAGTTAGATGAGAACCCCTAGGGAAGTTCATGTTGATGAAACATCGACGTATGTTTTAATATAATTTATCGAAATATTGCATTGATGATTTGTAATATATCGATTTAAAACATTGATCTTTTTAACTAACTCAAAAAAAAGGAGGAGGTTTTCAATTCGGTGGTTTGTTTTTAAGTTTTACCCCGGTACTACGTCATTTATAAAGCGATTTGGAAAATTATTTTTCTATTGCAAAGAGGGTGTTTTAAAGCGTGCTCCAGTTTACTTGTATTGGCATTAGACTTTGAAATTTGAAGATACATCTGGGAATTCCTCAAAATCGAATAGGAAATGTGTAGTTATTTAAGATATTGATACGTTATGATAGTCCAAGGCTAAGTAGGCAACTAATTATGGACAATGACAATTTGATTAATTTTTTTGAAATCTGTTTTATTTATCTTATAATAAAATAAAGATTATCTATTAATAAATTTTAACGGTTTATAAAAAAAAGTAGTTGCGAAATTATTTAGTGAAAGTTATGAATTGGTGTTTTTTATATTAGCAAAGCAAATTAAGCACTGTAATTAGTTGTAAGAGTGACTGAACCCGAGATGCGACAAATTAAAAGAGATTTACAGTGACGGGTTGATCACCTTATGTAAGTACATATATGTAGCCTTTTTTTTAAACTCGGAGCCTTTATTTATTTTATGGAAACACGAAAATTGTTAACTATTTACTTGTTAAGAGTCATCATACATTGGACCTACATAGAGTGCTTGTCAATCTTTTTGGCCGCTCGGAATATTGCCGAAGTTCGAGCTTAGGAATATAAAATTGCTATTTATTTATCCTGAAGTTCTCTTGATATTATACCTACATACAGTATATAATAAGTGTTTATAGCTCAAGATGTCTGCGATGAGATTCCTTAATAACCTTTGATTTTCAACCACTTTAGTTTTTATAGGCTGGCTTTATCACGACAATAATTATCACTGAGTGTCTATATTTCACCTTTCAGTATTCACCGCTGTTCCACAAATCACCATAATTAAGATCATTAGTTCAAGTACAATCATCATCATCATCAGCCCGTTAGAGACTCACTGAAGGCCCATAGGCCTCTTCCCGAAGGAAGGTATGGGTATAACCTCCACGCCAGTTCACGACGTATTGGCGATTTCAAACTCTGAGAATCCACAGTTTTATATTTTTTGTACATACGGGGGTACCAAGATCATTTCTCTGATTCAGGTTTCCGCACGATGGTTTTCTTCACCGTCAGCCGATATTGTCACCAATTTAAATTAGTAAATGTACGCGAATTCCGAAAAACTCGTTGGTACATGCCGGGGTTCGAATCTGCGAACATCAGATTTATATTCCAACAGTTAAACCACTAGACCACCACGACTTATTGGTACAGTAAGTACAGTAATTAGGTTAATTTATGGTCACAAGAAAAAGCTTCGCGGACTGTATAATCGTCACTATATTAATATTAAAAGAGAACCTTGAAGATATTCGAAATTGTTCGCTAGAAAACTGTGTTGCAATTATTACAGGGAAGTAGAATATACTGATGAAATATTGAATTAACAGAGAAAAAAATAAGCACAGTTGATTGAACACGAAAAATAAGTTTAATAAACATTTTTTTTTTCGATAGCATTGAAAGCAATAACTGTGTACATTTCCATCACTACATATTATAAAAACAAAGTCGTCCGCCGCTTCTGTCTGTCTGGCTTTATGTTCGCGATAAACTCAAAAATTACTGAGCAGATTATAATGCGATCTTAACCAATAGATAGAGTAATACATGAGGAAGATTTAGGTATATGATTTGTCAAGGTTTTGTATAAATTGATTGAAATATAACGATAACTGTTGGAAGTGTTGGAAAAAGTTAAGCCGCTTGGGAGCTTTCATCGAAAATGCTGCCTAATTCTTTTGAGATATAACAAAACAATGCATAGTGAGATATTCCTCTTTTATAGATCTACAAGAAAGTCTACGATGGCATATACCTAACTTTTAAGGATAGCTTACTATACCCATCTAACTACTAAAAAATGGCCATATATACTAATGTAATTGAAAGGCTATTACGACGGATACAATATTAATCATTATCAAATTAAATACATTAGTTACCTTAAGCATTTCATGTATATAAGTATATATTTTCGATCATTAGGGCAGGATCACGTCCGCCGGAGCTGCTAGTAATTAATAATTTGGAATTCGTAAACTCGATAAATCAAATTTACTAAAGTGTTTAAAGTTGATTTGAAATCACTAATAAATAAAGAAAGAAACGTGTTTTTAAGAATATGTGTAATCTTTACATACACATAATTGTATTAAAAAGGCTACGTCTATCTGATTGTCTGTTAGTTTGCTTATAACTAAAAAAAACTATTGATCCGATTTAAATGTTTTCTTTTAATCATAGTTGTATTCTCTGGTCAGGTCTTAGTATACGTTTTGTTACAATCGGTAATTAATATATGGAACTGAAGATATTATAAGTAAAAAAGTGGAGGTACACTACAAGTGCTTCGATAGTGGCACGATCAAACTTGGCTAGTTAGCAAAAACGCTCTCAGTATCGTATGCCCGTCAATGAAAGCATGTTGTGTACTGATTGTTTGATTAATTGCCTTAAAACTATGGAAAATACCTTTCTGTGTTATAGAGAAGAAACACAACATTTATTTTCTACTATAGGATACCAGTATCGAAACAGAAGCGTTCCAATTGTCTGTGGTCTAAAAAAATATATAAAATCATTCGTGTCATAGAGATATTGCACAAATTATAACAGCCAAGTTTCTTAAAGTTAATAAATCATTTTATCATTCGTATTACTATTACCACGAATTAATTAATATAAAAAAAAACTAATATTATGCAACCAAAAAATACTGTATAAAGAAATGATAAATGTCACAGAAAATAGTCCTATTATCGAGTGAGATAGAGATAGACACCATTATGGAGCAAAGATTAAAAATATACGTAAAAAACAGTATGGCAATACAAAGAATGGAAAGTATTTTAATTATAGCATATATATTTCGCTAATCGGAGTGCTCAATTATTTAATTTGTAAAAAGTGAAACGTTTTCTTTAATAAGTTAATTATAATGAACAAGATTTTTTAATAATAATAATATATTAGGAATGATGATAATGTTTCTAGATCTTAGTAATTCCTCGATCACACGTCATTAGTAAGAAAATATGTTCCCCGGAGCTTTTGATACCGGGCCGTTTTACGCTTAATTACACCACTGACCTCAAACTAACTAGCAATAAATTTACTTTTGATTGCATTTTTAATCTATCGTTACTGCTTAACTCTTGTAAGTAAAAGGAAATCATATGCACCGAAAAAAATTTAACAAACTAAAAAAATAGAATAAAATACACATTCAATAATAATATTTATATATATCAAATTTATATATAACGTATTTTTAATTAATTTTCACTTCTTTATTACTTTTATACAACTTTACAAATAAAGTCATCAAGTCTTTGGGCATATATAAATGCAAAGTGTCATGTCTGTTTAATTATTCTGTGTTGTTTCTATTACTTTAGAGGAAGATACAAAACAACATATATTTATGTCTTTTACGTCACTGATATTAAAAATATGCTATCTTGCTTCCACATTTTATCTAATATAGTGTGACATCACAATATTACATTACGTATGTGTGCATTATTATGCTATTTGTTTTATCAAAATAACATGTATATAGGTAACGTATCTACTACACCTTTTAATTTATACAGTATAGAAAAGTTAAGAGATTAATAGTAAATTATGTCCACATAATATGACAATAAGTACGTTCTGTTGCAATATTTTGCCTATGTTATTAAATATATTTATTTATGAAATATAGTTACATTTATATTCTATATGTGTGCAGCATATCCAATTTAAAACTGTTCAAGCGATCGCCATGAAATCACTAATGTATAAAATAATTGTATGCTATATATATCTATACATATAATAAGAAAGTAAATCTAACGTGTCTGTACTTTTTTGATTTTTAAGAAAAAAATTGTTGGAGGAATCTAGAGAAGTAAAAGAATCCATTTTGACCATTTTTAGAAATGTATGTCTGTCTGTTTGTTTGAACATGCATCACTGGTACTAGTACTAGGTTTGTGATACAACACCAACACGAAAATAATTAAGCATATTTCGGAGCAACATAAATTTTCTGCGAGATGACCTCCTCGCAGAAGGAGGCCACTGCATTCAATATTGTGTCGCTGTCGAGCGTGGCTGCTACCATCGCTTCCTACCGCTGCAACCAGAGTACGACGTTGTGACTCCCACGCAGCACACTCAGATAGAGTATGCTACGCGGTGTCCGTCCCAGCACCGCACTCATGGCATACGGCGATCGGCTCTCTGCGTGCGATCTGCTGCAGGTACCAACCGAAGCATCCGTGCCCGGTCAGCACCTGCACCAGTCTAAACGTCAGGGAGCCCCACTCCCTGTTCATCCATTCCGGCAGGACCGGACGGACGGCGTCAGTGGTATATTTACAATAACGTGTGTCCGCCAGGTCCTTACCTCTATCTTCCCAATTTTAACCAGTCGGCACCTTCCTTAAGGTCGATTTCCCATCTCGCCTCTCTTAGTACTCATTTGTAATAGTCATTGTCATGATACGTCTTGTTTTCTATGGAATATATCAAACATTTAAGTAATTATTTTATTTATCTTAGCTAATGTCGGTTTATGGTAGTTAAGTAATTAATATTTGTAAAAAATAAAATAAAACTCGACTCCGCCGAAGTCGGTCGAAAATATATGTAACGTCTCATTTCCGATAAAGCATAAAAACAAGTTTCCTGTTATGGTGGAACGTCGCGTTTAATAACTAATTAGGTCTAATATAGTTTCTATGTATTTTAACCTTGTGTGATTGTTGCTATGTAGAGCGTGAAATAAGAGATAACAATAATATTTGATTTTCAAGGAAAACTTTTTTTTTCGTACTGGTTAAATGCTGTTCGCCTGATGGGCCTTCACAGCGTCACCGGACTAAGCCAAGGAAAAGTGTTCACACTTCTTTCTATTACAACAATGAAATCCTAATTCGCAATAATGTTACAGATGATAACTTGAGTTTGTTTTTTGGTACGCTTATCAACTACTCAACTGGTAATCATAAAATTTTCCATACACGTTATCAGGGGTACCAAAAAGGTCATATTCTCAAAGAAAGTACTCTTCCCGAATGATAGGTCAAATGTACGTTATCCCTAGTGAAAGCTAACAATTGATAAAAACATCTTTGAATCACATTTACAAGGTAACAAAATGTATTGTAAAACTTGTGTGTATGTATATCTCGACAAACGAAATAATGTCGTGTCTTTTTATTATATTTATATTAATGAAATAACGTTATCATTCCTATTACTTAAATAATATTTTTCAAAAATGGAATACTACGCAACTAAGAAATACTGTATAAGGAAATGATAAATGCGACAGAAAATAGAACTATGATCGAGTGGGATAGAAATAGATAACATTAATGAATAAAAATTAAAATTATTCCTACAACAGTACGGTAACACAAAGAATGGAAAGCATTTTATTTGTAGCATATACATATATTTTGCTAAGCGAAATCATGAAACACCTAGTAATTCTCGTATGTTTTTAATATGACAAGAAGACCAGGACAAGATGTAGCTACATTACGTAAGAAGATACAAGAAATAAAACCATAAATTTCAGGTAACTCATAGAAATTAAGAAATAAAACTAAAGTCACGAATGATGAAATATATACCTTGTCTCTCAGTAAATATGAATTTTTGTTAAGAAACATGTAGATAAAAAACATAGTTGTAAGCTAAACGAAACTTTACAAAGATAACAAATAACAATACATGTAAGATGTAAATTGGTGAAAATGAAATAAAATTTTTAAATTCAGTAAAATTTTCTTCTCTGCTTCTAAGCCTTTCGTCTTTATTTATTATTTGTTTAGTAGCTGTTAACTAGTTTTAGTATTGTCAATAAAAAAATAGTATATGTTTTCTTTACCATCGACGACTTGTAGTCTTTATTTACAAGTCTCTATTGATTATAATTCACGATCCTTATGCTTACTAATGTACAATATTTGGTACAAGTTAAAACTGACATTAAAAAAGAAATAATTAATTATAGTCCAATTTTGACCACCGAACGACGACTGTTAGTAGTATGAATTTGACAACATTTACGCTATATACCAATAAACTGTATATCCGTTTAATACATTAGAAAACTGTCATATGCAAAATGTGAATAAGCTTTCTAAGTAATTTATTTGTTATTTTGTACATATACAAAATCGAATGACCTACTAGATCAGTTATGTTTTTTTTATTGCGGATATGACGAATATCATACTTTCGAAAATTTTATAAGTAGCTCGTCGTTTTCATAATTATTATATTAAATTGTTACAATTAAAATTGATGTACGCCGGAATGCTATAGTAATAATAATTGAAGAATTCATTCATTGATTACGTAAAAATCTGTGTCTACTATATTGTTGACCGCGTTTGTGGTACAATGTACCGAATACAAACAATGAACTGACACGGCTTGAGCGAGTATGACGGCCGATCCAGGCCCACAAACGTGAAAGGCAATAGGTCACCAATATTTCATTAAAATGTTGATGTCAATGACATCTATGCATACTCTTAGATAATCATACTACCTGTACCCGTGAATTATGACTCATATATACTTATATCACATTTTTTGACTGCGCTCACTTTTTTTTTCAATTTTTCTTGTCTCTAAGATCTATTTTTTTTACCCTCATCCCGCATAAGTAGGGTCGGCACAACATGATCGTACAACAACTATGATCTATATCAATAAATATTATATAAGAAAATCGCTTTCGGTGTCTATCTTTGAGTTAATTTTTTTTTTAAACTACACAATAGGTTTTGATAATGTTTTCACTATCAGTTGAAGAATTGCTTATGGATGTTTTCTATGTATAATAAGTGTATATTACATTTATATGAAGTAGAAACCAGTCGAATGAAGTTAGTTGTAAGGTGTTTTCGAACGCTTACATCAGAAACGATTGTTAAACGTTATGAGATACATCAAAATAATGTACTACAGCACTGCTTATAATAAAGACGCTGATGGCATATGTCTATCCTCTAAGAATAACTCACAGTAATTACTTGTAAATAAATATATTAGTTACGTTGGAAATTTAATGTAGAATAGAATTATACTTTAAAATGTATCATTTTACGAATTACTCAAAATATATCACATATTTAAAATTACTTGCATCTAAAAAAAAAGTCGTATCAGTAAAAAATCTTACATAGCGTGTAAGCTTTCATGAATTATAAACATGAAATCATCAAAAAATTACTCTAAATCGCTTAGAGATTTATGACGTCACATTAGCACATTTCTTCACCTATGCTAAGCCGGGCGGATCGCTAGTAAAATTATAATTTCTTGTGAATCATTATTTTTTAATAAGTATATAAATTTTGCTTCACTTCCTGATAGTTTGATTTATTAAAAACAAATTCACTTTTAATATTTGCATATTTTTCAGCATAAATTATTACTGAAATAGAATTAACGTAATTAAACAGAATAAGATTACTAGAAGATATTCGATTTTCGTGAAACAATTTTACGTCTTTTTAGTTTCTTTACTCGAATAATCTCGTCATAAACTTCGAAATACCATTATGCCTATACTTAATTAAGCTATGTTTTGGTAGACGAATGAGTCAGGATCCAGTTTTATTCATACATAATAAGCCAATACCACAAATCTTATAACAAAAAAAAACTAATAGGAACATAGATGTATAGCGATATATTTATTCCTTCCTGTCGTAAAGAAGCTCAGATTAAATGATGACTCTACTAGGAATTCTAACGACGCATAATAAAATATTATTTGTTTTCGTTAGGACATTTCCAACTGATGGTGTATTTTGTCTTTCATAATTATTTTAACGTTAACAGTAACTAAATGGCTTAATATAAATCTAACTTATATTTATATATAAAAACATTAATAATATAAAAAAATATTATATCTGAATATTTCATGTTAAAGGTGTGTGCTTAGTTTATTAATGAAGTAAGCAAAGCGATGCGAACAGGCAAACCGCGCCTGCGACCTAACAAGAACGACTTTTTTCTGCTCTAGAAATAGTCATTCAAGCTGCGTAACCTCGGATCCAAATCGAGAAGTCTGCGGCTCTATGTAGTTAACTTATTGATTAATATAAATACTACCACGAAAGTAAAGGTACAAATTCGAAAATATTAATTATTATTATGCCCCACCACGTTGATTGGAACGGTAATTATTGACATACACACTTATAGAGAGATAATCAGAAGCGACATGTAAACTGTAGACGTTTACTCGTGTGAGATTATACGATGATTAAAAAGTACATCCGAATTGCTTCTGTTTTTCCTTTGAGATAATTTGAGGGAAGGAGACATTGATATATTAAGCAATAAATAAGACCATTCCCCCTTCTTAACTTCAAATGATAACACGTTCTTATTCATCATCATCATCTTACCCTTATCCCACCTAAGTAGGGTCGGCACAACATGTTTTCCTTTTCCACTCTCCTCTGTCAGATGTCATCTCAGTATTCACACTTTTTATACACATATCGTTTTTCACACAATCCATCCATACCTTTTTCGGTCTTCCTCTACTCCTATATCCGTCCACTTTCAAACTCAAAACTTTTCTTGTTACATGACTTTCATCTCTTCTCATAATATGCCCGTACCATGCTAACCTACTACTCCTCAACTTCTCTGTCACTGGTGCTATTTTCAAACTTCCTCTGATATACTCATTCTTAATCTTATCCATCCTTGTTACACCACACATCCATCTTAACATTCGCATTTCTGCCACATGTAATCTTTTCTCATCCGTCTCTTTCGTAGCCCAGCACTCGGATCCATATAACACGGCTGGTCTTATTATAGTTTTATACACCTTCCCCTTGAGTTTCAACGGCATTCGTGGGTCACAAACTACCCCAGACACCTTTCGCCAATTCATCCACCCTGCATTTATCCTATTCCTCACGTCCTTGTCTATTCCACCGTCATTTTGGATTAATGAGCCGAGGTACCGAAAATTGGAGCAGGCTGGTAAGAATACACCGTTTAAGGTAATATGACAAAAACTGGATGGACCTCCGAAGTCACAGAACAAATGTTCAGTTTTCATCCCACTAATCTTTAAACCAAAATTCTCCAGTTTCTGTTGCCATTTCTCCAGCCTACTCTGGACCTCGGCAGCATTTTCACCAACAAGAACAATATCATCAGCGAATAGCATACACCAAGGTGCTTCCTCCTGTATGTCTGATGTTATTGCATCCATGACAAGAAGGAATAGATAAGGACTTAAAGCTGATCCCTGATGTAAACCTACAGCCACATGGAAATCGTCGGTAATTCCAGCCTCGGACCTAACATGTGTTTGAGCTTGACTATACATACAACGGACAAGTTGTAAGTACTTCCCAGGCACTCTTTTCTCTTTCAGCGCCCACCACAGAACATCCCGAGGTACTCGATCATATGCCTTTTCCAGATCAACAAACACCATATGCAAGTTTTTATGTACACGTCTGTATTTTTCGCACAGCTGGCGAAGTGCGAAAATGGCATCTGTTGTCGAACGCCCAGGCATAAACCCGAATTGATTCTCAGTAACTACAGTTTCATCTCTTATTCGTCTCGCCATCACTCTTTCCCAGACTTTCATACTATGTGACATAAGCTTTATCCCTCGATAGTTATTACAGTCCTGTACATCACCCTTATTCTTAAAGATAGGCACTATTATACTATTGTACCATTCATTTGGGATCTCCTCCTCTTGCAATATCTTATTAAAAAATAAAGTCAGCCACATCCATCCATCTATCTTTAGAAACTTCCATACTTCAATAGGTATACCATCTGGCCCTACTGCTTTTCCGTTCTTCATACCATTCACAGCTTCTCTTACTTCTTCCTCTTTTATCTCCTGTACAACACCTAAATTTAACGGTACAGCCTCTAGCTCTCTGGGCCAATCATTTTCTTCATTCATCAGTTTTTCAAAATATCCCTTCCAACGACTCTTTATATCCTCATCATTCGTCAAAATTTTTCCTCCACCGTCTTTTATACATTTAACGTGTATAATATCCCTTGTATTCTTTTCTCTTGCTTTTGCTAATCGATACAAATATTTTTGTGTTTGTGAGCTCTCCAGTGATTGGTACAAATCATTTTGTACTTTAGCTCTAGCAATAGCAACCGCTTTTTTTGCTTTTTTCTTACATTCTGCATACATGTTTCTCTTATTTTCTTTAATCGTGCTATCCCTGTCATCAACACTCTTCCACTCCTTAAAAGCTGTTTTCTTTTCTTTCAAAGCCTCTTGCACCTCTTTGTTCCACCACCAAGTGTCCTTATCTATGTTTCCTCTTCCTTTCGTTTCACCAAATACATTCCTTGCCACGTTCTTTATACATGTCGCCATTTCATTCCAACATTCATTCACTGTTTTCGATTCCATATCTTTCATTTCTATCATTTTGTTAACAACTTTTGTCCTAAATTCATTCGCATATTCATCTTTTTCTAACAAACACCATTTAATTCTGGTTGGGGGTCTGGACTTACTTCCGTCCAGATGTAATTTTATTTTTAAATCTAACACTAACAAATTATGTTGAGTAGTTAATACCTCTCCAGGCAAAACCTTGCAATCTTTCACTATTTTAATATTATTTCTTCGTAGTAGAAAGTAATCAATTTGGGTGGTGTGATTACCACTGTTATATGTGATTAGGTGCTGATCTCTTTTTTGGAAAAAAGTGTTAACTATTGCAAGATCGAAAGCAATTGCAGCTTCTACGATACTTTCCCCCTCTTTGTTTTTATTCCCAAAACCCCACCCTCCATGCACTCTCTCATAACCTCCATTCTCTTTTCCCACATGCCCATTAAAATCGCCTCCGATATATACATCCTCATCCTGTGTAATATCCATCATCACCCCATCAAAGTCTTCCCAAAACTTTTCTTTTAAAACTTCACTACATCCAGCTTGAGGTGCATATACACTCATTATATTTACCGTTATCTTTCCTACCAATAACTTCACCAATATTAATCTATCATTCACTCTTTTTACATCCGTTACGCATTTCTTAAACTCACTGTCTAAAATAATCCCTACACCATTTCTCTTACCGTTACTCCCACAGTAGTAAAATTTATATCCAGCACCAATCTCTCTCGCTTTCGTCCCTTTCCATCTCGTCTCTTGCAAACAAGCCACATTTATGCGTCTTTTTTGTAATACATCCGCTAATTCTCTTCCCTTCCCAGTCATTGTCCCGACATTCCAACTTGCAAATCTCAATCTTACATCACGAATTCGTTTCTTACTTAGCACCCTATCCTGAGGTAACCCTAGTCCACTTTGCATACTTATCATGTTGTGAAGTATGCTTTGGCTTAATTTTTACGATCGGCCGCCTGCCTGTCATCAACCCTCTTTGGGATCAACACGTAATATTCTAAATATAATTAATCATAATCCTAACAAAATACATATTGAAATAAAAACTAATAATAATCACTAGATACGAATACAATTTTAGAGCTAGAAACTAAAATAAATAAAATGAAACTTCCTTTCCACTTTTACTTCGGATTACTTCTGAGCAGTGCAAACGTATGGCATCAACAATCCTTGCTCAATATTACGGTTTGTGCACTTCGTACTGCTCCTTATAATCTCCAGTCAACAGTATGTCGGTATAAAAGTGGAACTATTACGAAATATTCCAATATTTTAGATATTTACTGCCAAAATCAATTTTTAATGAATTTATAAATTATTTTACACGTTAATTATAACAATTATAACACGTTCTTATTATTTATTAAAAATCAATATGAAAATGTATATTTAGATAACCTGAAATTTAATATAGCATTGTTTGTTGTTCGCGTATTTCATAAGCTTTTACGTCATTAAGAAAATTGCGAAATAAATGAACTGATATTGCTTAATTACTTTGATTTTTTTATAAAATGTAAGATTTATCATAAACTCCTTGATTCCCGTTGTCAGGGAAAATACGAAAACATTGCAACGCTCCAAACTTTAGGGCATGATTGTTCGAGTATAATAGTCGAATACCGTCGTAAGTAACCATTTGGCTGTGTACTTTATGCGCTTGTTACCGCAATTTTTTCCTAATGTAAGATTTATGATAAGCTCCTTCATTCCCTTTGGCGGAAAAAGTACAAAAACATTACACCGTACTAACCTTTAATGCATGCTTCAATAATATTCGAATACCATTGCAAGTAACCATTTGGCTGTGTACTTTATGCGCTTGTTACTGCGTTTTTTACTTAATGTAAAATTTATCATAAGCTCCTTCCTTCATTCTCTTTGACAGGAAAAATACGAAAACATTGCACCGCTTTAACCTTTGGAGCATGCTTGTATAATACTCAAACACCGTTGCACGTAACCATTTGGTTGTGTACTGTATGCGCTTGTTACCGCATTTTTATCCAATGTAAGAGTTATCATAAGCTCCTTCATTCTCTTTGTCAGGAAGAGTATGAAAACATTGCACCGCTACAACATTTAGAGCATTCTTGTATAATACTGAAATACCGTCGCACGTAACCATTTGGCTGTGTACTTTATGCGCTTGTTACCTAGTTTGATGAGGCTTAAAAGGCCTTCAGGCCAAAAACGTCAGTTAGTTCAAAAAACTGATTTATTTATTGACTATGTTTATAGAATTTGCTCAGCAGAAATTATTTTAGAAATATTTTATCTAAAGATGATCTTATAGTGGAATAACTATGCTGTAGATCTGTCTATAGTCTGATTTGAATTTTGATTGTTTTTTTTTTACTTTATATGTTAGCGTTTGACCACAATATTATCTGATGTTAAATAATGATGTGATGTAAGATGGTAATCATGCTAAACCTGGAGGAAGACTGGCTCTCAAGTGCAGCTGCCGGAACACACCAACAGGTGCTTGGCGCAGATTTTCAACTTGAGTGTGGTACCTAGCGAGACGGACTTAGAAAAAGCCCTACCACCATGCTATGGTTTTATCACAATGTTTTCCTTCATCGAAAGCGCCGACTCAGTTGTTAATAAAACTAATACCAAAACACTTACGATAATTAAATACCTATTCTTACCTATAATTACTTTTTCACGGCAACTATAGTTTTTTCGTCTATTTGGTAAATTAGGGGAAAAAATGTACAAAACTAAGGTTTCTAATCGTTTTACAATAGTATCACAAGTCGAGATAATCAGTGGCGAACTGGTTAATTGTGCAATAGGGCGATTAGCTAATTACAAGTAGGTATCGACTCGACTATAGTATATCCGCAGCCGTGGCACGTTAAGGCCGGTTTATGTCTTTAGATCAGACTGTTACAATTGCACGTTCTTGCGACATCAACTCATGACTTTCTCACAACATGCTGTATACAATTATATTCTTGCTACATCATAATTCTTAGCAATTATTAGGTCCAAATAAATACAATAAACGTACATTGTTTAATATCTTGCCATATGTACACCATATGGTATACTTAACTTTTATTGTACACAATAGTTGGAATGATTTATATAAGTTATAATTGTTGATTAAACATTTTTGGATAATTTAAAGATAAGGTCTTTAAACTTGAGATTTGTCTTTGTGCTTTTCTTAGTATTACGAAGTACATTCCTGATTTCGATAATTAAGTAATTGTTATTATATCATAATACATAGCGATTTATTTTTGCATTTATTGTAATAGTTCAACAAGTGAGCAAGGGAATCCTGCTAATCACGGAGATAAATGCGCCGTTGTCACTGGAGGGCGGCGGTTATTGGTGATACTTTTTTTTGGCCGTATTTATTCTATATCGTTATAAAAGCATAGAATATTTCCTTCGGATTCCAGCTTGCCTCTATGTTAAATTTAATTGCAATCAGTTCAAAGGTTTTAGTCCTGAAAAAGGGAGAAACAGAAAAGCAGATCAAGTTTCATCCTCATCTTTAATTAAAATGATACGAGGTCTGCCGTTGTGCGCGCATCACTCAAAACCTATTTCATAGATTTTGATGATTTTTTTTATTTCTTAGATACTTACTTCCTAATCTAAGAATTCCTAATATTAAAATATTAAGACACTACGATCCTTATAAGCATTATGTTTCAGCGACATCTGTTTTCTTGAAGTGGGGTAAGCGGTATGCTGCATATATATTTTGTCCTATATACATAAAATATATTTTTAAGATAATATATGACGCAGACGAATTCGCGGGTATCAGCTAGTGAATAATAGTATCTAGAATTTCCTTTAAGATTTCGTATGAATTTTGTATAATTATTTACTTAGTCTAATTAGTATAAATTGTTTTTTTTTTTTTGGTATTTCTGATACTTATGTATAAGTATAATAATGCCGGTCCACTTTCTTGCTATCCCGTGGCTATACGTGCTATACTTTCTTGTGTAGGGGATAAATTCTATAAGCATAAGCAACGGATGGACGCCGCGCCGTATATCGAATACCTTAGTACCTACTGTGTGTATAAAATATGTTTAGATAAGACACTGACTAGTCATTAGGTTATGATACGGTAGTACTTTTATAGTCGATGCACTTCAGGAAACTTACAAATATGATTATAGGTGGTAAATACATTGTCTCGGCAATTCTTCCGTAGTTTGTAACGTTATAATTTAAACGTAGAAAGAAAGTGAGGTTTACATAAGAAATAAATTGCATACTTTACTACTAACTCCGATCGTAACATCGGATTTTGAAGCTATCGACTCTGATTTATTAACTTTTTAAAAAGCTTCGGGAAATCCTTTAAACATAATATGTTTTTGTACATATAGAAATCTACTAGCTAGGGTTGTCGCAGATGGATTATAATTTATAATTAAACTTTTTAACAATAAACAATATTTTTAGTACTGTCGGAAAAACCATTCCGTGTATCTAATTTATAAATATTTAAATTAATGTTTTTTATTATTTTACTGACTTGTTTTACTGCATAATATAATATATTTGAGTATTGTTTGAATTATTAATAATGTAGCAAACCACTACAACAATACTGATAATATTTATTATAGCGGGTGATCTTATTGTTCTTTAATTACGGCATGTTCATCATCATGGCTCAGTTGGTAGTGTGTTCGAACACAGCGTCGAAGGTCGTAGATTCCATTCCTAGCAACTGAGTCGGAGCTTTCGGTGAAGGAAACCTTTGTGATTGAAATCATAGCATGGTGGTAGAGCTTTTTCTAAGTCCGCCTGGCTAGCCACCACCCTCAAGTTGAATATCTATCACTAAGCACCTGTTGGTGTATTCTGGCAGGTGCACTTGAGAGCCAGTCTCCTTCTAGGTTAAGCGTTACTACCATTTTAGATCTCATCATTATTTAATATCAGATGAAATTGTGGTCGAACGCTAATCTGTAAAGTATAAAAAAAATGTTCAGATCGCGCCAGACTTATTGACCGCTCTGAACATAGTTGCGCAGAACAAAAATTTACAAATAAGTAGTTAGTATTATATTATACGTGTATCAATGAAAGAACTTAAGGATAAATAAACGTCCACTTAAATTCTTTAGATTAACTTTGTTTTGGATTAAACTCTTGTCTATATTACGCGTATAATACGCTTACGTAGCTACCTTCAGAGTGGCCAAAATGATTGGGAAAGTCTGTATTTAAATGCTATATTCTATATCTATACCAGCAGGCCCGGCGGACATTGTCCTGCCCAGATAACAAAAAAAAATCCTAGAATCAGACCGCAGCGCCATTTACCGGAGCCAATTGTGAATCTAAACCATTCTCGAATCGACCTAAATACAGACAGTACATATCATCAAAATATGTATAGCCGTTTAGGAGGAGTTCAGTCATGCAAACGTACAGACGAATTATATATATATATATAAAAATTAGTGTCGATACAAATATGTATCTCTGTGATTGACAAACTCTTATATCATTTAATCGATCACCATGACAGTTAAGACATTTTTCTGTAACACGTCACTAGATGGAGCTGTGGCACGTATACTTATTTTTCAATCTATCGCCATGGGTATTAATTTGTGCCCATATTTAGGAGATACGTATAATATTTACTCAATTTTTCTGTAACACAACTATTTGTTATATCAAATAGTAATTGTAAAAAATAATGATATACGCAAATGAAGCCGCGGGTACAGCTACACGTAAATACAAATCAGTTGCCGAACGCAAGTAAGCGTATCACTTAAGAACGGTCGCAAATATTAATACTAATAATGACATACACAAGCGAAGTGGAATGTGAAAAAGTTTTGATGAATAAATATTTATATAAAAAACTGAGTAAGTGACACAGAATATAGTGCAGGAGATCTTCGAATATATTGACAGAATTGACAAATTAACGTTCAGCTATACAGTTGCCATTATTTCATTACATGGTCGTAATGTAAGGAAAGATTGTGTCTCATTGTCTTCTTTAACCTACCTACACCCTTACTTACTTACTTACCTACACCCGTGCGACAGGCAGTCAATACTATATAAAACGTGATACTATATAATATCATAGTATGACTATATAATAATAATAATACATAATAATCCATATCGTATGAGAATTCACGGCTGTAATAACCAAGAAGTACAAGGTTTTACGTTACGTCGCCTAAAATAGCACTCCAAAAAATATATACGATGTATTTGTAACGGACCGCTTATTCAAATTTGCTATCCAATTCTCACCTCCGACTAATAATACGTGCACTATTTAGATAAAACTCGTGCTGAAAATCATCCAAGGTAATAAATAATACTGCATCTATCAACAATAATAATGAATTGACAATTTGTACACACATACTCGTATAAATAACGAGTAGTGTCCACGACTCGGCACTCGGTCTTACAATACCACAAATACATTCGTGATATATTACTTCCATGTTTAATCACAATAAAAGGCCGAACTTGAATACATACACGAACTACAGTTTCGTTCCCGTATGTTTCGAAATATTATGAGATTTTTATTTAAAAAAAAAAAAATGTTTGGTAACCTTGAACTCCTCGTAAACACAAATATATATTACGTTAGAATGATGAATTATTGTAGTAATTTTAATTACCTATAGTTCCATTTAATAATCTAGTTCTGTTATAAGTCAACGGATTTATAACTTAATCGGTTTATACTAACGATTTCACAGCTACGACAAAGAATTCCCGTCTTGCATATTTAGCTCTACTCTACTGAACATTCGATACGGGAAGTGAAATTGTTTTCACTCAAGAAATCGTGTATTTCACGTCGAGATCTCTGCTCGAATGTAGAAATCATAAGAATGCAGAAATTATTTACTTTTAATAATTCACAGTTGGCGATTCTACTAATCTTACTAGATCTGTTTATGAAATGTTGATATAGTTTGAAGCTACTATCATATCGCATCGTGCTGAATTAAATAATGAGGTAGTCATGTACATATTTGTTTATGATTACTGACAGTCGGACACTCAGTGTGTATACGCGAGCATGAACTTTGTAACCTTTCGAAATTTCTCGGTCATATCGACAACGCTTTCATGATGAAATTTCCAGACCGCGTGCGAATAATCTAAGAGCTATAATGTTTTTATATAAATTATGTTCGTGAACGAAATCTTTTGTAATATATCTTAAGTTCTAAAAATATTCTTTAAGCAGTCAGCGGGTACTAAAAAAACTACTGCTTCATACGTAACTTCTTCAGATTTATATAAATATATAGTCCCAAACTACTGGGGCGTAGGTCCGTTATAATTTGCATGCTTGTTACTTTTACATTTACGGTGAGCACTAAGGTAGGATTTTTTGGAAATTCAACCTCAATTAAGGTGGTGAAAAGGATAAGGAAGTTTCTATGAATATCCATTATATTGTCGTTAGTCAGTCAGTTATTCGTTAAAATAAAAGTGTTGACAATAATTACCGCGTAGAAAACGCGTGCAAAGTTACGGGCAATGGCTAGTAACTGTATAAAACTCCGATTTTTGTATGAAAACTAGCTGCGCCATTTATTGTTATTTGTTTACATTATTATTATTTTTTGCAGTAAATAATTTAATTGATGTACTGCAGCGCCATCTAGTGTCAATATATAATAAAATGGTAAACATAGCAAAACACTTGGTGTATCAAATTTCACGACTATAGGTCAAACGGTGTTCGAGTTTATCGATGTCAGACATGAGTCCATTTTTATATACATATATAGATATAGTGTACTCGTATATTTCGATATTACATTTTTTTACCGCAACATGACTTAATTATGATTGCCATATGTAGGTAAATTATGAGATTTGTTACCGAGAAAACGATTGACCATGGTTAACAAGCGATAAATATAGACAAAATCAATTATCGCAGTCGAATGAAAATTTCTATCAGATTAATTATAATGTTAACGTTTGTTTAGAAAAGTTTAGCGTTTAAGATTTATTTCACAAGTATTTTTTTTATTACATATTATTATTTTTATTTATTATAATATTTATTTCTACCAAATACATGAATTTACTAAATAAAGAATACCTTAGATCAGAGGTCCGCAAACATTTTTGTCTCATAGAGCATTTCCCGCGTTTTTCTCTATCTATGGACCACCCTGCTTACCTGAGATTATTTTTTTGCAAATTCCTCAGCTTTAAATGTATGTGTTTTTTTCATTTATGTAGATAGATATGTCTTTATATTAGAAGGAAGTATTATTTACTTATATAGTATGCGTATACATAATTAGCTCCGTTCATGGAAACCCAAAATTTAAATTCACGACCCGCTAAATGACATCCTATTATCGTTGACCTACAATTGCTTGTAATAAATACCTAATGTTTTTCGTAGCCGCTTACAAATTCTGAGCCCTACTGGGGTCCGTCTGGATTACTTTGGGAACTAAGGCCTTAGATTCTAAAACTGTTTGCTGGACATGTCCTACAACAACTTTTTTAGTTGCACAATTCCGTTTCATGTTTAGGTTTATACCTAATTAATAATTAATTCGTCGTTCTATATATTATTTTATTATTATCATTGTAGTTTAAATTATTACGCCTTCTGCGAATTGTTTTGATTGTTTGTATGATATAAGAGAACGCCCGAACTGCGTCCATCAGTCGTATTGATTGCGTCATCAAGAACCGACTCGACAACTATTTTCATAATATTTCACACTAATACCACTGTTGCATAAAATATATGAAATGGTCAAGAAATTGTTACGTAGTTATTTAAGGGGCGTTCTATTTATTTTATTTAATGCATTTTTACAGTTCGCATTCACAATATAAAAATCATTAAATGTAGTTTTTTTTTTTAAGTTAGAAGGAACGATTATAATATTTTAAAGCAACCTATATACGTCAATATATTTTAGTAATAATAAAAATAAAGCTACATCATATTAAGGCCGGCAACGAACTTGCGACTCTCCTGGTGTTACTAGTGTCTATGGACGGCGGTGATCACTTACCATCAGATGACCCATCTGTTCGTTTGTCCGCTATAATATATTAAAAAAATATATACAAACTATTGTTATATTTCGTCAATTAGAACCGTTTTCATGTACCAAGTTAATAGCTAAAAATGTATATATAAAAGTGTTATTGTTCTATCCAATAAGTATCAGAAGATATATACATTTATACACAGAAGAACGAAATGTATTGTTATTTAAATGATTATCAAAGCACATTATAGTCCTATCTTTGTAGTTACGTGCAATAACAAAATTTTTAAGCGAATAAAAATTTGCCCAATCCGGTATGTCTTACTCAGGCACAGTAATTTGTCAGACAGTCTTGTCTATTTACTTTCATTTGATTGGTTCACTTTTTATAAACTATAAATATTACATTTATTAGAAGAAGATATTGCTAGCTAGGATAAGTATTATATAAATTGTATCTATCCCTGCAAGAAAAACCGCGTAGTCACAATGTAACATGTACGTCCTTATCGCTAAGAATTAATTATGGAAAATTTTTAGAAACGGTTAATTTTTACATACGCAGTGAATGTGTTATGAATGTTATGATCCCCGATTACCTAATACGGTTATTTATAGGAGCACAACAGTTTAATTGCACTGTAATTAATGATCGGTACAGTACAATTCAAGAACAATTGCGATCACCAGAAGATTGTAATCAAATCAAAAATATTTTATTTAATTCAGGCCTTGGGAAGAATGAAGGGGCTGATGAGACCGTGTAAATAGGCCCCACCCGGAAGGATGCGGTGAAAATAAAAATATGTAAAAAAATGCGTGAAAGGAAGAGAGAGAGTGTTCTTGCCTATAAATAAATATAATAACAAAGACCTCAAATAAAAAGCGTGCACTAACCTGCAAACTCAGCACCTCATACGGAGCAACGGTGTCTCAGGATCTCACTCTCAAGAAGAGCAACAGCGGCGTCGATATCAGTACAAACGGTACAAAGATAATAGCGGGTTTTCTAGTGAAAGCGTTTCGACGTCCACTGCGTATTTATTATACACTGGTGTTGCAGTTCTTCGGAGTATAATTTTCTCCGTTAAATATGCGATGTACAGAGCGAAAAATATAACGCTTATGGACATACATCGACAAAAAAAAAACCCACCCAGTTATCGAGAAGAAATGTCAAGAAACTCGATCTGGTTTATTTTCAAATCAAACATATTTTATAACAATGTTTGCATATATTTACAATAGTTTTTAACAGATGCACACAGAGGGGTGTTATTTCCAGACAACACAATCATTCACATATTGATCCATGCTATAATAGCCCGTTTAACATAAACACCCATTTAACATGGTGCTTGACCTTACTGTCTGGCAAATCGGTATTGTGATTTAGGACTTTGTTGTAGAACCTAACACCATTACCTAAAAAAACTGTTACTCGCCTTATTAAGCCTGAAATATGGGATTGTCAATTTATTGATGTTTCTGATATTAAAATCATGCTGGTTTTTTTTACTAAATCTACCGGTTCCAAGTTTTTACGCACGTACATAGATTAAATTAACAAGGAAGTAGTGGGAGGGCAGAGATAGTGAATTCTTGAAACTTAGTCTTTAATGACTCATGAGGTTCTATATTGTAAATTGCTAGAACTACTCGTTTTTAGAATAATAATTTCTTACACTATTTATCGCAAGTCGTCGCTGTTATATCTGTTATTTAGTTATTTATTATATTGTTGTTTTTGTTTTTATTTATAAACAAACAAGCATAAGACGTGAAAAATGTAAAAGTATTTTTGTTAATAACACTTCAACATCTAATAATATCGGCCTACAAACGTTTCAGTAGTTAATATAAACTGACTGTTATTGAAACGTGATAAATCAAAACAGTTACTGTGTGATGAGTAAAAAGGCTTGATGATGGCAATTCGGACGTTTTTACATACCAATCTTCTTTATATATTAATACATATTATAAAACAAAGTCGTCCGCCACGTCTGTCTGTCTGTCTGGATGTTCGCGATAAACTCAAAAACTACTGAATGGATTGTAATGCGGTCTTTACCAATAGAGTAATTCACGGGGAAGGTTTAGGTGTATCATTTGTCAAGTTTTTTTTTTTTTTGTAAATTGGTTGAAATATAATGATAATTGTTGAAAGAATCGGAAAAAATCAAGCCGCCTTAAGTGTTTCATGCACATAAGTATATATTTTTTATTATGAGGGCAGGACGACGTATAAAAAAATAAATTGATGTTCGTTTGTCTCGCTACAACTCGAGAATGACTGAACCGCTTTGGCTAATTTTGATCTTGAAATATTTGTGGATGTTCTGGGAACGTTTAAATGGTAAGAAACATAAATAATAAATAAAGGAAAATACAAAAAAAACACGATTTCTTTTTCAAATACAAAATGTTCGTAGCTATGAATCGTTTGATATCTTTTGTCATTTTAGAAATAAAAATATGTCATTCGTTTGTCAAATATTGATAGGTGCGTTCAGAAATTTGTCTGTTTCATAGCTGTAGTATGAAGTCCGATCTTTTTGGTCTGTTTTGTTGGAATACAAAACTGTTCTGTTTCAGAAATAAAAATAGTATACGAGAAAAATTAAAATTGATTAAGTGCATAACTGTGTTATATTTATAATGTAAATAAAATTTTTGTATTTAGTTTTGACCACATTTGAAACAATTATATGTAAGTGATACGAAGTTCACCGGGTCATATAGTAATTATTAAAATATAATTATTCTGATGATAAAATGTCTATTGTTTAAAGGGCCCGTAAATTTTAATACGAAATGTAATATTACATAAGTGTGACATAGTATAACTATATGATTGAAAAGGACCTTGTAACTTTATTAACTCTAATATACTGATTGATATTGCCTCACATATGAATAATTTTATAATAATTTGGTACTATAGTACATATTAGATGACAAGAATATGTTATAGCGGAACGTGTTTTTTTTTATATATAAATAAATCATATCCACGGATATTTATTAACATAATGACAATCCTGATAATTATTAATTAGTCAATATATATTAAAATTGGGATTTACGTTATGTTAAATAGTAACATCATTAAAATATTTAATAAATTACGTTATTATTTTTTTTACAATAACGTGATATAATTACCCATGATATATTGGATGAATAAAAAAACCTAAATAGGAAATATATGAATCGACTATCTGACTTCGTATCACTTACATATACATACATATATATTTACATTAATAATAAAATGTGGTCAAAATTGAATACAAAATATGAACAATACAGTCATGCGTTTAATCGATTTAAAGCTTTCTCGTGTACTATTTTTATTTCTGAAATAGAACTGTTTTGTATTCCAACAAAACAGACCAAAGAGATCAGACCTTAAACTACAGCTATGAAACAGCTCCTTCTGAACCGTCCAGTCCACTATAACTGACCGATCTCCCCTGAATAGTTCGCCTGGTACGCATCAGGTGCACCGCATCACCGAGTACATTTTAGTAAGATTTAATGAAAATATTATACTCGACCTTAAGAAACCTAAACCGAAACGCTCTCTAGCGGGTCTTTATGGACGTAGCCAAAGATTTTGACAAGATTTGGTATGCCAGCCTCGATTACAACCTCACACAGTTTCACACAACCGAACGTCAGATGCTTATGCTGGCAGAAGTTTATGAGATGCATCAAAATAATTTGCCGGATACTAATTTCAAGCACCATGTCAAGCAGGTTTTAATGTCTAAAGGCTATTACAGGGTGGATCATTATGTGAACGATGGTGACGTCTGGAAATGACGCCCTCTGTGTGCATCCACCAAACCCGAATGTAATTATCTATAACTATGTTTTAAAAAAATGAATTATAGTATGTTTAATGAAAAGATAAACCAGATCGAGTTTCTCGCCGGTTCTTCTCGATGACTGGGTTGTTTTCCGAACCGGTGGTAACTTTGACGTTCATAAGCGCCTTCTCAGGGCCTAAACTGAAAAAAGTATTTTTTTATTGTTGATTTTTTTAATGTATTATGGGATTTTAAATCTTAAAAATATCTACTAAAAGTCGCCCTAAGTAAAGTAACCAAAGTAACCATAATTTTCTTTTAAATATTATTAAACAATATTCTAGTTAGGCGGGCGTTTAATGCAGCACAACATTGCTATTCACAGGATACCATTTTAATTACTAACAACGAAGTCATCATAGATGTCAAATTACGCGCAACAAAAACAGAGTTTTTTTTTGTGAAGATACTACTGGAAGCTTCTTGTATATAGATAAATCGTAAAAGTCAAAGAACCAAAAAATGGATTCAAATAAGCTTCAATCCTCATGGTGGAACAATAATATATTGCACTCGTCTGTTTAGTTATAAATCTAGTTTATGCAGTCCAGGTCCCACTAAATTATTCCAGTCTCCGTTGTCAAATTTCGCTAAAAAATCAGCGCGTATCCCTCTTGGTTTAGCGTATTCAAACGCTAAAAAGGTATCAATAATATATGTTTACATATTTCCCTACGAGTATAGTTATACTATAATAGTATCATATAGGCATATTATAAATTAATGTATTTTTTTATGAATTACGACCTAGTATCGTGTAAATACTTTCCATGTTGAATTATCTGCCACAATCCAAATTCCATAGTAAATGCTGGAAAAATACTAAAGATGATTACAGCGCCATCTAGGGGGACTTTATAATAATACAGATAGCATAGAAAAATCAGTGGAAACATACTTACGTGTACATTTTATAGTAATCAATGAATCGGTGTCGGGAGTTTAGCGATCTTAGATATACATATATCTAATATAGAAACAAATATATAATGAAAATACTGTTATTTTAAGGCACAATAACGTCAAAACTACTGAATGTATCGGCATATAACAATTCGATGTAGAATTTTTCATTTTTCTTATTTTGTTTTCTTCGAACTGACCTAAACTGTTGGCCTGGCAAGGCCTCTATAGTTTCACCGGACTACTCATTTTTCGTATTTGGTTCTAGGCTATATACTTTTTGTATGCCATTGATAGTCGCCATTGTTTTTTAAATTAAAAGTTTATATAATGCTCAGCTAAGGCAGCGGGTATCATCTAGTATTTATATATACGAGTATATAAACTGGATTCTTAAGATTGCGCTGTAAGAAGAACTATCTTAGGCGTTATAGATATAAGAAATAGTTCCTAAGAGATTGTCCGTAACTTTTCGAGACGTTGTAACGTGCATTTATAGTTTTGGAAACATGTACAGTCAAGAAGAAAATAGTAATTTACACAGAAATATATGCCAATGAATCCTGTTAAGGTCGGAGAGTACTAGAAACGTCAGATATCTCAGTTAAGATTATTAGATCTCGTACAAGAAGTTTACTTTCGTACTAAATAAAATATTTTATTGTGAATATATACGCTTATACTTTTTTTATTCATTGTACGTAATAAACACAACGTTATAATTTTCATGACCAATCTATGTATATAACATTACGAATGTTAAAACACACCATATACCATAACGGTAAACAGTAAATAGGGCATGAAAGTACTACAAGCGACAATAATATTACGAAATGTCCAACGGTGGGCTGTACGACATCAATTATCCAGTGGACTCGAGCTTCAAGTAACAACGTTTGCCGCTTGGCTGTTTTAGAAGAATTACAAGTATTACGATTAGAAATCATAACAATTTCTTCACGACGCGACGGCGCAATTGAATAATTGCTAACATTGACAGACACTTCGATTTTATAGTAACGCAAGATGTGTTTTGTAATAAAATTGCATATTTTAAAAAATATCTTCACGTTGTTATTTTAAATAAAATATTAATTCAATTATTTATATAACGTTTGTTAATATACAGAAGTATTTTAAACCAATATTACATATTATCTTTTGAATATGTCTCTTGAAAGTAACCTTTGGAAGTAATAATCCGGATATAAAAATTACATTGTTTTTGAATGACATATAGTATTTTGAAGACTTATAACATTTTATACTGTAACTAGCATTCCCACCCACTTCGTTGGTCATTAAATAAATGTCAAAGAGTCAATGGAATCGAAAAAAAAAATGTAGTTTGGAAACGTCTACGAAAAATTGCGCAACAGATGATTATAGTCCTATAACGATAGGTTGAATAGTTTTGATGGGTCTTAGCCCCAAACGAACTGTATTCTCATATTCATATATATGCACATATAAATATTACGAAGATTGAAATCGCATGCTGTTCATCTATAATATAAAAATAAATCGCTGAATGTGTTGCTAAGCGCAAATCTCGAGAACAGCTGAACCGATTTCGCTAATTCTTTTTTTAGAATATTCCTTGAAGTACGAGAATGGATCTTACGGAGAGAAAAATTACCTGGAAAAGACTTAAAACGACACTTTTCTATACTCCCATACAAATGATTCGTAATAATACTTAAAAGTCAATTTGAACTTTAATACCATAATATAAAGCTTAAGTTGTAGTGGAGAGGTTCCGGGAAGGCAAAACAATTGAGTGACGTTAGTATCGTAAAAATATGAATGTCAATATTTATACGATGGTCCCGAATAGCAGTATAAGTATTTTAAAAAATATTTAAAGAATCGACTGTTAGGCGTTACGAAGTTCGCCGGGGTCAGCTAGTAGTCTTATATAAATGGAATTATGTTATTTCTAACTGACCTACGCTGTTAGCCCACAGGGCTATGATAGCTTCACCGAACTACAAATCGAATTATCGAAATGCTATAATATATTAATCGCCATTCGTACAACAAATGTTATAGAGCGTCGATTAATTTTGATGTTTGAATATATTTGCATTTGTCCGTGTGGTTTTTCTAATTATTTGTATTAAATAATAACGATATATATACATTCCTTACAAACCTAGGAAAAGTTGTAATACGTTTATATATATATATATATGGGGATGGATAAGCTTAGGATGGCTCAAAGTACTCATATCCAGATTTATTAAAAAAAAAACAATGAAGAATGACTTTTGTTTTCTTGAGGGAATTGTGAAGTGAGAGTTGAAAAAGATTTGTATGATTTGCTACGATACTAAAATAAAGTGATTATTATAGATTCCATTGTGTCATCATTATTCCCACATATATATATGTATAATATGTTATATTACATTTATTTCAATAATACATTTTTGAGGATAAAAAACTAAACGTAATATTCAATTTTTACTAATAAATTATATAATCCATGGATTCACAATATTATTATTCATACGTTATAAACACACTGTTGAGATTCTGGTATTACAAAATTGATATTTAAGCCGATATGTGAACAAAAACACCATATAAATCAAGTTAATTTTTCAAGACCTTTGTAACAGTTTGTCAACTATTCGTATTTACATTTTAATGGTAGTAGGTATTGATAGATTGAGATTCAGTAGAAAGAATTTTGTAAGCGAACAAACAGCTCACGTTGCTAATTACTTTATAATATGTCCTTAATAAAGACGTCTTACGCTCTTATAGTTGCCAACTATATTTTATTAGACGAAACATTTTAAGCGTTGCAATATTTATTTAATTATCGAGACATCGTTCATATAGTTGTTTTTAAATGTATCTTTGTCAAATCTTTCTATGTTCGTCTTACTCGAATTTGACGGTTCTTGTGCAAAATGTTATAGTTCTAACCTACTTAGTTTGACGGTTTACATCGTAAGATTTTTTAAACGTATTCATTATATCGCAATTGAATACAAATGTATATATGTATATGTAAAAAAGTATATCTACATTAATTCCATATAAAATAATGAATGGTATTTAGTTTTTTTAAGCAATTCCTTAAAATATCAAATAGAGTATGGAAAAGCATTATTTTACAAATCTAAAATCAATATCGAGTGTAGACCTTTTTCATAAATAGTTTTCAATATATAACTTGATATATAAGTAAAACATTATACATGGACTTTTTTTAAGGCATTCCCTGTACTAAAAGTCAGGTCCTGTGTCGCGGGGAACTTTGCAAATGAACAAATAATAGATACAAAATTTAGATTCAGAACGATAATTTTTGCATTACACAAATGATTATCTTGTATGGGACTCGCACCTTGCAACACTCGGTATGGCGGAAGGGGCGAGGCAGTCGTTTTTATATCATTACACCTTCCGTGCAGTCAACATATTTTGTCACCATATATACAATTTATATGATCGTTCTAGTCTCAGCATTATAATTGTTTGAATTGCACACAATCATATTAATATTATAAATGAGAAAGTTTTGTGGCGATTGTAGGATACTTTATTACTCTTTCACGAAAAAACTCCTGAAACGACTTTAAAGATATTATTTAAATTAGTCAAAAGATAACGTGAAAGTGTCAAGTAAGTTAAAAAAATCCTGTCATCCAAGAGATTTCGGCTTGCACTGGATAACTCTTGGAGTTACACGATGATAATATATGATGTCGTCATTTATAATAAATACGTATACAAAGCCGTGGACGGTCGTTAGTGTGTAATAAGTCATATATTCCAATAATTAAAATTACACTTGTATAGAACCATATTTCTTAGAAATATTGGATACTCATAGTGTAAATCTTATTGGGTGTAAAAATAAAAGCTAAGTTAATATTCTGATATACATTTCCGATTATAGACTTTTTTAAATAAAATCCGTGAGAAAATGTAATAATATATATATATAATATACAGAATATAAAAGCACATTCTCATCAACTGTTATAATTCGTATAGCACACATAAAAAAGTAATGTTCTATCTGAACACAAACACTTTCTACAGCAATAAAAAACCATTCGCTAACGTAAATGTTTAAAAACTATAAAATGGTAATTCATTTGAGTTACGACTTTTGCCACCTATTATTATATGTCATTAGAATCTAAGATTTGTAAGCATAAAAACACATTATGTTATAGATAATGAGATGTGATTATAAGATTTTTCATTTATTTCAAAAATGTATTTAATTAAAATTTACGAAACTGACTCCGGCAGTAGCTCTGAAAGGGAATGGGGTGGAATGGAATTAATTCATTCTTGCATACATTCACCAAAGTGGAGTATCACAAAGCAAGCGACCCTACACTGATTGTTTCTGCCTTTTAAAACACTTCTGCATTTATTAAAATGTGAAGTTAATCAAAAATCTAGCTCCATTCTATATTGCCGTAAGCGCCAATGTTTATATTACGAGATAAGAGGCGGTATAAATCAAAAGATGATACATAAAACGTCAAATTTGAAATATAAATAAATCAAATGACATTTTGATTTCGGACGCTATTTTGAAACTAGTGATGACCATACTTTCGATGAAGTTGTGGGTAGGTGTGTATGTTCAACCCACGTATAATGAAGGACGTGCACAAATAGTTTAAAGGATGTAGAAAGTATTACGAGATGAAAGAGAAGTGAAATTTAATAGAAACAAAACATAAATATAACAATAAACAACAATGAACATTAATATTTTCTAAAAGAATTAGCGCGCGCAAAGTAACTGTTCTCCCGTGCAGTCTGTCCGTGAGTATGAGGGTGAGGGTGCGCGAGCGCCGCTACTACGATCGGTGGGCGCGCGGGGGGTGACAGTATCTGTCGGCGGTCTAGAAACATAAGCGCCAGCGATTTGTACCAATTCTAAGGTCTTGGCGCAATAAATTTTAAGGGCGCGATTACACTATTTGCATAGCATGCCACAAAGTATCGATAAAGAAATTCTTCTATTATTTATAAATTAATATTTATTTAGTTAAATTTATCCCAAACAGCGAAACTATGAGTATTATATAGGTATTTATGTTGAATATTTTTGAAATAAACATATTATTATGAATACTTTGTCTATGAATAAATAAAGTTAGAAATTATCATATAAATAATATTTGTGTTTTTACTGCTCTCTAACTAGTATTCTTATATTAACATTGACGAGTTATTATAAAAACCAACACACATACAGACAAAAAAAACAACTTGTCTAGTGTGTCAAAAGTCACTCACTCCCATAATTAACACGTGCAATCAGGAAAAACAGTAAATGCATTTGTTCTATCAACGTTTCATATCGAAAACAATAGCACCATCATACAGCATTACATACATAGTCTCTTGACGGCCTTCGATCGTCATACAACCACCATCTCTCGCAAAATTTAAGATCTAAGCTAGCTAAATGACGTAACAAAAAGTAAGTAATTCATTTCGTTTGTTTGTATTTAACGTTTTTATGTGGTTTCCTTGCTTTTGAAAAAGCAATTGAACAGGCCCAAGGTGTAAATAAAATACGAATTAGCTTCCAATTATTTATTAATTTGTTTATTTACATCATCAAAAGATTAACACATGAATAAAAACGTCTCTATCTCGTTTTTCTCTTAATGCCGCAATTCAGGCGTAACATCTTCACCGGTCAAGATTTTATCTTTTACCGCAATATAATTTACAGCAATAATAATTTCTAAAGTCACACTCTAAATGAATCGTATAATATAGGACGATATGCCGTAATGATAATAATTGAATAAAAACATCGATAATTTTATCGACAGTACCTTAGCAAGCTATTCGTATCAAATTACAAGTAATCATAACAAAAAGAAATGTAAACAAATGTTTCTATAGTATAAATATTTACATTAGCGAGATACGAAACTGATTATACAAGTAATGTTTCACTTGAAATCGTAGACTTGAAAACAAATCGCAAAAAGCCTGCAAAAAAAATAAAACACAACAAAACACACAATCACTGGTAAAAAATGAACAATGGCGTCTTTATCTAACGTCAAATGTCAAAGGCAGTATAAACCATGAAATTTTTTGTAGGCGGTACAGGTGTCATTTAATTGCATTCGGTAGCTAAGTACTTTCTAATTGTACATATCAAATTGACAGGCCGGCGGATCTGCCGCTATTCAATGCGGACCGGTTAATGTTTGCACTTATCTATGATCCGTCACCAATGAGCCTATGAGTTCGATGATCGACAAAATCTAGTACAGCCAACTGATATTTATATAAATGTAGATGTAGAAGGCAATTTAACAAAATATAACCTGAATGTTCGGCCTTGTATAGCACATTATTTATTAATTTAATTGGTGTAAATGAATTGATATGTGCTTAAAAATTTTTCGACATCGATTATAAAGGATCTAATGATAAACTTAAATCGAATACTTTTAATAAGCAAGAATAAAATATTTTTAGACACCTTGCATTCTGTAGATAAAAAAAATACTTAATTAATATTGTATGGGTTTTTTTTTTCATAAATGGTTTATTTCAGCTCAAATCTAGTCTGCTCAAATGAAAATGCTACATTTGGACAATTAAATGAAGATACTGGTAGAGTCCTTTCCTATTACACGATGTATTTTCAGTTACTTTTTCGTATTATCCGACTCTTGTGATGGGTGGAATGTTGATTTTTCAAAGATCAAATTGTGTCGGTTGAATTTCAAGCGTTCCTAATTATCTTATAAATATATACGGCATAAATACGATTGGTAGTTATACAAAGAGTAAGTATATTAAATTGTATAGTCGATCAGGAAATTGGCGTGTGCACTTCATAAGGTCACTTGTTTTAGGTAGGTACTTGCGCAGATTCTTAAAAGTTTACATTCCCGCGGACAGTGTTGCTTATGCGAACTCAATAAAAATAAGCTTCAAAACAGGTGCGAATGTGAAAGTTACGCTTTATTCTCATTGGAGAAATAAAACTTGTTAACATTTGCTTATATTTATGAATATAAATAACGATACGATGTACGGTTACGATTTTGAGGTACGAGGCCGCAGATATTATACTAAACGCCGAAATGTGTGCTTGTGATTTAATTACGTTCTATAGTGTTATCGTTTGTATTAGATTTTCATATTATGGATACAGATGACCCTTCCAAGGTGATATGAATTTAATCTTTACAGTGCAATGCATAAGGTAGCAAATATTGTTAAGAAAAATGTTACAATTTAAATTATTTTGATATAAGAAACTGGACACTTGTACGATCGAGTTATTGAAATGCAGTACCTACGTAAAATACAGTGACAGGATAGTGGACCGACAGTTCGCCGCACGATTGCGGGCCCATTTGCTGATATTTTGCGTTGCGCCACTTCCTATCCAATGTTCGCATAATATTTACTCTTAGATTATAAATATAGAGTAATTTGTCGGCCATAACTTTCCAAATTGAGCTAGCTGTATACAATTGAATATATTACAAGGTAACTAACTGTATTATTGCATATGGATAAGAGTGCATAAAGTATTATAGTTTATGTTTATATATTTACTAAAAATTAAGCCTATGGATCTTAATAAATGTAACGTTTAGAGTACGGTCAACACAGGTTTCGTGCAATTTCAAAAAGATTATATAAAGATATAGATATAACTGGCTGATGTATGCGACCTATATTTCTCGTGTGAATGTTTTTGATATTCCAAAGGAATTATGAGTCTTATCTGAGCTGTATATATTTTTTTATTAATATTCAGCTGTCATGTAGCGGTTCGTTGTATAGATATCCATCTTAAAACATTATGTGCTGTCACTCAATTATATGAAACTAGCTTTAGGTAGCGACTTCGCTCGCGTTAGTGTAAATTTTGAAAATAATTTAAACAACAGCCCATCGTATTTATTCTCTGATCATGTAGCTTTGTATAGGTGAAATCGTTTTTAAATCAGTAAAATATACAAACTATTACTGCCATAATAGTGTATCGAAGGGGAATATAGACCACATGGTTGGAATACACTTACACATATATTCAGGTATCCACAAGAAAACGTAAACGCCACAGAGTCAAACTTACTTGAGTATACATATCCGTATACACTATATAAAATATAACAGTTATTACTGTTTTATTTGGCACAAACGATTTGTAAATTATTAAATGTTGTTATCTTAAATGTTCCGTAAATGTAATGTACAAAAAATAAGTAAATCATTTTTTTTTTTATTTAATCCATTACATTACTTTATAATAGTACCTACTGATTTATTGAAAATGACTAGCGTGCCACCTATTTCATCTTGATTTAACGAACTTTCTTATCTATTGACTCTAATATACCCCAATATCGATTGACAGATCATGACAATTAGCACACCGGTTTTTACGGTAAAGATTTTTACGCAAAACCGTTGACTACAACTTGCTACAAGGAGTTAGGTTAGCTAGACAAGCGTTTCTCAAACAAACCCCTGTAAAAGTTTTCAGATGACAGCGAATCCCTTAACTAATTAATTAACCCCCAAAAGAAAATATTAAAATTGGTTGTTGAAGGAAATAAGGTTTTTATTGAAATAAACGATAGCAAATGCAGTGCCAAAAGAAATATCTTTTTAATATAATTGTAATGGGTGAGCTTGTTTTTTGTCGCAAATTGAGTCGATTTGGAAAATTTTGACCTTAAGTTCTGACTTGTGTAGCACCTGCACGTACGTGCTAGTCATCGAGCCACCATTACGTAAATCTTGTAGTGAACCCCCTACCGTCGTATGGTGAACCCTAGGGGTTCGCGTACCCCACTTTGAGAAACCCTGCCCTAGACAATATTTTATTGCTATTGAGTTTAAAATGATTAATTCAAGACGAATGAAGTCACAGGTAGCGTCTAGTATATCAATCAAATAATATTAACTATTTTATACAAACGTCATCTGGTTATAAACACATATAAGTACAGAACCTTCATTCTACAATTGAATCATTATTGTTATTTATTATTGGTTATTTTTAATTATTGTGTATTTCTAATGATGAAACAGCGTTCAAACGACATTTAACACAATTATTATCAGCTAAAATTTAAATGACAACTCAGGAACTGTTTCACATTTGTGTTGTATTGTCGAAAAGTATATTTTACGTACAGAGTACAAAACATAAAAGAAGAATTAAAATACAAAAAAATATATTTGCTTACCAAATTTCTTTGTAAATAATGTTATCTATTTCCGCCCCCGTCTCCTTCGTATGCGCACCACACAGCGTGATTCAGTTCTCCGCGGTAGTTTCTTAAAACTTGAATAACCTTATATTAAATGAAGATATTGTGATAGCTTTTTTAGACAAGGACCAAATGTCTAAGAGGGATATTACAAAAAAAATAATCGAAATCTATCCAGTATTCTTTGCATGATGCGCGCACAATGGCAGATCTTTGTCGATTTTTTCTTAATATATATATTTATTGAGTATTATATACATTCAATACATATAGTATATACATAGTAGTATACATTCAATGGTTATAACAAATTCTTATGTTAAAATCTAAATATCATAGAAGAATTATTTTGAAACCGCTTCTCGAATCCTGTAGTGGAATTCAAAACTTCTTGCTAACTCTATATGGTATTCAAAACTGCTTGCAAATTAGAGCTAAACGTATTCAATTTTTTTTTAATTTTATAACTAGACCTGTATTACATTTGCATGATCATATTCAATATGCAGCCGTAAATGGTAAATATCTGATTTCATTTAGTGATATTTTATCAAATACGGTAAGTTTAACATTAATAGATGTCGAACGGTATTAATTCATTCATAATATATTCTCGCATATAATGAAAATCAGTTCAAAGTTCCAGTTACCATGTATGTAGTAACTGGTTGTGACCGAGAGTGCTGCATTAATTGCGACATGTCTATGGACAAACTACCCGCAGAATATTCTAGCTCTATGCGAGGTTACACAATCAATTAAAAGTATCGAACGCCCATAACACCATATCCGGTAAAGAAACTGTCGAACTGTCACTATAATATTCCAGCCTCGTTAATGTAAAACTAATTTCCGTCATAATTACTGATAAAAAATTGTAGTAATCTAGTATACGCTGGCGAATCAAAAACATATAAAACACGTATTGATTTAATTCTGTACTAACTGATACCTGC
This sequence comes from Antheraea assamensis, assembly GCA_035772565.1. NCBI lineage: Eukaryota > Metazoa > Arthropoda > Insecta > Lepidoptera > Saturniidae > Antheraea > Antheraea assamensis. Next base: position 3,871,975 of record JAQQSE010000065.1, read on the forward strand.
GACTTCGTTTACAGGTGCTTGTTACCTTAACAATACATTTCATTTACAGGAGAGAACCATCAATCATTATGAGCAAAAATATGCTTTTGCAATATTTCTTTAGTCTTTTATAGTGCTTATAAAAAATATGGTTTCTTAAAGTTTTATTATCTTTATAGTAAATAATATTTACCGATATATATAAGTGGGAATGGATAAATTTATCATAAACATTTAATTAGAAAAAAATACATATTTCTTTTTACATTTCATATATACAAGGAAGGGTGGATCAAATAACTTATATCCAGTAGATTTATTAAAAACTAAAAACGTTTGTGTTTTGAGAGGTTATGAAAAGAGTGATTACGGTAAAACAAATTTGTGAACTGTTGCAATATAAATTAAAGGTTATTTCTCCAGATTCCATTCCCACATATATATGATATGATTTTTTTTGGATTTGAATCAAGTATCAAAGAATAAAATTTTGATCAAAATCTGTCGAGTAATTTTTTGCGTTATGTGCGCACAACGGCGGACCTTTGTTATTTTATTTATATACCTTTAATATATTCTAAAAGAAGTGGGAGCTTGAGTATCAGAGTATTCATTAAACAAAACAACATCGGTGATTTTAAATCGCATGTATAAATTATAAACTAGAATCGTCTATTTATTTGCCACCTGATAGACAAAAAACGTACGTTTTAATAGAAATAACAAAAGTACGCGTCAGAACCATTGAATTCTAATCAAGATTAAGGAACAAAGCGTTTCCTAAAATCCATCACGCTTTGAGAACCAACTTGTATAATATCTATGATCAGGCTAGAGGCCGCACTCGTCGTTTGTAGCAGTACCCTCGCAAATTACATAAGCATTGTCATAATAATTTTATTGATATTTAATTACATAACATTCGCCATATATCGACAGGTTTTCGTCGGTTCAACCGATCTGTTATTTTATTTTAAGGTTACAGTAATCATTAAAATATTTTATATATTATATATGTATAAATTACTAGCGATTCCCACCTGTATTAGTTAAGCATTAAAGAAATGGCAGAGGTTCAATCCGATCCAAAACTGTAGCCTAGAACTATCTATGAAAAATTGCGCAAATAATCGTTATAGTGTTATACCAATACTTCAGTTGCTATGGCGTGAAGAAGTCTCAAAGTAACCGGATTTTCATTACAGGTATATTAGATATTTACGTTGTGTTATTATCGCAATCAGACATTTAAAATTACGTCACTTTTACCTGATACATGATATTGCGACTGCCCTGTACATGATGGCAAGCACTATTTAATATATAAAAAAACAGTCACCACTACCAAGAGACCTATAATCTCTCGGCAGTCATTACTGTTACGTGGGGATTGTAAGGCTCTTGACTACTGAACACGCATTGGGAATTCCAAAACGTAATAAATCGAAAGAAAGTCACCCCATGCCAACTGACCCTATGTATTGTAGTTTTCAGTTAGAAGTCAGCATACTAGAAGATGTACACTTAGTATAATAGAATAAAATAATAAGATTTGGCAAAATTTTATGCGTTTACTTTCATAGCCGTTATTGATATACAATACAAGGAGGTTTTTATAGGCATTGTGGTAGCGACCGAATCGCGTATAGATTACCTATCACTCCTGTGTGAAACTATTAATCAAAAAGTCATACCTGAATTAAAGAAGCCCACATATTTTCTTTAAACTTGTATACAAATGACTCGAAGTATTTTCTTATCGTTTATGAATATTCGGGTGAATTGGGTAACTTTATAATATAGGTCAAATAAATTAAGCCATTAAGCTCCAATACGATAAATAAAAGATATACATATGTTATATGTGGAGAGATAACCAAGATTTCTCTAGATGAAGCAGTAATGAATTCCCAAGCCATTGTGTTATGAAAATGAACTTTCGCTCCGTGGTCATTGTCGTGATGCTTTAAACCTGCCTTTAATAGACAGCACAATGTGTTACGAGATAGTTTTTCTTGAATAAATTACTAAAACCAATGTCACGTTTTGAAATTCGGTGGTACATTATTTATAATTAATTCTTTGTAATGACAATTACAGAGATAGCTGATTAAGTAGAACAAGATAAAAATTAAACGTTAAAAACTTGAAGAGTAAATATAGAAAAGATTTTGGCGTGATAACGTCTTATAAATCGATGAACGGCGACTGCACGCTCGAAAAAACATGACTCATTGTCACGTTCCGCCTGAGCCGAGCGTGCAAGCAAGAGCTCAAAACAAGCGATAGAGAGGCGCGAGCGTTTGGCTTGTGACGCATCTATTTTTGCCGCAAAAAGTATGCAATTTTTCGTCAATGTTTTCTTATGACGTTATCACGTGAAATTGTCGTCCTATAAATCGACTTTACAGACAACCAATTTTATTTCTCTTCATTCTGTTACTTTCTACATTTAGAATGGTATAGATTCTGAAGAAATGCAGTCGCGTTTTTTTTTTTTTATTTGTACATAAAGTAATAAACATTACAAACTGAAAGATTGTTTAAATAAGGAGCAGACCTGGCGACAACTAATTGCGCTTATGTAATCTCTATTGTATTAAAAGTTCAGAGCTCAGATTTAAGTATGCGACCTGGAGTAATAAACATTCTTATGATTTTGTAGATAAATTAAACTGTCCTAATGTATAGCAATAATTTATCTTACAACATAACATAAGTAACATAATAAATAACATAAAAATACACTGTGTAAAGAAAGGACGCTTGCAAAATGACAAGGGCTCGGATCATGTCTGAGGAACAAGGGAAAAAAAAATATGGCAATAAACGTAGCGTATAATTTTTTACTAAAATCATACATTTCCCTATGTTTGCTCAGTGAGCAGAACCATTTGACATGGTTAACTAACCATCAGCAATATTGCACAAATCATAAGCTTCGACCGGCCCGCCTATATTTCGTGGCCGCTAAGATATAGTTCGCTCACGCGGAAGCGGTGTACAATATCGATACCGCTAGTTAGGTAATCTAGGACAAGAACTAGTGCGAGCAAATGTCAAAAAGGTAAAATCGCACAAGTGAATATTGCATAGTTAAATACTTATATTATTTCGTAATGATGTACTTGAATTCATTAACAATAGCGTTTTTAATGTTTTTTATGTAATTTTATTATATAACTAGGGAGTATAATTATTACAATCACACGGTAATTAACGTATAATTAAGAATTATATTTTATGAATCATCAACGTGAAAAGGATTTATAACGTTATGCGTGTTTATATAAAAAAAATGCCTACACGAAACTTTTGGCAAACTGCATTATAGGAAATATTCATTGAGCAATGATGAGCTTCAAGCGATTGCTGGTAAGTCCGACTAAACTGTCATACTATATTATCTGTATGTGCTTATGTCGCAAGTCAAATAGCTAACAGATAATCGCATCGCATTTATTGATAAACCTAAATATTAAATTCGCTAATATATGGATTTGATTTAACAATTTGCATAAATTAAATCCGAATAGAGGGCGTTGGCACTTGTGATATACAGTTTTATGCCATGTAGGTATTTCGCTTGGAATCTATAATATCTTCAATTTGTTTACATTAAAATTATTATTATTATGGGCGATGATTTTAATCTATTGAAAAAAACTTAAGAATCAAAACAACAACGACAATATCAATATTTTTAAAGATTCTAAATGTTTTGTGTCGTAGTCGTTTTTTATATTATTTATATTTTATGCATAATCACTGTCCATTATACATACATTTCCTTAATATTTACGCTGTATATAACTAATACAGTTGTGATCTAAATATAAGGAGTGATGAACTGTGCTTAGTTCAGTGAATCTGTAAAGACCGATTATGCCTTAGCTTAAGTTTATAAGGGACAAATGAATTCAAAATAATTTATTAGTAGTATCAATGTAGAATATTGGATATTCGCTGTCATTTTGTGACTGTAAAATTGTGCAGAAATGACATTACAACGCAGCGCGGTGGTAAATTAAAGAGGCAACAGTCACAGTCGACGTTGGTATGTTAGCATGCAAATATTATGGTGAAAATCAAGAACTAACTAGGAATAGGTATGCATATTTATTATAAGAGTGGTTACACCATAGAATCCATCGAAAATATTGATACCAGTGATTTATGACAAAGTAAACGATTTCTAATACATTTTAATTGTATTCTTAATGTATAATGGGATATGATTAAGTTAACCTGAAATAAAACATTAAGACGCTTAAAACAAAAAAAAAGTTTCATTTAAATTTTAAGATGATTGTATGGCGTAATTTTAATACAACGTTGCAAACATAATTGACGGTGATGCAAATACTATATTTTAATTGCACGTAATGGCTACTAGCATAGAAGTGAACGCAAACTAGTGTCCTAGATTAGCTTATTTGTCAAAATGTAAGGTGACTCGAACGATTAATGGACCTATCGCTACAGACAATATTAAAAGTTACTTCTGCGTTGTGTTCAAACAACACAATCATTTTTACCATGTGCCAACATGACAGCGTGCTAAGCAACTTCGGCAACGCTCTAATAAGTTTTTATTATCCGATATCGTATTATCTGATTCCGGTTCTCAAATAATCATCTGATCTGTTAAAGGCGAAGCGCATCTAGTGTCAAAGTGAAAAACAAAAATAAAATTTGCATAATACCATCAACGGTACTATAGATTTACGTCATTCGATACGTTTCTATAATGTTCGATTATTTACCTAATATGGGTATAATTTTTCGTAAAATATTGAAATATATACACTTTTTTTTTAATAGATTAATTCGTAATGATGTAATAAAAAAAAACATTAATGACGCTAGAACCGCCCGGGGCAGTTGAAAATGTAACAAGGCGGTCTGGCGTTCGTTCTAATCTTTCTATTTTTGGACCAGCCCGCCATAACACATTGACCATTAATACAGGACAGCCGAATAAACAATCATGAATATGTAGCTCGCTCGTATAAGCCGTACACACATGTCAATCATTGAACGACTTACCTGACGTTTTTGTTTTATATTATAAACTGTAATCAAATGACAGAGATTATTATTTCTATATTTGTACAAAGTCACATAACGGAGTTTTTGGCGGGATCTTTGTCTGTCATGTAGTGGTTTTTATATTTTATTCATAATCTTGTGTTATTAGAATCTATATTTTGTAATATTGGTGGTGTTTTACGTAATATAGTTCGGTTATTGTGCACAAGTGAAGTGGATGGGAAATAATACCACGGAGCATGCATTCTGAGATGCCACCAAAACTCCATGGAAAGTTCTAACAAGGAAACCACCATCTTGTTAGAACATTATAATTATCACAAGACACTTACTTGGCAAAATCTTGTTACTTGACGCTGGCTAGTGCACAAACCGTGACGGAGCCAAAAAATAAAGAAGAAGAAGAAAGTCACATAACTCGAAGCCAGACTTAAAGCTTTTAATACGTTTCTTTTTTCAAATATCAATATATATAATCTGTTCTCCGTTTTTAAATGAATGATTAAAACCTCAGTTAACATAGATTACCCATCTACTACGCGTTGCTTAGATCAATATAAATCCTTTATATTACTATGCGTTTATGAAGTTTATAGATCCATATACGAGTATATAATGCTTAGAATAGAGTAGAATTTAACGTAATTTAAAATAATATTGACAGGTAGAATTTAATTACAAGAAGTACGTAAAGGAAAGTTTTGTAATGTTCCAGTGTAAAATATCTAAATAGGTAAATTATAACGAGAGTCGCACGACTCGACAATACGCTACCAAATAGACAGGTATTATATATCGCGGTATAATTCTTCATGAAAAAGTTAATGGAGTGTCATATTTAAATACAATTGTAATAGTTTTGTACGTACAACAACAAGAACTTTAATATTTAACTGCGAGTGTGAAGATACGTTTGTATATTTGGCAAAGGAAATTTGGAATAGTTAATTATAAATTAATTATTCCTACTAAAGACTGCTTTGTTTAGCTTTACGTATAATAAGGTAATGTCTCTCTGTCGGTCTTTTTGTCCGTTAGTGTGTTTATAACTCGAGAACTATTAAACAATTTTTATTTATATCATAAGTGTATCACTCGGGTAGATTTTAATTAATATATGTTTTAAGTTATTAAAATTACTACCAAGTATCAGTATATTCTGTTACAATATTTAGCTTAAACATTATATATATATATCGCCATGAGAATTGTTATGTTTGGATATTTGAAGAAAAATATCCAATTTCATAGAACTCAACTATTTATTACGATAGTAGTAGTAGAAATCATAACGAATAATAAAAGCAACAAAATCATTATTGAAGAATACTTGCAGATTCCCGAGCACAGCTATATTACTAGGGTAAAAAAGAAAAAATATTGCACAATAGTAAAAGTAAAATGGAACATGTCATACATGTAGGTTTTTTTTTTTGTAATTTGAATTGAGCCTATTCCAGTCTCGTAACCGCCTTAAAGTCGGTAATATTTACATCTAACTATTGTTTTTACCTGATGTTGCCGAATCGTGCAATTTTATTCGGTCAAGGCAGGCGATCATTAAAACCCGATTGGCTCACTGAAAGTCTGAGACGTTTGATATAGTTTAATTTTTATTCTCAAAATATAATAAAACCGATATGTATATATATTACAAAATACGTATCCGTTTAATATAATGAAAATACTAACCTGGTTAACTGGTAGTTCAGAAAATACCTTTCCTGGTATTTATTATTATGACACGGTTGGAGATCATATTGTGAAATCGGGCGATTCGCTAAATATGTATACCAAACTTTCACTACGGGGAAGGGAAAATATATCTCATTGGCATTACTCACGAGTGCATTATAACCTAAATACTGGTACACTTCAAATAATTGATGACTACTTTAAACTATCTTCCTGGATATATGTAAAAGTTGGTGCTAGGGTGTTTAAAATTAAGCGTATAAGCGTGTGCCAGTGAAAAGCAATGTAACTTTGATTGGGTTAGTTACCATCCTTGGTGACCATGTGTCGGTGAACATCTACTTTGTAATTTTATATTAGGTAAAATTGTGGTCCAATTCGGATATAAAAAAAATATATGAATATTATTATTATACAATTGCCTCGTTTTTTTTTCTTATCACACATCGTAAGTGTAATTTCAAGGCGTTCAATTATATTTATCGTAAAGGATGCAACGTGAACATGAATGTTTTTAAATCGTTGCATAATTTATTAACAGATAGTTGGTTTTATTTAATCTAATTAAACGTTTACCAAATCTGTAAGGAAAGAATTCGAAATAACATCTCGGTCTTGTTGCACACACCTAAGTGCGCAATCGGCGTTCAGGTTACAAAATAAAAATAAAGAGTATACTTAACACTGCGTTGCATTTAAAATTATGCAGAAATAGATCGATCTACCAGCTTGACCGGCAGCGAGGGGCTTAACAATTGCATATGACAGCCGGTGATACGTTTGTTCTAATCACGTTTCAAGTGTCGGCATAACAGGACATTAATCATGGTCGGTGCGGGTTGAAAACGGACGAGTTGCGGCCGGACAGCGTTCGGCGCGAGCGACGCGATTTATTGCGTCAACTGATTTAAGTTTCATTCGCCACTAATCTCGGACGCAGCATAATTGATATTTCAAAAGCTTTTATCTCTTTGTTTTTGTTTTTCTTAACCACATCTTATATTTAACTAGGAGGTCCGGTGTACGTTGTCCTGTCCTGATAATAAAAATATATATATTCTTATGTGTGTTAAATGCTTAATGTATTTAATTTGATAAGGTTTTAATTCTGTATTCGTCTCTAAATAGCCTTCGAATAACCTCATTGTTTGTGACCATTTTTTTAGGTTTTAGATAGATTGGTATAGTAATCTATGCCATCGCAGACTTTTTTGTAGATCTGTAAATGAGAAATATCTCACTACTACGCATTGTTTTGTTATATCTCAAAAGAATTAGGCAGCGTTTTCGATGAAAGCTCCCAGGCGGCTTGACTTTTTCCAACACTTCCAACAATTATCGTTATATATCTACCAATTTATACAAAACCTTGAAAAATTATATATCTAACCCTTCATTTATCTATTGGCGAAGACCGCATTACAATCCGTACAGTAGTTTTTGAGTTTATCGTGAACAGACAGACAGGCAGACGCGGCGGACGACTTTGTTTTATAATATGTAGTGATGTTGAGAAAATTATTTCAACAGAAGTTAAAATATTATTAACGAAATGCTCACAGGTAACCCGATACAAAACAATTATGTCGAGTTGGTGCCATTATCTATAGAGTTACATTTTGCGTAACCATAAGGACATTCGGTTATGAAAGTTTTTTGTAAAGCGATACGTGTATTGCTTCCATATAATTATAATAATTTGTTTTGTACCCTATTACATAAAATAATGTAATTAACAATGTGAGCTCATTCATAATGTGTAAGGTTGACTGGTAAATACAAATTTATTTTTAATTTTTGTTTTGCTTGTCCAAAGATACAAGTCAAGGAACTGGTTTTGAAAAGTGGTTTTCTTACTGAATAGTACGTTGAACTTTTTGTTCCGATGGGATTGCGTAATATTCAACAAGACATTAATTTGTTTCTGTCTCATTACTCTGATATAATTTAGTTAATTAAGAAAAAAACGTTACGTTCACATTAAGAAGGTGGCTAAATATGAAGTGCCTGTGACCAATTTTCTACCCTTGCTTACATTTAGTATCTTACGTCATTACGTATATTTTACGGCAACGTGATTTAAGGCATATAGTCTGGTGAAGCTGTGAAGGCCCGTCAGGACAATAGCGTTAGAGTTGGAAAAAAAAAACAAGGCACATTTGGTATTACAGTACTATGAAGAGTATGTTCAAACAAAAACTTTCTATTCCATCATAACTACACTTATAAAAAATTCAATTTCCTTCTTTATTCACGAAATTATTATTAACGAATTTGAATTATGCATATGTAACGACATAAATAAATAGAGATTGTTTATTCATTTAGTAAATAAAATGTTAGATCATAATTCATAGAGGTAAGAACATATTGATTAATGATTCTACTTCTTATCTCGTATGGGAGAGAACAAATTTTAATCGGCTATCAATACTAATCAGTTGTTAAGAACACCTACTATAAAATCGCTTTAGTACGTTATAAATATATATGATAATATATGATTTAATTCATTATTTTCAGATTATTTACAAATAATACAATATTAATGTGTATTAGGATAGACACGTTATTAGGCATCAAACTAGGTTTTTTTTTTTATAATACTAATACAATTTTTCTATCGTGATTATTACTTGTTGTGTTTATAACGAATATACCAAAATAAAAGTTTGAATAAAACATAACTCTGATATACACATGTGTCTTACATGTGACTACGTTCTCTTCGGTAAATACTCTTAATAAAATTTCGTTTAAACATACGATGTGGTGTGTCTTCACTACATAGTATAAAACAAAGTCGCTTTCTCTGTCCCTATATCCCTTTGTATGCTTAAATCTTTAAAACTACGCAACGAATTTTAATGCGGTTTTTTTTAATTTAGATAGAGTGATTGAAGAGGAAGGTCTATATGTATAATATAAAATAAATTAAATAGTGAAGAAATACTGTTATTTTTGAGGTTACTCCAAATGTAACGCGTGCGGGCCACGGGCAGTAATGAATAAATCAAAACTACTGGATCGATTTTAATCATTTTTTCAGCGAATGACATAGGCTATATTTTTTATACCCGTGCGAAGCCGGAGCGGGCCGCTAGTCGTTAATAAAGTACAATTTAATTAATATTTTACGTACATATCGAGGTTTATCCGCAATAACTTTTTTATTTATGAACTATGTTGAATATTATTACACAGTCACATCCTTCGTAGTTTCCTGATTTCGTTGTACACATCCATTTCTTTAAATTGAAAATTAGGATAGGATTAAATACAATATAATTTAAAATCAACTGTAACATTTGTTTATTTTGAGAACGAATTGAACACTCGTTGATAACGTGATTACATTTAATAATACAAAAGGGTGTCAAAGTAAACATATTTTGTTCATACATAACAAATTTCTCTCAATACGATTATATCGGTATACAAGAAGACCGAATTGGAACTGACAGTATGGTTAAGGCGATTCAGTGTTTTATCTTCTTCTCTGTGTCTATCAATATATATGTAATTAAAATACGGTTACTTTTCCCATTGATCCCTTGGTCGGAAAGCTCTAGAACGTCATCACGGAGACCTCGAGAGAAGTACAAGCGACAAACAATCAACCACTTCATAGTTCCCGATGACGTAAGAGCGTTAATCATTGAAAAGAACACCGCGACTACAGCCCATGATGCCTATCGATCCGTGAAAAATTCGTGTCCGGTTACGCACGCTGCGGAAAGTGGTGAAAAACCGCTTAAGCAACATCCAGTGGCGACAGATGGAATAGGTTCCTGGAGATTATCCAACCGTCCCATTTGGCGTACTGGAAGTTAGCTCGATCTGTAAAATCGGATCTCATCACTCCGACACCTCTCTTCGATAGTGGCCCCCGTGTGCCCCTCGCATTCGATAGCATAGACAAAACGCCTCGAGGCGAGTTTAGAAAAGCAATGTCATCGAAACGTTACGAATACTGACCCTGTCCATATTAGTTCGATCGAATCCTTGGTGGAACATGCTACCGCATCAGGCCCGGCAAAATTTAAATTGAAATTTAAAAAAATGAAATTGAAAATGAAAATGAAATTCAAATTAATAAAATTATGCGAATTTTTCAAGATCAAGAAGATCACGAAGGTCTACATTATTAGAAAATAATGTATACAAGTATACAATAAATAAACAATGTCTCTGTTGTTTGTCCGGACTAAATTCCAAAACGGCTGAACCGATTTAGACGAGACTTTTACTGACAGATAGAGAACTTTTCAGCGTAATATTAACGTTAAATATAATAATGCTTTTCCATAGGAATTAAGCGGTAACAATAAATTTTAACAGAAATAACATATCTATTGACTAATTGACTTCATCATCATCCTTTTACTTTTATGCCATCTAAGTAGGGTCGGCACAACAGGTTTTCCTTTTCCATTCTCCCCTGTCAGAGACAACATCTTAGTATTTATACCTTTTATCTACATATCATTTTTCACACGATCTATCCATACCTTCTTCGGTCTTACTCTACACCTATATTCGTCCACCTTCATTCTTAAAACCTTTCTAGTCAGATGACTATCACCTCTCGTCATGACATGCCCGTACCATGCTAACCTATTACTCCTCAACTTCTCTGTCACTGGTGGTATTTTCAAACTTCCTCTTATATACTCATTCTTAATCTTATCCATTCTAGTTATACCACACATCCATCTTAATATTCGCATCTCTGCCACATGTAGCTTCCTCTCATCCGTCTCTTTCGTAGCCCGGCCCAGTCATTTATTGACTAATTGACTTCATTCTTGACTTCTTGAGAAAATGGAAAATGGTTTTATAATTTCATGGGTGCATATTATGATGCATTTTATCTGGATTAATTTTTATCTGCCTTTTTTTCATTGTTATTTTGCCATTTCTATTATAATGATTATATTATTTAACTTTATACCGAATTTAAGTTACCTTTACTAAATTTGCCCTCTATCTGCGAGTAAACATTTCAAGAAGTAGCCCGTATATTATACAACAGGCTCTTAAGTTTTGTTTATATATATATATTTAGCAAGGAAAGAAACAATCACGATATGTTCTAAACAATATAACCTATTTCTCACTGACATAGGTTATCTAGAATAGTGGCACGCTATCATGGCCGTTTTGACGTATATCCGCACATGAAGTTTCGTATAAATTAATAACTATGTTTGATATATAGATATAACTACAGATAACCATATATCTATCTAACCACTTCTATATCTAACTATACAATGTGGTTCCGGGAACAAATCTTTTCACGTTTTTAACTAACACCAAAATAGCACCGTTTGAATACTTATTTAAAACACAACTCGTCATTTATATCTATCGAAACTCGAAATAATATATTTATATCCTATATATAATTATACATTTATACGGGATCACGGGCCAGCACAACTACCACCTCCAGCAAACACGTGTCAATGCTTAATGCAAAACAAAGTAGCATTTGATTGTATATTTTTCGAAAATAAATCGACTATTCTCGTCACTATTGTAATCTGTGAAAACGGCCATCACAGTGTGCCGCTATTATAAAATAGCCTATATTTAATTGATTCATTTATACTTAAGGTATTAATCAATGACGTCGTGGATTGTAAGGTGCTCCATAAACCGAAGTCAATTGTGATCAATCTATGCATCGGTATACGAATGCCGCTGCCACATGATTCTATTATGAAACATATTAAGCTGTGTGGCAAAGTTTCTTACCAACTTACAAACCAGCGTAACTACCCACCATAGCTGTTGTTTTTTCTATAAGATTTAATAACAAAGACTTCATATATTTAGTAATATGGTATACTCGATCTACTGCCTCTAATGCTGTATTCATAAATGATTAATTTGTTAGTTAGAAAATTTATTGACGTGTCATTAAATATGTTATTGACTTTAAAGACGTTTAAAAGGATATTTTGGAGTATTAACACCCTGAAACCCCCTTTCGTCATAAGGTTGATTTTAATCTAAAACATATTAGTATATGTCATTGAGTGGAATTTATGATATGGTGCCTCGCGAATCATTAAAGACCAAGTTCCAGGAATTCGGTACTTTAACATTCTTGAAAATCTAGTGTATGCCCACAAAAACTTAAATAAGTTGTTTTAATAACGGTTCATAGTACAGTATTTTAGATTATAGTGTTAAGTTTTATAACAAAAATTCCAAAGCGCGTTACCAACAACTATCGATGTATATAGTAAGTGTGTTTGTAAAAAGATTTTATCTGTTATATTATGTACTAGCTGTTGCCCGTAGCTCCACATGCGTTTTTTATAATTGTAAATTACTTCTTATAAGATCAGCTATCTGCTAGTGAAAGTTCCGTGAAAAATGGTTCAAACGTTTTAGAGATAGTACTGCAAACAAAGCCATGGGTGAAAGCTAGTCGAAATAAAAAAGCTTTAATTACTTTTTATAACGTTAGCTATCTGTCAGTGAAATTTCTGTCAAAATCGGTCCAGCCGTTTCGGAGATTACCTGGAACATACAGACAGACAGACAAAATTTTTAAAATTTGTATTTTTGTTATCAGTGTCGTGTATACGTTCATATCCAATCATTAAAAAGTTCTTATTTTGATATTACATACAGACACTTCATTTTTATTATATGTATATAGATAGATAATGAAAAGATAAACTAGGTAGAGTTTCTTGTCGGTTCTTCTCAATGACTGGGATGTTTTCCTAACATGTGGTAGCTTTGACGTTCATAAACGCCTAGTCAGTGCCTAAACTGAATAAAGTATTTTAGATTTTATTATGAACCGTTCTAATTCAACAACTCTATTAAATTCATGCTATAAAATATAGTGTACACCCGAGCCAATATGTAAATAAAATTCCGTTAACAGATATATTTAACAGTCAAAATAATTTATTATATATTTTTACAATAAATAGAATTCCAGAGAAAACAACAAGTATCCTCTGATTTAATAACAACGAATCGTATATATTTTTTAATAAGTTTTCATAGTTATGCATTGTTTTAGCTGATGTCATTGAACGTACGACCTCACAATAACAATACCTACGCGACGTCATGATATAATGAAAACAAGAGAAAAACTTGAACCCGGTGTTACAGGTTTGATTGGAGTGAAATGATAATCTCGCGTGTCAATGACACCTTAAAATTAGGTATGAATTTAATGTGATGCAAGATGTTTAACAATCTATCTATATTATTAATTATGCTAGGCTAGATTTCGAAATATATCGAAATGATACATAAGCATTGGCCATTAGCCTTTATGATCGACTGGTTTTGCAGCTATTTAGTTTTTGTTTATTAGCTGTAAACACCGATGAAACTTGTAACACACTACGCATTTTGATATCTTGATATATGATATAACGCGACATTTGTGATTAGAATAATAATGACAATATCTTATGGTTGACAGTGACACAGTGTCGTCGCGCTCGATCGGTTTGATCGTTTGGCATCAATCCTATGTCCCCAGGTTCGAGTCCTAGCATATGTACCAACGAATTTTTCAGAATTCGCGTACATCTCCTAATTTAAACTAGTACTGATGTTGTTTTTTTTTTTTTATAATATAGGGGGCAAACGAACAGGTGGGTCACCTGATGGTAAGTGATCACCGCCGTCCATAGACACTAGCAACACCAGGGGAGTAGCAAGTGCGTTGCCTTTTAAGTGCCTTTTAATTTTAAGTGGACTTTTAAATATGTGGGCCTCCGGCGCTCTCACTAACCGAACAAAACGCAACAGTGCAAGCACTGTTACTTCAAGTCGGTTTTCTGTGAGAGGGTGGTACTACCTCGAGCGTCGGGCGAGCCGACCCATTCATGCTGAAACCAGTAATAGCTTCAGCGTAGCTCTACCGCCTTTTAAATCATAGTGATGAAACCTGAACCTGAAAAATGTTTTTGTAGTACTTACCACTGTATGTGGGTAAATATAGAACTGTGGATTTCGCGGAGTTTGAAATCGCCAAGACGTCATGAGTTGCTGTGGCAATTATGCCCGGATTATGCCGGAAGGAAAGCTTCCGGAAGAGGCCTATAGCGCTGCAATGAGCCTCTTACAGGCTGATGATTATTGACTTAAAAAACTACAAAAAGTAATTCGTGTCGTATTCTTGTTGATGAATAAAATAGGCCAGTTTGTAAAATGAAACACCTAATTGTACCTTTTGCTGTGATATACACGACACGGGTTGCTCCAAGTTTTTATGCAACCGTAGAAAAAAAAATTAAAAATCTTGTGTACTTCTTTAGCGTAACAAGATAATAATCTTTTCACAAATTTTATCTTTCGCCTTATTCTACGTTTGCAGAAAAAACGACATTAACAATAGAAAAAAGGTATTTAATACATGCATACTTTTTTTGAATAAAATGTTGACTATAGCTAACTTCAGAGTGTCGGTTTTTCGTGACGGTATGCGCGGGACATCGTAAAAATTTACTCTCATAATTTTTCCCTAACGCGCCAAAAGAAGTATAACTTCAAAAGCCATTCGAAAACGCTTAGTGATTTAACAACACGACACAAATTTCACTTCGTGACCTTCTGTAATTAGCTACAACGCGTTTGAATTGTTTTTATTCAACTATCACAAACTCAATATGACAACATAAGAGTTAAGTTCGAATTTGCACTCAATGAGTGATTTGGATTTCCTAATTATCTACAAGCAAAACTAAGCATTATGAATACAAGATAACTAATGCGAAGAGACCTTGCGCGAACGTCTTTGATAAACGGCCCATAAACGCCTACTCTGACCTCCATATCTAGTTCCGCTCATTGGGGGCACCCACTGAATAACACACATTGCCCTTGACGTAAGTTAACAAAATAAAACAAATATATATCTACATTGTAAAGGTATAAATAATAATATTGCATTTGCATATTCTACTGTTAATATTTTCTGAGATGAAAGTAGATTCCTACAAAATGTTAACATGTGTAACGTTAACGTTTTTACCGACTAATATACCATTAATATATATATAGATAATATATATTTTTTTAATTTCAAACTAATTATATCAAATAATTTACTAATACTGAATGTTTTAGACGATTTACTTAAGCAGCTTAATTTCATTTCAGAATATATTATATTTTATTTGCTTATTTCACCAATAAACTTATTTCACATATAACCATTGCATATCAAACCTAACACTATAAATAAATAAATACCGGTTATTTCCCTTGTGCACATTCATAATGCGTTAATAGACCTCCAAATATCGAATGTACAAATGTTTATCGTTGCGTTCGACAATCCCACGTCGCGTCGCCTTGTCGGCCGGTTCGCTTATTTGCTAGAACAATTTACACCAACATTTCGATTATTACGGATATACCACGTAATCCATCCAATCACGTAAGTAATATAACGTGAATGCTGGATTCACTAATATTACTTGGTCTGATTTAAATAATTTTATAGCTATTGTACACATCAGGCTGTTTGTATATTAAAATTTAGTTGTTCCCACTACATCCACTTATATATTAAGTTACGATCAGACTTTAATATAATCAGCAATCATTAATTATAATGTATGAAATCTATATTCTTCCATCTTTCTTCCAGTATTCCGGTGAAACTGTAGAGACCATGCCAGGTCAACAGTGTAGTCAGTTCGAAAAAAAAAACTATCTTTCTTCTCTACTGATTATATATTTAAAAACGCATGTTCGTATATATGATATCCTCCTTCTATATAACCCCTCGGCTGATTTTTTAAGACGCAGATCTCAAAATAGCGGATTATGTTTTAGAATTTCACGACATCGTACATTGTGAATTTCATAGTTTTATGTGCATGAAATGCTTAAGGTAACTAATGTATTTAATTTGATAAAGGTTAATACTGTATCCGTGTAAATTGCCTTCCAATTACCTCATTATATGTGACCCTTTTTTTTAGAAATTAGATGGGTATAGTAAGTCATCCTTAAAAGATAGGTATACGTCATTACAGACTTTTTCTAGGTCTATAGAAGAGGAATATCTCACCATGCATTGTTTTGTTATATCTCAAAAGAATTAGGCAGCGTTTTCCATGAAAGCTCCCAGGCGGCTTGACTTTTTCCAACTCTTCCAACAGTTATCGTTATTTCTCAATCAATTTACACAAAAAATTTACAATTATATACCTAAACTTTCCTCAATTATATACCTAAACTCTATCTATTTACCGCATTACAATCCGTTCAATAGTTTTTGAGTTTATCGCGAACATACAAACAGTCAGACAGACAGACGCAATGGACTACTTTGTAGATTGTAATATGCAGTGATAAGCGAAATAAGATAGTTTAGAAGTTGTTCAACCGTCTGATACAACAACGATTCTCATACAAACGGGGGGTTTTAATTCAGAGCGCTATTTCTAATACATTTTAATTTCACATGATATAAAACGTAAAATCGACACAATGATATCAACGGCTTACGGTGTTAGTACTATAACGGCGTCTAAACAGTGACATATAAAAAGGAATTCTCGGTTTTTATTTATGTTTCGTGATCAAATAATCAAGTCGTAATATATGTTACGTGATACCGCACAACCGCATTGCCGTTTCAGTTGAGCCCAGTTCACACGGCTTATTTAACATCACCACAATGCGAATTAACATAACTTACATTACGCGCATCGTAGTAATTCGGGAAGTTATTCTTATTACAGGTAAAACGTGAAAAAATGTTAATCTCAATCCATCAACGTTATGTCAAATAGTTGTAATGTTAGTAACTAACTAGCTGTCCGCCGCGGTTTTCGCTCGTTTGTACTAATTAATAAAATGAGACTAAGTCTTCCGGTTTGCAATTAGACAATATAATTAAATAAAATGACAATAGAACGACTAAACGACAATCGGTCGATTCTGTCAGTATTCTTGAAAATCTCCTGTCTTCTGTTTTTACGGAGGAATTTTTTTTACTTAAAATTCTCAAATTTCCTTACGATTTTTCAGACATTTTCCTTCGTGAAAACCTTGGCATGACAATTAAAAACACAACAGAAAAAGGTTTAGCGAAATCGATGCAGCCGTTTTGAAGTGATGCGCTTACTATTCGGCAATTGATTTTTGTGATTAATTGGAGTTTACTTCTCAAGAATCGATTTTCATATAAGACACGAATGAAGTATGAAAAATATGAAGAGTACAATTTTGTGGTCGAATGTGACAGCGTTACGTTTTTTGTGCGCAACCTATTGCGCGCACATTTCGCAAGATGACGGATTGAGGTTAATACAATTTTCTGATAGAAAACACTGAGAACGATGAGGTATGGTTCTATTTTTGTAAAATGTTTGAAGTATATAATATTTTGCCGAATAGTCTAAGAAATGTACATATATAGAATAAAAATTAAATATTTTTACTCCTCAAGTATTTTCATAGACGCGTTCATTTACCCTTTAATATGATATCGGTCTGTTTTTTAATCTAGTAAACCTCTCTTTATGCCTGTTCAAAGGCAATCGTTCGTAAGGAGTAAGCTCCAGTCGTGCGTCGGCGTTGACACAAACATTTTCTTTTTTATTTATATAGAGAAGAACAAGACAGATATATTATTATCTATACAGCGTCATTCATTCAAAGTTTGAATTGCGGGCAACAGTAACATCGACAATAAGGTACCTATATCATATTTAGAAACGATTATTTTAAAAATGTCAAGTGTGTATTCGTTATTTACATTTGATTGTGTTATCAGTGCCGCGTGTCTGTTATAACTAATTGCTGTCACATTTCATTCAAAATATTTGATGCTTATCACTCTCTTGTAATAGCTGATCAGCCGATACAAATGTATACTTGGATACGTCGAGCCGGTTGAACAAGAGTACGAACAATGCCTATGCATACAAAGACTAATATATACGTCCATTATACAACAGGCATGCACTAATGTGTCTCTTGATCGTTATCATATCACATAAAACGATAGGTACAGCTCGGTTCATTAGTTAAGACTACGCAGTACCGTTACCTAACTAGAGCGGATGTTGTATTGAATTCCCGCTCCAATTTCTAGTATCACAAGCGTATAATGGTTTAGATTTTTCTGTTAGAGAGATCCAAGTGAAATTAATTCTAACTAGCCGCCTGCCTCGGATTCGTACGGGTGATTTACCGATGTAAATGAGACCATCATGACCTAGGTGATAGAGCTTTTTAGGTGGTAGAGCTATGCTGAAATTATTACTGGTTTCAGAATGAATGGGTCGGTTCGCCCGGGGTAGTACCACCCTCTCACAGAAAGCCGACGTGAAGTAACAGTGCTTGCACTGTTGCGTTTCGTTCGGTCAGTGAGAGCGCCGGAGGCCCACATATATTAAAAGGCCGGCAACGCACTTGCGACTCCCCTGGTGTTGCTAGTGTCTATGGACGGCGGTGATCACTTACCATCAGGTGACCCACCTGTTCGTTTGCCCCCTATAATATAAAAAAAAAAAACCTAGAATGGCAACTACACGTCAGTCTGTTAATTGTGTCAATATTTTAGAAGATATTCCTACTGTCTTCTGTCTCACTCACTTTTTATATGGAGATTTTTTTTATCCAAAGTTATTATCTATACGTATAATTTTTTACACGTTTAACTCATATAACTCTTGTCCAGACGATTGCAAAGCATTAGCTAAATTGGTGCACCTGTACTAAAGTGATGCGCTTACATACATTCGGTAATTGGGTTTAATGTACATAGATTAAACATAATTTTGTATTATTTGAAATAAAAAAAAAAAAAAAACAATAATTATAAAGTAACTTAGAGCTTACGTGAATGTTCTTAATAGTTATTTGACCTCATTTCACTCATTCATTTCCACGACAGAACCACATGAGCTGCTGCACGCAGTATTCGTATTCTCTATATCACCGTGCAGAATACGTTGGTAAAAAGTGAGAATAAAACCCTGGACAGTATGTTTCCTTTTTATCATGCATGATCCTTACAGTGAAGTAGGAAAGTATATCATAAACGAACAGCTAAAAAGAAATATGTATATTCATTTATACAATATAGAATAATATCTGTCAAATAACTCGATTTATACACGTACTAATAGCTATTAACATCCATACAGTGGACGTAACATTTATAAAACACTAGCAGGCCCGGCGGACGTTGTCCTGCTCTGATAATAAAAATATATACTTATATGCATGAAACGCTTAAGGCGGCTTGACTTTTTCCGATTCTTTCAACAATTATCATTATATTTCAAACAATTTACCAAAAAAAAGTTGACAAATTATATACCTAAACATTCCCCGTGAATTATTCTATCTATTCGTGAAGACCGCATTACAATCCGTTCAGTAGTTTTTGAGTTTATCGCGAACATCCAGACAGATGCGGCGGACGACTTTGTTTTATAATATGTAATGTAATGAAGATATAACGAGAGCTTGAAGCCGATATTTCTAAAATTACAGATTTGTGACGTATCTATCGCCTTTATCCACTTCCATGAGGAAGGTTTAAGTATATAATTTGTCAAGGTTTTGTGTAAAAACTGGTTATAAATGTAACGATAATTGTTGGGAGAGTAAGAAAAACTCAAGCCGCCTGGGAGCTTTCATGGAAAATGCTGCTTAATTCTTTTGAGATATAACAAAACAATACAAAGTGAGATACTCCTTTTTTATAGATCTACAAAAAAGTTTGCGATGACATATACCTATCTTTTAAGGATAGCTTACTATACCCATCTAACTACTAAAAAATGGTCACATGTAATAAGGTAATTATTTTAATTACCCTTACCAAAATATTTTTTATTATCAGCTCAGGACAACGTCCGCCGGACCTGTTAGTAGAATATATTATGATACAGTTTGGGTACTTTGGTTATTTTCATTTCTAAGCTCATTCGCGCTAACCGTGTAATCTATAATATAAAAATGAATCGCTAAATGTGTTGCTAAGCGCAAATCTCGAGAACAGCTGAACCGATTTCGCTAATTCTTTTTTTAGAATATTTCTTGAAGTACGAGGATGGATCTTACGGTGAGAAAAATTAAAAAAATTGCCTGAAAAAGTCTAAATAACAACACTTTTCTGTACTCCCATACAAGCGATTCGTAGTAATACTTAACAGTCAATTTGAACTTTAATACCATACCATAAAGTTTAAGTGTTAGTGGAGAGGTTCTGGGAAGGTAAAATAATTGAGTGACGTTAGTATCGTATAAATATTAATGTCAATGTTTATACGATGGTCCCTAATAGCAGAATAAGTATTGAAAAATATATTTAAAGAATCGACTGTTAGGCGGGACGAAGTTCGCGCGGGGTAGCTAGTAATAGAATAAATATATGTACATAACGTTTTCATTTAGGTCATAAAATTAAAGAAATAAAAATGTTTCGTAGCGCCTCTATCCACTCGCGTCTTCAATTGTTAATTCTATGTGGGTCTTTAACATACTCGTACTTCAAAAATTGATTAGATGTTTATTTTGTCATAGTACAATCATGGTTAGTTTAATATCAAATGTTCGTATAAAATGTTCCCCTTCTTTTTTTTATTAAATATGCTACATACCATACATATAGAGCAATATACCATTCAGCATATATATAAATCTTATTACCAATAAATTTAAATATAGTAACAAAATTTTGCATTCTTTTTTTATTCATCTTTATTCAAATATGTTAAATTTACAATGTTTTCGATATCATTTTGTAATATGGAAATAGAACATAATTATTAATGGCGAATTAATTTTACCAAAACAACTCACTGGGAGTTGTTGTTTCGATACCTAATCAATGTGACTTGCATTTATGTGTACTGACTTATTTAACATAAGCGGGTTTATGTAAAAGAGAACAGTTTAGGACTTTATTACCATAGGAAAAGGGGTTGAAAACGAAAAGGCAATTTTTAAAATGATACATCGTAGAATTATGTCATTAAAACTAAGTCTTCCAATATCGAATGCTATGAGTACCTACGTATTGAAATATATGCCACGCTGTTAGTAGTACGCAGTATGGTTATAGCGACGAACTATAAATCTTATTTAATATCTAAGATTCTATGACAAACTATGTTATTATGTTCCCTTTATTTACAAATCCAAATTATTTGTAATAATAGTTGTCGCCTCCGGTTAGAAATAATTTATTGGCCAATAATAATGATTTAGAAAAACGTCCTTCAAAAACACGTAAGCAAATCATTCTGTATTAAGAATATAATGTATTACCATAAACAAAAACTTTATTTATTTCTTATAGTTGATTCTAAATAATTAAGTAAGTCGCTTCGTCTTAAAGTTCGGTTATTTTAATCGATATCCAACCTTTTTTCGACTTTGAATTTTCTAGTGTGCTGCGACTTAATCATCATCGTTTTTAATATAAATTTCATCAACTTTAGTTCCTGAGACGCAACATAATTGTTACGAAACTAGATAAAAATTAAAATTTATTATTTATTTTGACACAAATCTGTTCTCATTCTTTTCGGATTTGTCTCGTCTCGACGCAGACCAAAAGCTATTTAGCTACTTTTCGATTTTTTGTACTAAGTAGTTTGAAGTGATGATTTTACTTGTTTTGATATATCTCCATCATTAAGACAGTACTGCACTTTGTATGCCATATGACTGAATCTTAAAACAAAAATCTGTCTCGCAATTAATATTCTATATTTTATGGAAACGTAAAACAATTACTCAAATATAATAATATGTACATTTACAATGAAAACACCACTCTATGCCGTTTCAATGCGAAATTTTTCGTAGATTTGGTTGGTCGGTTGGTTCCGATTGAACCTTTGGCATGTTTTTGATTGCCCAACGAAGCCAGCGGGGTTCGGCTAGTGTTACAATATATCGTAGATATTCGTATAAAACGTGCAGATTAACCGACGAAATTCAAATACATTTTCATTGTATCACAAAAAGTTCTAAACACTAACTCATGTTTAACACACATAATATAATCATGATGCCCCCTCACCGCACAATTCCAGTTTAAAAGTGTCTCTATCAAGGTTCATCACGATTACAAAATCGGCAGCTTTGATGTAAAATAATGGAGCACGTAATTATTGACCGTAATAGTAAGAGATACGTGACATTTAAACTTCGGGAATTGACGAAAATTATGACAAAAGATTTTTTTGTTCAAACTTGTACAGTTTATTTTACTGTTTCTTCACTTCTGTTCTCTAAAGTTAATTGAATGTTTCTAATTGCTAAGTATTCTTATAATTTTGTAACATTGCAACGAATCAAAGAAAAAAAGACAAAAGTAGATGGCGTTCAATTAGGACACTTGGCGGACGTAAAACATAAAATTTAACTGTAAGACAATTAAATTAATAAAACTAGAGGTTCGACCATAATTGTTTTTTTTTTTTTAATTTCAATATTATTGAGTTGTTTCGTCAAAGATATTCAAATATTGTAGATGATTGAACTTAAGTATCGTTAGTACGACGACTAGAGAGACCTATAAGTACAGACTTCGACTCCGCAGTGGTACAGAAAAAAAAATCTGTTTTAAATATTTTTCATTGATAGCTCGTAAACAGCTACTAAACAAAACTGTAAAGAAAATGTGTTAACAAACAAAGGCAGAAAATGATACTCAACTGTTTGATCTTCCCCTATTATAATATGATTTCAATTCCGCGCCTACAGATCAAGTTATACTACTAGCAAAATGATTTCATTAAAAAGTTCTAGGAACAAAATTCTTCCCAAAACGAATAAAACCATATTCTAAACTGTCGAAGAATAACAACATAAAAACAAATTTGATGAGAGTATGTTAAAATAACATAATACAGCTACATTTATCAATCACATCGACTAATTGGAAACCACTAGCAATCTCAATATAGATAGTTTGCCTTGAACCCAAACATTTAAAAGAGATTACCGCGTAGATGTTTCGTAGAGAAGGATAAAACGGCTGACAAATAAAGGTAGTATGAACCGTTATTTGATTTATAAATTACATAAATAATATATACATATATGTAATAAAACATATTTATATTATGACATAATGTCGCAAGTAGTTGTTGATATATACAATCTGTAGTTACGCATAATAAACGTAAATACGATAGCAGTCTAAACTGAGACAAGTCAGTAATAGTTACTACTCCTTAGAAGTTGCACAGTTTCTACTGATCATAAAGAATAGTATAACACCCTGTACGCGAATTGTTACAAGTATGAAGTAAACAAAGAAAGACTCATCGACCACAGAAACCAAAAATATTGTGGTTCTATAAATAGCCTGTAATGAACTTCGTCGAATCAATCGAGTAATGACGTCAGCTTTCCAGGCCTTATGGCCTCCGTCAATTACCCGGCACCAAGACGAGCAGCGGCTGAGACGAAAGCAAATAAGCTCCCACAAACGGCAGAACTGTTTCCGTCCACGCGAACAGAAATCGCCCAGCTGATGGAAGCGCCGCCGCAGAAGAACAGAGAATGTCTCGGTGTGTTATAGGACGTCATCACAACAGTAAAGGAGATAGGAACCAACGGCGGAGAGGCGCGCTTGGTGATCCTGGGGACACTCTTTAACCCAGGTGGTTAGGCTCACCATGCAGTATCTCGGCCGATCCATAAGAGACGACCCGGTCATATTGCCATCACCATCACAGAGAACGCTATACACGTTTAGTAGTCCCAACGAACAGCACGTTTAAACAAAAATAAACCCTCAAACAACTTCCACGCCACCTGACATAGTCCGACTAACCCCTATGATGGAGGCAGTGAAGTCTCGGATCGGTCCGAATGTATTTTTATTTTGGACATTGCTGCGAATATGAAGGGAAAACAACAGGAAAAGGTATTCAAGCGAACTGCAACTAGTTGTGTGATAATTAGTTTGTTTCCCTTATATCTACTAGTCCAAAAGTGGGTTGTCTGTAAAGTCGGTTTACGGACGATAATTTTACATGATAACGACATAAGAAAACATGGATGAAAAATTGCATACTTTTTTCCGCAATTGTTGTTCTAATAAACCGTATTAACTTTTCACTTCACTTTATAAACAGTTCATATCAATGAGTGGAAGAGAGATAGATGCATCACAAACCGAACGCTTCGGCCAATCGCGCCTCTCTATCGCTTGTTCCACGCTCGAGCTTGGACGCTCGGCTCAGGCGGAACGTGACAACGACTCATGCTTTTTCGTGCATGCAGCCAGCTTTCATCAATTTATAAGGCTTTATCACGTCAAAATAAATTTCTTTGGACGCAAACAGTATTTAATTTAACCACGGACGCAACAACATCAACCTGTTTCATTATAGTTATTAATTAATGTATTTTTTACAGTTTAAGCGAATGCTTTGTGCTAAAGTAATATAGACATTTAGATGATTAAAGTAGATATAATATCTATATAATTTATGTAGTTTGTTACTATGACAATTTATGCACAGATCACATGTGCACATGTTCACTTCTTCCGGCAAATACATAGGATCTAACCCGGAGATTGTCGTCTACATTCAAACTTTAGATACCACAATCACAATAAACACTATTATATACTTATCGCATATAAATAAATATATTTACAATAATTTATCCTGTTCGATATACCATGCGGTAAGATTATCAAATATTCCAAGTAATATGTTGTTAGGTAATGATCATTATGCACAAATGCACTTTTATAACCACAAGTAGGCTATGGACCATATGGGGTACGTTATTCATTTATCAGTAATTTTATTGGCCTTGTTTTTATTATGAGCATTATAATAGTAGGGCTTAAAAGGTCGAAAAGTGAACTGTACCTATTCATGACGGATGCACCTATTTGGTTGGGAGCGTGAGGTTGTAGTACTTGAGCAGTTGTACTCGAGTAACTTGTATACTAGAAAACTATCTGGTACAGCGGTTTAGCCCGCATTCAGTTAATATTATGGAACTATTGGTTTTCAACTTGTTATCCTTAAGTTTGATTAATTAGAATTACGTGTTGACATATATCCCATATGAGTTCTGTAGTAGCTTGCAATGAGTAATGTCGAAGTACGTGGATTTGAATTATGTAATAATAGCTTTCGGCTTCCGATAACGGAGAATATCGTAATTGAAGCAATAGTATAACGATAAGGTTTAAGCTTTAAGAAAAAAAAAAACAATAGACGTTACAATATAAAATGAAGTTTTAGTCATATGTTTATTTATAAAGATTATAAAGGAAAATAAACACGATTTATTTTTTTAAAACATTTTCTACACATAAGTAAAGAAATTTATATAGTGCTTACCACGAAGCACAGGGTTTTCCTTTTGGTGTGGTTCGGCTTTATTTGGTACTGAGTTACTTTTTACAGCCGTGTTAATATCTAATCAGTCAGGCTATTTATATAAAATAGAGGTCCATAAATAAAGTTATAAGAATTATATTATTATCTTATCTTACTAAATCTAGTCCAATAGATTTTATGTTCATCTAAACATACATAGGAAGATTGTCGTTTTAGTAGTACTATATACTCTATCAGTATTTGTTCGTTCATTAACATTAATGAAGGCCAAACAAAGCTAAATGCAAGTGTTAGTTTTAAAAACTAAAAAAAAAAATCTACATACAGCTCACTGCGCATGATAAAAAAATTAGTCGTTGTGGAGACATCCATACTAATACTACATTATCTAATTAACGGCGACATATTATGTTTTAGCACAGGGATAAGAAAAAAGACAGGCGTTCCTTTGTTTTTGGAATGCACGCCTACCGTTGCACTTCTCATGATATAAAGCGAATTACTTAGAGTGCTATATAAAAATCGTAAACAAAAAGAAAAATAATATATGCAGATCAGGATTTGTGCTCAGGTACGATTTGAGAAAGGAACGGAAAGGAAAGGAAGTTATTGAATATTGTTTCCAACTTTAATACAGAATTTTTACCCATTACAAATTTCATTAAAGAATCGCTTAAAAACTACGAATGAAATTGATGTATGTATATTTAATATGTGGCGTCCATATATTATGGATTAGTGTTGTAAATTATTTAGAAAAGTTAGTTTTATTCTGAATCCCGTAGAACTAATAACTGCCATAAAAGTAACAGAAATATGTGTTCGTACAATCAATGAAATTAATAGTTAACTACTCCAATATTAGCGAACACTTTGACGTTGTAAAATAATAAAGTTTTCTCCGTCTTTGCTGTAATTATTAATATAGCAATTAAAATTAATTTTAGTACATAGTGCCTAAAGCGTACTGTGATGTAATAATGTATGTTTATTATTACTCAATAATAACTTATATTTAAAAAGTTATACAGAAAACAGTATCAAAAAGCAGTAATCCTAAGTGACATTTTGCGTATAAGGTTGTTAGAGTTACAGAAAAGTGATATAGGGTACCATTCATTCAAAAAAATTGGTTGACGGTAAAGTCGGTTTATGGACGATAATTTCACGTGATAACATCACAAAAAAACATTGATGAAAAATTATGAGTCACAAGCCGAACGCTTGGGTCGATCACGCCTCTGTATCGCTTGTTCCGCACTCGCATTTGCACGCTCAGCACAGGCGGAACGTGATAATGAGTCATGCTTTTTCGTGCGTGCAACCAGCGTTCATCGATTTATAAGACGTTATCACAACAACAACAGTTCTGTGCCCGAGGAATAGATCAAATCTACATTAATGCAAGTAAATCCGCGGGTAAAAGCCATGATCGTCATCATCACCATCTTACCCTTATCCCACCTAAGTAAGGTCAGCACAACGTGTTTACCTTTCCCACTCTCCCCTGTCAGATGTCATCTCAGTATTCACACCTTTTATACACATATGATTTTTCACACTATCCAATCCATCCACACACCCTTTTCGATCGTCCTCTGCCCCTATATCCGTCCACTTTCAAACTCGAAACTTTGCTTGTTCCATGACTTTCATCCCTTCTCATAATATGCCTCATACCATGCTATTACTCCTCAACTTCTCTGTCACGAGATTAAAAGCCAGTACATTATATATATAAAATCTACAGCAGTTTTAATTAAAGAAAAATTTTAATTACAATATTTTTTAAATATATTATGTATTTAAAATTAATCTGGACGTCATTTAAATACATATGAGTATATATTTTATAACTCTATTCGTTCTGACTTCTTTATTATGAAATAAAAAAGATACAAATGCCTAAAACATTTGTCGGACTGCAATTCTTTTATATCTAATAAGTATATAATTAGTAAGCCGACGCGTTATTAGCATAGTATAAATCAATTGCAAAAGGTAGACAGAGAACCATTGAGGTACAAACTTTTCTTATCAAAAGACAAGTCATTATAAAAGTATGCCAATGAAAACAAGAGTATAAGTTATTTTTGTTATCGTTTATAACACTTAAAAATACATCATCACTGCATATTATTAAAAAAAGTTGTCCGCCGCGTCTTTCTCTCTGTTTGTCTGTTCGTGATAAACTAAAAAACTACTGAACGGATAATGCGGTCTTCACCAATAGATAGAGCAATACCTGAGGAAGGTTTAGGTATATAATTTGTCAAGGTTTTGTGTAAATTGGTTGAAATATAACGATGACTGTTGGACGTGTTGGAAAAAGTCAAGTCGTCTGGGAGATTTAATCGAAAACGCTGCCAAATCCTTTTGAGATATAATAAAACAATGCATAGTGAAATACTACTCTTTTATAGATCTACAAAAAAGACTTCGATGGCATATACCTATCTCTGGAGGCTATCTCACTATACCCATCTATTTTCTAAAAATGGTCATATAAAATAAGGTAATTGGAAGGCTATTTAGACGGATACAGTATTAATATCTATCAAATTAAATACATTAGTTACCTTACGTATTTGATGCACATAACATATTTTTTATTATCAGAGCAGGACAATTTTCGCGGGGCCTGCTAGTTATGTATATTTATGTCATACTAACGCGTAATTTGCAGCCTCAGACCTAGGAAGTAACAGCAAACCGGAGCACCTGCCTCAGGTAACGACTTAAAAAGGCGCCAAATTCCAAAAATAATTGAGTTAAAACCAATGGATATATTTTCTTGAAACACATGAACGGATATAATTACTAGTTACCGCAATCGTCATTAGTGAGCTATATATAGTGTATATGGGCGTTTTAACACGTGAGAAACAATCGTAAACCAATAACAATACGATTTCTAACGTTCCGCTTCAAATCACATATAGCCGTCAAAATTTTTCACACACTTGTCAAATTCAACTCAAACAATGATAAGAACGAAACGGCGTGGCGTTATATTTGAAATTTTAGCACAAATAAAACTTGCTAATTTTGTTAAATAACTTATATTTATTTCTTGTAAATTAATAAACGATTTAACCATTAAATAATCTTTTTAATATTTTCGATGCGATTAGTGTATAATTTTTGTTTCGATAATAATGTAATACTTAATTACATTTTGCCAATTTTTAACCCCTCGGCTGATTTTTCAAGACCTAGATCTCAAAATGGCGGATTATGTTTTTAATTTTACGACATCATACATTGTAAATTTCATTATTTAGTAAAACTAAAAAAAACGTTAATGCAAATGAAAAACTTATTTAAAAATACATTTTACATAAATATTATAATTTTACAATGAATAATTTGTTATTTTTCAGAGTTTTTTGAAATAAATCAGGGTTTTTTTTAAGCTTATGCTGCCGACAGTCTGTTGACCTGTGTGCCTCACGAGTTCTACGTCCGTTTGTATGGAACTTAAACCTTGATGGTTTTGGACAGTCCAGTGGTTTAGCAGCAAATTTATTATTAAAAACCTATACAAATATAACGCGTAAATACATCGCGTGACAATACGTTACACCTGCTATCGAAATAACGTGAAGCCGAGTGTGTTCTCAGAGCACGTATCGACACGTGGATCTTTAAGAACAACTGGTCACGGTACGTGTTCTTGAAATAATATCTATGATGCGTGTATTATTGCGCGGATCACACGAATTAGCTCTTTTGACTACGGAATTAACTACCGATGTGCCATTTATGCAACAATTAATTAAAACGTTCTGTAACATCTCTATATCTCAATCAGTAAGTAAAATAATAACATAAAGTGTAAGCTATTTCGTATTAATATTTATTTGTATAACTCTACTGTAGTTATATGGCAATCGAGATTCCTTTTGGTGACCTTGTCATGTGAGACATTAATACCTTTAAAGTTATCATTCCAGTTGCATGCCACTTAACATATAACTATCATACTGAGTGGATTTACTGTTATTTATATTCAGTAATTACTTATTAGCATCGAGGTGTTTAGTAACAGTGTGGTTACTATGTAATCAGACAAAATGTATTAATAGCTGTAATAAAAACAGAAATTAACGAAATAAAAAAATATTATAGCAATGTTAAGAAAGATTTAACTGGGTTAGTAAAGGAACTGGTGTAATAGCGCATATCTTAGTCAAAATTAGCAATTGGGTAATATAGTAAAAACACACAATAGCCAGTCTAAACTTTTCAAAATTTTATTTTCATACTTGTAATACCGAGGTATTAAACAGTTACAGTACGGAATACTAAAAACGTTATAATATTCTAGGAAATAACAATCTGTTATATATATTTCTAAAAGGTATTTTATTTGAATCCTTTGAAATGTAGTCTGTATCCACTATTTACTACCTTTCATTTTTTACTTTTTCGAACTGACTACACCGTTGACCTGGCAAGGCCTCTACAGTCTCACCGGACTACAAACTACCTATCCCCTGAAAGTTTAGGTAAATATATTGTATCCATTGCGATTATTAACTTAAATGCATTTACTCCGCAAATAATATTTCTTTAGATCACTTAACCTCGACCCATTGTGATTAGTTAATAGTTATTTTTAATAATTCTTCACATACTAAAACAAAGACTGACCTTTACATTGAGAATGCAGACTGATTTATTTTAAAGAAAGCACAATAGTAATACAGTAATGTACCTTTTTCATAGATGGCGCTTTTATTGTTATTTAGAACTTTCAAAATAAGTGATGATGGCTCAGTTGGTAGTGTGTTCGGACACAGCGTCGAAGGACGTAGGTTTGAATCCAACCAACTTAGTCGGAGCTTTCGATGAAGGAAAATATCGTGATGAAACAATAGCATGGTGGTAGGGCTTTTTCTAAGTCCGTACTGGCTAGCTAGCACCCTCAAGTGGAAAATCTGTCGTCGAGCACCTATTGGTGTGTTCCGGCAGCTTGCACTTGAGAGCCAGTCTCCCTCTAGGTTAAGCGTGACATACCATCTTAGACCACATCATAATTTAATATCAGATGAGATTGTGGTCAAAACTTTTACCTATAAAGTATAAAACAAAGAAAAAAAAAAAAACACTGATAAAAACTGCCGCTTCTAGGCAACGTGGGTAGCACATATGACGTACACAGACTTCTAAATGGCTGGTATCAACAAAACAAAAAGGCAATGAGTATTATGACAATTTGAACAAGTACAATAAAGAGTTGCGCGGGCCGAACTCACAATTGTACTGACTCTGTACAATACCTACGTTGGACCATGAACCACATTTAAATCGTTAGCGAGCGAATAACAGGCCTTTGATAGATTAACTCAATACTTGTATCAGGTTACAAGAACCGTTACTAGTGACAAGAAAATCTTTGAATCTTAAGTTTCGTATTTAACAATCGTGATCGAAGATAAACGATAACAGATTAAACGTACAATGTGAAATATATTTTATGATAATAAATCATGTTTCTTACTTAACTTTAATTAGTTAAAAAAAAATTAATTGAATTAGTTATTCAATATTTAACTACACTTTTTGGTTCATTTACTTGTCTGTACATTTAACTGGTGAGCTTAATGCCATGACGTATTTTCTATCCAGATAACTAGCGGTATTGTGAAAAGAAACATACTGTCGTGGGTGATTTATAACTATATATATCTAATGAAAATACAGTCCCCTCGAGGCACCATTACGTGAAAACTACAGAACACGAGCAAAGCTGCGACCAAAAGCTAGTGCTACTATAGAAATATAATTCTCAAGTAAACGATAATGCAATGGCATCGAAAAGGGATATACACCTATAATTATTCGTATAAATAACTCGTGTGTATAGTTATTAAAGTTATCCATATTAATTGCAAGTACTTATTTACAAGTCTCGGTGAATGCAATTTTGTTATTATTGGAGCAGAATGTCACAACTGCGGCCAACCCACCAACGTACAGTGATTGCGAATGCCGGAGACACTATGTTTACTACGGTAATAAGCTGATGTCAGGAAGAAATCCACTAGTTCGGATAAAACCGGTCGATAAGCGTTCAATAGAATTAAATGTAAACACAGCATAACCACTCCGCTTTATTCGCTTCAAGATTTTAGTTCACATTTGCATATAAACGAACGAAGCAGTTATAATAAAATAACATTAATAATGATTTAGTAATGTATAATTTAAATTTTAAAAGAATTCCACTAGAGTTTAAATTAAAAAAAAAACGTCAAAACAAAGTTGTTTAACGCTCGTCGTATGTTCATATGTTTTAAAGTACACTAGCTGCCAACTTCGGTTTCGCACGAGTGTGTACTATAACGCAGAAAATTAGGTCAACTCCTTTTTTCTTCGAAATGACTATACGCTTTTGGCCTGACGTGCCTTCATATCTTCACCGGACTAATTAAATTAGACCAAATGTTCCCTTACAGTACGTCCATGTATTAAAATAAAATGGCAACTGAACATTAATCTGTCAATATTGTCAATACTCTTGAAGTCCTCCATACTGTCTTCTGTTTCACTCGCTCAGTCACTCTTTGTTTTGTACGGAGAGTCTTTAACTCAAATTCTTCACTTTTTCAAACTTTTTCTTTCATACAAACCATACATTACACAGAAACAAAAAAAAATTGTGAAATAGTTGCAACTGTTCTGAAGTCATGTGTTTACATACATTCGGCATCGATTTTTTCATATATATATATGTAGATACTATACTAAAGTACTAACCGCGCAGTATAATAATGGACTATCTCTTTTTTTGAAAAAAATAATGGACTATCTGTACAATATACGTATAAATCAAATCAAACTGTTTATCGTTTGTCCGGGCTAATTTCCAAAATGGTTGAACCAGGTTCGACGAGACGTTTACTATCAAATACAGGAGTTTTCGGGGTATTATCAACATTGGATATTATTACGCTGTTCTATGAGTGTTAAGCAATAATTATAAAATGTAACAGAAGTAATTTTAAAGTCATGTAAAGTAATAACGAAGTCATAATAATAAAAATAAAAAAGCTCTCAATCGATCCACTAGATAAAACATATAGTTGTCACGAAGCAACGAAGCCACTTTCTCGAGGACGAATTCGGCGGCAACCACTAGTGGTTTGTATAAAAAATATTAGAGTAAAACAAGATTTAAAGTTAACTATATTTCGCGTTCTAAATGCAAAAAGGACATATTACAGTCATTCATATCTATCGTAAGGACGCGTATCTTTTTTGCTTTGGTATATATATATTTTTCACTTAAAGTTTTAGAAAGTGTCTACATGGCGACTCACACCTTAAAAAAAGAGTGTGTGTACTTACGTACACGCGTTAGAAGTTATACTTCTTTGGCGTAACAAGATAAAAATCTTTTCCAAAATTGTATCTTTCGCCTTATTCTACGTTTGTAGAAAAAACGCCACTAACAATCAAATAAAGGTATGTAATATATACATATTTTTTTTGAATAAAATGTTAACTATAGCTAACTTCAGGGTGTCGGTTTATCGTGACGGTGTGTGCGCGCATCGTAAAAATTTACTCTCATCATTTTTCCTTATCGCACCAAAAGAAGTATAACTTCAAAAATTATGTACGCTTTTGGTTTTGTAAAGTTAGTAAGTATTTTTTATTTCTGTACATTCAGCTACGAGAAATCACTAATTATCTGTATGTTTTTTCTGAAAGATATACAAATTATTTTTTTTTTTGTATCAAAATGAATTTGATCAGGTTGAAAATAAAGCAGCTTAATTTATTTTTCATCCCCGTAGAAGGAACATTTAAAAAGGCTCGATTTTCCTTTTAATTTGCATAATACAAAAACATATAGTCAAGATTTCACCTCTATCTTTTGTAGTTTCACCTACACTTTAAAAAGTCAATAAAGACCTTTTATTTCATATACACTATACAGACAAACACAAAACATAATTTAAATACAACTTCTTGCGGGGCTTCCATCATGTTACTATTGAAAAAAAAAATCATATTACCTATGAACAAACTTTTAAAAAAATGTCTTTATTGCATCGAATCTACTTTTAAAAATATCCCCTCCCTTAATCCCTCTAGCCTAACGATAAAATTAGATATAACAGGTAATTTTGCAACTAATAAATTAACAACAAATATGGGGCCTGTACGCCCTACATACCAAGTTGATTACATATCTGTCCAATGTGAGAGGCTTCAGTAAAATGCAAGCGCTTGCCTACATTTTGCTAAAGTAAAACCACTTGACAGTCAATGTAATAGGAATCGGTTACATTTCGAAATAATTGTACCTGCAATTCTAGCCGTCCGCGCAACAAATATTATCTGGTAAATCTTTGTTCGATTGAAATTCCAAAACTATTGGAGTGGTTTGTTCATACATTTTCATTTAGGGTTTATTAGTTTTAAAGCGATATTCATTTTATAGACGTAGTTTGTTAGTCTCAAAGTTATTATAATATTTGTTATATTATAATCAACCTTGATAACTTCGTGCGTATTTAACGCTTTGGATACGACGACGAAAGTGACCATAAAATAAATTAATACTTGACGGTTTAGTGATGTTGCAACATAATTCATTGTCATTTTTTGTGTCTGCTAATCGTTGTCAACACAAATTTATAATAACAGCTAGCTAATAGCCGACACTTTGTCTGTTTGTTTGTAAGTTGATTTTTATTTTAACAATTTTTTTTATGCACGGTAGAAAAAAAATGTACTGTGCTTACAAATTTTCTTTAGTCTTTTGTAATGCTTACAAAAATCGTAGTTTCTTTAATAACTTTATGTTAAATTATGTTATCGTGATTTTTTTTAGATAATGATTAAGTTGTCTTAGAAGTAAAAGTAAAAAAAAATTCATTGAAATCTGTCCATTATCTTTGCATGATACGGTCACAAAGCACGCTATCATGGTTTTTTTTTATATAGAAGATAATGCCATTGTCAGCTTATAAAAGCCCCACTGTTCTTTTTCTTTTTTTTCGAACTGATCTACACTGTTGGCTTCGTCAGGCCTCTACAGTTCCACCGGACTACTACATCCCACTTTTTTTTCTTTTTTTTTTATATTTTAGGGGGCAAACGAACAGATGGGTCACCTGATGGTAAGTGATGACCGCCGTCTATAGGCACTAGCAACACCAGGGGAGTCGTAAGTGCGTTGCCGGCCTTTTAATATATGTGGGTCTCAGGCACTTTCACTGACCGAACGAAACGCAACAGTGCAAGCACTGTTACTCCACGTCGGTTTTCTGTGAGAGGGTGGTACTACCCCGGGCGAGCCGACCCATTCATGCTGAAATCAGTAATAACTTCAGCGTAGCTCTACCACCTACACACTGTTTTAGTGAAGGGGAATTCGTAGTTTATGGTCATTCAAACATGTCACTTCGCATTTGTAGGTAAAAAAAACAATTATTATTATGGCTAACAGAAATAGTAGAAATAGTATAGGCTTACAGAAACTCTATTGCTTTTTCTTATACTAAATACTCTGCAATCTATAGTCAAATTCCTTGTTTAAACACAATGAGTTTCGCGTTATATTCAAAAATGAATTAGTATCTATTGTTTGTTATGAAAATTTATATTATCGCGGAAAGCTGGTGTCCCCGAATTCGAAATAGGAAAATCATAGTTATATTTCACTTGATAATACTCTGAAAAATCCTCTATGTACCTGTATAATAAGTCTCATTAAATCGGTTCAGACGTCTTGGATGGTGTTCCAAACAAACGACAGACACTTCAATTATAGCTATAGATTAATATCATTTAAAATATCTACACTGTGGACATTTCTTACGAAATGTAGGCGAGATCAATAACTTATTCACGGGTATGTTCTTAAGCGTATTGGTAGTTTATCTGATAATAATGCAAAGATATTATGTGAAACTTGCTTGTCCCCGCGGCTTCCCTTGCGTTATTTTAGATTTAATTTATTCCTCGGGAAGAGTACATAAATTCTGGATAAAAAGTACACCATATCCTGTTCTGTACCTCTAACAATGTGTATGCGAAATTTTTATAATCGTCGGTTGAATAGTTAAGGCGCGAAAAGGTAACAGACAAACTCTTTTTCGAATTTATAGTATCAGTAAGGATACGTAGAAGATATATTTATTTGTGGTTTTATAACTTTCTATAAACAGCATTCGATGGGAATTATGTAACTGTTGTTGAGAACCCCTAAATAAAAAAAACTATATTCACAATATGAAATAAGCTAGATAATCTTTAATTCAAAATATTTCATGCTAAAGTCCACACTCACACGTGTAGGTATATTTCTTTATAATGACTAAATATAACATCAAAAGTGTAATGTATAAGGCTACATTCGTTAGTTCTCTTATATCAGAAGTGGTAAACCTTTTTATATGCGCGTACCAAGTATTAACTGATTTTTTTTATTAAACCTCTGGTGTGCCGGAAAATTATTGGTAACAAAGTCAATAGTAAATATTTAATAATCATACAATTTCATTTTTATACACAATTAAGGCATGGCTAGAAATACATTGAATGGTCACTGTTGGCGTTTCTGAAATCTTAAATCTTTCGTTTCAGAATTTGTAAATTGATAATTTACCGCAAAATGTTCTAAGCATACCAGGTGTGCCAAAGGTACCATAGATAGGCTTGCCATCGCTGCCTTACGTAGCAAAAATAGCTTATCGAAAACAATACAACACATCCAGGCATGTAACCAAAATTTTAATTCGAGAGAGGACACACACTGAAACAAGCACTGTGAAGTCGAGGCGGGGGGTGTGATAAATCCCAACTATCCTCTCTCTGTATTCTGTATGCCCTCTATATGTATGTGCCTGAAAATATCATAAGTTTGTAAAAAGCTTATAAAGAGCATCCGAGTGAAAATTACGACATATTAATTAAATTATTTCAAGTGGAACCTCTAAAAGAGTTGTCACTCTAGGCGCATGTAGGTAATATGTGGCACGCACGTAGGCTGTGTTTAAGGTTTCTATTTTAGTTGCATAACTGCACTGACAGACGTGTCAATTTCACTATTATGATTCAAACGCTACGATTCCATTCAAATCGTTATATTAATTACCATATTAATGTACGCGATCTTTATATATAGTCTTTGCAAAAATGTTAAAGTTTTAAGCTGCTTTGACAGTACTTTTTGTTTTTTTTTTTAAGACTATAATTTAAGATAGAGTTACTAAGATTGAAAATATGTTTGGTAGATTTTCTAAATAACTTTAATACAATAACAAATTATTATTTTTTGTATAATCATATATAAATATCTAAATATTGTTTTTTTTTTACAGGGAGCAATACATATTCAATGTATTCGAGGTAATAGTGAGCACATTGGAAACAAAATTACAAAGAATAGAAAATCTAGACAAGGCGGTCGAACACTTAATGAGAAGAGTGGAGGCTCTTGACTCGAGAGTGAACGACAACATCCACAAAACTGATGCTATAATCTCTAAATTAGGTCATTTAGACTTGAAACTATTCAGTCGCCTCGGTCAAGATGATGACGAAGGCTTCACTGAACATACTACAAACAGACAAAAGGAACACAAAATTAGTGACGCCCAATTACTTGACCGTAAATTGGAGTCGCTCGACCAAAAAGTGTCCAATATTGATACGAAACTTGTGGGGCTTAAGAATCAAATAGATAATAATTTCTTACCAGTAGACGATATTAACGCTGAAGCAAGTGAAAAGAAGCCTATCAATCTTAACGTTATCGAAATAGCGAAAGGTCTTAATACTGAAGTAATTAACGAAATCACTAAAGAAGTAGATCAGTTAAGAACATCGATGTCGACTGTTGATCGTAAGTTACAATTCCATATCAACCTTGTGTCCGAAAACTTGGGTAAAGTTTTATACATGGTAGCAGATGTCCACGCAGCAATTGTGGAGCCCGAAGCCGCAACGATAAACGTAAATAATCTATTTAAAAATAGAACGGCTACCAGCACTTCTGCTCCTGTGTCCAAAGGAAGTAAAATAGATACACTCGTCAACAAAATTATACCAATGATGAGCGTTTCGGAAAAAATGGACGAAGTTTGGGATGTAGTAGTAGGGACTAAAAGTTCTGTTGATGACTTAGTCCCTAAATCGGATGAGCTGTTGACTCAAACGCAGCGACAGGAACGAGCAATCGGACAAATTCATAATGATCTAAGAGTCAAAACAAATCTAATAATAGAAAATTTAGATATGGTCGAGAAACGACTGAAGAAACAAGAGGACGACGTTGCGACTCTGGCACAGCGGCCTGTTCCTGCTGAATTACTTCTTGATCCCACAATCGACCGACTGGTGGAATTCGCTCCGAACAGATACAAAGTCGACGAGCTATCTACAGACCCTACAACCAGCATACCTGTGATCACTACCCAACTGCCATCTTCAACAGTAATAACAGGTGATATCTATCTAATATCTCAGTCAGCTATTGCGATTTTTAATGTATGATTTAATGAAAGCGATGTGTTCTATTTGCATTTGCGAATTTATATTTGTATGGGATAATTAAAATAGGTCAGGGTTAGGGTTGTACGGTGACTAATAGTTATGTCGCACACAGCCCGAGCACACCAAGCACTCCGAGCGGCTCGAGCGCTGCTACGGTAACTGTGACGCCAGCTAGTACGGCCAGCACCACTCTCGTCGGCGGCGTTAGCACTACGCCACGTCTTGGTAGCCGAAAAGGTGGGATCATCTTCCCCAGCGTCAAGAATAAACCCATCATCGGCAATAATACTTTCGCTTCGGAAATCGTCGCCAACTATAAAGATGTGAAAGTGAGTCTATAGTTATATAAAGAATAATATTATTACTATAATGAACACACCTATGCGTTGCCGATCAAGCGACCTAAAACAATTAATAAAATATGATAACCGAACGAATGATATAACCGAGGCATGTATAAACGTGTTATCTGTGCTACATACATCGTCGTATGACTCTTAATATCTTCGTTGTTGTTTCGTGGAAGTCCAGGAAGTTCGGAATCAGGCGCCTACATAAACGACGTTGGAACCAGTGTAATGATACAGAACGATATATCTATTGCTTCTATAAGAGGCAAGATGAACTGCAAATATCTTCCAATATATTTTAGGTTTATACATTCACATGTAGTTATTTATAGGTATTTTTTTTTCGATCTATTTTACAACTAATAGCAAATTTAGTAACAGTCACTTCCTATTTCAGTTTCATATTTATAACTTGCTGGAATGTTACTATTCATAACATGACATAGTTAGTGGGCGATCCTGGAAATTATCACTGAATCGTACATACTTCAAGGTATGTACGGATTTTAGTAAACAGACTGTTATTTATCTTGTAAACGGCTTGAATGAATGAAAAGCTACACATGCCGGAACAAAAATACATTTCTCAATTCAGTACAACTCAGAGTTTGTTCACATACAACGCACTCCAAGTTATTGTGGACGATCGCAAAAACCTGTCTTTCTCATCAAACTACTACGGTTGTCATGATTACAACCATTATAATGTTCTTTGATTTTGTCGGATAATTATGTAAGGAAATTTAAATTAAAAAATAAAAAGCAATTAGTCTTCATTTCATTATCGTACTCGTTATATTTATGAAATTACAATCTCAGAGATATTTAATATTCTATCCATTAAAAAAAAATAAAAATAATGAAAAAAATATTTATTTCACTAACGTTTTTTTTTTCGAATTTTTGGTATTTCATCGAAACCCCCCTCTCTCCCCCACGTTACATTTAGTGACATTCAACTTGTTCCCCCCGCCTCCCCCCTGATCCCCTCGTATAATAAATAATGTAATCATATAAAAATATAGTTTGAGTTCGAGTAATAATAATTAGTTGATTATTAATTAATTAATATAATTGTAGAAAGGTCAGCAGAATACTTACAATCTTACATATTTTTAGGAAATGTACCTCCTATTCAATTATGTCTATTATTCACAATATAAGTAATAATCACTTTATATCAAAAATCTAGTCTCGGGTGAGTGCCCTAAGCGCTCCCCTTAGTAGTCCGGTGGAACTGTGAAGGCCTAATAAGCCGGCAGTGTAGGTCAGTTCGAAAAAAAAAAAAAAAAAAAAAAAATCTAGTGGCATTTAAATTCGAAAAGGAAATATAAATTACAATGATCTGATGAATGTAGTAATTGCGTGACGCCGACTCGGATGCCTGTATACTATAGTCCGTGACCGAGAAAGTAGAATATCTAGCATTAACCATTTCATTTAAAAGGTTTCTACACCGTAAAATCAAATATATACCGTTACAATTTTATACAATTTTAACATAAGCCGTATTTAATTATAAGGTGAACGTATGTATCTTGAGTAACGTAGAATTAAAATGCAACTGTTTTTAATTAGGAATATTTTTAATACTTCTAGCTAAATTTCTTCTATATATTTCATCCAGTATGTAGTTTAAAACAGTTATAGCCGACATTTTCGATGTGGTACTGACTGATTTTTGCCTACTAAAATAATATGGAAGTTGTCATTCAATAGGTGCCGGGAATGAATATTATCACATGTAACTGCGAATAGCGAATGTTATATAATATAATATAGCTGTAAAGCAGATAAGTATAGAACGCGTTTATGTGTTACCCTTTATGTTGTTACATTTTAATTTTTATTAGTCGAAATTATTTCTAGTTTCCAAATTAATTGTAATAGACAACATATTGTGCACATGTATTTTTAGTATACATATACTATTAAAAATGTTGAAAATATATGTAAAAAAACAGTTAATTTTTATAGGTGTTGTTGAAGTTTGATAAAAAAATGGTTATCGGTTTCTATAACAAAAAATATATAATAAATTGTGTAAACAGTTCAAGTGTTTGATAATTTTAAAAACAAATAATGGTTCTAAATCTTACGCTGGCGTCTACTCTTCAATTATGTCTAATATATTGAATCATTGTATAAACAAAGACAAAGAACTGTTATATATCATTAGTGAAAGTTACAATTTTCTTGTTTAATAATTTTTTTTCTCATTAGGGCTACTCGTGCGTAGACCTTCTGAATGCTGGAATGCGAGAATCTGGTGTATACTATCTCCAGATCAGAGGGACGACGTACTGGTTTCTGAAAGTATTTTGTGAGCAGAACGTTGCAGATGGCGGCTGGACTGTAAGTATCAACAGTCACAACTGTTAAGATTATTCAATAGTCTAACTCCGAAAACTTGTTTATGTTTAAATGTAAATCCTTAATAGTGTTTCATTTTTTTTTACTTTTTAACTCGTTTTAACTAATTATATGTTATGGCTGTATATATTTTTTTTGTTAATTCATATACCTATGTCGTGTTAGGTGATACATCGTCGTGACGACTATGGCGTTCCCGCGGAAAATTTCAATCGTGACTGGAGCGACTACAAAAACGGCTTTGGCGATCCCAGCAAGGAGTTTTGGCTTGGAAATGAAAATATATATATGTTGACAAATAACGATGATTACATGTTGAGAGTTGAACTGGAAGATTTCGATGGTAATAAAAGGTAAATAAAAAGTTTCAGTAGAATCGATTACCATGAATTTTAATATCAAAATACTGGCCAGCAAACTGATTCTGGTTTTTTTGGCATATTCATATGAGTAATTACAACATAATATTTTTTATAATAATGTTAGTTATTTCTAATAACAAAATAGTAACCTGTGTGTAGGGGCGAAGTAACACTGAAACTTTTTGAAGTGAAAGCTACTTTAGCAACGTTATAATTTAAAACACGATGAAATGAAAAAGCGACATAAAAAAGTGGCAATATAGGATTTAACGTACGAGAGAATAAAATAGAATACATTTTCGTTTATACAAATATTATGTCATTTTTGAAGATTTCACTTCTACCGTGTGTTAACTGCACACTTGTTTTTTATTTTTTTTTTATTTATAGTAGCGCAACGAACACACAATACTGTATCGAATGGCAAGCTAATACAATCCAAGTATAACGGCGATTATTAAAAGATCATTAATCCATCACAGACTCTCAACTGGTAGATCTCGAAACATTGAAAAACTATAAAGATTCACTGTAATGGAA
Organism: Antheraea assamensis; assembly: GCA_035772565.1. Taxonomy (NCBI): domain Eukaryota; kingdom Metazoa; phylum Arthropoda; class Insecta; order Lepidoptera; family Saturniidae; genus Antheraea; species Antheraea assamensis. The sequence continues at coordinate 3,914,200 of JAQQSE010000065.1, forward strand.
TTGTCGCCATATACGTGGTGGTTACGACCCATTTAGTACCTAGCATCTCGCTTAGTTACTACATCAGCGTATCCCGGAACGCGACACGTATAAGCGTGCAAATATGGCAGTTATTATTCCTAATGTATGGATCAGACTGAAATATCATTTAGGTAGTCCGGTCAATCTGTAGAGGCTCCAGTGCAAACAGGGTATGTCAGTTCGAAAAAAAAATCATGTCTTTATTATTAAGTTTTATATAGGTAGAAAATTAATAGCACTGAATCCTTAGGTTAAGAAAGAAATTAATCATGAATATCTAAGATATTATAACAAAATTCTACTATATTAGGTACGCACAGTATTCGCACTTCAAGATATACTCTGAAGCGGAATATTATAAGCTGGAGATTGATGGATATGAAGGAAATGCAGGTGACTCCTTAAATGACCCCTGGTATGGCTCGAATAATAGCCCGTTCTCAACTTATAACAGGTGGGTAATTAAATTTAATACATGTATTATTAAGGAATCGGTACAATCCAGTTCACCATCATCATCTTACCCTTATCCCACCTAAGTAGGGTCGGCACAACATGTTTTCCTTTTCCACTCTCCTCTGTCAGATGTCATCTCAGTATTCACACTTTTTATACACACATCATTTTTCACACAATCCATCCACACCTTCTTCGGTCTTCCTCTACTCCTATATCCATCCACTTTCAAACTCAAAACTTTTCTTGTTACATGACTTTCATCTCTTCTCATAATATAATAATAATCATAATATGCCCGTACCATGCTAACCTATTATTCCTCAACTTTTCTGTCACTGGTGCTATTTTCAAACTTCCTCTGATATACTCATTATTAATCTAATCCATCGTTGTACCACCACACATCCATCTTAACATTCGCATTTCTGCCACATGTAATCTTTTCTCATCCGTCTCTTTCGTAGTCCAGCACTCGGATCCATGTAACACGGCTGGTCTTATTATAGTTTTATACACCCTCCCTTGAGTTTCAACGGCATTCGGTACAATCCAGTTATTAACACAAAATGTAATGTTACTGAAAACATATTATTTTACATAAATATTTATATCTTTAAGATCGTAAAAGAATTTAAGAAAAAGTGTGTATGTACTTATGTACACGCGTTAGGAAGTTATACTACTTTGGCGTAAAAAGATAAAAATCTTTTCAAAAATTTAATCTTTCGCCTTATTCTACGTTTGTAGAAAAAACGACACTAACAATAGAAAAAAGGTATTTAATACATATATACTTTTTTTGAATAAAATGTTGACTATAGCTAACTTCAGGGTGTTGGTTTTTCGTGACGGTGTGCGCGCGCATCGTAAAAGTGTACTCTCATCATTTTTCCCTAACGCGCCAAAAGAAGTATAACTTCAAAAACTAATAAAGAAATCTTAATTGTAACATTTTATGTCGATGAACCATAGAGTAACAAAGCTGCGACGTGGTCTGCCGTTTCATAACTCTATGCAATGAACGACGTTATTTTTGCCTAAACTTGGGAATCCTGAGTAGTATTTCAGTTATATATTTTTTTAAATAACTTGTTAAGGACAGTTCATGATTTGGGAAAGCTAGCGTATTAATCAGCTTCGCAGATTCTAGCTGTCAGGAGAGTTATAATGTTTAAGTTTCTCTTGGAACTGCTGTTGACATTTCGATATTATTTGCTTCAGGTAAAAATGATAATTTTGACGGCCTTACCCTAATACAACTTTCTCCTCCATTTCTCAACTGTATTTCTTTATTATTTTTTTGTTTCGTATACCTATTGGACTGCCTTTAGTGTTATCAGTAAAAACATTTTGGAAATCTATATATATATAATTTCATAATATCGACGAATCAAAATCTTTATTCGTCATGTGAAAATAACGTTTGCAACCTTCAATACTAGTAAAACACTGAACATAAATAAAAAATATCTATATATTAACATATGAAACAAAAAGTTTATACTCTTATTATGACCAAATTTCGACCACAAGACAACCGTTAGTTATAATAAAGTGTATATATTTGTAAAAGATAATTTCTGCATCTATTAATCTGATTTAGAAAACGTATTCAGTCGTAAAAGACCACGTTCTCCCTCTAATCATGAAAAAAAGAAGTCGCTACTATACTACATTTTTGATGTTAAGTTTTGCAATATAATTAAAACGAATGAAATTAAGGGCGGTTACTAGTTTATTGTAATGCAGATAAATCAACTTAGATAGATATAATATAAATGAATGAATAGATATAAATGAAAGTTATAAAGAATTATGGGAGAGATGTCAGCCGCCATTATGAAAAATTCGTATGCAACTATAATAAGATGCGGTTTAACTGCCTACTGAAAAATGGTTTATATTCATAATTTTCAGAGATAATGATAGATCTTCATTAAACTGCGCATCGATGTTGAAGGGCGGTTGGTGGTGGAAATCGTGTGGTCGCGGCCTCAACGGGCTCTATCTTCACGATCCGCAAGATCTTACTGCCAGACAAGGTAGTGTAAAGCAAATTATAAACTAAACCCTGTGTAGGACGCGGGAGCGGCGTCGCGTCACCACTTTAGTAGTAGTGGTAGCGTGATTACCACTTGCTACTTTCAGAAGGTTGGAGATGAAAGCTTTGACTCCGTTTATGCAGACAAGTAACCGCTTTGGCAGCTGGATTACCAATCCCTCTTATTGAACTGAGCAGGTTATATTTAAATGAAACCAAAACAGAACACGTGCAAGAAGTACGGAGAAAATAATATACAGACATAAATATACAAACAATACTGAAGTTTTTTTTTTATATTATAGGGGGCAAACGAACAGGTGGGTCACCTGATGGTAAGTGATCACCGCCGTCCTTAGACACTAGCAACACCAGGGGAGTCGCAAGTGCGTTGCCGGTCTTTTAAATAAATATGTGGGGCTCCGGCGCTCTCACTGACCGAACGAAACGCAACAGTGCAAGCACTGTTACTTCACGTCGGCTTTCTGTGAGAGGGTGGTACTACCCCGCGCGTCGGGCGAGCCGACCCATTCATGCTGAAACCAATAATAGCTTCAGCGTAGCTCTACCACCTACAAAAAGTCATAAACAAACATAACATGAAGTCATAAAACAAAAGTAAAACTAGGAGTTAACAATAGTATCTGGGTAATAAAATAATATAAATAATAACTTGGGATTATAACAATTCGCCGCGTTGTGTGTAGAGTTTATCGGTAAGATTGTAATTACACCCAGGTATCACGTGGCCGACACCTGGGCTATAATGCGTGCTCTTAATCTATTTTTTGAAGCTTTAGAGTACTGCTTTTGCTTTTCTATGTAAATTATTGTAGTACACACACGCCACGATGTATGTGGTTATGTGTGTCGCTACACCTGTATTCATATAAAATTATATCTCGTCCCAGTAGACAAATGACCTTCAATCGATATTACACACATGTTACTTATGACACATTACATGATCTCATATGATGTCAAATTAAGGTAATGTATAAATATATTGCCACTTAGTATTTCCTGTGAAACTCCCTTAGCAACTTGAACATCGGCATTATAGTCAGCTCATTCAACTCTGTACGTTTACGTGTGTCAACCAGTTCTCGCAATAAATACCATGTAGACATGAGTGCACGGTTAGTTTACTTGTCTATTAATTTTAATTATACAACTGTTTAGGTATCGTATGGTTTCGTTGGCGAGGCTGGGACTATACTCTGAAGCGCGCGTCAATGATGATCAAGCCGAAAGGTCTGCAGCCCAACACGTGAAGGAATTCAGCGCACGATAATGATGTTATTTATCTAGCCTCTGTTCACTCATTACCTGGATTCGTAGTTATAATTATTGACGTCAAATAACGTTAACAATATTCAATATGAATTATGTAATGCACATAAGGTATTAGCTTGCACGTTACAGTGAAACATTTGCATTAATATCGAGTGCTGATCACGTGTAAATACTTAATAGTATACTTTAATAATAATAACTTTCGTCCGCGGCTTTGATAATAAAACGACTCACACGCCATCTATTATGTAATGTCTGTACTAATACAGAAAACTCTACAGGCGTACACACATCAATTCGCAAAGTTTGATTGCATTCGGATGGATTGTATAGGAATGTTTATGGGACAAACAAAGTGTAAATATTTTTTATAGTACTTATATATATATATAGATAATGTTCACTACTGATCTACAAATGAAACACTTTTGGATTATGTTGACATTTATTATAATTATAAAGAATCCATGTAATGACACAGAACATAGTAGGCAACTAATCGCTCAAAATACGTCGTACCCTATCTCTGTAAATATTTCCCTTATCATTCTCACAATTTCTCTTGTGTTCTTCGTTCATTTTGTCGATAGACAAAACCTCTCTATTATTGTAAATAACAGACAGTAGACGCTAGACTATGTTCTAACGAAGTGCCACATTACACCACAAATTTCATTAATTTATTATTCATTTCAAATCGATACATGAAATCTTACTTTAATTAGGTATATTATTTAGATTAAGAAATAAGATGTAAATAAAACGGTAAACAGACGTTATTCACAAAACTCAAGAAGAAATTATTAAATAATTATATATAAGTAATCTGTAGAAAAGAAGGGTCACAATATTTTTAATTTTACATTATTGAATTAACACAACAAGCAAGTTTTCTCTAATATTATATTTTCGAAACGCACTAGAACTTTGGAAAATAATACAATATAAAAACTTGCAGTCTTACATATTTTTTTTAATCATCGAAACATAACTAAATCACAAATCAATAGTAAAAATGTCAAAAATGAAACTATGCAATAAATTGAGTTACTTACATAGCATACATGAAGAAAAAATAAATATTATATTATTTCCTATAGTAAAGGTTTTATTATAGAATATGTAAAAAAAATCATTTAATGTAATAGATAATAATAATAATAATATGTGTAATTACTTATTCTAAACATTTAAACAACGAGCGGTTTATATATATATATATATAGTTACCATACATTGTTAATATTTCAAACAATATACCATAAAATCCTATTTCGTAAACTATTTAAGCTTTAGACTGTTTAGAATCGCTTGATGCGTCTGTGCCTAGTTAATTAAGTTATACCACGAATACATTTAGAAATTAAGGCTATGTAATTAAAAATAAATGATTTTATTTCGAACCGCGTTATTGTTATTAATAATATATGAAAAATACAAGAAACATATTATTGATTCTAAGGATCTTCTTTCTGTTTATCGTAATCATCATAATCGTCCACCACATCAAGATCAATGACTAATGACGGAGGTGAATCATCACAATCCAGCATCGCTTCGTCTTGCATACTACTGAATAGCATAGCCTGCGGAGGAATACTATTGTCTATCTCTTTCATTTCTACATCATTATTATTATCTTGTAATTCTAACAGGTTGTCGACTTCAATGTTTTGCTGTTGCACATCCTCTGGGTCTCTGTAAATGGCGTCAAGGTCGGCTAATGTATATTCCATGTCTCCGGGGATCGGTAAAATGCGTGAAGGGCTGGATTGCGACACGCAACGTGTGCCCTGGCTAGTTTCAGCCTTGGGCACACGTGGTTCCTCATGTTAGGTCTTTAGTCTCTTATGACCCCTTTTCGAAACACGCTCTTTAGCCTTCTCAAGCAACGGTAGTAGCTTCTTATCCTTTGCTAATATTTGCAAGAGCGTTATTATAAATGGCATGTAGTTATGGCGTCTGCGGGTCAATTCCAACTTATATTTCGCCATTTTTGTATCTTCGTATTCAATCAACATTCTCAAGTTAGGTATTATACCATGAAGATCATCATTTTCCATGCCCAGCATCTCGGGTTCACTTAATATTTCTTCAAGCTGACGCTCATATATCATTTTCCTATTAGACACTAGAGCCATAAGATTGAAGTGAATTTCACCCTCAGTATATCTACAACATAATATATAAATGGAATGAAGGAAAGAAGGAATAATAAAACAAATGAAAACATATCTATAAAAGACTTACACGCTAATTCGTCTCATAATGATAGGGCGTACCACATCCAACCAGTCTTGTTCTGGTGCTATTGGTCCATGATCTATTGGACCCTCACGTAGACCGTCTAGTTCATACAGTCGTCCATCGATTGGAATGTAGCCAATGAAGTGGTATGCTTCATCGTCCTTAAAATACCAATTAAGGAGAAATATATTAAGAACATTAATGGAGATAAAACCGTCAGCAAAAATAAAAAAACAGTATCTGTCCGTTCATATGCTTATAACTTAAAAGTTATTGAAACAATAATATTTTGTCACATTAGATATTATATGGAACCAGTTACAATTAAAATAATAAATTAATTGTCGATAATAAAACCACTACTAGTACGATCTGTGATCATATTTGACTTAAGCAATTATATAAAGCAGTGGAAAACTGTTTAGAATTAAAATCCATTTTGTTCCATAAGTACAAAAATATTTACCTATAAAATAAATCATGACATGTTTTAAAGAGCTTTATTCAATAAAAAAAGTTCCTTAATAAGTTTGTAGTTCATGCAAAGGGAATTGTAAGCTTAACTATTAAATTATATACCTTAGAAGCAGCTTTTGGATCCACTTCAAATAACGTCTGTTGTGTCATTGAATTATGTGCACTACGAATTGTTTGCGAGTTACTGAGAGCGAGTCCTCGCATCCTTGGATCAAATGACATACTGAATTCCTTCAGCTTCGTCAATTCTGGTCCAAGCTCCAAGTCTGGGTGACGGCAGTTTAGCAGGAGACTAACTACTGCTTGTGTAGCGCAAGCATTGTTGATTACCTGATAATAACAAAGATAGTAATGTAAAATAAAGTATATACAATAGCTAAAGACTTAGTTTTAATTCTTTAAAGTTATTTAGCGTTTGACCACAGTATCATTAGATATCAAGTGCTGTGTGGCCGAAGATAGTAACACACGAAGCCTAGAAGAACTGCGTCTTTGGTGTAGCCGCAGAAACACACATATGAGCGCTGGGTAACAGACTTTCGAGTAGATGTTGATAGCTACCCGGGCCAGCATGCTTTTTTTATTAGTTTTAGCATTTTACCACAGTCTCATCTGATGTTAAATGATGAAGCTAACCCTAGTCGGGACTGGCTCTCAAGCACAGATGCAGGAAGACTATATGCTAAGGTGGATATGGTAGGCCACCATGCTATGCTTTCATCACAATGGTTCTACAAAGGAAGTACAGGTACATATTAAATTGAATGATGATCAGGATCTGTATCAATAGACAATGGTTAGAACATGCTACTATTGAAACAACTTTACTAAACTATCTTTTAAATCTCATCTCATAGAAAAATATTGGTTATATCCAAATCATAGTATATGTAAGTTTATGCAATTCAATTAAAGCAAAAATAGAGAAATTTAATACTGCTTATTGTAAAACTAATTCCTGAGAGAAGGTTAGTACTAATCTTAAACTGATATTAATTTATTAGGTATCAGGCAAGTAAATAGTAAGCTATGTACTTGATACTAACTTGTTTAGCAAAGTAAATTTTATCAAGTCGTTCATCCTTTACAATTGGCCCAGAAGGTTCTTCATGTTGCATATACTTAAACAAAAATATAAGACCGTGTACAGGCCTGAAATAAAATGTAAATAGTCACCATCAAGAGTATATTTCACACTGTTCTACAAATTATCAAATGTAAATGGAATAAATATATTTATTTTCAAGCCACGAAACAGTTCATAAATATAATATTGGTAATTTAGCATGGTATACACACATGATATATACAATAAAAACACAAGTGAGCAAGTGCTACACTCACAAATACATATGTTTGACAACTTGCAGTATATTTTGCAAAGCCTTCAACCAACTGTGTAGTTAATGAAGTGATAAAAATCGAGTAAGATGAAATAAAAAATTGATGATGTGCTCACTTTATCCTTCACATGTTCATCACATCACAAAAACAAAACCTTGTGATGGTATTTCCGAGGATCAAAATAATATAATAGCAAAAATATTCATAAAAGAGGTAGCTAACATATATTTATTGTGACATAGCATCTTGATGAGCATAATATTCAATATTTTAATAAGGATTTAAAATTTTTGCATTGGTATAATTGTTTTATTTCTTAAAAAGAATTTATTGATACTCGCGCTTAATGTGTTCATGTCCACCCGTGTCTTTCTTAAGTGAAAATGATTTTGATATTCTACAGAACTTTCATTATAAATGGGATTTATTGTGTTTGAATCAATTTTTTTACCACTTAGGCCTTACAGATTAGTCTAGTGATATATGACCTAAATCTTATTATGAGTTAGGTACTGAAAAATATATTCAGTACAAACAAAACACTCTGTTTTTTAACTTTGATTATTCAGCTTTCAACTACAATCCCTGCTACTATTAATTCATGATGTGGTCTAAAATGGCAGACACATGAAGCATAGATGAGGATTCTCGTAAGTTCTGATGTAGGAAAACACCTATAGGAAAATAGCCTCACCACTATGCTATGGAATCACAACTATGATATAGATTCGTTACTATGTTTTCTTTCAAGTAAAGAACCGCTATACATTGTAGCACAGATCCCTCATTGCTTCAAATATATGAATAAGCAAAGACAAAATAGTTCAGAAACTTTTTCACCTTTGTTTGTCAACCAATTCTCTTCATTTATTACTTATTGACAGTGTTATCTATAAAAAAATATATTTGGAAATAGTTAGTTTTTTTCCACACCAACATGAGTTGCCTTTGTTATTCTATTCATCAAACAACACAACCCTTATGTATGCAAATCTACAATATTTGCAACAAAAGAGCCTCAATAACAAGTGAATTTCAATCACTGGGCATCCTGTAGTACATAATACACACACTAATTTAAACCAGTTCTTGCAACATCTATTATCCAATCACAGTTAAATATCACAAGCATTCATAAAAGTGCCAACAGTAAATGTATTCAATCAGTCGAATATCTGTTTCTCCTTCAATAAATTGTATATTTACTGTATATCACACTGTATGAGGGAATCATACTTCTACGTTTCTCATACTCTGTCACTGGAGTATAGTGCACATAAGAGTATGTACTTAGTAGACTTTTACTTGAGAGCAGGTAACATATACACTATATTTTACGATTTGTGTGGCTGGGCAAATATTTGCATTGTTTCATTCCAGAAATTTAATCTGTCAAGTTATGCAGTCTTCTGTAGAGGTACTCGCTGTATATGTAAATCCTGTGATGAAATAGGCCAGCATGGTTTATGCCGATGCACAATATAAGTCTGCAAAGAACTAAGCCGATGTGCAACATATTCAAATATTAAATATACAAGAATAATGTATACTATAACTAATAACAAAATAATGAATGAATACATACGATTTTTTTTATCCAAGAAATAATAATTATACTAGCTTGGCATAATACAGTTCTTATAAATTAAATTTATGCACAAATAACTTCAAAATGATACATAGGATGACCATTGTCAACGATTTTAAAAATAAATCTTTAAAATCTTATCATTGACAATCTGAGCATGATACAGAGATATTATGAAAGTCATGTAACTAGAAAAGTTTTAAGTGTTAAGTTAAATGGTTATAAAAGTAGAGAAAGACCAAAAAAGGTATGAATAAATGTTATTTGTATAAAAGATGTGAATACTGAGATGATATCTGACAAGGGCAAATGACAGAGGCAAACATGTTATGCCAACCCTACTTGTGTGGCAAGAGGTTAAGAAAAGATGATGAACATTAAAATTATGACTACTATTATATTTACCTTAAATTTTCAAATATTCCATCATCTATTGTCCACAACTCTTCTACTTGTACACCTTTGCAACCTTGTAATAAAAGTGGAAAAATAAGACATTATCTATTCCAATTAGAGCACTAATTCTACATACATTTTCTTTCTTTACATTTACATTATACTGGCCCCTGACTTCGTTCATAGCAAGTAATAAATTGAAATAGGAATAAAATATGACACTAAATTGTAGCTTCCTAATAATAGCTTTTATTATATTGGAATCTATGTTCTCGAGATAATTATATCAGAACAAAGAAACTTCATCTCTTCATAATATTAATACTGATGAAAAAAAGCACATACCAAAGGTCTGGATTAGCTGTGTAAAAACTCCAGGATCACTTTCAATCAAACACCAATCTCCACCTGAATCCATGATGATCACTCTTCACCTACGCAAATAAAGAAAAATAAATCTTTGCAATTAAATTAAAATTAGAAAGAATGTATAATAATATGCAGCTTTTAGATATTTCCGTTGATTTCATTCTACTATAACCATTACTCAGCATAGTTGCAAAATACAATCTTATGTCAATGGTGCATTGCAAACAATGAACATTGCCCTCGTTCTAAGATATAACTTATGTCCATAGTAAAATCCAAACAATATTGCACGCGTTCTAGGAAAGGATTATGACAGTGCGTGTATAAAACGACAAACGGTGAACATCTACAAGTGGGACGGTCACCTTCAATTATTAAAGTAAAAACACATTTTTCGGAACTAAAACTGGGCTGTCGTTTGAGAATCCTTAAAATTTAAGTCAAAGAATATGAGAATTAAACAATATTACAGCCTCAAACAACTAAAAATAGCAAATTTACTAACCAATACACACTTCCATTACTATGATCCACATGACGCGATGCATGAAATAGTCTGTGGCTGCGATACGTGCAAAAATATTATAAACATCATTAGAAAATTACCAGTACCATAGGTAAGAATAATATTGATTACCATAGCCAAATAAAAATGTTGGTGGATTTTGACGGGGTCTTTGAGTCTGTCAATATAGTGATTTTTATATTTTATAATAATCTTGTGTTATTTGAATCTATGTTTTATAATATTGATAGCATTTTAGGTAATATAGTTCAGGTATAGTGCACAAATATAGTGGACGGAAAATAATACCACGGAGCATGATTTCTGAGACACCACAAAAACTCCTTGGAAAGTTTTTACAAGGGAGCTACCATCTTATCAGGACATGAAAATTATCAAAAGACAACTATAATATTACTTCCTACTCGACAATGGCAGTAATAATCAAGAAGATTGATTGCAAAAAAAAGGTTTTGCATCTCAGGACGCCCGACAGAAGTCATAACGTAAACTGCCTGCCACTGCTGTATGCGTGAGAGAAAGAGAAGCCAGACAGAATGGTGCCGTAACACGTTACGTAACAAAGCGGTTTACCCTCCTATAAGAAATTATCACTTCATAAAAATCGGTTGTCTATAAAGTCGGTTTACGGACGATAATTTTACGTGATCAATGAAAAATTGCATACGTTTTGCCGCAATTGTTGTTGTAATAAACAATAGAAATCACGTTAATTTTTCACTTCTATTTATAAACAGTTGACAAAACAGTTCTCGTGTAAGTTATGACGCTTTACAAGCCGAACACTTGGACCGATCGCGCCTCTCTATCGCTTGTTCTGCGCTCTCGCTTGTACGCTTGGTTCATGCGGAACGTGACAATGAATCATGGTTTTTTGAGAGACAAACATTGTTAAATGATAACACACCACGCTGATTTCCTACTAAAAAGCTGTAATACGCAGCCGCATACATTGTACAGTAGTACACGTACTTTTCACATATACTAACACACTTTAAATGCTCCAATACAAGCAAGTATTAAACAGTGTGCAATATACATACACACCGACATTTGCTCTCTCGCTTTGGCTTACTAATTACAGGCGACTATGGGAGTGGAGATGCTACGAAGCATGGCACAAAGAGGAGAAACCGATAATATAAAATAGTATGTATATTTCTGTCTCATTCTTTGCCGGCTTCATCCTACACATTTTTGTATTTGCGTCTCTTACCTGTCGTTTTTTCTGGTGCATCCGGTTTGAAATCACGATTCTAAAGAAGTTTCACTTCAATAAAATAATAGATTTGCCGATTTTACACGCGTTTACTTACATCGTCCTTTTTCAAAACAGTGACATAGAATATGTCCGTTTTAAATATATATTTTTAAATACAATAACACAAAGAAGTTTTAAGCACAAATATTCGTTTTTTTAACATCCTCCAACCCAAACAAAATGGTAACAACAATTACAACAACAAGAAATAAGTAACAGTGAAAATAGAAACTAAAACCTAATGTTAACAATACAAAATAAAAATAAAAAAACAGAAATTAATTAACCCAATTAACATGCATAAGAGAGGTTTTACCTAAAACTCTACAAAATAAACCACTTATAAATAGAATTGAGGATTATCAGAATCCTCACCCCACTAGGGTCCACAAGGAACATTAAGAATTTCCATTCCACTTCTTGTAATATAGCCTCTACGTACAATTACGAAACACTTCAACCTATTTCTCTATCCGATCTATTAAATCCAATTTTATTGATACAGAAATCAACCGCTTGTACGTCAAATATTGACTATGACGAATAAGCTACCCTGGATATCTTTCTTTCCATGGCAAGCGCACTTCATAGCGAACCTCATTATCTTCATTATTATTTGAAACTGAAATCAACTGATTGCATTGCAAACCATTGTTATTACACATAAAATGCCCCGTATACCCATCTATCAATGGTAAGCGTATTTCGAAATCTTGCTTTGTAACCTTTTTCATAGTATCTTTCAAAAACATAAGTGTTTCACATTGACTACGATCAATATCTGTAAAGTCAGCTGAATCCTAACCCTCCTATAACACCTAATGTTTCCAAGTCCCCACATTGTGACAAAGAAATATTTTTATTTAAACGACGATTTTCGTTGTAAGTTGACAGACTAGGTAATGAACTCTGCAACGCCTCCTCAGGTTTGGTTTCAATAGCTACTAAACATACTGCGGTGGGTTCCTTGTACCAGTTACTTTGGCTTTGATCAGCGAAAGACGTCGCTGACAAAATTCGCTCTTCACTCTGATCTCCGTTATGGGTCCCCGTCTTATAAAGTTTCAGTAAAGATTGGGGGGGACATTTTCATAATCGGTGCTTAAACCGGTCCGACGCTTATATTCCTCTGCGGTTTCTAGATCAGAAAAAATAATATCTTCCGATTCTTCTGACTGAAACCATAATTATTGAATTCGGTCATCGATTTTGAATAAACTTTCAGCTTTGTCAGAACATACTTAAACAAAGCATGAATATGAGGCGTAAGTTCTTGTAACGCTTTCTGCAAATCTTTTTCGGCACAAGCAAAAGATCTTCTAGCAATTGACCTTTGTTTTTTTTAATTTTCCATTATGATCGCCAATTGTAGACTTACACTAAATTATAAACCACAATAATAGATTTGCAGATGCGTACATGCGTTTATTTTCATCGCCTTTTTTCGAATCAGTGTCATTGAATATGTCCCATTTTAAATATATATTTTTAAATACGAGAATACAAAGAAGTTTTAAACACAAATGCAAGGAGATTTTTAACAATTACCATACATTTAAGATAATTTATATAAATTAATTAGGCTTAAAAAACTTATATCTAATAACCTTAATAGATAAAAAAATAAAATTATCACCAGAGACAAAAATTACATATCAGTCATCGTTAGGGATGGGATGATTCTATAGGAAATAACAACAATGTGTATGAGTGATATATCAATGTTTAAAAGAAATATTTTAAAAGTTTACAATTAAAAAAATAACTAATATTCATTTAGTGACATGTGAAACAATCTTTTTATTAATTATATGCCTAGTAAGCGGTACCGTTCTTGGTTAAATGTAGCCCCAGCTTATGAAATTAACAGCCAAAAAGTTAATAGATAGCAAAGTACTTGATAAAACATCACTTTTAGAGATCTATTAGTCGTTAATGTGGGTTTCTACATCGATGTTTATGAAAATAAACTAATATTTTAAAACATCTATGTATTATTTTCATCTTTACACGTGACTAACGGAAGCGAATAGAATAAATAACTTTACACTGCATGAAAGATCGTTCATATAGAGAGATATATCATAGACGTTAAGAGTTTCAACATCAATGCTTAAAGCCATACCTCAAGGCTTAAAAACAACAATGTGTTGTTACATCTCTAGTCATTGTTCGTGGACTTCGTCCTTGATTATTAATCTATTAGCCGATTAAGCTATAGACTGTGGCTATAGAAGCTGTACACCAATTTTTAAGGTATAATATTGTTAAGTTCTACGTTATAATGTTGGATATATTAATTGCACAAAATATTTAATTATTCGGAACATATGCACAATATCTACGTGATACATATTTCTATTAAAAATATAAGTATTACGTGTTGACCTTTTTTATATGTGTATTATTATTCTTTTTGCTTTTAACCACACATTTCGTAAATGTGTATGGTTTCTACAGCCGCGCATTTAAAAAACCAATAAATTGAAGCATTAAGTGCGTATAGGTCCATAAGCTTTAATTCCAAAGGGTGCCATATCACATATATTCTTGTTCAAGTTCGTTCTGTAGCTATTAAAAAATGTGATCGGTTATATAAATGAGTAGCGATTTCAGCATTTGAAGTTCTACGCTCTATCATGTATGGAGCTAAAAAAGGGTCAATAACATGTTTATGATTTCATGGTTCAGATAACTATATTTTAAATGCTAATGACTTGCAAGTCACAGTTATTTGATGTACACAAGAGAGTTTGCCAATCCAAGTATTACATTTTAAAGCCTACCAACCTTGGTATTACATTATAGAGCTGGTTGACCCCATTATATGGCATACGTTTTTTATGGTCTGTTATGGTAATAATAGTCAATAAATTGGGATATAACATAGTTTTTTTTCAGTTAAATTAGGTTTAGTTCAATTTTCCATCAAAATAGTAGCTCTAAAAACAGAATAAATTATGAAATACATTTTTTATGCTGCAACTCTCTAAAATACCTTCAGTAAACAGGATATATGAAGTGTGGCTGCAAATAATAATAATATTGGTGTAAATAGGAATTCATACATTATTAGTAGTTTAAATTGACCTAAATTTTGTTGTACCTGTAAATAACAATATATAGTTGTCTATCATAGTCTTTGTTCAGTGCATAGTATAGGAGTACAATTTTAGTGCTAACAATTAGCTAAACAAAAAAAAAAACCATGATTGTTAATGTGAACAAAACTGTTGATTCATTTGAACTTGTGATTATTTTAATGTACTTACATGGTTAGTTATACACTATAATAATTAAAAATGATAAACTTATTATGAAGTAAATATCATAATTTACAATGACATTATACTTATATGTATGTGGGTTTAAGTAATAAACCTAACTTTGTTTAGTTTATTGTATAATTTAATATAGATATTGGATATAGGATATCAATCCTGATATAATAATGAATTTCTTATCTGCTATCCTTACTAATATTATAAATGTGAGTTTGTTTCTTACACTTAGACACATATTAACGACTCAAAAAGATTATCAGGAAACTTTGCATACACATTGTCAGTGATACAGAAAATGTTATAGGGTGCTTTTAGTTCAGGAATATCTACTATTGTGTATGTGAGTGAATCATCTAGAAAATGCTAGTCATTTATACTCATAAATAAAGTCCAAATAACATATTTGCAAAATGATTTTACACATTTGGCATCGGTAATTTTCGAATAACTCATTATCAGAACATCTGTTCAATTATTTAAATTTTAATAAAAATGTTATTTAAGATTTTATTTAAATGTTTTGGGCATTTTTACAGTACAAATATTATAGATTCTATATATGTCAAATTAATTTTAATTATTATTTTCAGATTTCAGAACCATGTGGGGCCTATTTCTCTATTTGTTAGAAATGATAGGGCTAAGCCCTTTACCATATATTGCTAGTTTGATTGGCACAAATACACCAGCTCTCAAATTACTCATATCAATTCTCATGGGTTACCCAATAGCATATGTCTACCACAAACATATAAAGCGCCAAGTAGAATACAGAAGTTATTATTTTATCATCATGGGAATGGACATGGCATTTTACAATTTTGGTATTTCCATGTATTACAATTTGATTCCAGCCATTCTTACATATTTTCTAAATAAGATAAATATACCAGGACATATAAGTACAACAATATCCTTTTTGTTTAATATTATCTACCTGGTAGCTGGATATATAAGTACAGAATCTGATGATTACGATATCACATGGACCATGCCACACTGTGTTCTTACATTGAAATTAATTGCATTCTCATTTGATCTTTGGGATGGGGAAAAGAAGTTGAAAGATGAGAAACCCTCTGTGAGTAGTAGCAATACAATTTTAACAGAGCTACCAAGTTTCACAGATTTTATGGGTTTTGTTTATTTCCCTGCTTGTTTTTTGGTAGGGCCTATATTCTCATATAGAAGATACTCTGATTTTATAACAGATAAATTCCCATTAGAGAGCGAAGCACCAATATATAGAAAGGAGGCTATCAAAAAAGTCCTGCTAGGTTTGGGATATTTGATGGCTTATCAAATTGGAGGTAAACAAGATTACTATAGTTTTGGTTCGGGTATGACATATAAGTTTGTTTGAATAGTTTTTAAGTGCAATCAATCTTGAGTACAGCTTTATTTATAGTATATTCATATATTAGATAAAATACTATTATTTAATATTTCAAAATGTGCACTCCTGGGACTTGCAAAAAAGTTTCCTGTCACATATTATGTTTAGTTTGTCTTTATTTATTTACAGAGTTAATGTATTTATATCTGATCATTGTGTTTTTATGTTTCAGTAAGTGTATTTAGTATTGATTACATTTTATCGGACAATTTCTGGGATAAATCAATTATCTACCGCCATTTCTACTGTGGACTATGGGCACATTTTGCTCTATACAAATATATAGCCTGCTGGCTATTCTCTGAAGGTAATTATTATAAATTATTCAGTTGAGTAATTTGCATAGCTCATTCAAAAAATGTAAATTAAATGCATTATCATTATATGTATCAATTACATTAAAATATTTGTTTTTATACAGTGACATAGAAACTATTAGGTATGTAAAATGGAATAGACTGAACTTTGGATACAGTTTTCAATACAATAGGTTCTTGTACACAAATAGTGTTGCCCAAAATCGGCCTTGGTCTTGCAGTCTTGGTCTTGTTCTTGCATTTTTGCAAGACCAAGACCAAGACTGACCCCCGCAAGACTTTTGCAAGACAAGGCTGAGCCTGTAAGACTCTTGCAGTCATGCAAATTAAATTATGTGGACAGTATTTGGTTTCAAAATCAATATTTATAGACTTTATCTAGTGTGGTATCAAAATTAAGAAGTGTACAAACAAATGTACACTTATGTTTCCATGAGAATAGTTTGTTTATAAAAATTTAAAACAATAGGTCCAGTATAAGAATAATATATGGTACGCGATATTCTGATTCACAATCAGTTTGTCGGCGGTTATGTTTGCTTATTCGATAATTTACTGACAAAGACACCGTTTTATCGAAAGATTGTGTTACAAGCATATCACACTATTAATTATGTTGTTTGATCGCGGCCACTATCGAGTCCAAAGAATAAAATAAGTTTCTAGCTGCTCAGAAAGGATGCAAATCCAAATTATGTTGTCCTCACTAGGAATATTGTAGTTGTAAGGATAGATAGATATTATAGTAATTTATTGTGCAAACCCTAATTTCTAAATGCAAATATCAGTTTCTTTGTTTGTTGTGCTTTCACGCCTTAACTACTTAACTAATCATGATGAAATTTTGTAAATACGTTATCAGGAATACACAAAAGAATATCTTTCATCAAATTAAAAAGTACTATTCTCGAGGGAGAGGTCACCTCTACATAAAGGCGAATGAAGTCGCGCGTAAAAGCAGCTAGTAATAATGCAGATTATTACCGTACAAATATACTATGTATTCATTTCTATCGTACTCTATTTAGCCAAGCTAAAATTATGTATGTAGTATCAAAATAACAACTTTTTGTTGACTAGATATGAAAGTGTCTACGTTACTTACAGCAAAAATTTAATTTTTAAAATGTTTGTCGGTCTGTCTATTCCGGGTAATCACGAAACCGAGTGGACCGATTTTGACGAGAATTTTATTGAAAACTATGGGTTTGAAATAAGCTAGGTTATTTTAGACTAGCGGTTATACGCGACTTTGCCCGCAGTGGAATGGAATAATGGACTCTCCAAAACAGATTGACTGATTTTCACAGGATTTTTACAGGGACATAGCTGATCTTCTAAGGAGTAACTTAAGCTATTTTATTTTATATTAGGCGTTACCCGCGAATAAGTCCGCGTGATATTTAGCTAAAATATATTATTCATTGTAATCATATGTGTGTGAGCCGTGCGCTGTACTGAGCTGCAAGAATGAATATTATTTACATTGGTATATTGTGTGTAACGTGAATTATATTGACTATTTGGTTAATTTGGCAGTAATTTTGGTATATTTATCATGCTCGCATCTAAGTCACTTAGTAACCATAGCAATTTATAACAATATTGCGTCAAGTTCAATGAGCACTAGCACTATTTCGTTAAATATAACTGCTTACAGATACATAGAGTTTTATGTTATTATTTATATTAATGCAAAACTTCAACTCTTTCTGTATTTTTAATTAGCAACATAATTATCAACTCATTAGTTTACAATTTAATATTATAATTATTAGTAATATTGAAGATAGAAGAATTATTCCTAATAAGATATTAATTCATAAAGATATTACCTTAAGAGTTTCATAATATAATTTCATGCGGAACAGACAAACTATTTGTATGGTAGAAAAAACTCAATTATATTGATCGTATGGGCATGTTTTATATCTATATCATAACATTATTATTTCCAATTGAGCTTTGGCTTCAGAATAGAGCTCAGATTAATAAGTTTAATTGTATAGATTGCCTTTTTTTTTACAACTCTTCCATTCATAATTAATTTATTTAGTTTGGTTGTACTTTACTATATGGCTAGTTCAATAAAAGCACAAAACGCATATGTGTATGTATGTTAGCTGCCTGTAGCTATGTTCTAGAGCTTAACCTAAGTAGTTAATTGATTAAAGACGCTATTTAAGCAATTGGCGAAGTAGGTAATTGCAAGACCTGCAAGACTCTTGCTGCAAGAACAAGACCAAGACCAATACTGATAGCGCAATACCAAGACCAAGACCAGGTGTGTTGACGCGAGACCAATACCAAGACCAAGCCAAGTCTTGTCTTGGTCTTGCATTTGGGCAACACTATCCACAAATAATCTACCTTAAATACAAAGACAAAGAAAAGCACATTTTTTATACACAATACTTACATTATTAGTAACTGATTGATGCTCATGACTTTGTTTCGTGATTATTATTTTATAAGACTTACTTATCACTACATATTATAAAACAAAGTCTTCCCCTGCTTCTGTCTGTCTGTCTGTTCGTGATAAACTCAAAAACGGATTGTAATACAGCCTCCGCCAATAGATAGAGTAATACATGTAGGAAGGTTTGAGTATATAATTTGTCAAAGTTTTGTGTAAGTTGGTTGAAATATAAGAATAATTGTTGAAAGTGTTGTAAAATGCCAAGTCGCCTGGGAGTTTGAATCGAAAACGCCGCCTAATTCTTGTGAGAACACTGCATAGTGATGTTAGATCTACAAAAAACAGTAAGGTAAATGGAAGGCTATTTAGACAGATACAGTATTAATCCTTATCAAATTAAATACATCATTACATACACACCAGTATATATTTTTTATTATTAGGGCTGGACAACGTCCGCCACGACTGCTAGTTTTGTTATAATTAATTGTGAACTGTTTTTTATTTTTTAATCTTTATCATCACAACAAAAATATTTGCTCTTTGATTGACTCTAAGGTAGCTCTATTATTTTTTTAATTACTGCTTAGCAATAACTAAATAGTAATTAGTTATATTCTATATAAAACTCATCAAAGTTCTCTATCTACCAGTAACAATCATGTCAATATTAGTTTAGCCCTTTCTGAGCTCAGCCGAGATAACATGCAAAACTTGAATTTTAATTATACATAATATCTATATATTAGTCTATTGTCAATTAGTAATATATTAGATCATTGAATAGCATTATGATTAGGTATTTTATAATACTACTAACTTTTGCTCACAACTACAATTGCTTTTATGTAGGTTTTGAAAATGAAATAAATTACTTTTTTTAAATTTGATGAGTATTTTTTTAAATTTATTTCATACAAACAAACAAATTATTTCTCTTTATATTAGTAGTATTACTATATATATTACATTTCCAAATAAATATTTCTGTAAAGGTAATAATAAAACTTGTATTGTTACAGCCTCTTGCATTAGAATCGGATTTTCTTACAATGGTGTAAAGGACAACGTATCAAAATGGGACGGATGCTGCAATATAAATTTACTTCGCTTTGAAAGCGCAACTAAATTTCAGCACTACATTGATAGCTTCAATTGTAATACGAATTATTTCGCAGCCCAATACATTTACAAAAGGCTAAAGTTTCTCGGTAATCGTAACGTTAGCCAGCTATTAACTTTATTTTTTCTAGCTCTCTGGCATGGAACGAAATCTGGCTATTACATGACTTTTTTTAATGAGTTCATCATTATATACATGGAAAAAGAATTTGAGTCCATTATAAGCAAAACAGAAATTTACCAAAGGTTGTGGGCACACAGCGCGGGTAAATACGCCCTATATGTACTGTTAAAAATATATACAATCGTGTTCATGGGTTGGAGTTTGATACCGTTTGATTTGAAGAGTTATTCCAAGTGGTGGGGGGTTTACTATAGTCTATATTTCTCTGGTTTCATTTTATTCTTACCATGGGGCTTTCTTTATAAACCCATTCTTCTTGCTGTAATGAAAAAAGTCTCAAAAAATTAATAATCAGATATCCAGCTATGATCATAGATGAGTTTCAATTCAAATTAATACTAAAGATATTTTGTTTTTATAATTGTATTTTGCTACATTTAACTGTCAATATTCCCTTTGTCACTTATAGCATCATTTGAATAGTTCCTACATAAGACCTGTTCCTATTGGGGCGGCATCAAAAATAAAGAACCAATTACTAATAGTCTGTAGAGTCAATAAGGTTGTGAATGTCTTATTACCAAATTAACTGGGTTGCTTTAATTTGTAAACGTATTGGCTGCGTGATTCGGTGCTATTTATTATACTTCTTGGTTAATGTTAGGTCTTTACCCATGAAGTTGCCGTTTATATGATAAAATAATAATGTATTTAATCAAAATATTTATTAATATCCAATTTTAATTGTTTTCTTCAAATGAATTGTTTTGTTTTAACAGCAAAAAGAACCGCCACTAAAGTGTTTTTCTAGTTTTAGACCGTTTTGATAAATCAGAAATATCATAGATAAATACCTAATATTTTACCTAATAATATATAGCACAGAAATGTATTCTATGTAGTCATTATTCAACCAATATAAAGATGTAAAGATCAAAACTAGAATCAAATAATATTTAATTATAACTTTAGTGCATAATTTTTTTTAATTGTTATTTTAAGAAAAAAATCGTAGTCGCAAATATTTTGTAAGAAGGCTGTGAGTAGGTTTCCGAAGTAATAAACTTATAGGATATAAGCGTGTATAATTCATTCGAATGAAATCTTTTACAAAGGAACTTTTAAATGTAATTAGATGCAGCAACTAGGAGCGATAATTGTATTATAGTCGACGCATTTTAAACTGAGTCGTGGGGCAATAAATGTCACTGACAATAGGAATGTGCACGCAATGCGACCCGTTATCGATACTTAGCTACATGCGCACGCGGGGCGATGCGTCATCGTGACCTTCATTAGCACTCTCACTTCTGATTGGTTGTTACGAGTAAGTGTTGTTATTTTTCCATAAATATAAGATTTTTTGTTATGACACTCATTTCATTACTTACGCTTCGTTACGCAGTACGCACAATGGATAATTTATCTTCTACTGTGGTTTTGAAGAAATTAAATGGTGGCACGGTTTATCTTACAAATTGATAACTTTTATTTTCAGATAGAGAAAAATCATTCCTATTAATACTTAACATAATTTAGCATATCGATCATACCTATCCCATTATCGATATGCACCTCTACAATTCTTACGCACATCACTACACCTCTCCATAAAATCTGTAAGTGCGAACGAGTCGGACAGATGAATGTGGTTTATGACCCGAAGCTTCAGTTTATAATGCGTCGACTATAGTAATAACTTGTTTATAAAATAACCCAGAATTAATTTCCAAGTACCGACATCAATTTTCTCTAAGTTTGTAGTTCGTAGAAGATACGTAACGTAAGTATACCTTGTCAAATTTAGCAGCTCACGCCTATGAAGTGTTGTATTTCTTTTGGTAATATGTACTACAGAGAATGCCTTACTTCATTGATGGGTACCGCCCACTTGTCAATAGTGAAGTGCCGTCTATGTCTGACTTTTAGTGCTTCAAAATATTTATAACCACTAAAATAATAAATTTATCATCATCTGTGATTTATAAAAGTATGTTTTTATTTTAATAACAGACGCATACTCAATATTTAAAAACCATTAATCTATATTAAAATTAATATTACGAATAATTTGTGATTTAGTTATACTAGAGTGCTGAGCTTATTCTAATTATTACTATAATCTTGTTATTTGTACTACTCACAGATTTTTCTCTACAGTACATCTCATTAGTTGGAAGAAAATATCTTATACTAATAAGCTTCCCGGTGCACGAATTAAAAAGTGCAGTAAAATATTCATTCAACATTATCAGAAATGCTAACTCGTATATTAGATAGAATCAAGCCAGATTCGTGAAACATTAATATTCAAAATAAACCTAGCAATCATATAATTTCAGTATTATTTATATTCTTCCTTGTAACGTCGTAGGACATTAAAATTGTCGTGAAATAAACGTATTCTTGTTATTATTTTTAATTAAAACTTGTTACAATAATCAGAACTAATTTATCAAATTATATATAATTATTAATACAATAGAAAATTGTGTTGTTTTATAATCTATATAGTACTACTATTCAGGTATCGAGTAAGTATTGTATGATAATAATAATGAATAATCGAAAAGTTAATTTATGATTATACACTACCCCATCCCTACTGTGAGCTGTCAAAAATATAATCCTAAATTTGACAGGGTATAAGTAGGTAGTTAGTCTCGGAAATAGGTTTACCAAATGAAATCATGAAATAAAATATTACTCTTATTTATTACCCTGTAATGTGTAGCACATATGTATTGTAGAAATGTAATTCGATTAGTTGAATTTTATTAAATAAATTGAATAAATGTATTTATATTTTAAATTGCATTATTTATAACAATTTTTACACACATGGTAACTACAGATATAATTGAATTTTTGTTTAAACTACAATTAAAATTCGTATTTTATCAAAAAAAAAAACTTCATTAAAATTTTATTATTTTAAGAGCAGTCTCTTGACTTCCCTATAAAAATTCTGCAATGGATCGATAAACACTAAGGCATTCTTTACCACCTCTAAGAAAGTGTTCAGCAAGGTCTTTCGATTATAGTGTATGAGGTATTATAGTACCTATCGTCGATTATAGTGGATGAGTATTATAATATCTAGTTGTAACTTATATAATTTCGCCAATATCGAAAGTAATTCACTATTTTCATGTATTAAAAACGAAGATCCGTTTATTATCTCAATTCTCAATATTAAATGTTTACTTTTATTGCAGGAAATTATAATAGACATGATTAGCATTAGATAATTAATTAATGCTTCACCGTAAACTGATGTTTACAACAACTTTCCGTGTATTTCGACAGTCGACACTACATAAATAGTAAACTTCATCCCACTGGTATTAAATAATGACTGAAAAGCAAGCATATGTGTAGTCCGGATTTTGAACAAGGGGAGACGGGAATCCATAGAAAACTTCAACTGCAATTACATAGTTTCGGTTTCATGGCCAAAGAACGCAAGGTAGAATAATAAGCCATAACATCAAATCTAACTCTCCCTCAATAGATTTTCTGTAAATTCGTGTCGGATAACATTGACAGATTGATAGTGTGCGTTTTGTTCGTTAGCCTTCTTATAGTACGCTTTGTTTGAACCCGAAGAATCCTTCAGATAATCGTTTGATATGGTCTGATTTTTGACCGACTCATCCCATGTAGTATACGTTCAAATGCAAGACCTAGGTAAAGTTTGGCTTTCTCTTGGTATTTCTCTTCAGTCAGCACACCTGATCTTGGTCTCGCAATTACCTATTAGACTATTACTATTTATTAACCACGTCAGGTTAGCCCTTAAAACAATGCAACAGACCTTTTGAGCTTATATCGGCATAGATACAGTAAAGTCGAATCAAATTAATTAAATCCATCATGAATAGAATAGTTATAAAATAAAGATAATCTACACTATTTAATTAAATAAAAAATACAACACAAATTAAATTACAGTATTATGGCTATAACGTAACAAACAGAAGTGCCACCATCTATTGTGTGTATTACGTTCCTTTCTTGATGGAATTAATCCATTCTAGTGGTCGTCCAGTGGTCGCAATTCGACTATAATAAAGATTGTAAGCATAAGTAGCGTTAAGTATGACGAAGAGACTATATCAATAAAGATTACGTTATGTCGATGCTATGAGAAAAAAGTAATTATTAACATTTTTTTTTATCGATAAGATTAGAGCTCTACTGCTAAAGCTTAAATACTAAGCAAAAAAGTAACATAGTAATAATAAAATGATTACTAAATTAAACTTACCTAGGTACGTTTCCTGCTATATTTGTGTATGATAGTCTTGCAAAAACGCGAGAACAAGATCAAGATTGCATGACCAGTACCGATTTTGAGTAACACTAGTCTCAATAATTCCTGAAATTGATATTCCATGTTGGGTTTTGAAACACCTAGATCATAAGGTGTCAGGCAACCAAGCCTCAGGTGTACTGATGGAAGGCTTTTACAGTAAAGCTTACTATATGTTGAAAAAGCGGAACTGTATAAAAATTTCAAAGCTGATTCTGCTGCTGGTCGTGTACTCAGTACGAAAATTTTGGTAAAATAACAATTACTGCAGACCAGATGTCTATCATATAGCAACGATGTACCCGATATAAAACGGTGGCCGAATTTCAGATTTAAAAATGTTCGAATAATTGGTAATTTATTTTTATTATAGTAAAAAATATACCTATTTTTTACATACGTTAATTTAAAACACATTATCTGTATGAAAATTCGACAAAGAAATAACGAATAATACATTTATTACTAAAAATATAATTATTGAAACGGAAAAATGAAAATTTTGTTTAGGACAAATTCGAATAAACTTGGTTCCTATCTGTAATGGAGGCGCACGTGGGAACGACCATATGCAGCCAATCCAGTTCTGTTTAGCATTATTGATCGAATACCGCCCATAGCCTTGCGGTTTTCAGTCTACATAATAGATTATTCTGTACTGTTGTATCCGTATTGTCTTATTTATATCAAAGTACTGTCATCGCCTGACAAATATAAAAATTTAAATCAATCTTGCGTGCAACTCGATACACTTTTATTACATAATAATTATTTTAGTCATGTAACTTTATTTTGTTTTTTATTATTGTTACTATTGCTTTATGATTTCAATGTTGTAGAATTTTGGAAATATATCTACTTTCTGTATACATATTTCTTCAAAATGACAATTAATAATATATATATATGTTAATCGTATTAGGAGACGGACTTCAATGTTCGTAGTATATGTATCGTCTTGTCGATGTCGTGTTAAAAGAATGAATGATGTTATATATTTAAATTATGAACAATGACAATTTTGTTGTCATTGAGTTTTCTTTCTCTTTTATTAAAGGAGAATCGTTAACATCCTCCCCCCTCTTGAAGGAGTAGCCTTCAAGTGACACATTTTCTAAATGCCTTCTCATGGTGACAATTTGCTAATTGCTCTCTTGATTATGCCGTTTGTAGTTTTCAAATCGGCAACTCTTGAAACTCCGTCTTTACCCGGGTACAATTGGACTACTCGCGCTAGTCGCCATTTCATGGGTGGTAGTTGGTCGTCAATAGCTGGAACAATTTCATCAATTTTTAATTTTCCTTGAGTAGTCTTCCATTTGACTAGTTGCTGCAGATTACTGAGGTAATCCTTTGTCCATCGTGACCAGAAGTGTTGTTGCAGAAGTTGTATTCGCTCGTAACGATTGAGAGTAACTTTCTCAGCGACAGTAGAAGGTAATGACGTCAATGAACGCCCAATAAGGAAGTGCCCTGGTGTTAGTGGACTTAAATCCGAAGGAACAGCTGACAGAGGTGTCAAAGGACGTGAATTCATGACTGCCTCTATCTGCGTAAATAGTGTGGTTAACTCTTCGAAAGTTAAGTTTGTATTGCCTGCGATTCGTTTTAAATGATATTTAGCAGATTTTACAGCAGCCTCCCAGATTCCACCGAAATTAGGTGCATATGCTGGTGAAAAATGAAAGACAATACCTTGGTCACATGCAAACTGCGTGGTCTGTCGCTTACAAGTTTTAAGCATTCTGTTCAATTCATTCTTAACACCTACAATTTTTATATCCTTATCACAGTATACACTATGTAGTTTACTACGACGGACAATGAATCTACGTAAACACATGTTAAATTTGATTGTGTTAATGTTACTTACGATTTCAAGGTGTAAAGTCTTTGCCGAGAAACAAGTAAATACTCGTTTATTATATAATGTAATATCATATTGGATATATGGATATAATATTGGAGAATAAAAAGGCACACAAAGTTAATGCCATAGATTTTTAAAGGATGAAACCGGGGAAATACGAAATGCGGGCAAGTCGCCCACTATAAGTTTTACTAAATTAGCATTAATTCTTTTTCCATATTATACATTTTATGGTATGATGGAATATCGTCAATTTTCCAAAATGTTTTTAATGGCTCATGAATATCTTTAGAGAAATGACAATGGGTGATGGAACCGCGCCTACCACCGGTTGGGCCTGCTACTAGCCAACCCAACTTTGAATCTTGTAGTGTGGGTTTGTTTCGCCCTAATTTAATTTGCTTCGAATTAACTATGTTCCAAAAAACATCTGCTCCTAATAATATTTGTATTTCGGACGGCCGGAAGAAAGTAGGATCGGCTAGTTGTATATCATTAGGTATTTTGAATTGTGAGATATCAATATTAACGCTAGGCAATAATGAAGTAATCTTAGGAATAACGAGGCATGACACATTTGCTGTATAGGAATTAACACAAGATCTTATTCGCATATTACATATTTCTGTAGTACTAGATTTAGAATCGTTAATTCCAGATATTGATACTGGATTCCTTTGGTAAGTATTAAGATTCAATTTTTGTTTTAAATCTTCTGTAATAAACGAGGATTGACTTCCACTATCTAATAATGCCTTTGCACGGAAGGTTTTATTGGTAATGGTATTTACTAGCTCCACTTCTGCGGTACAAAGAAGCACTTGAGATGGTGTGATTGATGTTAAGGATACCGGAGCGGTTGTAACTTGATGACTATCGTTGTTATCAGAATTATTGAGTTGCGTAGTGTTAATAATATGCGCATCTGTATTTTTGTGCAGTAAAGTGTTATGTTTTTCTTTGCAAACTTTACATGAACCTAAACGGCAGCGAGAGTAATGGTGGCCAGGGCGTAGACAATTTTTGCATAAATTATATTTAGCAACTTCACTTTGCCGTCTCTCAACTGGCAGTTCTTTAAATTTCGTACATTCATGATTGAAATGGTTTTGTTTGCAAAATGTACAAGTGATTTTATTGTATGAAACTTTATTTGTAGAAGTAAGTAGTGACCTGACGGGTTTGTTCAAATTGTTTTTGTTGTATGAATATTTTTCGCCGCTTTGTGTGCTGTGTTGTATTGTTTCCAAAACGTCAGCACGATTACGCAAGAACTTGAAGAAATCATGAAGTTGCGGTGATGTCTGTAGATTATTTTTGTGTTCTTCCCACAATCTACTAGTGACATTATCAATTTTTGAAGACATCATATAAATAATTAAAGTGTCCCAATGTTGTGTGGGCTCTTTGAGTGTGCTTAAGGCACGCAAATTTTTGGAAAAATTATCAATCATATATCTTATACTTTTGTAGGATTCCTTTGTTATAGGTTCAAAGTTAAACATTGACTTGATGTGGTTATTTATTAAGATTCTGTCATTATTATACCGTTCGCATAAGAGGTCCCAAGCTACTTTATAATTATTAGATGTAAATTCTATCGATTTTATAACTACTGCGGCTCCACCCTCTAAAGACGATCGCAAGTAATGAAATTTATTAATAGTAGGAATAGAATTATTATCGTTTATTAATGAGTCAAAAGTATCACGAAATTCCATCCACTTTAAATAATTGCCATCAAAAATAGGTAACTGAATGGTTGGCAATTTAATATTGCAATTGACATGTTGTGAAGAGGTAACAGAGTCTCCGTTTTTTAGAGATGCGGAATCTGCATTTATAGGTGGTTGATAGGACTCAATTATTGATTGCGACAGCGAAATTAACGTAACAAATAAATCTTCTACCTTTTGTCGTTCTATAATCTGTTCATTTAAGTTGTCACTACATAAGATCTCAATTTTATTTTGAATTGTGTCAAATTCGTCAAATAACGCTTGAAAACGATTTGACTTCAATTGCAGTTCACCAAGAGATTGTTTTGTAAAGTTGCTTGGTGGGATAACTTTTATAGATTCAATATATTTTTCAAATAATGTTATTCTAGCTTTAATTGCACCACGTTGGCGTACTAGTATCTTTAACTCTTCAGACATTTTGTTGTAAGCATACACACTTACATAAATATAATGAAGAAAGACTTCAGTGGTAATTTGTTAAGAATATAAAGTAAGAATGAATTGAAGAGTTTTGCGTAAAATAAATAAAATTCCAAACCAAAACTAGTGCGGTATACTATAGACCAGCTGTCCGCATGAATCGAAGGCGATGTCCTCGCGATGAAGCGGAGTGGTAATTGAGGTTATTAGCTAAACCAGCAGCAGTAGAACTCGATGGAATCCAAGTAGATAGTCCACAAGTATGCTGCAGAATGTAAGTTACATAGATTAAATATATATTTTTTAGAACGTATCACTGACTATAATGAAGCAAAGCTTTTGTAGATTGCTTGCTTTTTTACAGCAAGAAGACAATCTAGGATTCAAAGATCTTAGAACTTTGCTTGCAGTCAATAATCGTATTAGAAGGATGTTGGCAATTTAATTGAAGATATTATAATATGAGGCGATTAAGAATGTTAACTTAAATGCTACGCGTTATTGTACGGCGTAGACAAGTAATTATAGTGTCCGACTCCTGTATACAATATAAATTAAATAGTAGAAAAAGATGCAGTCATGAAATTCATAATCGTCCAAACGCTAAAGTTCAGCACATAAAAGAGTATTTTAAATTTGGGCGTACTTCCCTTGTCAGCGTTCTAGAATGTCATTCCAAGCAGCAATAATCTTCATTGTCGTCAGAACATGGCATCAGATCAGGTCGTCACGTTAAGACATCAGATCACGGCGCCACGCAGAGAAATTGGAAGATCGCTTGTTCATATCACGTCGATAAAACGGCGTATCACGTCGGGGTCACCAAAATGTTAATCGTATTAGGAGACGGACTTCAATGTTCGTAGTATATGTATCGTCTTGTCGATGTCGTGTTAAAAGAATGAATGATGTTATATATTTAAATTATGAACAATGACAATTTTGTTGTCATTGAGTTTTCTTTCTCTTTTATTAAAGGAGAATCGTTAACATATATATATAGAGAGAGAAATATATTTTTATGGCATCTAAAAAAGTAATGTTGATAATTGTTGTAAACTTTCAATCTTGAAGTAACATGTATTTCCTATACATGGCCACTTTATTAATAAAATATCAACAGATGGCAATATATTTTTTAAATGACAATTTTAAGGCTTTTGTGTCATAGTTTCGCATGGACGCAATGTACTAAATGCGAGATCAAAGGCGTGTAAACGCTCTACATCCATTTTTGACGCTTTAATATTTAAAATTCATCAAAGTTATACAAGAATCCTTACAGGCATTATTTTTTACTTTACATATTATTTTGTTTCGTGTACCTTTAAAACTGTGATATCGTCTAAATTATTCATTAAAATGACGGTTATTTTGATCTACTTTAGATATTAAACAGAACTAAAGTATTAAATCGGATATGAATATATATTAGTTTGGTCTAACCAGCGTTGAAAATAACCAACTATTTTTTAATTTTACACCAACAATAAAAATGATCACTGCGGTTTATTCTTAGGAGATAGCCATATAGTGTCGTAAAGTTTTCTGTAGGCAATTTAAGATGTACAATTCTGTATTATATTATCTCCACTTTGCCATAAGGTTTAGGTTTTGCATGATGGTTTTAGCCTTGCATGCATAACGAACAGGCAAATGCTAGCGTGTATATGATTCAAGTGTACAGTTATTGGCGCATGTACATGCAACTAAGTAAATACCAAAATTGATGTTTTATATGTTTGCGCGCCAACATAACCTAGCGTCTGTGGCATCCGGTTAGCTTGCCTGCTCAGTTTTTAGTTGTTTTAAAGAAAACTGCTTTCTTTTCTGGTTGCGTTTACACTATTCAGTGCGATCTTTCTGTTCTGTAGAACGAGTGTAAAGCCAAGTACCGCTATCATATCGTCGTCATCCATTTTAGTTTGGTATACCATATATAGTAGCGTAGATAATTGTCCTACACAAAGTGTCACGTAGCTCCAACTGTTATCAGCTATAGTTTATGGGAAAACTGTTCATGCTAACCTTAACGTGTATGGCCTCCTTAATGCAAGCACCCAAAGACTCCTTCTTACGACGTCCTTAGAATACATCGAATTTTCTTGTTTTTATATAGATATATAATATACGTGTGTTACACATATAAAGCTTCTGCAAGTATCTTCCATCTGGAGCTTCTGGAATGTCTACCGAAAAAAAAAAAAATTCAGACTGAACTACGTTAATGTAAATGAGGTTATAATAAAATCGCAAATTCATGTCTGTTTATCAGAATCTCTGTCATTTGAAAACTATGAATTCATAGTAAGTATAATTTTCAGATTAATACATATACGTAGTACTAAACCAGAGGAACAATATGAGCTCTGTATTATAATGCTTCGCCGTGATGGTCTAGTGATTTGACAGGTGGAATATCAATCCGATGTCAGCAGGTTCGAACCCCAGGATGTGCCAACGATTTTTTCGAAATTCTACGCGAATTTATTAATTTAAATTAGTAATACTATCGGATAACGGTGAAGGATCACGTCGCGAGGTAACCTGCACCTGAGAAATGTTCTTGTAGTATCATCGTATATGGGGAAAATATAGAATTGTAGATTTCTCAGAATTTTAAAATCGCTAATACGTCGTGGGCTGGCGTGGTGATTATATCCATACTTTCTTTCGAGAATACGCCTATGGCCCTGCAGTGGGTGTCTCTTACAGTCTGTTGATGATTTTGATTACATATAAAACTTAAGCAGTACCGATAAAATTACAATATAAAAGGCATACCTACCCCATGTAATCCAAATAAGACACGTAGTTATTGTGGAAAATCAGTTACATCAGACAAGAACAAGTTCAAATACTGCTAATATATACGAGTACCTGGTACCTATATTGCTTTTAAAATATATTTATAAAAAGTTTTTGTTTTAAACTACATGAATACTCCGGCTTCGTGCTGGTGTAATAAAGGAGAAAATTAAACCAATTCTTACCTTTACATTACGACCATGTAATTAAATAAAATGACAACTGAGTAATTAAGCGTCAGTCTCTCAATACTGTCAATATTTTGAAGATCCCCCTACTGTTTTGTATCTCATTCGTTTTGTTGTATGGAGTTTTTTTGAGCCGTATGTTTCATTTTTCCGTATGATTTTTTTTACAAACATTTTCTTTCATACGAACCTTGTCCATGTACAGTTACAAATACGAAAAAATAAAGGTTTTGCCTATATGTGTAGTCGTTCTGAATTGATGCGCGTACATACATACGGCAGTTAATTTTTATGTACTCGTATAATATAGTTTAGTCGTTTTTATGATACCCAAGTACGGTAAAGAAATTATCTTAGTTAATTGTATACTATTACCTCAAAACACCTATCATACTCCTATTTGTTATTCTTATGATTGTGCTAAATTGAAAAAAAAAATAGGAGAAAAAAATTCCAAATGACTTTGATTGTTATGATATAACATGAATTGTTAATTAACTTTATTTAATTCAATGCCTTGATATTTAGTAGTTTTACTTATACAGAAGTGGTACTGTGTGTCTCTAAAGAGATTGTGGAGCTATGTTCAAGTAACCCTTGGGAATCTAAGCAGCTGCTAAACATAACGCGGCAACGCGATGGCGCTATAAAAGCTTTTGTAACTAACATTCCTATTTTGTAAGCATTTTGTTCAAAATGGTGCGTAAGGTAAAAAGTAGGTATATAAAAATGATGATATTGATAGCCCATGAATTTTAGAAAGTGAGCAAAATTTCATTTAAATTATATTTTAAATATTTTTTCATATTCTATAAGTGACATTGACAAGTTTTGTATCCCATCAATTGAGGAATGGCATAACTTACCCATATATAAATACTATCACTTGCCCACGGCTTCGCTCACGATAATGTAAATTTGATCTATTCCTCGGGAACAGTTTCTGCATTTTTTTTGGATTATTTCTAGATGAAAGATATTATTTCCTTTTGTATAACCCTGGGAACGCGTGTGCAATCTTCCATGATGGTTTCTTCATTAGCTAAGGTGTGAAAGCGTAACAAACAAATAAACTCTCGCATTTATTATATTATTAAGTAATGATGTCTATGGTAAGTTTAGAAAAAAATGTACAAATTGTACTGAGTTTCGATTTTATCAATAAAATAGATTAGATATACGAAAAATAAGGCAGCTGGTTGTAGTCACGAAGTTGTTATAGGTTTTAAATAGTACATACAAATTCTACTGAGTTTCGGTGATATTATTGAAATAGATGTGAAAAACAATGCAGCAGCTATTATAAGATTTAAATACTCTATACAAATTCTACTGAGCTTTGGTGCTATTAATGAAATAGATATACGAAAAATAACGCAGCGGATTGCAGTCACCAAATTGTTATAGGTTTTAAATAGTACATACAAATTCTACTTACTATAAGTGTTATTATTGAAATAGATTCATATGAAAAATAATGCAATGGATTGTAAATTACCATGTTGTTATAAAATGTAAATACTCTATACAAATTCTACTGAGTTTCGGTGATATTATTGAAATAGATGTGAAAAACAATGCAGCAGCTATTATAAGATTTAAATACTCTATACAAATTCTACTGAGCTTTGGTGCTATTAATGAAATAGATATACGAAAAATAACGCAGCGGATTGCAGTCACCAAATTGTTATAGGTTTTAAATAGTACATACAAATTCTACTTACTATAAGTGTTATTATTGAAATAGATACACATGAAAAATAATGCAGCGGATTGCAAGTTACCATGTTTTTATAGGATTTAAATACATTATACAAATTCTACTGAGTTTGGGCGTTATTAATGAAATAGATATACGAAAAATAACGCAGAAGATTGTAGTCACCAAGTTATTATTGGCTTTAAATAGTACATACAAATTCTACCGAGTATAAGTGTTATTATTGGAATAGATACATATGAAAAATAATGCAGCGAATTCCAAGTTACCATGTTCTTATAGGATTTAAATACTCTATACAAATTCTACTGAGTTTCGGTATTCTTAATAAAGTAGATATACGTAAAATAAGGCAACGGATTGTAGTTATAGGTTGTAAATACTCTATACAAAACTTTTATCACCACTTTTAAGTCCTGTGTGTTTTTACTTAGGACGATAGTACAAGTGGTAACAAACGTATTTATGTATTTTCTAATTATATGAAAATTTGTGACGAGCATATCAATAAACAAAACTATATTATATTTATTATTTTATTTAATTTTCGTACATAATTAATCTTAAGTATAAATAATTATAAACACTCATTTTATTCAATTAATAAAGAAATATATTTGGTAAGAGCACCTTTCGAAATAGAGACATGTTAAGCATAGCGTTTATTATTTTTTTAACGTAGGTCTGAAGCCAATAGTATACTTTTTCATTACTACCATCAACCGCTGAATGTACACAGCAAAGGCAGTCGAGAACACTGTTCTAAATAATGCAGTTACTTGTTATTTTCCATTAAAGATATTTGAGATCAATGTAATATTATAACATCACGGATATAAATAGAAATAATGTATGTCTTTATCTCAGTTCTTCTTTATCAATAACGTTAGTGGAACTCGTGAAAATCCTAGGATCCTCGGGAACCCAAATTTTTGCATGAAGCGTTGCCCCCGGGGGTCTGTCACCGCGCCTAAACCACGAAAGAGAATGGGCTTGAAAATTGTTACCTGCAAATAAAAGAAACAATTATTTAATTATTATTAGTATATAATAATACTATTAATTTTATTCTGTATCGTATGCGCCTCCAGATTTACTTTGCCACGAATGTACAATTATAAATAGACTAAAAACTTCCATTTGAAAATAAAAATAATCGTTTTTTATAACCAAATGCTTATTACGTTTTCAGAGCTACCTCGATAGTGACTAAAACACCACTAGTCTAGGCATATTCCTTACACATATGGATTTGTGCAGTGTACGATGGACTAAATTATAGATTAACCAATGTATAAATAAATAATTTTCATTAATTTCGTGATCTAACTGAAAAATTCCATACTATAAAAATACACTACAATACTGTTAGATAATGAAAGGAACGTGGGAAATGTTATTTCTTATTTTACAGATGTTTTTTATATGAACTCATTCGCATTGTATACTTGAGTTACATGGTAATCCTAATTGCAATTAGCAGAAGATGAGAACTTAAAAAGAGATTTGCTACGTTAGAAAATATTTCAAGAATAGGTCGACAATATTTTCTTATTGCTCAATATTTTTAAGTTATTAATTAGTAAATAGGCAAGTAATCTTTAGTTGTATCTTAAAGTCAAATGACTACCTCAGCATATCATTAATTATAATCAACTTCAAAATGAATCGCCTTTCTTTAGTCCGGTGGAACTGTAGCGGCCTTGCCAGGCTAACAGTATAAGGTCAGTTCGAAAAAGAATCGCCTTTCTGAATAGGATCGCCTTGTACACTAGTATATGCTACCAAATATACCCTTCGGACTTAAATACCGCAGAGCTGTATTGTGATTGAATTGCAGTATAATTTTGCTTACGGTTTCCACTCTTATGAACACAGTAGGTCTAAAACATAATCAATGTTTTTAATCTTGAATATCCTTCGTGACAATATCATTTATAATTCTATCTACTGGAATAACTCGGTAGTTGCAATACATTAAATCAGTAAGCCGTTTATTTATAAAAATAAAAGTTATTGAAAATCTTATTTATTTTTATTTCATGATTATGTTGATTTAGTTGTTGTGACAATACGTCATACTTACCGAACGTTAAATGACGATGTCGCTCAAAATGGCGAAAACGTTAACCCTACATGGGATCGACTTTGATATAGTCAGAACACTTGTATAGATGCTTGATGACATATTTTTAACCTGTAGGTAATAACCAGGTAAACGAATATTCCTACCACCAGGTTACGGGCACGAAGCTGAAATGCATTGTAAGATTTGAACAGTCACTCACAGTGGACCATCAACATTTCGTATTGGTAATAACTACAAAGAGGCTAAAAAAAATCACAGCTTTATCTGCGAACCTTTAATGAGCTCAAACTTGAGGTTAATAATTTACACAATTGTTACATAAGGCCGCTAAACGCCGCAATGTATATTCTATCTATTCGCGGTGTATTATTCTTTATCGGGGTGCACGTGAGGGGTGCGTACACGTGCGCACAGTTATGACTCTTTAGCCCCACGCCGATAGTCGCGATAGGGTTTACCTGTTCTTGTCGATTTTTTGATAAATAATTTCACTCCCTTAAATAATTCCCTTTGATTATTAAAATGTTCAGCCTG
Organism: Antheraea assamensis; assembly: GCA_035772565.1. NCBI lineage: Eukaryota > Metazoa > Arthropoda > Insecta > Lepidoptera > Saturniidae > Antheraea > Antheraea assamensis. The sequence continues at coordinate 3,950,579 of JAQQSE010000065.1, forward strand.
CTTCTGATCTAATTAGATGCTCAGAAGATGCCAGAATATTGCTTTGTTTATTTTTAATTAGAAATGTTTATTCTCCAAATATTCTAGAGTAATTTCAGTTATCACACTAACTTTGAGACGTGTCGATGTACAAAACACAGATATTATGGACATATTGTACCTTAAATACGTTAGACATATGCTTTTATTTTAATTTTATGTTTAGTAACCAATCTTCTAGTTGACGATTACTGCCATTGTCGAGTAGGAAATGATATTGCGATCATTCCATGAAATAACATAATGGTGGCCGTCTTGTAAGAACTTTCCAGCGAGTTTTTATGGTAAGTCAGAATCCATGCTCCGTGGCTTAATTGTCTATCCACTTCACTTGTACACAATAACAAAACTATATTATGGAAAACGCAAATAAAGTTAAAAAAATATAGAGACAAAATAACACATGATTATGAATAAAATATACAATCCACTACTACATGATATTCAAAAATCCCGCCAAGCACTCGACGAATCCCGTTAAAAGTAAATATATTGCGGTACACCTTTCAAGTGTTGCGGCACAGGAAGATAATAGAATATACTGTGGGTTCCTATGTCTAAAAAACTTGTAGTCTATGAAAGGACATTTATGATAGATCTTATGACATATTGTAGTATTTACAATTTTCTAAAATAACTGATATTAAACGTTGAAGAAACGAACGTGTTAAATCATAAGGCGTACAGGATATAATAAGCTACGCGAACTAACTGGGTATCGATAAATAAACTTGCAATTCCTAACTAAGTCGACAATAATGGGATTGGAATTCACGCCTAAAATGATTATAAAAAGGCTGCCTGACTGTTACGACGTTTACGATAACATGAATTGTCTAAAAATATTTCATTTATAGGCATGAAATGGTGGACGCGTAATTATTTATAATTTGACGTTATATATGATATTATTCATAATACTGTGTACAATATCAAATACTGTACAAAAAAAATATTATAACGTCAATGTGTCAATAAATATCGATAACTAAATCCATACACTACGAAAATGATAGAACAAGTGCTATAATAACAGTTTAGAATGGTTATGGGTGTAATTAGTGTATTTCCTGTAATTAGGCAGCTTGCCGCAGACCGGTCCGTCACTATTGATATAATATTCATGAATATACAATTCCTGCAATTATGCTACTATTACACTGATTTCCTATTATACTCTAAGTTCCATAAGGAAATGTGTTACGCTCTACGCCAGTTTTAATATGTGCGTTAACGATTTTGCAAACAAATTGTGAAAAGGTTGCAATTCTTTTACCCTCTCGGGATGACACCGCGCTTCTTAGACAAAGATATAGTAGGAATCAATCAATAGTAGTATACTAAAAATGCATTATGTTAGTAACAATGTTACATATTGACTTATTGACTCATACTAAATCTTGATAAGTTCAAATCGATAATTAGAAGAATATCAATGTCATCAAATTATTCGTGCAACTGAATTAAATCATTTAGGTATATATTAGTAAAAAATAATCTAAAACTATAGGTAATTAAAAATAAATTGTTTATATTGAAAAAGTTGCATAAATTTACCGTTTTTATATTGAAAAGTATTTAATGCATATATTGCTATAATTGTCTGTAAAATTTTAAATGACATCGAACCTACTTGACGTTTTCATTTTAGACTTTATACATGGAAATTTATCTTTACATGACATTGGCGGAATTAGTGTCTATTATCTATACACGGCGCTATAGATTAAAGAAGAAGAAAATCTATCTTTAATTTTAACAGAATAGGAACAGAGATTTTAGAACTATCTTGGTAGCGGGCATGATAGAATGCTTATAGTATCGTCATAATCATCACGTCAGACTATAAGATTACCCTGCATAGACGTTTTTCCGTTGGAAAATATGGACACAGGACACCATGCCGCCTCACAACGAATTGACGATTTCGAACTCTACGAAACTTGCAGTTTTATAATTTCCCACATACAGTGGTACTACGAGAAGATTTCTCATGTTTAGGTTTCCTCACGATGTTTTCCTTCACCAACATCATCAGCGGATAACGTATCAGCTTTAAATCAGTAAATATAGACGAAACCCGAAAAATTCGTTGGTACATGCCGGGATTACCAAATACAAATTCAAAGAAGAAAAAAAACACATGGAATTAAGAGTAATTAAAAATAAAACACAAGGAAATGAATTGTTGGGTACATAAAAAGGTCTTTGTAAATATCGTATATATAATCAAGTAAGGATAAGCATATGATATGTATAAATATTTTATTGGGTTCTTTGTGATTGATTAAGTCTCTAAAAATATACTTTCAAGGTTATTGTTTGGTTTCATTGAATAAAGGTTTTGACATATGTTTTATTTATTGTAATAACTAATCAGAATTTAAAAATGATCCGGATTGGGGACACATATTAAAATGTTTGGAATGAAATAGAGCATGACTCTTAAATTTAAAACATATTTTGAGTAGGCAATAAAAGAGTACATATTTGTTGCTCGAACAAACATTTGATTAAACATACAAATTGATCTTTTTGCGTTAAAATATTACATGATAGCAATAAAAACACAAAATTTACTTAATTGTTTTTAATTGATGCTTAACTTCGGTAATTTTTGCCAGCATACTTCGAGAGCGCTCCTAATTCTTCCTCAATTCTAATTAATTGATTGTATTTCCCAACACGTTCGCATCGCACGGGTCCGCCACATTTAATTTGCCCAGCAGACAAGCCAACAGCGAGATCGGATAGAAATAGATCTTCTGTGTCACCCCATCGATCGTTCAGAACGATTCCAAAACCATTCGATTTCAATAATTTATAGGATTCAATAACCTCTGATAATGTACTCGATTGATTTAATCGTAATGCGACAGAGTTTCCAGCTTTCTTTTCTACCGCCAATCCCACTCGTCGGAGGTTAGTTTGTGTGAGATCATTCCCGATTAATTGAATTTGAGTACGGGCAGCCAACGTGGACCATGCGGACCAGTCATCGAATTCAAAAGCGTCCTCGACCGAGCACACTGGAAATTCTTTTGCGTTATCTAAATAGACTTCTGCGAGTTTATCCGAAGACATGTAGTCCTGCGGATTCGAGTTAGGGTTTTTAAATTCTAAATCATAACCACCGTCTTTGAACATGTCGGTAGCTGCCGCGTTAATACCGATTTCAGCTTTACCCGTGTACCCACACTGTTTGATTGCATCTGTTAGAAACATGAGAGCGTCTCTATGACTCTTCAGTGGTACAGCAAATCCTCCCGAATCACTTACATAAGTACACTCTACTCCATACTTTTTGGCTATAACGTTTTTTACATAACGATATATTTCGGTTCCTATACGCATTGCGTCCAAAAACTGTTGTAGCCCCTGTTGGCATTATCGTATATTCTTGAAAAGGGAAGCCCATTAGAAGCGAGAATACCCCCAGTGAGAATGGTGAAATGAGGTACTGGTAATATGATTGTCGTTACCCCAGCCATATCAGAAATATGTCTATAAAGAGGAACACCCTTTTTCGCTGCACCTGCTTTGGCGACAACCAATGACACACACATAATAGCATTCGCTCCAAGTCGTGAACTATTTTCAGTGCCATCTAATGAAATCATAAATTGATCAATTTCTTTTTGCATAGTCACCTCAAGATTCTGTTTTATGAGTTCTGGTGCGATTATAGTGTTAATGTTCTTCACGGCACTAGAGACACCCATGCCGTGAAACTCGTTGGGCTTGTTGTCTCGCAATTGAACTGCCTCAGCAAGCTTTTTACTGTCCGTAGAAGGAACACCGATACGAAATAAGCCGAGTTCAGTCACCAGGTCCACTTCTATGGTGGGTACACCCGTTGCGTCAAATATTTGACGAGCTAAGAGAATTTTGATTGGCATTTTGTGAAATGAAAATTATATAAAATAAACCAATGGACATTTGATCGATTTGACATTCCGAAACGGTGTGTCTTTTGTTTCCATTGATTTTATACTTGTAGCCGTGTCTTACAAAAAAGGTAAAAATTTTCCATACTTTTAATTAACAAAACTGGCCAAAATAAAAACTGTTTTTGAAAAAGCTTCATATTTTAATTATACTAATCCAACATCAAATTCTTTTACTATAAATATTACATACAATTCATATTTTTATGTAGTGTCAACCAGTAATTTTTTTATAAACAAAACATCTGATTTCCTGTGAATCGATAATGTCACAAGAAGCACCTTACACCAAAGCAAATTTCTTTTATATCGGGACCAAAGTAAACATTACTACCCTGGGGTGCTGCACGTGCGCTAATCTTTATGTAAATCCACAATAACATTTCGATAAGGTGCTTTTTAATAATTGAAAAAGAGATTAAGCGGCTCTCGCTCGACCACTCATAGTGAATAAAGCGCTTTTTTATCGGTTTACTCTGATATCATAGCGATAGTTTTATGGACGAAAAATAATTAACTATAGTTTGCATTATTTGAACGTTTTGAATAACGAATTTACAAAAATGTTCATTAAAAATGTAACATTTTGCATGATTTTATATAACAAACGTAAAAAATATGTATATTTTTAACATATATTGTGGAATACGATTTGAGCCTAAATATGCATTTGTAAAATAGTGATTCTGAAATGTAATTTATAACTAAATAAACTGAGAAAGGCATATTAACAGTTTCTAGAACCCCTTGCAACTCAGTTGTGCTTAAAAAGGGTGTTGAGAGCTTAATTGTGTTCTAATACACTCCACCTCCCTGTTTATAAAGGGCGATCTTTCAATTTGCTACGGTGTGATTCGCAAATAAGTTCCCTTGTTTACACGTTTAGGAGCGCATTGTCGACACAAGTGTTCAGAGTCGTTTCGCAGAATAGATTACAATAATAGTATATTAGTGCTATCGTGTTTCATGGAAACATTAGAATTTTAGTAAAATTGCTTAAAATTAATAACAACGTTACAACATATCGTAGATATGGCGTCGCATGCTGCAATTAACTAAAAACTCAGCCTCATAGTAGGATTCAACTGAATATCTTTGAAGCGGTGTTCGAGTAATCTCGTTTCCGAGCTACATATAATTATTTAAGAACTTTTGTGATGGTTGTGTTAGTAAGGCTGCACTTTCTAATAAACAAAGAGAAGCATTCATAGTTCCACTTCTTGTCAACTTGTTAAGATAATAAAAAATAAAATAGGAATATTTACTAATGTTATAAATGTGAATTTCAGTTTGTTTGTTTGTCAAACCTTAACTATTCAAAAGATCAGAATGAAATTTTGCATACACGTTATCAAGGGTATAAAAAAAGATATAGGGTTTCCGTCATCCAGAAAGAAAATATTGTTCACGAGGCTTAGATTAAATTTACGATACTGCGAGCGAAGCAGCGAGCCAAAGCTAGTAAACGATAATTATGAAAACAAAATAAAATTCACAATTATTTAGCGGGTGTGATCCCACGGGCTAGTGTGGATTGTCACGCGATGCTACCGTGAGAATTTAGCGATGGCACCTGGACCAATCGAGCGAGATAAAAATGATAATTCACACGCTACACGCAACACGGGAGTGACGTCATCTCGCGATGAACATTATCTTGCAAAATTTAGGGTCCGCTAATAGGATGCAAAACAATATTATAAAATATATTTAGTTTTGTATCCCTTGCTATATATTAATAACGGAATGTATGACAAAGTGTTCCTTTTAAGACGTTTTATGTTAAAGACATAAAGTATTTCTCGATAGCTAATGTACTAAGAGATAAGATCATAGAGATAAGCCAGTAATAAAATATAATAATATTACTGCATAGTAATTGAATACACATCAGAACCATAATCGAAGATAAACATTTTGGTTTAATAAACTTCTCATTGAGATTCTTTTTATTTTCGAACTGTCTACACTATTGACATGTCAAGGCCTCTATAGTTTCACGGGACTATTTATTGAGACTCCAACTACGGCAACTACTATCTATTATAATTTATACAATTAGTTAAGCTAAATCCTTATAATATAAGACAATGAAAACATGATAGTAAGCAGATAATTTATTATAAATAGTCTATTTTATATTCCAGATGAAATTAAAAAATGTGTTACTAAGTCTCAAACCAGTGAACATCATTATCTATATTCTTCAATGTACTGAATAATTCGTGTTATTTGAATTATGTATCGATTATACAGTAAGTAACATATGCGATTTATTAATGACCCTACACATTAATGCAGTGCAACCACAATATCGATCATTAAAAGGTGCACAAACATAATTGAACGGGGGTCGCGCCCCCCTGGCACTGCATGACCCGGTTGTGCGGAGGCGCTTCGCTTCTTCCATGCTTCATTGAAATCGTCAAGTGTTGTTGAATGACTCAATATTATTTCAGTTTCATCGACAAGTGAAAAGCGACTTGTTTAGAGTAAAATATTTTCATTGTCATAATTCGATATTAATATTTCGAATCTACATTAGATATAAAGTTTATGAATATAATTGATGTATGTATACTCTAGAGAGCTAATTATTTAATTTAAACATTCTTTGCCTCGAAAATAGCCATATTCAGACGGAAGGTTATAGTTATTAAGTTATATATTGTAATGATTGCGTTCTAAGTAACAGCCTGTTGACACGTTCAAGTAAAAAAGTATTTTGTGTAGGTTAAACCCAAAGAAAGATCTGGGTTATACATTTTCACCTTTTTCAATAAGCGTTAAGTATTAATAATCAAATTACAATTCAAATATATAAAAGGTTACTCCAATTTTAATAACCATAATACCAAAAACATTTGTGTACAAAAGAAGAACTACCTCTAGCACCAGTTAATTTGCATAAATCTATACCTAAATATCTTTATAAAAAATTTCAATGTCTATTCGTTTGTCTCTCTGTTGTAGAGGAATTTTCAGATAATATATTTAGATATTTTTAAGCGTTTATTTATGGAGGCTTTGAAGTAACTATATATTATTGGCAATAAAGGCATTATCTTACATTTATATTATTTCATATACATTACGAAAAACTACAAAGTAGATATCTATACCATACAGACAATTTTAAACATTTCAAACACATAATATGTTCGGTTTCAGAATGGAGTAAAAACATAGTTTGCAACATAGTTCATAAGCGCCTTGTTCAAAACCTAAATTTAATATTTTTGTTTTTCATTTTGAATGTGATAGGACAGCGTTTTCGTATCGGGGCCATTAGTATGATATAAAAAACAATAAAGAAATGTGAAATATTGCATCGGAATATACATGTGTACATACCTCTAATAACAACTTTCTTTTGTTCTTCTTTATTATGACCATTGCTTACTCCTGTAAGCATGTTGTCGGAAGAGTTTCGATCGGCTCGTACCTGTTTTCAAGAATAATAAAAAAATAATTAAAAATAAGTTTTGCAAAAGGCAACTTAATCGTAGTACGTATAGTAATTCAATATATTAAAACAATAAATCAAAATCAAAAATACTTTATTCAGTTTAGGCCCTGAGAAGGCGCTTATGAACGTCAAAGTTACCACCGGTTCGGAAAACAACCCAGTCATCGAGAAGAACCGGCAAGAAACTCGATACCTTTGTAGATCTGGTCACAGTAAAATCTAAGTAAATCATTTTTTTGTTATATATATATTATTTTCGAACTGACTACACTGATGGCTTGTTAAAGCCGCTACAGGTTTACCGGACTACTAAGGGAAGCGCTTAAGGCACTCACCCGATTTGTTTAGGCACATTTGTTATAGAATTTTAGGGATCTATATTCTACTTGTTATCTGGATCCTACGCCTTTATATACCTACCTATATGAAAAAATTAAAGAAAATTTGTTGACAATTTTGCCTAATTCATTTTCAATAGAATATTTGGACTACATTTTGTTACATTAATGGATTTGTACTTTCGATTATTTTTTACTCGTGCTTGGCAATGACAACAATGCTTCGTGGCAGTAAAATATAACTCAAACAGTTGAAAAGGAATGGAGCGATGCATCTAATACGCAATGATCACTGTTGCTTCTTACAAATGTAACAGCGAACTGTACATAAACTAAATGTTTAACACTTCTGCATTTATTAAAATGTGAAGTTAATCAAAAATCTAGCTCCATTCTATATTGCCGTAAGCGCCAATGTTTATATTACGAGATAAGAGGCGGTATAAATCAAAAGATGATACATAAAACGTCAAATTTGAAATATAAATAAATCAAATGACATTTTGATTTCGGACGCTATTTTGAAACTAGTGATGACCATACTTTCGATGAAGTATCGATAAAGAAATTCTTCTATTATTTATAAATTAATATTTATTTAGCTAAATTTATCCCAAACAGCGAAACTATAGGTATTTATGTTGAATATTATTGAAATAAACATATTATTACGAATACTTTGTCTATGAATAAATAAAGTTAGAAATTATCATATAAATAATATTTGTGTTCTTACTGCTCTCTAACTAGTATTCTTATATTAACATTGACGAGTTATTATAAAAACCAACACACATACAGAAAAAAAAAAACAACTTGTCTAGTGTGTCAAAAGTCATTCACTCCCATAATTAACACGTGCAATCAGGAAAAACAGTAAATGCATATGTTCTATCAACGTTTCATATCGAAAACAATAGCACCATCATACAGCATTACATACATAGTCTCTTGACGACCTTCGATCGTCATACAACCATCATATCTCGCAACATTTAAGATCTACGCTAGCTAAATGAAGTAACAAAAAGTACGTAATTCATTTCGTTTGTTTGTATTTAACGTTTTTATGTGGTTTCCTTGCTTTTGAAAAAGCAATTGAACAGGCCCAAGGTGTAAATAAAATACGAATTAGCTTCCAATTATTTATTAATATTATTAATTTGTTTATTTACATCATCAAAAGATTAACACATGAATAAAAACGTCTCTATCTCGTTTTTCTCTTAATGCCGCAATTCAGGCGTAACATCTTCACCGGTCAAGATTTTATCTTTTACCGCAATATAATTTACAGCAATAATAATTTCTAAAGTCACACTCTAAATGAATCGTATAATATAGGACGATATGCCGTAATGATAATAATTGAATAAAAACATCGATAATTTTATCGACAGTACCTTAGCAAGCTATTCCTATCAAATTACAAGTAATCATAACAAAAAGAAATGTAAACAAATGTTTCTATAGTATAAATATTTACATTAGCGAGATACGAAACTGATTATACAAGTAATGTTTCACTTGAAATCGTAGACTTGAAAACAAATCGCAAAAAGCCTACAAAAAAAATAAAATACAACAAAACACACAATCACTGGTACAAAATGAACAATGGCGTCTTTATCTTACGTCAAATGTCAAAGGCAGTATAAACCATGAAATTTTTTGTAGGCGGTACAGGTGTCATTTAATTGCATTCGGTAGCTAAGTACTTTCTAATTGTACATATCAAATTGACAGGCCGGCGGATCTGCCGCTAATCAATGCGGACCGGTTAAAAAAAGTGACGTATTGGATGTTTCTGGTGGTAGCAATTCATTTGTATACTAAACAGTACTCAGGGGTATAGGGACCCGACGTACATAAGCAAAAATTGGTAACATGTTACCCACAACCTAAAATATTTATTCATAAAAATCTCGTATTCTGTAAGCAAAGTTGCGTTCCTCTTCTAAAATACGCAATCATTTAAATCTTAGAAGATATCACAAATTTAACATTATACGAAGGAACAAACGTTTTATTGGAGGTTTCTTACGTATAAAAACTTTGATGAGTTCATTTAGTTGTAAGTTTCAATATTCCAAAAATGGATCTAAATTTAATTTATATAGAAAACTTATGGCCCGCTCCGGCTTCGCACGGGTATAAAATATATAGCCTATATGATTCACTGAAAAAAATGTTTAAAATCGATCCAGTAGTTTCGATTTATTAATTACTGCCCGTGGCCCGCACGCCTTCAATTTGGAGTAACCTCAAAAATAACAGTATTTCTCTGCTATTTAATTTATGTTACTATACATATAAACCTTCCTCTTCAATCACTCTATCTATTTAAAACAAACCGCATCAAAATCCGTTGCGTAGTTTTAAAGATTTAAGCGTACATAGGGATATAGGGACAGAGAAAGCGACTTTGTTTTATACTATGTAGTGATAATAAATTAACGATTACGTTCCTAGCTCACACGTCGCGGTAAACGCGGCATATTTAGCACTAAGAAGGCCGACGCGGTACAAATGTTGATACCGGGTTTTATAAAGCTATGCCAGTAGAAGTACCAGTTTGATATGTTAAAAAATAGTAAGCAGAGTAAGACGTTACAGCGTTAATATTGTTACAGGATTAGTATTAGCAATAGGTCTGTTTGTTTATGGGAGACAATATCCGGAATTACTCAGCCCATTCTACAAACTCTTTCACTTCGTACCATGAACAAAATGACTGACGGTTATTAGTTATATATTATATCTTAAAAACATTTGCTACTGTATAAGATTTGTAGTGAATATAGGGGCATTTGTAATACTTCTAATATGTAGATTTTAGAGATTGACGGCCCGATAAATACATCTAGGGTAGTAGAATGTGGACGTTGCGACTTCATAGTGTCGGATGCACAGTGTGTTACGGAGTGGGTATAGCTCTTAATAACCCGATTATTGGAATAAATAAGAAGATGGTTATCCGATAAATATCTAATAAGAAGAAATAACATCTAATTACAGTTGCAGTTTTTGGCGGAATTTTGGTATTGTCTGTCATGATTTTTATGTAATATTCATAAACTAGCGTTATTTAAATACATATTGTATGATCTTGGCTACATTTTACGTAACATTGTTTAGTTATTGTGTGCAAATAAAGTGAATTAGAATTAGAATAGACTAGTTTTTAGTATAAAATGATTAAGAGCCCCCTATATTATAATAAGAAAATGATTTTTTCCTTTACATGTCAGGGTTTCCTGATAAAGCCGTAACTACGGTTTTGAGTCAACCATATCGCAGATAGGTATAGTCAATAATAATGCAACAGCGTAACTTAGATATTATTAACGTCTACGATGTAGCATAACTTGCATAGCGATATAAATCGTAATTCACTCACCAATTCTCCGAGGAAGCTGATATATCCGATAGCGAGTTTCAGCGTATCGACTTTAGACAATCTTTTCTCGTAGGGCAATGTGGGTATATGGGCACGGAGGCCTTCAAATGCGTCGTTAATCGACTGCATTCGTCTGCGCTCACGAAGGTTTGCCGCTTGCCGTTGTTGAATTTGTTGTTGCGGGCAGCGTAAGCGGCGTTTATGTAGTCTGCGGCATTCAGTCCTGCTGAGAAGGAACGGTCGTGATTTATTACGTTTGCTTTTCTATACGCTTTTTATATAGAAGATTTTATTCACCACTACATGGTACTTCACGACATCAACTAAGCTATTTAACTTCACAAGAAATAGTCAATACAACAAGTAATAGTAACAATTATTAGTAATGCGAATAAACAAGTAATCGACACAAAAAAAATACACGTATACCCAAATAGGCACCTAAATACGTAGGAGTCTCACTTTAACAACTTATGACAGAAATATACAAGTTTTTTAGATTTAATAATACCTTTTTCTGGGAGTGGAAAGGTTTTCTTGATCACTTGCATATAAACTGCCATCGGACATAGAAGAGTCGTCGTACAAAAACATATCAGAACCATTGGCCGAAGTTGGTGATACACTTAAAGTCATCGGTATTGTGCTATGGTTTTCTGACTGCGGGGATTTAAGGGTATTCACGCCATCCATGCCAAACATTTTGTCTTCGGTTAGTATATTCATTTATCACATTTTAATAGCACATATTTTATCCCGTGACTGTCTACTATTGAATGAGAGCTGGAGGAATAAAAGAGGGTTGTGGCTGTCGCCCCGCCTTAGTGCTGCTTACTCCGCCCAATTCCGACACCAGTTTATAACGATCTGTACGGGTTGTATTAATACTCCCCGGCGTCGCCCGTTATTGATTGAACGTAGAGACTTGCGGGAGGTCAAATAGACATGGTTACTGGTTTCTCCGCGAAGAATACAATAATAACAATAGAATTTAAACCTTATATTTACATGATAAGAAGTTTATTACAAAATTGTATATTATGAAAAAAAAGAAACGATCTGCTAATCAATTATGCCTTAGTCATTGTTCGAGAGAAAACATGAAAATAAATAAATACATAAGGATTAAAATTATGCAAATCTTAATTTAATCTGTAGATGTATGAAGCAACAAATTATGACGTGTAAATACTAAATTATTCAGTTTGCTTTTGATTTGTAAAAATCATTTGTATTGTAATTTATATGTTGGTACCAACTCAGTAATACAGATCAGAAACTAGTAACCACAAAAAAACTTGTAGGTACTCTTTGTAAGTAAATGAAAAATGTATAATTACTACACTTAGCCATAAGAATTTGCATATAAGTAAGATTATTTTATACGAATGGGCATTGTTTAAATGCATTTAATAAAGATGTTGCTCTGCATGTACGTGTATTGTTTTTTTTGCATGATCCTAGATATCTAGTGTAAATCATACTGATAAGAAATATGAAATCAATATTTGTCTGTCTGTATATTTAAATTTAACTCACAAACCTTTGACTAATTTTAATAACATGTTGTAAAGAGAAAATAGATGTTTTTTTCCAACAGATCTAAGGCTTCGTAAGGCTTCTACAGTTCCACCGGACTACTCGAAAATAGATGTCATTTTCTTTCATTGATAGCTTAGGAGAATCTATACTCTATACTTATAATAAAATTGGAGTGTCTGTTTGTAATATCAAAATTACGCCTTATTACTGATTGGATATGAACGTATACACGATACTGATAACAAAAATACAATTTTAAAAATTTTGTCTGTTTGTATGTTCTGGGTAATCTCCGAAACGGCTGGACCGATTTTGACAGAAATTTCACTGACGGATAGTTAAAATTACAGCGGGTGACATAGGCTACTTTATTTTAGACTAGCTGTCATCCATGGCTTTGTCTGTGGTACTATCTCCAAAACGATTGGACCTATTTTCAAGGGACTTTCACTGACAGATAGCTGATCTTATAAGAAGTAATTCACAATTATAACAAAAAAACACATGCGGAGCTGCGAGCAACAGCTAGTTGTTAATTAAACTTAAGGGTGTAGATATATTATAAACGCAAAGCACTCCGATAGTAACAATTTAAAACTTAGTTAGTATACGACAGCTCAGTATTGTGTCAGCGTTAAAGGAAGCATGTTGTGTACTGGTTAGTTGATTAAATGCTCCAGAACCTGGACAAATGCTATCTCGTATTATGAGATATTACACAAACTATACAAGTAAACATTCTTAAAGATAAGGGACCACGTATCATTCGTATTACCACGACTACGAATTAATTAATATTTTTCAAATGTCAAATATTACGAAATCAAAAAATATTGTATCATGGAGTGCAACAAAGAATACCTCTATGATCAGGTGGGATAGAGATAGATATTATTACCAACCAAAAATTAAAATTATACCCAAGGAGAAGAAAATATATGCAATACTGTGTGGTGGTACAAAAGTGGAATATGTTTAAACTACATGTAACAGTATCAATCAATAACTTTCAATTTCTACAATTTTCTAGAATCAAATTGTTTAAACATGTGTTTTTGTTTTTTTTAGAACACTTCCTATGTCCCAGATATAATTATGTGATTTTTTCTTACTACATTATGCTAAAAGTTAAATAACGTGAAAATTCGATGAAAATCAAACGTTGACCTCGAATAAGTCTAAAAGAAATCAATTTATTGAAAAGTGATAACAATCCTTTTTTGTAGAGCGGTAATTTTATTATAGGAATCTAAGATGATATCCTTGCTATAAGTTAATTTAAATTAATAATATCAACATATGTATAAAATTCCAAAGTAAATTTTTTTCCTATGTTATTTTAACTGGAAATAAAAAAATATGATCCGCTGCCCCTATATCTTCTAATTAAGAGCTCAACTTTTGACGAGGTCTTTGTGTTGACATCCTCTGAGAGAATTTGACGACCATTTAAAGACAAAAAAGTCGATTTTATTTAAACACCATAAGTTGTAATATAGTTGACAGATCCACTTTAAATAGCCATTTTCAAAATTTTCTGAATGGGTTCAATAGACAAGACAGATTCGGATATCAAATTATAGTAATTATATATAAGCGGACAATATAGAGCGGACCTGTCAAAATCTGTACCTATAATACGTACAATGTAACAGGTCTCGTTATTTATATGAATATTATGCTTTGTACTACACCCTGTCTATATAATGTTTCAAGTTTCTTTTTCTTGTTTTAACATCGCACAAGCATTTGCCAATGTCAATTATTTTTTTTTAACTTAATCAAATTTAGGAGGATAATTTCGACAGCGCCCCAACCTAGAGATGAGTTAGTGAAGTAATCGAAACGGAGTCTATTTGATTATCGAATTTATTTTCATAGAACTTGAAATCGATTGTTGCATAGTTATGATGTATGGATAGTTATTAATTATGAATAATATTAAAAAAAATCAATTGATTGTAGTGTTAATTATGTGTCACTATAGATACGATTTGTGTTTTCATTTATTTTTTCAGAATAACATTGGACAATGTTCCTTATACGTTACATTATATATTATCCTGTGAAAGTTACACTGTCTTACAAATGTTTAACTTTATTAAAGTTACGAAACTTATTAGCATACAATTTGAAGTTTTCATAAGGCGAGATAGTAGAAGAGGGTGGGTATGTGTTTATTTTTAAGTTGATTAGCCGTTTTCGGGATCGTTACATCATTCTCATAAGACCTCTGACTGCTTAGCAGTTGATATCGATGATAAGAACCAATACTTCATAGAATATTAGTTCTTAAAAATCCTTTTGGCAGATTACATTACGGCATCGACTAGAAATTAACTTTTCTATAAATTACAACTAGCACTTTACCGTCTTTTTAATTAAACACTAAAACATGAAATGCTAATTTTATTTCGCACGCGATAAATGTTGCGATAATTATAATGAGCTAAAAAATCGTGAAAGTAATTTTAACAGAATGTCGCGAAATACGTAGAACGAAAGCTAACGATTGATACAATACTATAATATACAAAAAAAGATTCAATTAATAAAAATTGAACAATCAGGGCGAACTATGGCAGATTAATTAGGTACAGTGTTCACAAATCTTAGATATGTTTCATCTTTCATTTTATCATGGTCTTTCTATATCTATTTATTCTGGCGCAGCGACAGAAAGCAAATTAATTATACACAATATATGACAAAGTTTTTCTACAAATATGACAATCAGTAGTTTTACTCCCATCACTTAACTTCATAATGGTATTATTTGTAGCCTTTGAAATGCTTAAAACTTCTGTGTTTAATAAAATTAATTTGGAACCTCCACCGAAACAGTGAAGACAAACTGCTTTACTATATTATTGAATAGATACTTCTATGAACTATTTATTTTTATGGAATCAATATTTCTATCATGTTGTTTTTAATACATTTTAGTTGTAGCAAATTTCCTGTTTGCAAAAATAAAATGAATAAATTATTTCATAAGTCTGTATTACTATAATTGCTAGGTATATAATATTAACCCATCACTAACATGTCACCGAAAAAACACGAAACTTCATAGGCGTTAGCTGCAGCGTGATCAGATTTAGTAGATTTCTACTTGTTTGGTAGATTTTGAGGTACTGGCAACATAATTTAGTATGTAATTATTATTTAGTATATTTTAGTAGAATTCACGCTTCTCAATTATTCTAGTATACCTGAACATAGCCAATTTAATAAGGTCGCTGCTGATACCACAAATGTTATGTTCGGTGAAAGGAAGGAAAATTAGGGAAGTAAACCCAAATTGCATTTTTTTCAAATGTATTTGCCACTCAACAAATCTTTCAGTGAGTTATGCATGCAAAAAATTACCTCGTTCTTTAGAGTTGTTTGTTAAAGATGTTTTTTCATACATCTCTCATAGTAGCCAATGACAAAGACAGTTTGCCGAATTTTAAAATTTTACTGACACTCTAATTCACTATACTCTTCGTCATTATGATATCAGGTGGCTTTCTCTACATCAATGCATTCACTGAATTATAGAGCAGTGGTCAGCATTAAAACTTTTTTTTCAAAATGAGTTTTTAGGGAATACAAATGCAAATACTGCTTTTTCAATTTATATTTGATCACCTTAACAGCGATGGGACAAAACTTTATCTTTACTTTTTAGATTATCTATAACTACAAAATTTAACGTTATTTTTCAAAGTGATCAGCCACTTATTTATAAAACTGACACAGACATACAAAACATGAAGAGTTCCATTTTGAGTTGCTTTATGAAGATAAATTATATAAAAACTACCCCGCTTCAGTCAATAGATCTAAGTTCAAGAATGCATTTACTTCCTATACAAAACATGTACCTGGGCACAAACACAGCAATGACATTGAAATTATTAAAAAATGATGTTCGAATGAGATCTAAAATTGAAGAATTCCTTAACAGATGTCAATCATTTTTGATCGAGCTGAGTAACCAATTTCTGCAAAGACTGCCTGTACAAGATAATTCTTTGGAGGATTTGTCGTTCATCGATCTCCAAAAAACAGTGTTTGATGAATTTCGTAGTCTGATAAGAATACTCTAAAGGTTTCCTAACTTAGTTGTAACAAAAACATGCAAATTGTTAACAATGAATATAGGGAATTGAAATCAGATATTTTCGTGTCTAATCTATTGTCAACTTTTATTTCGACGTCTGAAACTTTAATGGTGAATAAATTTTGGAGTGAAGTCAGCCAAATCTGTGATGTGAGAAGCTAACCAAAATATAGCAATTTGTCCCGATTTGGGAAGGAAGTAACAATAGTACCTTTGTCAAACGCCAAAGTAGAAAGAATATTCTCCGATAATAATAGGATTAAAAATCAAGATCGAAATCGATTCATATTAAAAATGTTGCTGGAATAATGCATGGAAAAGAGGGGCTACGACAGTTGCAGATTTCATCCTGACAGTAGTATGATCAAGTTAATGGACTCAAAACAGCTTTATGACAACATAAAGATGAAGAGTCTTAACTTTAAATTTCATTTTATTATTATTTTTTTTAATTATATTTTTATTTAAAATCGAATTAAAAAAAAACATTGGTTTCTTAATTCATGGTGGTTTCTTTGTTATTTTTCTTATTTTTCGTTTAATAAAGAGAATATTTATGTTTTTAAATTGTAACACGACAGCAAAAAAATATAATACATTTGTAGTATTTTCTTGTTCTCTTTTGGTACAATTTAGTAGCTTTTAACCTCTACAAGCAGTAGATTCGTCAAATGAAATCTGGTCACACTGGTTAGCTGTGAAAAGTATCATTTTAAATTTGATAAGGAAGGTATAGTAAACATATTTTATTAGTACCTACATTGGTTTTAGATGGTTGTGGAAAAGCCGGATATAGGTACACACGGTGACTACACGTGTTACACATCATCCTAAACTATCGCTGTTACATTTGACTGGCACCTTTCTTTGTAATAAATACAACCATGTTCATAGTCGGTCTTACCGGTGGACTTGCTACAGGCAAAAGTACTGTGCTATCCATATTCAAGGACAATGACATAGCTGTAATAGACGCTGATGAGGTGGCCCGGCAAGGTAAAACCCTTTTATATTTTATGTCTAAAATAAATTTTATTATGTTGTATTTTCCTGTGTATTTGGAAACTAACCACTGATGTATATCAGGGTTTCTCGAACTTATAGCGGACCTCTTCAAAAGAACTGAGTATTGTTAGAACAAATTAGGTGTTATTTTAAAAAACAGCTATAAAAGGGTAATAGATAAATGTAAGTTTTATTATCTAGTGTGTTGGGTGAGTTTGCTTTTTAGCACAAAATGTGTTGATTACTGTTTTTTTTTAATTTCAATCTTAATTCAGATTCAGCTTTCAGTCAGTTCCTGCTTATTTGGGCGTAGGCAATAATTCTAATAATTAGCTTAATTCAGTTAAACTGCGGCCGTTATGTAAACTTTGTTGGACTACCCACTACTATTAACTGATGTATGCAAGTGATATACATACCCCATTTTGAGAAACCTTGGTCTTTGTTACTGTATTTTAACTAGTTATGTTACTAATGCCAGGTATTAGTGTATGGTGATGAAATCTTACTAGACCATGTGACACCAGTTATAGTGCCACTCGTAGGTATGTCATGTCCAGGAATCGAAAAATGTACCTCTTACTAGGTTACTATTTAGGTGGGTAGTAGCATACGAACCCAACTAGATTAGGACTACTATTTACATGGTGGTAAGCTTGTCCTAGTGAATTTCTTTTAGTTGGTTGAGTTTGTGAATCAATTACTGTATATCCAGCTGCAAAGAGACTTTCAGGCCAGCATGATAGAGATAAATACCAATGATTCCTTGAACTCTTAGTGGTAATTATTCTTTTTGAGGTATCCTGAGCTACCACTAGGTACAGTGTTTTAACTTTGTGGTCCTATAATAAAAAATCCGGGTTAATGGATCAATTTTCATTATACCTAAATATATTATTTTAGAAGCATTTTTTCATTAGTAAATGTAACTTTCTTTAGATGTTACTGTTGCTTTATGATAGGAACAAATAGATCAATATAAATGGGTAAAACGGTTAAGCCTTTTTCAGTGTTGGTCTGTTGATTGAAATTATACTTTGTATATAAGTATAATAATACATATCACTACTAAAACTATGGAAATTGTTTTAGATGTATAATAAAGTAGTATTGATTTCTCTCAAGGTTTTGTAAATTTCCAGTCTTGATTTCTTTACTATTATTTAACTGTTTCATAGTTCAAATATAATATTTAAACTAACAAAACTAATTTCATAGAAAAAAGATTAATAAGTTTGGTGGTCACTCCTTATCTTTACTTACAGTAATAGAGCCGCATACAGAAGCATGGAATGAAATAAAAGAATGCTTTGGTGATGAAGTGTTTAATCCTGATGGGAAAGTAAATAGAGCTAAATTGGGAGAGTTAGTCTTTGATGATATTGAAAAGAGACAAAAACTGAATACAATTACTCATCCCAGGATACAGAAGGCATTGATAAAGATGGCAGTATCATATTTTTTCTCTGGCCATAAATATGTTGTTATGGAAGTGCCATTACTCTTTGAAACAGGCAAAATGATGTCTTTTATGAACAAAATTATTACAGTTGTCTGGTAAGTTAATTTATAAGCTTTGCTACCTTAATAGCTATGTGCCCAATAAGTTTTTCCATGGACAACTTATTAGAAATCTATCTTGTACCCTCTTTTTAATTAATCTTTCTATTGAAATTTACATACACTTTGATTATGTTGTGAAAGGGACATAGGATATCTTTTATAGTTATATATAAAATAAAAACATTACTAGTAAAAAGTTTCATTTAGTTTAATATAAAATATGATTTTCAGCTAAAACTGAAACTGAATATTTGGTGTCTCTTCTAGTAGTAATACATAATATGTTTGTATGATCAGTGCTAAGTTTTTCGTCATCACTACTAATTGCAGTAATTAATTTAAATTATACTATAATTAACAGTGAAGATCATCAACAACTTGAAAGATTATGCAAGAGAAATGATTTCTCAGAAGCAGTTGCCAAGAAGAGGATTAACAGCCAAATGCCTTTAGCAGACAAAGTTGCTAAATCACACTTTGTAATCGATAACTCTGGGGATTTATCTAAGACCAGGCATCAAACAGAGTGTATCATAAGAACGTTAAAGAGATCTAAGTTCACATGGTGTGTATATTTTATGGATCTTAACTGAATGAAGTTTTTTCAAGAACGCTATTGTTTTTTGCCTTATGTGCTTCATTTCTTGCGGTAGCACAAGTTATATTTTTTGTAAATATAAACAGCTTGGCAGTGGACATAAGATTAGACAATTAATGAAGTTTGAATCGAGACTGACGACTTAAGATACTTGGACGTATTCAAATGTCATCAACCATGAAAGTTCTGTTCACTAGTTTCTCTACATATTTGTTTAAATTCCTTATGGTCTGAAATATGGCTATTCGTTTAAGTTTATATGGAAAATTCTTGTGACAAAATGTTTTTCATTTTATTGAAATTACTAAGTAAATATTTATAAAATTTTTTTTTTTACAGGTACTTCAGAGTAATAATTTCAATTGCAGTCATATCATTGCTTTTTGGAGTTGCTCATATTGCAAGTCAATATATTAATTTTGATTAAGTACATATAGAATGTTCAGTTTATTATAAATGTAACTACTTTTCTATAGTCTTATCTGAGCTCATATTTAATTGTAAAATATATTAAATCACAACATTAAAAAAAAAAAGGATAATAAGATATGAAAAGTAGTCACATTTGTCATAAATACATGGGAGATAAATAACTGTACCAGATTGATGAAGTCATTTAGTCATTTATACATCATTAGTAATGCATGCCATAGATTAGTTTTATATTTATTATAGTATTAAGGCTTGTTGGTTAAAATTTATAGATTGATGAAAGGAGCGATCTGGTAGTTGATTCTTGAATGATTCATTCATTCCTTTAATTGTCTCCTTTTAGAGTATTAAAATTACTGATTAAATATTTAAATTGCTCAAATAAAAAAAAATTAAGTTCTTAGATAAGTAGAAAACTTCCATTTTTTTTTCTGGACTAACAGGGGTCAACCCTTATTCAGTACTCACTTGTCTTATATAAAGTGTTGCTGGTGTGTAGCGTTTTTTGAGAACTTTGTACATGGTCTAATAAGTCGCTTCTATGAGGTTTATCTCTCTAGGACAGTTCGAATAAGTTAAAAACAGTAGAAAATATCAGAGAAATTTTAATAACTCTAAATTTTTTATACAGCTAAAGAGAATATTCATTATTTCTGCACAAAAATATTACTTTTGTTTTGAAATTATGTACCCCCCTGTTATCCGTAATACTGCATAAATAAAGTTGTATTGATTCAGAAGAATCCCTTTTTCTCAGTACCTACTATTTATTTTGATGTAAATTTTATGTATGTATAAATGTAACTTATTGTTATACACAAACACATGCCTATGACAGTTTCTTGGATTTATGGGTTTTACGTTATCATATACTGCACCAGTAAAAAAACAACTTAAAAATTCATCAAATTTAAACTGGATTCATAAAAATGGAAAATTAATTACTAGCCTTTTTGAATTAATATAATTTAAATGTATCTATTTATAACACATCTGTGATCTATTTTTAAATACACTTCACATAACAAGAGAAGATAACCTACAAAAAATTAATTATCTCCATACCATCGACTACAGCCAAGCAGAATATAATTTATTTGAAATGCCTATATTTTGTTAAGTTCTTGTGAGTTGCTTTAGATCTAGCCCACCAATGCGTAGTTTTTATTGTACTAAGTGTCACGTGTTTTCTGAAGAATACGTTCGATTTATTAAACTTCGTATGTTCGGTCGTACCATTGTTATAGGGTATGCCATCTCCACCAATTGCAGTCGACAGGATGTACGAATTGTTGTAAATCTGAACCGGTAACGTTTCATTTGATGCGTCTCTTGGTTCGAATAACTGTGTTATGGGGTCATAACTATAGGAACCAAATATAGGGCTGCAAGTAAATATCAATATATTATTATGAGAATCATATCTCAGGATTTCTATAAACATTTAAAGTTTACATCAAAATGAAATCATGCATAATAATTTCACATAACTGGGTATTTATATGATCTGAAGTTAATTAGGAGTTAGGTAATAATATTAATGTAATATAACTAACGGTTTTATATCCTGTTCTATAATGAATCTTGGAAGCGGTTCTCTCTTGCCTAATACACTGTAAAAGCTGAAACAAATTTTGTAATATATCGAGCAAGAATTGAGAAAATTAAAATGTTTAAAATATGTATGTAGTTATAACGGAACAGATTATAATATAAGTAGTACGTACTGCATGATTAAATATTGTATTCCGAAAGTCACGTAGAACAAATAGAAAAACATCTATGTTTCCTTGTAATCCGTAAAAAGATGTAAAAATGTGATTAAAGTTTTACGATTTCCAATATGTTTTTTTTTATTTTCATTGGTATTTGAGGAATTGTGTAATAGAAAATGAAACTGTTCGTTTCCAAAGAGTATCAACAGTTTATAATTTATTAATGATAATATGGTTGGAAAAAGAAAAAAAAAAAAAACAATTGACCATGGTCGGATTTATTGAATTTTCATTAGGTACTTTATAAGGTACAATAAAACCGTTAGAATATAGTTAAGTCGTATTGATTACACTGGCCTGCAATGTAATCCTTCTTTAATAAACGATAATCATGATTAAAAAAAATTTAAAATACGCTGAATCCTTCCCCGTTTTCCGGATTGTGCTAACACATTTAGATTTTACGGTATCAATTCCTTTGGTATTTACGATATGGATTTATTAAATTTAAACTCTAAAATGTAACTGAACAACATTTAGTGAAAAATGATTTATGTTTTTGCAGCAGTTCACTATTTAACTAGGTCTCATGAAAAACCATGTTAAGACCATGAACGCGGATGGTTTTAAGTGCGTCAAGATTAATTTTCTCCCAATCAGCGACGCGAAATTAAAAGAAGGAAATTTCTAAGGTCCACACATAGAACGTGATAATTTTTAATACGAAATTGAGAAAAGAAAACGGAACGCTTTTGTATAAGTGTCATGGTTTTCTCGGAATTAAAAAAGCTGAAAACTATCAAGATCTTTTTTTGTTTATAAAGTTGTGAAACTTTGCATTTAAAAAACTGAGCACAATATTTATTTCAATCATTGAGTCATTTTGAATTGAGCCATGGGCGTTACCATATTGGCGTTGGCTGCTGTGTCGAATGACTTTCACTTTACACCTACTCTGCGTCTGGCTGTAATGTGACATGCGATAGATGGACGACATTTTTTAAGGCGATGTAAAAAAGTCTTAAAGGAGCAATTTTGGTACTCGAGCTTAGATTTTTGTAACGAAAATGCAAATAAATGTATTTATATCTCAAATACTACAATTTATTTGACAGCGTTTGAAATTGACACAATAAATCCAGTATAGTAACAATTTACGTTACGCGATACTTTGGCTTACAATCTGTCGGTCGGCGCTTATGATTGCTTATTGAATAATTTACTGACAAAGACGTTACTTTATTGAAGGGCCGCGCGACAAATTTATCACAGCATTGACTGTGCTGTTTGATCGCCACCGTTCTCATGTCAAAGTTCACAGACATTCCAAAGAATAAAATATGTAAGTATTATAATAAGTTATTGAAAAAATCCTAACTAATATTATAAATACGAATTTGAGTTTGTTTGATTTGCTTTCACGCCTTAATTACTTTACCGATCGTTATAAAATATTGTAAACACGTTGTCAGGAGTATAAAAAAGGACACAGAGTTTCTTTCATCAAGGAAAAAGTACTATACTCGAAAGATATGATCAATCTACATTAAGGCGAACGAAACCGTGAACATCTATACCTTAATATTGAACTGTACAATCATTTACTATGTACCAATTTCTGTCGTACTCTATGTAGCTATCATACCTAGTATTTTTTAATTGTTTACACAATAACGACATAAGTGCAGCCAGCCATTTGACACTAACTATTTTACACTAACTGTTATACACACTGTTTGCAATTAAAACTATGATAACAACAAGACTAAATTTACTCTAACTTACGTAGTAATCTTATTGTAACTTACATATTAATCTTAATCTAACTTACATTTCCAACATACTTTTCGATTCCAATTTTACCGCAGTTGAGAATCTTAAAAAAATTATATCAAAATAGCTTTATACTAATAACGCCATCTAGTGATATGTTAATAGTGTTAATGTACCTTTTGTATTGTTGTGTCTATGTTTATTTAAAAAAATAAAATAGTATCTTGTAAGGTAAATTGAAAGGTAACAGCTTTAATTTCTACGATGAATGGATTGGATCCTTATTGTTACAGGTCTGCCTGACAAAGTTTGGCCAATGATAATGGTTATTGAAAGGAATGACAATTAGAGATCGATTATCGAAAAATCGGTTTGTAGATAGAAAAATCGATTTTTAACAACGAATTGATCCAAGGAATCATGCTCTGACACCGTAAAATCGTAGCTCGATTTTTTTATTTAGATAAAATTAAAACCATAAATTATTTTATTATAGAATTAGTTCAACATATTCAAACATGGAACAATTTGTAACTTAATTAAACGTAAACACGATAAACAGCTGTATGGCCTCAGTTTCCTTCATCTATCCCTAACAAATAAAAGGTTTGTTTGCTGTAGGGTAGTTAAGCTACAATTTTAAGTGTAGATTTACAGATGTTTGAATTTTTTCTAGGTTACTAACTTAGGTCTCGGAATATACATTTTTTAAATAAGGAAAATAAACATTTCAAGACAGAAAAGACTTGCAAATTGAAAATGATATTGTTGCAGGTGATATTTAATATGCTATAACAAAGACAAGTAAAAATTATGTTATAATATTATAATGATTATCCTTTTTATTTGTATCTAGAGATAATTAAGTGTGATTGTTACTATGATCGAATAATTAAGATTAAGCTAAAAGTTATGTGTTATTTTATTTATATTTTCTATTTCTCTTCTTTATAATATTTGTAATAGATTTCTACATGTTACTCAAGTGTGCAGACAGTTATTTAAAGATAGGTTTGGTAACATAGCCTTGCGGAGGGGCTTGTCGACCCTCCTCCCCCAGTAACGGAGGAGGAGATGGGGAGGGCGACTGAGCGCCTCCGCCAACAAGCAAAGAGCGCCCGGCCCCGATGGGGTCCCGGGCCGGGTGCCCTGTAATGTATTTGATTTGTATAGCTTTGCATTATCTTACTTTAAATAACAAAATAGATGGAATTATGTATAAACTACATAAAGCTCAACTTTATAAATGTTATTTAAAAAAAAAATGAATTTAAAGTATCCCTTCACTTTCGTTTTGTTTTGCAAAATTACATGAAATTATAAACTTTTATGATCTTATTAAAATAAAAAATAATGAAACATCGTTTGTATTTCTGTTACACATAAAAGCCTAAAAAATACAATAAAATAAGAAATCGATATTTGAATTATCAATCTTACGCCTCAATTTTTTAATGAATTAATTTTAGAGATCACATTTGAATCGATTTGATAATCGATTTTTTTTATTAAATATACTTCTGTGAAGGATCGCCGCCATCCCTATATTGAGATCAATACATGAAATATATTTTAGATAAAATACTACGTAAACTGGTTTCTGCAATTGTTGTGCTTGCCCGTTTATTTGTACGCGTATCACACACAAATTACTCAACCGATTTTGATGAAATTTGGTATAATAATAATTTATATACTGCTGTAGAATACAGAATAATACATTGCATGTATTGTCATCACTTATGTACATTTATAAATATGTATACAAAACATAAATCTGTATATATAAATAAGTACAATAATAAGCAACAATTCTTAAAATATGATATTAAATGTATCGTTTTCAGATTCAATAAAAATAATAAATAACTTAAAATTATAATATAAGTGAGCATAAAACTCAAGTACATTTACACACAAATTAATTATTGTATGGATTTTCATATTAATTAGTTCATTATTAAGTAAGTTTATATTGATAATTTTAGATATCGCTGAACTTATTGTTTTAGAACTTATTCTATTCCAAAGTATTGAAAAGACAAACATAGATAATATTAACATTATATGCGCAAAGTTATTATGTTTGCGTGGTTTTTTATAGATTTAAAACTTTCAAGAATTTGTCAACGGTATGTTTTTTGTTAGAATCACGAGAAAAATAAGTTAACGCAATAGGATTGTTTATTATACATTTTTTAATAGTTATATCCATAGTTTTTAGATTATAAGGAATTTGTATAATAAATAGCATAAAGCTATTATGTGAAATCAATTTCACTGGTCACAATCAGATTTCTTCAAGTTGTTCTTTTCAACTTCCGACTGAATTCGAATTAAGGGAAACACTGACGTATTCATTTAGGGTTACGAAAATACCTCACCTAAAACTTATAACTTTTACTTAATTAAAAACTGTATTTTTATGTAAACATTGCTTTACACTTAAAATTATAAAATAGATTTTAAAGTATCGGAAAGGCAAGGAGTATAAGGAACTACAATAATTTGCTTTGGTACGTTGGTTTTCGAGATTAATAAGTACTATTTTATAGTTGCTTTCGTTGCCACGTTTTATTATTAAGCTGGTGTGATGATGATAATCCTTCTTAGATCCTCATTTTTGTTTTTTACTATGTAGACGTTAAGTTCCTATCTATTCACAATAAAGAATGAAATCCACTAATTATAATATAAATTTTTAAAGTTGGTAACATTTTAATAACGTCAAAAGATAAATACTGACAGAGTTTGTCAATTTTACAGTGTAGATATATCTATTAGTTGTACTTGAAATGTATTAGCTATTCGCTTGCAACAGAATTGTTTTTTGTTCGAAAAGGATTTTAATAATTACACAGCTGTCATTTGTGGTTTATTTTCGTCATTTCATTTGTGAAGTCTTTAATTTAAAGCAAGGAAACTTACAAAATTTCTTGTATCCTTGAACCTTTGTTTTGATTTTAAAATAAATGTATTGCGTGTAAATAAAAATTTGAATTTAACAAAAAAATCTCAGTACCAAAAATTCTATGTGTGATGAATCGATAGTTTTAAAGTTTTTTGAAGTTTCTTGGACAAATACAATGATATATTGATAGTAAATGGCCTTTATAAAACGTAATTAGACGTTACAAATAATATTGGATGGGATACATTGTCGCATGAAAAATGGCACATTTTGGCAGACGAGATGTAACTTATAGCGCGCTTGACAATGATTCGTCACCTCCACTGAGATTAGCAGACAACGTGAATGCTCCTACCATACTAACCCTGGATCACGAACACGAGGATGCTGTGATTATCCATAGAGTGCCCAAAAACAAAGGTAACTAAATTAACACATGTGTTTTTGCAACCCTTTGTTCCCCTGTGCACCTTAATTTCAGTGAGGATAAAAAAACGTGACAATCTCTATTATTTTTTATGTTTCACACACTTGTATAGTAATCTATTTATACAAGGTCATTATAATGATATTGCTAAATCATCATCAGAGTTCTCCTTTGTTTGTTATTATTATATTTAGTACAGAATATTATATTGAATATATAACGAGATTATATTTGTTTTAGATTACAAATATAATTATAAAAGTTATGATGAAAATATTTTTTAATTATTAATTACACTATGTAATAAAATTGCATCAATATATTTTAAATATGGTATATAACCATTTTCTTAGTGTTGTTATAATTTTATTTCAATTTCTGTTGATTATTAATTACCCTTTTCCTTTAATTAATAATATTATAATGTAAAATAAATGTCATTATTTAGTTTAAAGTATAATAAATTTCAGATTTTTATAATAGGATTTGGAACAAACTTGACAACACCAATAAGTTTATGTATTTATTTATCAAAGTATTATACAAAACCATACATGTATATAATATAACCAAAAACATGGAGCTGTAGTTAATGTCATACTACAGAACGGAAGTCATTTCCAGCCTACATATAAATTCTTTAATTCTAATCATAGTATGTTCTTCTGGTGTATTTAGAAACGATAGAAACAGCACTTTTCATAATTCATTACAAACCTGTTTAATTTCTAACAGATTTATTAAGAACTCATGTATTGTTACAACTTTTGGACATTAATAAATTTTGATGACATAAATAGATTATTATATTAAATGTATATGGCTGTATTTAGAAAATAGTTCTTTAGCATGTTTGACTTTTCCAAGAGGTTTTTTGTCTAAAAGCATTCATACTCTTTATTGATTCATATTATAGTGAGCCATGCTAACTTTTAATATTAAATATCATTTATTCATCATTTGTGTTAATTAGTATGTAAATAAAAAACCTACGCAAATAACATTGATAAATCACTGTAGCATTTTTATGGATTCAATGGATATACTTGTGAAGTCACAAGATAAATAATGTT
This sequence comes from Antheraea assamensis, assembly GCA_035772565.1. NCBI lineage: Eukaryota > Metazoa > Arthropoda > Insecta > Lepidoptera > Saturniidae > Antheraea > Antheraea assamensis. Next base: position 3,978,922 of record JAQQSE010000065.1, read on the forward strand.
GTAAATTCAAGAAATTGTAAAGTAGAAAAAAAATCATAAAAAAGTTATTATTGCCCAGGGCTTTGCCAAATGCATTTATTTCAATGAAATCAATTCTAAAGTATCATTTTGAGAAAACAATCACCTTAAAATGTTCTATTGTTAAAAATTACAGGTAAAATGAAGTTAAAACACATAGAATACACATTTTTTTTTTTGAGTAGTTATTGTTAAATTACTAAAGAACAAATTAAATCAAAAAGTACAGTTCAACTTAGATAAATTATATTTAGGAATTTTAATGGTATTTTAAATGTATAAATGAGTAAGAAGATTCAAGTTTCTAAGAATTTATACAAGAATTTGTATTCATTATTATATATTTGATTTTATAAGAAATTTAATATAATATTAACATCCTACAGTAAATGATAATTTTTGTGTACCAACACTTAATATATCTGCAGAACCATTTCAAGGTATATTATGCATCTGGAGAGTTTTTAATACAAATGTTGAGAAAAAAATATATCAAATTTCTATCATCCATTGCATTAACATTAACCTGTTGAAAAACAGTTCACAAGTATTGCCTAGATGATGACTCATGTGTACCAAGACTTATTATTCCTGTGGAGAATTTCTTGTGCGAATGGATGGATAGAATTATATTAAACCCCTATAGGGAATCCACAGCAACAACAATCAACCAGTTGCTTAACAAAACAGTTTACAACTTTTTTCTGTTAACTGATATACAATTTTGTGTTTTAGTGCTTATGTACATCTTATTTTCTGTTGTATATAATACATTCAGCAGTACTGGATTTATACTTGACTATATTCCTGGAATGCATATTGTTCAGTTTTTACTCTAACAATTGGTCAATTGGAATATTAAAACAAGTTGAAGTTTTATAAAATAAAGATTCAGTGAGGTGTGTTATTATTTGTTTTCAGAAGGATGGACACACATAGAAGACCTAGATTCATTTTTTACAAGAATGTACAGATACTATGTAAGAGGTGGCTTTTATCCCATGATTATGTCTGATTTATTTAGTCTACTACAGTTTATTTTCATTGTGTGGTTCTCAACATTTCTGGTCCATTGTGTTAATTATCCAGTATTATTTAGAAATGATCCAAATGCGAATCGAACTGAAAAACTTAGTTTAAACGATGTGATATATTCAAATTCAGAATGTATTGAGAGAATATCTTGGAAATGGTGAGTTTATATTTACAAATGTAAGGTGCTATTATTAGCCCTATAAGAATGCTATGATATTACATGTGTTACTTTGTAGTCTCTACTTTGGTGATACTTTTTATCGTATGTAGGTATAATTTAATACAATTAAGTTATAAAAAGTATAAAGTAATATACAAAATATTGAGTGTTTTGTGTCGAAATGTATGATGTTGTGCATGATGACTGTTGTGCTATAAATATTTATAAAAGATGAAATTATAATAAATATTTATGGTATTTATTAACGTTTGATTCATATTTTAACCCTTTAATTTATAGCCGAATCCCTTTTTTATTTATAATTTCCGAAAAAAGAACATTTATAAAATCCATGCTATAATTTACTTTACATATTTTGTAATTGTGTAATAAGGTCCTTTTAGCTTTTATTGTTACATTTTTTTTTTAGGTGGTGCATCATTGTATTATGTTCAATAATTTGGTTAAGGAGATTAGTTTTATCTATATATCATTTATATTATGCCTATGACACCAAATTATTTTATAACAATGCTTTGAAGATAGATGAGGTGAGTGTTCAATAGGATGATGTTTTAATTTTGATATCTATGTATTTTGATATATATATATATATACATATATGTATATTTTATTTGTGTAAATATATACACATATATTTATTAAACTTCGTATTGTGTAGTTGCTTTTGTAAAACTAGTCATATTATAAATTTGATGATTTTTTTTCATTACATTAACATAACCAATTTTATGCAATTCTTATCTTTGTTTACAGAGTGATTTAGCTTGGGTAAATTGGTCAACTATACAGGAGAGAGTGAGAGAAGCTCAACCAGAACATCATATGTGTGTCCATAAACAAGAGATAAACGAATTAGACATATATCATAGAATACTCAGGTAAAGTAACTTCATACTTTTGTTCCAATTTTTTATAATATTCATATAAACCAGTAAACCAATTTATTAATGCAAATTTCTATGTACTACTGATTTTGCATTGTGTTATTCAATTTTTACCTTCATCAGATACGCAGAGCGGTTTGAGGTTGTTGCACCACTATCTGACAATATAAATCACAAGAGTTCATGATGCTAGTTATTTATATACCATGCACATATAAATAAATTACATAAATATAAACGATAAAATATAATTTTCAAAACATTGTTTCATATTTGTTTCTGCAATTATTACCATTGCTACCAGATGTTTCAAGATACCAATAAAATACTATACTATGTAATATTGTTTTATAAGATTAACACACTGCATCTAGTCAACTTAATCTTAATCTACTCTATTCTACTCTTATGATCGAATTTTGAAAACTGTATTTCAGAGTTATTATGACTTATGGGTCTGTAGGTTACGGATTTTTATTTCGTTAAAAAGCTTAAAACCTCTTTAAACCTCTTCGCTCTATTTATATGATATTTTGGTTCGAAAAATATATATCCTAATCTGGCTATAGCCTTAATAGCTAATTTTCATAAATTATAAATCACTTTTTTGTACCTACTGTCGTAGTCTGAGAGATTACGAGTAAGGCGTGTATATACTTTCACCTGGTATTAGTATACGTATAAATACCTACTGTTACTTATATTATTCTAGAAAATCCACTTAATAAAATTCTTAAGATTAACTGACAAGCGACAGACAGCTTAAACCGGTAGGTATGGAAGCATGAAATTTTGCATAAGACTTATAACCGGCTAATACTGGACCGTGACTCGACTAAGCGCTAGTATTGCAGGTTTTATATAATCTATGATGGTCGCCGTCGAGTTGGACACAAATGTTATGTTCTACTACTCTTTAACTAGATAAGTACAAAGTTCTATTTTATATCCGCTAATTCGTCTACGTTTTTTAATATTTTAAACATATATTCATGTAAAGAAAAAAAATATATGTGTCACACTGCTTGCTCCACGTTTATATTACTTTGTATTAAATATAGCTATCGTAGTATTTTTTATAGATAAGGATCAAGACCTAATAATGAAAAAAAAATAGGGTGCGTCGTAAAGACACACGACAGAAGTGAAATTTTTCTAGTACAGAGTAACATTTCAATTAAAAAAATACAACAAAAAGGCACCGTCACGAGGTGTTCCTAAGCGGTCATTCGTCTGAGTACTGACCGTGTTCGATGTTGCTTAATTTCGGTGATTGGACGAGAACCGGTATTTTTAACAGTCTGCGCGACACAGTTCTTACCTACATCACTTGTCACACAAAAACGGGTTGCCGATCAGTATTTCAAAGTCCTTCCATAAGAAGTTTTACTTAAAAAACTTGATCGCATTTTCTGGAGTTGTGTATGCATGCGCGTCCAACTGCAGACCTATCATGTTGTTTATATAGGTTACATTCTGATCGATTTTTCTAAAATTTGTTACTTCTCAGTACGTAGGTTTGTCCCATCATCAAATATTAAACATTTTTAAATTAATAAGATATAATACCTATCTGTATTTTTCTATATACACTTTCGAATACATTTTGTTACAGATTTACCAATTATATGGTGGCAATGGTCAACAAAAACTTACTTCCGCTGCAAATACACATACCTCATGTTGGTGATTTCCAGTACTTGTCTAGAGGTCTCAAATGGAATTTAGAGTTTCTGCTGTTTTGTAAGTATTGCTTTTCAATATATAGTTTAAACTCTTTATAAACGAATCTTAAGAGATTGAACTTTTTCGTTATAAATAAAGAGTTTTATCTATAACGAGATTCCAACATAACGTTTCTTTTATAATTTTTCTATAGCACGTATCAAACAATCTTTTTCGATAATATGTTACGTTTTTTTACTGGTCATATTAAGTTTCAAAGTCGGTTTACAATGAATAAGTTAGGCATTTGGTTATGTGAACTTAACTGGTTATTAAAGTAACTGAGGCCAAAATTTCCTAGAGACTGAAATCGGAGACGAACGACACTCGTGTTCTTGGTAATCAACAATAAAGAAAACAAGAGCATTGTTTCCGATCTCAGGTGTGTTTCTTAGAAATTTCGGTACTTCAAAGATTTAGTTTAGTTTAGGAGCCTTATATAAATTGATAAAATTAACAGTACTATAGTCGACGCATTTTAAACTGAGTCGTCGGACAATAAATGCCACTGGCAGTAGGAATATGCACGCAATGCAACCCGTTATAGATACTTAGCTACTTACGCACGCGGGGTCGATGCGTCATCGTGAACTTCATTAGCATTCTGACTCCTGATTGGTCGTTACGAGTAAGGGTTGTTGTTTTTCCATAAATATAAGATTTTTTGTTATGACACTCATTACCTTACTTACGCTTCGTCACGCAATACGCACAATGGAGAATTTATTTTGTAACGTGGCTTTGAAGAAATTAAATGGTGACATCAACGCTCAAGCTCGGGCTGTAATTCATAACGTGTTCCTGTTATATCTTACAAATTATTTTTTATTTTATTTTCATATAGCGAAAAATTATGCCTATTAATACTTAACATAATTTAGCATATCGATCGTACCTATCCCGTTATCGATATGCACCTCTACAATTCTTACGCACATCACTTCACTACACCTCTCTATAAGACCTGTAAATGCGAGCGAGATAGACAGATAATATGATTTATGACTCGAAGGCTCAGTTCATAATGCGTACGACTATAGTGATAATACTTACTGTAAATATATACTGACGTCTTAATTATAAAGGTATTCTTCGTAATAGAGAATGGTCGTTGCGTCATGAAATTATGTCAATATAATAATAATAATATGCCTAAACCAACCAAATTGCATAATGTCTATATTATAAGGAGTTTTTCGTTACATGTAAATGACATTATAAAGAGTTTAAACTGTATCAACTTGTGCAACATTATTTTTAGTAATCTTGCAAAATTACAAGACAAGAATTACAGTAAAATACGTGTGATAAGACAATGTTACATACGGTTACAGCTAGTCCCTGGAGCCCTTGGGAGAACTGCTGGCAGCTCCGTGCATGCTATAAGGATTATTCTAAGAGGATGCTATTGGCCCGACAACTCGAGAGACAGATATTACTGTTGGCATTATTTAATTTTCTGTTTGCGCCCTTCATACAAGCATGGCAGATTTTATATTTCGTCTTCAATTATGCCGAGGTTAGTTTCATTTAAACGTTTTTATTATTGCCAAGCTTCTAACTATCAGGCTACTTTTTAGAGCGAAGCTAATTGTATTTACTTCAATTATTAAATGCCATATAACTAATTATTATATTTCAGGTGTAAAATAGGAAATTTCAAATACTCGATTAACACAAATATACAGCGCACCAATACACAGATAAAATTCTTTATAAAACACAATATAAAAATGTATATCACACACTGGTTATTGTTTTGCGCAATGCAATATGGATTATTTCCCGAATGTAATTTTGAAAATATATTTAGGTGTTTTTAAAATAACTACAAATGTGGTTTGCTTATTGTATAAATTAATACATAATGATTAAGAATTTATTGAAACAAAGTTTCTTAACGCGGCTTGCGATAGGAGTTGACGGGTAGAGACTGTCACGTAAGGAAAAGGCGTTATGCTTATTTGCCTCTCTCCCTCTATGCGAAGTTGTCTCTTGTTGTCTCATTCTATTATATAACAGTGCGTGCGTGCGACTACTAAAATTTAAGCAGCGAGCTACATACGCTGTCGATTGTGTAACTTCAACACTAAACACGTAGAAATTCTATGAAAATGTATTTATTATTGGTTGATAGTATTCGTGACTTCGTCTATGTTGATCTTAGCAATATATTTATGTAAAAAGGAAAACACGTCGAAAAAAAATGAGAGCGCAGATATATTGTTCTAACGAAATTTCTTTGTAAACAATGTTATCCGTCTACTTCCTCTGCCCTGCGAATGCATGCCACACCGCTTGCGCTGCTTCTACATAGTAAGTAAAGACATATAGCTGAACTCGTAGTGTTTATAAAAATTGTAAATTCTTAAAACTTCAATAACTTTATATTAAATGAAGATATTGTAATATATTTTTTTGTAGAACAGGAGTAAGTATCTGTGAAGTAAAACTAACTAAAACTATAACGCTTTTTACTTATGTGACGAAGATATAAAGATATAAACTATCTAAATCTATGTATCAAATTACATTCAGAGTTGAAGAAAAAATATAAGGAAATTCGATCTTTAGTGACAGGCGCCTCGTGACACACGCTTTTTTTTTATTGTATGTTGTTGAATTTCATGTAAAAATTAAATAAAGAAATTGAAATGTCATATGATTATTACAGCTTATAAAGAGGTCACCAGGCTCGCTGGGTCTTCGTACATGGTCGTTGTATGCGCGGGTAACGTTGCGGCACTTCAACGAGCTGGAGCATGAGTTACGCGACAGATTGAATCGAGCACATAAACCTGCGACCAAATACCTCTCCAGCTTCTCATCGCCGATCACAACTGTTATAGCCAAGTAAGTGCATTTACATTTGTATTATTACCACTTTCCTATTGCAATTATAATCTGTGATATATAATTTCGTAATTTTGTCCTCGATGTTTTCTCTTTTCGAACTGACATACCCTATTGGCTCCTTCGGCCTCTGCAGATTCACCGGACTACAATCCTCTATGTGATTTCTAATATTTTATGTATTTATCATAAATAGAGATTCTTAATAATTAAAATGTATCTCTCAACTAATGCCGAGTGGTATTACGTAATAGTGATAAGAATTAACAACGCTCTCATGAAGCGATGAGGGTTTAGTTGATAGCGTGTTCGGATACCGTGTAGATCGACGTAGATTCCAATCCTTGCAACTGTGTCGGAGCTTTCGGTGGAGGAAAACGTGATGATGAAATCGTAGTATGGTTGTAGGGCTATTTTTAAGGCCGCTTGGCTAGCTACCACCCTGAAGTTGAAAAGCTGTCGCCAAGCACCTGTTGGTGTGTTCCGACAGCTGCACTTAAGAGCCAGTCTCCCTCTAGGCTTAACATGACTACCATCTCAGACCACATGATTATTTAACATCAGATGAGATTGTGGTCAGACGCTAAAACATATCATCATCTTCTTACCTTTATCCCACCTAAGTAAGGTTACCACAACATGATTTCCTCCTTAACACTCCCCTGTCAGATGTATTCGTTCGATGTCCACTTAAACGATGCATGTTTGCGCCCACGCCCGCGACTCTTTCTGTTCAAGCCGCCGTGAGGTGGGGGGCTGAAGATTCGATCCCGCACACTCGTCGCGTTGTCTCTGCTAGCAATTCGAGCCTAGGTTTGTCCCTCGGTGTGGGGCCCTCGAATATGTTACTCACGCTAGTTTTACACATACATAGATCACTCCACACACGTGCACACATAGGTACACACAGTGATTTGGTTATTTTTCACTCCTTTTCAGAATGAAATAGGTCACACAACTTAGTAGTCAGATACTAAATATACGTATGCATTCGTGAAACATACATGGTTACATATGTATTTTTCACGAATTCATATATACATGAGATAGATAGCTTAGATTAGCTTAGTCAGATCGGAAAACTCGGCGACAGTTCAAGCCGAGGCGCACCGAGTGCCCTTGCGCTGACCGCCTGAACAAATCGGGTGAGTACCTTAAGCACTCCCCTTAGTTAGTCCAGTGAAACTGAGAAGGCCTTGCCAGCCTAAGAGTGTAGGTCAGTTCGAAAAAAAAAACTCTCAGATTTCATCACAGTATTCAACTTTTATACACATATCATTTTTCACACAATCCATCAAACGCTAAAAAACCTATATACTATTAAGAGAATATTGAAAGCGATGGAATCCACTGTTTCTTTGTTAAACCAACAACATATTGTTCCACAGATTGATTACGAAGAACATATTGTATTATTCAGATTGCATCAGTTTTGTAACAAAAAAAAATATTGTTAATCACACTGATGCTGCAACAAGGGAACTAACTAAAACTAAAGGATGTAACTTAAATATAAAACAGAGAAAAGTGAAAAAGTCTGTAGCCTATAGTTTGAGCAAAGTCTTTATTTGATTAAGTTTAATTTGAGAACAGAAGCTCATTAGTGAACAAAAAGTGCTATCTAATGCACCTTTCTCTTCTTCTTATTACCAAAATGTATAACACGTAATACTGCAAAAAGCAGCAGATACGCCGTTTTTTTTTTTGAAAGGCAGTATTTATAGTATATATAATTCGGTTCTAGTATATATGCTAACATAATATCTCAAAAATATATTAAATGTTTATTATTATTATTCATAATTTTATAACGAAGCTATTGGTTTTTTTTCATACTTTATAGGTTAGCGTTTGATCACAATCTCTCATCTGATGTTAAATGATGATGTGGTTTAAGATGGTAGTCACGCTAAGCCTAAATGGAGACTAGCTCTCAAGTGCAGCTGCCTGAACACACCAACAGGTGCTTGGCGACAGATTTTCAACTTGAGGGTGGTAACTAGCGGGCAGCGAACATAGAAAAAACCCTACCACCGTGCTATGTTTTCATCACGATGTTTTCTCTCACCGAAAGCTCCAATTCAGTTGCTAGGATTCGAACCTACGTTGATCTACGCAGTATTCGAACACGATATTAACTAAACCCCTTATCGCTTCAAACAATCGAACGAGTGTCCATATTTTTGCTATTTATATTTAGGGATTGTTCATGAAACTCAACCAAAATACTCGTTGGCACTTGTCCCGTTCTTAAATTAAACATTCAGACGTATGATGCGGCATTATTGAATAACTGATTAGTCTTTGTTTAGTTGGAATCGAACATAAATATTCTTTTGTTTTTCCTAGTATGTAATATTGTAGTCTGCAAAACTTGTGACGTGTCATTCATACATAGTTCCTATTGAAAGTATACATGACTACATAAATTCCTTTATATCAATTTAATGTTTTATCTTATTGCGTTATGTATACATTATATAAATTAGTTTTAACTGGCTGATTCCCGCCACTTCGTCTGCATCGTTTATTATCTCAATTGTTTTGTTTCACCTCAAAGGGATTAATTAAGCAGCGTTTTCAACGAAAGCTCGCAGGAGGCGGCTTGACTTTTTCCGATTCTTTCAACAATTATCGTTATATTTCAACCAACTTACACAAACCTTTGACAAATTATACACCTAAACTTTCCTAATGAATTACTCTATCTGTTGGTGAAGACCGCATTACAATCCCTTGAGTAGTTTTTGAGTTTACCGCGAACATGCAGCTAGAGAGGCAGGCGTGGCGGACGACTTTGTTTTATAATATGTAGTGATTATTACAAACTTTTTGTGGACTCTATAATACAAATTTAATTGAACGAAGTGTTAATAAAACAACAATATCGGTATCAAGGAGAAGAGGAAATAACTTAAATGATTCTTTTTTGTGTCAATTTATCACTAACTAGTTGGTACCCGCGACTTTGTTTTCGTAGAAATGGTTGTTTCGTGGTAAAACATGCTGTGCCGATCCCACTTAAGTGAGATAAGGGTAAGATGATGATGATGATTATTTCATGGTACTATATGTTATATTTGTATTAATTGTTGCCTGTTTGTTTTTTATATTATTATCGCTTAACGCATAAAGAAAACAGTAAATAATATGTGGTCCAATTACTCTTTAAATTTCTCGATATGTGTCGCCATAATTGGTTGAACAATTGCAACTTTGTTTATTTGTATCGATTAATTGATTTACTTTGGGATCGAATGAGATTTAGTGTTATCACTTGTAAGATATTTGTTCAGATTATAAATGTTTTGATAAACATTATTTCTTCTATTACAGAAATGTGGTATTCCTGTCTGCAAGTGTTCTCGGCGTTCTCGTGGTGCTCTCAATATACGATGAAGATGTACTTACAGTCGAACACGTTCTTAGCATCATCACTGTATTAGGATGCGTATTGGCTGGAGCAAGGTTAGTGGTACAATGCGTTGTTTGGTGTCCATTATATTTCTATCTCATGTATTTTTGTTTTTTTTTACTGTCATTTTTTTTTTTACTTTATGCATTGGAAAAAGATAACTTGTACTTGTAATATACTCAATATTATGATTATTTACATTACATTCATTTGGAATTCAATAGTGTATATATTTCTGTAATAATAACTAGCGGACCCGGTTGCGTTGAAAAATTAAAAGATGGAGCTTCATTGGTGGTTTTCCAGATCGTCTCTGTTCATATTCCTAAATATAATACTTGAAACTGTTGTGATATATCAAAGGTACGAAGTTGCTACTTTTAAAATTGTATGGGTATCAACGTTTGCCCACAATCTCATTTGAGGTTACATAACCATGTGGTCTAATATGGTAAACACGTTGTATGTAGAACAGAAGTGGCTCTCAAGTGCAGCTGCTGGAATACACCAAGCAAATTCTTGACGATAGATTTTCAACTTGAGGGTGGTAGCTTTTTTTTTTATATTATAGGGGGCAAACGAACAGGTGGGTTACCTGATGGTAAGTGATCACCGCCGTCCATAGACACTAGCAACACCAGGGGAGTCGTAAGTGCGTTACCGGCCTTTTAATATATGTGGGCCTCCGGCGCTCTCACTGACCGAACGAAACGCAACAGTGCAAGCGTTGTTACTTCACGTCGGCTTTCTGTGAGAGGGTGGTACTTACCCGCGCGTCGGGCGAGCCGACCCATTCATTCTGAAACCGGTAATAGTTTCAGCGTAGACAGCTTAGACAAAGCCCTACCACTATGCTATGGTTTCATCACGAGTTTTCCTTCACAAAAATCTCCGACTCAGTCGCAAAGATTCGAACCTACGTCATTAGACACGGTGTTCGAACACGCTGTCAACAGAGTCATCGGCGGAGATTGTCGATCTAAGATTACTTTTATATTTTTCGAAATGACTATACGCTGTTGCTCTGATGGGCCTTCACAGCTTCACTCACCGGACTAAGTGATCAAAGATTACTGACGATTTGTATTGTAAGCCTGGGTGCTAATATATAAGACGTCGAATATATTTGTTTTTTTGTTTGTCTCTTAGAGCTCTGATAGGCGAAGAGGAGCGATTAGGGGGAGGCTGTACTGGACCAGCGCTCGGCGAGGAGTTGTTCGTCCAGGTACTAGGACACGTGCACTATTTGCCCGCAGCGTGGAGATGGCGTGCTCATACCAAAGACGTCGCCGCACATTTTCAACAACTCTTCCAATTCAGAGCGGTATGTATACTATTTTGAGTTTTTTTTTTATAGATAAAATTGAATAATTGATGCAGAACCAAAATAAAGGGGACGTGATAATTGTTTTATAATAGTCGGTATCGTTGCAAATACTGAGATGAGCATGCCTCATTCATATATTCAAGACATGTGACTGAGGAAATGTATATAAATAAAAATCGTTTGTGGAATGTATGCAACCATATCACTTCAGAACGTCTACACCTATTTAAACAATTATTTTTTATTATTTTGTAATTGTCAGTACAATGTCTGTAAGAAAGAAAATGTTTGAAGAATCATATGGATATGTGTAACTTTTGAGTTTCAGATCTCCATATGAAAATTGAGTAAGGGACTGAGAGAGACAAAACGATATTAAGAGAGAGATGTTCAAAGAGTTACTCAAACAGGTGTAGACGTTCTGAAGTTATACGGTTACATACATTTGATAATATAAAATGATCTGTAAAAGCTTTTACGATGTAAAGTTTGGTTTTTTTTAACTCTGTTGACTTGATAGGCCTCTGCAGTTTCACCTGGACTACACTACACGATGTAAGGCAATTGTTACAGGTTTACATCATATTCGAGTTACTAAGTCCGTTCCTGTGTCCATTGGTACTGCTGTCGCTGCGGTCGCGAGCTCTAGACATCGTTGACTTCTATCGTAATTTTACCGTCAATGTCCTCGGTATCGGCGACGTCTGCTCTTTTGCTAAAGTATGTATACATATCTATGTTTTTTTGTTATTATTTTTTTTTTTTGTCAAAACTGCACCATCGGTCCTTAACCCCTCGGCTGATTTTTTAAGACCCAGATCTCAAAATTTTTTTATTTCACAAAATCGTACATTGTAAATGTCATCATGATTTAGTAAAAAAAATAATAATTTAAAAATTACACTACATAATTTGTTATTTTTCAAAGTTTTATAATAAATCCGGTTTTTTTTAAGCTTATGCAGCCAACAGTCTTTTGCCTGTGCCTCGTGAAGTCTACATTCGCTTGTATGGAAATTAAAACTTTATGGTTTTGCACAGTCCATGGGTTAATATGAATACATGAAGAAATTCTTCCATATTTTTCATTCGTTCACATCAATGAAAATATCGTTCCTTTGAAGTTCATTCATTTCAAAACTACTGTACGTCCCGGCATTGGATTATTGTCATTCGATGCCTAATTTTTCATAGATGATTTCAGGTTAATTAGTTTTTGGATTTCATTGATCCTTTGTCATTTTTTTTAATGGCCAACGAAGCAGGCGGTAACAGTGTCAAATGTAAAAGTATAAAAAAACTTGCCTATATTGCATTCGGTGATAATTATGTTAACTGTCGGTGAAGGGTTATCTGAATCGCATCAGTTATTCCAGAGATTATATGATTATTTTCTATAAATTTTATATTACTTTATAGTAGTAGTAAACAAGGAGATAATGACCCTTGTAAAATTTTAATTTACAGATTAAATTTATCGAATCTATGTATACTTATGTTTTAATGTGATATTATTATGTGAAGATATAATATCAAGTATCGTATAGGATTAAAGTATTGGCCATTATTTTTATTTTTTTATTCAACTATTTATTTTTACACTGCATTCCCTTTGGTTATTTCAATTATCTCCTTAGAAATGTTTCTATGATATTTCTTGTATTTTTTTTTGAAGTTATACTTCTTTTGGCACGTTAGGGAAAAATGATGAGAGTAAATTTTTACGATTCGCGCGCACACCGTCACGAAAAACCGACACTCTGAAGTTAGCTATAGTCAACATTAAAAAAAAAGTATGTATGTATTAAATACCTTTTTCTATTGTTAGTGTCGTTTTTTCTACAAACCTACAATAAAGCGAAAGATAAAATTTTGAAAAGATTTTATCTTGTTACGCTAAAGAAGTATAACTTTTAACGCGTGTACATAAGTACACACACACTTTTTTTTTAATTCACTTGAATCAAACTGTATAGTGTAATAATGTATGTATTTTGTACATGGATTATTCAAACTATTTCAAAGGTTGGTTCAGTTAGTTGAATGATTAAATGTTTCATTTTTAGCTGGATGTTAGGCGTCATGGTAATCCTGAATGGCAAGCACCTGGTAAATTTGGCGATAAAATTAACGGTTCGTAGTAATTTATATTATATACGTCATAAATACCAGTTGTAATATTATTTTGAAATTACTATAGATAAAGGTATATTCACTTAATACAAAGTTGAGTGGGGAGATTCAGATATCGAGCGCTCTAAGGTTTGTCACATACTTTTGGTAAGACCTGTGTGATCATTGGGCAAGCATTTGTTTATATTTATACTTAACTTACTTACTTAAACCCTCGGCTGATTTTTTAAGACCCGGATCACGAAATGGCTGATTATTATTTTATTTAATTTTTTTTTCACAACATTGTAAATTTCATGGTGGAGTAAAAAAATGTTCGCACAAATGAAAATAAAAGTATATTTTACGTAAAAGATTATAAATTTACAATACGTACTTTGTTATTTTTTTCAAAGTTTTGTAATAAATCATATATATTTTTAAAGTTTATACTGCCAGCAGTTTGTTGCCCTGTGTCTTATGAGGTCTACATTCGTTTGTATGGAACTTAAACCTTTATGGTTTTGGACACTCCAGGGTTTAAATTGTATTTGATAATTCACTAATGACCCGTCCAAGTGTCGGAAGGCTGCAAATTATGAATACGTTCAGAATAGCTACGCGCATAGATCATTGTTTCTGTTTTACAATATTAATGGCTATCCTTATGAGATAAATATCTATACTAGTAATATAAATGCGAATATAAGCTTGCATTTTTGTCTGTTACGTTTTTTGCACCTTAACTAATGAAGCGATTAACATAAAAGGGAATAGGGTATATGACATCCAGAAAAAAGAACTGTTCCTGAGGGATAGGCCAAATGTTCATTAACACGAGCGAAGTCACGTGCAAAAGCGAATACATTATGTTTTGATATATATATCATAAAAGTCAGCCTTAGAAATGTTGGCTCCGGAAAAGAATTTTCTTACGGTGTGATTACAAAGTGAACAAGAAGCGAAGGGTGATCTTTTAACGCTAATTCAGAACTTCTTTTTAGTAATCTATGGTAGAACTCTATGGCGAAAAAGGGTATTAATTAAATTTTAATGAAAATCGCATCAAAACCGCTAGCGTAAATTAGTTTGTACATTGATGTTTGTTTATTTTTCTTTATGTAGCTGAAAACACACAATACGACCAAGGTGAAGCGGGCAAGACAGAGTTGTCTCTGGTGGCATTCTCTTGCAGGCATCCAGGTTGGCAGCCGACGGAACCCTCGCAGCGGCAGTTTCTGAAATCTCTTCGACAGAGCATGCACCACGCGATACCTGCGACGAACAATCTTGTGAGTATGTTTTTAATATATGTTTTTTATTCAACAAAGATTTACATGAAGAAAACAAGTCGATAACGCATATATTTCTGTAATACCCGTTATAACTATATTATATAGTTTTGTAGGCACATATTTCCAAATTTTCGTATAAGTATCTATTGCATCCATTATATCGGTCACTGATCAATGACGACGTCTAAAATATTGTAGTCTGTTTGTTTGTCAGTTTAAAGATATATCAAAAAGGGCTCGATTATTTTCTATGTAGTTTTGTAAACGAGAAGCTTATGCTAAATAATTCTTTTAGAAACTGTAAATTAAGTATTTGTCAATTCATGTCAACATGTGACACGCTGCCATGACAGTATAGTTTAGACAATGATTTATTTTACATAGAATAAAAGTCAATCGATACTTATACATGAAAAGAGATCCTACAAGACTTTAGGGTTTTCTTTCTATAATATTTTTTTGTTAGTTTTCACTACCCAATTAGATATTTTTACTGCGTAAAAGTATTATTTTAACGGAGACAAACACTGACCGAGACACGGCGAACAGTCCAAACGTAGGTACGGGAGTCGGGAAGGACATACATGAAAAATTCATGTATAAGTGGTAAGGCAGGCACGACGCTTATTCAACTTCTATTCAAGTGTAAGCTGTTTCATAATTCTATGGTTTCACCAGTACCATAATTACATATTAGTGTACATCGATTTCAAGTCATATACAAGAAATTTGGTTTTAATTTTACATGAGAAATTAGAGAAAAAAAAATGATATAATCATGGGATAAGGAAGTGGAATTTTAACGTATTTTGTTTATTGATAATTTTGACAAACGTTACCTTACAGAATAAAACCATGTTGGGTTCGTATATACAACAGAGTTTATTTGGCGCTGTGACTCCACTACCAGCTGTGCTTTCCTATTATCCTCATCAGCAGAGACAGAATTATAGACTTCCTGTGAGTATATAATTTTATTATGTTCACCACTATTATTGTGACCAAAATTACACTTTTCGACGTGCATATAAAAATGATAGATTTTTTTAATACTTTATAAGTTGGCGTTTGACCACAATCACATCTGATGTTAAATGATGATGATGTGGTCTAAGATGGTATTCACGACAAACCTAGAAGGAGACTGGCTCTCAAGTGCAGCTGCCGGAACACACCAACAGGTGCTTAGTGACAGATTTTCAACTTGAGGGTGGAAGCTAGCGGGCGGCGGAAAAGCCCTACCATCACGCTATGGCTTCATTACGATGTTTCCCTTATCGAAAGTGCCGACTTAGTTGCTAGGATTCGAAACTACATCCTTCAACGCTGTGTAAGAACACACTACCAACTGAGCCATAATCGCTTCAAAAATAAATTTATACAGATTTCACATGCAAACACACATACAGGGAGAAAGAGTCGCATGGTAAAGGTGTAACGCTTTTTCCTTACGTGACGAAAATATACAAATATGAACAATCTATATCTCCATATCGAATAACATTACTAGAAAGTTTTGTTTTTATTTAAATTCTTTCTTACATAAAAAACCATATAAACCCAAATTTGGAATTTCCAAGTTCCTCTGAATATATTGTCTATTAATATACATTTATCAATATTCTAAATGCGTATGTGTTTGTTTGTCACGCTTTCACACTATAACTGCTCAACTGATTTCCATGAAATTTTGTATACACATTGGCAGAGGTACAAAAACGCACAGTAGAGCTTAATTAAGAAAAAATGTGCTATTGCTGGGGGACATATCAGATCTACATAAACGCGATTGAAATCGCGAACAAAAGCTAGTTTATAATAACTCTGTAATCAATTATATTGTACATTTTTGAAGTAAAATTCCAACAGTTGGCTATCTTTAATTCCATTGTCAAGTTGTTGTACGGTGTTAAATATGTTTTTTTTTCAGGATATGGACGAAACGAGCGACGAAGAAGACGCGATGTCGTCAGGTTTGAATTCGCAACAGCACCAGAGGTCAAGGTCACACGGCCTCGCTGGTGTCGGGTCGTCGTTGGGTGCGAGTGCACTAGGGCTTGACTCACCCCACCCGTCCAAAGGGGTGGTCGCCGACGATACTTATGATATGTCTGTCAGTACCCTCCATCTCTATGATCTCCATCTGTCACAGGTGAGATGAATTTTATGCCATCTAGTACTTACTATATTAATATTAACGAATGTTCTTGAAACTCAAGGGGAAGGTGCATAAAACTATTGTAAGACCAATAATGTATGGGTTTGAGTGTTGGGCTACGAAAGAGACGTATCAGAGAGAATCACGTGTGGCACAGATCCGAATGTAGAGATGGATGTGTGGGGGAGATGGATAAGACTAAGATTGAATATATCATAGGAAATTTGACAATAACACCGGTAACAGAGAAGTTGAAGAATTATACGTTAGCGTGATACGAGCATCTCATGAGGAGATATAAAAGTCATGTAACTAGAAAAGTTTTGAGTATGAAGGTAGGCGGATATAAGAGTAGAGAAAGACTGAAAAGGGTATGGATAGAGCGTGGTATGTGTAAAGAAGGTGTGAGTACTGAGATGACATCTGACAGGTGAGAGTGGGAAAAGAAAACATGCTGTTCCGATCCTATTTAGTTGGGATGAGGGTAAGAAGGTGATGATGTTAGCATGAATATTATTCGATTTTATATGTTGTCTATGCATAGCTAGCATGGTTAGGTTAGCGTATTCGAATACTGCGTCAATTGACGCAGGTAGGAGGTGAATAAGCCGGAGCTATCGCTGAAGGAAAACATCGTAATGAATCTACAGCATGATG
The DNA here is from genome assembly GCA_035772565.1 of Antheraea assamensis. NCBI lineage: Eukaryota > Metazoa > Arthropoda > Insecta > Lepidoptera > Saturniidae > Antheraea > Antheraea assamensis. Next base: position 3,996,585 of record JAQQSE010000065.1, read on the forward strand.
GTAGGTCTTCTTTAAGCTCACCTGGTTAATTTCTACTCTAAAGTTGAAAAATCTGCTAAATACCTGTAGTTGTGTTCCAGCAACTATACATGAGAGTTTAGACCTAGAGGGGGTCTAAGTTTAGCTTCTGCATTATCTTTGATTATAACGTCATTTGACAGCAAGTGAGAATGTAGTGAAAAGCCAATAAAAAACTGTAATAAAGTGTGTTCACACATGTAGTCCGGTGAAACTGTAGAGGTCTGTCCGGCCAACATTATAGTTAGTTCAAAAAAAATAAGATTAAAAGGGTTCACACATCACATGCAGTAGAAATTAAACCTTAAAAAAATGATAAAACATCCATATAAACGATAGATGAGAACAATACATCACGCTGGTTAAGACGCGATCTCCCAAGGTCTTCGTAATAAATGTACAAACATATACACGTAAACGAGCAAATATTAGCTATTGCATTATACAACGAGGAGACCGTGAATATAAGAAACACTGTATAATGTATTCTATCTCATTCACTCACACGTTAAATCTTATATATATACATATATATGTTTGTCTCTTTTTGAAGTCGCTATTTCGTTCCACCGAGTTTCAACTGATTGTGATTTTGATTTAGATTTTGATTTAATAGGGCTGAAGAAGTTTTCATTTCAAAAATTACGTTTCAGCCCGGTAAAAACGTGTCTGCGTGTTGCACGAATAATTGCAGCGAACGAGTTCGTGAAGATGACCACTGGGGTAACGAGGAGACGCCACTTTTACACCGTCCATAACAGTGGCATTTATCTTCATCCCGCGCCGAGGCTCACCCGGTATGGGTATAAAAGTTACTTAACTACACTATGACCACGTAATATGATCAGCTAGCTATAAAACAAACACAAAAAAAAAAGTACTTAGTACACGGGATAGTAGTGAAAACTTAGTTGACGATCTTTAAATTTAATTGAAATAATAAAAAGATTAATCAGTGTGTTAAATAAGTTAACAGCACACCTTAGTATAGTTTTCTAACACTTTACACGTCTTTTTTACATCTTCGTGTATACCTGTCTCACTCTATCGCGCTCATCCTCCTCACTCGGTTCATAGACACGTACTATGAAGTAAAAATACGAGTCGAATATTTTTTGTTCTTTGTCGGTTTGGATATCAAAGTGTAACCCCGATTTTGTACACGGGAAGAGATATATCATTCAAAATTGATAGCCCATAAAAAATATTGGTAATAGTTTTAGAAATAATAAAAAATATGTCCTTATTTGATTATAATAAAATAACCAGTCGAAAATAATTACCGTATAAAAAATGTACGTGGAGCCGCGGGCAAAACTAGTAGTCATTAGTTTAAAACGTAACAAATTTGATATTATATAATCAAATTTTAAACTCTACGACTATATTCGTCGCTACTTATATTCTATGAATAATCGAAAGTACATACCTAGTTTTATGTTTTTCTTTTTTATTATACGAATAATTACTGTGCAATATTTTGTACTTACTGTGAAATTTAAAAACGTGCCGGATACGAGAGGTTTTGTGACATACGGATACAAAGTTTTTTTTTGTTCATACATAGCATTGTGTTTTTTTTTAATAATAAAGGACATTAATTGTGTATGATATTGTAATTAGTTTGGTCGTCTTTTAATTATATATATTGACATTAATAATAGAGGCAGTTTATCTTATTTTCACATAAGATTTAAAATTATACAGAACGTTTTCATTTTTATGTCATTCATGTAATATTTTTGATATATGTATATATTAAATCGAAATATGAGATTATATAAAAAAAAACATTTCATATTGTGATGTCACAATATATCATATTATTTTGTTCTAAAAATAAAACTATCCGTTACATGTTATTTATTTAATTATGTCATATGAGACATTATTAAATCAGTTCATATCAAGTTATTATAAGTTCTTTGTTGAAAAGCTGGATCATGTTACGTTTGTCATCTGGTGAAGACATTGACTTGAATACTTAATTGCGAATGTTATTAAAAAGAAAATTAAAAGTGATGTTCAGTGTTGAGTTCTAAAGTCGTATAGATAGTAAAAACAGCAATATCCACTTTCATGAAAAAAATAAAAAAAAACATATTAGACATTATTTTTATTCACAATCTGAACAACTTGTTATATATATAGTAAGTACAAAAAACATATGTATATATATAAAAATTAAGTAATCGACGCATGTTGTAGAAAAGAATTCTAGAATAAATTCCCTGTTATAAATAAAAAATAGGAGTGAATTAGAATAATGGAATTGTATAATGAAAAAAAAAAATTGGACATTTCTGCTTTTGCTTTAAAGGGTTTTGTAGTTCGGGCGACGGTGCGGGATGGATTTTAAATAAATGCACACTATAGTTGTATCATTGATTGACATAAGCCAAAATCACGATAGCCTTATATATATTTGATACCTTTATAACAACAAGCATATAGCATAAAAAAATTAGATACATATATATATATAGAGCGCACATAATACTTATTTTTTAGATACAAGTCACATTTACTACATCACTATTTATTGTATAATCAATATATAGTTCAAGTGCATATATATATATATAAATGTAGAAATGTTATATAGATATTATGTATACATATACAGTAGTGCGGCAACGCTCATATTTTATATATAGTTCGAAGTGGCCTTTTGCAATATTTTATATAAATCATATTTGCATAATATACTTAGTCTAGTCCTATTTCTCTCATTTATACACATAATCACAATTATTATAATTATAAGATATATATATATATATATACATCTATATATAAATATCTGAAAAAAAAATACCTCAACGAACGACAGATACAATTAAGGATTCGTTCAAGTATTACATAAGCACAATATATGCAACTTTCTGATCGCTCCCTCCCTCTGGTAAGTAAGCAATGCTCTCGCCCCAACTCTCCCCCCTCCCCCCTCCCATTCCTATGTAAAGATCGATATAAGTATTTTTTATCGGTTCTGAATTCCTTATCGATTCATGGGCAGCAGTTAAAAGTATAGAAATAAGGAGTTTATTGTCTACAATGGAATTAAGTTATAGTGGTTCGCTACTAAGCCAATGCTAGTGCAGAGGATATGACCGCGGGACTCATATATCAAACCTACATATCGAGATCCCAGCCATCCTTTATGTCAACAACAATAAGCAAATCAAATACCTTTCTCCCGCTCCCTCCTCCCCCTCCCATTCTCCCCCTCCCATTCTCCCCCTCCCATTCTCCCCCTCCCATTCTCCCCCTCCCATTCTCCCTCCCCACCCCTTCAGTGCTTACGTAATACTTTAATGACCCCCAACTAATATATGGAAATGTGGCGAATTGCAATATATTATATTCTTTGAATAAATTACTTAATTGTGTATATGTAACAAGAGGTTTGCTTACAATTAATTATAAATATATTTTAGAAATTTGTAGTAGTCGTAGTGTGCTTAGTAAGAAATAATTATTTTACAAAAATTTTTGTTCAAGTAATAAGAACAAAGAGTTTCATTCTAAATTATATATTTCGTATCATTATTATATCGTGTTATATTATTGTAATACACTTTTACAACGAAACGTGTCTCAATAAATAATTATAAAAGCCATAAAAAAAAACAGTAGGTTACAATATTTATATTGCAGTACGTATAGTGTAAACTCTATATAGCGGGCGTCTATTTAAAGATAAACCTCTTTAAAACGTAGGAAATTATTAAGGATTTGATTGGTTTACATTGTTTATAGCGTAACAACTACTCATGAACAGCGCAATAGAACGTCTCTATTTTTAACCTCAACAAATGTATCGATAATACTAACCTTCAAATACGATAATAGACACGAAAATCGTGAATATTTCGTACACAGTTATGGGATTCTTAGAAACGTGTTCATTCTATTTGTGTATTTTACCGTTAAATAATCACAATGAGGAAATCGATTACAAAAAATTAAAAAAATGATGACCAAATGATTCTTAATCGAAAAATAATTTTACTCTATTATGAGCTGGTTGGGGATTACTCTCTAAATAGATTTTCGATGATGATCATTCTATAATACTCCTTGATATTCTATGAATGGTCTTTTATGTCAGTCATATTCCCAGTTAATTTCGAACGTCAAATTTCGAACTGAAACATGATGAGTAAATGGATAAAAAGAAACATCCCGTCTACCTTGTCTAGTATTTAAAAGAACAAGGCACACATTTCTACAAGATGAGTGGAAAATCTTTGGGGAAACTAAAAAGCCGAAATCTGAAGATCAAGCGTTTTTGTGTTTTCGTAATATGCTTGATTGTTGTACATCTTTTGTAAGGCTCATATGTTTTTTTTTTTTATAATACTACGACGGAATGAATAAATTAACACTTTATAGCCACTTTTATACTGTGGCATGCGAATGCCAGAAATTATTTTCTTCCACTTAACCGGCGTTATTGTGGAGACAAAAGAAGTAGTGCAAATATATCAGAATTAGTTGACTCATTTATAACGAGAATATATGTTCACACATTCGCATGTATATATTATACATACCTACATATGTATATTATATATACCTACATATGTATATTATACTTTTTTTATTTCAAATTTTATTTAAATATCTTTTATAATACAATTATATACCCGTTCGTTTCAATATCGGTCTATAGAGTTCACACTATATTGTATTGTACTATAAATACTGCAGTGATTAGTATTAAAATAATATTGCTTGGGCATATCAAAATGAAACCAAAATTAGAATATATATTATAAATGCTATAGGCTGTGAAATTCGATAAAAATTAACGTACAAATTAAACTTTATCAATGTTTTGTGTGGCGTTATATACATAATCTAGTGTAGTATATGTATATATATATATTAGACGCACGCTGTACACGCTCATCGAAGTTATGAAATATATAAGCGTAAGAAATAAATAATGTTGCGGACAGTGTTACTTATGAAGTGGTTACGGGTGTATACGTGCTTATTGGAAACGCAATGTTTTATACATATAATAACTTACATGTCGTTCTGACATATTATTACTTATTTATATATTACAATAATTCATTACAAAGAAAAGGCGTATTCTTATTGCGTATTTCGGCTAAATGTTGCTAGAACTGATTAAATTTCGGTTTCCGTAATGTACACTAAAATTTACACTCTATCTGTCAAATGGTAATAGATTTTGGTATGATGTATATAGAGACAGCATTATTGTTCATTAGCAAAGATTTGGTTATAGTTGATACATAATCTGAGTTTGGTAAGGCATCTCTATCCGACTGGGTCGCGATCACCATTTGTACAATGGTGATCAACTTAATTTGTCGCGTTTTTTGTCGATCGCCCTGTGCGCTTAATCAGATAGAGTGCTGTCAATTTGTCGTCTTACTATAGAAATACAAAAATAATTTTAGAGATGTAATAATGCCGTCTTGCGAAAAACGTAGTTAGAAAACACCCTTTGTTTATTTAAGTGCACTAGGTTTAATATTACGGTTGTTCCCATATGACAACATAGCTTTTTCTTGACAAGACATAAATAAATAATGCAACGTGTAATGCACAATGGTTAGTTTACTCTTGATTAGCATATTTCTTCTATAAATATTATAGGAATATTCTCTTTTGTTACTGCAATAATAATTTTCAGCCGATGCCAGTTAATATTTTGTGTCGGTATGTTTTTTTATTATTATTATCTATATATGATATTATTATCGTCTCACAAATTTGTTAAATTATCCTTATATTATGGATAAGATTTTTTTTTTGGTTTTCACTTACAGCGTCGTTTTCTTGTAAGCGTATATATATATGTATATTAGTTAAAAATGAATGGAGGTTTAGTTTTGAAATATTTTTGTTTGTATAATAAATGAAACATAATAGTGCCTATAGACTTCGTGTACTTACAGGTTATTCTGTCCAGATAAGATTTAATGTAAACCTGGTTCCTGTTATCTACGGTTGTTTGTAACGTGGTTTTGTTTGCAAAAAAAAAAAAAAAACAAACCATGTGTTTCAAAACGAAAACGAATGTCTGTTAAAATGTTAAATGTTGTCTCCTTACTGAAATCATGGATAATAAAGGAATACCTATATGTTGAATAAATAAATCTGTGTGTCGTGTCAAAGATTAAAGATTTGAAGCTCGAGTTTATATTTGATACTGTTAAATGAGCGTAACGTTAATTAATAATGACTGTTCAGAAATTTATTTTTTATGAATCGTGATAAGAGAAATATATTTTGGTCCCGGTTTTCTAAAATCGATGTTGTGGTAAATAGAACCTATTCCGTTCAGTTAGTATCGCTAGTGGTATTATTTTACTTCCAATTAGTAAAATAACGTTGTCGAGTACAAAATATGTCTATGAATCGAATACCATACATTGTTGTGATGAAATACTTTTTACATTTGATAGATTTGCATGTTTCTCTAACTGTTCATTGTTAAGGGTCGAATTGATCCAATTAAGGTGTTATATATATATTTTTAAGTACTTGATGCCGTTAAAAGATGCCTTCATTACTTATTAACAGCATTTTTATATATAAAGCAAATTATAATAACATGTGATCATCGTTCTTTAAACAATACACTTAACTTTTGATATCATTGTATAATGACATTGTTGTGAACTATAGAAACTCAATAAAAAAAAAAAAAAATAATAAAAACATTATACTGAATTACCCATCAGCATGTTTAAATTATAAGTATACAGTTGTTGTATGAAACTTTTTATATAGTTCATGTTTCAATCCGTTATTTACACATTTTAATATCTTGATCTCATCGGATATGAATTAAAACTGAAGCGGTCCACGTTCTTTCATTATATCTGTACTATTACAATGTATTTTATCTATAGATTTCATGATTCGATTATGATTGAAAAATGAAACAAAAAAAATACAAAACATTCATTCAAACAAATATTTCTTTTTATGGATTTTTCTATAAAAAAATTCTCGATTATTCACTTTCGTCTGCTAGGCTTCTTTATTATAGTAAATGTATCTTTCTAGTGTAGTGCTAGTAATACATATAAATTATAAATAAAATACGTCTGTAGTACCTACCGTATAACTAATATGTACACATGTATCGTCTTCCTTAAGCTTTTGCTTTGTATATTTGTCAAATGTTTTATTATCTACAAATAAGTAACATATAACTTTTCGAATAAATTTTCATTTAAATTCTCGCAAATTTTAAATTTTTCAAAAAGCGAGATTTAAAAAAAAAAAGAAAAATATTTTTTATATAAAACATTTAGTATTATTATAATTCGAGAATACTGTTAAATTCAACGTACGTCATTATATTTAAAGCTTATAATAACGATATTATTGTAGTCTTTGGTAAATAATAATTATAAATTTAACAGTAGATTTAAAAAATTTGCATAGTTCCGTGCATATGTTTATCTTCTATAATTCTTATAATATTCAACGTCGATAATGTTTACGTGTAACTCTAGCGTTTATATATCTATATAGTTTTCAAATTTCATAATATAATTACTGTAGTAAATAAAATTATATATAGAAATAGTTTATGAAATTAATGATTTCGGGTAACGCGTTAATGATAAACATGTCCGAAATCGTGATGCTATACATTCATACTGGTTCAAAATGGAAATTATTTTTATAACTCGCCTCTCGCGTTAATGTTGTTATACGTACGGACAGTGGGAATTAAATATATGTTACTATACGACGACGTTACCCGCCATTGAATTCAGTGAAATATTAACAGATAAAAATTCACAAGTAATTTCATTCGAAAAACATATATATGTATATTAGATACAATAAAGACATTTACCTATAGCCAGTATAACGGTAGGAGTTGTTGAAGGAAATCTTAAAGTTAATAAAAACGTAATGTAGTTGTAATAGACAATAAGAATATAAAATAAATTGGGACGAAAAAGTGATAGAGTATATCATAAAATTTTAGTTTATTATACAAAAGGAAATTGAATACAAAACGAAATGTATAATTAACCCTGATCTAAAGACACGTACAGTGGTGATGAGAAGATGAAATAATTTTAGATACATTGTCAGTAACGAAAGTTAAAATAACCTTAGAACGTGACCCGATCCCGTTTCGAAACATTTGCGTCACTAATCTACAATACTACTCGATGATATAGGTCATGTTTTATTGTGTTTAAAATGTTAAACATACTCGTAATAAAACAACTCCGTATGGTGGATTTCATGGATGGAAATTAATTCTCTATAATTTCTTACGAACGACTTACGTCACGTACGACACTTGTAATATTCACCGTTGACAAAATACTCAATCGTTCAATTAACTGTGTTATATGATATAGAAGTATTTGTAGGGTAATATTTTTCTAACAGGTTGTATAGTAGTTGTATTTGTGGTTGTAACATCGACATTATATGGTTGAATTCGTAAATTTCTTAGCCTTAAATTTAAAAATTGTATCTTGAATCTTTATGTGTAAAAGTATATTAATAAATATGAAAAGGTTTTTCTAGAATGTAGATCGTTATTAGGTACGCTGGAATTTTGACTTATCGTACTTATATCTTTATGCGATATTGAACACAGATTCATTTTTAACGAGTACATTCAATTGTAGAAGATGTATATGTATGTATGTGTCTCTAAGTGCGTGCGTGCGTGCGTGCGTGCGTGCGTGCGTGCGTGCGTGCATGCGTGAGTGCGTGCGTGCGTGTGTGCGTGCGTGCGTGAGTGCGTGCGTGCGTGTGTGCGTGCGTGTGCGTGCGTGTGCGTGTGTGTGTGTGTGTGTGTGTGTGTGTAAAACGAATTCTTTAAAGTAAAATCGCAATGTGTTCACTATTTAACTAATATAGGTGCCATTCTTAACTGGCGTGTTAATATATTTTCTCTTGGATATAATATCAGTAGACTCGTTTTTGTCGATGCTTTCTTCTTGATATACTTATATATTTTTAATAGTAACCTTTTAAATTCTAACGTATATTTATGTAACTAATATCAGAATATTGACGATATAGTTTCTATAAGTTTGTATAAAAAGTAGTATTTGATTATGAAAGTACATTGCGATGTGAATTTACTAAATTTTATCTGTAATTATCTATTTAGTAGAACGAGTGTAAAATTACAACGAGAGACATGAGAGAGGATATCATACTGTAATTTAAAACTGGGCAATGTTACGAATTAGCGTTATAACATAAATTCGTACGTTACTTTATGAATATAGTTTAGCTTGCTCAATACCGAAATACATATTAATTTAACGGGTACTGCAGCTTGATGTCAAAAGTATCTAGTTTGCGTGATTTCTGTCAACCAAATTTTGTAAATATTTAGTTCAATTTATATTTATTTATATATATATATATATATATAAATAAGTACTCGGTATAAAGTATATTGTGATATCATTATTATTATAATTATTTCTTGTATTTTTTTTCATTATAATTAGTTTAGGTAGTTTTTTTTTTTTTAACAAATGTCCGAATGATAAATTGATGTAATACAATTAAGAATGTATCAATGTTTTCGCTGTAATCAATATCAACAATGTAAATAAAAATGACACAAAATATCGTGTTTTTATTTGAGATTCCGATTCATACAACCTTCTACGATACTAATCAAATTCACAACTATATCGCCGATGAACAAGGTAAAACAATTAAAGAATAACATTCTAAGTGTGTGGTAGAACTTTAAATGCTTGAGGGACAAAGGTGGACATAGTTTTATCTCAATTGCATACTATCCTACGTTCCGTTCACTGATGCATTAGGCGAGAACTGAGGTCAGACCACGCTTATTATTTTGTATTGTAATGTACATCAATGCAACCTTCACAAAACAGATTATATTGTATACACAGGATATGCTTCATTCATTTTCCGTTAGATGTCACTAGGAATAAAATAAGCGAGAATAAAAATGTGAATGTTGCCAATATCAAATTTTGATTATATACACGACTAGATTCCTAGTCTAGCATAGTAAAACCGTGCCGTGTGAGATAATGATTAAAAACTACATTCCTCGCAGCGAACCGCTATCAGTATGCTTAGTGAAGTATATAGATTTGAGTTTTGAAATAACTACTAACAATAAATATAAGAAAATTTCATTAAATTACGATGTATTATGATTCCATACGTAATACGTAATCTGCATACGCCATTTTTTGACAGTGTTGCCATAATAGTCGTGTTAAGATTACCCACAGATGATTGTTTTGTATTATTGTTATATACTATGACTATAATATATAAATGTATATAATATGATCATGATATCATGAGAAATATTCTATTGAATTATGCATACATATTATGAATTGGCTGAAATTACATGTCTAAGAGTTTGATTATAGGTTCATGTTGAAGTCGGAAAGTGGTCAAAGGAATTCCACTGTGTCTGAAAGGAAACCGTTGGTATTATCTTCGTTAGGTTCGTCTAGACGAGGATTTCGTGAATCAATATGATTATTGTAATAATGAGCTGCACCTAAAATAATAGATCGGAAAACTTAAAAAAAAAAGTACTCATAAGGAGAAAACATTTTCCAAAATTCATCGATCCCACATACTATGGTAAGTAACACTAAATTAAATTTATAGTGGAAATATTGTTAAAACTTCGTTTGTACTACATACTTAACAATGACAGAATTTGGCAAAAACAACAAAATGAAAACGGCAACTGTTCTGGAACTAATAATTATCAAAGGGTTTTTCATTTTTTAACGAGTTCGTGAATATTATAATGAACAAACTTTTGCTTGCGTTAATATAGATTTATCTATTCCTCGGGAACTGTCTATTTGATCGGGATGAAATTATGTTTATGGCCTTTTCTGTACTCTACTGTTTCTGTTGAGTAGCTAAGGCGTGAAAGCGTAACAAACAAACGAAAGTCACTTTCGCAATTATAATATTAGTATGGATGTATCGATATATAAATAAAATCAAATTAATTAAGATGATTTTTGACATACAAATAAACTGATTCATTGTCGACAGAATATTCCCAAATCGCTTTATCAATTTTTTTAAATATGCAATCTAGTGAACATAAAGTATACGGTTTTACATTACGTCATTATGGAATTTTTGTAACCACTTTACGAATATATATTGATTGTCACCTAAATACCCGTCGAAACGAATCTAACGAGTCCTAATTTGATGGTTTTATGTTAAAGCATAGTGGAGTTCCAATTTCCCGGTCCATTACGAGACACTGAGGCATCTTTATCTATTAACCAACTATTCATAAAAATATATATGAAGGGTATTTATACACTCGAAGGGCTTACATTCAGGCATCGTAAGATTCATGTGGTAATAGTCCAGTTCTACCATAATGTGACTTCTATGACGCATGACGCGTAACATACTGTCATATCCGCAATATCCTAACAAAAAAATTCCTCATCGTCCTTGAAGTTACATTTAAAAACACCGTGATTGTTTCGAAAACTTTCTTTTTAACCTTATTGACGTCAGATTCCCAAATTAAAAAGATCAATGTCGTAACTTGGTATCCCTAAAGGGCACACAAATATAGCTGACGAAAGTGTGCAACGATGCCTTTATCCACACTAGATTAGTAAATTTTCCGTAACATTGATTCAGTCACTGAATAAATCAGTAGACTGCCTCTTATGTCCAAACTAAAGGACACAATTTAAAATGCTTACTAAACTAAATATCTATATTTGTAATTTTTGTTTCCATTTTCCTGTGTTCTCTCGAAGATAAAATGTGACTATAAACATCAAGGTCTTGTGTCTGGAACTTAATACTGTTCGTAGAATTAATTTACCTTTAATATATGAATGAATTTCACAAAGAATGATATGACACATTATGCCTATACCCATAAAATATTGGTTACGACGTCAAATTATTTTTTATTCAATTAAGATGACCCGGATCAGGTAGTATCAAGATTGTTAATTTTGAACGGAATGATTGAAAAAGCAAAAAGGGTTACCGAACGAAACGGTGGGTCACAAATTTATTCGATTCCTATTAGTTAGGTAAACTTGCTATAGGTTTTTCGTTTCGAAATAATGTACTTTCAAACTTGACTTCTGTATCATATCTAGTCGTCTATAGTAGTGCTATTGATTATATATCTAGTGTTTTACATATTCGTTCAATATACTTTTGCTTTGTTTACACGTAAATTATTTTATAAAATACTAGCTTTTGCCCGCCGCTTCGCTTGTGTTAACTAATTTATGTAACGCGTATCTCGCGGAATAATACTTTTTCTGGATGAAATATATCTTATGTCCTTTTCTGTGTGTGACAACGTGTAGGCAAAACAAATTCGCTCTCGCATTTATTAATAAGTTACGATATAATTATATTACATTTTATTCTAATATTTTAGCATGTACTAGCAGGCCTGGTGGACGTTGTCCTACCTTGATAATAAAAGATATATACATATGTGTATGAAATGCTTAGGTTACTAATGTATTCAATTTGATAAGGATCAATACGGTATCCATCTAAATAACCTTCCAATTACCATATTGTACTATTTTTTTTGAAGATAGATGGGTATAGTATTCTAGTTTTAAAAGATTGGTATATGCTATGCCAGACTTTTTTGTAGTTCTATAAAAGAGGAATATCTAACTATGCATTGTTTTGTTATATCTCAAAAGAATTAGTCAGCGTTTTCGATGAAAACTCTCAAGCGGCTTGGCTTTTTCCAACGCTTCCAATAATTATCCTTGTATTTCAACTAATTTACACAATACCTTGACAAATTATATACCTAAACCTTCGCCATGAATTACTGTATCTATTGGTGAAAACCGCATTAGAATCCGTTTAGTAGTTTTTTTTAATTTATTATTTTTATATTATAGGGGGCAAACGAACAGGTGGGTCACCTGATAGTAAGTGAACACCGCCGTCCATAGACACTAGCAACACCAGGAGAGTCGCAAGTACATTGCCGGCCTTTTAATATATGTGGGCCTCCGGCGCTCTCACTGACCGAACGAAACGTAACAGTGTAAACACTGTTACTTCACGTCGGCTTACTGTGAGAGGGTGGTACTACCCCGGGCGAGCCGACCCATTCATTCTGAAACCAGTAATAGTTTCAGCGTAGCTCTACCACCTAAGACTTCGTTTTATAATATGTTGTGATAAACAATGGTCGTACTCTATTTATTTGTAATGTAAACATCTGTCATTGAAAAACTGTATATATCTTTACGTTATCCTGGTACTATTATCATGATATTATAAGTTCGTATTGATTGTGCCTAATATATATTATAAGCAAGATGCAACACTTGCCTACATATGATTGTACTTATGTTCCTATTATTTTGTCAAATATTTAAACTTCCACAATGGTACATTATCTCTGTCCATTTAATACGTAGAAGTCAACATTATCATTTCAATGACGTATCTTTGTGAAGCTTCTTTATAAGTGAATCTTGTAATATATATAAACAGTTTCTTTTAATTTAAACTTTAATACTTGCATACAAGTGCTATTTCAAAAGTGAATGTTCTCTTGTGCCATTGGGAACATGAATGATCCTGATTGATTAATGCTAAATTTAACAAATATGTTTTAAACTTATGACATTACAAAATGGTTCTATACAATTTATAAGTTAATGTATAATTGGAAAAAAAAACTCACAGGTCCACAAAATATATATTTTTTATCTATCAATAACGGTGAAAACGTACAAGAAGAAGAAGAAAAATAAGGCCGTCCTGAATCAGATTTGTAGGTAGAAATCCTCTTGGCCTCCGACAAACCTCAACCAGAGCCTGTGGAATTGCAATTCACGGATACATCGCACATCATTTGAATCCTTACCACCTGTTATTGCCGAATCAAATAACCACATTTGGCATCTATAGGAAGTTACGACGTTGAAGTTGTAGTGGTACTACAAAGTAGCTCCCAGGAGGGTTGATGTCAGGCAGGTGGCTGATCGTAAAAATTAAGCCATATCATACATTACAACATGATAAACACGTCCTCTACTTAGATGGGATAAGGGTAAGAAAATGATGACTCATTAATACTCGGAGAGTAAAAAAAATACATAGACTAGGATTTTTATTTAATTAGAATGCGTGAGATTATAGTTTAATAGGCGTAATAGGTTAGGCAGTACTGGTTATCAGAGGTGCGACGCGGTTGCTAGACTCAGGAGCACGCACTATGTGTTAGATGTATTCCTTTAGTAGAGTTCGGAAGTTCAGGTATATATGGGAAAGTGAAATACAGTGATCCCTTAAGATAAAACTGGCCCCGTTGGTTTTATCGACTTTAGCAATGATATCTAAACATATAACTAAACATTATTTTCCCTGCCACAATTTTACCACACTGACAGAATATCATGGGGTTGTGACCGTTATATATATAATTTTAAATAAATGGAAGTCGTCTCGCTTGATTCAAGGTAAAAAATAATTCAATATAATGACGTTATTATAAGTACTTAATGTAGTAGGCGTGTTTGTATTAGTTGTTATATAAAAAGGTAATGTAATTCGTAATCATTTATTTTTATAATTAATACTCGTACCATGCATTTCGGTGTTATCGTTTTTGGAGATGATTATTTCGAGTAAAATGTTATTTTTATAGTAGGCCGAAAAGATCCCACGCGCTTATGTGTAATTAAAAAAAAGATATGAAATTGGAGAAAAAAAACCAAAGCGAAAAATTTTTGAATTGCCACCATACAAATTAAAAATATATATATTATACTTGTATCAGGTATGGTAATAAAAGCATGTTCAAAAAAAAAAAATTTTTTTCTTGAATTATCGTCCCGTTTTATCGCATTATTATTCCCCAATTCTGAAAGATACCGACAATAATAGTGTAACGGAATAAGCATCGTAATATTTACATATCTGATTATCATCGAATTACACGACAAGAAGTGAGAATATAAAGGAAAGTGCACACAGACTTGACACAAACTATTTCATTTGATTCATGAAGGCGTTACTTTTTCGGATATCCATTATTAAAAATTAGGATGGACGTTACTTCGCACTTCCATTCCGTGAAGGAGCTAAATACGTGTAATCGATTGTAGTCGTTAGACATCAATCTGCGCTATATATTTAATTAATTATATACTTATTTTTTATAGTTTTTTAATTTTTCTTTATGATTCTATATACATTTTTTTTAATATTTTTTATATTTTGAATTGGCGAAAGGTGTCTGGGTTAGTTTGTGACCCATGAATGCCGTTGATACTCAAGGGGAAGGTGTATAAGACTATAATCAGACCAGTCGTGTTATATAGATCCGAGTGCTGGGCCACGAGAGAGACGGATGAGAAAAGATTACATGTGGCAGAAATGCGAATGTTAAGATTGATGTGTGGTGTAACAAGAATGGATAAGATTAAGAATGAGTATATCAGAGGAAGTTTGAAAATAGCACCAGTGACAGAGAAGTTGAGGAGTAATAGGTTAGCAAGGTACGGGCATATTATGAGAAGAGATGAAAGTCACGTAACAAGAAAAGTTTTGAGTTTGAAAGTGGACGGACATCCTAAGGGTAGAGGAAGACCGAAGAAAGTGTGTATGGATTGTGTGAAAAATGATATTGTATGAAAGGTGTGAATACTGAGATGACATTTGACAGGGAACAACGGAAAAGGAAAACATGTTGTGCCGACCCTACTTACATGGGATAAGGGTAAGAAGATGATGATGATTGTACAGATAGATAGATACAAATAGAGTTAATTGACGACAGGCTCAAACTATTTCTATGTTAAGTATTTAAATGTGAATAATTATATATATAACTTACCACTCGCTAGTGAAATGATCTTTTAGTAAGGATGTGTATGTTGCAAGATCATCAATACTAATTCTCGGCCTTTACTTTTGGTAGAAATTGAGACAGGTGAGGCGACTAAGAGGTGACTTATCATTTGTTAATACAAGAATAACTTTATCAAAATTCTTGATTTTTTTTTTCAGATGTCTGTACCAATTATTCGCAAATAATTTGCTAAATATTCTTCTACTGTTCACTAAAGTAAATAATTAAATTTTGTTTATTATATCATGTCAAGTTAAATCTAATATACTCTGCAGTGTACATACATCCTCAGCGTAAATGTATTATGAACATCCGAGAACACAAAATTCTAGGAATCTTTGCAACCTCGGGCAGTTACGACGCTGTGGTTACCTTCCACAAGGGACAGACAACAAACGCAAAAGTTTTTAATGTAGCCATCACGTGTGTGATAATTCTTATATAAAATAATTGAAGGTTAGTCAGATCATCAATATATAATAAATATTAATTTAGCTATGGCCTAGGTTCTACACGATTAAGATTTCTATTAAATACAACTCACAATTTTCTTCAATAATGGGCTAAGATAAAAAAGATTTCCAGCATCGGCCTTGTAGCTCTTAAAATTTGCATGTACAAGCATACAGACTCTGCAACTTTATATTATTACTAGCTTTTGGGTGCGGTTTCGCTCACCTTAATATAAATTTGATCTACTCCTCAGGAACAGTATTATTATTTTCCTGGATGAAATATATATTTCTTCTGTCTTTTTCCCCTATGCCCTGTTCTGCAATCCTGGCAATTAAATAATTACAGTAATTAAGGCGTAAAAACGTACCGACTACACAAACACACTTTCACATTTATTATATTAGTAACGATTCTATTATGTATTAGAAGTAATTGTATATTATATATTCCTAGGTTAGGTCAAAAAGCAGTAATAAAAACTGTGAATAAGTACAAAAATGTTTTTAATATTTGAGCTTTTAATATTAATAACACGGTAGTTTCAGGGTTCACTTTTAAGCGCTTATTTATTTATTCCTTCGTGTTGTGGATGCATTAACTTCAGATATAAAGGAGGAAGCACGTTGGTGTATGCTGTTTGCCGATAATATTGTTCTTGTGGGAAAAAGTGCTGCCGAGGTCCGGAGTAGGCTAGGGAAACGGCGAGAAAAACTGGAGAATGTTGGCTTCAAGATTAGTTGAACAGTAACTAAAGATTTGTCCTGCGACTTTGGTGGTCTACCCAGTATTTCTTATATAGCCTCAAATTATGTATCTTTATTAGCCTGTTCCAATTTTCGGTACTTCGGTACATTGATTCAAAACGACGGTGGCATAGGCAAGGACTTGTGGAATACAATAAATACAGAATGGTTAAAATGGTGCAAGATGTTTGGGGTAGCCCACGAATGCCCTTTAAACTCAAAGAGAAGTCGTATAAAATTATTATAAGACCAGTAATGCTGTATGGATCTCAGAACTGGGCTACGAAAGAGACGGATGAGAGAAGATTACATGTGGTAGAGAAGCGAATGTTAAGATGAACGTCTGGTGTAACTAGAATAGAAAAGATTAAGAATGAGTTTATCAGAGGAAGTTTGAAAATAGCACCAGTGCTAAAGAAATTGAGGAATAATACGATAGTATGGTATGTCCACGGCATGAAGAGAGAGAAAAAGTCATGTAACTAGAATTTTATTTAATATGTACGTGGGTGGATAGATTCTGTAAAAATGTGTATAAAAGGTGTGAATACTGAGATCACATCTGATAATATACAGATACTATTACTTGTCCATCTCCCCATTGCACAAGTTCGGCTGACGAGGAGGGGGCGGCTGGTGTGTACTCAGCTTGCCCCCGGATATTACACTTTTGATGCGGACACTGGCTAATGTATTGACGGTCAATTTCAACAACTGTTGAAAAATAAATCTTATTATTATTGAGAAAGGTTATATATAGTACCTTTTTCATTTGATTAGAATTTCCAGTCAATTGCTTTTAATATACAATCAATTTTTAATCATGCCTTGACGAATAACATTTTAGACGGATACAGTGAAGTATTTATTTAACATCGACATTTTGATTATTATAAATATGTATAAAAATTTTAAATGTATTATTTTACATAACAAGTAAATCAAGTGTCACCGTGAAATATTGATGTTTCGTTTTAATTCCCCAAACACTTTATAAAGGCAATCAAGACATCATATGAACAACTCGGCATACATACTCGGGTCTATGACCATGATGTTATTTATCCTACAATAAAACAAGTGAGCAGAAACTACAAGGGCCGTAACTCTGGCAAGCGAAACGGAATACTAAACGTTGTTGTGATTTCTTGATGCAACTTTGTAAATATCCTATGTATATTATAAAACTATTCGTAATTGCGACACGCATGCTCAAATGAAGTTATTACCTTTACAGTATAATGATATTTAACTAGAAAACGTACGCGATTTCTTAAAATTAAATAATACTATATAACCAACGAGTTAAGAATTATTATTATAATTTTGTTTTTTCGAACTGATTACTCTATTGACCTGGCAAGGCCTCTACAGTTTCACTGAGCTACTAAGGGGATCACTTAAGGCACTTACCCGATTTTATATAAGCAACCAGCACAATAGCGCACGGCGCGCCCCGGCTTGGGCTGTCGTCGAATATCCCGAGTCTAGCTAAGCTAAGCTAACTATTATGTCATACATATATGAATTCGTGAAACGTGTACACGTGTACCATACATGTATGTTTCACGAACTTATACATGTATCTTGAATCTGATTGCTTTTTTTTTATTAATATGTCCAAATCCCTTATGGACACGCACCCTCTCGGGGGAAAGAGTGGGTTATGTCTGAATCGCAGGGTCTAAAGCCCCACGGTGTACCGACCACCGCTTTGCTTGGAGCGACATAGGACCGTGCAAAGCTATCACCATGTCGACCCAGCGGTTAGCCCAGCGGAAGGTGGCCGACTACTAGGTTAATCTAAGTTCACTCCGTTCGAAAAAGGGATTAAAAAATAAATCCAACCACTATGTGACATTTGTGTATGCGCACGTGTGTGGGGTAATCGGTGTTGTGCTGTAAAACTAGTGTTTTAAAATTTATTCAGTGTCACTGTATTTGCGCAAGCAACGTGCTCGAGAGCTCCATTCCGGAGGATCATGGTCATCAGAATAATGGTAAAACTAGCTTAATATATAATTTACCTATTATTCGAGAAAAGTAGTTTTTTTTGGGATGAAAGATCCTTTTGCTGTGCCCCTGACATTTGTATCTCATATAACTTCATGATAATTGGCTGAATAGTTAAGACATGAAAGCATAACAAAACAAATAAGCCCACATTTATGATATACATTAGTTATTACTAAAATATAATAATTATATTATTTAAGTACTAGTTTGGATAAATAGCAAAAATATTCTCTAAACAATACTTATGTGTTTTTATACTCAAGATAATTCGTTAAACGTTATAGATCTCTTATAATAACGTTATATAACGTTATAGATATCCATCTCAGATATATGTACATTCATTTTTATATTTAGAGGATAGAGTGATATGAAAATAATCCTTAACACCTGTTATCGAAGAAGTCAAATATCCACGTATGGCATTCATACGAAGTTAGGAAATTGAAGTTATTGTGGTGCTATAAAATAATCCCGAAGCGGGTCGAATGACATGCGCTGCGCGCCCGATGGTAAAAATTAAGCCAAATAATACATCACAACATGACTAACATGTCGTGCCGACCCTACTTAGGTAGGATAAGGGTAAGTAGGTGATGATGATAGTATAGGATAAAAAAGGTATGGATAATATTTTTAGCCAGTATATTACAGACATACTGTCTGTATATTACAGACATTCTGTATTTTAGTTATTTAAGCAGGTTTTCAAACTACTGCTCTATAGTTTTATTATTTGTCAGGTAAGTTAATAATCACACGTACATTTATAACTTTTACGATAGAAAATTTTCTTTAATTTTAACGTTAACAATACAACGAAAGTGACAGTTTATGTTTAAATCTCTCTATTTGTTAGTATTAATTTACTAAAGGTTAGTTTTCTTAGTCTCTTATTGCTATATACCTACCGTTGACCGTGATGAACGTAAGAGTCTCTGAAAAGAAAAGTCCGATTGACCTCCTGAGTAACTGGAAACAGAATCTGTGGCATTTGAGGACCAAACAGGTGAAGCGACGCATCGTCCGCGGCTCTCATTCACATTGCGCCCACCGCTGGCAGTTACTGTAGTTGCAGTGCAGTACAGTCGCATTCAGAATAGTTTCGTTGTTGTCAACTACATGTCAATGCATTGTATTTTTTCATGCTGATATTTTTTCTCTTTATTATTATTTGTTGAATTCGTTATTAATAGTACACCCATCCGCTGCGAAAAATGATGTTCCTGTGGAAACCTTTGCCCCGTTATAAATAATGTTTATTACAAATTATTTATGTAATACGAATGAGTTTAATCTACAATAACCTACATGTAGCAACATACATAATACCTACAGAGTATATGTTACTAGATATAACCTACAGACAGAATAAATACTGCATGAGGCGGATCATTCATTTACAGTACGCGATCACCCAACAGGCTGGTGATCAAATGTTATCTGGAGCTAATTATAACTGACAAATATATAATGTCGCAATATGTTATTATTATGGACTGGTCTATTACTTTATTATTCAGGTACTGCTGCTCATTTCTGGTTCTTAATTTTATTTTATTACACCAGTAATTATTTGTAGTATTATTTATTGTCTGCTTAGTTTTATCTCAAGTCCTTTGCAAATAATCTATATGTGTTTATATGTTATATGTATGTATATTACCGCTCAACTGAAATGAACAAGTTTTCGTAAAATAGCTGTCAAAGCGTTTACAAAGACTACCCAATTAGAGTAATATCTTCATTTCACATATAAAGTCTTCTGAAAGTAGTTAGGTGGTGCAAATATTTCTTGAATCATAATTAATTAAAAACATATTATATTATATGAATAATATCGACACAACTTAAAGATGAATAAATGTCAACTTTAAATTCCTATAATAATATTTTGACACTGTTTTGTGTTAACCTCTTGATTGTACTATACACAAGACTGAACTTAAAGCTATATTCAGACTGGCCAAATAGTTTGACGCGGACTTTGCTTAACCTTATCATGGTAATATGATATTGGCGGTAATACTACTAATTTACTAAAGTCTAATAATAAAAAATATATACTTATGTGCATGAAACGCTTAAGGTAACTAATGTATTTTATGTGATAACGATTAATACTTATAGCCTTCCAATTACCTCATTGTATGTGAGGATTTTTAGAAGATAGATGGGTATAGTAAGCTATCCTAAAAAGATAGGTATATGCCATCGTAGACATTTGTAGATCTATAAAAGAGGAATATCTCAGTATGCATTGTTTTGTTATATCTTAAAGAGATTAGGGAGCGTTTTCGATGAAAGCTCCCAGGCGGCTTGACTTTTTCCGATACTTTCAACAATTATCATTATATTTCAACCAATTTACAAAAAAAAAACATTGACAAATTATATACTTAATCGTTTCCTTTGAATTACTCTATCTATTGGTGAAGACAGCATTACGATCCGTTCAGTAGTTTTGAGTTTAACACGAACATCCAGACAGACAGACAGACGCGGCGGACGACTTCGTTTTATAATATGTAGTATAATATGTAGCTTTATATTATGATAGGGATTCACGCGGGTTGGACCACTTTAAGCCTTAATGGTTATTCATGACTGACTCGAATCCATTTCAAATACAAGCAAAAACTATAATTAAATACAGACTCGTGTGTTATAGATGTTTGAGATCTTGACCTTTTAAAGAATATTTTATCTCTCTTATTTTCATATTCACCACTTAATTAAATATATTTATCTATCAATACTATTACTTAATCAAGATTCTCGCAATCATATAGTGTTAAATATATTAAGTCGTGGCATTATGTATATATAACAGTTTAATACTAATTCATCAATACATATTATAAAGTAAAGTCGTCTGCCGCGTCTGTCTGACTGTCTGGATGTTCGCGATAAACTCAAAAACTACTAAGCGGATTGTAATGCGGTCTTTACTAATAGACGAGCAATTCACGGGGAAGGTTTAAGTATACAATTTGCAAGGTTTTCTGTAAATTGGTTGAAATATAATATAATAAATATAATGATAATTGTTGAAAAAATCGGAAAAAGTCAAGCCGCTCTAAGTGTTTCACGCACATAAGTATATATTTTTTTATTATCAGGGCAGGACAACGTCTACTGGACCTGCTAGTGTATAATAACTATTAAGAGTCCACATAGATAGATGACAATGACAATACAAAATATTTTATACAATTTATAAATAAATGTATAATTTAAAACAACGCTCGTATTTAGTTTTATAATAATATATATTTATTTTTAATAATAACGTTAAATAAGGACAAGAAATGGAAAAACGGAAAAAATACTAATCAGATTTACAGGCAGAAATCGTCATTGTTACGACTAAAACTGGATCCCAGAACTTGTGGAGGTGCAATACACGGATACATAGTATACAAGCGCGTCATTTGAATCTGTACGACCTGTTATTTTAGAATCAAATATCCACGTTTCGCATCCATATCAAGTTAGGAAGTTGTATTATAGTGGTACTACAAAATAATCCCAAGGAGGGTTGATGTTTGGCACGCGGCCGATCGTAAAAAATATGCCAAATCATACATCACAACATGAGAAACATGTTGTGCCGACCCTACTTAGGTGGGATAAAGGTAAGAAGATGATGAATTATTAATAGTTCACATACATTGTCTAATAAACAACAGTTATTGGATACACATATTTTTATCACTTCTATAACTTATTAGTCTTATCAATTCATTTTTAAATCTTAATACATTCCTAAATAGATCGTCTTTCTGTACTTATATTATTTTTAGCAATTATATGTTGACTAATATAAAATACCTATATACCGTACCGTATTACCGTCGTATCAGCCGTTCCAATGATACGTGGCTCCCGAGTTACAAAGGCACCGATGTCTGTATGAAAAAAATTCGTAAAATGTCAAAGACGAGCTCAAATACTAATTCATACGGTAGTCGTAATTAATTAATAATAAGAAATATTAAAAGATTCCTTGATCCTACAGGTTTTAAAGGCCACGCGTTGTTGTAAGGACGACGATAATTCGTCAGTATGAAACCCTTCCTTTCCCGCCATGAGATTTTGATACCGGATCACTTTAACGTGAAAGGTTATAGTTTCTATATAAATTACTTTATACTAGCTTTAGCCTAGTTTGAATATTATTTGTTCTAATATCATGCCGTGACCGTGAGATAATATAAAACAAATAATGAATAAACCAAAATTTTTTTTTCGAGAAAGTCATTTTATGGTTCTGATCGTCATATAAGTATGTTTATAATTAAGTGTGATTTCCTAACTTTATTTTATCTGTGTGTGACGTACCATAATACAAATTAAATTTATGTTTACTAAGTAGATAGAATAGCCCTTTAATGTGGAAGTGCACCTATCCCTAGGGAACAGTACTTTTCCCTGAATGAGAAGTACTCTTACGTCCATTTCTGTACAAGTCACAACGTGCATATAAAATGTCATTATGATAATCCGTGGAGTAGTTAAAGCGTGAAAGTGTAAGAAAAAATCTCATTACTAAACTTATCTTTTTCATTTATTTTTTTAATATTATAGGGGCCAAACGAGCAGATGGGTCACCTGATGGTAAGTGATCACCACCGTCCATAGACACTAGCAACACCAGGGGAGTCGCAAGTGCGTTGCCGGCCCTTTAATATATTTTAATATATGTGGGCCTAATTCAAACGGCTCTTACAAAATCCTTTGATACACCTTATGCTATTCCTTAAAAATATTGTTATCCATCCGGTCAGTTCCCAGTCTTCGTTTGCCGTATTGTCATCTTGAATAACTTCGGTTTAACACTTAGGCATCTCAGTTACATAATAATAAGATTATAAATAGGCACTCAGTTGGTCAATTTATATTACAAGACCCTCTTTCCACGGACTTCGGGTTATTGAACAAAGTATAGAGATAATTGAGTAGGCACATAGGATGGTGGATACTGTCGTTGAATTATATGTCGGTCGGTCATCATCACTGTTTTTCGATTGCACTGTGGTTACCATAGTCACAGTGCAGTCACTCTATACTACTATAATAAAAAAAATGTGTTTTGTTTAATAATTTATCGATTCAGTTTCGCAGGTTTATGCAAATATAAGTTGAAATCGTACAAAATTAGTTGGGACACACAAAACTTGCATGGCCTTGACTTTTGATGCATTCAAATGAGTAACAAAGGTTTATTTCATATTGGATACGAATATATATAAATAACTGGCTGACTAACGACACCAATGCACCGCTGGGACTAAAGGGTCGTGAATTGCATGCGTGTTCCTTTTACATTACAGATGAACTACGAAAAGAATTTTTGGAGATTCAACCCCCTAAAATGGGGAAAAACGGGATGAAAGTTTGTATAAAAAATTGCCCATTTTTCCGTCAGCCAATTATACTTCTATATGTAAATAGTTATAAAATAATGAGTCAAAAACAATTACTGCTTAGAAAGACGCGTGTGAAGCTGAGAGGAATTGCTAGTATATAGGTGTAATAAAAATATAAATATAATGCTTGTGTATGATATACGTAGGTTCGCTCATTTGGATACGAATAAATAAAAATTAGCCGGTAGTAGTAGTATTAACTTAAAAGAGCAGTATTCGATTGTTACGGGTAACATATTTCGATTTAGAGCACTTAGAATGTAAAACACTAATTACCTAATTATGAAAATTCATTCAACTTGTTAAAACCATTTTCTAGAAACGAATGCCATAATATATGTATACGATAATTGGACACTTAACCTTATTACAAATGTGTAAAAGAACACGTGTTCTATATATCTATTGTTGATATAAATTAAAATCAAATAAATCCTATAAGTTGTGTTAATGTGTTCTATTATAACTCAATATAGGGTATATATTACATTACATTTTGTAAAAACGTATCAATATTATACCGAGATTATTAAAATGATTTCTAACTATGGACTTTTATCGTAGGCGACTGCGTTTCAATGGACAAATTAAAGAAATTTAAACAATAGACATTATACACCTACGATTGTCAATTTTGCGTGGGTACAGAAGATGCGTTTT
This sequence comes from Antheraea assamensis, assembly GCA_035772565.1. Lineage (NCBI taxonomy): Eukaryota > Metazoa > Arthropoda > Insecta > Lepidoptera > Saturniidae > Antheraea > Antheraea assamensis. The sequence continues at coordinate 4,021,811 of JAQQSE010000065.1, forward strand.
CACCTTGTTACAGAATCACGTTCAGCGAATCGTTTCTTGCCTTTGGTTTGTTCTATTTGGTTTTTTCCCCATGACGTCATAAAGCGCTATCTTGTCACAATTTTAACCTCGCCTAAGGAATCTAAACATAACGTTTTTAAATAACAATTATTCTCGCAGACTATGAGTCATACGGTTTAGACTTTTAAATGCATGTTTGAATACTTCGCAATCGCTCATTTAATCGGCACTAGATGATAGAATGATGTTCTAGTGTTGAGACTATAAAATACGTATCTTCGTAAAATGTTTTCTTTTATTTTTTTCTGTTTACGTTCCTCTGTCCAATCTTTCTAACATTATAAAAAGAAGATTGCTAGGGTTACCGAATTTGCGGAGGGTAATTTCGGATACCGAACAAAACGAGTTGTGATTTTGTAAAAAAATATTCCAGGGAGTTATAGATATTGTAGTAAAATCTACTAGACTCGCTTTTCAATAAACATAGACGCTAAACGAAACGCGATCAATGAAAAATTTCAGAAGTTAAACGTTTACTAGTAATGAGAAATGTTCATGACAAATAAATATTATTTTCCCTGACATATAAATAATTTCGTATGTATGAATAAAATTCCCAAAAATTATTATAAATTGTTAATGAGTAATTTCCACTAAAACATGATTTTACCAACAGATTAAGTTGGGTATTATTGTCTTTAACGGAAATAAAAATGTTCCTCCTCGCGTATTTTCCGTCAAAATGAAGCTTTTCCGGGGCGTCGGGAAAAAAACTAATGTGTGATTTATCAATTACATCTTATCACACGTTATCATCAACAAAATGATCTGTTATATTGCCAATAGGCTATGAATTGAAGATGTTGTACAGTATTATTAAATTAAGGGAACCGAAATGTTGTTTTTTTTTTCTTTTTATATTATAGGGGGCAAACGAACAGGTGGGTCACCTGATGATAAGTGATCACCGGCCGTCCATAGACACTAGCAACACCAGGGGAGTCGCAAGTGCGTTGCCGGCCTTTTAATATATGTGGGCCTCCGGCGCTCTCACTGGTCGAACGAAACGCAACAGAGCAAGCGATGTTACTTCACGTCGGTTTTCTGTGAGAGGGTAGTACTACCCCGAGCGAGCCGACCTATTATGCTGAAACCAGTTATAGCTTCAGCGTAACTATACCATCTACAATTTTTTAATTGACAATTTCCAAGAATTTTGGATGACTCGTGAATATCAAAGAGTACATACAATGAGTGTTCACTAATGTGATAGGCTAGGTAAGTGACGAAGCTGTATAGTATTAAACAGTTACAATATCATTCCTAAGGAATAAAATGTACGGAGAAGTTGTCTTAGGATATTAGCGAAATCGCGCTGGGCCTTGTCGCCGGGGTGGCATGGTGCTTGCTTGTTCGATCCCGTGCCACTCCATAGCGCGGCAGACGGTATCTTTTGGGTTTTTTTAGTCAGTAAGAGTCTGACACCCCACAGCTCCCCAGGGCTGTGGGTGTCCAATGAAGGATTTCTTCCCACATTAAAAAAAAAAAAAAAAAAAAAAAAAAGGATATTAGCGAAATGTGCAGCAACTAAATTTGCCAGGATCAATTTTATTTATGAAAAAAAGTCGATAAACACTCGAACTATGTTGAATATAATATTTATTACTGATATTCAAACGTTGTATGTACAATATTGTCGCATTATATTAAATAATTAATAATAACTTCTCTTGAAATGTACTTACAAAATATTTCTTTACTGAGTCATTATAATCGTCATTGTATTCCTTTAAAACAATTACAAAAGCATTAGTGACGGTATTAGGCAAGAGTTCTATTTAGCTTTAATTATATAATTTTGTTCTCCATTTCTGATGTAAATAATTGCTCGATATGGTGTGTCTACAGTCCACCTTTTAGCGTATTATATATATCGTAGACAAAAACACCGTCTGGATTACCATTTATGAAGGTTCTTATTTAGGGCATCTATGAAAACAATTCACAAGTCTTAATCTTATTTTATCATACAAAATACATACAATATTAATATATAATACATTCCTCAGTATTTTATGAGTTACCACGTTTTGCCCGCGACTTCGCTCGTAGTTTTTTCTTTCGAACTGTCTACCCTGTTGGCCTGGCAAGACCTCTACAGTTTCACCGGACTACTAAAGGGAGCGCTTAAGGCACTCGCAGTAATCTAGACTTGACTTAAACCTCGGGTATAGTATTTTTTCTATACTAAAATGTACCCTATGTCTCTTTCTATATGGTATGGCAGTGCATAGAGAACAAATGGACAAATATTGATTTTTGTATTAAGCTATGTTTCCATTTTTCTCTAAGTTGTTGTGGGCAGGGAGTTAGGGAGTAGTGGCCCGTACCGCGGGTGCCACCCGTTTTGGGATAACAAAATAAAAATTTGCAAAAAAGCTATTACAATGTTTTTAAAAGACGGGTAGTAGGGTAACAAATGTTTGTGAACTTAGGAGATCCTAAGTTTTTTTGTATACAATAATAAAGTATTTTGTAATCATTATATGACACTAGTTCATTTCTGTTTTTCAAGAATACCACATATATTTAAATAGGTATATGTATATTTTCATTTTCTGAAGGTTATTCTAGTCCTAATAGCTCTTTATGTAAATTATATTTTATAACATGTTAAGACACGTTAACATACTTAACGTACACGAGTGATGACGTCGAATCCTGTCACTAATATTAACTTAATTATCATTTTGGTCACTATGCCACCATTCATTCATCTTTGACTTGTTGTTATAACATAATATGTCTTAATTGATGGGTATACTTATCATGGCTTGACTTTTTGTACGAGTTGTGTGAAGCTTTTCTGAAGTTTAGTGTGTTATTATTTATTTTTTTGTTTCGAACTGTCTACACTGTTGACCTGGCAAGGCCTGTACAGTTTCATCGGATAACAAAGAAAAAGTTCAGGCGGTGGTCGGTCTTGAACTACGGTGAACAACAACTGTGTAATCGCCATTGTACAGAATGTGCTAAACCACCCGTAAGTTTAGTGGGGCTGGTATAGAAGTTAATAGATCATTGATACGTTGATACGTTACTTATATGAATTTACATCTGTACATCAAACAGGTTGAAATGACTAGATGAATTGTAAAGATTTTTTGAAGTAAAACTTCTTATAGGAGGGCTTTGAAATTCTGACCCGCAACCTTTTTTTGTCTGTGACGAAAAGTGGTCGGAGTAAATACTGTGTCGGGTAGAGTGTAGAATGTTGAAAACACCGGTTGTCGTCCTCTTCACCGAAGTTAAGCAACGTCGGGCGCGGTCAGTACTTGTATTGATGACCACCAGAGAACACCGCGCGACGTTAGCTTTTTGTTGGTCTGACAGGAACAGTACAATCTCGGTACACAGTGGTGGTATTCGAAACTCAATAATCGAAAAAATAAACGGTGTGACTGATTTATTTCCATATGTGTGAGTGATGATCGCTATTCAAACGGATACAGATCTCTTCGTTGTTTGATGTACTATGATGATCACAATCCAGTCGTATAAAGTTGTTGAATCATACCATTGTAAAAGTCATGCTGGACGAGAAGTTTGATCGATAGAATTTCAATTCGATGTAAGCATGTTCGAACCTCATCAGGTTCACCAACGAATTTTTTGGAATTCGCGTCCATCTACTAATTTAAATTTGTAATACTAACTTCTGACGTCGAATGAAAACATGGTGAGGAAATGTGAACCTGAGAAATGTTCTTGTCAATTACAAGATGGAAACTTGGATAATATAGAATTGTGGATTTATCGAAATTTGAAATCTATAATCGACATTACGTCGTAGGCTGGAGTGGTATTTATACCCATGTCTTCCTTTGGCAGTGGGTTTTTTTTGACTGATGTAATGTGATATATTTTGGCAGGTTTGAGATAAAGGTCGAGTTTTGCGCGGAATCCAATACACGAGACTTTTTCTAATAGCGCAGTGAAGTGAACAGGGAGGAGCTACCAAGTTCTGATTGTACTGATTACAAAACCGATAATCGACAACTAGTGTGTCCATACTTGTTTTCACTGGATAGTAAAATGCTTATATTCGATTAGAATGTAATTACTGTGAGTACGGTGAAACCATACATATAATGAATCATTTCAAAATTTTCTAATTATCCGTAATCTTATATATTTTTAAGTTACATTGTGACTTTTTCATAGGTAAGTATAATAATAGCAACTGTTCATGAATAACTCATGTTTCGTGAGTGCCATCTTTGTTAGATTATGCTATCCTTACCGTTATGTCAAATGTAGGAATCAAGCGAAAACAGCATTAAAAAAGGTTTTATATTACAACTCCTATTTACTTCTCACTTTTGCATCAGTTATATCATATACCCAATATTTTACAATTGAAAGTTAATGAAGTTTATGTACAGTATTTATATAGTATGTGTCATCAAATATTCAGCGATAAGTTTTATTAATCAATACTAAGACGGTATTAGTACATAACATAGTTTTAAAGCAAAATTAAAAATATCAACTTACCCTTACAATCGCGATAAATCTGTTTGTTCACTGGACATACATTAAAAAAGATATATTTTTCGGTTTTCATCTCTCAGGTTCAAGATTAATGTTACGGGTTCCAGCAATTTATTTACGGTTAAGCTTCCTGGTAACGCCGGTGTGAAGGGTCGATGAACTTGAGAAAGAAGGCACGAGAATTGTGAAGTCTTTTAGATTTATTTTCATTTATAGGATTCCGTAGCCCGTAACGAAAAACCTAAAAACATCAATAAAAATGAACTATTTTGTTGTACTTCTATATCTCTGTGTGCCAAGGTGTTTTTTTTCTCAGAAACAGTTTAAAGTATTAAGTTAAAATTAATATCCAATACTAAACGTTCAGGGACTGATAGTGTTATGAGAAAGTCTACGTTAACGCAATACGTACGATAATTCATAATTAGAGGTCTAACTTTTTATCAAAATCTATAATGGAGTGAAATAAATGAGATTATTGTTTGATTACTTCAATTATCCAAGTTCAAAAATGTATAAAACAAAAATAACACTTGAAAAATTACGTTTGTTGGTATTATGATCATCTTACCCTTATCCCACCTAAGTAGGGTCGGCACAACATGTTTTCCTTTTCCACTCTCCCCTGTCCAATGTCATCTCAGTATTCACACTTTTTATACACATATCATTTTGCACACAATCCATCCACAGCCTTTTTTTGGTCTTCCTCTACTCCTATATCCATCCAATTTTGTTGGTAATTTCGTATTATTGATTTTATAAGGCTTCGTGAAATACAAATTTGCCACTCAAACCCATTTTGGTATTTCGATTCTCTATTCATGTATAGTGAAAACACTTTGGAGATTGTTAACGTATGATATACTACATACAATATTTATATAAAACATGTAACAGTACGGAACCCTCGAGTTTCGAGTTCTGTTCGTTACTTGTTCGTTATTATTTTATTAAGTTCACTGCAAATTATAAGAGAAGGTTTTTGATTTCCTACTTTTACTACTTTTTATATCACAAATAAATAGGTGAAAAAATTAATAGAATTAGAGGTACAATGTCATATTATTTGCAGTGATGGTGCGGCTAATGCTCTCTATACAACTTGAAAGGCACTCAAGCGTTCGGCGATTAGATTACAAACCACCACATGATCTGGTCTTATTATGTAGTCTTAGATCACCAAAACACACATCCTTTGATTCGACGTTCGAATATTGTACCATTAAGCCAATATTACTTTAAAGCATTTATAGTTTGTCCTACTGACGCCTATGTAATATTTCAATATGGTGACATTTTACTGTCCTGACATATAATAAAAAGCGTGAAGATAAACTGAAATCAAAGGTTCTTGACCCGTTGTTGTGATGAGTTGTCGTGCTAAGGGCATAGATGTTTGTTTCCTTGTTGCGAAACTGGGTGTTTGAACTTTGGCAAAGCTCACTGACACAACAGCATAGCGTCGCGTGCCGTGCAATTTATCTTGAAAAATTACCAATGGTCTTACCAATGTCGTTACGTTGGTAATATTTGGAAGGCAACTAACTGCATGTTTTTATCTTAAAGAGTTAATTTCACGTTACATAAAAAAAAAATTCGTTTAGAAATATTTTAAAAGATTTCAGACTAAATAATTTTAAGATGGCAAGAGAGATAATAATATCGATGCTCGGAGCCACCATTTGTGAGAAGCACAAATCGTTTTCCAATTTAGGATTCGAACCCGTAACATTCGTTGTGGTGGCAGCGGCACGGTAATCTCGATGCATTCATATTGAGTATTATATCAACCTTTGACTTGACGGGTTCAATTAAATTTCAAGAAAAATATAAATTTTATGAAACATATGACCTATTAATTGTTATATTACGATTATTGAATTATGTATTAGGTTATTAACATGTTGCTATGTTTGAGACAGATAATTTACAAATTAATTTAATGTCACTAAGGTAGTAAATAATGTCGTTGCAACGTTCATTACAAAGAAATTATCATTTCAAATTATAAGGAACGCGTTGAACTCTTTCGTACGACGACTGCTACGAACGATATGCCTTGAAGTTTTTCGTCAATTATATATATTTTTAAATTGTTTCCTTATAATTACAGCCCTGTGTTCATGAAACCAATAACATAAAATATTTATACGCTATCACATATACTTAATATCTCCATATTATTTAAAAAATATTATATAATATTGAAAAACAGAGACAGTACAATAGTACTTTTGACAACGGGGAAGATTACCACTGATAAATATTACCTACTTGATCAGTAGATAACAGAATCGTAGCGTAGAACACTTCTAGATAGCATGATATATTTAGCTGATGATTATTTTCTGGTAGTTGGATATGTAATAAATCGAGGACAGGAATATAATTTGTAATAACAGTAACATTTATCATAAAATTCGTATAGGAAAAGATGGGAAAAACTAAGGAACAGCTTAATATGGACGACGTTAGTAATAAACGCAGGGTTGAAAGTGGATACAAGGCTTAGAGAGTTTATGAGGGTTAGAGAAGAGGAGTCAAGTTGGTGAGCTGGTAGCGGGCGGCTGCTGGTGGGCGTGCGGCTATAAGTAAGAGGTGCGCACACCGCGGCGAGGTTAGTCGCCGAACGGCAGCGCGTCGGTGCCACCCCATCCCCCTCCGGTGCGTCTCACCCCCGCAGTCCCCGCACGCACCAGCCTTTCTCACACGATCACCGGCGATCCTCGCTTGCGCAATCGAGTCGAAACCGAAAGGTCACCACTATTGGCATTTAACCGCTCTCTGACATTAGCGTTGCATTTAAATGTGCGATGCAGCTTCCTAGTTGAACATCACTGTCGCAACTGTGTGTCGTTTGGGAAAGGCGCGAGTGCTGACGTGAGATCTCTGTTGCAGCCAGCAGCCCGACCGAGCCGGGCAGGCGCTCCGCACACTAGAGACAACCGATATAGCGCATCAACAGCCAAAATGTTATCCAGGATAACTCTGTAAGTAGCCTATTGCTTTATTTCTTTACACTCTGTATCGTTTTATACAATTACTTTCTAATAATTATAATAATTTTTAAACACGTGTAGGCCGAGAGAACCGTATCTTCGTAACCGTCTCTACGATGGCTTTTTAAAGATTTAACTGTATTGAATACACGTGATATTGATTAAAATTGACAAAAATCTGATCTGATTTCTCGTGTGGAAATCATGTTTTCATTGCTCAACGGCAGCCGGCTGACATCACGAATGAGGGCGCGCATTTCTCAATGAAGTCGGCGAAACATTGCTTTTAAAATTATGCACGACTTGCATATTGTCGCCTGCGCTACGCCGTCCATGCTTTTACTTGTATCTCATACCTGCTCTTAGGTGATACTCGTTGAATTGATCAGAACCACTGAGAATAATTACATTTCGTTAAAAACTGCTTTAAATTAAGCATCGACATTAAATTACGTGTAATAAATATACCTTTATAGTTAAATTCGCCAAATATCTCGCCATATCTAATTACATCAAACTGTATATAATGTTGTCTTCTATACAATCAGGTCTTAACATAAACAGAAGTATGTTAAGCTTTACAAAAAATCTGCTGAGATGGCTCGTAAAGTACACGACTTGTGGTTTTCACCAATTCACACCCATATATTACTGTATAATATAATTTAACACTTATACATTATTTCTATAAACACACGTTGTTTTGTCAAAAGTGAAATCTTACAACACAACGTTTCATAAAATAAATAGCAATCATTCTGAATAACAAAGGTATTAACATATCCTCGTATATAAATTAAACTATATTTGAACAGTAACATTTATAAGCAATTCAAATGAATTTATCATCGACTTTGTATTCGTAAGCATGATCGGAGCGTTTTTGTTACAATTCGCGGTAAAATTATATGTAATTATTGAATATATAATTGTTAAGCTTAATCATTTTAATGCCGTAGAACTTGATTATTAGCTTTTATGTATTCGGCTTTAACGCATTTAATTTATTCCACGTCCAAAGGTAGTAAGTAGGATATAATAAGTTAACTTATACAGTTTATAAGAATAGAGGTGTAACCGTGTGTAATATAAAATTTTAAGTTGACAACGTTCTAAATGAATGATAAACATTATCTAACAGCACGTATTGTCAAAGCTCTCACTGATTGCGACATTGAGTGCTAAGTGGATGTGCGAATGTATTCTCAACATACATACATATATAGTATAACAAGATGTACTGTTAGCAAATCTCTTATAAGAATATTAACTTAGATACACGTGTATTCATATTTGAAATCTATATTTATAAACCTGATACGGTATTAATGCAGTCGTCGTGCAACATTTCAAAGTCATTATAGGAATTATTACATAAATATTTATTAATTATAAGTGTTTCAGTAAAATGTATTCCTTAAAAACAATTATACCAGACATAGAATAGAAATCAAACAGATATGTTAAATTAGGTGCTCAGTTAATTGTTTTTAAAATTATTGTTGTATTAAAAAAACCACACACACACACCTAGAAGTAAACGTATACTTGCAAACAATACAAGTACTAGGTTTTATATAGGTGAAAGATACTCCTTTTCTGTACCCCTGAGATATCTATCACGTGTATGCATAATTCGATGGTGATTAGTTGAGTAGTTAAGGCGTGGGAGCGTAAAAAACAAACTTATACTCTCATTCATGATATCAGGATTAGGAATACTCGGGATACTGTATTAGAAGTTTATAGCACTAAAAAGGTATATAAGCAAATTATCACAGATTGTGGTCTAAGTTGTACCATCTGTGGCTTTTGCTTGTAATAATTAAACCTGTAACAGACATCAAAATACATATCATAATAATATTCAGATGAACGAACATACGACAAAGCTTATTGATTTTTACATAAAATCGTTTGTCTCTGGAAAGAAATTATATCACATGAATTGATATCTAACGTACAGATCCAAAAGATAACTACTGTATTTTTACCATACTTATCTTATTTGAACGTATTTACAGTTAACTGGATAATAAATATGTCTATTACTGTAATAATTCATCTATTCTTATTTTTATTACGAACATGTAAAGTATTTCATTCATAATTTGATTATCTTTAATTCATAATCAAAACTAACACTAAAATGAAACGAGTTTTATTATTTTAATCTAAATATCTAAACGAGAATGACTAAGAAGTATATATAAAATTGAATTTGTTATCGCTTATTTACCTTGATATTCCGGTTTACAGGTTATACGTTCCGAGAATCAATATTTTTAAGGTTGATTTGGGCAAGTTTTTATTTTTACAGTCCCATGAACGATACGGAGTATTTAAATTATGAGTTTATATTTATTGTTCAAAAGTGTTCGTATTAAAAATATGTAAAGAACCAAATATGTTAATACATTGTTAATGGCAACAAAACGGTTACAAAACAGAATTCGCTCAAATCCAACTTGTAAGTAACATACCTATGAATGTATTATATATAAGTACTAAATACATTCAAAACCCAAAAGTTTACCTCATTTCTTAAATCTTTCATAATCTGATGCTTTTATTGTATGAACATGTCTATATTAGTCGTTTGCTTTATACTTAATTTTTAATTATATAGAAGACGTAGAGACTATAAAAAATTTCAGGCAATTATAAATACGAAATAGTTATTGCGGAATAACTAACACGCAATCATTGTCATTACCTATTTGCGTAATAAATATGGGCATTTAATATTATTTTATGTAATGAGACGCACATAATCTTTTAGTAAATAGAGTCGCCTTTAGTTTTAGTAGAAAGTTTGTTTTTTTTTTTTCTGTACAAGACGGCTTCTAATTTACAAAGTAACCTCGCTATTGGTACCTGTTCGAAGGCATCTCGTAATGTGAGTATTATGATAAACGCGCTCATGTTTACAATACCAGAATTGTTTCACTTTCGCTGTTAAAGGAGTTAACGTAACGCGTAGGTAGGTATCTGTCACAAATGCAACATTCGTTTTGCGTTCATATATTGAATACAAATTACGATTGAGGAATTTCTCCGTGCTACAGATATTTTCGATATGATGACGCGCATGTGTCGAAAAGAAAGCGCTGTTTTACACGACCGTCGTCGGTCGGTGTTTGATTCACGTACGAACTTGTGTTCGAATTGACAATGCGACTATATTGCTTCTAACAAGCGATTCGTATTATTAGTATTCTGTGGTGTCTTTTCCTTGTTTACGAAAAAGTGTTTAAATAAATTTATTGTAAAATCTCTTTAGTAAAACCTATCGTGTGTGTTATAGAAAATCTTAAGACATGTTTATTTTTACGATTAGGTTGGTGTAAGTTGTACTTAAGTAGATGCGAAAAACGTGAAGTCTATCGGCGCATCGAGAAGTCATTGATGCCGTCTAAGTAGATGAAATTATTGTTTCACATCTAGATACGAATAGTTATAAGATAAATCGCTCATTGCTTTTACTAGTTTGGGTCTTTTGTTAGCAGTAGTTTTCTCGCAACAAATGTTTTAGTTTATTGTCTTCAGTTACATATTTTGTTAATGATAATCTATTTCGCCGTAGTGTCATCATCATCATCATCATCATCATCATCTTACCCTTATCCCACCTAAGTAGGGTCGGAACAACATGTTTTCCTTTTCCACTCTCCTCTGTCAGATGTCATCTCAGTATTCACACTTTTTATACACATATCGTTCTTCACACAATCCATCCACACCTTTTTCGGTCTTCCTCTACTCCTATATCCGTCCACTTTCAAACTCAAAACTTTTTACTTGTTACATGACTTTCATCTCTTCTCATAATATGGCCGTACCATGCTAACCTACTACTCCTCAACTTCTATGTCACTGGTGCTATTTTCAAACTTACTCTGATATACTCATTCTTAATCTTATCCATCCTTGTTACACCACACATCCATCTTAACATTCGCATTTGTGCCACATGTAATCTTTTCTCATCCGTCTCTTTCGTAGCCCAGCACTCGGATCCATATAACACGGCTGGTCTTATTATAGTTTTATACACCTTCCCCTTGAGTTTCAACGGCATTATATTATATATTATTATTATATTATTATTGTAGTGTGTATGTGATTATACACTTACATGAGTTCAAAATCCCAGAGTTATGCGGTATCATATCTTTGTGCGAGGATTTATATCTGTCATTTTCATGGAACGCATACCTTCCACGTACTGCATGTACTACAATGTGTAGCACATATATAGCGTATAGATAAATACTACATAGAATGTTGATATTCTTGTAATGTTATAAATGCAATAATAGTGGGGATTATTTGTTACACTTACATGTTGTCAACTAATCTTCGTAAAATTTTGCACACACGACATTAAGGGTATGACAAAGGAGATAAGTTTAATCTCGTAAAAAGGTATAGTTCCCGAGGTAAAGGGACACAACTAGCTATTTTTAAAGGATTAACTATCGAATTAGCTCACTTCACAAACGAATAATACAAATATTAGGAAATCAAGTTGAACTGTAAATATTTTTTTTTCATGACGTCACGATCGCTATATGGCCTTTCTCGAAAACAATTTTTTTATTGCTACTCGTTGTTTTATTCGTTATTTTAGTTTTAAATTATCTCTCATGGTCACGGCATAATATTACAGACAAATAATATTTAAACTAGGCTATTGATTCAGGTCAAGTCTAATATAGTTTGATACAATATTATGATAATAGTTGAAGACTACAGTGGTAGCTATAATTAATATCAACTAATGCTCAGTATAACATTAAACATTATAGTTTAACTTATCTACATCAGTTATTTGTGCGTTGAATTAAATTTAAATGAATTTTTAGGAAAGACTCTGATGTGAGTTTCTGGTTTTAGTTTGAAAGTTTACTAAATCAACTTTATTTGCTTTTGAATTGATAATCCATATATTTTCGTACATATACGCACGAACAAACGTATGTTATTTCAAACAATATTGTTAATAAGCATGCGATATTATAAATGATTTTTGGTCATTTTACATTTATATAAGACAAAAGAAATAAAATGACTCTACCATTTTACGGTTTGGCTAATCGAAGCAGTCGACATAAAATGTGATAAACAATGTAATTATTTTTTAAGTAACTGTATTTTAAAGGTACCCCTCTTCTATAGTTGTTTCGTTTATGATAAAATTGATTTAATACATTTACTTATTGACACCGGTTGTACATATATATATATCTATGACCGCTATAACATGACAAACCAGAACAATTCTGCATCGGCAACGTTGTAACAGAATTCAAATACTTTCATCATATATACGTATCAATATTACATGGTAACCGTATGTCCAAATCTAGCTATTGTTTACGAGTTCGCTCTCATTATTCTAGCTTGCTCAACATCTTAATAATGCGTTGCTTACTGCAATGTAATAATGTACTAATTTGCATTCCTGTGACGTATTAAATATTATGAATATTATTCTATATTCCTATGTATTGTATAGTTTATACTCGATTGTTTTCAACGTCATCCATCTTCTTACCATTATCCCACTTAAGTAGGGTCGGCACAACATGTTTTCCTTTTCCACTCTCCTCTGTAAGATGTCATCTCACACAATCTATCCACACCTTCTTCGGTCTTCCTATACTCCTATGTCCATGCCCCTTCATACTTGAAACTTTTCTAGTTACATGTGGTTTTCATTTCTCCTCATGTCATGCTAACTTACTATTCCAACTTCTCTGTCTCTGGTGCTATTTTCAAGCGGAAGCTCTTATATAATCATTCTTAATGTTATCAATTCTAGTTATGTCACACACACGTCCCTATTAACATTCGCATCTCTGCCACGTGTAGTTTTTTCTCTGATTCGTCTCTATTGTAGTCCAAGCACTCACATGCATAAATCAAGCGCGATCGCTTTATGGTATTACATTAATTTTGAATATTAGAATATGTATGCACAAAAAGAAAATTCCTCTTAAGGTTATATGAGATATAGTAATACTTTCGTATATGAAGACTATGGAGAGAAGCGGATATTACGTCAGATTGAGAAAGCGCGACCAGTCGTGGTGATATTATGCAAAAAAAAAAAAAATACTCTACCATGGTTAGATTATATTGAAAGCGAAGTTAGTTTTATATATATAATTAAATAAACGATGCTCTACCCTTACCTGCTTCCTCCTTTAAGGATATTGCGTGATTGTAGGCCAATAATAAATCATTTAATAAACATTAATAAAAAAAATTAAATTGATTACCTTCATAGTAATATAGAAAAAACTTGCTTTCTATGCGTTGCGACGCCTTAAATACTTGTAATACCTCTTTAAGGTAACTGCCATTTTGTTTTTATGTAGGCGGATATCCGCGTGATACCGGACTCGAGTTTTCTCGAATAACACCAGCACGTTACTATAAATTAAATAGAATGTGAAATGATTTATTTAACATTTGTACTACATACTTACTGACCTGTATATTTTGACCTATATTCTTACATACTTTTATTATGCTACTGTTATTTCGGCTTCAACTTTGTAAAGTATAAGTATACTAGGGGCCCGCTCCGGCATCGTACGGGTATAAAATATATAGCCTATGTCATTCACTAAAAAATGATTAAAATCGATCGAGTAGTTTTGATTTATTCATTACTGCCCGTAGCCCGCACGCGTTAAATTTGGAGTAACCTCAAAAATAACAGTATTTCTCCACTATTTAATTTATGTTATTATACATATAAACCTTCCTCTGCAATCACTCTATCTATTAAAAAAAACCGCATCAAAATCCGTTGCGTAGTTTTAAAGATTTAAGCGTACATAGGGATATAGGGACAGAGAAAGCGACTTTATTTTATACTATGTAGTGATATGTTACACGTCTAAGAACATTCCTCATAAGTAAATCAAAAATATTATTAGTTGATTATAATCTTTTAAATTTATTTATAATTTTGTCTTATCTGTATTATATTAAATATTCCCATTAAAATCGAAAACTTTTGTATTCTAAGCGCGATAAGCTTGAGCCGCACTTTGCAAAAATCGTTAATAGCTTAGAAATAAATACTAAGTAAAGTTCTTCATAATTTACTTATATTGTATTTCTTATAGTCATGTTATTCTATTATATAATTTGATTGAGAGATTTAATTATAATAATAGAAATAAGCCGCGAGTGGGTGCGTAGTTATAACAAACACTTCTACGTGTTACATGATAAGTAGCATCGCTTTCTAAGGTAAGCAGCACCGAGTGAAAATATTAATGAAGTACTACAACTCTACTTTTACTAAAATATTATATAAGAAAAGTTTAGATACTGTGGTATAGGAAAAAAACGTCTATAAAAATGTTTTACAATAGTGTATCTACTCAAAGTGCGTATCACGTTCTAACATTGTCGTTCGATTTCGATATCTGCTATATGGGAGTGTTACTTTTCTTTTATTGAATAATAAAACTGGTAACAATTTTTATATTAACTGTAAAATCTAAATACGATACTAAAACCGATTCCATATGAATGGTTCTTATTAACTTGGATTAAAAGAAAATACTTTTTTTTTTTCGCAATGACTATACGCTATTCGCCTGATGGGCTTTCACAGCTTCATATATATAATATAACCGCTATTTATTAAATAGACATGAACGATTATATAACACACACACCCACACACACAAATTCGATTTACATCTTTATAAAAATAAAAGATTTTTCTGAATACGATTTATGTAATGGTACGCGACCTACAAAAACACTTTCAATATCGTTGATAGTAAATCTAGGTTCCTAATAATAGCTAAGAATAATATAAAGCGGTGTTAAAGTAATTTGATTGGAAAACGAGTTGCGGTTCCACCGAGGTCGTCGTGGAGTGAGCAGTCTAGTATTATTATTCATAATATAATTTTTATAACGTTCACGATTGTTAACCGGTTTCTGGGGACACTTTGCAATCAACGGGTATACGGTAGTCACCGGACAAACACGCTGCCCAACGCGTCACCGCCGAGACGCCTCTCTGACCTTCACTTTCGCTTTTCATAATATGTGAATCTTCGCGTCTTAGGTGTGGAACACACTTACTGTTACTGTTATAGCTGTGAGGATACATTTGCAAAGAAATTAAGTATAGTACCTATAGGTTCGTTCTTCTAAGGAATATAGACATAAGTTATTTATCTATAGACAGTTTATTCATAAGTTTTCACAACTTTATGAAGCTTTACATTTAAAGTTAATTTTCTCATTATCTTAGTTAGTCTTTCACATAGCAAGTCCTGTATATGATTCTCAACAGTTTTGGCTAATTTCTCATGTGTAGACATTTTATGTACAATGGCACAGGTCATATATGTTTTTCCACGAGTATTTCAAGAGTTTGTTTCTTTATCTTCTCTGAAGACGATCTTTCGATTGAATGACCAGTTTATATTTCGAATACTTGGACGCCATGCTTCTACCAGTTGTGTACGACATGATTGCATTACGGCAAGTAAACGTGCGTGCGCAGGTGCGTTTCGATAACCGATTCGGATAAAATATTAGTGTCTCTGCCTTTATTACATTATTTTTAAAGCATCCTTTTAACTGAATGTAAATTCTTATAAATGTACGTTGATAGTGAAATGTACAAAGTTTATCATTTTGAAGCTTACATAGCTTTAATTAATACAATGACCTTTAGCGTATCAAGTGGGCCAGGCTTTGCGATACGACTTTACGACCTCTGGAATATAAAATAGTTTCAAATAAAAACTTGAAAATCGTGTGCTCGTATAAGCAAACGTGTTTTTGTATTGTGAAACTCATGTGTCAACTCCCCGACGACTATAAGCTAGCAGTACACGTTCGGTATTATTTTTCGTACTAGGGCCGTGTTCGTAAGTAATTTCCGCCTTTCGTTTTTATACTGTGTTGTTGTCATACTATATCATTTCCTATGTAAATTATTAATCTCAATGTTCCGGTCCGAGTTGACGTCCCATATTTTAAATGTTTAAACCATTTATTTAAATTGTTTTCGATTTGAATATTAATAAAGTATGACGGTACTATCGGCAACTCTATCAATTCTATTAAACGGTGTGTACATCACAAAATTTATTAAAAAAAGTCAATACTAGCAAAATATGTTATTTTTAGTAACTAATAATTAATATGGTACTTTTTTATTTGCGTACTAAACGTAGTAAAAATGAGGTTTTTTTTTAAACAAGGAAATTTCAGATGTCTACTTGATACGAGAAAAGGTTTGTCATTAAAAATAAAACGAATACTAACGGCATTACGTGACCTCACAGTGAAATAAGCCACCTTGATTTATTTTAGAATACCTTATTACTTCGAATGCTGTTCTGCACGAAAAAGTCTTCGCCCAGTAGTAAGATATTAAAGGTAGTTAATTACATTTATAATTCATGTAATTATATAAACTGTAGCGGGACCGGCGGACGTTGTCCTTTATATAAATATCCTAGAATCAGACCGCAGCGCCACCTACCGGATTCGATTGTGAATCTAAACAGTTCTTGAATCCATCTGAAGGCACACAGAAAAATCTATTTAAGAGGAGTTCAGTTACATACTCACTAAAAAAACCACAAAAAAGTTGAAATTAAAACTCGGACTGCTTATGATTGCTTGCTAAGTTATATGAGCGTGTGCGGTGCGTACAGTGAACCTAGAAATCATTTAACAACCACATAGTGTCAATTAGTCATAGCCATATTATTTTTAGCCATAGCCACATTAGTCAATTACTTTAGGAAACAAAACAATGTACGTTTTCTTAATTACATAATTATTAATTATTCAGTTACAATTTGTAATAGTTCATACAATTGAATATTTCCTTAATGAGTAGGTACATAAGTAATATAAGTATTCTTAGCGTTTAGTGCATTTCTTTTATCCATGTTGTGTTTTTACAATTGTATTTTCACTGTCCCCGACGGTCAGAACCGCATGATGCCACATTAACTGTCCGGTATCGGATGTGTAGATGGTGCGACAACTTTCCCTTCTAGCAGGAAATATGTCTATAATTTCTTATATTTGCGATTGAATAAGTCATTATTAAGTTATAGTTTTAACAATAGTATACTTTTATAGTGGTTGCATAGTCTTGGGTTTTATTCACTTTACCACTACGTTTTGTATATGTAACAAAAAAAAATCTATGTAACATTAAATGGTATCTAACAGTATGTAAGTCTTGGTGACTCTTAGTGGTTTAGCCGGCGATATACCACTCCGATATCCGCAGGCTTAAACCCCGGCATGTACTAACGAATTTTTCGGAATTCGCATACATTTAACAAAATTAAATTGGTAAAACTAATGGCTGATGGTGAAGAAAAACATCGCGAAGAAACCTGAGCTTGGGAAATGTTCTTGTAGTACCACCGTATGTGGGGAAAATATAGAACTGTGGATTTCTCAGAGTTTGAAATCGCAAATACGTTCGTGGGTTGGCGTGGTGATTATGTCCAGTATTTTCTTTCGGGCAGAGGCCTATGGCCTTGCTAGTGGGGCTTTTACAGACTGATGGTGATGATGATGATGATGATGATGAATACCTTATTCACAGACTTGTTGCATGTTAAATTAATTAATTAAAGTTCATAGTTGAATCCTTTCGTGTACACAAGTTTTACTAGGTAGTGGTTACTCAGTGGCTGAAATAGAACACAATGAGGGATATCGAGTTTTTTCTTCTCGTGTTGATGTATATATAATTATTGTAATTAAAAAAATGAGCGTTGTACAAATATCGACGTAAGGAACATGAAGTATAACGAGTAAAGATTTATGAATTTCTATTGGAAACAAAAAAAAAATCCAGTTAACATACATCGAAAAAAAAACAGCACTGAAAAAAGGTCGTCGCCTATTTAATTATAGATTTTATGAGATAGATTGCAGATTACAGTATTTATGAAGTATACCAAAAGTAAGTGAAATATTTGAAATTTATTGAGGCTGTTTCGTCCACATTTATATCATACCAGTACTATTGCATAATATTAATAATTAACTTAATGTTCAAACTTTCATATTCATTGTTTCTATCACACACATATTTACAAGAATTAATTTTGAAACGCTGTTCTAAAGTAATGAATGTGCTAATAGTAGAGCTAAAGGCGAGCGCGTGGGAAGTGACATTGGCAGTCGCTATGGAATCTTGTGATTATCATGTTGGTATTGTCTTGCCCTTAAAACTCTGCTAGATAGATTAGGTAAAATATATATCATGTTTGTAACTACCACGATGTATGTATTTGGAGATAAGATTTATAATTCTTTTTTGCTGTAGAAATTATTAATTTATGAATTCGTACAAATTATATTTTCATTTTCTTATAGTATTAATTTATCGCATGTTTTAACGTGTTTCACAAGGATCCGTGCATTTTTGTGTCTATCGAAATATACCGGTTTACGTCCGGCCGCGCTTTATCTGAAATCCGAGTGGGCTTTGATGCTTTGCACTTTCTACTGGAGGCTTGATATGTCAAGGGCAGCTGGCAGCGGTCAGCGGGCGGCGGGCGGCAGACGGCGCGACATCGTGTCACGACCCGAGGCGCATCACGCTTCCAACACTCCACTAACACTCGCTAAGCGCTAATCCGATAAGATTTACTTTGCGTAATAGCCGAAAGCTGCCATCATTTGCCATGCTAAGCCCGTGCCAACACAACAAGAAAATAAAGTAGCTTTCACTCTGAATCACTCATGTGATGAAAATATTCAATAGGTCTAATAAAATGTAAGTCTTTGTATAAACATATAAGAATTGTTATTATATAAATGTTTCGCATATTTTTATTACATTTAGTTATTCAGAAAGGTTTTACTAAACTCATATCAAATTTAATTCAAACTAAATTTAACTTATAGTAGTTATATATACAATTATATATTTGGAATTATAAAATTGTCAAAAAAAAACCTTTTTAGTTTAGATTATTAATATGTGAATGTGAACATACTAGGGCTTTATTTTCTAGCAATGAACCTAATGAAAGAAAATATGAAAAAACAAAATAGTAAGTTTGTTTTGTGGTGGCAAATGCACCGCACATTAACTCTCACTCGTATAATGTAATAAGCTGCGCGGATATAATAAATACGGGCGCGGTGCGGTGTGAGGCGGCGCAGTGCGGCGCCTGTTGATTACAACACTCATATTGATAGATTATACGGTGTGTGTTAAAATAGAATGTAGCTTTTTTGAAACGAAATATTGTACGTATTGCTATTTTGAATTTTAAAAATCCATTTACGAGACACAATATTAAAATACAGTACATAACTCAACAAAGCATGTAAATACAATAATGTTAGAGTTAGTGTGTTAAATACATACGATATGTTCTATTATCGTATTATAACACCAATTAATAGTTTAATGAATCAGTTTAAAGGAGTAAAAAGATTGTGTTGGGGCACAGTGTAAACTATATATATATACTTACATCGCCATATTGAAACCGACATATCATGTATATACCTATATGTTGGACGTTTAGATATATTAAATAAATTTACGAACGTTATTATTTCAGTATTCCATTATTTCCATACTAATAACAACCATTGGGTGGGTGGGGTATTGCCCAAATCTGTATTTGTGATATGTAAAATTTTAAATGATGTATTTTAATACAGAAGTATAATAATAATACACTACATATTATAAAACAAAGTCGTCTGTCTGTATGTTCGCGATAAACTCGAAAACTACTGAACCAATTGTAATTTGGTCATCACCAATAGATAGAGTAATACATGAGGAAAGTTTGGGTATATAATTTGTCAAGGTTTTGTGTAACTTGGTTGAAGTATAACGATAATCGAAAACTCTGTCTAATTCTTTTGAGATATAACAAAACAATGCATAGTGAGATATTCCTCTTTTATATATCTACAAAAAGTATGTGATGCCTTATATCTATATCTTAAGGGTAGCGTACTATACCCATCTATATTCTAAAAACATAGTCACATACAGTGAAGTAATTGGAAAGCTATTTAGACGGATACAGTATTAATCTTTATCAAATTGAATACGTTAGTAACCTTAAGAATTTCATGCCCATAACTATATGTTTTTTTTTATTATTATCAAGGCATGACAACGTCCGCCGGGCTAGCTAGTACCTATATGTATAATTTTTTTTTACCGAAATTCACTTTAATAAACATAAAACAAATTTATAATGAAAACGAATTTGCTAATCCGATTGACATGTTATCGAGTCGACGTTGACTGTCAATGAAACGTTCGTGACTATTACCCATGAAATGGGTATACAAATTTTGTTTTTTTACCGCTATGGTTTCTAATTGCGAAAGTAATCAATCAAAGGGAGACCCCGTCGAGTGAACGAAATTATTATTTCGTGTTTGAAAATGTATTTTTATTTATATCGTTCACCATTAATACCGAAATATTACGATAGATTATATATAAATAACTATATAAAATAGTTGTATTGTATAAGCGTGATAAATAACGGTAGAAGTAGTCCGATCAGCATATATCTATATATGTTTTTTATAAGGTCAAGTCTTTTAATTTATCTCTCCATATTTCGGAGATGTGAAGTCTTATTAATTTAAGCGACAACAGTATATAATTATTTGCTTATCATAACGAGAATGTATCCGTAACACTTGACCTTGCCTCATTAATGGGTTATCATTAAATACCGCTCATCGTATACATTATTAGACTTACGGTAACTACCTGAATCTGGATTTATTAACATCCAATGACATTCACATATGACATTTCAACGTTTAAATACAACGTTATTTATTTGGCAGATTTTACTAGTTGCTTAATATTTTATTAACATACATCTCGTGTCGTGTGATGATTTTTGATGCGGCAAGAATTTAAATAACTATGCGATATTTCGCAGTAACAAAATACATAATGCATATTACGCCGGCTAGAGGCCGCTCGTTACTCGATAGGTAGGTAGAGTGATGCGGACAAAAATTCGTACCTACTAATTCGAATCAAATATGACGTACTGACAGTAAGCTAGCTAAGAGGATTTGCGCAAACGCTACTACATACATACATACGCGCGTTATATCACAATGTTTCGTCACAGTGTCGCACTTTACGGGACGAGAAATTACCAAGCGTGTCATCACGTAAGCCCGACACCGGCACTGGATTAAAATTACTACATCAATGACATTAACTCAAATCACAGGGTCCGGGTTCGTGTTTGGGATGGCACCGTGACCACATCCGAATAAAATGTATATTTATAATTTTACCTTCGTATTTTGCAATCTTCGAACAGTCTCGCTTTCCAGACGATGACCTTTTGTGGAATGTTTCTTGGCACTCTGATATAATGTACGAGTAAAGTATCCTCTTTTATTCTCTTATATATATGCGGATAGCTTGATATATTGACGTATGATTGTTTGTATATGACTTTCTATTTGAGACTAGAGTTTAGGCTTGACCTATTGCGTAGATTTGTGTTGCAATCGGGCACATCGAAATTCGTGGGTGATTCCCTATTATTATTGAGAATGTGACAGTCACCGGTGAGTAAGAGACAATCGCCTCTACTGGTCACGACTGGAACGCTGATTTCGTGACCTTGGCTCTTTCTATGTCCATGATCTGCATCGAGCGTTACGAAACTCGGACCGGTCACGCCGATGAAATGTCTATTGTAAGTCTTCGCGATAAACTGCAACATATGAATATGATAGTTGGAAGCGTTTTAATTTTGCGTATTCGCGCTTAAAACAAAGCCATTAAAAGTTACCGTCCGCCGTCGGACCAGTATGGAAACGATAAATATTGGAATGATACGGCGACTCTTAATTTCCATTCCTTGACATATATTCATGTGAATTTAAAACAGGTAGGTGACGTTTAGGCTTGGAGTCGTGTTGGATATTATAAAGATGCGACGTGGTCACTTTATGGTAATTTACATTTAAAATATAGTTTTTTTTTTGTTATAATATTTCAAAAGGTGCGCCGCGTTATCTTCTGTAGCTACGTGTGAATGGTTCTTGTTCGCAAAACGTGTTTTATTTGTTGGCATTGTAGTAAGAGTGGTTTTTTTTATTTGGGAAGCGTAGATATTCAGCAAGTATGTGAACCTTGACATGGTCTCAACTTAGATACGAATTATCTTTTTCTTTCCTTCTTTTAAGCTTTTTTTTTTTGTATCTCACAATTAGACAATGAGATATGCATATCTTTCGCATATTTAGATTTGATTTGTGTTGATGTGGTCCACGTTCTCATGTCATATTATAAATTAATGATCTCTTAAATTTCAAAAATTTGCTCAGAGTAATTTTAAACGTGTTTACTTTGTTTCATATAAGTACAATTTATTCAAATAGAGACCGTTTGTTAAGTCAATTTTATTATGTCTAGTTAATAAAGTATTCTATACAGAATGATAGCAGTATTTTCATGTCAGGGAGTATAGACAGGCGAGTGGCGTGCTATGAGCAAGATACATTGTGATTCCGCTCATGTTGTGCGTGCTATTGATACTTAAGTGGTGCTTATGAGGTACATGTTTGACAACGGTCACGTCCCGGCAACCGTCGCGGTCCGGCATCCGCCGCTCGCTTGGTTTATCTTTATTTTTAAATGTCCATGTAACCTTTTTATGCGAAATTCCTCTTGTTTATATTATTGGCCTAATGTAAGTCTAGATGACTAATATTTATACATTTTTGAAGTTATACTTCTTTTGACGCGTTAGGGAAAAATGAGGAGAGGAAATTTTTACGATACGCGCGCTCACCGTCATGAAATACTGACACCCTGAAGTTACCTATCGTCAACATTTTAGTTTTTTCACAACAGATGTCGCTAAATTTATTCAAAAAAAGTTACCAACAAAGTAAAAGTAAGAACATCTACGTATTGCGTGAGAACTGGCAACTGTATTCACGATATTTATTTATTTATATTGTTAGTGTCGTTTTTGCACAACAGATGTCGCTAAATTCCTTCAAAAAGTTACCAACAAAGGACATTTAAGTATAGTGTAGTAGTATAGTGTTAAAAATTGTCATAAATCCAAAGGGCACGAGATTAGCAGAGTTAATATAACGTATTTTACAAATTTGTAGTGAAATTTGACATACGAGTACACAAGAACAAAATGTAGAAAATTTATACAATTTTTTTTTATTGTACAATTAGTACTGGCGGAACCGGCGGTCGTTGTCTTGCCTTGATAATAAAAAATATATACTTATGTGCATGAAATGCTTAAGATAACTAATGTACTTAATTTGATAAGGATTAATACTGTATCCGTCTAAATAGCCTTTATATGTCACCATTTTTAGAAGATAGATGGGTAATCATAGTAAGCAATCCTAAAAAGATAGGTATATGCCATCGTAGACTTTTTTGTAGATCTATAAAAGAGGAATATCTGAGTATGCATTGTTTTGTTACATCTCAAAGGGATTAAAGGACAGCGTTTTCGACGCTAAGCTGCCAGGCGGCTTGACTTTTTCCGATACTTTCAACAATTATCATTATATTTCAACCAATTTAGAAAAAAAATCCTTGACAAATTATATACCTAAACATTTCCCGTGAATTGACTCTATCTATTGGTGAAAACTGCATTACAATCCAGTAGTTTTTGAGTTTAGTAGCGAACATCTAGACAGACAGACTCGGCGGACGACTTTGTTTTATAATATGTAGTGATAGTGATATGTAGTGATAGTGATATGAAGAGATTAACAGATATAAAAATCTCTGACATCAAATTTGTTTAATGTATTAATTGTTCGAGTATTATTACAAAGAGAATATTATTCCTTTACATGATTCTTCAACTGTTTTACAGTTTTCGTTTATTTAAGATTAGGCATAAAGGAGTTAAGTATTGGGAATGCTTTACATAAATAAAAAAGTGTCTGTTATTTGTTCGAGATTATTTTCGAAACGAATAATCCGATATTGACGAAACTTATACACGCAGATAGAGGAACTTTTCAAAGTATTTTGTCTAGGATCCAAAAAATGTAGTGTATACTTATGTACACGCGTTAGAAGTTATACTTCTTTGGCGTAACTAAGATAAAAAATCTCTTCAAAAATGTTATCTTTCGCCTTATTCTACGTTTGTAGAAAAAACGACACTAACAATAGAAAAAAGGTATTTAATACATACATATTTTTTTGAATAAAATGTCGACTATAGCTAACTTCGAGGTGTCGGTTTTTCGTGACGGTGTGCGCGCGCATCGTAAAAATTTACTCTCATCATTTTTCCCTAACGCGCCAAAAGACTTATATATAACTTCAAAAAAATCAATTTTTCATTGGAGATAAATAGTTATGATAGCATTTAAGACACGTAAATTAAAATCTTATCAGCTTAGAGTAATTCATTCAGTAATCATCAAATTACAGTAAAAAATAAATAACAGCCTATAATTAATCAAATTAAAACGTCCAGCAGTTCCTATGAAAATAACTACGCCATTTTAAAGAGGCCGAAGTCGCTAGCGCTGGCTAGTTCATTGATAAGACTACTCTACAACGCATTGAATGATATAACTATATACATAATATATTATGTGTTCTGTCCACGAAGGAGGTGTTAAATTTACGTGATCGCAATACGATTTGAACTAGGGTTGATGAACTATAGTACCGTTTAACGCGTTACGAATTTCCGTTGAATAGCTATCCATTAGTAGCGCATCCAATGGTCAATGATTAAATTTAAAAAACCTTTAGTGCTTTATCAAGATCTTATTATTCTGACTTATATTATGAATGTGAATGTGGGTTTGTTTGTCAATTTTTAGACGCATAATTTCATCATTTTTACCCAAAAAAATATATGGTATGTGGAGGTTCATAATTATAAAAAAAATAGAATTCGTAGGTATTAGTATTAATTTTTGTAAAGTTCTTTTGACGTGATAACGTCTTATAAATCGATGAACGCCGGCTACATACACGAAAAAGCATGACTCATTGTCACGTTCCGCCTGAACCGAGCGTGCAAGCGAGAAGCGGAACAAGCGATAGAAAGACGCGACCGGCCTAAGCGTTGGGCTTCTGACGTATCTACCTCTTGAGGAAAAAATTATATGATCCGTAAACCTACTTTACAGACAACCAATTTTTTTCTCTAAAAAGGATACACTATGCAGTACAATTAATTCGTAAATCTAAATGTGGTTAAAATGAGCGGGGTTTATATACATATTATATTTATTTATTTCGTTTGAATACCTTCAGCTACTTGGCATACAACCACAAATAAAGCCTTCACTACGGTTACTAATTTTAAATTGGAAAAACAGTGTTTCATTTTTGAGACACTAAGCATTTAGATAAGGACATAATGCACCTATAACCCAATAAAGAAATGCTCTTCCCTACGAGCGAATCCATGGGAAAATGCTAGTCTTAGCTAATTTTATAAATGCGAAAATGAGTTTGTTTACTTGTTACGCTTTCAAACATTAACTACACAACCTATCATCATATAACTGCATACTCGCTGTCAGGAGTAAACAAAAGGACATAGGGTACTTTTCATTCAGAATAAAAGGTTCTATTACCGTTCTGTTCTGATAGGCTTAATCTATATTAACACGGGCAAAGCCGCGGGCGCAAGCTAGTAATAATATTATACACGAGAAAAATCGTGCAACTGTTTATTTGTAAATCTCTCGTGCAAAAACTGTTGAATGGATTTTGATGAAACTTTATATTAATATCTTCTATCTTAATAGATATAAATTACGTGTCACGTTGTTTGTCCGCAATGGGCTCCGAAACTACTGAATCGATTTTTGTAAAATCTTGCTCACTGTGTGTAGTTTTATCCAACTTGAAAGATAGGATCGTTTATATCTCAATTTATAATCGCAATACTACTTTATTGCGAATTATTTGTTTATTAACAAAGAGTCATGATTATCTCTGTTAGTTCGATAAGATTCTAACAGATGGCGGTATAAGGTAATTTGTTGACTGGATTGACGTCCGTGCAAAGCCGGACCAGGCAGCTAGTACAATAGTGACACCATTTGCAATTCAAGAAGCGATTTCTATGTTCTTTGACTTGTTGGATTTGTCTTCGCTCCGAATAGCAGAATAACTATTAAAAAAGGAAAAATTCGCTTTATTTTCAAAGGCATTTTATAGGCAAGAAAAAGTATAGCTTGTTTGTATGTCTTTAGAACTAATGATTCGATTCGAAAGATTCTTTCACTGATTGAAATTGTTACATATGCTATATTTTATTTTCTACTGCGTTTTAAATTATAACTAACGCATAAGTTGCGTAAGTAAGCGCAGTTGCGGATGATTAGTTGTATGTAATATGTAGGTTGTTATTTGAAATAATAATGATAGAATATTTGTTAGGGTAAGGAACGTTAAATAGAACGATTAAACGCATACGCTGTTTGTAAAGGACCTTAATTTATAATTTCAATGCATGTAACATTGAATACTTATGTAATAAAATCAATACAGGATATTTTGGACAGTTAAATTATTTATTAATATTTTTCTTTAGTTTATTCGGTTAATTTACATTAACTAATTATATTACACTCATTACATTATGTGTGACTACGATAAATTGACATACGCTATTTTTTATTTCATCAATTTAATAGATTTTACAAAAAAAAAAGTGCTTTCAATATCACTAATATGTTATAAGGGGTATATAAGGGTATATAAGGGTATATAAGGGTTATAAGGGGTACAAATATGTTATAAAAAACATTTTCCATAGTCGGAATTTATTGCATTAAATCTATTCATCTTATAATATAACAAAAAAATAACTCTTAATCTAACTGATGTAATGTATAAAATAATGCGAGGTGAAGGATGCTCGCGATGAAGCGGCCATTTATAATTAACTATTTGAAAGTGTGAATAAATAGACAAGTTTCCCTTTCAATTCCATTTCGCGTGCATCTTCACGAATACATGCACGTTTGCTATGATTGATCACGTAACAGAAAGAACCGTTTAGAATGTCATTCAAGGTGCGAATGTGAAATTCGGTAGGTTATTATTGTTACTGTATGCAATTTTATTCAACTTATTATGAAATCAAAAATTAACGTTTTAATTTTGATAATTTTTGTATCCGACTGAATAGTTTACGTCTTTGTTACTCTTAACGGGAGTGAAAGAGCTGGTAGTGTTGATAGGCAATTGATTACGCGTACATATTTGCACCCGTACGTTCACTGGTGACCTCGGGTCTTAGCCACGACTGGCTGCCAGACCTTGTACCAGGACACCGCGGCGCACCGCTTCAGAATTATTGCCACCGACGCGACGTCGCCTCGTCGCTATTCACGTGGACTTATTAGGAAGTTTCCTATTCAAAAGTCACATGCTATTGAAAAATTCACAATAAGTTATTTGTTGTTCGTTAACAGACTGCACTTGAAAGTATTAGCAGCCTTCTAGGACAATATTTATTAAATGTTTACAGTTTATTCATTTACAAGTATAATGTTAAAAAAACATTATTCTTCGAAATGAGACACACAAAAAATTATATTACTAAATGTCTATATTAAACTATGGTGTCATTTTGTAGGTTATATGAATAATTTGCCCTTGAACTAAGAATGGAATGCAACAAAAATGTCATTTAGCTTAAACAAAAAGTCATGGTTGAAACGGAATTAAAAAAAAAAAAATCATAAAATCTTTAATGATATCCTGTCTTGGCGTCCGTAGTTTTTTATTTAGATATAAGTTTTCAACATATATAGTGTAATTTGTAATAAGAAACCAGCTTTTACTCGTGCTCTTGCCCGCGTTAGCGTATATTTTACATTATGTGTCACGTGCTGCTAATAGTTCTATAATTCTTTATCGATATTATAAAAAAAAGGCAAAGTATATAAGTAACAAATGAATATTTTAGTTATTACTCTATATAAATGTGTAAAGTTGATGAAATTAAATAGAACGCCAAATATAAATGTTTTGTTGACCTGATTTATAGATAGGAAAATCATTAGACACCGTAATTTAAGTCTAAATTCGCAAAGTAAATTAGCTTACAGAGAAGACACAGTAATATTGCAACGTTCTATTACAAGTAAAGAACTAATGCTTACAAAACGCTAGCAACGGGTAAAATTGCTTATTAAATATTCATTCGGAGTTCTACTGACTTTGTCATAATTGTTGATTTCCTAAAAATAAAACATATATAGGTAGTTGGTTTTTTCCCAGTCACTGACTCATTAAATCGTAACACAACCTCGGAACCTGTTGTGGGGTGACATTTTATGGTCTCATTTGTTAATATGTCGCAGTGAAGTTGAAAAAACATATATTTTAAAATGTTGCTTATATATATAAAGTAGCTTGATCACTAACTACTCTGGCTGACTACCATGAACTATGCAATTCTCATAACAGCAATATATTAGTGCTTATATATTCACTACAAACCTAGATTTAAATACCATTTTCTCCGCTGTCTCTAACTGAATATTGTAATTTTTTGTTTATGGGATATAGTATTTTTAAACCAAACTTATTCAGAGCCTTTATTCATAAGTTTCTATTCATCATCTTTCGCACTCCTTAAGCCTACAATCTATATTTGTACAATACTCAACACATATGAAAATACCTAGAACAGGTATAGAAAGAGTTCGTGCCTCTTAACCCCTGCAATGTCTAAAACCATAAAGGTTTAAGTTATATAGAAACGAATGTACACCTCATGAGGCACAGGTCAACAGACTGTTGACAGTGTAGTCTTAAAAAATACCTGATTTATTACAAAACTTTGTAAAACAACAAATTAAAGTAATATTTGTGTAAAGTGGACTTTTAATTATTTTTTCATGTGTTTAAACCCTTTTTTTATTAAACTAAGGAATTTACAATGTACGATGTGGTGAAGTATAAAAATAAACAAAAACATAATTTGTCATTACGTGATCTGGGTGATAGAACATCAGCCCAGGGCTTAGTTAATATGATCTTTTCTATTTGAATTTAATTTAATTGATTATTAAAGTGACAAGAGAAACAATATTGTGCAATAAGAACGATATTTCATATTATTGTGCAACGATTTTTAAAATGTGGCCGAATTTGGACAAATAGATGACCACCAATAGTCATAATAAAATTGTAGTATAATTTTGTGTAAATAGATAATTATGTTAGCATTTCGGCTAAACATTTTGTGACTGTAATTCACAAACCTGTGTGATTTGCGTGTACTAGATGTGTAATTTCTTTTAATTGATCTATTTATTAGACAAGTAGCGTATTTTAATTGCAAGCTTTCTTATTGGAAATATTCCAGCTTGATTCATAGGTCAAGGACTCCTTTAGAATGTACGCTATACGGGTTTTACATTTCATACACGTACCGAAGTTTATTTTCACAAAAGTGCGTGCGGTTTAATAAATGTAGGCCAAGCCCCGGTGTATTAAAGTTATGCCATTTCGCTTGCACAAGGGAAAAATAATGTTCAATAATTTATAAAGTAACTTAAATAACATTCTCTAATACTTCAATACTAAATTTGTGTATTTTATAGTAAATTGTTCTCATTTAAATTTACATATAAAAGAATAATTGACTCACATATCGACACACAATTCAAACTACTCTAGGGCTAGTGACGTGAAAACTTGCACGCGGGGTTTTTTTTACTCTGTAGATGAGCACTAAAATAAATATTTTTCCCACATATAGTAGTACTACAAAATAACCCAAAGAGGATTAATGTCAGAGAGGTGGCCGTCCAATATGTTGTGCCGACCCTACTTAGGTGGGTGGGATAAGGGTAAGAAGATGATGATGTAGATGAGCCCTAAGCAACAATTTTTTAAAGTACAATCCCTGATGTGTTAAAAAAGGGGAAGATTTTTTTTACTGTAAATACTTATTATTTGATATACACAGATATAAAATAGACGAGTCAAAAATAATTATTGTATAGTATATTTTTAGTATAGTAATTAATTATATACGGGAAATGAGTTAGTAGTAGTAATTATAGTATAAAAACTTTGTTTATACAGTTTCTAGTGCAAGAATGTTTGGACGTTAGTTTGAGAGATTTAGTTAGACTTTAGTTTTAGTAATACCTATTAAATCGAGAGGATAATTATGAGTGAAGTAATTATAAACACACAAAACATTTTGTACATTATGGAATGCGATTTATTTTATTATGAAAACAAATACGATTATAAAAGAAAATTGATATGTAGTAATCGATTACTATTTTAACAAATGTAAACAATGTTGTTCTTTCTTCATCTAAATTGACCTTTACTCTAAAATTATGTGTAAATACACGCGTTTGCTTAATAAGAAGGAAAGGTCACGTCCATACAGAGAACGTAATTAACCAATAGAGTATTATATTAAATTAAATATTCGTATGTTAAACCATGTTTAGAAGTATCTAACACCTGTTTTAGTGCAAGAATAGTGGGCGTTTATATTACTGTGAGAAAAGCATTTAATCCTTGACCTACAAGTGTAGATCTCTTCTCCCACGGATAACAATAACATGTACGTTTTTCATGATTTTAATTTCATTGTCTTGAGAAAATCTCTGGCTGATTTTCACCAATTTTTCTCACACATGTAACTTCTTTACATATTTAAAATTGATTTATTCAACTTCAAAAATATTTATAGTCTTCATACTAATTGATATTACTACATATTATAAAGTCATCCGCTGCGCCTGTCTGTCTATCTGTGTATATGTTCGCAATAAACTCGAAACTGTACGGTTTGTAATGCGCTAATAAATAGAGTAATATATAAGGAAGGTTTAGGTATATAATTTGTACAGGTTTTGTGTAAATTGGTTCAAATATAACGATAATTGTTGGAAGTGTTGGAAAAAGTCAAGCCGCTTGGAAACTTTCATCGAATACGCTGCCTAATTCTTTTGAAATGTATCAAAACAATGCATACTGAGATATTCCTCTTTTATAGATCTACAAAAAAGTCACCGATTACTTACTTACTATTTACATATACCTACCTTCTAAGGGTAATTTACTATACGCATCTATTTTCTAAAGACGTACAATGTGGTAATTGGAAGGCTATTTAAACGGATACAGTATTAATCCTTATCAAATTGAATACATTACTTACCTTAAATATTTCATGCATATATTATTTATTATCAGGGCAGGACAACGTCCGCCGGGCCTGCTAATAAGTAATAAAAAAATGCCTCTTAATTTATTAATACTAAAACAATAAATATTATTGTCAAGAAGAAATAAAACATTTTGTTATTCATAGTAGAAGTCTGAACGAAAAACGTTATTTAATTTATTCATAAATTGATTAAAACTCAAATAGTGATAAATAATTACTGTTAAAGGATGATGTACAGTTTCGTTTAGAAGATTTATGGTTTTCGTACGGTTGGTTACACCTGAAAACATTTTTTCTATTCTTTTTCTTTTTCTTTTAAAACTTATTTTTATATTTCTCACCGTTTAAACTTTACCTAAGCTTCCACAAATATTTCAATATCAAATTTAGCTACATTATATAATAATAATAATAGCCATTCTCCAGTTTTAGCGAGACAAACAAACAGCAATTCATTTTCATACATATAGAAGATACTTTATCAATAAATCTATATGTTTTATTAATCAATTGATTTGCAAATGATTTTATTAAAAGTTTTATTTCATTTGTAAAAAGTCTTTTTTTATAATATTAATAACCATTTACTAATGTTTTAAAATGAATACTTATTAATCATAATCGGTTTCAACGATATTATGCAATAAAAAAGTACTGAAGTCTCTATTAGTATATAAAAAAAAACTTACAATAGCCGTAAGTTGATTTCATGATACAATTTAACCGTGAGAGAGAACTCATGCATGACATTATATAAAGGATGCGTGGTTTCATATAACTATAGACATTTTCACCAACTCTTATAATTTGCATAAATGTTGCGTATGTAGTTCATATAACAAACACACATCACGTTATATTTTATTTAGATATTTGTTTTGTCTTTACCTGCTTTCATATGTTCACATGTACGTGTAATACAGCATATAAAACTAATGAATTTTGTAAATACTCATCGTGCTTATACTGAATGGATTTTGATAACATCAAAATATAATATGCATGTTTATATTATTAAGTAACAAGTGAAAACTTAATATATGTAACGTGTATCATAACTATTTTTTATTCTTTTTACTATCATATAGAGTTAGAGTAGTTACATTTACACTATAATATATAGGTTACATTCTTACTATTACCGAACAACGTTTTAACCTTTTTTTACCTAAATTTTTTTAGACGTGATAACGTTTTATGAACGCTAACTGCGCACACGAAAAAGCATAACTCATTGTCACGTTCTGCTTGAGTCGAGCGTACAAGCGAGAGCGCCTAACAAGTGATAGAGAGGAGCGAACAGTCTAAGCGTACAACTTGTGACGCATCTATCTCTCTTCCACTTCATCGGTAATTTAGTGATAATAATTCAATTCAATTCATAAAAGTATGCAAGTTTTATAAATGTTTTCTTAAGACGTTGTTATCATGTAAAATTATCGTCCGTAAAACGACTTAACAGACAATCAATTTTTATTTTTTTGGAATATACAAGACTATAAGTAGCCTCTGCCCTTCATCAGGTATCAGGTTATCTCTGTGTAAAATTTTATTACGATTTGTTCAGATATTTAATCATGTAAAGGTAATAAACAGAGAGACAACGTTATTTACGCATTTGTAATATGTGGATTAAAACTTTTATACGGTGTAAAAAAATGTGGCCTTCAGTTTTTAGCTGCAAGCCTAATTAGTCATTCTACTTAAAGAGATACCTATAAACTAAATAGCTTTGGTATTGTTTATATATGGCTTATTCCGTCATATACTTAACATCATATACAAATATGTTTACGTTCTAGACAGCATTACAACTGTAATGTATATACAATTAAAAAGACTGCTCTCTAATTATGTTACTTACTCCATAATATTGTAAACATTATACGTACAACATACCAAGAAAGGAATGAACAGTCTTTTGTAATAATATCCACGGACGCATATAGATTTGACATAGATGAGGACTAGGTTCTAAATGTTACGTGTAATCAACAGGATGTTATTAAGTAATGTAGTAAGATTCCAATGAAAATAGCGAAACAAATGGCCCAAGTAACCTTTTATAAAAGGCATCCGATGCAACCAGTTGATGGATCATTGAAATGTATTTACAGCGCTGTAATAATATTTTTTCTTCTTCTTTATATCTTATTTTCCAATAAAATTTTATTAATAATTGTTTTTATAACTAGACTAGCTGATTCCCGCGACTTCGTCTGCGCCGTTTATTATCCCAATTGTTTTGTTATATCTCAAAAGGATTAATTAGGTAGCGTTTTCGACGAAAGCTCCCAGGTGCCTTGATTTTTTCTGATACTTTCAACAACTATCGTTATATTTCAACCAATTTGCACAAAGCCTTGACAATTAATATACCTAAACCTTCCTCATTTATTACTTTATCTATTGGTGAAGATCAAATTACAATCCTTCGAGTAGTTTTTGAGTTTACAGCGAACAGAAAGACAGACAGACGTGGCGGACGACTTTGTTTATAATATCTGTAGATAATCAGTAAACTTCCTAAAGCAGACTTGAAACGATTTTCGTTATGTTATATTATTTCAATTGAAGCAATATCGTCATTTATTGATGGTTCCTTTAAGTGATACGAAATCAGCTGATCGAATATTACAGTCCTAATGTAGGTACACAGGAGGCACCTAGGAATCTTTCGTGTACTGGCCCCGATACGGTAAACACGCTCACATAGCCTTGCGCTCGGCGCGACCTTACATCTAGTGAAATTGAACCGGTACCGCATTTATACCGGTCCGGTTACACTCTTGTACGGAATTATTGAGGTTGTGAGTTATTTCAATAAGAATTCACTATGTTCTTATATCAAGGTAAGTTTACGCCGTGAGTCAATCACGGAATGAATGGATTTTTTTCTAATTATGAGAAGAATTCCTTCTAAGGCCATTTGTTTGTCCTGAACGAATCCTTTCGCCTACTGAATTAAAATTTTTCGCTGCTTTTTATTGGATACATAAGATGTTGAATTCATTATAATATAATCTTGATCATTGGACCAAACCTATGTACATTTCTATAGCAAAATTCAAAATCAACGCTACAGTTTCAATTAGTTGTACCGCAATATGCAGCTGAATAGAGGTGTAGTTTCATATCTTTAATTCCGCATATTTATGTTTTCTTTTTTATCCTGAAACTGTGGTGTGCTTCTTCTTCTTTATTTTTTGGCTCCGACACGGTTTGTGCACTAGCCAGCGTCAAGTAACAAGATTTTGCCAAGTAAGTGTCTTGTGATAATTATAATGTTCTAACAAGATGGTGGTTCCCTTGTTAGAACTTTCCATGGAGTTTTGGTGGTATCTCAGAATGCATGCTCCGTGGTATTATTTACCATCCACTTCACTTGTGCGTAATAACCGAACTATATTACGTAAAACACCACCAATATTACAAAATATAGAGTCTAATAACACAAGATTATGAATAAAATAAAAAAATCACTACATGACAGACTAAGATCCCGCCAAAAACTCGTGGTGTGCTTCATCAATAAAAACTTTTTCTTCTTTAACATTCGAAGTCGCATCTAGTATATTCCAGTTGCAGTGTTCATTTATACTTTGTAGTGTTTATCATCAGTCTTTTCGTTGTTTTACCACTTCACGGACTAGGTTTTATCTGGCATAAGGAATCCTCAAGCACTTACCGCGGGATATAGTGACTATTAATCACTAACTCCGAAGTCAGAGCATATGTCACAAATCAGAGATACCTGTAGACACTTACAATAGACACATTAAATCTGTGAAAGAATAGTTTTCCCTTTTATTCTAGTTATTAGTTCGACTAAATGTATATTCTTAAATACATGGTCCATATGTAATTAGTTACCTGAATTTGTTAGGTTACATTTAATTCACTAAATTACAATCATGACAACAATCCAAGTCGAATTTCACCCGATTTGGGAAAACTTGCATTGTTTTCTATTTCGAGTTTTGTTCGGTTGCTCGTTACCTCAATGCTCTCACCATAAGACGTTCAGTTCGAAAAGAAAACCACAGGAAACCGAGAGATAAACCTACTGAAAAGGATTTATTTATTCTATGACCATTGCAAACTGATTGAAGTTAATGTGATAAGGATTTTGACTTATTTTCATTTGTAATTTTCTTTTAAATACCGTCATTATGGGTATCAAGTTTGTCACTTATGAAGTACATTGATTTCTGTTAAATTCGGATGAGTTGATAAAAAAATATTTTACTTATAAAAAAACACGATCGAGTTTCTTGCCGGTTCTTCTCGATGACTGGGTTGTTTTCCGAACCGGTGGTAACTTTGACGTTCATAAGCGCCTTCTCAGGGCCTAAACTGAATAAAGTATTTTTGACTTGATTTGATTTTAAATATTATAAATATAAATCTTATGTCAAAATTATAATCGAATATACTAATACGAGCTTTATTTAACTTCAATTATGATCGCATTATGCATGCATTTCGTAGGTGGTAGAGCTACGCTGAAGCTATTACTGGTTTCAGTATGAATGTGTCGGCTCGCCCGGGGTATTACCACCCTCTCACAGAAAACCGACGTGAAGTAACAGTGCTTGCACTGTTGCGTTTCGTTCGGTCAGTGAGAGCGACGGAGGCCCACATATTTAAAAGGCCAGCAACGCACTTGCGACTCCCTGGTGTTACTAGTGTCTATGGACGGCGGTGATCACTTACCATCAGGTGACCCACCTGTTCGTTTGCCACCTATATTATAAAAAAAATTGCATCTTTACGATGTCGCAATAAGTCTTTCTATAATTTCATATACGTGATATAATAGCTACGATGTACATATACTAGATGATATTTGAATCTAAATGACTTTGTTCTCAATAACTAACTAATACGAATCTACGTGTAAACGATTACTTCATCTTAAATGTTCCAAAGACGAGATGTTACAATTAAAATGTTTTTGAAAACTAAGTAAACATTCTTATTTTTAATTCTAGTTCCCGTATATTATATATACCATAAATAAATAAATAAAATCTCTATAAGCAATGTATTGTTCAAAAAAAGTGTATAATACGAAAGTAAAATTAAGATTTTTTTTCAGTGGTATACCTGCTGGACTTGTAGCTTATAACAAAAAGTATTAAAACTGAACGATTTGTTTGTTACGCTAATCGCAGTTGAATCGAGCATTGTTATACAGAATTTAGACGGCACTACTGAAACTGTACACAATTCTAATCTAGAGTAAACAAAATGGCATGATAATGTCTGAATAGTAACTCCAAACTTTTTTGTCATGTTCTGAAAAAGTTTGAGTCGTGTAAATAGATTTTTTTTATTCTATCGATGATTATATTATGCTTTAGCTATTATTGTGGTACAGCAAATAATTAACTGTTACTTGGTGATCACTTAATGAGGACAAAATTACGCTGATAGTAAAAAGTCATTGATTTTTTAGCTTTACTATTTAATATACATATACAACAATAGTTATTCGAAGAAGTTTATAAATTATGCTTTTTAATGATGTCACGTTATCTTCATTCTTTGTAAATGATCCCACTTTTAATGACCTTTACCAGGAATTATATGGATACCGGAACAAAATACTTATGCGTTGCGGAATTCATATCCTGTATGTACAGGATTTCAACAAATTATTTGGTGAAATCGATTTGAAATTATAATAATAATTAGTAATTAATATTTTATGTTTTACGCTAAAAAAAAACCCTTTATAAGGTGTACCTAAATAATTATTTTGCTTATATAAACGAGTTACGTCCTAGGAGCATTGATCGACAACAGTTTTTGATAAGGTCTTTTAATACATATGGAATATTTAGCCTGTTTGGGAAATAGAATATGCGTAAAAGCGCACATTACTTTTTTTAATGTAACACTCATCGCCGTTATCCCTCAATCAGTTTCCGCATACAGTAAGAAATAGTACGGAAGCGGTCACTTCCTACTTCGATAATTGGATTTGCAAGTCAATAAAGTAAGCGTGTTATGAATCATTGAATATACTCGATCGTCGTTGACGACATAACTTAAGCGCGTAAAGCAATCTCCGGCTGAAACTAAGTGCTGTACAAAAAAAAGTGTGTGTGTACTTATTTACACGACGTTACGAAGTTATACTACTTTGGCGTAACAAGATAAAAATGTTTTCAAAAATGTTATCTTTCGCCTTATTCTACGTTTGTAGAAAAAACGACACTAACAATAGAAAAAAGGTATTTAATACATACATACTTTTTTTTGAAAAAAAATGTTGATTATAGCTAACTTCAGAGTGTCGGGTTTTCGTGACGGTGTGCGCGCGCATCGTAAAAATATACTCTCATCGTTTTTCCCTAACGCGCCAAAAGAAGTATAACTTCAAAAATTCTTTAGTATAAAACCTTTCACAAATAATTGATATGATAACTTTTAAAGCGAAATAAATGAAAAAAATAAAGATTTTCTTTACGAAATCGGTAAGCAAAACAATGATGGTGTTAGATATTTATTACCACTGTACAAGTAGATTCTCAATTTTCAAAAAGCGTTTGATATGACAGTGATTTTGAAATGAAAAGCGATTAACGTCATGTGGAGTTGCATCACAGATTCCTCGCTACATGTGCTTACGCGGTATCTAGCTCTAGCGGAATGCGTAATAAACCCACGCTCCGATTTTCGCCGCTAATTCTCACGACCACATCTTGTTTTCAACTATTGCAATGCTACAATGCTGGTTTTGCACTCATCTAATGTAATTTTCACACAATCTTTTTAAACGCAGCTACGCAACTATATTAGACATATCGACATCTATGCAAATCAATCATATTTACAATACTCGGTATGAAATAAAAAATATAACCTACGCGTTTGAATACATTGAAGTTTCAATGAAACTCCAAACGCTCATGTAACTCCGCTGGTAGGTAGAGTAAACAATAGCCGGGAATGCAGTGATGCAACATGTACATGAATCATGGCTCCTTGTCTCGGGTCGTGAGTGTCGCCGCTAGTAGGCGCAGTAACCAGATGTCTAGCTGACTCATGGTGTAAAGATTTAAAATGAACCCAACTTTCATAGCTATAGAGTTTAATTATTATATCATTAGCATAATTTCACGAACTTTCTTTTGTTACAGATGTTTATTCCTATGCACGTTCCAATGGGTGCATGCCGATGTTGAACTCATCACCAAACCACGACCAGGAGATGAGTACGTTATACTTAGCTCAGGACAGAGAAGTCCTAGTACAAGTAGTTCCTGCAAATTCCGGGAGCAAGATCTCTCTTAAGAACAAACACAGGCCTATTCTCACAACCGCAGCACCATCTACTAATAAAAATAACTTTGATTATATACCTATTAATTTCGATAATATCGGTGATATAAATAGCGGATTATTACCGTCTAATGTAAATCTGGAAACTGCTGGATCCGAGCAAAAACAGCACTCACGAATTCAAATAAAAAAAGGACCAAATGGCCAAGACTATGAATATGAATATATTTATTATTATTATGATGAGGACGAAGAAGGGAATAAAGATGAAAAAGTTAAAGAAAGTTCTGCATCAACTACTGAATCAGTTACCCATAACTCACACGACTGGTCCTCTAAAGGTCGACAACGAAAACCATATAGCAAATGAAAGCAAAACCAAGAGCAAATATAGTACCATTGACAGGTCCGGGACAACAACTACAACGACACCGGTGCCTGAGACTCAAAACGAAGTACTACCGGCTTCAGGCAGAGGCAGAGGTCGAGGCCGCAATATTCCTCCCCCTCCAGTCGAAGAAGAAGTCGAAGAGGACATTAGGTATATAGCTATTTTACATTTGTATTGTAAATTTTAAAATGTTTTTTTTTCTTACAATTCATAAATATCTTAAGTATCAGGCTACCATCAAGCACACGGTTTCCTCCTCGTGGTCGCAACCTGGCATCAACTAGTACTACCGTTAGTGTACCAGAAGTATCTTCAGAAAATGTCAGACATCGCGGGCGTCAATCTGACAGTATAGCTGATGAATCCAGTGATCAGACCAGAAGCAGAACCCGTGCGCATATCAGGTATTATTTGCCTCAAAATGATTGAATATATAAAAAGTTTAAATAGAATTATTGTACCATAACTTTACTATTCCAGGAGACCGAGTTCCGAGTTGGTTGATTTGGACAGTTTTAAGACAAACTCTGGAGATATACCTTCCCAATATAAAGAGCCACCAACGAGATATTCCTCTGAAATAAAAACTACAACAGAAGAGATTCCAGAAGAAGAGCCTACTGCTAAACAACCAAAAGAATCCGCGAGAGAAGGTCACAGCTTATTAAGTGGTATTAAATTTCAAGAAATCGTGGACGACTCCAAGTTACCTGTTGATTACAAACAGACGACTCCTTATGAACAAGACACGACTGAATATACTACGATGACAGCTATGGAGAAAGTAGCTCTTGATTTATATGCATACTTAGCAGGTGAAAATTTGAATAATGAAATCAATCCCACTAGTAATGATTTAATAAATTTCGATGGGTTAACGACCGTCGACGATGATACATGGACAACTGAAGTCTTAAGCACGACTGAAGAATTGACAACAACACCTACGACTACAACAACAACTACTACGACTACTACCACCACCACGACTACCACGACACCAGCTCCAACCACCACAACGACGACTACAGCCGCCCCTACACGACCTTCAAGATTCAAGGGCAGAGCTGGCCCAAGAGCTCGCGTCTCCACCTCATCTACTGCAGTCACCGAAGCTCCGCAAGAGACCTCAACTAGAGCTCGAGGTAAAAATTGCACTGACGTTTTCTGTTTGACTTATATCTGGTATAATACGTAACAAGCTAAAGATTTTTTTTTCTCTGATAATACATGCATTTCCATGATAATGTGAATCTTCTAAGGTCTAAACTACTCCAATGCTAATTGTACACGAGCACTTTACCATGAACTAGATTAAATTGTCTTTGTGATTCTCTAGCTTGGTTTTCGATAGTGAATTCTAATAGACCAAACTCGAAACCAGTTAGTTGACTGTGCTATTACTGTCGGAGACTTGTAAACAGATTAATACAGTAAAACGAAATATACCTTTGTCATAACAGTGTTGGATATTTTTAATTAATAAAAAAAATAACAACATTGCAACATAAATAGTATATTGTTTAGCTTCGGGTTAATACATTTTAATTATACGCGGCTTATTATGTGAAATTAACAGATTTCGAAATTAATTTTAAAATAGATTTTCAAGGATAATAAAATAACACAGCGCTATTCGTATTTTTATTTGATGTCTGTTACATGATATTATGATTGTGTGTGAACCTGTTTTGAATTGTTGAATATACCTTCAAAATAATAAAATACATTAATATAATAATTATCTCACACAATATCTTGTTCTCCATTGTTGTTTGATATTGTTAAAATGTGACAATGAGTCCACACTTTTGTGTTGCAATCACTGATCACTGAAAACCTTTCAATCTATAAGTTTATTGTTATAAATTGTATCTTATTAACAATTCTTCATTCCTTCGTTAGAGATAACAAATTATACCGGTCATGATCTTTAAAAGTGATCAGCTCTTCTATACATGTTAACAACAATAATGTTTATGCAGTGGTTTTTGGATATATTGCGAAAATTGTATTTCAATTTATATGACTTTGCTTTGCGATTGTTTATTTTACTTAGCGAAATTATTTGTTAATTAGAATATAGCGCGTAAATGTTTTACTAATAAGTAATCACTGAAGATAAAATAAATAATATGGTTAAAAAATGACACATACGTGTCGGTATCTAATAGTTTTTATACATTTTCCTATTATTATTTTATCTCTTTTCTACGTTCCTCATCATTGATCGACACTAAATATACTGAAATGTATCGTTCATCAGAGACTTTAAAAAAAATAGTTTACGTTATCAGTATTTAAGTTAACCCTTAAATGGACGATTTTTGTTTCACGTTTTAAAAAAATATATTTGTGTAATAGACATGTATCTAGGAAAAATGAATAAAAAAATCTAAACATGAATTTACTTTTTGCCAACATTAAAAAAAGCACAAAATTCGTTCAGAAATAAGAACTAGTTGTCAAAATTAACAAAAAATTAAAAGAAGGTCAATTTTATCTGTGATGTTTAGTATGTTGTTTAAAAACAACATTTTCCATTTAAGGGTTAAGGTAATATTAGTTATCTCTCTGAATACCTCAATACCTCGTTTAGAAATTAAACTTCGATAATAAGATTATATGGTCAATGTTGATTTATAAATCTGTTACAAATTGTACACGAACTAATTTAATATACAAGTTTAAATAAAGTTTAGTCGATGAATAGATAAAAATTATATAACATTTAAATTAATGAAGAGATATTAAATATGTTAAATTGCGACCGTAAATTAGCAACCGTCGACCGTTTAATATTTGAAGGTAAAATGTTACGTAGTCATATAATTCCTTTCGCGTCTGGTCGACTATTGATAAAGGCTTTATATAAAACCGGTCCCGTTGTCCCTGAATGTTTAGCCAATGGATATTATACTAGAATTGATTGTACAATATAAATATTGTTTAAGGGATATTTCACACGCACGGAATTTGTTCAGTTTTTTTTTTCATCCGCATTTAAAAAAGGTTTAAAACAAATAATTAATAGTCATGCTGTGTCAAAAACCGTCTAAGATTTTAGTTTAATAAGTACAAATAAATAATATATTATGCCAACTTGACAGTGCTTTGTTACGTGTATACCAACCGTATTCTTTAATTTTATGCACAACTATTTCATAGACCATTAAATTTTACATAAAATGTTCGACCTCAAATTCAAATGTAGTTTGTGTAACAACCCTAATTTATTTGTACTTGACGCTAGAGCAATGTTGCAGGTATGCAGTAATAAGTTTTTGTAAACAGGTCGCTTCAGCAAGCCGAATGGGGTACGCAAGGCTGTGGCCACAACTGTAGCCGATTCGTCCACACCGGCTTCCACTCTTGCAGAAAAGGCAACGACAAAGGTTCGAGTTATTTTTCTTATAAATTTTGTTTTTATAAATAAACCAAAGCGACTGTATTTTTTATACGCTAAGCGATTTATTTAAATATGTTCTTATGTATTTTATTTGTATAACAATAAGTATGTTTTACATAAACTCTTATGTTGATAATGGATATATTCGATAATAATAAAGTACTGTTAAAGGTTTGTGATAGATGTATTACAAGGTAATAAATAATTTTTAATTTTAACGAAATATATTTACAAAACAGATTACATTATAAAAACTACCATAATTAGTAGATCAATAAAAGTTAAATTTTCACCCCAAAACTGATACACTTTTTTCTATTACATCATTCAAATCTAATTACTATTTATTTTTTAACAAATAATTACAAGTAACCTTCGCTAGAAAACGGATATATTCATTAACAACTCTATAGAGATACTCTTTCGCATATAGTGTTTGTTTATTTGTATGAATATTTGTTACAGGCATTCGGTCGCCGTGGGTTATTCGCTGGACGTACCCGTCCGAGTTCTACTACCGCCGCACCTGTAGAAGACGGCAGCGCACCGGCTAGCGAGGCTCCTGC
This sequence comes from Antheraea assamensis, assembly GCA_035772565.1. Lineage (NCBI taxonomy): Eukaryota > Metazoa > Arthropoda > Insecta > Lepidoptera > Saturniidae > Antheraea > Antheraea assamensis. The sequence goes on from JAQQSE010000065.1 coordinate 4,065,271, forward strand.
GCCAAGGTATATTTTCATTTGTGTTTATTCCTAACCAGCATCTTCCCGCGGCTCCGCTAGCGCAAATACTGATTTGACTCATCCCTTGGAAACAGTACCTTTTTTCTGGATACTAGGTACCCTTTGTCCTTTTTGTAGCTATGACAACATGTATGTAAAATGTTATAATAGTTTATTGAGTAGTTAGACAAAAAAATTCACATTTGCATATTTGTCAGAAGTACAAAAAAAACGTGCCTTTCGTTCAGAAAAAAAGTACTGTTCCTGAGAGGTAAGTAAAGTCAAATCTACATTGACGCGAACGAAGCCTCAAGCAAAAGCTAGTATTTTGAATATAAAGGGAAAATACATATGCACCATATCGCTTGCCCCACTTCTCCATGCCAAGGAAACACTCATCGTGTTTGATTGATAAAGGCGTTACTTTGCGGAAATCTATCATTAAAAATTAGGGTGGACGTTACTTCGCACTGCCGCTAAGAATTGTTTAGTCCCTGTCACGTCGTACTGCAACAAAAAACGGTTAAAAAAATTAAACATAATAAAAAAATAAAAAGGCATGGCTGATCGGCAGTTAAACTCGATGTTGACAGGTCGACGATAGGTTCAACCACCTGACAGCGACCAAAAAATTCTTAGCGGAAGTGCGAAGTAACGTCCACCCTAATTTTTTACTCATCGTGTTGGTTATAAAAAATTTTAGCATGTTTAAAATTCAATATCTTTATATTTAATGAAGTTTATCTTGTTATTTTTTGGTAAGGGTGAATTGTATAAGAAGTAAAACTAAAAAAATTGATCGAAATCAGTTCAGTAGCTTTTCAGTGATGCGTGCACAATAGCAGCAGTAGCTTTTGAGTAATGCGCGCACAACGGCAGTAGTAGTTTTTGAGTAATGCGCGTACAAACGGCAGCAGTAGCTTTTGAGTGATGTGTGCACAACGGCAGCAGTCGTTTTGAGTGATGTGTGCACAACGGCAGCAGTAGCTTTTGAGTGATGTGTGCACAACGGCAGCAGTCGTTTTGAGTGATGCGCACACAACAGCAGATATCTATCATTTTAAGAAGATATTGGTTAGGATTAGTATGAACGTATCACAGCTAAATGTTATATAGAACTTGTCAAGTTGAGTTTTGTTAATTCCAGTATCGCATTTAACTGTTTCAGTAAAACGCATATCTAAATTTAAGAACACTAGTGATCAGAGTAAAGTAAACTGTAAATTCTAATTTCAGGGCTCGTCTACGCCCAGGTTTGAGAAGAACGTCTACAACTACGACTACAGTTCTCACTACTGCGGCACCGTCTGATGATTCTACTTCATCAAGTACTACCTCTGCAGAAGTAATAGAGACTACGCCTATTCCGGCTAGAACTCTTGGGTACTTACTGCTTTTACTTTTATTTTTCATATATTCCTAAATAACCTTTTATATGTAAAAGAATACTAACCAGCAGCACATCAAGGCACAGCTCAAACTATTAGAGTTAAAGCCGTGAAAATTTGCAAGCGGGTTACTTTTTTACTATATGTGAACTGAGAAAGGATCTTTGAAAATGTAACCCGTGATGTGAGTAAAAAGGGAGCAAAGTTAGTATAAAAATCCGTCATTTGTTAACATAGATCTATGAATGTCATTCTAAAATCCATAGTCTAATAATAAATTCATTAGTTTTACTATCGTGACCCATAAAATATATGTACGCGTATATTGAAAACATACAATAAGGAATCAAAAATAATTGCAGCAATGAAAACGCGTGCGAAGTTGAGGGCAACTGCTAGAACACTTATAATGAGTTAATTTTTAGCAAGTAGTGCCTACTTGACTACATTGATCATTAACTCGAGAGTGAAGGTTATTAGTCTTTACTTTTTTTATTAACATATTTAGCGACATTTTAACCTAATCGTACATTATAATTTAATTTGCGTGCATGTATATTATTAGCAAATATTTTGAGTTTTCGATTGTAAGGTCAATCTGTAAAAATAATTTTAAAGTTTGTTTGAATTGCTTCTGAGGTGGAATATTAAATTATCATGAAGCTGTTCCTAAAATAAACACTTATGTAGTATAATTACATAGTTGAAATATTTAGTGTATGAAATTGCTAGGTAGTTGTTACATTTTTGCAGTCCTTTGAATTCGAAACTCTGGAACAGTGGGGTCCGAACGCACACAACATTATCAATGCACTTGTGAGCCAATTGAAATATCTCGGGACGGTTATCATATGATACTTATATAAGTACTATCATATAAGTTATACTACTATACAACATGACAATGCGGCCTGTTCTCTCGGATCTTTCTTTCTGACAGCCAGTTGAATAGCACCCACTACTTATAATTTTGAAATAACCTTGTTAATAATACTATAGAAGCATTATATTATAGATATATTATATTGACGTATATTTTAAAATCATAAACTCGTTACAAAAACAAAGGTTTTATTGGTTTCCCTTTGATTAGAGTCACTCGGTAGCGGTAGGTTATTTTCATATTTTTTTTATTGAAAAATATATTATAATGATAGTCGCGGGCAGTTACAATCTATTATAAAAACGTATTTGTTATAATCGTTTCTAAAATCCCGCACATATATATGTTCCTAATTGTATAACACCGGTAATGAGACAATTAACCTGATTATTTTTCATAAATAATAGTAGAAATATACATTTCTAAATATAATTTGTAATAAATCTATACGAAATTCTTTTGTTTCAATGAACAAGCGATATTTTTATGCCTCGGTGACTTTTATACGATCCTTAGAAGAAACAGTTGGATTTACTAAATTATTTATATGTAATGTCCTTATTTATAAGAAGCTGTGTATCATTTCGGCCATATGTAAGATAAGTATAAGGGTACATCCATAAACTCTAATTTCTATCCCAATCGTTTAATTTCGTACGTCTATTGCTGCTGACAGTCGTGGTAGACCCGGAGTACGTCCTGCACAGCTACGTCCCGGACCAAAGCTTAATCTGCGCCCTAACCCTCGCTTGAGGCCGATAGCATCAAGTGTTGCTCCTGCAGAAGAGATTCCTGCTTCTGAGGCACCTGCGGAGACATCAGCTCCTGAATCACCGGCCACGGAAGCCGAAGGAGAGGTAAACGTTGAAATCTAAACCGATTTCATAACAATACAAGACTGATAAAGACAATAATTAATTTACAAAAGGTCACCGCAAAAGTCTGTATTATGCTTACAAATTACTACAGTTATTGTATAATTCAATAGTATCAATTCTTTGCACAATGAAGCAACGAGAATTGAAATTAATCTGCTTACTTCGTGCTACTACTCGACCAGCGATGCAATAAAGTTTTTTGCTGTTTTTTTTTACACTTTTTCTTTGATTATAATTTATAAACAAAAAACGGTGTTGCATTTTTAATTTAGGCGTCTATTTTTTCTATTTATTTCATCAACAAAACTCATTACAATATTAATATTCAGAAAAATACAGAGACACAATATAATTATTTAGAGAAAAGTCTTGATTAATTATTTGTAACGGATTAATTCATAAACTAATAAACCGATTTTGAAAATTCTTTTACCTATAGAAAGGTATCCTACCAGCGAGTAACAAGTATTGTTTTTTTATTCTATAGGTTAGCGTTTTATCACTATCTCATGTGATGATAAACGATGAGATGGTCTAAGATGGTAGTCACGATAAACCTAGACACAAACACACCAACAGGTGCTTGTTGATAGATTTTCAACTTGAGGGTGGTAGCTAGCAGGCTGTGGACTTAGAAAAAGCCCTACCACCATGCTATGGTTTCATCACGATGTTTCCCTTCACCAAGTGCTCCGACTCAGTTGCTAGGTTTCGAACCTATTTTTATTTCTTATTTTCAAAAAGTAAATCAACACGAGTGCAACCACGAGCAAAAAGTAGTGGATAATATAACTTAATGAAAATATATGTATAATTCGGATTTATGAATTCGAGGTGATCCGAAAGTCGTACATATTTATTAACTAGTTTTTGCACGGGGCTTCGCTCGCATTAATATAGGTTTGACGTATCCCGGTAAAATTACAAGGCGATCGGTTACGTAATCGCGGTGCGATAAAATGAGAAATAAATTCACATATATATATTTATAATAATATAATTGGTAAGGATTTAATTTACATTGGTACAACCTCTTGTGAGAACAGGTATAAGGTCATTGGCGTTTCAAAATCAAAGCTAACATGTCGCTGATGTGCTGATTAACTTAGAGGCTTTGTAAGACTTCGCTCCTTTACTGTGATATTTACAATCTTGTGTTATTACTATTCACATTTTTACTCAGGGTTCGTCTCCAACCCCAGCACCGGAACAACAAAGAGGCGGAGTGAAATTACGCAACCGACTTCAAGTATCGCCTTCCCCAAAACCTAGAGTAGCAGTCACTCCTCTGCCACGTAGACCTAATCCCTTACTCAAAAGGAAACTGGCTTCACCCACCACAACTGAGGTTCCGTCAATGAAACTTATCTATATAATTACATCGTCAAATTTATAAAAAAAAAACAGTCAGGCTACAAGGATTAATCATTAGTTTTTTATTATTTTTTTTTTATTATATACTGAGAGTATTCGTGATTTTACACACGTATTTTTATAATTTTTTATTAATTTAAATGACTATTTGTTGTGATACATAGTTGAGTTATAGTAAAATGAATACCATATAAATTTAGCTCCAGAGAAAAATGATAATTTTGGCGGCATTGTCCATTTATATCACATGAAATATATTCATGACTCTATATAGAAACATTACATAATATCAGCCTGCATGTATGTAGCATTGCTGGGCAAAACTTTCTGCTCGTAGGAAAAAACAACTAACATAATCATTTCTTTGACCCACGCCGTTATTGCAAATGAAGAGAAAACAATGGTTAAACATTTTTCCCATGAACAGTGGTACTATAAAATAATCCCAAGGAGGGTTGATGTGAGGCGTGCGTGGCCCATCGTTAAAATTATGCCAAATCATACATCATAACATGACAGACATGTTGTACCGACCATACTTAGGTAGGATAAGGATAAGAAGAAAAGGAATACCATGTAAATATTCTCTGTGTTTAAATACATACACATACCAATTTTCATGATAATCGGGTGAAGTAGAGAGTTGATGTGCTCCTAGGTACTGAGTTAGTATACTAGTAGAGTAGACTACCCCACTAGACTTATAGTACAAAGGCATAAAATAAAATCCACCTCTACGAAAAACCAGCGAATGAAAACTTCAATGTTTCACGGATAAAACCGTGTTGAAGGTTATGATTCTCTGATACTGTCGAGTATTTTTCTAAATTATTAATACGGTTTCAGCCTACAACAGAGGCCTCGAAGAAATCAACTGAGACTACTGAGGAAGTCACGAGTGCTGAAAAAGTCGAAGCGGAAACTGAACCCCAACCCGTAATCGAGACTACGCAGGCACCTCCACTTAGAGGTCTGGACGCTTTAAAGGCGAGAAGACGCGCCGCGGGCGGCATCGGAGGTCGACCTGCTCGACCTGCACGGGGAGCATACTATAACCCCAAATAATATATAAAATTAATCTTACACCCTGTACTTCTTCAATATAGAATGACATAATATGCTGAAATAAAAACGAATGATAAATTACTAGAATTGTTACCGATGAATAGGTTAGTAGAATTAATGAAAGAAAGATGCAATACAATATGAAGTGAATCTGAGATATTCTGTTTTTAATACTGGTTATGTCGAGAGGAAAGTCTTCGTTTGAAAGAAGCGAGCGTTTATTTGATAAATGTTTCCGCCGACGATACGTCTCGACGGCGGTTGATTCAATTGCCTTCGCATTTTTATCATTGCGTCAATTGAGTGTGTTTTTCTGTTCATCAACCTATACCGGATGCATCAATAAATCAATTTTGAAAAGATATGACGGTATAAAAGAAAAGCAAGGATTTCTCAGTATATCTAACCTGAATCAATGTGAATCGCGTTCATTGATTGAAATAGTCAATTTTCATATTGACTTAAAAACATTTTTTTTTTTTGGGTATAATTATATAATGGCAAAATTTTTATTTTATACAATTCAAAAGGGAAAAGTCACTGAATTTTTTTTTTATAGCTATGCGATAATTCAAAGATACTCACTGATATCTTTTGATATTTTAACGACATTCCACGTTTACGATTTGTCATTATAATTCAGCATAATTGTCATTAACTTTAGTCAATTTACTCTCCAAACTATTTAGATTTAGTACTTATATAATTACATTCTCACATTTTCGGTAGTAGTCATAAAATGTCAGCAATTACAATAAGATTGCTATGTTTTTTTTTCACAGATATATATATATATACCGATAGGAATTTTATTCATATAAAAAAAACATATTCTTTTGAATACGCCTTAGTGTACATATTAGTAATAAATATTGTAATGAAATAAAAGGGGCTTAAGCGCAAAAGATTATTACATTTGCATTTCGAACAATCGATCAATTCAGCAAAATAAAAATATGATTTCTCACAGATCGAGTGAACTTCCAATACTAAAAAGCATTAAAAAAAATCAGCAATATAATACCGGAATTTATCATTTATATAACTACGCACATAATCATATAATAGCTATGTATAGTCTTACAGTTACTAATATCTAAGTTTTATGAAATCATTGACCAAAACAATTTTTTTTTTATAGATATAAAATATTTTTTAATGTTTATATTAAAAACTAGACGTCAAATTTCTAGATGTCAATGTAATTTGTTTATCAAGTAAAAATTAATCTCGTGTTTGCCTTCATTCGAATAAACTAATTGATATAACTCAGCCTTATTGTGATTATCGAAAATACGTCAGCATATATTGTTTGCACTATAATGAATATAACATAAAATTAGTTTCCATGTTCTGTTGTGCTGAAATGTAATTAAAAGCTGAGTGAAATAGAAAAGAAAAACTATATGAACAATCGAAATTAATTTCATCTGTAGAAGCACTGAATGCTAGTGCCATCGTGATATGTTTTGTATCTTTTGTAAGTGTGATAATTAAATTAATACTTAAGATAAAAAAAGTTTGGGAGACAGTTGTTTTATTTAGTGAGAGTACATATAAATCATTTACCTATCGTAATCTTTATATTTCTATAAGATTTACTGCTTTATTTTCTTAATAATATTATAGTATAACATAATAGGCTTACTGATGTATATATTGTTCTCAAATTTGTTTTAATCCTCCTTTTTAATCTAAAGACTAGCAGACTCACATATATTAAAAGGCCAGCAACCCACTTGCGACTCCCCTGGTGTTACTAGTGTCTATAGACGGCGGTGATCACTTACCATTAGGTGACCCACCTGTTCGTTTGCCCACAATAATATAAAAAAGAAAGACCTGGCGGACGTTGTCCTGCCCTGATAATTAAAAATATATACTTATGTGCATGAAATGCTTAAGGTAACTAATGTATTTAATTTGATAAGGATTAAAATACTGTATCCGTCTAAATAACCTTCCCCAATTACCTCAGTATATGTGACCATTTTTTAGTAGATAGATGGGTATAGTAAGCTATCCTTAAAAGATAGGTATATGTCATCTGAGACTTTTTTGTAGATCTAAAAAAGAGGAATATTTCACTGTGCAATGTTTTGTTATATCTCAAAAGAAATAGGCAGCGTTTTTGAATAAAGCTCCCAGGTGGCTAGACTTTTTCCAACACTTCCAGTATTTATCGTTATATTTCAACCAATTTACACAAAACCTTGACAAATCGTATACCAAAACTTTCTTAGTGTATTACTCTATCTATTGCAATCCGTGCATTATAATCCGTTCAGTAGTTTTTTTTAGGTTATCGCGAACAGATAGACAGACAGACGTAACGAACGACTTTGTTTTATAATTTGTAGTGATAACTCAAATACAAGTGTATTTTTTTATTTGCGCTAGACTACAATTTCACAAATATGTAAATAAATTACAGTTCAGGTAAAAGGTTTCCAACGGCGTCAAACGTCGGTTCGATTTTTTTGGTACTCGTGTACATTCACCAACTGCAATTGGTAGCACTACCAGCTAACATTAAAACATCGTTAGGAAACCTGGACCTTATAAATATTCTTGTATTACCACTTTCCTGGAGAAAATATAGAACTGTGGATTATACACGTACTATCTCTAGTAAAGGGGCCTTTTGCCCAGCAATGGGACTCTTACAAGCTGGCAGTTGTTATAGTAGTCAAAATGCGCTCAATTGAATACAAGTATTCTAATCGGCTTTAGTAGTCATTCTCATGTTTTTTTTTAATTATAGTCACCAGTATATTGATAATTGGTCGTGGTGTCCATAACAGACTACAAAGTTTACAAGCCACATATATTTAAATTTTGTTTTCTTTCTTGTAACCATATAAATTGTTTACTTTGTACCTGACGGTAGGCACTGTTCAATCCACAAGTAACTGTGACATCTACAATCCATCAACAATCACCATTATCACGCCGGCCTGATTGATTCCGACACCTGACACACCTAAAGCGAGTCACTATGTAATACCTATACAGTCGAATATCAACTACCCACTACTCTTGTAGGTCTGGTTCAATTACAGTAATATTACTAGTAATGAATTCAATAACCCCCAAAGAAATCTTCCACGTATTGATGCTGATATGAACTGATATACATGTGGTATTTTCATAATACTGAGATACAATGTGGTACAAACGCAGGCATACCGGCGAAGAAGCTAAATATTTTATTATACAACATTTGAATACAGTATTAGTAGAGGTCCTAATTTATAATAACTTGTGATCATTTATTTATCTAGTGGCCGTTATGCATTCATTATGATTTTCGAAATTTAAAGAAATTAATAAAAAAAGTGAATTATCTCCATTTTTTTTTCTCTCATTAACAGCAAACTCATCAATATCTACTAAACAAATAAGAGGTAAATAAAATCAGTTAAGAAAGAAAGGAGGACAATATACTTAATTGTTTTCTCCACCACTTTATATATATATATATATAGATTATTTGTTTTTATATTTAGCAACAATCCGTACTCAATACGCCTCCTTGTAATGGCCTCGAAACTTAAGGGGAAGGTGTATAAAACTATTATAAGACCGGTCATGCTGTATGCATCAGAGTGCTGGGCTACGAAAGAGACGGATGAGAAAAAACTACACATGGCAGAGATGCGGATGTTAAGATGGATGTGTGGCTCAACTAGAATCGATAAGATTAAGAATGAGTATATATGAGGAAGTTTGAAAATAGCACCACTGAGTAGATATTCAGGTGAGCATTACACAATGCCAATCAGAATATCAGTCAAACCACCAAGCTATGACTTCACCACGATGGTTACCTGCAATGAAACCTGAATTTTATTACAGAACGAGCTCATGTACACGACTTGGTCTTTGTGAACATGATTGTTTGTTATTACATGGGAACAAGGTTTTTTTTTAATGGATAATAATATAATTTAATAGTCGACTAAGTTTTTTTTTATATAACGTTAACATTACTGCTTACACCTAAAACACTTTCACCGATTTTAAGTTACTTCCATTACGTTTTTTAATTACTGTTAAAAATAAAACTTAACTTTGTATAGCCTTCATAATACTCTTCATAATACTTCGTCGGTCTGTCATTAAAGGTACAGTAAAAATTATTTCAGATATTAGTTACATCAATTAACAGACACTGCAATGTTATTTATACGTATAGGTGTGAGTATACGACACGGCTTTTGATGACGCTCCATATCGAGCTAACGTTGCAAAACATACCTACTATCGATGTGAATGTTTACAAAGTATATCCATGTGAAACTAAGTTTAGTAACTACCCAGCTAGATCAGATTTCTCCAGTAATTTTTCATGTGTTAGCTATTATACGACGCTAGGATCATAGCATCCCATTACATTCTACGTAAAGCGCAATGTGCATGCAGTGCTAATAAAAATGCTGACTTGCGTTGGAACAAACGGACTTTGTCCCACACTAGGTAGCTTTACCAACCTCGACTGTGCTAAATAACTTTATATGGAATATAATTTCACTATAAAACAAAACTAAAAGCAATACAGGAAATTTCATTCCTAGTTTCAATTGTTTATATAATTGATTTAAAAAAATCTAATGGAGTGTCAAACCCAATTTTGTTATTATTTTACTTCGTACATATTGATTGTAATATCGAAGTGAAAGTACTTTTCAATTAGCGTAAAATTAAATTAAAAAAGAAAAGCATTTTTGAAATTAATAATTTCAAAGATTACCTCCATCCAACAAATATCAATAGCTCACAAATTTTACCTCTTTTTTATAGAAGGTTGATAAATTTATGTTTTCCAAAAAAACATTTTCATTTACTGTCACATTCTATATTTTTAAAGATAATTAATCAGGTAAGAGTCTGAGTTTTGTTTGGCTTAGTTTATTAAAAACTTAGATATCATATTATGTATATACGGCATCAAAAACAGACGAATTCTCGCACAAATTCACATATTTATGAAATTATCGATTTTTAACACTAAAATTGCCTAACCTCATACACTTTTTTTTTTAATTCTTTATTTTACTAAATGGCTTGGTCGCAAAGCGCCTATGCCACCCTTATGGGAAGGCATATTTAGCATATGCCTTTGTAATTAGCAACACACATACAATCAATTTATCTCCTATTAATAGCGACGCTGACTAGCCTGTACAGCATCCTGATTTCATCCGACAAAGGTGCAGCCAAAATGCAGGTACAAATGCCAAAGCCACGCAAATCCTTTTGACTGTTATGCAGTATTCTCGCCTTTCTACCTCATTACGGATACAATCTTTTTTTCTTAAAATATGTGTTTAATTATAAAAATAAAGCAAAATCTAATTTCAAATTTCTGTAAAAACCATAAAAAATTCAAACGAGACCGAGAGACTCAAGTGCAGCTTCCAGATTATACACATAGTTCTTAGACGGTAGATCTAAACTTGAATTGAGAAATTAAGAGATCTGAATTAAACTTGAGGATAGCAGCTAATCAAGGACTTATTATCATTGAAAGAATATCTTACCATCATTCTACAGTTACAGTATGATATTTTATGTAACTACACTAAGTACTTCTCAGCGGCATTGAAGGCGTGGAAGGATTAAAAAATATAAATCTAACCAAGAATATTCTTATCTATTCTGTTCACGCAAAACGGACTTACCGCCCGTGGAGATGACTAATCGTCCATGAAGACTGGCCCTCTTCTAGTCTAGATTTAAGCCCACTCGATTACAATATATGGTATCTTTTGAATAGAAACCTCATCAGAATTTGAAGTCTCTCCGAGCAACACGGGTTTGCAGCGGCAGAAATAAATATAAATGTGGTGCGTGCTCCGATTAATGACTGGCCACAAGGATAATCAACATATATTCAAAATCGAAGAAGGAATTTTAAATAATGTCAATAAATTTGTATCCTACATTTAATTACCTTTCAATTCATATATAATTTTTAAACGATTATAACAAAAACGTATAATTAATGACATGAAAAGGTTTTTGACAGAATCTATAACTCGATTAGGCACTTATATTTGATAATCGTAATCATTTATCAACTACATTTATTACGGCCTACTTGTATACAGTCCAATCAATTGATAAAATAATGTAAACAAAAAGACAGTTTGTAAGATTGTACAGTGCTTGCATACAGTCAGCCTCGATAAGTAAATAGAACTAATATTGTTAACGAGGAAGTTTGTGACGATGGATGGATGCTTATTACTTTGTCACGTAAAAACTACTTAACGGTTTTTGATGAAACTTTATATAATGATGAAATTCATACATCAGAATAACGCATAGGCTATAAATTAATAAGAAATTGTTTAAATTGACCATAGTGTAACCGATTAATGTCGAGAAAGTTTAAAGAAAATCATTTCATCTGAGAGCGATCTCTACGTGGCCTTTTTTTAATGTGGATAAATTCATCATGGACACGCCACCCTTCGGGGGACAGAGTGGGTAGCGTGAGACTTCTACTACGAAAAATCGCCTCCCACGTCCATCCACCGTCTACGCTGGTGCTGGTGGTGGTGGCCTGCGTATACCTGGAGGGGACCTACAGTTGGTCCCCCCATGTGGTGCTCTGCGGGTTTTCCGGCATCGGCTCATAAGCCGCAGTGCAGCTTGACAGCTACACACTGCGCCGCCTTGTGACCGGGTTGTCCACACCGAAAGCAGAGGCCGCTTCGGTCGATCGGCGACGGACACAGTGGGCGAGTGTGGCCCACGCCCATGCACTTAAAGCAAAGGTCTTGGCAATCAAAAGGTGGATCCTGGCCGCACTCCAACCCATTAAGATCCACCCGTCGTCCTCCACCAACGCCTTGGTCGCGTTCTTTCGGGAGGGACATGTGCACACTGCCCATGCCCCTACCTGTTGTGCGAATATCGCCAATCTCATTTGATAACTGCTCGCACCGGGCCTTCATCGCGATCCGCCGCAAGGACTTCGTCCCTTGTTACGGTGTCGTCGAGCCCGACGACACGGACTTCCGCCCGCTTTATGGGTCTCATTACGATGGTGACATCAGCTAAGACCATCAAGCAATCTCGCTCTAAGTAAGGCGTTTTTGCGAAAACAGCACTGCAGCCGAGCGAGCGGGTCGGGAGATTCGGCTTGGGTTTGGCACTGGTCTTCGACTTCGCCAACAGCTTAGCATTAGGCCCGGAAACGCTCTACCAGAAGCAGTCACCGTCGCCATATTCTGTGTCGAGGAGGTCGCCGCCTTCTTCTATTTCTTGCTGCGGGACACCACAATCCATGCAGCTGCCGGCGCACTCAGGATCCGGAAGTGATGCCCAATCCATTCCCAGGAGAGGTTCCTGAGATAGCATCTCCTTCGCTGCCGCTGCTGGTGTAGTCTAAGGCGCACACCATCCAGACTCGGGCCTGACAGCTTTCTTAGCTGCTGTGGCAGCTGTCGCACTTTTCCTGTAGTCCACCGTCAGCGGCGGACGAACAGCCTCCACAGGGTGGAGTCGGTCCTCGAACAGTGCCAGGCGGGCGCTCAAACCTCCGATCGATTGCTGGAGCTAGCTCTCCAGCTTCTCGATTGCGCTCACAATGGTGTCCTACCCTTGGTGGAGTGGAGCAGGCGGAGAGTTCTCCGGTGGAAGCTCCACCACCTCGCTTGTGATCAGATCGAGCTGTCGAGTATTAGACTTCGGGTGCCTCGGCCTCCTTATTCTTCTGCTGGATCTCAAACTTGAGGTTCTGGACCTCACGGCGGAGTTGTCTCACCATGTACCTGAGGCACAGAGTCTCGTCATTAATCGTGTGCCTGAGTGCCTGTTACCTCCTGCGATACCCTAGCTGCCCTCTTTAATTTGTGGATCATAGGACCCTGGAGCAGACCAGATTTCTTGCAGACTATATAGATAGTGGCAACTTTATCATCTCCCAGAGCACGTAAACGCTCTGGATCAAATGCCTCGATCACATCGAGCTTCTCTTCGATGCTGAGTAACTCCTCTGTTCCACACCCTTATTACTGCATGCCAGTCTTTGGCACCACATATGCAGCACCATTGACGTTATCAGGAGCATTCTCATGATCTCGCTTTTGGCTCGAGCAAGCAACATCATCTAAAACTACTTTTGCGCTCTTTACTCTAGCGATTGCCTCTTCGGTGGCTTCCACCTATGCTGGAGGATGCTCCAGCTTTAGCGGCCTCTGCCTTACTGGACCCACAGTTCGTTGTCTTAGCGGCGGAATCGAGTGATAATCCCTTCCCCTTCCTTATAACTAAGAACTAAACCTAAAGATTGATCAGCCATTTGTATTCCCATGAGTATGGGGAAAAAATGGTCCACCCAGACAGTGCCCCCTGTACCTGGGTAAGCCTAGTGTAACCCGTCAAGAGAGTCGGCCTGTTCTCTGACAGAGGTCCCACTAGAGACTGATCTCCCATTAGCCATGCATCCTCTTGCGGTGCGCCGCCGCTTAGGATTGAGGTAATTTTTATAGAGATTTTCTACCTCTCGGTTCTGGCGATGAAGCCAAGACCCGCGGTCTCATTGATGCCGCGAGACGTGACCACGACACCCATATGGAATACGCGACCAGCGGTGGCAGATGAGGCAGGCTGCCCCACCCACCAACCCAACGACAGTGCAAGTGCACGCCTAGCCCGCAAACGCCCCGTCTAAAGGCTCCTTCTGAGGAGCAAAGGGATGCCAAGACGAGGCCCCCCTGTCAGGTATTAACCGCCGAGCGAGAAACGGTCGACGTTGCACGGGATGCACCACGGGGTGGTTCCTGAAATCGCACCCTATTTCTAGGTGGCCTGCATAAATTGTTAACTACATGAAGATATATATATATATTTTATTACGATACAAAACACAGAGGAAGTCACGAATGACCGCTAGTTATCTGTATAAAAAATATCGTACTCCGTAATATATATAATTACTGAAATGTTATGTCCTGTTAGAATTATTACATTTTTAATTCACAGATGAAAAATGTTACTTCAGAATTAATACCTACTAAGATAGGTTTATAAAATACTACAACTATGCATTTTATCGTAAGGAACGGATAGAAACGAACAGAAATAGTATATAAAGTTATCATATTAGATTTCAACTATTTCGCACAGCGCATTAGAACTACTGTATTTTGAATTATGTACACGTAAGTAGAAATGGTAACCGTAACCTGATTGAAGAGTTACGAGCGGATATTACTTAGCGGAATGTATTTTATAGCCTGCATAAGTATGTTATTTTTGAAGAGTTGATTGGTCTTACTCTATCATGTTCTTAACATTGTAGAAGGATTTCTCAGAAAACGTGTCGAACGATGCAAGTTCGAATCCCTCAATAAGGCTGAGATTTCGGAAAACAATTTAATAAAATCATAGCACTAGTAGTAGTAGTGTTGGTCTGCCTGGGCTTTACAACTTCACCGGGCTTTTCTCGGTCGAGTACTCAAAGCAGTTACTTGTAAGCTCACTCAAGGGCAACGGGGGCGCTTCGGCTTGGGTTATTTTGTATGTAATATAGCATATCGATCTAAACTATTCATTTACGCTAAGCAAACCCCTATACATGTATGCATTAATGAGACTCGTACGCAAATCTTTATATATGCCCTACATCGGACTCGTATTTTGAGTCCAATAATTTGGAGGACTAAATAACCAAAATAAAAAAGGAAAAATAAGGGAACAAAGTAAAATCTCTTTCAAAAGTATGTCTGTAGGGTGATCTGTAGCATGTGTGATGAACTAGTGAATGCAATGCCATCGTTCACGCTAGCAGTGTGCTCGATGGTTCCACTCCAATGTAACGAACCTAGGCTTGAGACGCTGTCGAGGGGGGCTATGGTGAGTGTGCGGGAGCGAAATTGACCGACAAGCCATGGCAGCGTGATCTGTGGTTACGTTAGCGTGGACACGAGCACAATCTGTTTGAAGAATTAGATAGGTACGAATCATTTGTTACCGTTGTTAATTAAGGATATCGGTGAATATGTTTGTGGTCGTCTTTTAGAGTGCTCGGCCCTGAGCTTGGCAATATAGTTTAGGGGTAACTTGTACTGGTACTTTCAATCTGAATATATTGAAAAACGCAGACAAAGTTGAGAGAGAGATATACTTAATCTTAGTCTCAACTAATATTATTAATGCGATAGTTTGTTTGTTTATTACGCTTTCACGCCTTAACCAATCATCATAAACTTTTGCATACATATTATCAGAGGTACAAAAAAGGAAATAGGGTATCTTTCACTTATAAAAATATACCGTTTCTGAAGAGTGGATAAAATCTACATGAACGCGAGCGAAGCGGCGAGCAATAGTTAGTTTAAACGTTTAAATAAGATAAACGTTTTAAACCAAATGTTATGAATTTCAAATTCTACTTAAAAGAGTATGAACTAATGGGCACGGTAATGACGGCATAATAAATTTCGTCTCCCTGTACCCAGCTTAAAAAAACATATAGTAATGAAATATATTATCGATTAAAATAAATTGTGGCGTAGGTCATTCTATCAGTATATAGGTACAGTGACATAACTAACAAGCGTGACATACTTAATATATATATACGATATATTAATACATATACCACATATTATACATGAATAATGCTTGCAAATTATACAACAGTGAGTACAAAGTACAAAGCCACACACAGTCGACAGATATTCTGCGTTCATTGGCTCTTTATAAAGATAAGTGGCGACGGTATTCAGATATGCACTCGAATGTGGAGTAAGGATTTAAACATTTTGCATAAAATTATGACTACACATATCTCTTATACTATATTTATATGTATATTATTACTATAATCTACTAACCATATACTAGTTTAAAGGATGTCAATAGCCATATAAATACCCATATATATAAAATGATCAACCATTGTGGATCACTCAAAAACTAGGGGATAAATGTTGATTTTGTTTTTTTTTTGTTATACTACTTACATATTTAGTTTTTATCTAAAAAAACTAATCTCTATATTTTCATTTAATATATACCTATTAAAGCTTTAAGAGTCTACTATAGAAGTACGAGACGTTGAGCGATATGTATTTCTTTGGAGTAAACAAGGGGGCAAGCGATATGTCACGCATGAGCAGAATAACGCAGACGAAATTGCCGGCAAGAGCCAGTTAATATAACAAAAGGATTATACATTTTTTTTCCTGCATTTTTAATAAAATATCATAGTTCATAAATAATGACGTGGTATCGTTATTATTATTAATAAATTAGCAGTCATGATAATTAAGTACAATTAATTATATTTAATATAGTTGCTGTGTAAAAGAAATGTAATTAAACGTAAATAATTAAAGTTATAAAACAATTAAATAATTAATTACATCATTGAAACGAAAAGAAAAAACAAAATCTTTAATTACAAATATATAAATATTATGATTTGTTAAACTAATGCCGTGAACGTAAAATAAAACACAAAAATATAAAAGTCTAAATTCGACAAAATGACTCATGAATACAGCCCTGTTTGTTCGTACTCAAGTTATCAACACACGCGTATAAACTAGAGTGTAATGTTGTCAGTTGGCACCAGTCAGTTGAAAGGCGCATACTTGTTCACACATCAGAAAACTAAGCTGGTGAGTGTTCTATTGATTTATATATGCATATATATATACTTTAACCAACGGCTAAGTCCTTAATTATTCACTTAGTGAATAAAACATATGTGTGGCTATCAATTGTTACAATTGTCAATTGATACGCCAGATTTGATTGATTGCATTAGATTTACTGTTTTATTTGTCTAACATTTCGTTTTATAATTTTAATGTACCGATATTGTATACAGCTTTATTTTATTGCTTTATTGAGTATTTTGTTCAAACACCCTTTAAGGTCGTTCGGTTTTAACTTTTTGTTTATTTCAAATACATTTAAAACTGGTTTCATATAAATCTCGATTTATATTATAGTATTCTATTACTGTTTGAGTCTAATTTAACTCTTTATTATATGGTTTGTCAATGTTACTGAAATTGTATTTTCTTAAATTAAAAACTGCTTTCACTCGTGCGTTATTCCATAAAAACTTTGTACATCTTACACTTATCGGGAGCACATGGAACCGGTTAGGAACTTTTCGTATCTTACCCAAAGTATTGAGTAGTCAGGATAATAAAAAAAAATTAAAACTTTCTCTTACATTAACATGCAGGTATCATCACTTCGAATAATAATTTTATTTTTTTTATTTTTCAGTACAATAGTTACCGCAACTACTAAGTACGAAGAGGTCTAAAATAATTTTGTAAGTAATGCACCCGCGCTAATTAAACATTAGCTAGTATTTTCGTTTCAAATTTAAAAGTTTTAGCTTTTCACTACAGTCTTCATCTGAGGTTAAATGACACTGTTGGTCTAAGATCGTAAATACGCTAAACTTAGATGAAGACTGGCTCTGAAGTGCAGCTGCCGGAACACACCAACAGGTGCCTGGAGACAGATTTACAACATGAGCAGTGGTAGCTAGCCAGGCGGGCTTAGAAAAAGCCTTACTATCATACTATGGTCTCATCATTTATTTTGAATTTATTGTAATTAAATTAACTTTTTCCTTCATTCATTCCGGCTTAATCATCAAACCAGTCCACGAGGTGTTGGCGATCTCAAACGCAGTTAAGTTTATTGTTCTTTGGCTTTTCGTACACCACTGAGTTCGTTGTGTTCACTTTTCTTTTTTTTTCAATTAAATAGTTTAAATTCAAATTTCGAAAATTCATGATTACTAACCGAGGCTGAACCAGCGTGCTTCGAATTAATATTCCGCCGACTTTACGTATATGACTACTGTAGCTTCACTGTCAATAAATAGTCATTTTCCCTTTATAAAAGTGTACTTTTTTTAAGTGTTATTGTAATATTATGGTTGTACTTATATATATTTGTAAAAAAAAAATCATGTACTCTTATCTAAATACACCTCGTCAAAATAATTTATTTAGATTTTGTCTATGTCCATTAATATAGAGTGTGATAGAAATTTTTACGTATTTATTTTTGATTTACTTAAGTGAAACGACTCATATACACGTGATGAAGGTTAATCGACGGCCGTCGCCGTTAAAAATACATATAACATCATTGTGTAATCACCGACAACTCAAGTTTTTCCTCTATGAAAGATTGTTCACGATACAGCAAAACCTAAATCTATAGTTTGGTATGAAAATAACGCTATGCTTATACAGGTCTAAAATGGGACTGGATATTAAGTCGGTGTTGGTCGTCGATGGAGTCGGATCGAACTGCGCCGAAATCCTGCAGCTTCACGACATTAACGTGACTATGAAACCGAAGATCACGAAGATGAGCTCCTGGAAGAAATTCCTGTGAGTAAATTTACATTCCTTGTTAATATGAATAGGATTTAGTCTAAATAATAATTTTGATTCCACGTTACTTTATAGCAAATTCTATGCAAATTGGTAATGCGTTGTCTTTTATCTTACCTTTGTCGCAACCGCAATTGGATGTTATTTAAATCGTTTTTGTTAACGACATTAGAAAGCAATGTATTTAAATATTTTTATATGGTTATTGTCATCAGTACAGTTGGCTTCTTGTGACCGAATCTGATTTGTTAGTAAAAGTCTTTCGTCAAATTTAATGCAACAAGGAAAAATATAAAATACACTTCATAAAGTGTTTTTGAAGTTATACTTCTTTTGGCGCGTTAGGGAAAAATGACGAGAGTAAATTTTTACGATACGCGCGCACACCGTCACGAGAAACCGACACCCTGAAGTTAGCTATAGTCAACATTGTATTTAAAAAAAGTATGTATGTATTAAATACATTTTTCTATTATTACTGTCGTTTTTTCTACAAACGTAGAATAAGTCGAAAGATAAATTTTTTGAAAAGATTTTTATCTTGTTACACCAAAGAAGTATAACTTGTAACGCGTGTTCATAAGTGCACACTACTTCTTTTTTTTTACTCCACTACATCATGCGAAATGCAAAGGAATGAAACGCGCTACCAGTTTCTGTTTTATCGTAAACCATATAATATTACGGTCTTCAAAAGAATAACGAATGAGTTTTTACTGAGCGATAGCGCTACATCATAGGCCTCGTCCTCTCTTCTATCAGGTGTGACTGAGATCAAGCTTCGCCCAGTGTAGTGTAAAAAAAAAGACAACATTATTTCTATTCTTTTTTAATTCCTTCCAACGTTTTTATCATCTGTGCAATTCGTGTTTAATATAATAAAACATAGTATTTTTTACGCTACTCTATTTAAAAGTAGACTTGTTTCGTGGATTACGGGAATTAGAAAAAAAAACATCGTTGAATGAATAGAACAATTATACTGAAAAATTATATTATACGAAATAGAATTATTGAAACATATGTAAGTCAAATGGTGTTTGTTTGCAATATGTTTTTATCGTACATTTGAATGACAAGAGGTTGTTGCACTTTTGATTTACATCATACGATATCATATCAAGTTTCTTTTCGTCTTATAAAAATAATACATAAATATTTTTCTTTTATAATAAAAACTTATGCAAAAGAAATATATCTATCTTCTTTATTAATTTAATCACCAAGTGCAATCTCTTATTCTCTTACGCTCCCTTTAAAATATTTAAAAAGATTTTAAATATTAACCTATAATATTAGAAAAACATGTATAGTAGACAACAAGCTGCGGTGGTCGAGAGCTCTGACGAAGTGTACTAACGAATTTATCGGTATTTGGATACATTTACTGTTTTAGATTGATACACTATCGGTTAACGGTGAAGGTAAATGTCGTGTGGAAATATAACATTTTAGAAACGTTCCTGTAATATGACCGAGAATAGAAAAATATATAACTATGAGTCTCTCGGCATCCTTTCAGTTTACACCGATCACCCCACACACGTGCTCACACACACACACACACACGCACACATACACACGTAGGTACACATCGTGGTTGTTTTTACCCTTTTTCGAACTGAAATAGTTTAGAGTAACTCAGTAGTCAGATAGAAAATACATGAACGGGATCGTGAAGCATACATGCTTGGTTCACATGTATATTTCACGAATTCATATATGTATGAAATGGCTCGTTTAGCTTAGGCTAGTTAGACTCGGGATATTGGGTGAGAACCCAAGCCGAGTCATGCCGTGCGCCCTTGTGACATATACAAAATCGGGCGAGTGCCTTAAGCGCTCCCATTAGTAGTCCGGTGAAACTGTAGAAAGCCTTGCGTAGTCAGCTCGAAAAAAGAAAAAAAATCATTCTTTCGGTAAGATGCCTCAGGTTTTTTTTTTTTTTTTTTTTTTTCCGAACTGACCTACACTGCCGGCTTATTAGGCCTTCACAGTTCCACCGGACTACTAAGGGGAGCGCTTAGGGCACTCACCCGAAAGATGCCTCAGGCCCTGTAGTGGGACTCTTATAGACTGTCACTGTTAACGTTTAATAATATTTATAACCCAATACTGTCGTATTAGCCCATACTATCGGTGAATAATTTATATTGTTGATTGTATTATAATAATATTACATAAGACGACTAATAGATGGGTAATAATAGATCATCAACATGTTTACAACGAGGGCTATAAAATTTCCGAAGTGTGTATATTTATACGTTCTGTCGCTTGTTTATCATTGAGCACATTGTAATGTTCGACACGAGTTACAGCATATTGCTTTATTTATTTATCATAATAACCTGACCCGGTATATCTTAAATCATCATTCAGTCACAACTCTGTACATTTGACGTTTGACCACAATCTCATCTGATGATGTGGTCTAACATGGAAGTCACGAAACCTAGAAGGTAACTGGCTCTCAAATACAGTTGCCGGAACACACCAATAGGTGCTTGGCGACTAGATTTCCAATTTGAGGGTGGTAGCTATCGGGCGACGGACTTAGATAAAGCCCTACCCGCCATGCTATTGGTTTCATCACGATGTTTTCCTTCACCGTAAGCTCCGACTCAGTTGCTAGGATTCAAGCCTACGTCCTACAACTCTATGTCCGAATACACTATCAAATGGGCCATCATCGGTTAAGTATATAAGAGCTCTATATCACTATATACGTGCCGTCGGCGACAGCTCAAGCAGAGGTGCACCGAGAGCCCTTGAGGTGATCGCCTAAAACAAATCGCGTGAGTGCCCTAAGCGCTCCCCTTAGTAGTCCGGTGGAACTGTGAAGGCCTTATTGGCTGGCAGTGTAGGTCAGTTCGAAAAAAAAAAAAAACTATATACGTGCAAATATGACTATATGTATAACATGAATTTAAACTATAAAATTAGTTGAGATTTATATATTGCGTTTAACAACTTAACTGATTGGTTATATCGTAAAATTGGTCGCCGATAAATGCACACCTGGCAAGATATGATAAAGGACTTTCATTAAATATGCTATTATGTACGCATTCCAGAAATACGACGCTCTAGTTGTAAGGTCAGCAACACAAGTCACGGAAGAGGTTCTCGAAGCCGGCAGCAAGTTGAAGGTTGTCGCCCGGGCAGGTGCTGGCGTGGATAACATCGACGTGAACGCAGCCGGCGAGAGAGGCGTGGGAGTCATAAAGTGGGTTCTTTTATCATTTATTAAGTAATAAATTACACTTCGCTTACTGTCATTCTTATAGTCTATCAATTAATATATCCAACCAACCAACTTCAACCAGCCAAAGTCAACCAATTTTTCTGTGTCATAACTAATCAGAATCTATACTTAAAACATAACTTGCAAAACAATAATTAATTTTTGTACATGTTTTTTTACGCGTAATCGTCTGTTTACTTTACAACGTTATTTTTATTTATCAATAAGTAATTGTTTTTCGAACACAAGGGCACAGTTTATATTTGTTTAGGTGTACTCTCTACTTTCTTGATAACTACAAGTATTTTACTATTATTAGGCTTTATTTTATAATAAGTAAAGGATACTTAATTGCGAATCGAGTAGAGTAAATATAATAATTTTGAAGCGATGATGGCTCAGTTAGTAGTGTGTTCGAACACAGCGTCGAAGGACGTAGGTTCGAATCCGATTCGAGTCGGAGCTTTCGGTGAAAAACATCGTGTTGAAACCATAGCATGGTGGTAGAGCTTTTTCTAAGTCCGTCTGGCTAGCTACCATCCTCAAGTTGAAAATCTGTCGCCAAGCACCTCTTGGTGTGTTCCGGCAGTTGCACTTGAGAGCCAGTCTCCCTTTAGGTTAAGCGTGACTTACTATCTTAGACCACATCATCATTTAATATCGGATGATTTGTGGTCAAAACGTATACTTATAAAGTATAAAAAAAATGTAACGGAAGCGATCGAAAATAATAATGACACGGATAAAAATAACTTGTAACGATCGACAAGTGTATTTTGTAATAAATTTTCATTATCTATATACATAGATAATAATGACTGAATATATATCGATATACCCAGTAATAACACGTTTAACTTTGAAGAGAACTAATAGGTTACTTTAAGATTACAATTGATAAAAGCATTATTTTTTGTTTAATATGACAAACATGTTTTTTTGTATATGAAGTTACAGTTAGTTTTGCGTCAGCATTTCAAATAAGTAGTTTACACGTATGTTATCTTCCTTAGAACTGTTGTTCGATAACATGAATAGCTGATTACAATAATACAAAACACGAGTAATGCTCAGCACGCGAACTGCCTTTTGATTTTCACATGATCACAAGATATAGAATCAACACTACATTATACAATGTTATCGCATGTCTCGGTATATTATTTTACATTATTGTCATATTAAACGCATATGATATGACCTAATTATAAATAAGTATTCTAACGATCATTAAACTACAACTACAATAATGTATAACTTAAAATTGTTTTTCTATTCGTGATAGTGCGCCTGGCGCCAACGCTTTGAGTGCGTGTGAGCTGACGTGCAGCTTAATCTTGTCGCTGGCTAGACACGTGGTTACCAGCTGCTGCATCTCTTAAAGGCGGGCGGTGGGACCGAGCTCTGTACACCGGCACTGAACTATCCGGCAAGACTCTAGCTGTCCTTGGACTCGGCCGTGTCGGCAAGGAGGTTTCGCTTAGAATGCATGCGTTTGGAATGACGGTATGTTTTTTTTTATCTCTACTGTTTATTTCAACATTATGTTATTATCAAGATATAATGCTTATCTGTGTTCAATGTAGAACTTATAGTTTACAATTTATTAAAACACCTACATAATTATTTGTTAATAATTAGACTTAATTAAGGCGAATTATTTTGTTTATATATATATCGATATATATTTAATACCAACAATTAATACACCCACACCTATTATACACGTACCTATTATAAAAAGCAATACAGCGAAATTATTTCTATTTAAAATAATTGAATGCATAGCGAATGTATATAATAATATACTGAGTGTACTATAGTTTTATAATAAGACGAAACTGCCACTGTCAATTTCAATTGTCTAGATCATTGGTTACGATCCATTCGTTACTGCGAAAGAATGCAGGCAGTTCCATGCGACAAAAATGGAACTTGAGGATATCTGGCACCTTGCTGACTACATCACTTTGCATACTCCACTCATGGAATCTACAAAAAGTAAGATCGTACATATTATGATATAAATAAATTGTTTAATACAATATTTTATACTATCACTACATATTATAAAACAAAGTCGTCCGCAGCGTCTGTCTGTCTGTCTGTCTGTTCGCGATAAACTCAAAAACTACTAAACGAACTGTGATGCAGTCTTCATCAATAGGTAGAGGTAATAGATGAGTAAGGTATATGATTTGTCAAGGTTTTGTGGAAATTGGTTGAAATATAAAGATAATTACTGGAAGTGTTGGAAAAAGACAAGCCGCCTGGGAGCTTTAATCTAAAACGCTTCCTTAAATATTTTGAGATATAACAAAAAGATGCATAGTTCGATATTTCACTTTTAGAGATGTACAAAAATGTCTCCAATGGCATATATCTATTTTTTAAGGAATAGCTTACTATACCCATGTATCTTCTAAAAAATGATCTTATACAATAAGGGTATTTAGATGGATATCTTATCAAATTGAATACATTAGTTACCTTAAGCATTTCATGCACATAAGTATATATTTTTTATTATCAGGGCAAGACAACGTCCGCTGGGCCTGCTAGTCTATATATATAAGACTTTAATTTTTGCTAACTCAACATTTCATTTTAAGATTGTTGCTTTATTCATTTTGGCTTAGTGATTTATGAATGTCACTTCGTAGGTACGACATGCGAAAATAGTACTTTACGATTTATTTTTCACTTCGGTGTTTCTTTTTATTGTCATATGATTGATATAAAAGTTATATAATATAAATAGAAAAAAAAATATATATATATATATGTATGTTTTGCTCAGATTTTATCGACGCGAACGTTTTGAAAAAATGCAAGAGCGGCGTCAAGATAGTTAACGTTGGTCGTGGTGGATTAATCAATGAGAGAGATCTATTCGATGCGCTGAATGCCAAACAGGTATTTTTTTTCTACTTTGATACATATACCATTATTGTTTCATCATATCACATCAGCCGGTAAAGAGACCCACTACATGGTCATAGGACTCAGAACTCTGAAAGATATGGACTGTTCTGGCGTCACAACTCTCGTACTGGCGATTTCAAATTCTGAGAAATTCACATTTCTTTATTTTTCTACATACGTTGTTGGTATTACAAGAAAATTTTGTCACGGTCAGGTTTCCTTATGACGTCTTCCTGCACTGTCAGCCATTTATATTAATATGATTTGGTAAATATAAGTCAATTCGGAAAAATTCGTTGGTATATTTCTGGGTTCGAACCTGCGAACATCGAATTGACATTACGCTGGTCAAGCCACTCAATCACCGTAACTTATACGATTATTGTTCGTTACAATTAAACCTAATTACAAGTGAATGAAAGCCGTTTAAAGAGGAAACCAAAATACCTGCAACTCGGAGCAATTCCTGTGTGTATTTATAATAAATTATTTTCATACTTGAAAAGTTTAGACATTTGATTATAATTTCACCTAATATTCAGTTAATGTGTCCTGAGATGATGGTATGGTATGGTAACTCAAAACACACCTACATAGATGTTTGGTGGTAGCTTTTTAACTAGAAGGTGGTACGGTACATATTATTGGACAGTCTTATGCTGACACGTTTAATAGTTTTGACGCGCCTGAGGCTCAAATGAACTGCATTTTCATTATACATATACAGACAAACATAAATGTACGTATGTAACAAGTTCGACCAATTTATGAGCCAACCTAGATATTACATAAGTGTATGGTTTTGTTATTCCGCTTGCTAGTAATGATTCCATTTGTAATTCTAATAAAATTAAATAATGACAGAGGAAAACAATAAAGAATTATTTATTATAGGTGAGTGGAGTTGCCCTTGATGTCTTTGAACAAGAACCACCGACAGACTCGCTGACGCTGGAGATCATCCAGCATCCGGCTGTAATTGCTACACCACATTTGGGTGAGTGTATTTATGTACCATATCATTTACATATTATTTATTTTTAGGATATCTCTATGTACATTGCTAATCGAAGCATTTTCTTTTTTTATACTGTATAGGTTTTTAGCGTTCGGTCACAATCTCATTTGATGTTAAACGATAGTAAACATATCAAACCTAGAGAAATTAGCTCCCCAGTGCACCTGCTGCTTCACACTCATAGTTGTTTGACTTGACTTGTTGATGGATTTTCAACCTGAAGGTGGTAGCTAGGAAGGCGGAATCAGGAAAAGCTGTACCACCATGCTATTGTTTCGTTACGATGTTTTCCTTCACTGAAAGCTCTGTCGCATCGACACGATGGCCGAATACGATAACCACTGAGCTACATCGCTTCTTGCTTGTTTAGCCAAATCGATTTATTATGATTGATAAAAATTATTCTTTTGTATTCTTTTTTGTTTGATTTACGAGTCGCCTCTTCTATTTAAGTTCGAAGCGGAACTTGGCGACCTCGATTTACTCCGTTGAGCAATCTCCAATCCTAATTATACTATTCGACTATTTATAACGTTATTGCTATGCACATTTTTAAACTAAATAGACAATATGTAGTTATCAATGTACCTACAAATAAATTTGCACGTTCCATTTGATGTTCAGAAGTAGTGAACTCCAATATTGTCAAGAATCGATTGACCGAACAGAATTCTTTACTAAGTATTCGTGTTTGTTATATAGACCTTATTTCTATCGTAATTTACTAGAGATAGGTACTTATTCTAAGCACAACTTATACACTTATTATAAAACGATAAGATGTATCCATGAATCATTTTTGTACGATCAGGTGCATCTACTAAAGAAGCGCAAGTACGCGTTGGCCAAGAGATAGCAGAGCAGCTTGTAAATCTGAACAAGCCGGGCACATTTTCCGTGCCTCTCGCAGAAGTTACTCGCATTCTTGTCAAGAAAAATTAATCTTTAATATTTCTCGACATTCATTACTTTTAATTACTCCTTTTTATTTTGAAACTAATATTTTGTATGCTTTGTCACTAGACAACAACTAATTAGGTATTAGGTTATCGTAAAATAAGTGATTTATTTCATCAAAATAATTATTGAATTAAAGATATATCTTTTAGAATAGACCTTCGGATTGTGGTAAATACAATACAATTAGGTTTTTTTTTTTTAAGTATTATCGTTATTAATTTCGTCTCGCAACGAAAATATTTGATTACAAGTAAAATTGTGTTATTATGTGAAGCAAGTCACGTTTGAAATTAATTAAGTGACAAGTAACACTTACTATAGAGCCGCGTTTCGTTTGTATGAATTGCTTTTGATTAATATATAATTTATATATCGATGATTTATATTTTCCTAAATATAATTTCAAGAATTGATTAATTAATTAATAATTAATTAATATCAGTTTTATTAATTGATTTCTTTCTAATGAAATAATCGATTTTTTCATTTTATATAGCATAGTTTTACGTTTCATTTTATCCAATAAAAAAAAATTCTATATTCGTATTATAATATGTTATGTAAGAAAATACTTATAAAGTATTTAGATTATAAGCCTTTTATGATTTTTTTGCTAGCGAACATTTAATTAATTATTTTTTTTTTTTAATTTTGATTAAACCTGTTCTTTTTTTTTTGCATCGCTGAGCATAAATTGTTCCCTTCTATATATGTTCTTCGGTGGACGTACTATCAATAATTGTTATTGATGTCGACGACGTTGACATTCACCGTAATGTATGTAAACATATATTTAATCGGGGAACAATTGATTATTAACATTATTAATTCGCGATGGAATACATTCTACCTCTCTAATTTTGATATCGCTTTGTCTGTACCTGTTTTTTTTTTTTTTTGTGAATTAAATTCTACTATATTTTATCAAGGACAGACAAGAATAAGCGATAATCTACTAAACAATATCGTTATGATATTTTGATTTTATTTAGTACCTAGACATTTTTTTTTTTGTAATGTACACTAATATAATGTGTTCAAATAATTTTGTATTCTTTTTGTTTTTTTTTTGAGAATAAACTGCACCATATTATATTTGTATTGCGGTCATTCCAGCGGCGTATGATACTAAGTATAGATATAAGATTTGAATATGTTTCATTTTTTTTTCTAAATAAAAATATTGGAATACTTTAAATTATTTTATTTAAAAATTACACTTACATTTATAAATTGATGAAAACATTTAGTGGCGTTAAAACCTGAATGCTAAGATAAACGTTCTTCACCACGGCGCTACTAGATTTCTATTGATGTACCTAACTAATCTATTATAGATATTACAAATAGTATTAAAATGTGTAAAAAACATATTATTTTCCCGCATTCAATACGATCCGATAATTTTAGTACTGCTTGATTGTCTATTATGGAAGTGTTAGAATAGAAAGATGGATGGTGGGAAATAGACAGCATTTAGAAAGAGTTAGTTGCCTCCTCGTCTAGAGAACCTGCTGGTCCGTGCGGGAGGGGCGGCGTCATTCTGCTCTTCGGCCTCAGGTTCCAAAGACCTTGAGGAAGCTGCAACAGAATCATGCAAGTCAGCCTCCTCGTGCCCCTGCAGAATTCACTCGATCGAAATAAACCTAACATAAGCGAAGTGTAAGCAGCGGAAAGTAGAAATTTTATAAGTAGTACTAGGAATTGATGCATATGAAAATAAAAAGAAGGAGATGAATTTTGATAACGTACCTAGCAACTGTATTGTTAAAAAAAACGTGGGGCATGAAATTTTATTTTATGATGACAATGTATGTTGTAGTCAATATACAGATTGTAATAACTAAGGATTTACATTTTTACATGTCTTCACAACTAACAATTCGAACATAATATGTATTGTAACAATAAGACGACATATAAAATCAATTTCTTTAGAGTATCTTCTGAAATTCAATCTATTGTTTAATTTTGTATTTGTTATAAATCAGTATCAAACGACTGAAGGTTGCCAGAATGCGGCGATTACTTACGCCTACCAAAACGTCCTCTGCTTGGTTTAGACGGTGCCGGTGATTCTTCATTGTTTGATTCCTTCGCTGGTGAGCTTTGACGTCGTTTACCTGTAGTCAATTGGGCTATTATATCGTCTATCCATTCATTATAGTTGAAATAGCGATACTCTAAACATACTTATATATTTTAAGGCAATAATTATCGGTAACGTGCTTAGATCTCGTATAAAATGAGCCTGAGACATCAGTAAAGGCCTTTTGTGTGTGAAGGGTGTGTTTCTTAAAAGTGCAAAAACACTTTTTTAAGTTTTGCGTTCTTATAATTTTGAGTCCCATCCTCATTCAACGTCAAGTAATGTTGATGTTATTGAAGACATAAATAAATTTGCTTCAACATGTTTATCAAAATAGTAAAAAAGCTTTCGGATTTGCACATTTGTACAATTAGAATAGAGCTTATGTTAATAAGACTAACAAAGAATTCATAAATTTATTCTATTATATTATATGACTTACTGTAGTTAGATTTAGCTTCGGCATCTTGTGCTGGTGCAGATTCAGTGCTGACTACACCACGGGCTTTTGCTGTAAACATATTACATGTGAATATACTATTGTATGAATTAAATTATATAAAGAATTTCCGACTACGTAACACAATGTTGGCAAGCCAGCTATTTAGATCAAATATTATGCATAAAACAAAGTGAACTGAATTTAGCAATTAATGAGGTTTCTAAATTTTACTTGCAATAGCTTTCAACCTTGAATTCATTTTTTTTTTAATTAATAGTTAGGAATTAATTTCAATATGGAGGGTTACGCTATCTGTCTGCTATACTAGTACACAACTTAATGTAGGTTACCGGTTAACTTTCAACCTTACGCTTGTTGACTTCTTAGTTAATACCCATTGCAGAAAAGACGCAATACAACGCTTTTGCTAATCAATTACCTTCAGCTGCCTGAGCTCTTCGTCTTTTGAGTGTCTCCAGGAGGTCTGTGTTACTTCTAAATGGCCTTACACCTCCGGCTACAAGCTTTTTGCCCTCCGTGGATGATGGTGGCGGTGCTTCTGTGGACGGCTCGGGAGCATCACCTTCAGCGGGGTAATCGGAATCTTCTTCATATTCGGCATCATCCTATAATAAAAATGTATGAGTAAATTATACATATGTGTGTATTATTGTATAAAGAGCAGTCAATGGATAAGAAGCGAAAGTAACAATACTTTTTTAAAGGACGCATGAAGTCGGCCTTCGTTTGAGCTTCGTTAAACGATTGTGGAGTAGATTTGGGCACACATCTACTGGTAAAATTAAGAATATGTGGTCTACATTTAGGACTATAAATCAATTCTAATTTAAAAGAATACGTATAAGAGAAACGAATATTCTACGAGGATTATTGGCGTTACCTTTGATCTTTAGAGAAAGGGCGAAAGAATAAATGAGTAACTGAAATGTTCAATAACATTACAAATACAGTACCAATATAGGTTTATTATAATGAACGATTTTATTATTAATATCGTATCAGACTCTGTGTTAAAACGTAATTGAACACCGATATGAATAAACTTTTAAATTATTGTACTATATTTTCCGCATACGCACGTAACTACGTCGCAATTTCCTTGGAGAACCTGTTCAATCGATCAGTTCACAATAAAACGAGTATCAAAATGCAGGTAGAAATTCTTTGAAGGAAAGGGAGGTCTCGGAAAGGTCGTGTCCGAAGGTGACCCGATCATCATGCAGCCAACTTGCCTTGAACCATAATATGAATCCGATGTATTTGCGAAACTTACGTTGGTTATATTTACCGAACGAAAAGTCAGCGACGTTGTATTGTTGAATGAATCAAGTAATGTTAACGAATTTTCTTTTCTTGAGTTTATTAAAAATAAAAATATATATGCATGCATACCTCAATAAAAATGGTATAATTTCCATGATAAAGAACTGCAGTTATAAGGGTAATGTGAGTAATATTTTTTTATATTTAAATATTAAGGAAACTTGAATTCATGCTTAATGACAACCAACATACCTATGTATAGAATATAGGCTTACTACAAAAAAAATTTTGTACATAATTTCCTTCTTCTTAAAAAAAATGAAAGAAGTGAATGGATGAAGGTGATATCCAACGTTTTTTTTTAACTCTTATTTTATAGCCTAAATGAAAGTGTTATGTCCATATACGAGTATGCGTATTCTGTTTTTACAAAGTCAATGAAAATGGGCTTAGAAATGAAAATAACCAAAATACCCAAAAGTATATACAATATAATCAAAGATATAACGAAATATTTGTGTGCATTTCTGTAAAATTACTAATTTGTACCATTATCACATTCATGAAGCCAAATAATATTTTTACAATAAATGACTTATAGAGTTTTTGGCGGGATCTTAGTCTGTCATGTAGTGGTTTTTATATTTTATTCATAATCTTGTGTTATTAGACTCTATATTTTGTAATATTGGTGGTGTTTTACGTAATATAGTTCAGTTATTATGCACAAGTGAGGTGGATGGGAAATAATACCACGGAGCATGCATTCTGAGATGCCACCAAAACTCCATGAAAAGTTCTAACAAGGAAACCACCATCATGTTAGAACATTATAATTATCGCACAACACTTGGCAAAATCTTGTTACTTCACGCTGGCTAGTGCACAAACCGTGACGGAGCCAAAAAATAATGAAGAAGAAGAAGAAGAAATGACTTATAGATGTAAACTAGACACATGACATATTTTAAATTGCTTTATGATTCTTATGGTACGGGGCGATGAAGCAATTGGAGTTACACATATATGGATTCTAATTTAGTCCATAAACCATTCGATAGTTCCACAGAATTGATAAATTTAAAAAGTGACTTAAGTATGTTTAAGGTATATTAAAAGAAGTCTGTGTATTATTTCGAAGTTCTGATCTTATTACTTCCGCTTAGCCTCTAAAGAAAACTGTAAGTATATGCAGATTCTTTTTGTAGTCCAGTGGAACTGCTAGGCCGACAGTGTACGACAGTTCGAAAAAAAAACCTCGAAAAACCATGAAAACAACATTCATATTGTTTCAGTTATTTTAAAACGATGCACGTTTTATTGAACATATGGTAACTTTACGATTGCGTACATAATAATATAAAGATAAGAATGTATATAAATAAAAAACAATTGCGGAATTTATGTAATCGCATCACTTCAGAACAGCCGCAAGTATTTGGTTATAATTATTTGTTGTGTTCGTAATTATCAGGCCAAGGTGTGTATAAAACAAATTGTGTGGACAAATCCCCATATAAAAGTGAGTGAGACGGAAGATATTAGGGCGATCTTTAAAAATATTGTCAAAAATTGAGAAACCGATATTCGTTTTTCAATTGCCATTTTACCATTCAACTTCTATTTCTTAGTACACCCGTGCGAAGTCGGGTCGGGCAGCTAGTAATATTAGTGGAATATATTTATGATTTTGATCATTTTCATATACACATAAATTGCATCATTTGTTTGAAATAATTTCTATTTATAAAGAAAAAAAAACAAAAGAAAAACCAAAATCCATTATATTGTAAAAACAAAAACAAATCATTCAGAAAATAACAGTGTACAAAAAAATATATGAACTAAAATATTTAGAATTACAAAAGTAAAGATATTCAACTAACTAATTCATCTGTCATAATTACAAAGCTGAAGTTTGTAAACGCCGTAAATGTAGGCTAATGAACACCCGAGAAAAAATTCTAAATTGCTATGACAATTGAACAAAATATTTTGCCATATTCCCTTCGGGTTTTACAATACGTTTGGTAATATGCTTTTGTTCAACACGGCTGTTCGGTGTAAAGACAAAAAATAACACGCTTTCTAATTTTTAATTCATATTAGATAGTAAATTGAGCGTGACAACGTTACGTGTTTGAACTTCCACCTCTATGCGGCGGGGTCGTGCGAAACTGTGTTGTGTAGTAATTGAGAAAATGATGTAGCTTTTTCGTTAAGAAACTTTCTATTGATGAATAAAAAATATTGTTCCGTGTTCGAATAACGAATACAAACTATATTTTTTTTCATTTAAATATAAACACCTTTGATATGTACATCTTTTGTTTTATTAATTTGTACACTTTTACTAGGGAAATTAGAGTTATCAGTTACATGGAAACTGTAACTCATTTTTTATTCTAACTACGTACCATACCTGATATAAATAATGTGACAGAGATCTGAGGTTGTGCGCACCTCACGCAAATAGTACTGTATAGATCCTATCATTTTTTTATATTTTACTTAGACGCTTAGTCCTTATCTATAGAAAATATTACGATAACTTCATTTAATATAGGGTTATTCAAGTTTTAAAGATAATATGATTTTTATACACACTATGCGTTAAGCGATGTACGAAGTGGAGCAAGTGGTGTGATTCGCATGCGCAAGAGAAGGGTAGTAAAGTAGTGACATTGTTTACAGATAAATTTTATAAGCAGAGTGTATTTATTGCCTTACATTTTTTGAAACTTTATTCCTCGGTACATTAAATATATTGTTAAGATAAAAAGCTACGCAGACGAAGTTGCGGGTGTCAACCGGTATAAGATAAAAATATTGCATCATATAACTGATGTTTACCGTATCAGCGTAGTCGTATATCGTTTATAATATATATTTTTTTATATTAAAAACATAAATCCACCATTTTGAGATCTGGGTCTTAAAAAGTCAGCCGAGGGGTTAAAGATCTTCCTACTGTCTTCCGTCTCGCTCACTCACATGTTTATAGCGAGATTTTATAACACAAAATTATCACCTTTTCGTACGATTTTTCAAACATTTTCTGTCATATAATATTTTATAAGCCTTTTAATTACAAAAACACAACAAAGGACGTTTTGGACAAGTTATTTCAAGGCAACGTTTTCTATTTGGTCTTTTAATTATGATAATAGGGAATACTTGGTTAAGACGGACATCAGTTATTACCATAATAATTTGTAAAAAATCTAGTATCCGTTCTAAATCAACTTTGGAACGTAAGTGTAGTGCCCAACTATACTGTTAAATAGAGTGTAATTCTCAAATAGCATTGGAATATTATTACACGCTATCATCAGATTACATTAAAACCAGCAGCCATACAAATGAGAAATCTGTAATATTTTGTTTTTCATATATGCATATAAATACGTCTTGTCATAAACAAATTATAACAACGACAACATTGATTTTCTCATCTAAAATATCATGATTTAAATTGATAAGTATTGTGCAACACTTATACGTTTAGTCCAATAGCAGAATTTTAATGTATTTACATTTCAATTTTCAGTATTACTTCAAATTGTCATAATGACAGATTTATATGTTTTGATTTAAGTCTGTACCAAAAATCGATATCGGTCGAATCGGATACGATTAATCGATTTAAAAGATATCGATATTATGCCAGTCCCGCAAAACACTCTTACACCAAATGATTCCGAAACGCGTCGAAACTAAGGGATAATAACTCTGACGTCTCTATGTGGGTTATTACGTTCGCAATCCAATCGCGCACCGATTCGTGGTATCCTACGTTTGCGTTTAATTATAAACCTCATAATTTACGAATATGACTGAAAAAGATACCATGTGGAGAATTAAAAGAACCGAATATCAGATTAAGTAAGATATTAAAAGGTTATCAGTTAAAGATTTTAACTCTAAGTATTAATAGTTGGTCAAGTATTAGTAGAAAATGTCTTATCAAAGTTATAGTTCAAAATCAAAATCAAAAATACTTTATTCAATTTAGGCCCTAAGAAGGCGCTTATGAACGTCAAAACTACCACCGGTTCGGAATACATCCCAGTCATCGAGAAGAACCGGCAAGAAACTCGATCCGGGTTTATCTTTTTAACATATACTTATATAATTAAGTAGTTAAAAGTCAAAATATTGGTTAATCGCAATGTTTTCCTACATACAAACGTTTATCTTATTACTGAATTTTAATTCGAATAATTCAACGCCATGACACCAGGAACCACGAAACCATCACTACTTCCGAGAAAGAATATTTATACCTATAAATATAATAATTATATAGATAAACAAAAATCACTTGCCGATTGTATGAATGCACATAACTCAGTAACATGTTTCTTAGGTAATAGTGTTAGGTTTTATAGTAAAGTCCAAAGCATTTTCCCGATTTGTCGGACTACAAGTTTAAATGACATGTCGAGTGGGTTTTGGTATCAAAGGGCTATTATAGAGTGGATAAATATCTCTGAACGACGGTGATGTCTGGAGTTGACTCCTGTCTGTGCATCCACTAAAAACGATTGTAATGTATTTTAAATATACACCCATACATGTTAAAATGATAAATTTGATCAAGTTTCTAGCCGATTCTTCTTGATGACTGAGTTGTTTTCCGAACCGGTGGTAATTTTGACGTTCAAAAGCGCCTTTTTATGGCTTAAATTGAATAAAATATTTTTTGAACTTCAGCTGTACCTATTTGGCCAGTTCTTTTTTTGTAACGGTTATAATTGTTAGAATAAGGATTTTATATAATAAAATTCTCCTTATAAAAAAGCGAGTGAGACAAAAGACAGTCGGAAGATCTTCAAAAATATTAATCGAATTCACAGACTGACGTTCGCTTGTTCATTATTTACGTTAATACACCCATGCGAAGCCAGGACGTGCATCTAGTATTAAAATAATTTTACTTAGTTACTGAATGTTAAATGTTTCTTACTTGTGGTGCGGGTGTGGTTGTCGTTGTGGTCGGTTTGCTCTTGAGCAGACCTCGCTTCAGAAGACCTCGCGAGGGTGCTGGCCGTGCTTCACCGTCATCTTGCGCAGTCGCCTGCCAAGCGACACAAGCCAATAACACAAATCTGAAACATTAAATAGTACATATGTAGTTTTTCAGCAACTTCATTATAATAATTATTAACAAGAGCCAAGTTAAAAGTAATTTAACAGATATTAACTCCGATCTTTGTATAATTTACACCTGTGACAGTAGTATTATCAAAAGTTCGAGTTTAAAAAAAATTATGATGCTTCTTACTAAATAAGTCTTCAGAAAAATAAAAATTGTACATTTGTTTTTTTTAACAAGAAGTGGAAAATGCTTTATTTACGGTATTAATGGCATTACAACTACCTACAGTTTGAATTTATATATTTTAAATTGTATCTTCACTGTCAAGTCCGTATTGAACTGACGTGAATTGGCTTAGCCATAGTTACTATGTACTAATATACTATAATATCTAATAAAAAATAGACGTTACGCAACACAATATAAAGATCCTAAAGTTTTAATCCACCAAATATACCATAAGTGAATATAAATTCATTTGATATTTGTACTTATTAGAATAGTATTAACCAGGTTTGTAAGAACCTGACGAAATTTTAAATTAAATGTTTAATTAAACACTACTAATAATACATTAACTGTAATAATATACATCAAGTAAATCCACTCATATTGCGTAACTATAAATTGCGATACGGTGAAAAAATCTATTCTAAGTGACCTAGAGTTTTTTGGCATTCCTTTATGTTAAGTTGACCTTTGCATATTAAACACAATTCATTAATTCATATTACTTGATTAATTAACGATTATTAAAAAGTCTATCCAAAAAGCATCCTTTATAAATCAATACACAGTTTTTACATATTCAAATACAAGTCGCTGAGGACTAGAATCGAGACATAAGTGCTTGGTTATTTAATGAGAATTTAAAATGTCAGGGATATCTGTTATAGATAGTTACCTACTTATAAATATACATATTTATTTGTTGCTCGGCTCTTAAAGTTAGCTGTTTCTCACAAAGTAACGTTCAGACATGCCTTTCGGCCAGACCGGTATGCAATGTAACAATAGTAAAGAAGACTTTGCAATTGTTAATGGCGGTTACATTAATAATTATGTTTTGATTTCTTTACTACTGAATTATAAAAATCTATAAGGGATATTAGTTAAAATACGTTTGAGCACACGTAGAGACTAATTACAGGTTTTACGAGTACCTAAATTCTCTTTAAAGTGGTAACAAAAATGGGTAATTGAAAAATGAATTATCTCTTGACTGTTGTATATTCATATCACATATTTTATGTTATCCTTATGTGGGTTTAATTAATAATTGCCTTTACAAGTCAAGTTATAATGATATTATCGTTTCGAATTAAAACTTTAGCGATAAATTTGTAGATTGCTACAAAGCTGTAGGTATCTAATGACTTGTACGAATTACCTGTTTGTGGCGAGTTACGTATGTATGTAGGCAATATTATTCTGATCACGTAATACGACATTCTAGCTATCATTCTAAATTTATATAAAAAGGTCACACAGTGATGTTAAGTTCAAGGGACCAGTCTTTAGGAGGACAGCAACTACGTGTTAACCACACGCCACCATCTAAAACGCCTTGTACCGAATGCAAAACGTTTGCCGCTGCTAAAAACATTTCGCAATACTTTGTAATTTATTACAAGAACTCGAAAGTAAATGGACTGTTTTAGATTTTTATTCAGGTGATTAGTAAATGATTGTTGTAAACTATTTTACGTCATACACCTAATAAACATGGCGTGCTTGGTTAATCTCGCATAACGCTGGCGCATACCAACCGCCTCCGGGTTTGCTGTTCGCACTGTAGGATCCGAGAGCCTCTACAGCACGCACCGCGCTCCAAATGAGAAAGGTCAACTTGTTGCTCTATGATATAGATTGTTGAATAACAGGTCCCCATACAGGGTCGGGTCATGTGTACCACAATTCCGCGTCCGCTTCCTACAACTTCCTACTCAGTAATGGTTCCCCACAACTTTCTTTACACGAAAACCATATATAATATAAACATAACGCGCAATAACCCAACTAATGTTATCTACAATCACGAATGTTACATTACAATTCGACTGCTATTTTATACTCTGAATAGAGCGAAATATTTTATTGCACGTAACAATACGATTGCATTTTGTGAAATCTATTGTGAAAGGAGCGAGAGCATCTTCTGTTCGTCGTCCGCCTCGCGACTAGAAAACAAAATATTATACTTCAGGTCACGTGGGAAAGAGTGCAACTTTCTACGCTGATTTACTATGCCGCATGGTTGCAGGCACACTGAATGTATAATTGTAACCTAAAACCAACTCAAGGTTGTTCAATCAGAAACCAGTAGTGCAATGCAGTACTCCCGGTGCAATTGATCACGACAACACGAAGCCGTGCCATGGCCCCGCTAAGATTCTGTTATTAAAATGGTATATAGATCTTGTTTATGTTAAAGTTGTTATCGATTCTTTAAATATATCTTACAAGGTTAAAATATTAATCGACTTGTGTTACAATTTAATGGCTTTTGGAAACAATGACCCTAGAAACACCCAAATCTGAGAGTCGCAAATTAAGACTGCCTACACTCCAATTAATTGAGTAACCTTTGTGAAACATTTGCTTACTATATTCCCATAATTCAATTTCGGCACGAATGTTAGGCAATGGGTTATGTTGTGAAAAAAAAAAACAGATAACAAAAACTGGTAATAATATGAAAGGAGATGTGCGCTAGTCGGCGATTTTTATGTTATGTAACTATGAGACGGATACGAAACAAACTGAAACATCAAATGCTTGTGAATCCCTCGGCGTTATGGGCAAATGTCAATCGTTTGATTGTGCAATGTTATTTTATTAGCAAATGTTTGTGTGTTACCAGTATGCAACATTAGGAAATTTTGTCAGCATTTTGAGCGCATCTGCTTGATAGCCTAGTCTGGTATGAGGTGCGTAAGATGCATGCATATTGCAAATGACCTTTACGCGATTGTGACATGCGTCTCTTTACTAAGAATTATACAGTGTAAAATTATTACTTGTTTCACAAAGAAACATTAAATACTTGTTTATTCATAAGAAACAAAATGGCGATTGCTTGTACGTGGAAAATTGAAAATCGGCAAGGTAAATGCCATTAAAATTGTATCAGAATTTTAATACGTTATGATCTATAATAATTGAGGTCAGCAAGTGGAAGTTGCCGCATTCATTATCAATGTTTACCTGCCGACATTGCAAAATACAAAAAAGTATAACTGTATAATTCGATTATACATTTCTAAGTAAGAGATAATTTTCTATGTACATAAATAGGTATTATTATTTGCGAATTATTTTGACAATTCTGAAAGATCCTGCACGAAAATATATACACACGTCTTTCTTTTAATGATATAGCAGAGAGAAACAGAATATTTTCATGTTATTTCACTTTAATTATAATTACGTCAGTTATCAATTATTTATACAAACAATATCTTATGTGAAATGTGTCTCTCTGACAAATAACGTTATTGTGTTACGATACGAGTGTCGTAAGTTAACAATACGAAGTGTATTGCGAATTAAGACTGCTTATATTAAACATACGTTGATTTCGATACTAAAATACATACGATATAAAATACGAAAATATTTTGGGAGAACAGACTACAAGAGAAGGAAACAATTTAAAACTGAAAAAAGAAAATGAGACAGTTTAAGGTATTCGAATAATTAACTACGAGATCGTTGGTAATATTATTGCACTAATACAACAAAAAAATAGTAACTACATATATGTATAAATCTGTTTAATTAATTATAATGTATTAGTAACAAAGTGTATAGCATAGGATCAGATCATACTAATCCTACATAGTACAGTATTGCCTAATCGTAGGTCGCGGGCTTAACTTTCGACATGAGGCCGAGTCATTCAAACAACCGGTTCTATTCTCGTTCATTTGATTTTCAAATTAATTGGTTTGTTACACCGGGTCAGTCCGCTATCATCGTAATGAGGTTTTTAAGTCAATAATTATGAAATAATCGCAACGGTTCAACTTTGATTAAATAATTTGCATTATTTGAAAAGTCTATTTGTATAATACGCAAATAAATAATAATTGACCTAACTAATAATATTGTCAGTTGCCAATGCAAACAACACATATATAATCATTAATACAGCCTCTTGTGTTTCCAATCATTTATACTGATATTAGAAAGGCAAAACATTTTATACACTAGGAGTTCCAGTTTCATATTGCGGTCTTTGATTAGTTCCTGCATTATGTTATATGGTCTCTATGTCATGTCATATAAAACACGTTAGTTTGAAATCAAACTGTGTTTTAAATACTACGTGTAGTTGTTAGTTTCGAGACTGCCTTTCGGATTGTATCGCATTCGCAAAACCTAACAATGCCTGAGCGGAACGACGGGTGTGACATCATGAATTATTTCTATAAAACCTACATCCTTTTGAATGTGGTCGGCCTTTCCGTTTATCACTATAACATTATTTTTATTTCATATAGTATTTTATAATACATCGCAAACGCAATCGCACAGCAATCCGTAAATAGAATAGACAAGACTTCAACCAAACTCGAAAAATAGTCCGATTGGTGGTAAATACAATAAAATAAACTACGGTTGTAAAAAATATTTTAGGAAATTAGAGTACTCACAGGGGTAGGATCCTCATGTTGATGCCTTGTTGGGACAGTGGGTGTCGCAAGCACTATGTCGATACTGCCTATCCTTTCTCCGCGTTACCGCTCTGTACAGGTCCACAACGGACGGTGGCCACGCTTGATCTGTCGTTCTGACACAGACACCACCGGTACCTACGTTCAGTATATCATTGATCATTGATTTGGCCCGCCCGCTACACTCGCTACCCCAGACTACTACACGGTGTCTAATTTCCAAATAACTCCGCTAAGTATTACAGTTTATGTACCAAACGGGCCTCTCAAATCTTCACAACCTGCAAATGACTATTTACATATCGTGTAGCATACGTAACTGCATGCCAAATTCTACTTATATTTGGCCAATTGCTGGTCGCCTTCAAATCCTGTTGTGACGTAGACGCAATACGACGTGCTGCTTTTTTGTAATTTTTGGAAAGTTTCATAAAGTTATTTAGAAATTTTATTACGATTCGCCTTTCGCGATATATCTATTTTAAAAGGAGATTAATCTAGAGTAAAAATTAATTAAAAAAAAAAAAACTCTATTATGAATTGAGTAACATAATATTTAAGTTAAAATACAAGGTGTCTGTACATATAGTAAAGAATGTAACAACGATGAAGTTATCTTTATAAAAATTATGTCACATCAATATCTTAGATAAAGACGATGCTTCAATCGTACCTGGGTATATAGAAATAAATATAAGTTATATTAACTCTAAATTACATTCTATAAGTCATATTACATTTTAATATTTATATAATAAGATGTCAATGACTGTAGAAAATTATATAATACAATTTATTAATATTATGTGTAACTAAAAGAAAATAAATATTTAGCTTAGTAATAATATTCTTTTTTAATAATAATGCCGAAAAAGAACAAGGAAAGGAAAAAAATGCCAGTGAACCTCCTGTAGAAATCCACATGGCTACGACAGATCTCGACCCAGAGTCTCTGGAGGTACAATACGAAGAATACGAATCGTACACGAAGATATCAACAAACGCGTCGTTTCAATCCTTATCAACTGTTATCGAAATTATAGTGGTAGGTACTACAAAATGATCCCCAAAATTAAGCGAAATTATAGTACATCATAACATTACAAACATGTTGTGCCTATCCTACTTAAGTGGGATAAGGGTAAGAAGATGGTGACATTATATATAGTAAGAACAAATATCAATATTATTTCTTTCCAATTACATATTTCTTGTAATGCTGTAGCTGAAGCTCGCTTGTTGAATTATTATTTCTGTTTCTCTTAGAATTCTGAATAGAGCGGCCCAAGAAAGTTTCGTGAGGCGCTAAAACTATATACCTCACAAAACGAACGTCATTGTTCAAAAGAATCGATAAGATTAGAGGCGTGCTATTTTTAGAATTTATTATGTGCGTTCCTCTTTCCCACACTTGATGACTCATTTATTGTTTATTTATAACAACGAGTTCTCATACAGGTGTATCATCATTATTCCGCTGTCTACTTCATTAAAATGTCGAACTCCTGAAGGCTTTGGTGGAATCTTGCAACATATTTCTCAGGAATTTTAAACTATGATAGCCCTTTTAAGACGGCATAATTTGACCTTAATATGAACTATCCTTGTGAAAGTATTGCCAGATCTTTACGACAACAAGCAGTTCCGGGCGAGTAACACAATAGATATCGTCTGGCTTAAAAAGTGCATTAATGACGTATACTATAGCAGCTTGGCTATGATCCTATATAAATCTCATGTTAATGTTAACTCTCCATGAATTTTGGCATACTGACGATTAACCTCAGTTCTTTCTCTGTTTAGGTAACGGTGTATAGCTGATTAACAAATGAATTGCTTAAGTTTGCTGAAGGTTCACATTTCGAAAATCTTAAAAAATATTTTTTCTTCAATTAGCTGATGTAATTGATGTTCTGAAACTAATGTTCTTGACAAAATATCGGTAAC
This sequence comes from Antheraea assamensis, assembly GCA_035772565.1. Classification (NCBI taxonomy): domain Eukaryota; kingdom Metazoa; phylum Arthropoda; class Insecta; order Lepidoptera; family Saturniidae; genus Antheraea; species Antheraea assamensis. The sequence goes on from JAQQSE010000065.1 coordinate 4,107,948, forward strand.
ATGCATATAAAAATAAAAATACGCGCACTTCTGTTTTCTTTCTCAGCATAGGCCTATTCCTGGACTGATTTTATCTTTTGTGGGTCAGTTTCTATCCCATCGGCCGAAATTACACATCACAGGTAATGATATCATTCTAAAGCACAGTGTACTTCATTGGGGATTTCATTTTAATATAGGTCCTTGTATATTGGTGAATACTTTCCTTAGGCTCTTTAACTCCTACATACAATGTTGATCTAAAATGATAACGTCATCCAAGTAATCCAAATCTATGTTACTAAGAAAACTTATCATGATTTTTTGAATTAGTCGCTTTGATAAACTAACTCCCTTTGAATACCTTTTTAGTGGTCGAAAGTTATCAACTTTACATCGTCCTACACCCTGCTTCCCTTGAGTGACATCATACTGTTAATTTACTCTTTTCCCAGTATAACTAATTATCACTGTGATTTTTCCTTTGTACCAGTATCCTCGTAGTGATGGTACTCCAGTGTAGGCCCAGATCCTCAGTGAGTATATAACTTTTATTCTTAATCTTCTTAGGAAGTTTTACATTTGTCAAGTCTTCTAATATTGTAATAGCATATTGAAATTGGAATAGAATAGCTTACTTCTAAGTCAGGTAACGGCAATACACCCTTCGCTATTTTAAGGATAATGATGTTTTTTTTTAAGAATTTGAGCCCCAGGAACAGTGATATTTGCTACCAACACTGAGTAGACGTACATTATTTCTCCAACTCTCAACTCTACATCTATTTCATCCAGGAAAGAAACTGAGTAGCTACAATGCATATAGCTTCTTTCAGTGAATCGTATGTTTTAGTTGTTTTGACCTAACAACTGTCCGTTAAGCTCTTGATCAGACAGTACTCTGTAACTGTTTGAGCCTTACGTTGCTCAGCCAGCATCCGACTCGTGTTCCTGACAACGTCTAGCTTAACGGAAGGTTTCCATCCATTTGGGTCGAGCACAATCTTCTCTTCCTATTGAGGAAATCTACAGAAAGGTGCCCTTTTTCTTCATATAACACGTTGGTATAAAATATTTATTTGTAGGTGAGTTAACATTTTCTAGAAGCTTAGGGCTTAGGGTCTCGTATCCCAACGTGCAGTTTTTACAACTAGAGCTTATGCCAGCCCACTCTTCAACGTCTGAGAATAACCAAAGCGTAGATCTGTCCTAATCTCACTGCCTCTTATATCGTCAATAAAAGGCTAACATGAATTCCTCTCAACTATCCCTACTGAAGTAAACGAGTCAGCTCAAGGGACCAACCTTTAAACCTCGAAGTTCCATTGTTGGAAATATTCCCTTGATTTCGATGTTCTTTCCTAAACCTGAGCACGTTAAACATATTCTAGGTACTTGGTACCATAACGTGCCATTTTAATGCCTCCATCTGAGGATCCAATCTCCAATGTTCACTTACAGAACCCCAAGAGACATAACAGAGTCTCCCGCAGCACTAAAGTAAGGGTCATGAATAACTGCTCACTTTTCGAGCCATTACCTTTTACCAGTGTTTCAGATGGTACTTGAAGTCTGACTATAATATTGTGCTGACAAAACGCAGTATTTCACATTTCGAAGAGAATGGTGAAACTACTACAATAATTGGCTAGCGTATTTCTAGTTTAGTTATACAATTATTCATTATGTGCAGGTGACTGGCATGACCGTCAACTCGGCCTTCTACTTTCTATGGCCATTGGGTAATTTCTTTAATCTGGAATATGAGATTCTTTACCTACCTCCCCAGAGATATAATACCATTGTTAATCTAAGGGAGTCGCTTAACTAACTTGCATGAGGATGGACATCACATTATTCAAAACATTTGACAAGGTTCCAAACGGGCCAATTTTATAACCCTGTTTTACTAACAATAGTTGGAGCGATAAGGTGTGAAGATGAGTTGTGTTTCCTGTTCTCACGATCGACAACCCATTAATTGTTTATTTATAATAACGAGTTCTTATACAAGGTGTAATAATATTAAAACATGCAGCGGGAAGAATTCAAACCAGATATTCGGATCATGTCAAATGTCATGGACAATATGTCATTAATAGTGATAGATTTATATTAATTTCCATCCGTTATAGCACCTTTATAATAATTACAACTGTTTAACATAACATCTAAAATTGAAACTATTCAAACAATTTGATTTTATGGTATGGTATACGATATGGTATCGTATGTACAAGATAATAATGCAAATACATAAATTTTAATATTCTATGTGAATCAAAGAACAACGTTCTCATATATATATAATGGTTTTAATAATTTGTATATGCGTAAACAGTAACGCATAGCTTACTTACTTTAAAGAACTAGTTATTCACGTAATTGACACGATTTCGCAGACTTCGTACTTTAATATTTTAAACTATTTCACTCCCTCAATTAAGACAAATCTAGTAGCTCTTCATGCTTTACAATTCATCAAAGTATTTAAACTACGATATAGGCGTACCCATACTACATATATCCAAAGTTTGTATGTCTCTATTTCTGGACCTTCGGGAAAAAAAATTAAAGCTTAAAATCTTTAATCAATTAATGCTTATATTAGCGAATAAACTATAGTCCTATAATTAAATTGTTATTACAGTAAAAAAAACCTTTAAAGTTACTTAATTTTCAGTCGACTCTGAAAAAAAACTGAAAACTATAGGGCATCTTCCATATGGTTAATATTAATTGAACCAACCATAAATTGATGTACAAAAATTAAGTATGGTAAATTAATATTTTCCATACTTTGTCCAGAAAGCCTAATTATTGTTGGTATTAAAATACAAACAAGCTTTCTTTACTTTGATTACTATTCATTAAACGCATAATTTTTTTACAAATATCACTATTCCCAAAGGAAAATACGGAAGCGGGAAAAAATATCTTCTATATATGGTCTGCTGTTATTCTGCGCTCTTCACTCAAATAATACTAGACAGATTTCGATTATTAAAAAAATAGTCTTATTTCTTGGATATTCGGTACTTACCTAAAAAAGTGTTGACGATAGCTTCATTTCATATAAACTTGTTTGAGTTTTAAGGCACTATGATATTTACAAGCACTACGAGTTCAACGATGTTTATCCTTGAGATATACTGTTAAGATAATAAATGACGCAGACGAAGTCGCGGTTATCGGTATATTTTCGTTGCCATATTAATTAAAATACTCATTTAAAATGTTATGCTAGAAGCTATGGTCATGAAAATTGCTGGTGGTTGCAGATATTAGCTTATATTTAAAATACAAAAAAAAATACCTTAATAATTATGTAACCGAGGATAAAGGTGAAACCTACATTTATATACTTATTCAAGTCCAATTATTATACATATGTAAAATAACGGGCTTCGTCACACGTAGCCATGTCGGTCCAAACAGGTATGTCGCAGCCGATAAACGTCGCCGCTTTCGTAGAGGTCAGAGGTGAGAATGGATCTCCGGAATTTTATTAAGTAACATGTAGACAGACGAGGTCGAGTTGGACACTTATGTATAAATTGACATGCAAATACATCACTATTTTAGCGTATAAGCTTGATGTCCGGGTGGATTTTGTTTGGATATTATTAATCGTTTCGCAATCTTTAACATTTTTGCGTTATTTACAAGTATACGAAACGTGTAATTGATATAAGAAAATAATTCGGAGATTTCCTAAAGGAACTATTTATTACTTTTATCTCTCTCTATATATCATCTTCTTCTCTTTATACCGCCTAAATAGAGTCGGCACAACGTATTTGCAATGTTTTGTTTTTTCATACTTTATAGGTTAACGTTTGACCCTAATCTCATTTGATGTTAAATGATGATGTGGTCTAAGATCGTAGTCACGCTTAGCCTAGAGTGAGACTGGCTCTCAATTGCAGCTGCCGGAACACAACAAAAGGTGAATGGTAACAGTTTTTCAACATGAGGGTGGTAGCTAGCCAGGCGGGATTAGAAAAAGCCCTACCACCACGCTATGGTTTCATCACGATGTTTTCCTTCATCGAAAGCTCCCACTCAATTGCTATGATTCGAACCTACGTCTGTCGACGCTATGCCCGAACAAACTACTAACTGAGCCATCATCGCTTCCAAATTTTTACGATTCATCCTCCTTGGGATTATTTTGTAGTGTCATTATATGTGGGGAACATATATAAATGTTGATTTCTCCTCATTTACTGCAGTGATGTAGGCAGTAGATATGATTGCGTTATATTATCTGTTACTAGATAGTAAAAATATTATGTCTTATAAGGAATAACATGGACAATCGAGCTCCGTTTGATGTTTTCATGTGTTTCTTGTTGAAAATTGTAATAATGCTACTAGAAACAGCATTATTCTGCTTATTCGAAAGCCATAAGCCATGTATGTCGTCTAAATAGTAAAAGAAAATTTTATATATACGTGAAAACGATTATTCTCTAAATGACACTTGTTTTGATAAATTTATAAAGAAAACATTATTTGAGTTATCAAAATATTGATACTAGGCCGTTAGGTTTTTTTTTTTGTTTTCGTTTATTTTTTTTTATATTATAGGGGACAAACCAACAGGTGGGTCACCTGATGGTAAGTGATCACCGTCGTCCATAGACACTAGCAACACCAGGGGAGTCGCAAGTGCGTTGCCGGCCTTTTAATATATGTGGGCCTCCGGCGCTCTCACTGACCGAAAGAAACGCAACAGTGCAAGCACTGTTACTTCACGTCGGCTTTCTGTGAGAGGGTGGTACTACCCCGGGCGAGCCGACCCATTCCTGCTGAAACCAGTAATAGCTTCAGCGTAGCTCTACCACCTACAAAAATGTATTATTATATAAATTATTTAATAATAATTGGTGATATTTTTAAGAAACTTAAATAAATCCAATTGTAATAAGGAATTATGTATATTGTAAATAATGCACTTATATAAAAACACAATTAATCTTAAAATAAAGAAAATCGGAGACATAACAAAAAAAATTAAGTAAAGTTCAATTCAATAAAGTGGTTACATTTCCGCGTTTACTAAATCGGCTAAGTAGTATGCAGACATGTAGCGCCGTGCCCTTGTCCGAGTTTATTTATGTTTCTCAAATATTTTAAATGCTCTCGAGTCTAAGTCTAGGCTATAATTATACATGAATTTAATAGATACAGTGAGCCGGTACATGAAGGTTGATTTAAACAATGGTGCAGTATTATAGAAGCGATATGTAAATATATATATATATACACATACGTACACGAATACATACACTTTATATTGTTGAAAAATGTTATTACGACATAGTAAAACTGACGGTTTCATCAAGCATAAAGTGTTTACGTGAATAGCATCTGACCTTTCAGATTTTATCTATTAGTTATATGTGAGTACTTATATATACTTATTAAGATATTCGGTTGCATATTGTCTGAAGTATGTGACCTACTAAGAACCAGTAAAGAGAGATAAATTCGCCTACATAATTATAACATGAATATACCATTTTCGCACTTCGACAACTGTGCGAAAAATATAGACGTGTACATAAAAACTTGCATATGGTGTTTGTTGACATGGAAAAGGCATATGATCGAGTACCTTGGGATGTTCTGTGGTGGGCGCTGAAAAAGAAAAGAGTGCCTGGGAAATACTTACAACTTATCTATTGTATGTATAGTCAAGCGAAAACACATGTTAGGTCCGAGGCTGGAGTTACTGACAATTTCCATATGGCTGTATTCTTGCATCAGGGATCACCTTTAAGTCCTTATTTATTCCTTCTTGTCATTGATGCAATAACATCAAATATACAGGAGAAGGAACCTTGGTGTATGTTGTTTGCTGATGATATTGTTCTTGTTGGAGAAAATGCTGCCGAGGTACAAAGTAGGCATGAGAAATTTCTAAAAAAATGGAAATTGTTGGTTTAAGGGTTAGTAGGATAAAAACTTTGACATTTGTTTTGTGACTTCGGAGATCCGTCCAGTTTTTGTCATATTACCTTAAACGGTGTATCCTTACCAGCCTGCTCCAATTTTCCGCACCTCGGTGCATTGATTCAAAACGACGGTGACATAGATAGGGACGTGAAGAATTGGATAAATGCAAGGTGGATAAATTAGTGAAAGGTGTCTGGGGTAATTTGTGACCCACGAATGCCGTTGAAATAAGTGCTTCTTATACATCCCTATTGTTCACAAAATTTCCACATTCTTAGAATAATAGACAGTTAGGCATCCCCGTGTTCAGCCATAATAAGTTCTCAAGCCGCTGAGTGAGCACGTCTATTAATACACCTGCGTCACCAGACTTAATGTTGAAGGGATAAAACTTTACTAAGATACTTTTTCTATAGTAAAAACAATATTTTACATAATATTTATTTTAACAAGTTGAAGAACTAAAAATGATATTTATACAAAAGCAAAATTTCGTTCATAGATTCGACAAAACAGTTGAAAATTTAAATTCGTATCTATAAATTATTTATTATATTAACATTTTCCCGTTAATTTATTTTACCTATTATTACTATATTCACTATTCATGCTAAACGCGTTTAAAACAGCTTCATCTATAAGATTTATTTATTCACCTAAAAATAATAAAAATTAAAGGTTACACTAGATTTTGTATAATTAGTGTATAAATGCCGTTTATAATATTTTAAATCTTAAGCACCTATCCAATGATATTATTATATCGGTATAATAATAACACTAAGATTCGAAATGCAAAGTTCGCGAAGAATAAGAAAAGTGCCAGACTTCAATAATCGAACAGATACATACTGAACTTAGTTTCAGAAAAAAAAACTTGTATGTAATATACGACATCTGCTCAGGTGAAGATGCTTTTGATTTTATATTAATTACAGAATATCTTATCAGAACTAAATTGGTCCTTTAGTCAAAGACATATCTTCAAAGCTATTTTATATCGCCACTATTCCCTATGAATGGCTCGGCATATTCTTAGGGTGTCCACTCGGGGTGTCGTTGCTAAATACACGCGCTATCCTATGACGTCCCACGGTTCGAGCTGCGGTCGGGTGCACACGTGCGCTCTCTGTGCGAAGTTATACGAATACTCTTTTCGGGAGGGGTCGGTATTGTGTGCTCGGTCGGATTGTTGTCAATCGTTACGCTCTTTTGAGAGCGACTCTGTACCTCTACCAGTGCACTAAATAAACTACACTTTTCGGTCCGCGCCGAGTGCGTCGTGTGCGGTGCGTCGAGTCGCCGTGCAGCGCGTCGCGCGTCGCGCGTCGTAAGTCGTGCAGCGCGTCGTGTGCCTTGTGCTGAATGTCGTATCGAAGAGAAGAAACCGAAGTGCTAGAGACCTCCCCTAGGCTACGTAGGTTCTTTGTGAGGCATTGCACTTCACCCACAGTTCCCTATGGCGCGGACACGGATTGTCCGTTAAATTTTTAACAGACGCACCCCAGGTTAGTAATGTCCACCCCCGCCAAGCCCCGAGGATGTAGCATAGATTCAGGATGTAGTCTGATTTCACGAGTTTGTCCGCGATACGAATCCTCTCCTTGTTTCAGATTTTTATAGGCTCAAACGTACTTAAACACGCGCGACACCCGGCCTTTCGCCGCCACCCCGGTATTTTTCCAAAAATCCGTTCGCACCGCTTTCCGACCTCGACTCCGTTCACGCGTCTGTGGCCGCTACCGCTCCCGCCGAAAATGACGGCTTTCAAACTATCACGTGCCGCGGCAAACGCCCAGCAGCAGCAGCAGCAGATTCTGTCAGATAGGGTCTCGCAGCGGGACTTTCCATCCCGAAACAGCCGAACGTAGGTGGTGCCTGGGTGCCTCGAGTGTCGACCACGTCCGCGCCTTCTTTCCAAATCTCGACTCAAGCTTCGGCAACGGGTTCCGCAGTCGCAGCTAAGAAGTCACGCTCCCACCCCTTGTCATGATTCGGGACAAGGCCCGCTGGATGCAAATCGCAACGAGCTTCCAGTCCCATAACATCTACTACAGGTCTGCCGTCAATACCATTGCCGGTATTTCCGTCAAAGTTTCTACCTCCAATGAGCATCGTTAGCTCACAAAATACCTCCTGGAAAAAAAACTCCCCTTTTTTACTCACGCATTTCAGGAGGAATGTCTCCTCCGTGCCGTCAATCGCGGTTTTCCTTCTGAACTCCCCACCGACGACATTCGCAATTGCCTGAACTCTCAGTATTTTCCAGTTTGGAGGGTACATCGTATGTACCACTCCTGTACAAAGGCCTCCTTCAACTTGGTACTGGTTACACTGGACCGTACTAAGGAAGGTAAGGCCATTTTCAACCAAACCTCTGTTTGCGGTCTCTCCAGTATATCCGTAGAACCCCCTCGCAAGTCATAAGTACCCTCAATGCCACAACTGTCAGATGTACGGTCATTCCGCCCGACACTGCCATCTGCGATCCAGGTGCGTCAAGTGCCTCGGGAATCACTCCACTAGGGAGTACCCCCGCACTCCAGAGTCCTCCGAGCCTCCTAGTTGTATGCTCTGCGGGCTACCGGGTCATTCCGCGAAGTATCACGGATACCCACACGCACTCCTCTCTACCCGTCTCCATCTCCATGCCAGAAGTGCAATCCCGTCCAGGGCGCATGTCTCAACCCCCCAGACGTAACCGCCCCCGCCACTATTAAAACAAAAGACTTTCCCTAACCTACCAGGCACTTCCAGTGCGCTGGTAGCGTACGCACCTGCGCCGAGCGCGCTCGTCTGGTGCGCAAGGGCCACATCTGCTCCCTCGGCTCCTAAAGCCAAGCCCCAGCCTCAGAAGGCTCAGTCCACTCCTGCACCACCTACCACATCTTCCGTATCGTCCGCCGGTATAGATTGGATAACTCATCTTTTACTCGTTCAGAATGTTCAGGAAATACTCGCGTTCGACGCTCTCGTTAGTAACACTTCTGAGCTCGGGCTCTTAAACGCGATCTCAACTTTCCCGGCCGTTGCGACTACGTTACACCGTCTAACCCGCACCACGCATAAATAAATTTGCAATAATCAAGAACAGATGAACCCACTAGTTTTATGTTTAATAAACTGTTAGCTCCCTGCGCCGTCGCCGTTTTAAAGTTCGTTCGATCTCCTCTTAAAAGATGCTTGTTTACGCCCACGCTCGCGACTCACTCTGCTCACGTCGTCGTGAGTGTGGGGAGATAATACGTCCTCGCACACACGTCGCGATGTCTCTGGTAGCAACTCGAGCCTATTCTTGCCACTGCGAATGCAGTGACCCACATTAGTTTTACATACACAGATCACCCCATACACGTGCACACAGTAGTAGGTACACATAGTCTTTGGGTTTTTAATTTTAGATCCCTTTTTCGAACTAAGTTAGTTTAGATTAATTTAACAGTCCTATCTTAGCTGCTCTTTCCGCTAAAGGAGGGCCGATGGAAGGACGTGGCGATTTGCCCGTCTCCTTTCACTTCCGTAGCCTGACCTAAGGGGATGGGCCGGAATGTCGCTACACCGTGGGGTTTTAGTCCGTGTGAGTCGGACATAACCCACTCTCTCCCCCTAAAGGGTGGGTATCCATAATGGTTTCCCAACGTTAATAACAAAACAAAAGTAGTCAGATTCAAGATACATGTATGTGTTCGTGAAACATAGATGTTTACACATGTATGTTTCACGAACTCATATATGTATAAGATAGATAGCTTAGATTAGCTTACTTAGATCGGGATACCTAAAAAATCGAGTGAGTGCCTGAAGCGCTCTCCTTAGTAGTCCAGTGAAACTGTAGCGGCCTTAACAAGCCAACAGTGTAGTCAGTTCGAAAAAAAAACGACGGACGACGATGGTACATGGTGTAGTTACATTATCCCTCTCATTCCTGTTATAAAAGCGTACTATAATATTAATATAAAACAAACGATTTCGTTTGTTGTTGATAATCTATATGCAATACACCAATTTTTTATGCGATTTAAGCGCCATCTTTTGTATGCTGATGATGGCTATGTCAAAAACTTTCACATAAGTGCCGATAACAATTGTAAAATGTTTCAAAGCAGTCCGATGAACCACACCTTTATATAATCTGCAAGCTCTTATATTGTACTTGACGCCGATGTTATACATGTAGTTGCTCTAACAATAGGTCTATTGATTACTCTCACTTTAACTCGTAGCTATTGCTTGCTGAATACTAGAACATGTCTGCCTTTACGTCGGTTTGTATGCTTTGATAAATATAAAGAAATGATTTATTTTATCCTAGAGAATTAACTATAAATTCTACAGCTCTGTGTTTCATGCGATACCGTATAATAACATGTATCGTGAATCTTGAGTTCCTAGATTAGTTTAATTTCGTAGTCACCGTTAATGTTCCCCGTTTAGACTCAAAGTCCATTTCAGTGATGTAACGTTTACAGGATGGGGGGTGAATAAAATAGGCATAAAAATGGCTCCACCAAAGTTCTTTCAACGTTCTGTCCAGTGGCAAACTGCGTTTATACCATGCAACGGAGTACATCCAACAATGAACTTAGCGTCATACACGGTGCTTTATAATGAAATTGATAAGAATGAGAATAATGAAACTGCGTAAAGTCAAACAACAATATATCGTAGGTGGTAGAGCTACGCTGAAGCTATTACTGGTTTCAGCATGAATGGGTGGGCTCGCCCGGGGTAGTACCACAGAAAACCGACGTGAAGTAACAGTGGTTGCACTGTTGCGTTTCGTTCGGCCAGTGGGAGCGCTGGAGCCCACATATTTAAAAGGCCGGCAACGCACTTGCAACTCCCCTGGTGTTGCTAGTGTTTATGGACGGCGGTGATCACTTACCATCAGGTGTGACCCACCTGTTCGTTTGACCCCTATAATATAAAAAAAAACATAGATGAAATACGTTATCAAATGTCAATAATATGAAATAATAGGTAGTTATGATTTACTTGTGCATCTCTAAAATAGTTTAATTTGTCTATATTTTTCAAATTAATTGTACCCAAAAAATCCATAATTTACTTCGAAGCATATTTTGTCGGTAAATAGAAATACAATAAATCAGAACAATAAAATCAGTACTGTCAACTAAGACAAATGTTAGATAATTTTTAAATTTAAACAGTGGCTATCTATAAAAAAGAGCAAGACACTCTTTAATAATCAAACTTTATTAAACAAGTGTTCGACGTGTATTTAACTTTTTTGTAATAACACGGCACTTGTTTATTTTATTCAGAGAACCTTAATTTTTCCAACAAACGGACAGGCAGACAAATTATTTTACAATTGGTTTTTTGTTATAACTACCGTATATACTTTCATATCCATTTAATAAAAAGCCGTTATTATTATTATTATGGACGTTACAAGCAGACACTTCAGTTTTGTTTATTTATAAACATTATGGGAGCAATATAATCTAAGTGTCTACGCGGAAAAGTGGAATGTAAGTGTGAAATTAGGTAGTTTTAAAAACTTTTATTTTTGTACTGTATTTAGCTTCTTATGTAATAGGTACCATAGAAATGCATATCGATTCAAGGCTTCCGAATTTTTAATTTTTCAATATCAACCCGTTATTCATAGCCAAGTAACAAATATTACCATGTGATAAACACAAGCTTTGAATCAGGCGAATTGTTGATATCTCTAAAATAATGGATTGGATACGTTAAAAATATATAAGTGGGATGACTTACTATATTCAGGTTTTATATGGATTGTGATTAGTGTACAGCAGTAAGCCGTAAACTTCTACCTGGAAGGTGGAGATCAGGTTGAGAGGATTGGGTCGCACCCCATATATTTCACAGCGTATTTTACACTGATTTGAAGCCGCCAGTATGTACAAACTTCTGATCCTTTAAGTTAACTAAGCAGGGATTTCCGTGGACGTGAGTACTATAGCATAAAATGTTATATTACTGCTAAGCACTGGTGTTTTTATTACCGAATCATATAGGGTTTTAACAGACAGAGATATCCATTATATCCTCTTATAATATTATACGTAGTAAGTTATGTATTATATTTGCACTACATGTAAATTAAATAAATTATTAAACGTAGCTTCGGAAGCCGTTTATCGTAAACTTGCTATGACTTCCAACACTATCGATTTTAGAGAAGATATTATCGTATTTTATGAGGAAACTCGTTTGACTAAGAGAACCGTATTTCTGACATTTTAAACTTGCTTAAGACTTTTGTCGTTTAACATATATTATGACAATAATAATCTAATAATATTAATATTAGGTAACATCTACGTGACTTCCGGGATTTTGAATTATTATAGAACACCCAATAAAAAAATATTAAATGTTACTTAAGCGATGCACATCCAGGAACTAGTACATAGAATTGCCATAAATTTTCCCTCTTGTAGTTATTACACATAACATCACTCGCCTACTAAGTAATTCAATGTATATACATTTGGAAATATATAAAACATTAGCTAAGATTACATATATACAAGGACAATGAATTTGTAATACTATAGACAACAGTAACAAGACAAAATCCACGTTGAGTATTTGCATAAGCGACAGGTGTGAATATGTTGATTGATTAGATGCAATTCTACATATATTTGCGTGTCCTACCTTTGTGAAATTGTTATTGCTATTATTGTACTGTTGAAATATTCGTTGGACAATGAAATCATCAATATGTTACAGTACCATGTTTAAATCAAATCTTTGAAAATAATAATTAAAAATATTTTCGGGTATCGAATTATAAACATAACTTGACATAGCCTTTCATTATTAATTTTCTCTAGGTTATCTATTTCAAATATATTTTTATGCGATAAAGATTGTAACGCTGATCATCGGCGGCGGCAGCAGGATGCAAGAGGGTATAATTGTAACCCGCCTGTTAGGAAAAGAAATGCATAGGAAACATCACAATTTTATTATTAACCGGTCCGCATTGATTAGCGGCAGATCCGCCGGCCTGTCAATTTGATATGTACAATTAGAAAGTACTTAGCTACCGAATGCAATTAAATGACACCTGTACCGCCTACAAAAAATTTCATGGTTTATACTGCCTTTGACATTTGACGTAAGATAAAGACGCCATTGTTCATTTTTTACCAGTGATTGTGTGTTTTGTTGTGTTTTATTTTTTTTGCAGGCTTTTTGCGATTTGTTTTCAAGTCTACGATTTCAAGTGAAACATTACTTGTATAATCAGTTTCGTATCTCGCTAATGTAAATATTTATACTACAGAAACATTTGTTTACATTTCTTTTTGTTATGATTACTTGTAATTTGATAGGAATAGCTTGCTAAGGTACTGTCGATAAAATTATCGATGTTTTTATTCAATTATTATCATTACGGCATATCGTCCTATATTATACGATTCATTTAGAGTGTGACTTTAGAAATTATTATTGCTGTAAATTATATTGCGGTAAAAGATAAAATCTTGACCGGTGAAGATGTTACGCCTGAATTGCGGCATTAAGAGAAAAACGAGATAGAGACGTTTTTATTCATGTGTTAATCTTTTGATGATGTAAATAAACAAATTAATAATATTAATAAATAATTGGAAGCTAATTCGTATTTTATTTACACCTTGGGCCTGTTCAATTGCTTTTTCAAAAGCAAGGAAACCACATAAAAACGTTAAATACAAACAAACGAAATGAATTACGTACTTTTTGTTACTTCATTTAGCTAGCGTAGATCTTAAATGTTGCGAGATATGATGGTTGTATGACGATCGAAGGTCGTCAAGAGACTATGTATGTAATGCTGTATGATGGTGCTATTGTTTTCGATATGAAACGTTGATAGAACATATGCATTTACTGTTTTTCCTGATTGCACGTGTTAATTATGGGAGTGAATGACTTTTGACACACTAGACAAGTTGTTTTTTTTTTTCTGTATGTGTGTTGGTTTTTATAATAACTCGTCAATGTTAATATAAGAATACTAGTTAGAGAGCAGTAAGAACACAAATATTATTTATATGATAATTTCTAACTTTATTTATTCATAGACAAAGTATTCGTAATAATATGTTTATTTCAATAATATTCAACATAAATACCTATAGTTTCGCTGTTTGGGATAAATTTAACTAAATAAATATTAATTTATAAATAATAGAAGAATTTCTTTATCGATACTTCATCGAAAGTATGGTCATCACTAGTTTCAAAATAGCGTCCGAAATCAAAATGTCATTTGATTTATTTATATTTCAAATTTGACGTTTTATGTATCATCTTTTGATTTATACCGCCTCTTATCTCGTAATATAAACATTGGCGCTTACGGCAATATAGAATGGAGCTAGATTTTTGATTAACTTCACATTTTAATAAATGCAGAAGTGTTAAGTAACTGTTGGAATAAAAAATTGAAGGCATCTAGTCGCTATCCATATTACTTCACCGCCTTGTCAATAAATATAGTACCCTCTTCTGCCCTTTTCCGGTGAACACTGAACATGCTCTAGTCATATCGTGGTAAATATAACGTACATTGAGATTAAGAATGTACAAAAACAGTCAAAGATAGAATATGTATACATTATTATGGCACTCACATACCTATTCCAGCATAGTACCCTAAACTAAAATAAAAAATAGAAAAGAATAATAATAAATACAAACAAAAGGAATATGTCGATCTGTTTATTAATGACAAAAACTTCCCTGACCTGTCAAAGTTCAAGCCTGACCATCATATCCAACAACTTTTACAATCATATTGTATTTTTAATGTAATTATATCTACAATTGTGACAATTCATTGACAAAGATCCAATATTTCAATATACAAAGATAGTTCTTCCCAAATTATCATCATCTTTTTACCCTTATCCCACCAAAGTAGGGTTGGCATAACATGTTTTCCTTATCTACTATCCCCTGTCAGATGTCATCTCAGTATTCACATTGTATATACACATATCATTTTTCATACAATCTATCCATACCTTTTTCGGACTTCCTCTATTCCTATATCTGTCCCACTCCATACTTAAAACTTTTATAGTTACATTGGTTTTCATCTCTCTTAATCACATGCCCATACAATGCTGACTTATTACTCAACTTGTCTGTCACTTGTGCTATTTTCAAACTTTCTCTAATAACTTCTAGTTCTTTACCAAATATAAGTATTTAAATACACATCAGTAATGAAATTTTATCTATAGTAAATTTTTATAACCTTAATTCTGCCTTTCCTCCTAATTTTAATTAAACACAGCTTGACACTAATAAAATCTATTCCTGAGCTTTTAATATTAGCAAGTGATTTAAATGCACATTACATACACTATCTGGAGTTGTGTCCTTAAATACTTGAGGTACAATCTGTCTTGATGTTATTAATAATAATAATTTGTGCTTGTTGAATGACTACAACTGTTGATTCCCATGCATGGAAACGAAGTGCCTTTGATCATACAATTGTTTCACCCTTATTAACCCTTAAAATGTCATTAACAAGTATTGATGACTCACTCTGTAGTTATCATCTCCCTGTAATCACAATGATTTCATGTCATCCTGCAAATATAAATGATAACAGTAAAGTAAATAACCATTATTGTAGTCCATATTATAATTGTGTTGATTGACAGAAATATCAACAGGTTGTAAGTTTAAGCCTATGCAATTGCTATTTTGACTTATATTAAAGTGTCAGAGTTGTTGTAGACCCATGAGGAAGCTAAGTTTACTTTGGTGAAATGACAACCTGTAAACAGGCTGTCATTAAATGCAAGTCTTTATTTGGACTTTAAAGCTAATCCTACATTACAAAACCACTTAATTTAATTTTTAGAAAGAACAAAGTTTACAGAAATTGTATATGCAAAAAAAAAGAAAGAATGATCTTTATGGGCCCAGCAGCTATCTAACTATATAAGACTGTCTGTCAGGGAGAGGTCTTAAGTTCCAAATTGATTATTTTGTAATACATACATTAAGTAACATATTATATTGTGATATGAATAGTTTGCAATATGCAAATGACGTAGCAGTTTATGGCACCTGATGTTAATATTAATTTAGTAGAGTGTAAGTTAAATATCTTTTAATTCATTTAATTCCTTTAAAAATCTATTTTAGTAACTTAAAATTGAATGTAGTTAATTCAAATAAATCAACAGTCATAGCATTTTGCAGACCCGAATTATTACTTACCAACATTATTTATGAAGATAATTTACTTCCAGTTAGCAATGTTACCAAATTGTTAAGTGTTATTTTTACTAGAAATCTATCAATGCAGATATATGTCTAAGATTTGGCAGACAAAGTTTTAGGAGCTTTTTATGTTTATATAGAATATAAATAAAATATACTAAATTTTAATGCCAGAATTAATTAGGGAGCTGATTCAAACATTTTACTCATGTCATTAAAATCTATTATTCGTTCCCATTTCGAATACAGCTTTTATTGTTACACGTCAAACTCTGTTTCAATAAACAAACTGGAAAAAATAAATAATAGGAATCTTATATACAAATATCTTATATATATAGAGGCTATCGAGATTACTCGTATAATTTCGATACAGGTTGAATGCCTAAAATTCATGATAAAACTTCATTCCATGATACTCTTTTAGCTAAATTACATAATGTCAAAATATTTGGCGTCAACTCCACTATCTTCCAACTACCCTTACTTTCTCATTGACTAGAATAAAACATAAAACATCAACATCATTAAAAGTGACAAGACTTTAGTAAAAGAGTACCTAAATGAATTAACAAATTAAACTTATTTGCACTCCAGCATAGGGATGGTGATTTATGATCGAATAATTGAAAAATCGATTTTAAGACCTTGAAAAATGTTAATTTAAATCAATACTAAACAACAAATCGATCCAGTGGATCGATCTCTGACATTATAAATGCTGTTTTAATTTTCTCTACTTAGATAAATATAAACCCATAAAAAGAAGAAATTTTTAAATTTATTACTTTAAACATATTAGATGGTTGTATGACCGCAATTCCGTTCATCTATCCTTAACAAAGAAAAGGTTTGTTTGCTGCAGAATAGCTAATGCTATATTTTCAAATGTAGATATTTTTGAATTTTTTATAGGTTTCTATTTTAGGTTTTTGTTTTTTTTTTATAAGGAAAATAAAATTTTAAGATAGACAAGATTTACAAAATGATAATAGTATTTTAGCAGAGACTAATAAAAAATATGAAATAATATTATAATTATAATTTTTTTTTGTCTCCGGTGATAATAATAGTTTTTTTTTGTTGAACTGGTTTTGAGCTGAAATTTCTTATGGGAGGGATTTAAAATTATGATCAGCAACTTTTTTGTGTGATGAAAACTGGTGGCGGCAAAAACTGTCGAGTAGAATGTTGAAAACACTGATTCTCGTCCGATCACCGAAGTTAGAGAAAGTCCGACGCAGTCAATACTTGAATTTTTGATAAGTGACCGGCTGGGGACACTGCGTGACTTTGGCTTTTTTTGAAAATAGGATTTTCAATATTGTCTATTATGTGTTTCAGTTTTATAGCGTTGCCAACGTCATTCATTGCCAATCATTTGTGTCTTACTGAAAATAACAAAATGGATGTTTTTTTACGTTAGGTATTGAATAAATTGCCGCCGTAAAAAGGGCTTATGGGCGACGGGACGGGCGGGCCCGCGTGGTGGAGGCGCTTGTGCCGAGCGACTCCCACAGTTCGTTGGGGGGGCTTAACACCCGCCCCCTCCTGAGGGGTCTACCATCTTGACCCCTCAGACCGCAGACGGGGCCCCTGATGAGGGGCCGACACCTGCCGCGGAGCAGAAGTAATGCCTTTGGCAGTTCCTGCTCCCCGGCCAAATATGTGTGTGAGGCACCATGGGGTTTTTAGTCCGTGGAAGTCGGGCATAACCCACCCCCCGCTGTCCGACGGGGTGAGTATACGTTACGGATTTTCCCCATGTAAAAAAAAAAAAAAGGTATTGAATAAACTAAACTAAATAATGTAAAATTTTATATATGTTCTTTAACCAAAATAATATTAAATTTAAAATTTCCGCTCAGTTTTGTTTTGTTTTACAAAATTACATGAAACTATAAACTTTTTATGAATTTATTACGTACAATTTAAGACGATGAAACTTTTTATACAAAGAAAAGTAAAAAATAGTAATTAAGAGATCCATTTTAGAATAATCGATGTTGTAGACCTTCATTTATTCTTGAATCAATGCCACAGACTAAATTTGGGATTGACTTAAAAATTGTTTTTTTCGGCAAGAGTTGCCAACCCTACTACAGAGTACTTTATACAAAGCATGGTCTCTTATTAGCAGTCCGGTGAAGCTGTAGAGGCCTATCAGGCTAATAAAGAAGATAGTTTGAAAAAAAAAACGTCTTTTTACAAGTAGTCCGGTGAAGCTATCGAGGCCTGTCGGGCCAATAGCGTAGTTAATAAAATAAAAAAAAAAACAAATTTAACAAGTAGTCTAGTGAAGCTGTAAAGCCCTGCCAAGCCAACAGCATAATCAGCTGAAAAAAACAGCTTTGACAGTAGTTTAATAAAGCTTTACAGGTCTGCCAAGCGTAGTTAGATTGAAAAAAAAAACAACTTTGACAGAGTACTAGTTGCTCATCGGGTGAGTGCCTTAAGCGTTCCCCTTACTAGTTCGGTGAATCTGTAGAGGCCTGTTAGGTCAATAGCGTAGTCTGTTCGAAATAAATAAACAGTTGTGAAAGGTAACAAGAATGCAGATTACCATAATATACTCTATGGGATTAACTCAAAGAACTTGAAGTATGTTAATTATTAAAATTAATGTCATTTAGAAATTGGAAAGTTTGATTAGTTAGGCTGCCATATTTTCCTTATTTTTAGTTGCAGTAAAAACAAAGCAATCGTATAAAACTCAAATACATTACAGACAGTGTTGCCAAACCTATTTTTAATAATATTACTTTTACAAAAAAAATAAACCGACTTCAATATCAAGAAACACTAACGAAACAAGAAAGCACCTAAAATAAAAAAATAATTAAACTATTACATTAATCAAATTAAATAAAACATATTAGTATATGTATAGTATGTATATGTAGTATGTATAGTATTAGTATATCCTAATATGTTCATTTCCCTTATTTAAAAAAAATACTGTCTACCGTCGCGGGACGCATGCCAGATGTGAAACATTGAAATTATTTTGTACAAGTAATATGCATAAAATAACAGATTACAACGAACGACAACAAAAATATACCGAATTTTTTTCAGAAAGTGATGACTGTTTACTTAATAAAAAAAATTTTCATTAAATATATTAATTACAAATTCAAAAATTGATTTCAAATTTTGACAACTCAATTCTTGTAACCACACCGTACACACTACTACATACAGATTATAAATGGTGACGCGTCGCCACGGCATGCGTCGCTCTGCCAGCAATCAGTTCTACGTGCGCCTATAGATGTTTGAAATAAAAATAATGTACATTTGGAGACCTAAAATAGAAGCCAGGAAGAAATTCAAAAATCTGTTAATCTACGCTTAAAAAAGTTGCTTCAGTTATCCTGCAGCAAACAAATCTTTCTTTACCTATTAAGGACAGATGAAGGGAATCGCAGTCATACAGCCATGTATTATGTTTATGTTTCATTAAGTTAAAAATTGTACCATGTTTAAGTACGTTGAAATAATTGTAAATTATTTTATGCTTTTATTTTTGTCTCCATAAAAAAAAGCGAATCACAATTGTATAGTGTCAGAGATCGATCCAATGAATCAACTAGTTGTTTTATATTAATTAAAAACATCGATTTTTTTATCTGTAAATATCGATAATTCGAATGATTGATCTCAAATCGTTATCCCTAATGTATAATAAACATCCCTACTGTAATGGTATTGATCTTGCTGAAGCCGACAAAAAATTCACTATCTATCTTTTGTCAGAGGTGGAGTTTAAAATGTGTTTCTATAATTCTTTTTATCATTTTATATGATTAATTAAGCCATTAGTAATGTGTTATGTAATTATAACGTAAGCATTTCACAATGTTTTTTATAGCGTTGTTATGTTACTGTGCAGCTGTAATATTTTGCGAAGAAACTGTAAAATATGCCGCTATTATATATAGGCACGGTGATAGAACACCTGTTGACACATATCCCACAGATCCTTGGAAAAATGAGTCCTTATGGCCGGTTAAATTTGGCGAACTTACTAATGTAGGTAAAAGGCAACATTATGCACTCGGACAATGGCTACGTAAGCGTTATTCGGTAAGACCATTGCTAAATCTTTATTGCAAAAATATAATACATTACAGAAATATATACTCTACAGACCCCTAAAGATTTTTGTTTTCGTTTATTGGGTAATTAATAAAAATTCTAATTTTTATGAGCTGTTACTAAACCTAAAATTTACCTTATAAAACTTCTGTCTACATATATTCCAAAAAGTTTGGACAAATGTTCTTCTTAAAAAATAAATTGAAATCGATTTTTTAGCACATTTTGTCAGATCAATTCGATCCTGATGAAGTCTATATTCGATCTACCGATGTCGACCGCACCCTCATGTCAGCACAAGTAAATTTAGCCGGTAAGCAGATTACAATGTCAGTGGTTTTGTTATTCCTTTATAATGTTATTTGTGTTAATTTTGAGATGGGCTGTTTAAAAAATATGTAAATATGCCATTACTGTTTAGGAATGTTTCCGCCATCAGAAAATAGCATATGGAATCCAGACTTGTTATGGCAGCCTATACCAATACACACAGTTCCAGAGAAAGATGATGAACTTCTTGCTATGAAAAAACATTGCCTTGCTTACAACATTGAACTGAAAAGAGTAAAATTTTCTAAGGAGTATAAAGAAAAACTGAGCAAATATCAAACACTAATGGAGTATGTATTTTTAAATTTTATTTATTAGAAGGAGCAAAATAACCTAAATAGCAATTATTTTAAATTGTTGCTACCTTTTAGTAATAAAACTACTGAGATTTTAGTAATTTAATGTTTGTCTGTGCGTCTATCTCTTTGAATACACTAACATCTATAATTACTAGACAAATTTTAATGTGGTTTTCGCAGGTGATTCGAATGCTGCTTGGGTAAACATATAAGTTTTATTTCGTCAAAATTGGTTCACCAAAAAATGCTTTATGGTTCTGCTCAGCTTAACATGTTCCGTGCCACTTATACCACTGGTGGGACATGTTAAGCTTGATCTTAAGGCCGCATGGCACGGATTGTGTTAAAAGAGTTTGTAAAAATATTAAATGTCAGGTGGTGCTTCTTCAAGTGATTTTGACATATCTCATTTTGTGGGTGTGAAACTTTGTATCAGTTGCTTGTCACACAGCTGGCTCTATGTATATTTCTCCTGTAATAATGAAGCAAACAAGTTATTTATTTATATCCCAGTTATATTACTTTAACAGTTGTATACAAAGAGACATTACTATACGTCAAAGAAGTATGAATTAAATTAAATTTTCCTCTATATTTTCGAAATTTATTATTATATATGTTTTATTTATATTATATAAACTTTATTTTAGTTAGTGGATGAAATAATTTTTAACTTATTTTAAAATAAATAATACATATCATAAAATTACACTGCTTGGTATACCTATTTCTCTTGAGATGTACTAGAATTATATTATTGTAAGAAGCGAATGAGAATTGTAATGTATTATTTGTTGTGTACCAACTCTTATGTGCAGTACAATCAAATTTTTGCAATTGTTTAATAAACCTTTTCTTCTATTGGTGTAAAAAAGAGCATGTTATTTTCTTATATTTCAGCTTTTACTATTTTTTGTTTCATAGTAGATACAAATCAACATTATAAAGGTTTTAAATGAAAATCTGTTATTAAAAATAATTCAATAATGAATATAATGTAGTTAGTTACAGATGGGAGTCAAGAATATTCTCTGACTGGGTAAAAACAACGCATTTTCCTGGATGATAACCCAAACCATGGGTATTCGTGTTTAGTTATTCTTACATTACAAATAGATGATTATGACAGAGATGTTAAGGAAAGGCTGCAAACAGGAAGTTCACTTATACTGTACATACTGTTAATAAATAAATTAGCCATCCATATAAGAATATAATAAACATGTATGTGTGACTCAGTAGACATCAAAATAATTAGTGTTTTAATGGATTAAGAGTCGGCTAAGGATTCTGGGGATTATTATTTATTAGAAAAAATATGAAAGATATGGATCTAATTTGATGAATATGAATTTGTGAACATAACCTCTTAGCAAAATTGCTATACTCTTATTAATTGCTTGATGTACCGTAGTAGTAACAGAATGTTCTTAGTTACATGAATAGTCCTTCATTTATCTCTTATAATTGGAACTAGTAAAAGAAATTAGAAACTTGCCAATAAAAGAGACTATTGCTGCACTTAGAATAGTCTGTACATAATCTAATGTTTAGTTGTCCCAACATATGTTAGCCTTTCTCATATGATTATTTAATAAATGTTTATATTATATTGCATGTTTAAATGTATGTTTTTTTAATAGTGATTGTTTTGCCTTTATTATGTTGTTAAAGCTAATAAATACGTCTATTTTCCGCAAAAAAAAAAACCTGACAGCCCATCTTTACGTATTATCTATTTATGTTTAAAAAATATTGGAAATACAGAAAATACTAATGTTCAAGAAATACTGATTTTATTTTAGCTATTTAACAGCCTACACTGGGAAGAAAGTGAAAGATTACAATGATATAGATGATATTTACAGCATACTCTATATAGAGTCATTGTATAATTTCTCATTACCGAACTGGACTCATTCTGTATATCCTGATAAACTCCGGGAGCCTGCATGTTATAGGTGATTTTATTATTTAGATTTAATTGTGACCAACATTCATGATTGTTATTTAATAAATTTGCCACATTTACAATATAATCTCGTACTACAAGTCCTTACTAATCAAATTATTTTATTTCTCGGCGATTGCGATTTGTTTTTGTATAGAAGATTTCAGAATATAAAATAAGAGAGTTCAGAAAATAAATGAAAAAAGCATATATCCAATGACATTATTGTTTCACCATCTATCAAAATTGTTGTTTTAATTTTTGTAATTGTGTCCACTCTTGGACTATCAATTTTGATTGTGATAATGATGAGATCTTGAAACAAACAAAGATACATTCATAAATTTGTATAATCCTTATCACATTAATGTAAAAAATATGTAATTTAAAACACTATTAGAAGCAATCAATGTTAATTTTAATATGATATTCAGTTTTTCAGTGTTGACGATGACACCGATATTAGCTCGGCTTAAAGTTGGTCCTATACTCAAAGAAATTGTTACAAGGATGGTGCATCTTATCACCAATCAAAAAAATATCAAGCTCCAAAAGCTCGCTATTTACAGTGGACATGATATTACTATTGGTAATATTCTCAATGCTATGGGCATATTTGATTACAACTGCCCACCATATTCAGCTACAATACTTATGGAACTAATTCATGGTAAGAAATTATTAAAATTATTCATAGTTAAAGATCAAATAGCCATTATAGTTAAAAAACAAAGTTAGGTTTATAGAATACCCTTTTTATTTATTTTTTCATATTAATTTCATTCAGGGACTTAGAGGTCAACAAAGTACACATCAGTCCCATCATACCCTAATCTTAACATATTTACAAACATTTCATAGAATTCATCACAAAGTTCCATAAAATCTTGACTTCTTCACTTGTAGGTGCAGACAAGATTCTATGGAAAATGTCCCTAATCTAATGTATTGAGCTTAGGTTATCTATAACAGCTTTTCGTTCAGCTTTGTTTCGGTCACATTCCGTCTACAAATGATGCAAATCTTCGATCGATCCACAGGTTACTCAATATGGTGATACGGTTTTTCTCATGAGAAACGCAGACTTCTTCTTTATAGAAGAAGAAATATAGTAATAAATGTAACTTTGACATTTCAAATGTATTTAAGCCACTGCAGGTTGATATTTGTCTCTATTTGAGAGTAATCTATAATTTGAATTAATTTAAGTTTAAATTTTAGCCATATTACAATTTTTGCTTAAATTTATTACACCCTTATTCATAAAAATAGTGATAATATGAAGAATGTCACTCCTGACACTTTAAACAATTATAATTACTCAAGTTCTGGGCAATATAATTCGAAATATGTATAGTGGCGCATTTGACAGAGTAAAGAAATTTTCATTGATATTGAACATTACGATTAGATCTTACTTGGATTTTTTTTTGTATATGTACTTGAATATCATAATCATAATTATCATGACCCTGGCCAGAGCTTTGCTGTAGGAGAAATATTGTAAAGTTGTTTAAATAAAACTTTCAGAATTTAAGTTACTACAATGAACAGTTTATAATTATTATTGATTTCAGATGATATGACAAACATGCATTACGTACAGGTCTCATACAGGAATTCAACGGAGATAGTCGAACCACATATTTTGCCAATACCATTTTGTGGTGTACGATGTCCCATAGAAAGATTTATCAAGTTATATGAGAACCTTATTACTGTCAATTGGAATTTAGAATGTAGCAATCAGGTAATATGCATAGTTTTATTTCTGTCATAAAATGCTATCATACTTATTTAAAAAATAAAACTAGTGTCATTTTATATTTGATTACAGTGAAACATTTAAATATTTTTTATATTAAGTGTTGAAATACTTTAATAAGAAACATTTAGTACAATGAACCCATAATTGTGTAAGTCTTCATGATTCTATCTCTGGGGTGTAAATTAAAATGCCATTGAATATTTTATAAACTTCTCTTAGGTTGTATTATAATGTACAAAAGTTATTTAAGTAATATAGAAGTTGTTGTCCGGTGTAACTGTAGAGGCCCTAACAACCCAACAGTGTAGTCAGTTCGAAAAAAAAAACATGTAGAAATTACTTTGTTTTTCTGTCATATCTTCATAAAAAATATTAACAGTGGAAAGGGTAAGTGATTAATTTGCATTTGATAAATTTTCTATGTTAGTCAATTAGTCTTTGTTATGTTGTCTAGGTGGTATGTTGAATAATTTTTTTTTTTTCGAACTGACTACTCTGTTGACCTGGCAAGGCCTCTACGATTTCACCGGACTACAAACTTGAATAAGCTTCTTAATTTATCGACTTACATAATCTTTAAATAATAATGTCATCATTTATATATGTTATTCATGATATTATTAATTTGAAAAGTTATTAATGTCTGGTTATATGTACTTAGTTAACACAATAGAATATAACGAAGAATTAAATTATCTCTAACACTTCTTTTTCCAATTTTTAGTTTCCACCCCTTCTCGGTTTGTCTTTCTGCATTGGGCTGGTACTATTTTTGTCCATTTATATGGTGCATAAGATTCACTTTGCCCGAATGCTTAGGCAGTTTGGGTAAGCAATATGATTTATACTACAATACCTTAAAAGTGTTTTAATATTACATTTATATATATTACTTCCCTGACATCCTAACATTCATTCTCGACTTAATAATGTATTCTTTACTAAATTTTATTCTTAATACTATGTGTAATCACAAACAAATTGGATAAAAAATATCTACTATCACCTCTTTCGAAGCCTGGGATGGTATTATTAGTGATACTTTGGGTTTTAAATGAAATGAAAATCATAATTTTGGATAGTACGATTTTAACAAAAAGCATATATCTAACTTTAAAAATATCTACGCTAAAAATGCACCAGAACAGTCCTTGAGCATAGTTAGGTATCTCCCTAGTCTGGGGTAACAGACACAAAAACTTTACAAACGAATTGAGAAACTGCTCCTTTTTGAAATAGTGTAAAATTATTTTTATTTTAACAAAGGTAGTTTATATAACGATCTTGGGTTTGGTTTTTGTCTAACTACCTGTTTCTGCTTGCATTTACATGTAAACGTCGTTATTTGCTCAACATAGCCGACGTGCTTTTCTCTTCTAATCTCTCGGTAACCTCTGTCTGTGCCATAAACAAGCAGGCGCTTTTTACCTAACTTGTTAATGTCCTGCATGTTGTGGTCAACAGTTTCATAATTTCCCACTATCAACTTTGATCTCAATTAAAAAAAAACTGTAACGATTGGTGGTGTTTGCTATGTAATACATTTTTGTTTCTTGGGAATTCTTAATGGTCGCAGATCGAGTACGCTTATGGCTGTAAAATATCCAAAAGAACTGCCAAAGTTCATTACAGAATTATAGATTATAGAAAGTTACAAAATTTGTGCACTGAGATATAATTTGTATACGAAGTCTGCGAGTAGATTGGAGCTCGAAGCTTAAAGACTGTAGAGGCTCGTCAGATTCATACTGTTAATACTTATTTGTAGATAAGATTCATTAACGCTACCTTTGTCTTCAATATCTGATAAGTAAAAATTAATCCAATCCACTCTATCATTACCTGCCAAATAACCTATAACGTTAAAAATACAAATGCCTAGTGCCCAAAGTATCACTTATGGTACATCTAAAATATCTTCAAAATGGCTAATTAAATTCGATACTTTTTGTCCAATATGAATTGTAATGTCAAACAGTCTGTACTATTTATTTAATGAAACAAAGCAACAAGAAATTCGTTTACGAATTAAATATTGATCTTTGCACAAAGTCGACATGCCGGTAACAGCAACAAAAAAATCATACTTGAACAGACTGCAATTGCTACAAACTAACAACTGCATGCATAAATGACAACCGTGTTATTACAAAAAAGTTAAATGCGCGTCGAACACTTGTTTAAAAAAGGTTTGATCACAAAAGAGTGTCTTACTATTGTTTAGAAATAGGCACTGTTTAAATTTAAACATTGTATATCACTAGTCTAAGTTCACAGGTCTCATTTTGTTGTTGTGATTTATTTTATTTCTATTTGCTGGCAAAAGACGTTTCGTAGTAAATTGTGGATTTCGTGTGTATAATTAATTTGGAAGATGTAGATAAATTAGATAATTTTGTAGATTCACAAGTAAATGACAACTATACAATATGACATTATTGACATTTCACAATCTATTTATTCTAAGATGATACTCTTGTTTAACTTTACGCAATTTGGGGTATTATTTTAAAGTTAAATATTGCTTATTTTAATAATAACATCATTTTCTATAAACCAAATGTCACAATAATTATAACCAATTTCACTTAAAATAAATAAATATTCTTAATAAAGATCCAAAGAAACATATTATTCGTAAATTGGAACGTTTTTGAATGATGAGATTGAATTGAATGAACGCTATTCAGAGTTGCTTGAGTAAAAAACAAAAACCAGATATTTAGTTAGAAACCGCTTAGACACTCATTTATAATAAAGTGTTTAAAATCTTAGACACTGTTTAGTAAAACTCGTGTCAAACGAGTGTTCATTTTTGTTTTTGTAATAAGAACGGAAGTGACTTAAAAAAGAAAACATGTCTATTCGAACCGTCCGTGTCATCGGTAAACCGGTAAAGGCTTTACCAAATTCCGATAGATAGTTTGGAAAAAAAAATGTGAACCAAATGTATAACTCGTGATACCATAGATCTTAGGAGGATGAAATCAACATTAGATATGATTAAAATATTTATTTAAACCAGCATAATATTTTCAATGATTGCTAACTTTAAGGAATTTAAAAAGGTTCTAAATAAAAAGTACATGACTTTATATATATACATATATATGGGACTTCTTATAATTTATAGTCGAAAACTCAGGTATCAGAACATGGCGTATACAAGCCTCCACAACCCAACTGTGACCCAGTTAAAATTTGAAGATGCCTAAATACTTTAATAATAAGGAAATCTTTTTATCTCTGTTTTAGTAGAATCATTACAAAATGTAATTTTAATGTAAATCTCAGTGTTTAATATTACGCATGTAACGGACTTCAGCTGAATTAGAATTGACAATTTTTTCGTAATTTATTATACTTATGTATGTATCGATTCAGCCATAGGCATAGAAGATTTGTGGTATATATTATCAGAATAATATAATTCATAAATAACACATTATCTGATTGATTTGATTTGTGTATTCAATTAATAACTTGAAAGTTTGTTTGTAATTATAAAATGTATTTGATAACAATTGACGAATTTGTATTTATAAGACATGGTTGTGACAATTTTACCTTTTGAAATTGTTGAAGTGCCAAACTTATTTTTCATAGGATTTTATAACTTTAATTTTTTTATACATTTATTTTTATTGTCCTGACTCGTAAGGACAATAATTATCAATGATGATAATTGTGTCGTAATTATTAATTTCACGTGCAATACGTCTATTCAGTCTGATTCTGTTAAATAATATGTAAGTCTACTACTTAATGTATTTACGGATGCGTACAGTTCTCGTCAATCTTTTTGACCGCTTGAATATAACTGTACGTTGAGACTTTTGCGCCCAATATAGTTAAAACAATAATACAAAACAAAGTTAAAATATCATTATAGGCGTATAAAATTGGCATTCGCTTTAAAGCTATCTCGATGTTACATATATCAAGTAACACATATTTATACCTACATTTCTGTTCTTACGCAGTTACATTCAAAAGGGTCAACAAGTTCGGCGCGGATTGTGCTTACAAATACACTGTATTGCTATCAATAGAATACTGTACACATAAGTGATATAAGTTTACAATACTTTTTTGGTACCATAGTTTAATTATGTTTTAACTTGTATTTATTATAATAAAATTCTCCCATATTTCAATAATAAATTAAAATATGAAATGTTAATTTTATGATTTTTTAATGAATGGTAACTGTTGAATAAAATTAAAAAAAAAAACGGTTGAAAAATTGGAATATGTTTGATTTTCAAATCATTAATAAACAGAAGATAAAACTGTACAACTTTTACACTCGGTATATTATGAATAAAAGCATATTATTATTAAAAGTATATACTCACTAGATTATCAATCGATTTTTCTTATATATATTTAATATACTAAGAAAGTTTTACATTGGGATATTTCTATTTATTTTTTTGTTACCTGTGTTGTTGGTACAAAAGAATATATAACTCGGTTTATTTCTCCAAAATGATAAAAAATATATCTCCATTTTATTTTTACTATATGTGCATTTTCAGGCATTAAGCATAGAATAATTAAAATACATATCTTAATGTATTTCTAAAGACTCCATATCAACTTTATATAATTTGTTAAATTGAACCTTTCTAAATATTTTAAAAACAACGAATAAAGATTATAGGCTTTTGAATTGTATAACGAAAATACGAATTAATGTAAGTTACTTCGGTATAATTAGAATAATGTAAATTGTATATTGAAACAATATCTATTTGATAATAAAACATACTGAAATAAAATACAAAGGATAAGTTCGTGAACATGTAGAAATCTTAAAGCGATTTATGGGTAATTTTATCAGTGTATACAAATAAAAAAAAGGTTGATGGTTATACTGTTTAATTCCATTAAATAAAAGTTGTAACACAAACTAGATTGGTTTATTTATTTTGACTATATAAAATATTAAAAAACTCTTAGGGTACCCCCTATTTACTGTTTCTTATGAACAGTTATGTACAAACCACTTATGAATAGCGTTATACAAGAAAGCGCACAGTCTGGATACACAGATAATTACTTTTTCTGTAATCCTTCTATATTATGGCACCTAATTAGAATGGTTCGTGCTTCAGTGTATGTTGCCAGCCATACCCAAAGCACCGAACTACAGAAGTGTTAATCACTACTGCTTTACAACAGAAATAGGTATGGTGATGTTGATACTTCCACAGTCGAACCTTAATATACATTCCACAGGATCCTAAGCCTTGTACAATTACTATCAGTGAGACTTATCTCAATGCGGATGCAGAATTTTTTAATACCAATATCTAGTACTGTAGTATAAAAACAACCATTGCTTAAGCTGCCTTGCAATGCAGCTAGGATATCATTGTTAAATTTTCATTTATTATATCATCATCATTGTTAAGAGGTGGTAGAGCTACGCTGAAGCTATTACTGGTTTCAGCATGAATGGGTCGGCTCGCCCGGGGTAGTTCCACCCTCTCACAGAAAACCGACGTGAAGTAACAGTGCTTGTACTGTTGCGTTTCGTTCGGTCAGTGAGAGCGTCGGAGGCCCACATATATTAAAAGGCCGGCAACGCACTTGCGACTCCCCTGGTGTTGTTAGTGTCTATAGACGGCGGTGATCACTTACCATCACGTGACCCACATGTTCGTTTGCCCCTATAATATAAAAAAAAAATTAATTGATGTTAAATTAATGTTATTTTGAGTTTTACTGAAAAATTAATAACAATAGTTAAATTTAAAGTTAACCGTAGAATTGGTGCACAGTGACAGATTACCCATTTGAGTATTGTACTATTTAATCGTCTTTTTAGCAAATGTTAATGGTGACTTGGATCACAGGCCGACCTATATGGTGCACTTGGATATTTACTTGAGCCGTTTAACTCTTTTAAAAGTAAACTGTAAGAATCGCTGATAATAAATAAGATCAAATTAAGCATCTAGTTTCATCTGGGCGTCATAACTGCTGTTCTTTATATTACTATTTGAATTACAATTATCAATCGGATTTTTTTGGTCTTTGTTCTAAGTATATTGTAAAATTCTTCTTTTTTTCTGTTTTTGAAGTGTCAAAAAATTTATTTATCCTCCGTCAAACTCCTTCCCGATCATATCATTGCCCTCTTGGTCACCATCTTCAATGTGCCCATGGCCTAGTACTATTTTTCCAACCGTCTAGCTTTTTCTAAACCCGCATAACTAGCTACCCCCTGCAAGTTGATCTATCGCTAAGCACAGCTGCTTGTAGGCATACATAATGCCTACATAGTAAATGATACTAGATATAATCTACAGACAGAAACAACTACCGTAAAAGGCGGATCATTCAATTAAAATACACAATCATCCAAAACATCAACCAGGCTGTAACCGAATGTTTCTCGAACTAATTATAACTGATAAATATATAATGTAGTGAATCGTTATTATTTTAACTTTGTCTATTATTTTATTAATCAGCTACTAATCATTTCTACTTTTTATTTTATTAATCCAGTAATAATTAAAATTTAATTGTCTGATCATTTTTATGTCTAACTTTCTGCATATAGTCTATATGTATATATATCTCGTATGTATGTACATACCTGATCAATTCAAATAACCAGGTTTTCATAAATTAGCTGCTAAAGCGTTTAAAGGATTACCTAAATCATATCTTCTTTTCACATATAAAATCTTATGAAATTAGTAACATGGTGATTAAATACTGCCACACCCCTTTTACTTAGTATTATAGGCAAATATCTACCTGAATCATAATTAATTAAAACATGTAATATTGTACGTATAATATCGAGGTAACCTAAGAAAACACATCCTAATTTTAAATTTCTATAATAATAATTTGACTTTGCTTCGTATTACTCTCTTTATGGTACAATACGCAAGACCGAAATTAAAGCTATATTCAGAGCGACCAAAAAGTTACAAGGGCTATTACTTCCTGTTGAACTGCGTAACGTTACCAATCAACACTATAATTTAGTAATAATAACGCTATATTACAAGCAATAACGAACATGTATATTATTTTAAACGAAAAATAATTTTAGTAAAACATTGATAGATATTAAAGCGTACAAAGCACGATTAAATTACGTACATATTCAACTTGTATAATTTGTTAAGGGTTTTTAATTAATCAAACATATATAAACAACATGTAAAGCTTTAACACTTAGTAGTCTATATTGTTATATTATGTTGTATCCGAAGTTACACCTATTTTAAAATATTATTAAAATTATCATTTATCTTTATTTATAAATCGATGTTTCAGCTACATTATAAATAACCACGGAGAAAGATTATTCCGTGATAGATAACTATGTGGTATGTTTCATCACTAGTAAGTCTCTTTGACAATTTGGTGACAATCAGAGACAAAATTGATGACAATCTCTAGTGACAATATTGCATGCACTAAGTCTGTGCTGTAGAACACTGTAGAGACGCAATAGTGTGTGTAAGTTTGCCAGGTTATTAACTGACCATTTCTATCCCTGTTTTTTTTTTATGTAAGCGTTTTTACTTTTTGCTGGCTATATTTGGATTTCCATTGCCATTGTAGCATATTTCTTATGGAGCAAGTACATTATTACGTAACAAAAATTTTTCGTCATTTGGTTTCACGGTAATCCGTTCGTAAATAACATTTTCTTCCAACCCCCCATACATATATTTTGATTCAATATCAAGATAAATATTTTAATAAAATAAGACCAAAAATATTGTCACTTATAGTTAACGATAAAATGATGCTTAAATCTTCCATTCCTATCTATAAGAACAATTTTACAATACATAAATACAGAAGATGATATAACAAAAAATGCAGTAGGTAGAGTATGCAGTTAACATGCGATAAAAGTGAAACCTATAAAAATTATAATATATTCATATAAAGGACAAAGGTGAACAAAACACCAGGTTGGTTGTGGCGCCTTTTTTCAAAAGACAGACAGACAGAGACAGAGCAAGTGTTAGGTAGTGCAATGTACAATGAGGAGATCGTGAATATAAGAACACTATATAAAGTATATACAATACATTACATTCTCTCACACGTTAAGTCCTATAGGTGTATATGTATATCTTTTATTTAAATCGTGTATCTTTACCATCGAATTTGAAATTACAACGTGACTAAAAAAGTTTTCACTTAAGCAATTGCATAATTCTTGTGTACCTCTTTCAAAATTGATACGAGTAACAAATATTTGAATAAATTTGATTGTTAACAATATAACCAGTGTTCATCTTTTTCTCAAATCTGTGAATATAAGTACCGTTAAAAGGCCGAATATTATTTATAATGCAGTAAAATATTTCTTTGTCAATATCATGTTTAATATTATATGATCATTTTACAGTAAAAACCAAATTTTCACGTAGAAATTCCACAATTTGAAAAGAAGATGCTGGCAACACTAATGCTCTGATAATTTGTCATAACTTAAAACAAGGAAATTGTGATGGTTCGTGTGTTTTTAGAAAATATTCATTTCGTTTAAGTACATATTTAATCTCAAGAATATTTTTAGAATTCTTTTAATATTATGTTGTGGTGGTACAAATAGTGATTACGTACGCAGTGGGTGTTATTGATGTGTTTACGGTCCGTTCTACAATTATTTAGTCACGTTTACCTGTTATATGCTGATACGCTTGCCTTCATAGTCTTGGAATAAGTATGGATTTTATATTTCAAAAATCTTTTAACTCATAGGTAGGTAATTTTTAAATAAATTATATTCACTTTTTTTTTGCTACCTACTTACTGCTTATGATTTTTTTTATATAGAAAGTGTAAGAGTTTTACGAGACGGGTAATATCTTTATATTTCTATTAGTGACAGATATCAAAGCATAACGTTTATGCTTGTTCACAGTAGGTGCTGTATATACTTATATTTATTTTGTCTTTTACAATTAAGTTAATTGATATTCTTGTTTTTATGTTCTGCCATTAATATTGTGTTCGTATAATTTCTCTTTTAAATTTCTAATTGATTCATGATATTGATTAGTATCTGAATTCAGTTTACAGTTTTAATACTGTAGTAGTTATGACACAGAATTGAAGGTATGTGAATATAATATTTTTGAATAGTAACAACTAATTTTCCTTATGTCTGTCTAGTCTATTAAAAACAGCTTCTTTATAAGTGTACAATATTTTGGAATAGATTTGGATTTAAAAATATTGTGTTAGTTTTATCATTGTCGACTGAATGAAAACAATTGCAAGCATTCTGAAATGTTGAAAAAATGTTGTGTTAAAGAGGACAAAAATTTCTAGAGATGTCCAAATAATATATATGTTGAATGACTTCTTTTTACGGATATCTTTATAACCAAAAATATTACTAACAGCAAAAAGAAGAGGAAAAATAATTACAGCATATATAGAATAGAATATTTTGTAGTACAATTTGTGTGTTGATAACAAAATTGTTTTTGGTTACTAGAAACCAAAGTAAACAGCTTTGATAATTTGGAACTGGGTAAGTTGTTGATAAGGGTTAATACTGCGAGAAATTAAATGCTTATACGTTTTTTATAATATAATTTACTCAACAAAATTAGCAGATAATAGAAAATTATACTTGCATTCAAGTTATAAAACAAGTGACGTACCTATCTTATCAAAAACAGTTATTGTCGTTGTTAATTGTTGGGTTTCCTGTATGAGTATTGTAATAATTTCTTTTTCAATTATACAATTGTTTTACATAAATTGTTTAAAAAAGTAACATGGAGATGTTAAATCATTTATGTTAATAAGTCTATAGTTCTGTTTATATATTAATATGTATGTCATGTTTTTATAGATATCTATTATAAAACATACTACTAATATTGAAATTCA
Source organism: Antheraea assamensis (assembly GCA_035772565.1). Classification (NCBI taxonomy): domain Eukaryota; kingdom Metazoa; phylum Arthropoda; class Insecta; order Lepidoptera; family Saturniidae; genus Antheraea; species Antheraea assamensis. The sequence continues at coordinate 4,142,479 of JAQQSE010000065.1, forward strand.
CATTTAAAAATGCTTGTCTGTCTGTCTGTCTTATTTCAAAACTGGTTTGACGAACTTTTTTATTATTTTTTTTGCCATATTTATTTTAGTTTTCATAAAAAGATCAAAAGTGAAGGTATTTTTTCCTCAAGTGATTTTAATGAATTTGTAACTAGAGAAAGCATTCTGAATTCGATATATATAAACAAACAATCTTTCAGAAATAATAAAATTTGATTATAAATACAATAATGAGGTGTTGATAATTAGTACATAATAGATGCATGTGAACTCATGAGCACAGGCTAGTTATTATTTTGATATAATTAATTATCTGTTGTGTATTGTTACACATAAAACCATTATATGATTCTGCCATAGTATTTTCAAAAAAATCCTGCATAGTGTTGATAAATATTCATGCATTTTTCCCTTTCTTTGTTACTATTGTTCTTGCATTATAACATACTTGCAAAGATATATCATAGTATTTTTGTGTCATTATTACTATAAAGCATATCTATACATATAATAAGAATGTAAATGTGACGTCTCTGTACTTTTTTGATTTTTGAAAAAAAGATTACTGCAGGTCTCTTGAAATAAGTAATAGAATACATTTCAAAGGTTAAGGTTTAGATATGATCGTGATACAAATGGTAAAACTTGCTAAAGCGATAATTGTGTGTTGCTAGTGTGTTCGGATATCGCGTCTGTAGACGTTGCTTCGAAATCGTGTGCTATGAGCGGGAGTTGAGTTTGAGTTTTCGGTGAATGCATACATCCTGTTGAAACCATAACATCGTAGTAGGGCTGATTTGAGCTCGCTTGGCAGGTTCCCACCCTCAAGATGAAAATCTGTCGTCAAGCTCCTATACGTATGTTCCGGTAGCTTCACTTGAGAGCCGGTTTTCCCCTCTTGGTTTAGCGTATCTATCATCTTCGATTATACCGTTATTGAACATCAGGCGAGATTGTAGTTAATAGCTAAAACCTATAAAATAAAAAGATGGGATGCTGACGTCGTGCCATCCATCCTCAAGTCGATATCTTATCATTCTAATGATTTAAATGAATCAATTTGCGGTTCTGTCGCTACATGTATTTTTTTCCCAAATGTTATAATTATTCTATGATAAAGAAGATTAATCATGAATATGAGGTGCCTACACATTTTTTTGCTTGTGTCGAAACCCTTTGTATACCTGCGCTTAACGCAAAAACAGCTTGACCAAATTCCATGAAATTTTCTACGCGGGAAGTTTTACATCTTTCCACAATTTAAAGCGATAGAAATTATTAATAATTTTTGTAGAAAAATAAATTAATACAGGGCTATATATATATTTTTTTTCCAAAATGCATATATCCTATAATAATTATTAGTAATATCTTTAGAAATCATCAATCATAAGTAAAAATATAATTAGGAGACGATATTAGTTACTGTGTAACAACCACGGACAGAGTTGCGACACAGCTGAAAACACTGTAATAATTTTAATAAACAGATGGTTATATTGTGCCACTATTTAGAGTTTAACTGTAATCCAGATGTCAAATATGATTTTGCTCGAATGTATACTACGCGTCAAATGCTTAATGAGAAACACCTGTAAACTACTTTCGGCTGATGGGAGTTCTAAATACTTTTGCAACTAAGACTTTACACCAACAAAACACTAAACCCTTAAACATGTAATACAATTATAAAACCTATATCCTTGTGTAGCCCCATATGATTTAATTCAATGCGCGTACCTATCCGTATTCACTGTTCATTAATAGTAAGAAGTGGCCGCATCATGTAATAAGTGTAACAACAGTGACTCCAATAATTATCTACTTGCTACACATTCCTAAATTCCTACACAGCCAGCAATCGATATATTTCGCATAAGGCAAGATTTCGTTAATACGAGCATTTTTCTCGCTACTGAATAACGTTTTTATTGAGTGTTACGTTGAAAAGAAAACTAGGTAAACAAGAAACAGTAGTAGGTGTCCTCAGTATAACACCAATTCTATTTTAATTGTGCTGAAGGTGTATCTTTCTCTTTTAATTTTATATTAAAGATTTATCGTGATAAGCGAAATATTGAGTGGGCATGTAGTTATTTTACGTCGCGTCGTATCGGCCGGTGGAACTAGGGCATGCAATCAATGTCAATAGTAAATAACTGCGCCTAATGTTTCGTTAATTACCAGAGTTTAGTTTTAAAATACTTACGTTGAGATAAGATAGTGATTGTCTCCTTCTATCCGTTTTATTAATGCTAAACATCTGTTTTCATATTTTTAACGAAACAAGAAGGTAGGTCATGTGTAAAACACATTGTCATTTATTTATATAATTGTCAGATTTTGTATACAATATTAAAGAACTTAAAACATATATCCACGATGTAAACTTATTTATGTACGTTAGTTATATTTGTACGATATTGATCTTTTGAATGCGACCAGTAAATGTGTTTGCAAACGACCCATCTATTTATAGTTAGTGAAGTCATCTAAGTTTGGCAATGATTGACTCCGTTTCGGTTTGATACATTTTTAGCCCTTACAGATTTACAGAAATATTATGTAATGTTTTTGTTTTTTTTTTTCGTGGAAACCGTTTTTATGTTATGCACTTCAGAAGAATTCGGCTATCTTTTATACGATGATATTTATACATGCGATAGATACTATGTTTGTTTTAATAGTTGTTTATTAATTACGTTTAAATTTTGTATAATAATTACCATAGAAGTCAACTACACTGTAGAACAGAACGTCGGATAACAATGGGGACATCCTAACTGGTTGTAACTAATATTACAAATGCGAAAGTGAGTTTCTTTGTTACGCTTTCACGCCTTAACTACTCAACTGTTCATTATGAAATTTTGCATACACGTTGTCAGGGCTGCAGAAAAGGCATATGGGGTATTTTTCATCCAGAAAAATGTACTGTTCCCGAGGTCCCCCTCAATATGCCCGTAGGCAAATACTACAATAACATGAACGAAACTGTGCGCATAAAAACTAGTGTAATGTGAAAAATTAATATTTGTATGTACGTTAATAAGATGCAGCACTTTGTGTCGTCGATTTTAATAGTTTCAAAGTTTCCGAATACTTGTACCCTGTACAGTGGTCAATCAAACCTATGTCAAATATAAAAACATCATCAATTAATTACTCATGTAAAATTATCAACTCACTACAACAAATAAACCCCTAAATATTATTCATATTTTTGTACAATCACTGGGAGAATAACATATACTTCCTATGCACAAACTTTGATTAGCATTAGGATATCCATTATTCAGACACAAATAGATAGACGATAATTTTTGTTGTCAAATTCCCATAAAAAAAACTATACAACACCACAAAGTTTGATAAAATAAATGCACGTGTAGACCAATTACAGAATTATTAGATAATAAAGCGTGTTGGTCGAGTGATTCGACCAGCGGAACGTCAATTTGATATCCGCAGCTTTGAACCCGCCAGCATTATTTATCAATGAATGTTTCGGAATTCGCGTACATTTTTACTAATTTAAATTGATGACACTATCACTTAACGTTTTAAGAGAAACATTGTGAGGAAACATGAATCTAAGAAATGTTCTTGTAGTTGTAGTAGGGAAAATATGGAAATGTGGATTTCTCGCAATTTGAAATCGCCAATACATCGTTGGTTAGCGTGGTGATTATGCCCATACCTTCTTTCCTACAGTGGGTCTATTCCAGGCTAATTTGATGATGATCAGTACATTTGATTATGTAATATCTTCATTTATCGTACATAATGAATTGTGTAAAACCTATTGCAATTTATACTATCCTTATTTTTAAACGTTTCTAATTTTCTAAAGCCTAATGAATATACTTAAATAATTTGAAATTATAATTTGAGCACTAAAACTTCCAAGTATTATACAAATCTCAGTTCTTGTCCTATAATGCCGCTATTTTATAAATATTATGCAGCATTTATACACGATAAACAACTGGTAAACGTGGCATCAAGTATTACATATACTTATATTGAGAAACACGCATCTCAATTGCTAATAGGCAGACTTATAAAATGAAGTAATAATATTCATATACGAGCAGTTATTTTCTTAGGAATTTGTTTACGATTAATTACTACGGTAATGGTTTATTTTTTGTTTTTTCTTTGAATCGACTCTGCTGTTCGCTTGTTAAGGCCGCTACAGTTTCACCGGACTACTAAGGGGAGCGCGTTGCTGAGAGAGATATTTATATATACACATTGTTACGTTATATACATACTGTATAATCTTTTAATTCGTATTGTCTTAATTTTTTTAATTGATTAATTTCAACAATAGTATGTTGGTAACTTCTGTGAACATTATAATAATTTATTCTAAAAAGCTGGTTAATTGCACATTGAAAAGGATTACTTCGGATGCTACCTATATAAAAAATACTACAGACTTTGTGTTGCTAACATGTTTATTAAGTAAAGAGAACGCTTCCAAGATATTAACAAAATTATTTATTGAGCTGCCCATTTTAGTAGCCCGAACGTTTTTCGCATGCCAGTTATTATGATGATAGGTATGCAGATTAATTTTATGCCTGTATGAATTAGTTAATTAGTAATATATTAAAATTTACATATATTTGACTAAAATAGATTGAATTATCATAATTTTACCTTTTGCGATGTATACCTTTTATTCGCTTCCGCAGCTATTTCGAATTTTAAATAAAATTACATCATTTTCTCGTAATAGGTTTAATATCAATTAACTGTGTAAAAAGATAGATGAAGTGAGATTGTTATTTTTATAAGTTACCATGACTGTACACAATGTAATTCATATTAAAAGAATGGGTCGTCATCGTTGATTGACGTATCACAACATGACTGACTCTATTCATCGTTTATTAAAATTGACCGTCACGAGGCCATATTATTGCGATGACATTTTGATCTACAATAATTATTATAATCACTCGTATACATCGTATACAGCTGGATTGTTGTAAATAAAGATTCAACAGTTCAACATATGTAATAAACAGGAAGAATTTTTATTTAACATATATATTTGTAATAAATTATATAACAAACATTTAGTTACATTTTTTAAATATAAATCAATATAATAGAAGGTACAATGCAATATAAAAGTCGATATACGTATCTTTATAATACCTCCGTAATCGTTTGTCGTTGCTTTTTTCTTTTACGTGTCGAATATTTCAAATACTGTACGCATAGTAGTGGTTTACTAAAACGTATTCCGTTTGTATAATAGAAAATTACTGTAACTGCTTACCTCATCGTAAAATGTATTATATAAAAAGTCTGGTCAAGATTAGTCTGGTAATTTTTGTTTCGTTGTACCAATCTTAAAGTAAACTAGTTTCTGAAAATTTTCGTACAATATTTAATTGGGAAACTGACGAAAAAAATACTATGTCACTTCTTGTTAACCTCTAATCTATCTGTAAACTCCATCCGAATCGGGTCAGTAAACTTCACTTTTATTCTATAAACAGATAAAGGGACAAAAATAAATATATATAAATTTATTTTTACAACACTGATATGTACTGTACACTGATAAAATTCCAACTGCAAAGTTTATTGTAGTAATAAAATTTGATCGACTTATATATAAATACATTTAGTAGTTTCAATATGTATCTAAATTATACATTATAATTATAAATATTAAACATCAACAGTTGGTGTCAATAGTATATAAAATCGGGCGAGTGCCTTAAGCGCTCCCCTCAGTAGTCCGGTGAAACTGTGGAACTGTGTGTTGGCCTTACCAGGTTAACAGTGTAGACAGTTCGCAAAAAATAAAACGAAGTGGTAATACCGAAAGTATCCTCTTTCAGACCATAATCACGTTAAATTTCATGAAAATCCATCCAGCCTTACGAACGTTTTTTTTTTTTTTTATGAGCAGATATTTAAACTAACATATTTTGATATTTATAAAAATTTTACAATTGCAATTGCAATGGCAATAAGTATTGATATAGTTTTTATTTTCCTATGTACACAATGGACTAGTTTCTGATTGCGGTTTCGCTCGCGTCAATGTAATTTTGATTTATCCCTCGGCCACAGTATTTTTTGTTTAAATGAAAGGTGGTGGTACCTTGTATCTAGGGTTGTAAATTTTTCCTAAGAAAAATAATGTACCCTTTGAACTAGGAAAAATACAGTGTATACAAGAAGAAAAAAGTATTTTTCACATTAAAATGTTTATTACCTTGAGTTTTTTTTGTGCTTGTAGAACGCGCTCACATTTTACTTGCCCCTGATAGTCTCATAACTACTTTTATAATATGAAATTACAAGTTTAGATTTACAAAAATAAATTAATCATTCAGTTTTTTTTTAATATATCGGAAACATTAAATGAAATCGGGAAGGGCAGGCATATCGAGCAAATAAGAAATATCTTGTGATGATCCCAACTAAAGCGTTATCGTATCATTTTATGCAAAAGTGTAAAGTACGTGCTCTTTTATATATACCTGATATCGTGAATGCAAATTTCATAATGATCGGTTGAGTAAAAGTGTAACAAACATACACATATTCGCCTTTATATTATATTAGTTAGGATGATTAGGAAACAAGTACTTGTTGCGATTGGTTTTGAAAATCTATTATTAATATTTTGAAGTAAGCAGTTGCACGATAACCTTTAATGATTTTAAGTTTTACCGTCATGTTTGTAGAAGGCGTGATGAGAATGGAATTCGTTTTTTTACGGTGATCGCTATGTTTTGTTCAATCAATACTGTAAGCAATTTAGCATTATAATTCAGAACGCTGTGCATTCCATTTTGTTCCAAGACTATGCGAATTTTGTTTGATTTCATACAACTCCGGTTAATTAAATTGTCGTTTAATTTTTGGGAAAATAATTATACGTAATTTGTCAAACGTGACCAAGAAAATAAATTATTTTGATTACAGATTCACAATACTATGTTCATTGAATATAGTTTGTCTTCAAATAATATTATGGCGTGTATTCGGTGATGGAAACCACCAAATCAACAACGAAATTACTTAATTTAAAAAAAACATTATAATGTGACTTTGTGTGATAAAAGTTAATAAACGTGCCTTATAAGTCCGCCTAAGAAGTACTTAATTTAATTGGCTTAAGATAAACGAGGCACATGCTGTCCAATGGATACCGAATCAAAAACAAACTCGAATGTTAAAGTTAAGAAAAACGGCAGTAAAAATGAGAAGAAGAAAAAAATGGAGACGAAAGACACAGATGCAACTTTAGATGAAGTATGCCGTCAAATGAGCAAACTGGCAGATGACGATGAATCTGCTAGTTCAACCGATAGCGAAGATTTGGTTAATGCTATCAACTACAATACTATTACATCACTAGCCGCTCTTAAAGATATAATACAGGGCGACAAAAACGATACTCCAGAGACTGATAGTTTCTTTCAACATTATTTTATGAATCATTGTAATAATTTGTCGAGTCTTAACTCTGCATCGAATTCACCGTTTCCTTTTGCGGAGCGTAGACGTTTATCGCAATGTCGAGAAGAAGATGAAGATGATGAAAGGAAGGAGAGCGATCCCCCTCCTTCTATTGTATCTTCCGAGGGAGTTTCAGAAGTCGCATCTCAAGTAAATTTGGGTGCGTTAGCCAAAGATCTTATAGATGTCGTTGAAAACGACGATCAGCCTGATAATATCCGAAATGATATACCGATAAGTGCTCGTAATTTAACTGAAGACGAGCAAGATCCATCACCGAAGCGCACGGTAATGGGGGCTAAGCATAAGTTTCTGGTTACTCCGCTAATCCCAAATTCGGTTGAACGAGTTTTACGCTCACATGTCAATCCATCGCACACTGTACATTTTGGTACAAAAGGTGCCGAAGAGCAACGTCCTAGTATGCGATCGATATTCACAGGACAGAATCTCCATCGTGATAAGAATTATTTTGATACTAGCTTGATAGAAATTAGATCAACGGTGTCGTCCACTGGTGACGATGTATCAACGAGCTCTGAAGATATTTGGGTGAAACGAACTGAAGATAATAATATGGTGAGTATAAATTCATATCCATAATATCTACAAGAAATTTCAAAATGTTTACGAACTAAACACTACTTGTATATTGAACCATGTTTCACTTGCTATCATGTATTATTAAACATGGATAAGAAAATATTATTCTGTGATACTGGGACTGAATAATCCGTACTCGCTACAAATTGTTTACTGTATATAATTGGTTGACTTTCTAAAGATAGACATTATTTGAGCTTTCTTGATTTACGTTATAATTCATAAATATTCTATACATATAATACAAATGAAGTGTCTGCATGTAATATCAAAATAACAGTTTCTTACTGAATTGATATAAAAGAATATACGCTATTTGTAACAATAATCCATTTTTTTTTTGTTTGTCTGGGTGTTTTGGGTAATCTCCGAAATGGTTTAACCAATTTAGACGGGAATTTTACTGGTAGGATAGCTGAAATTATGGGGAGTGACATAGGCTATATTTTAGACTAGCTGTTACCCGCGACTTTGCCCAATGTGGAATCTTCACAACGATTGGACCAATTTTGACGGGCCTTTCACTGGAATGTAATAACTAAAGTAATAAGAACTAGCTTGAGCTATGTTATTTACGACTAACTGATACTCGCGATTTCATCCGTGTAAAATATAGCAAAAAATATGTTGTTTACTGTAAACATGTGCATGAGGTGTGCGTTGTACTGCACTCCAAGAATTAAAACAATTGAAATTGATATATTTTATATATGTATGTAATTTTTATTATATTGTGCTTATGGTAAATTTAATGTCCATTTTAATGTATGTACTGCGCTCGCGTCTACATAACTCAGCAGCCATAGTAACGTACTCGAAAAAAAAAATGGCGTCGAGTTGAATGTGCACTATTTACCTTTTTAAATGTTAATAACTGCTTGTAGATGATATAGAGTTTTATATCTTCATTTATATAAATGCAAAATTTTAACACTCCAATGCTTTGTCAACTCATTTTTGATAACTCAACATTATAATCATTAGTAATTTTGAAGGTATAAGAGGTCTTTCTAATAAGATATTAAACCAGAAATGTTTATCCTAAGGGTTCCATAATATAATTTCTTGCGGAACAGATAAGCGATTAGTTTTTGTATTGTCGCTGGAACTTAACTGTATTGACAATATGGCCATATTATATCTATATAATAACATTCTTAAGATGTACTGTATAGCTTAAAATTTTCATTACGTTCTTATATTGTGTAAGTGAGCACTGAGGGTGTTATATAGTGGGTTAAATTACCATATATGTTGTTGATGCTAAATCGTATCTGGATCACTGTTAGTATTTACATGTTTAATGTACACGTTACATTACAAACAAATGTTATTGATAGAGCATTTCTGTAATTTTACATCTTCTCACAATTTTAATTTCCATTAGTATAATTTAAAAAAACGCGTGCCAGGCCACGCACAACACCTACTTTTTATATTAATATAATGTGTCGCTAATTTTCGCTTTAATCAGGCAAACGTACAATTTGTTACTGTTAGACATAAATTAATATATATATTGACTCACAATAGTATCAATGCCAAATGTATTCAAGATCAATATTGTTAAAAGATTACTAATTTTTAGTACTGCAATAATTACTAGAAAGATCGTACTCGATTTTTGATTTACCAACTTTTAGTTGACATTGTTTATTTACAGGTGTTGCCCTCTATAAAAGAACCGACTGTCACTATTATCGACCGTGCTATACAGAATAAACAACTAAAACCAAAAAGTCTCGATAAGATTTCTGAACAAGTACGTAGTCGTTCCGGCACTTGGAGTTCTCAGATTGCTGATAAAGAGAAAGAAATTTGCAAGAAGCCGGCGGAGAAAGAAAGAAGACCTAGCAGCAGTGGTGACAAACGGCAAAAACGAGGTGATTTGTTGTTGTTTTTAATTATACAGTATATCTTAATTTAATTATATAACTATGTGTTTTATACGTGTATCAGATATCAGAATTTTAATATTGATTGGTTTTGAGTTTGATATTTCTTTTAGTGATTATTCGATTTTTAATATTCGGTAAAGGTGTCGGCTTGCTAAATAGCATCGTTACTGTCAAATATATTGCCAAATAAACCTAAACTGAGTGTTGCGTTATTTGCAGTTTGTAAATATAGATTTATTATCGGCAGAGTGTTGTAGATTCTGTCTATCGTTTGGCAGTGTGTGCGTAAATGCGAGCCGCGTGTTAGACGCTGGCTTAGCGCCAAACGTCTAGTCTTAAGGGTCGAAGTCAAATTTTTTATTGAACATTTGTTTGTTACTATTTACCTTATGATCCAAGTATTTGTTAAAATATATTCTTTATTTATGTTTGCTTGCACCCAAGTTAACAATAGTATTGTTATTTGAACATCCTATTACCATAATACTTATTTTGTAAAGTATACGATGTATAAGTTGTTCTATGTGAACTTTCAAGATATTATAAGAATAGTGTATTATATTTAATGGCGGGCAAGAGTATTAAATATTAGTAATCTACAAACAAAGAATATTTGTATATATATATCCAAGGCATTAAACTTTTCATTTAAAAATTATAATTTTCTCATAAGTCAATATTATGTATATTCGTAAGCTTGTTTTAAATTTGAAGTATAAAACTATAAACAGGTAATTATTGTGTAGATTGTAATTTTCTACGACGTTGCATGTTCGTTTGGCATAATTATACATCTGTGTGACTTTGCAAAACGGTATAGACCTCAATATTATTGCAGTTAGTGTAAAATGTTTGATGCGTTTGGAATATATTATCTTATAAATATTCTTCGCGAATATATGTAGTTTTAAAGTGAAACTTTCACACTGTGTTTACATTTTAATAATTTCATGGTTATAATAACGCTGTTTTTAAACAGGTCGCCTGGTGATTTCATTCGCATTGAATAGTAAAATCTAACTTTATAATATTCACATTTTGCAGAATACTTTATAGTTAGTTACCAAGATATGTTTTATACGAGAATTAAATGATTTAGAATAATGAATAAATTAAATGCAGGTTTAATTATGTAAGAGAAACAATATTCATAAAGATAAATTGCTAACATCATGCTATTGTTGAAATAAACTAAAATAATTGGTCAGTTGACGGTAAAGTGGGGTATATATCGATTGCTATTGCGGGTTTTACCTAATATAAAACAAGTAGATAACTCATTAAGAAGTAATAGCTGCTTATTAAATATTAATTTCGATACATCAAGTTTTCTTTCGTTATTGCATTCAGCAATATTTTATCTATTGCTCTAGGCACCGCTGAACGGACAATGAAGTTTTCAAATGCAGTGGTTTTCGGTTATAACGGCGTCGGAGGGACCACTTTAATGTAGTCGCTATATCCGGAAGTCGCTATATCCAAAATAACAAAAAGTGATGTACATATACTTATATTTTTTTATTTATCGAACTATGAATGTTTTTCTTTAATAGTAAATGTACGTATAGGAGCCATATGCATTATTTTACGAAACTCTGTTCACACACTGAAAATTGCTTTGTAACTGATTCATAAGTTCAACTTTGTATACGTACTAAGTAGTCCTATCTATAAACAAAGTAAGCGTATCTTGCCATCTGCAAATGTAAACAAAGGATAAGAAAGCTTAATTGTTTTATGAATGAGTATTTCTGCCCTTGCTGACTTAGTCGCAATATGCGCATGAAATTTCTAGGAATCTGTCACAAATGGTTCATAACAACAAGTCGCTATACCCGAAATTGACGCTATGTCCGAAGTTGCTATACCGAATGAATTTCCTACGAAAATATGCTTTAAATTCAAGGGACGTAAGTTTGACGTCGCTATAACCGAAAAGTCGTTACAACCAAGGTCGTTACAAATGAAATCCACTGTGTTATAATGCCATTTCGTAGTTTTTCTTTTGTTATATCTGATTGGAAATTTGTTGTGAATGTGATTTACGCATGGAAATTATAAACTCAAACACGTATAAACAGTTTTGTAATACAAGCATTTGACCGCGGAGGACTATGTAGATTGTGGCACAGATACGCGGGCACGCGAGCTACTGTTGACGCCTACACTTTACACCGCGATTATATGTTGTTTTTTACTGAACGAAAAATGTATAATACGTATGTACGTATGAATTCGCATCGAGGCAAAGCTATTTGTTCTTATGGTCGAAAATACTTTAAAACGAACAGTCTTTGGTTTATTATTAGACTTTGTTTAGATTTTTAGTTCTAGCACAGTTTCTTTACAGCGGTCGTTGTAGGAAATTTATTTTTTTATCCGCCTAAGTAATATTAATATAACGTACTTGTAGTATTGGATTAAATTATGGATTGCATTGATTGGATAAATATCATGGTTTGTGTCTAAATATGCCTGAATCTAAGTTTAGGGATGCATGTGTTTAATACAATTTTTACAAACAACCAAACGGACTCCAAAAATCAGCGCCAAAAAATGCACCAGAACATTCTTGACTATTGTTAGGTACCTAGTGTTGGATTGTTTTAAACATATCTATATACGAATCACTATACATTCCCTATTCGATTTTGGGAATTTCCCTGGCGTGTCTTTGAAATCCAAGGTCCGATGCTAATAATGAAATGAAAATATCGCCTTTCCACTAAAAACATAATTTTCTAAAATTTCTAATTGACGATGTTGTGAGGTAACAAACATAATAAAATAAAATACAACTGAATTGTGAAACTCCTTTTGAAGTCGATTAACAATGACTTTTGTTAATTATTAATCACTTACGTATTATAAAACAAAGTCGTATGCTGCGTCTGTCTGTGTGTCTGTTCGCAATAAACTCAAAAACTGCTAAACGGATTGTAATGTGGTATTCACCATTAGATAGAGTAATGAGAAGAGTATTTTTTATTATCAGGGCAGGAAAATGTCCGCCGGGCATGTTAGTGTTAACTATTTTACTCGTGTTACTTTTCCTCTTCTATTTTATATTCCATGTGATTATGGAGGCCTCTTCTTGATCTTCGGCATTTCTGTTATTTACGATATTTCGCTCAGAATTGAGAATGTTTTAAATGTGTATTTGAATTAAAAAGGCTCTAAGATTTATATCACATTAGTGAACACTTCACGTGATAAATTTTATCCTAAAAAAACATAAATTAATTTATGCGTGACTCAGTATTCCATAGTACATAAATAATATCTTGATTAGCCTTTATCAAAACACGCTGCATACTGGTGATTTAATGTATGGCCGTTTGGTGGTCGAAATCGACCGTACTAAAAATCATATATTTTAAAATTTTCAATTTTATTGAAAATGCTCTATAATAATTACATATATATTTTTTTAATATCTACTATTACTTCAATTGCGAGAGCGTACAAATAATAAGAAGAACAAAAAAGTATGAATGAACGCCTTTTAGAAGGAGCTCCTAATGGTGCTCCAGCTTTGGTTTCGGATTCGGGTTCGATAACTAACAGCACTTTTAACAACTGGCTACAATTTTTTTTTTATAAAACAAGACGAACAGAAGACATACCAGTTTTATTGATTCTTGACAATCACACTACTCATCATAGCTAGGAAGCTTTGAATTTAGCTCGACAAAAGCATATAATTATGGTCAGTATTCTGCCCCAGACGAGTCAGAAGCTACAACCATTGGAAGTATCAGCCCATGCAAAGTGGCTTTTGAGCAAGCCCTAGACACTTTTCAAAGGAATCATCCTGGAAGAAGATATAGAAAAACTTGTCTGCGTTACATATATATATTAGAAACTATGAAATATAGTATAAAATAAATTTTAATAATAACAACGACACGAGAATAATTGTTGCATGCAAAATGCGTACGGAACGCCGAGCTGTGGCTTGTTGTTCATATATTGTTAAACATTACTGGACGTTGTTGATCAAATATTAACTTATTAATTTCCCCTGATTACCTTACATGTTGTTTGAAAATAACTTAGGAATCTATGTGTTACTTGTATAGAAATGTAAACCCAGCGTACACATGAAGTTTTTGTAAGTACTTTAGTTTGCTATCGTTAGTAGATAACGCGATGTGCATACATACTACGTGTGTAAGTTAAACAGTTTAAATTTCTTGTGACACTTTGATTTTCCATACATTTTTAAATCTCGTATAAGGTTTTTTTTTTAATGAAATGTATCAGGTATTATTATCGTGTTTTGTATAAAAATATGTTTATTCTTTATTTTCAGGAAGTTTTATCCATTTTTAGCATGGTTTTTAATCGTATTGAGAATTTAATTTTGATAAAAAATTGTCTTTTATACTATTTTTATATTCTCATAATTATTTACTGGTACTATTATAGTTGCAGACGATACTGATGGTTTAATGCTAGGGTAAATACTAATATATATATTTTAATTACAGTATTAAAATGTAAAAAACAGAATATACCTTGTTACAATTTATATGTGTATTTTTTTTTCAGAACAACGTTTTGACGCTTCAATTACAAGAAGCACACAGTCGGTCGGTGAACGCAAGAGAAAATCTTCCAACGATGATGGGCATCATCTCATGTATCAGCAGACTATACACGGTAATAATATTGAAAGTATAAATAATTTTCGGTACATCTCTTAATGAGTTGTGCGATAGATACGAACACTTACTATACCTGTCGAATTAGTTATAACGAATGTGTAGGACCGACCCTTATCTATTTGGATATAAAGATAGCAACAATGAAACTTCAAAATGAATTTCAAATATAAATTAACTTGTATGTTTATCGCATAGACTAGCGTTAAATCAGAAACATTAATATGATCTCCTAACCTCCTTTTTTATATTAACGTGGGAAAATCCATCATGAATACGTCGCCCTCCCGAGGAGAGAGTTGGTAGTGTGTGACTATAATCTTTTTAATCTTATGCAACCTAAGTACAGTCGACACAACATGTTTTCCTCTTCCGCTCTCCCCTGTCAGATGACATTTCAGTACTTACACCTTTTATATACATATAATTTTTCACATATTCTCTAATCTAAACATTTTACGGTCTTTCTCTACTCTTATATCCGTCCCCATCATAGTCAAAACTTTTCTGGTTACATAACTTTCATATCTCCTCATGATGTACCCATACCATGCTAACCTATTACCCCTCAAGATCTATTTCACTAAGACTATTTTCAAATATTCTCTGATATATTCGTATTTAACCTTATTCATTCTGGTAACACCACATATCCATCTTGATATTCGCATCTCTTGCACATGTAATCTCTCTTCAGGCTCTTTCGTAGCCCAGTATTTATCACAAATATATATATAACACGACTGGTCTTATAATCGTTTTGTACACCTTCCCCTTGAGTTATATCGGCATTCGTGGGTCACAAGCTACACCTGACACCTTTCGCCATTTCATCCCATCTGCGTTTATCATATTCCTTACGTCTGACTTATAAATTAAAAATAAATAAAATAACTTAGATTAACACAGGAGGGACGAGGTGAAGAATTCGTTACGCTTTTCTGTGAGGGTAAAGCAGTCATAATGAAATAACTATTAAAAAATAAAATAAAATCACTATAAGGTGAAAATAAATATTTTCACTAGGATAATGTCGCGGGCCTAATCTACTTTACAATAGACATATTAAATTAAAAATATGCCGTCATTTAAAAGAAGCATAATAACTTTAACGAGATTATTCTTTGAAGGTATAGCGAAATTGATATAATTATATGATGACCTAGTAACCCAATTAGTAAAAATAGTGCAATCGTATATATTTATGTTAAACGAGTGTTTATCTTGTACTACTTTTTTTTAATTTATTTATGTCATTGTCGGGGTCCATGTCCGGTTGGATTACGTCCTTGGTATTAAGGTCATTGTAATCACGTGCGGCGGTGACCTCTTGTTATCTTTTTTATGCACGATATTGTGTTTTACAACTATGATTTTGGGCTTAAGTAAAAAAATACTTTTAAGTAAATGTTATGCTATTTGTGTGGAAATTGTTGTGCTTTGTTGTTCGCATTACCATTTCTTAAATTGTATTAGTTTCGCCATTACAAGACACATGTAATATATGTATTCTTCTAATTTTAGTTTTGGATAGGCGATACATAACTCTCGTTTTCTCTCGGTGGCGCTGCGAATATTTGTTTTTACGTTTTGTGAATAAGTAGATAAAGAGGAGAGAGAGTATATTCATGCTATGTTAATAAATGTATAGTTCTGTATGTATATTTAATCTTTTCCCTAAATATGGTTTTAGGCATAAAGTATAAAGACCACTTGTTAAAGAAATTATTATTTTATAAGAAACTATTGGACATTCATTTTATGTGCCTACAAAAAAAAAACTTAACTTGTTAGCGGCAGTAATAGTGTAATTGTATTCTTTGGAGAAATGAAATCCAAGAGAACATACTTTTTTATTGCTGCTAAATACATTTGTTTGTATATTTTTGTAATTTCACAAAATGTAGTATTCTTTTTGATGGTCAAGTAAGTAATTTCGATGTTTTTTCGATGTTGCCTAGGAACATCCGGGGTGAGTCGGCTTCCCGCTCTCTTCGATATATTCAAACTGCGACAGCGCAGCGATGCTAAGAAGCAACCATCCATAATGCATCAGGTGAAGGCGGCCGTGCAGGTAATTTTCCCCATTTTATTTTTTTATTAGTCTTTGAGACCATTCGTCGGCACATTGGCCCTTTTAAATTTGATACATATTTAGTATTAATGCTTGCAAGATTTTTAACGTGTTACGTTATTTTATCTTCACTGAACTCAATAGGCGAAAGTTTGTAACGTTTATACTGACATTAATGTGATGTTAAGTTTTTTTTTTTGTACGAATTACCTTAGAATATATGGAATCTTTTAATACTGTGTAACTAAATGGTGTTTATTTTCTTTTGATTGTAACTAGTATTGAGATAATAATTGAAACGTTACTTAAGGCGTTATAATGATTGGACTCAATCGTATATATGTATACTGGAGATTATCGCAATTTGGATGTCTCAAATTTATGGATAGATGCTAGTAATTAAAAAGCAAATTTATAGATAATTATTATTCTGCAATTTTCTTTATTATTTTATTAGAAATTATACGACAATGTAAAATAACTAATTTGAAACGGAATATGGATTTGAACTGAACTCATTGTTATAAAAAGTGACGGTAGATGTTTTGTTCGAATCATGCAATAAAAGCCAAAATTTTGCAGTGAAGGAAATATGATATTGAAACTATAGCACGGCGGTGGTTCTTTTTTTAATACGTGCCACGTTAGATACCACCCATAATCCTTCTAATTTCAGAGTGTTGTTATTTAAATATGCGGTTAAAGTATGAAACGGCAATAGAATTTATAAATTAAAAATTAATCTATAATATAAATGTCTACGTAAGTATGTTTGTTTGTAACGCTTTCACGCCTTAAATACTTAACCGATCGTCATAAAATTTCGCAAACATGTCGCCGAGGAGTATAGAAAAGGATACAGGGTACCTTTTTTCCTAGAAGAAATGATAAAAAACTAGTGAAAATATAAAGTAGGAGGAATCTATTTCAGAATATCACAAGGGGTCCGGTCACTCCGAGTAAAGAGCAACAAAGCCAGGATAATGTTAAACCAGAACCGGCGGCCGGTAGTTGTGGGACGTCAGCTGTGAAGTATAAAGATGGTTCTGCTCATCGACATCCCGGTAGTGATACTAGGGTACGTTCAGTTTCTTTTATTTGCTTTCTCTTACGATATCTTATTAATAAACTAGCTGATTATACCGTGACTTTGCGTTGTTTATTATCTTTTCAATGTGGCTTATGTACAGAGAAAAAAATAAGTACAACACCGCTTGCTCCACGTCTCCACGGCAAGAGAACACACGTCGTCTTGTATATAAAAATATTAGTTTGTTAAAAGTTTAGTAACTTTATATTAACTGAAGATATCCTGAATTTTTTTTAGACAAGGATCGTATGTGTGTATGTGAAATAATACTAAAAAAAAAATAGAAATGTATCCAGTAGTTTTTGAGTTATGCGCGCACAACAGCAGATGTTTCGAACCGACTATACGCTGTTGGCCTGAGTATCGGTGCCTGAATATAATGAATATCGGTGTCATAGAATAAAAACTGAAAATGAGAATGTTATAGATACTTTTTATTAAATGTCTATTATGTTTCGACCGGCTTTAATATGGTTTTTACTAAATTTAAAATGCCTGTCTTAAGTAACACTGAGTACGTACAAATTGCCATTGTTTAAGGATTACTCTTTAAAGTTCTTCAAATTGCTGTCCTGTTAGAAACTTCTTCAGTCTAGGACATGAGTAGAAATTATTAAGGGAAATATCGGGTGAATATGGTGCATACTCTAGTATTTGAAAACGACCATCTCGCATCAGCCATCGCAAAAGCGGACTTGTTATTGATTACCACAAACCGATCTTTGTGAATTTTTTTTTCTTCGTATATAACGTGCTCGGGATTATAACTCCATCAAACACATATTAAAGTATTACTATCCTTTCACTATACCAGAAAAGAGAGATCTTGATATTATCGGCGATAGGAGCTACCTTGAATTTCAGTTATGGAACGATAGTCTTTTTCATGTCATAGATAGTTATTTCTTCGTTGTAGCGTTAAAGTTTGTATCGTCCATGGTCCAAAATACGATCAGGATTTTATTACAATACTAGCTGATAACTGTGACCATGTCTTTGTTGTTTTTTTATTTAAGTAATGTATCTTGTGTACAGGAGATAAAAAAAAACAATAGTTTGCATACAACATTTTTTTAGGCTATCATAGTACATATAAGAATCGATAGCTTTCTTTAATATTTTAATAACCTTATATTGAATGAAGATGCTATGATATATATATTTAAGATAAAGACCAAGTGTCTAAGTTGTTAAATTCAAAAAAAGTTGATAGAAATGTTTCCAGTAACTTTCATGTGTTGCACACACAACGGCAGACCTTTACAATTTAATTATAATAAATAACTAGATTCTCCAAGAATTTATTTTTGTATACCCAACGCCATAGAAAGCGTTAATTCGCAAGCGTTCATGTAAAATGACAAAATTTTAGTGTTCTCTATATTATTAGATCCTTACATAAGAAATTACCGTTTTATATGGAAAAAGGAAACCAAAAATAAATAACTATGAAATTATATATTTAAACAAACGAAGTATGTATCATTATTAACTGCACACTTACGCCATTTTATAGGTAGTTCATTAATTCTATTCCTGAAAAAATTGTGGTAGCGAGACTCTTTAAAATATTTGAATGCAGTTTGAACTGACTTATCGGAATTGAATGTTTTTCTTTGCAAGATATTATTCCAAAATCCAAAAAAATGGTAATCTGTGGGAGTAAAGTCCGGGGAGTGTGGTGGGTGTCGCAGATATTCCAACCGCAGTTCCTCTAATTTAGCGACCGTCTCTCGGGAAGGGTGGGTCTTGAAGCATCAATGGGAGATTGACCAGTCTCTGTAGTTTAACGCTTAGTTTTTCCATCATGGTTTGTCAACAATACAGATCTGCCGTAATTGTCTACCTAGATCTTAGGAAGTTGTAGTGTATGACACCAGCACTTTTCCACGAAACACTCACCAGTAGTTTTT
This sequence comes from Antheraea assamensis, assembly GCA_035772565.1. Taxonomy (NCBI): domain Eukaryota; kingdom Metazoa; phylum Arthropoda; class Insecta; order Lepidoptera; family Saturniidae; genus Antheraea; species Antheraea assamensis. The sequence continues at coordinate 4,162,224 of JAQQSE010000065.1, forward strand.
TCTGAGTCACATTTCGCTTTGGCCAGGATTTGGCTGGTTTTCCTGAGTTCAACCACTATGATGGGCGTTTCCGATTGTTATAAAGGATATATTTTTTGTCACAAGGAACGATACGATTTAAAATTCCATAGTTATTGGGACAGTTGGGTAATATAACGCAGTACTCCATGCGTGTGTTCGTGTTCTTCAGTCAATTCTAGCGGTACTCATTTCTATAGCTTTTTCATTTTTCCCGTGATTTAAAATTGTTTTATAACTGACACCGACGCCTGCCGCTAGATCTGACGGGTTATGTTTAACTCTTCATTGTCAACTAGGGTCTTCATCCGTTCACGGTGTTTGTTTAGTAGATTAAAATTTTGAAAACGAAGTAAACAAAAACTAACGTGCTTTCTTTTAGAGTAAGTAGCTACCCCTTACTCATCATTAATCTTTAGAGCTGTTTGTGTAGCGCCGATGCTACGGTGGACCTCGTATTCGTAACGTAACATGATATTTTATCTTTTCCGTTTTGTGAAAAGAGTAATGTCAAAGAAAAATCGCGAAACGAAATAGATCACTAAATTCGAGACATAAATACACAAGCCTAAATTTGAAATAAATTAAAATTTGAAATTCCTAAGCCAAAGGCCAATATTTGAGATCGAAGGGAAGAGTTCGACAAAACCCCAATTTCATATGTAAGAACCTAATATTATTAAGAGAGTAGATTTGATTGTTTATTTGTAATGGTTAAACTCAAAAAATACGTATAGAAAGGTCATCATCATCAGCGAGTAATATATATTTAATTTACAAACGCGAGTGAAGCTATGAACAAAAGCTTGTTAGCAATAAAATGTATTAGTGGTATGCCGGTACGCTAACACAATTTCTCGAAAGTTTTTTTAATCTCTCGTCACTGCTGTCATATATCGTTCCGAAATTAGGTGGCATAATTTTGTGAGTTTTTTACGGTTGTATTCCGAGCAATGTAAGTCCTATTGCTAACTAAATACGGTGCAACATTTAGGCTGAGTTGCACCAAAATCGTGGTTATTGTAATTGTTAAAGTTAACCTTAACAATGACGAGAGTTGCTAACAGTTACATTTGCCAAAACGAGTTGCACCATCAAACATTTTGTAATTGTTAAAGTTATTAGGGTTGCTACTTCAATAAACCAATTAGTCCATAAAATCGAAAAAGGTAACATATTTTACTTGGCAGGACTTTGTTATAAGTGTCACTATTGTTGTTCTGTGACTGTCAACAGATGTTCAATGCGCGCAAACATCACATTGCTACAATTATTTTCCTCTGTTATTTACTTTATGTCTATTTCTGTGAAGTTGTATATTGGAATTGTTGATATCAACATATTTTTATCAATGCCTAATACCGAGAAAATTAATACCACATTGGTTACCGCATTCGAGAACAGTATAAAATAAGTAGTATTGAATTTATTCAAATCTACAACAAGATTTGAAAATTTCATATAAAATGTTTTTGTTTTCTTTTTCTTTGTGTGTTCTTAGTGTCTGTGTGTTCTTAGAAAAAATGTTTTCTTTCTAAGACGCAAATTATCTTCAAATATACTGATTTCGTCATCGGAAGAACTATTTTCAGTTTCCCATAGGATTTCTCTTAGTAACGACATGACATTATAAAGTTTTTTCTAGTGAACTTGACAACCGATTCAAAAATTGACATTAACAATAACGCTAACCGGCCAACATGGAGCGGTAATAGTTAACGTTAAATCGTGACGTCATTTTAACCATTGTCAATTGGTGCAACCTATTTTTTGCCTAACAATAACTTTAACCGAATTTTTAACTTTAACATTGACTGGTACAACTCAGCCTTATTCTTAACGTTGCGCGTAGTTCAATTGTATCGAGTTTGGTTAAAATTCGTGGAATTCAATAAAAGGAATCACATTTCAAATATGTTCGTTTTTGTTTTAACTTTATAATATTTCATATATATACGGTTCCATCTGTATTTCTTTTTACAGTAGTTTTTGATGTATATAGATTAAGAAACTTAGTGTATAATTGAAATGTTGGGATTAATATTACCGTAGTCTGGTGAAGCCGTGATGGCTCGTCATTTGTTATTTTAATCGTAATTAAAGTTAAATTGTTTTACTCTGACAATACAATTGTATCAAGTTACTCTTAGAACGTCATTACATCGTGTGTTCTGCAAGTGCTGACTGTCCGTTTTATGGTCATGAAAATTTCGAATTAGAATATAATTTAATTTCAAAACAACACATTTTTCACTCTTTTCAAAACATTTTCGCTTTTTTCATCGTATGTAATCGTTTTTTTTTTTTAATTATATGGTTAATATTTATGACTAGCTGTGCCGGCGACTTCGTCCGCGTAGAACGGAATACAAAACACAGTGATAAATGAAACAATATGAATTTATATCTGTATATCTTGTATATTTGTAATGTAAAGTGTCAGGCTGAAACTAATAATGATCACACCCCTTTGTCACTTCAATAATAACTTAAAATTAGGGCTTCCAAGTTGCTTTGATGTGTGTAAAACCGTGGGCCATGCTACAGTGCTGCATCTATCCTCATACAGTCAGATAGTTCGTAACACACGATGATAAAGTGTGCCCACATCTAAAGTTATTGCGAACATGAACAAAACTTTGTGACGATACACGCAGGTATAGGAGTAACATAATACTAATATTCTAATTTAACAACTGTAAAAACAATATTAATCCCTGGACTCTCCAAAACCATAAATATTTAAGTTCTATACAAACGAATGTAGACCTAAGGCATAAGCCAATAGACTATGGGCAGCATATGCTTAAAAAATACCTGATTTATTACAAAGCTTTGAAAAATAAGGAATAATTAATTATGAAATAATCATTTTCATGTAAAATGTATTATTAAATATTTTTTCATTTGTACGAACCTTTTTTTCTAAACCATGAAATTTACAATGTATCATACAATCCAATTTTATGTACATTCGACAGTGTATATTATCCAGCATATATAAAAAATAACCGTTGTTCGTGGTTAGGCGAGTAGTGTGTAGCATAACGTAATATATAATACAAGTTTGGATATTGCAAATGGACGATTCATATGAGTCTAATTAAACAGTACTACCACACCGTGACGGCATCTGCATCGAGACGTCCGAGAGCCATGTCTAAAGTAATGGATTTGTTCCGCGGTCGTGCTTCCGTGCCTGTACAGAACTCGCCTCAGGACGCTGCCGAACGACGAAAGATCGTGAGTAACTTTATTATTGTGTATTTCAATAACCTTTGATTGGACTTGACGTTGCATGATATTATTAAAGTATTACACACGAGTTCAAATGGAGTGTGACTATTAAATACAGGTGCTGTAACAATCGAAAACAAACGAATAGACACCAGGCGTCACATTTTTAGTTTCATTATTTTAGTTAGAAAGAATAACTTAATAGGGATCTATGTACTGTATACTACAAATTATATAACAATTATATTTTTTGGAATATCCTCGGGGGGAAGAGAATGGGTTATGTCCGACTCGCACGGACTAAAACCCCACGGTGTACCGGTCACTGCTTTACAAGTTGAGCCGGCATGGGACCGTGCTGAGCTATCACCATGCCGCCCCCAGCGGTCAGCCCGGCGCAAGATGGCCGTCGGGCTCCGTCCTTATAGGGAGGTACACTGGGTACATGACCAGCTACCTCTCCTCGTCCGCCGAACTTGTTCTAGGAGGAGATGGGCCCCCGACCCTTTACATACTCGCGACACCCTTACATTCTTACATGCAACTTTTTAATAGTATAAAGCGAATGAAAGTGAGAATTTGTAAATCTCGCGATATACTTGACAAGTGCTTGCGATACACCAATGTGTCCGCGACACGGTGGTTGAGAACCGCTGCACTGGACGATGTTCTATCATCATGTATTGGCGTTATCACGATTATCATTTAGATACAAATGTTATATTTATTGTAACCATTTATTATGCCGTCTTGTCTAGACAGTCTGACACCGTGTTACGATCGCTTCAAAAATATAATATAAAGTGTCTATCACGGTTAGATGGTACATTTATCACCGAATTGATAGATAGTTTTGTTTTAAAGTGTTTAAAATATGTAATATAATTTATCGGTTAAATATTTAAAAAACCATTAATATAATTAATTTTTAAAAAATATGATATATATTTTGCAACTGTAACTGCACGATTTTTTTTTCTGCTAGTCCTTTAAAGAATCACAAGTAATGTTTGAAGTGTACTTTAATATAGTAATTGTTGTGTAATCGGGTAATTAAATAATGAGGAATATTTAATGGGTAAAATGTATAAATTCGCTTAACTCAGAACAATTGAAATGCAAATTTGTGCTTAGTGGATTAATTACGATTGTTGGAGGAAATTTTTATTCATTGTCTTTCTTTAGTATAAATAATATAAGTGTAAGTAATAATATATATAAAGTCATTGAATTATGTATTTAATATGTTGTAAGTAGTTATTCTCAAAACCAGTGATTCTCAACCTTTTCACTCAGACATGCACTACTATACTTTTAATGAAATTGCGTCACTCTAAAGAAACACCTTAATAAATAAATCTCGCGACACACTTGACAGTTGTTTATTACATACCAATGTGTCGCGACACGGTGGTTGAGAACCCCTGCTCTAAAGCATCAAATTACATTAATAAATTTCAAATTCTGTCCGTACTCTTCATTTTTTTCAATATTTCGTTATAGATGAGTATTTATTATAAAAGCGTGATCATGAATATGACGACAAAAAATTTGTGTCTCTCTGTTCGTGTATCCGGATTTAACATAACAATGCTGTTACCGATGCTTATAAAAAATTCTAAATGTGATGTGAATAATATTCCTTTGTTGCGGGGTATAAGAATTGTCAAAAATACTTTAAGGAAGAGTTAATAAAAATATTAAAAAAAAAAACAAAATTAAAAATTGACTGATTTTAATGAGATTTTCGTATACAAGACACATATACAATTCCGACATTGATCGTGTATAATTGACATATTCAATTATACACGATAATTATTATTATTATTATTGTTATTCTTGACATACTTTTAATATTTTTTCTGTAATACGGTTTTTTAATGTCAACCGATTTTGGTTAAATTCTGTCCCACAGGATGTATTTGGCATTGTAAAAATGATAACCTACAAAAAATATCAGAATAATAACGGCTTCAAAGTAATTGCTGCGTAAAGACACATGCGGAGCAGCTGCCAGTTGCCGGCATATCTTTTGGTTTAGTGTCTTAATCGCTCGCCTATAAGGTCTGTTAACACATTTTCATTGATCATCGGGAATGTTGGCACACCTAAGTCAAGGTTCTTACTAGGGATTATCGATATTACAAAACATCGATGTTACGAACGATTTAAAAGTATCGATGTACGATAAACATCAATAACAAAACATCGATGTGTCTAAAAAACATCAAAGTCTTCTCTAGCAAATAAAACGGCCTATTCTATTTATTATATGTGTTTATTGTTATTGGTAATACAATAACACAATAACCTAAAAATAGAAATTGATAGGTTTTTTATTCCCTTAAGAAATGTAAAGAAATAGCTATTCGTCCCGCTTACTTCGATTATGTTGATCAGTGCCATCTAGTGTAAATTAGTTGAACTTAATAGTTATCTAATCTCTAACTAGTACATCCAACGCTAGATGGCACTAAAGGATATATTGATTTTACTCTCATGACATCAATGTGTCGATGTTATCGAAACCAAACATCATGGATGTTTTCCAGCTAAATGTCGATGTTTATTCTTCATCGATGAATATAGATCATGCCTAACCGTTACGCTACCCGTTTTACTTTAATTCTTTCGCACATGACGCTGCGGTATATAAACTTTTGTACCGTTGAAACGATTATCAAGAAAATTGTACGTACAATATTTAACTCAACTATCTATTACAAAAAATAGTAAACATAATAAATAATAATAAAAGCGTACGAAACCGCGGGTACAGCTACTCCTATGTAGATATAATTTTATCCTGCAGCAATCTTTATCGATTTTGTTTTGAAACATGAATGTGACGCTATATCGAAACAAAAGTTATTAAAACAAACTACATCAAATTGTTTCCTATTTATTTAATAATACTAGTCGCATGAAATAAGTGACGTCACACGGTAAAGTTATGCGTCGTTTTTTTCTTTAACGAGAATAATCAACACGTTCGAGCTACCTATTATTTCCATACATTATCATGATGGACGTAAATTATTAGTGTAATTCGTTTTGTATCAAATGCCACAGACGAAATTTAGACAATAAATGCGTACCAATGAATTCTAATAAGAAGTCAATTGAATATGTTTAAAAGACAGCTTAAACATATTTGGATTTTAGTACATATACAGAACCTTTCTATATTGTTCTTTATAATTAATTATTGAATAACACAATAAAGTAACAGGTACATGACAAGTTATTTTTTTATTACTTTCTGCCGTTTTCGATTCACAGACCTATTTTCACTGTTCCTATTATACAATATTGATTTGTATTTTCTTATTTAGTAACCATATAGTTCTCGCCTCATTTAGCATTGTTCGTCGCGTTTATAAACAGACAACACATGTTGATAATGCACGTTCATGAAGAGCGCTGAGACATAAACATATAGCTAACGTATGCGGAACGCTCCACCTCCGTACACTGACACAATGTAATCAGTCGTGATAAATCGAGGCTAAATTAATACGGAAAATACTGTATTACGTATTTGAGAATAGTAGCAAAAGTGAATTGAATGAACACGTTTCGGTAGAAAAAACAAAAAAAAAAAAAACAGTCTAAAATATGTTGTGTGATTACAAAAGAAGTTTAATTTTCGATAGAGGGTCTATAAAGGAATCCGCACATCGGTTTGTGCAACTTCCCAGTTCCGCAACAGTTGCCGTTAGTACATTATCGGAGATCGACCGCTTACACACTACCGTATTACATAACAATAAAGCGTCTCGTGACAACGATGTTATCTCTCAGTAGCTAGAGAGATGCCACCATTGTATAACATCGGAACGTTCACGGGGAACAGTGAACGCGAACGGTGCGCGTAGCGAGAGAAACCTTTAGGAATGACCTAGTGACAGTGTGAGAGACATCATGTCGAATTACTTCAGATGGAAGAAAGGCAAGAGGGACGAGGATGTATTCTATTCAGACAAGCCGCGTAGCAGGTCTCTGGATCCTCGCACGTTGGAACTGAGCGGTATCAGGTTGTTTGCTCAGAACCATCAGCAAACTCAGGTACTTAATTTTTCTTATTTCACTTTTGACATTGTTCGGGCATTAATACGTTCTCTTACATACTTACTTAGTTCCTGACAACTACTTTAGGAGTCCATTGGTCAAGAAGTGTTGACTGTAAACGCGGAAATCATCCGTTCACTAAGATAAACTGTACTTGTTAGTATTTTCAATACGTATTAGCTAAATCAAATTTACTTATAACTTTCACTGTAATAGAAAGAAAGACGAACAAAGACGTGGAAAAATATTTAATTATTATCGGAAAACAAATAAATGACAGTTGCGTTTATAAAACTATACAAGACTAGTAGAATGTTGTTGTCATATACACTTCGGGTTCGTGAATCGGGAGTCGTTCAATGATCATTTTGGAATTTGCTTTTGTTTAATAATTTGAAACACATTAGCAACGCTTTCGATTGACAGTGGTGTAAAATACCATGAAAACATCTTAGTAGTTTAGCAATATTCTCTTACTAGTACCACGTAGTGCTGGTATATAGAATTATCAATTTCGTGGCGTTATTAAATTCGACGATAACTTGTGAGCCTGTAGTTTTCAAATAAGAAAAGTTTTTCTTAAATTATTACAGTACTTTCAATGGAAACGCTAGATGTTTGTTCCCAATGTCAATTGTTAAAGGTAGATGCATTATTGACATGAAAGAACGAGCCTCATTCGTCTTTCTAAAATTAGGCAGACAATTAGGTACTATCGGTCTTATTACAAAAACACGCGTTTAGTATGAGTTTTACCAGACAATGTCTAAAATTTGGAATCTTGTATTACAAAAGCGTGTCTAAGCGGTATCTAGGTAAACGCCTCGGTTTAAGTTTTTTATGCAAGCAACTCTGAATAGCATTCAATCAATTTAATCTCATTATTCAAAAACGTTCCAATAAATACAGGTATTGTGCAAATAATTTGATTTTTTGAGTAATATATTTGTTCAGATATTCATTAAGAAAATATATTTATCTTAAGTGAAATATTATATGATTATTGTAATATTATGGTTAAAAGAAAAAGATATAATTGTAAAAATAAGCAATACATATGTTTAATATACTGCGTCAAAGTGCATAAAGTGGAACAACTGTATAATCTAACATTAAACTCGCTGTCAAATGTCAATAATGTCATATGGTAGTAGTTGTCATTTACTTGTGAATCTCCAAAATTGGTTAATCAATCTACATCTTCCAAATTAATGGAGATCTATAATTTACTACGAAACGTCTTTTGCCGGCAAATAGAAATAATAATATCGCAATAAAATCGCAATAATACAATAAGAACTGTCAACTTAGACAAGTGTTACACAATGTTTAAATTACAGCAGTGCTTACCTCTAACTAAACAAGTGCAAGACACTATTTTGTGATCAAACTTTTTTTGAACAATTGTTCGTCGTGTATTTTTAACTTTTTTGTTATAACACGGTATTACTTCTAAAAGACAGAAATCCACGTACTAATCTAGTCAGACTGCTTGCTCTCTGACTCTTTGTTATATTCGAATGGAAAAAAGTCATAGTATGTAGTATGCTTTCAAATTGTTTTGTCGCCGATGTTATTGTACTATATGTGTGTGTATATAATTAGGTCAACGATATCATTCTTTATGCGGTAAATATATGTTTTTGATAAAAGAATTTGTTTGTCTTCGGTAAACGCAAGACAATGAGTAGGTACATTTATGTGCACGTTAGAAAGTCATAATGGAAAAAATAACAGGGTTTTTAACGAGTGTAATTTTTGTAGTTATACTTCTTTTGGCGCGTTAGGGAAAAATGATGAGAGTAAATTTGTACGATGTGTGCGCACACCGTCACGGAAAACCGACACCCTGAAGGTAGCTATAGTCAACATTTTATTCAAAAAAAGTATGTATGTATTAAATACCTTTTTTCTATTGTTAGTGTCGTTTTTTCTACAAACGTAGAATAACGCGAAAGATAATATTTTTGAAAAGAATTTTATCTTGTAACGCCAAAGAAGTATAACTTCTAACGCGTGTACATAAGTACACACACACACACTTTTTTTTCTCGTGATTTTATTATCATGTGCGTGTGTATACGTTTAATTGTGGGAAAACCTTGAATTTTAAATGATCTAATAAGTGATAATTTATAGTTTTCTGTTGAATATGTTAGTTGACAATTGCTAGGTGTAGATATGTCACCCACATAAACACATAAAACAAATTATTTTATTATTATTATTCGTTTACTTAAGAGGCGTTTCAATAACTCTGTCTCAATGAAAATTTAATGACACGTTATAACATAATTGTATTAATATCTAATCAAATGTCTTATATAAATCGACCTTATCCGTAAAGCAGTGTTCCCAATCTTAAGTGTTCTTGAATACATAATACTAAAAACGTGATAGTATGCTAGATAACGCCGAGGATTTGTAATTATGACAAATCAATATTGTATACTCGTATATTGTAATAACTGACTGATGTATAAAATGCACAGCAAAAGTGCAAAGATGTCGGTTCCATTTACAATATAACTGAGCGTTACCATAAGCGTTTTTTTTAATATACTTTAATGGTGCCAAACAAGCGCGCGAGCCGCTTGATGGTAAACGGTCACCGAAGCCTGTGGACGCTTGCAACACCGGTGGTATCGCATGCGCGTTGCCGACTCTTTTATGTCCTGTTAACTTCCGTCTTGAAGAACCCCGTACTGTAATCCCCTAGAAAGACCTCAGCGGGAACCTCGTTCCACAACCGGAGCGTTCGTGGAAGGATACTCTCCTGGAACCGGACCGTCCCCAACCAATTTGGTTCCAAAGTGTGAGTGTGTTTTCCCTGGCGATGAGGAAGGGTGCGATTGTGAAAGGTAGCCACAGGCATAACGTCAAACAATTTCTCAGAACACAACCCATTATACAAGCGCTGAAAAAGGGAATGAATAAATTGTATAAAAATCCGAAATTTTTCCGTCAATAGGTCGGTCAATTATTCGTTTATATAAAATGATATAATATTAAGAGACAACAACTGTCACGAGAAGTACAGGAAAACCTAGACAGAGCCTGTTAAGAAGAATTCATTCATTCTGTGCTTGGGTACTAGCACGGCACTTAGAAGCGAAAAGTAAAGTCGTTTTTCATATCACGTTAATAAATTGACAGGTTAGGAATCCCAAACAGTTGGAAGAAAATTTGAAAATACAAGTTTTAATCTGTTACACTCGAACAATATATACAGTAGTATATAGTCCACAGCGTTATATTCACTAATAATTAATCAATTTTCTTGACATAATTCATTAGTAGTCTATTTGTTTCTAATTGATAAACTCGAAAATGTTTCGTCGATTAAGAAAAAAGACCATCAAGCGAAACCGCGAGTGAAAGCTAGTCATTTATTTATATATAAACTAACCGTGCGTGTGGATCTGAACGCGTTCGCTATTATTTGTTCCTGTAACTATTTGCTGTGATAAATTGTTTAGTCGTAGAAAAACGGATAGCGTGAATATATTCAGTATTCAAGAATTTTCCTTTCATACCACAATTTTCATGGCGATTAGTTGCACGGTATAGAGATGTAGTCCGTCCGCTGCCTACTGACTAGTTAAAGTGGGGATAGATCGTATTTCTGCATGAGAAAACTCCTACGTAGGTATTCCAGATGCTGTGAGAATTTAACGATCTCAGGTATATCAAAATCCTTTGTTGTATAATGTACGTATATTTAAAAATACGGTTTGCATTTAAAATCTATTATTTATACTTATTCACTTACTAAACTTCTAAACAAGCAGGTGTCCACAGCTTCGTTTCGATGAAAATTATTTATGCTGTTTTATGCAAAATACGTGTTCTATCTGGATTTATTGTGAACTGTGTTTTATTTTTCTAATTGTAATTTTCTCATTTCTGTTAAATGTAAAATCCATGTTTTGATCATATCGAAAAACGTAACGATATACTCTGAAAAGTCCAGGCATATAAAGCCAGTAAATGTCAGCACACTTATGCTTTCATTTTCGTTTATTTTTTATCCACTAAATGTGACCATCATCGTCATCATCATCTTACCTTTAATTGACCTAAGTTGGTATACCTCTTCTGTCAGATGTCATCTCGGTATTTACACATTTGATACCCTTATCATTTTTCACACGATCTATCTGTATCTTTTTCGCTCTTTCTCTAAACCTATATCCGCCCACTTCATACTTAAAGGACCCGCGTCTATATATTATCCTTACAGACTTAGCGATCATTTTGTTGCGGTAAATAAAATAAGTCACGATACTTTACATCTCAATGTTGTAGTTAACTGTGAACCATTAAAGTATGTTGACGAGATCAGAAATCTTGGGGGTGATTTTTTTTTTCATTACCTTCAAGTTCTAAAAATTTATGAACGATAACATACATGCAAGAATATACTGTTTTGGGCTGTATTAATGTACTGGTTTTGAATGTGGTGGCACATCAAGTTACAGTTTTACCTGTGAAATTATTTATTCGTAGTCAAAATACTGTAATTTCGTTTACAGTTACAGATTATATCGTTATAGTCGTATACGAATTAATCCACCTTACACAGGAGTGCCTGTGTTAATTTCTGTTGCTATATCCCGTCTCAGTCGCGTTTTACGATTTTCTGTCCAACCATCTCTTCCAAGTAGATATAAGTTGAAAGTGGTTTGGGAGCCACACGTGGCTGTTGTGCTATGTTTTAAATATTTACTAAAATTCCATACTAGCTTTGTAATAAACGCTGTAGGTGGTAGAGCTATGCTGAAGCTATTACTGGTTTCAGCATGAATGGGTCGGCTCCCCCGGGGTAGTACCACTCTCTCACAGAAAACCGACGTGAAGTAACAGTGCTTGCAGAGCGCCGGAGGCCCACATATATTAACAAGGCCGGCAACGCACTTGCGACTCCCCTGGTGTTGCTAGTGTCTATGGACGGCGGTGATCACTTACCATCAGGTGACCCACGTGTTCGTTTGCCCCCTATGAAATTAAAAAAAAAAAGGGTCTGGTTCTCAAGTGTAGCTGCCGGAACACATCAACAGACGCTTCGCGACAGATTTTCAACTTGAGAGTAGAGAATCGTAGCTAGTCAGACGGGTTTGGAAACCATGTTATTATTTCATCACGATGGTTTCTTTCACCGAAACGGTTCAGAACAGTCGCAATGATTGGAACATACAACGACCGATACGGTGACCTAAAAGATTATCAACCTCGGACATCATTTATCCCTTTTTATGTTTTCACAATTTTAGGTTTCCGTTTTCCCAGTACATAAAATAAATAGCTATTCGTTGTTTTGTTTTTACATATGCAGGTAAAAACGCTATACTGCCACCTACGCGTAACCTTATACCGATAGATCATTTTAACTTTTAGTGAAATATTAATTGATATTGTAACAAGAAGCACAATAAAAACACTAAGCAAATTTCAGAAATGTGATTCAGTATGTAGGTATAGCAACCGCCCTCGAGTTCGCGTTAATTATAAAATGAAACTTAATAACAATAATTTATTTTTTAAAAAAAAACGGAGCTTTCTTGTAGTAAAATCATTTTCAGTGTTGGATTTATAGTTTCAAAGATTAAAAGAAATGTATTATATAGGTACATTTGACCACTAATCCCGCCGTATGATAAGTGACGGCGGCGAGACTGAAAATGGTAAAACGCACTCATGTAGAGAAGCCTAGTGATGTGTGTAATTTGATTCGTTCCTCAGATTCCTTTCTATATAGTTGTCAGGACTAATTCTGAATCATTTCATAGTTTTTATTTTATCACTAGCAGCCACCCATGATTCTGTCTCTGTGTTTATATCCGGACTAGTTGATATGCTGTGCATAAAATAAATACTTTTTAGAACATTCTACGAAAATAGTGTATCGAATGACCACAGTCCTATGTCAAATTCGAATTTAATATTTATCTTAGTATCTTACATTGAGGTTTTACTTGTGTGTATACAGACTTTGTCAGAATATCAGCGCAACAGTGCTTGCCCTTGTGTGTCTGCAGCTCATAACGAGATAGGGACCTATTTGACCCGATGCCATACTTATGTTTTACATGTGTGTTCTGTACACTTACATTGATTAAATGTTATCTTTCTCTCTATATCCGTAGAATGAAAAATGTATAATGACAAAGCATTATACGAGTACACATGGCAAGGTTAAAAAAGTACTAATCAATACGTAAATATCTATCATATATTTGGATACATATGATCGGTATAAAAGTTTTATAGATAGAATAATATGCTTGTATACAATGCCCTCCTAAGGATTCATATGCGTTATATACTTTAATTAGGTTATACTATTTATACCAGCAAAGATTAAAAAATATGCGCCACTGTTGTAAAGATGCCCACTTCAAGTTTCTAAAACTACGGGTGTCAATTTGGTTGGAATGTACAGACTACGGATAATTTTGCAATCTATTTTACACGTTGCCATCTTCAAGTATTTCTATTTATAGTATCAATGTAAGTTAGTACGTATATTTATTATGCATACATACAATACATTGTATACGAGGAAAATAGAATAGAATTGTAACAATGGAAAGTATGACCTCGATTCTGAGACAGTAGATAACCCCTTGATCTCTTATGATAATAATCGGCATATTATTTAGATAAACGAATTGTAGGTATGCGATACCGTTTGCCAGTTATAATGGAATTCATTACGATTTGCATTATATGGAAACGTAAGATACTCTTCTGAGAAATCGTGCGGCTGTTTCGTCTTATAAATATTTGTTATGACTGGTTAACGGGTGTTCTATTATTTCGTTTGATATGCAGAAGCTTGCATTGTTTAAACTGCGGCGCCTTTTACACGTGATTCGATTGTTCGATCGTTTAACGATGACAAAGGTTCTAATGAATATGATAAATGTCATTTATTTGTTATATATATAGCCTCTCGTTTATGTATACTCGGAAAGTGTAATAAGTAGAATTATTAGTAAAGAAAACCGAATATTCTCAGTGTACACTGAAAGGTTTCTTTGTGTTATTAACGATGGCGTCGTTCAATTGTACAAAACTTATTTTGTGTCTATTTTTTTCACAGACTCTAAATACACCTCATGTATTAAAACTTCGTTAAACCATTTAAGGTAAAGAGTATGGCAAACTAGCAGACATATATTTAGATTATATACACTTGAAAAATATCATCTTGCTTTATAAGAATAAATACAAGTAAAAAAAAGATGTATTCTAGCAGCTTCACTAGCAAATGTGTCTCCACTCGACTTTCCCTGTTTATCACTTTAAAATAGTAATATAGATTTTTTTCTCATTGATGAATGAATTTTCTTTTGTCTTAAAACTGAAAATATTCCTGTTAAATAACCTCGGCAATATTTATTATAAGAAAAGGTAAACTTTTTACTAATCTATGGTAATTAATTGTTGAACTATTGACTCGATTCTATAAATTCTATCATTAATAGATATCACATTTGTTTTTAATTATCAACGTTATATTTTGTTGTAACGTTGTTTTATTTAGTAATTAACATGGTCTAATTCGCAGACGGTTATTGTAGTAAATTAATTTTGGCATATATTTAACGAGCACGAAATTTAATAATTTTGGGAGATGGATAAAAGGTGTCCCTGTATCACGGTTGGATACATAAGTCTTCACTGTTCGTGTATTTTTATACCATTTTATCATCAATAATTCAATGAGTCATAATATCGAACAGATATGTGAATGCTTTAATTTGAATGTTTATTATCTCTGTATATACTCCAAATATTTAATTTACACTTACAATGTACTTTAAATCCTTATTCATTATATAAGTTGCGCTCGGTATTTATCAGTCGTTTTCCTATTTACTGTTAGAGCTATATTTTATACGTCATTAAAATCTTGTATGAAATAAATAATTTTCTCATAGAGAAGAAGGCTTTTAAACTATCCATTTTATTATAACTTACCGTCAACCAAATGACGTTACAAAATATTAAGTTCTATACCGTTCAATCAATCACCATGTTAATCGGTTATTAATTACATATTCATTTTACTTAACTCAGCGATTTATTATAATAAATATGAATGTGACAATTATATTCAAATACTAAAATACGTGTAATCAAATTTATATGGCTGCGCCACCCATGTCAATGTATAAGCTTATTCGTTTCGACAAATTGTGTCACTCGTGTCAACAAATTCTATTCACTGTTCGATAATTAAATATAATTAAAATGAATGATGCGACTAATTCTTGGTCTAAATCTAGTGCGGCTTTTTTTATATATATTATAGGGGGCAAACGAACAGGTGGTTCACCTGATGGTAAGTGATCACCGCCGTCCATAGACATTAGCAACACTAGGGGAGTCGCAAGTGCGTTGCCGGCCTTTTAAATATGTGGGCCTCCGGCGCTCTCACTGACCGAACGAAACGCAACAGTGGAACCACTGTTACTTCACGTCGGTTTTCTGTGAGAGGGTGGTACTACCCCGCGCGTCGGACGAGCCGACCCATTCATGCTGAAACCAGTAATAGCTTCAGCGTAGCTCTACCACCTACAATAGCTATTGAAACCCCTTGACAGGAATTTTTATCTAGTAGGTAATCAAATAAGCATTCAATAAGGAAAAACCCATTCAAATCGAATCAGTAGTTTTACGTACATACATACGGGCTGAATGCAAGTAGCATATCAGACCATAGTAAGAGCAAAATATCGTAATAGCCTACCATTTAATTAAGTTTGTGGTTTTTATTTTTGTACAGAGCTAACAAAGAGTAATTGGTTAACGAATATAACTTCTTGTTTATTTTCAGTGTAAGTATTTGGTATCTATATTTCTATACGAATAAGTTCTTTGCTGTTAGTTTCGGGGGAAAAAAAATTAAGAAGCAGTTATTTATAAACATAATTTATGGAAATGAATTCCAAAGATGAGTAAAAATTGTGAACATGGATTTAGGAATAATATATATTTGAATACATAATTAAATATTTTTAAACGCGTTGTAATCAAATAGTTTCATGATATGTTCTATTTATTTGGTATTTTCCGAGAAGTAAATACTTTTTTATATAATATTTCAGATGTTTCTTCTTTTATAATATATGGATTATGAGATGTTAAAGACGGTGTCGTTTCAAAATAATATGAAAAATTATGAACACTTTTCTAAATACTCGTACTACGGAAACAGGTCCATAAACATTTTTCACTTGTGTTCTTTCGCTAATGTAAACGTTTGTCGGGAGGGTTTTATTTAATAATTTTTTGTTCATTCTTTAGTACGTTACATTTTCAATCAGGTACAGGTATATGATAGGAATATTATACGCCGATTTTATTATTACTTACGTCCTTCAGATAAACATAAATGATGCTTTCACAGCTTCATTGTTGAAACGATTTGCACAAAACTCACTTTTTTTTTTCGAACTGACAACACTGTTGACCTGGCAAGGCCTCTACAGTTTCACCGTACTACTAAACCCACTATACGTTGATGTCTTATGGTACTGTAATAGAAATATTTAGTGTAAATATGTCGGAAATAATTGTACAAAGTTACAACTCAATCAGTTAACGATATCCGATCATATATAATAACTCGAATACAAAAATATCAAGTTTTGATTATAGTGTTAGCAACCGGCTGCGAATTTGTTCCTGTTGATTATGGAATCTAATTACAATACAATATAGTTTAGCCTTATCGAGTTACAAATTATAGTAAAATAGATCTATAAAACAGCCTACTTCATAAACAACACAGAACAATTCTCACTAATTTTGTAAAATATAGGAAAGAAAAGAAAATAATTTGAAATGCTATCCATTACTTTACTATACACATATCATTCTGTTATGTAACGCGTATTGGTTCCTCTATTGATGATCTCATAACGCGATACGACCTCAGTATAAGATTAAAAACTGTGCGTGTTCCGCCGTCTAAACTGCAATGACCTTGTTCATTAATCATTCTTTCAAATGATGTTTACCGAGTTTAATCGGTTTTTAATGAAAAAACGTTACTACTACTGGCTTAATAAAAAAATGTATCTGTTGCTCTCAGATTTACGGTTAAAGTTAAGAAACCAATAAATTATATGGAATATGTGTTTAGTTTGATAATATTATTGTTGAAAAATAGATACATAAATTCAATTTTTTTTTTTGTACAGAGGAAAAAAAAACATGCACCACACCGCTTACCCCACTTTTCACACAGAAAACAGACCTCGATGAACGAACGCGTAATGATTATAAAAAATAGTAGTTTCTCAAAACTTTAGTAATTTTATATTACATGAAGCTATCGTGATATTTTTTAAATCAGGACCAAGTGCCTTCTTTGTTAAACTAAAATAATTGGTCGTAATCTATTCAGTTGAGTGATGCGCACACAATGGCATACCTCTATCATTTTGTTTATACAATTTTGTATTATTTTATGACTTTTATAAGTTACATTTTTTTTGTTTTTAATAAATACGATAAACTGTTGTCGACCTATTCTTTACACAAGAAAATACAATAATAAAATGATTTACGTACCAATAGTAAATTATTAAGTCTATTTTTATAAATGATTAGCTGATGTCTGCGAACTCGTTAATATTAAAATATTTAATTTTTTCACGTGAACTATTCGTTGGTGATCTTTTGATTTCTTTAATTGTATATTTTAATACTGCTTATCCGCTACAGAGAAGCGTAAGGATACGTAGTTTACATATTTCTTGGTATTCGTTACTGTAAGCAACAATCACAACACGAAAAATAATGTAATTCATCCTCGTTTGTGTAAAGACCCGCACATCATCACCTATTTTATGTTAGTACTATATTAGAAAACACCACGCGAGTTCCACCAAAGTTGTAAAATTTACGTTCCAAGTGTTTGATGAATGATGCACGATCACGTAGTAGTATACGAGCACGTACGGGTATTTTTTTAATTTATAGGATTTGTTTTCTTATGATATACCTTTTTGTTTTATGTAAGAAATTTTATTCACTACTCCATAACCTTTATCTTTAACATTTTTTTATAACGGGTAACGTCGTTCTTTCTCTCTGAAACCACTGAATTGTTTTTGATAATACTTCAGATTTTAAATGTTTTACATAATAATTTATTGTGGATGCGTTCTCTGGCCAGGTTTTAGTGAACGTTTTGTTTTTTATATTAAGCATTATCTGAAAAAAGTTATGAGGTTAACAGTAAATGAGGTAGTATCGAATAGAAAACGGTAGATAATTATAATAATAAATAAGGCAAAAACCAAAGTATTAATCTTAATAGAATTAAATAATTTCGCACTCATAATTAAATTATTTGTTCTTTGCATCCGCAACACGCAATTTAGTTCCACTATTTATATAATTAATATTGTATATAAAAGACCCTGTAATAAATATATGTCTATAAAAAGAACACTGTAACATGCAATAAGGGTTATTAAAACTTAATTGCCTCTTTAACTTTTTTTTTTTTTCGAACTGACCTACACTGTTAGCCTGGCAAGGCCGCTACAGTTTCACCGGACTACCGTGAAACACCTCTTTCATGTTTCTCTCGAGCCAGTATATTATATATAACGAATCATTAGGGCCTTTGTTTATGACACCGGATAAGTATCTGTTTTTAAATCGGACTATAGTCCGTCGCGCTGTTCGTATAGATTACTATGAATGTTTGTTCTCCATCTAAAGGAGGTAACCACACCGGGTGCCCTTCCGGCACCTCTATAAGGCCCGGTCATTGTGCCCTCGCCTCGCCAAAAACCACGATTTTATATATTGGTTGTACTACAAATTCCCAAAATTAGTCACTTACACTAAGATTATTTGAAACTAAATACGACATTTGAAAATATAAATCTTCGGCTTATGAAATGCAGTTTTTTTTAACTATCTATCACCGGATATTTTATTATTGCGCTATTTTAAATATCGCGTTATCTACCTTACCAAGGATTTAACTTATTAAAATTTTCGTAGTACGATTTTTTTTATATGTTAGAGGGCAAACGAACTGGTGGGTCACCTGATAGTAAGTGATCAACCGCCGTCCAGAGACACAAGCAACACCAGGGGAGTCGCAAGTGTGTTACCGGCGTTTATTACGGTTTTTAGTGTAGCTTGATGCCTCAGCAGTATCTTTCGCCTTCGAACTGCTTTTGATAATGAATCACCATGCAAGTCGACTGTTTATAGCTGGTTTGCAGAATTCCAACACGATTGTGTTAATCTCAGTGACGAATTTTCTGATGGTTGTGCGTCTACCGCTGTGAACAACGAAAACATCGCAAATGTACGCGGTATGGTCGAAACAGAGAGACATGTGATCTACCACGTGATTAGGGTATTATTGTTAGGCATAGGTGTGAGTCAGATACAATCAATCTTGCAAAAACTTTAGAGTGTAAAAAAACTTTTCTCGATAAAATTTAACTGAGGCTCAAAAAACGGACGGCGCCTTTGTGTGGGACATAGTGACAGTGACGAAACATTGATTTCCAACTACGATCCCAAAATAAAGCAGTAATCGTCTGTTTGGGTATTTCCAGGTGTTCCGAAACCAACGAGTATGCGCTCTGCACTAAGTGGACGATTGTTACTTTTTTAAAACGGGGCACGTGGTTATTTTCGTTTTAGACCAGTGATCGTCATACCTTTTTGGTCAAAGGCAACATAGAACCATAGGTTATATAACTCCGGGCTGTATATTCATGGATTAAGTAGTTCACACAAAACCTGGGAGATTGTCTTCTATCTAAGAAGGTAGTCAGACCGCCGCTTGCAGGTGACAGACGGCAGGTGGCTCATGGGCCCGTAGCTAACAAACGTGTTGCGGGGAATACACGGCAACGGTCGCTACTTCGAGTCCGGGCTTGGAACCCAATACATGGGGGGCCAAGCCCAAGAAAGTAACTCGCCCCCCCCCCCTCGCTCAGCTGCAGTGCTGGTGACACTGCGACCAGAGGCAGTCGAGAGGGGGTCAATTATAAGAACGCCCTCTTGAAAGCGAGGAAAGAGGTGTCCCTAGCAGATTGCGGCATCTCCAGTGCCCAGTCAAGTGGCATATTTTTTATGAGCTGTCAAAATGTGATTACCCTATAGATTTTGTATGGCAGTAGCAACCTGTAAAGTTATTCATTTGCCAGGTCAATTGACTAACTATTCACTGACTTCAGAGGACTTAAAAATTTAATTTACGGTTAGTTGCAGGGTTAATTTAAGTCTACCTTAGAGAAATTGTGTCCTGGAATTATTGGTTAAAGGTGCCATCTACCCAATTGCATATTGCTAATATAATTAGCAACACAGAAAGCGTTGTGGAAGTAGGCGTGAATAGATAATATGTTTTAGAAAGGATATATTTTAATAGGTACTTTTTATTTTTACATACACAAACATGACGTTTCCGCTTATTCGCTTTCCTTTATTATGTACTTGCATTTAGTTATTTGCATGCAAAATTAATTGTGATAGTAATTATCTGCTGAAATTATTTCATACGTTGCGGGCCGCACATATATATATATCTACGGGCCACGAGCCACTTGCGACTTGCGGGCTGCGGTTAGACGACCACGGTTTTAGATAATCGCCGTACAGTGAATAGCGATTGGTATGTAACCATTTGTTTGTCGGAAGTTATTAACGAAAAATAGACAGAAACGTCATATGGTCTTGCACTATGAAAAAGCAAGCTCTCATACGGCCAGATAGGTAAACGAATTTGCGAAAGAGATAAATGTAGATACTAAGCGTCATCCTGCATGTAGTCTCGATTCGGCACCATGCGAATTATTGATTTCGGAATTGTTTATTGGATCCTACGTATACGAGTACCATTTCTAATTCTTCTTTGTTATTTGTTATATTTTAATTTAATTTTGAAACTATTGTAAACATAGAATAACTTTGAAGTTACATATAATGTCAACCATATTTTTATTCGTTTTTTTTTTGTTAGCTCGTTTTCTTCACAGATTGCGCACTATTATAAGAAATTTTGTGTTCTTGCTGGACATTTGAAACGCGTAGACTCACAGTTGTGTTGTTTGAAAAACTGTTGTAACTATGGACAATGGAAGAGTCTTTGTTATTTCAACGGACTATTAACAAGGATACCCGTTTCGCATCGGACCGGTATCCGGTAAACGAACGCCCATAAGCAAGGGCTTGAGAGAAGAGGTGAAGATGTGATTTACGATTGTGTATATTGTATCTTTACCTGTATTCAATTAGAATCGCTTCTGCATTCAACTAATAACGGTTATTCAATTATCCACTACTTACCTAATTTTTCTTCGACGATGTTTGCGAAGAGTCTATAAAGTCTATCTCGTTGGTTAATAATGTGCGGTTTGCATCTAGTAGCGCATCTCACCTGTCCAACCGATAAGAAAGTAATCTAGACAAGTAAAACTTCATTGCCGAATGTATGTTAGCGCATCATTCTCGAATGGTTACAGCTATTTGTTAATTATTTTCTTGTTGTGTTTGTAATTGTCAGGATGAGACTTTGTATATACAAAAATATATTTAAAAATCGCAGGGATAAGTGAAAATGTTAAGGGTAAAAAAATATCCATATAAATAACGTGAGTGGGTGAGACAATACGTCTTCAAAGGTCTTCCAAATTATTGACAGAATTAAAAGTTTAACGTACGGTTGTCATTTTATTTCATTACATCATAGTACAGTAAAAGGAACATCTGGCCTCTTTTTATTCGTTGTACACCCGTGCGAAGCCGAGGCCGGCAGCTAGTCACATATAATTCTTCACGGATTCAATTTTGCACTATCGTTTGTAATAAATAATATTATGTAACCTTTTAATGTGCATTGTAGCTTCCTATGTTGAGTGTGCCTTGCAAGTTGTAATTAAAAATCATATAAACCTAGTAATGTGTTATAAAAAAAGTTTAAAAAACACTATAATAATAATTTTGTATTTCACGAAAATAATGCCATGGGTATAGTCGTTAGTCCTTTATAAAACTTTTCATTGCAATAGTAAAATGTATAAACAGTGTACCTATAATATCTACGTTTATATGAAAGTTAAACATGTTGGTAAACTGGACGGTTTTATGAGTTAAAATTGCGAGTACTATAAATTATACAAGAAGTGGCATAATAATAAAGTTTATTTTAACCTTGTATAAAGTGATTCGCATTCGTGAGATGTTATAGTGACCATAACCTTCCACAAGGTCACTGTTTAATACTATAAATCGTTATTTTTTTGCTCTCTCTCTCTCTCTTTCTCTATCGTTGTACCCATAAAACGTTTTGTTATTAATGGAAGCTTATATTAGGTAGCTCTATTTTATTTACTTTGCATTATATTACTCGGTATATGTAATGTAGTAAGTAATGTTGTTCGTAAAGTCAGTTTAAATATTATAAAAAATTAAACAAATCCTGATTAACATTTCAGTTTCATAACTTGATCTAATTCACAGTGTTCTCGGGAAAACTTACCTGTTTCATAATATTGGGCTATGATAATACCACTTCAGTCATTCGTATGATTGTTGCTCCTTTATATGTTGGAAGTCTATTAATATATTATTACAATTGATGATTCATCCTGTTTTTGTTTAGATTATATATTTACCTGTATACTCGTACATACATTAATGCAATTTGTCTAAAATATTTAAATGTTGATATATCGCTCCGATAGTACGTTTCCTGTACACATGATTATACTAATACTATAGGCTAAGGACAGTTAAGTTTCTCTTAGGAATAAATCAATTATTTTGTAAGGCAATCTACATTTTTTTTTCTCATTTCGTATTGGTTTTATTTTATGATTATTGTATTTATTTCTTTTGTGTTGAATTAGTTTGGTCTTAGAAATATCGATTTAGGCCCCCCTAATAATAATAAAATGATAATAATTAAACTTTATTTTTCAGATGAAAGTATGACAGATTAGTATCACTACATATTTTAAAACAAAGTCGTCCGCCGCGTCTGTCTGTATGTTCGCGATAAACTCAAAAACTACTGAACCGATTGTAATGACACTCTTCATCAATAGATAGAGTAATTCACGAGGATGGTTTATTGATTTGTTAAGGTTTTGTGTAAATTAGTTGAAATATAATGATAATTGTTGAAAGGATCGAAAAAAGTCAAGCCGCCTTAAGTATTTGATGCACATAAGTATATATTTTTTTATTATCACGGCAGGACAACGTCCACTGGGCCTGCTAGTTAAAGATAAAAATAATACTTACCTCAAGACTATCAAAGTTTTGTCTTTTTGGTAAATATGTTGTTTTTTATTGTTAAGACATTGCAAAAAAAATCTGCCTTTAAAAAAATCGGATTCCTGAAGAATTCATTCCCAAATCAAAAGTCAAAAACGAATAACTCATTATAAGGTTATATAATTGCTATTGTATTATCAACTTAATGATATAATAAAAAGTAACAAGATTTTGGTCAATTGCTTCATAAATTCAGTTTTTGTGTTTATTACATAAACAATTATATCATTATTATAAAGTAAATTATGCAAATTTTATAACGCCTTCTAATTGTTACTGTAACGAATTTATACAAAACCTTATTGTTTAAGGTATCGCACCTTATTATATCCTAAAAAGGGGTCTTTATATGGTCAACTTGTAATCTACGAGTATGTGGCTGTGTATTTACTCATATCTCAAGGCCATTTTTCTTGAGAACGAGTTGAAATATGAAGTTAAATTGAAATGGATAAGTGAGGTGTATATATGTACGGCTTCATATTTTTGAAAACGAATAAAGTTTTCTATGTTAACACAATACGTTCTCACTGACCTATATTGTGTCAAAACCCACTTCCCGTACTTCCCGGAGACAGTTTTGATATTTGGAACGAAGGGAAGTAAGTGTCTCTTCGTACAAGTTATAAAATAATATAATGAAAAATTATACAGTTTCATTTCTGTCTGAAATAAACACACCGACTAAGTTATATTTGCTGTTAATTTAATACGAGTGTTCGTAAAGTATAAGCTTGCCACTTAAAGTATTCCTAGTTTGTGACCTTGTTACGTGTAATATTACAAACAATATTAATGTAAAAATGACATGACATGGGATTTTTGGGCGACAATTTTATTCTCTATTCCATCAGGTTTTTGTTTTAGTTTAATTTTGATTATATTTTAAATAATTTAATTTTGATTAAATCATTATTGTTTTCTATTATGTTTTAAATAATTTAATTTTGGTTAATTAATTTTTGTTTTTTTTTTCTCTATTATGTTATCATTCATTTCAGAGGGCGACATCTCAGCATCAACACCACTCTAGTCTTTCAGGTGAGTTTTATAATTTAAATTGCTTATATGAGTATATATGTAAACGTCCGTTTGTTCCAAGTCTATAGGTTTTCACAGATTGCATTAAAAATGTAACACAATATTAACATTTGAATAGGCGCGCGTTTTAAGTATTGTTTGAAAGACCACATTAAATCATAGTAACCTGCGAACTGGTGCAGCATCTTAAAAAATAAACGTTTTAATTCTTCTATAATATTTATTTATTCATCTCGACAAATTATATGAATATGGATTTTCTTGGGCTTCTTTTTTATATTCTTAGGTTAGCGTTTGACCACAATCTCATCTGATGTGAAATGATAATGTGGCCTAAGATGGTAAAGTCACGCTTAACTTACAGGGAGACTGGCTCTCAAGTGCAGCTGCTGGAACACACCAACAGGTGCTTGGCGACAGATTTTCAACTTGGGGTTGTAGTTAGCCAGCTGGACTTAGAAAAAGCCCTATCGCCATGCTATGGTTTCATCACGATGTTTTCCTTCACCGAAAGCTCCGACTCAGTTGTTTGAATTCGAACCTACGTCCTACGACGCTGTGTCCGAACACACTACCAACTGAGCCATTATCGCTTCATAAACCGTAATGCATAAACCAAAAGGTATTCATTAATTCAAAGCGTAATTAAGACATTAGAATCAGGGTAAATTTATGAAAATTATAATACGAAATAAACCTAACAAACACAGAAATAATCTCATTGTTATCGTACTCTTCCTTACAATAATATTCTTACGACAGTAAACCAATAAAATTATAAGTTTAGCGCCATCTGTTGTCGTCAAAAATGTAGTCTGTTATTGCTTCTAAAGACGATTTTTTCCTACATTTATGTTCAATGAATAATTTTAGTCTCTTTATTTTTTTATTATAATAAAAAATTGTCCTAAAAAGTGATGTTGTAATATGTACAACACAAAATTAATTAGAAATTTACAAATTTCATCATAAACCTTATTCGATCGAAAAATAAAAATCATATTTTACTTATACAAAGTACAAAGTAAGTTATTCAATTTATAGAAATATGTAATATTTGTAATTTGCCAATTTTTAGATTGTATATTATAGTAATAATAGATTTAGAAAATGGCGGTTGAACGCCATCTATTAGCAATAATGCATATTAATTAATTACTGAACATCTTAGGGTATTAATATTTATTCATGTGAACATAAAATATTAACCATTTTTTTTCGTTCTATGTCTTAGTAATGTAATGTTTGGCAATGTTTATTTATATTATAAAATACCCTGGTCTTTAGATGAGGCTAAAATCCATTTACTTATCTACTTTTTTCTCGTACTTAACTCCCGTCGTTATTAAAATTACATTAATTTTTGATAGAGTTAACCGATTTTAATGAAACAAAAACTAAATGTTGCTCCGGAATATGGTTGATTATTTCTTGTGTTGGTGTTTTATCCGAAACCTAGTACTTTACCAGTGATGCCTGTTCAAACAAACAGACAGATAGACATTTCTAAAAATAATCGAAATGGGTTCTATTACTTATTCCTAGACACCTGCAATAAATTTTTTCTCAATAATCTTAAAATTACAGACACGTTTGATTTACATTCTTATTATAAGTATAGATGATGTTAGTACGGTTAAATTTAGAGAAACATAAGGATAGAGGTTTTCTTGTAATAACAAATCGTGTAGACCCACGTTTACTATGAGCTTAGTACGTTGAAATTTTATAAATAATGTTTTAGTCTATAATTAAGTAATACGATAATCATGCGCGACACAAGTGACTCTACTGACGTGCTGCTATGGACTAATAAGGAGTAATAAAAGGCCAACGTGTGAACGTTGTTAATGTTGACCTCGTAAGTCACAAGTTCACAACCTTATGCGTATTATATCCGAAGATCGTTATAAAATATGTTACTATATTATCTTAATAGATTTTGATATAAATACTAGGGAGTTGTTATCATCAATGTATAAAATAAGTCTTATTAAAAACAAACAATATAAAAAATAAGATGTAATTCTCTTACCTCGGATGCAAAGAATTACTAAATAATGCGCCTTCGAAAATCAATATATAAGAAGTTACCGTCAAGATAAATTGAATTCTTAATTTGAAAAATTGTAATTTATAATTATGAAATAGTTCTATTAAGTAAGTTATTCTGAGAAGAACGAAAACGAACCAGTCTTAAAAGTAACTTGCTTTTCGTTGTTACGAATAAGTGAGATATGGTCCTTTATATTGTGAATTATTTTTGTCCTTTATTTATTTATTTATAAGTTTTTATATTATTGCTATTAATAGTATTTAAGGTATAGTCCTCATTTGTTTCATCATTTTATTTTAAATAGCGTTAAAATTACTATGTCTATTTGTGGAAATTGTTTAATATTTTCCTTTAGTGGGATTTATTGTTATTCATAATTATAATTAACTGTTTTTTAAAGTATTCGTATGTATCCATACATTAACGTTTATGAATCTGCTTATCAGTAAAATTTTCCCTTAGCCGTGCCTTTACTTATCTTGTACACAGCAAATTAAATATGAAGTGCGTTTATTTTTAGTTGTATGCTGTTGATAACGTTTATAATAAAAATTAATTTATTTTCAAAAGTTCTGATACATTAATAAGGGTTTTCTAACTGCTATTCTAATACACCAGGTTTTGTATCCATATACTCAATTTCGTACAAGGAACTACATGTAGTTTTACCAATAAAATGTGGACATTAGACATTGTAGTAAGGACGGATAGACGAAAATGTACACGTATCATCTACCAATTCTGGTGATGAGGAGTCCAGTCCGATAATACATAAGCTATTATTACTACCCTTAATATTTTGTACTACAGTAGAAGCCGAGTAAGTCAGACTTGCAACGGAGACGCGAAAATATATTGAGTTAAATAAAAATTCGTGGTGGTCGAGTGGTCTGATCGGTGGAATATCAATCCGATGTCCGTAGTTTCGAACCTCGGCATGTTAAACTAGAGAATTTCTCGGAATTTGCGTATATTTATTAATTTCAATTATTAACTATATCGGCTGACGGTGAAGGAAAATGTAGTAAGGAAATCGGAACCTTAGAAATATTCTAGTAGTACCACCGGTATGTGGAAAAATATAGGATTGTTGATTTCTCAGAGCTTAAATTCCTGAGCCAGCGTGGTGATTATGACCATATCTTCCTTCGGGAAGAGACCTATGGCCCTGCAGTGGGTCTCTTACAGGCTAATGATGACGCCTAAAAGGTTTTGTCTTATAGATTTTGTAAATTTTCAACTTGTATAGTTTTAGCTTTTTTTCTCGTAAATTTTGAGTTACTAAGCTGAAATAAGTAACAATCCTGGTTACAGTACAAAGGTACTGTTAAAAGTAAAAATTACTTCTAATAAAATTTGTACATAATTTTGGCAATATGTTTCCGAATTGATACCTTATTTTTTTTCGAACCGTAGATACTACAGAGAGTAGGTATTAACTTGGGTGTAGAATAAAACTTTGATCTGTTTGAGATACATAGGTGAAATATATATTTTTGGAATTATGCAGGGACAATAGGCACTGGTATTATCTTGTGCGTTGTAATATCTACAGATAATTTAAATTTCTCGCGAACTCATATTTTGAGTAATGTAGGTAAGTAGGCTTAAAAGGGAAGGGATCAAAGGTTCATTGCGAGTTTTAGAGGGTTTTTAACATATCGGTGTGCGATTTACCGTAGTTCTAATGTATTTCATTAGCGCTACTCATTATTCAAACGCTTCTATATTGATATTATCTTGTGACTTCGGCCAGTTTTCTGTATAATAACCATTAGTGTTGATTACACAACAAATAAAAATACAATGTTAGACTACCATATACATTAATAGCGATACTCGTTAAGGTTGACTATAGGTTATGCTAATTTTGACTCATAATTCTTAAATAGTTTTTGGCATACACAACCCACTGCTTATAGAGATATGTGCGTGCATTCAAGACTACCGAGTCCTAATATAACCAATTTTAGTTGTAGAATTATCTTTATCCTACTATATAATTTCGTTATATTCGTTTTTTTTTATTGCGTTTGAATAATAGAAGTAACCTATATTTATTTTTAAAATAATTGTTCAAGGAAAATGGCAACACCGCATTGCGACCTGTTTCTATACTATCGGGAAATTGTAATTTTAACATTGGTGTAAAACAATTATCTCTGTCATCGGTTACGCATTACACGCAAATATGCCTATCTCATACGTGAAAAAGGGTGTTTATTCTTTTGATCAAAACAATAATATATGATATTTTAAATTTTCATGAGGTATGTACATGATTTCGCTTCTTTTTACACATATTGTATCGATCCTACAATACTTCAAGGTCACGTGTGGCCAAAACAGCTTATATAAAAATATACACACGCCTATGATCAAATCATTAATGTTTGATAATTTCAGTTTTTTTATGTATTACGGTTTTGTTTGTACATAGTTTCTTTTGTTTTTATTAAATTTATTTGACTCGTCAAAGCAGCGTTTTCCTAGTCTATCACGATGTATTGTCTTTTATCAAGCCTATACAACATTCGAGTTTAGTTAAACCAACTCGCATAAAAGTAGTCTTTTGAAAGTAAAGACGATGCTGACAAAAGGAGTAATCATGCGTGTTCATATGTTCTTTATATGGTACGCAAATAAGAATTACACTTCAAGAGGGAGGTCAGTAGGGCGCTGAATTAAATTAAATTTACTGGATGATTCATTTCATTGCTCGTCCGTGCCAACAGTAATGATTTTAATATATGGTGCTGCGTATTTCGTCTATACGTGAGTATGACGTAGTACGTTATTGAAATAAAATCGAATATAAATTCATCAAAACGTAAAATAATCGATTATTCTTGTTACTAACCTCTTAACATTTAATTTATGGCTGTACCTTTAAGCTTGACATTGAGTATTTCAAGCTTCTATTTAATAAGCCAAAATTTTCACTAATGCCCGGTTTCTGAAGCATTTTTAACTGTAGTTTATCTGTTCAATAGCGCTATCGGTTCGATAACTTGTCAAATTGGGTTTCTGAACACACAATTATACGAAAAATGTCAGTTAACCTCGGTTCAACTTAACTGGCCAAGATTGGGCGTTTATTTATTCGATGAGTTGAATTGGACGTTTCATCTGCCAAAACTAACCTGAAACCCTTTTTTCTTTATGTCGGTATATAATTAATTTTAGCACAAATGTTGTTTAAATTATTGTTTATTATGTTCCATAATATGAATAAGGATCCGAAAATTCATCGTAATCCAGTATAAAATACTGTAGATAATTTCTAATCTCTGTACTTCAAAATCATTTTGTTTATTTTTTGTCGACACAAATTCTTTAGCAACTATATAATATTTTAATATTGTTTTCGTGCTTTATTATTGTACATATATTTTTTTATCTATTTATAAAATACGTACAAATAATGATTTCAACAGGATTGCTGAGTATAAAATCTAACTGAATCAGCAAAAATTATACTACTATGCATGATAATAATACAATTCCAGCAATAACAAAACCAAAGTTTTTTAAAATGTTCGTCATTTTGGGAATGAGGGGTCAATTTTCAGTCTTTGAGAAACAGCTATGTAACAAATCAGCATAGAAACTTTATAACTAAAATTAAAATAAGGTCACGAATCTAAATTGACAAAAAAACTGTTACAATAGAACAACAATTAATGACGAATTTAAATGATAAAATAAATTTTATACACCATTTTGTAAAAAGAGCCATCTAGTGAACATCAAAGAAGTAGTTATTGGTTTGATAGTTATTTGACGTCTCGTTGTGTATTCAGAAACGCATTGACAGTTAAACGCCGTTTGTCTTATGGATAACTTTATTGAATCAATAGCTATTGATAGTTTAACTGACGGCTTCAGAAACCGGGCATAAGTCAGTTATATATTATTACGAGAATACAAGTGTAGGCATTCTTTTGTTTTTATTGTCGAATTTCTATATACCAAAGTTTCTCAAAGTGGGGTACGCAAACCCCTAGGCGTACGTCATTGGACGGGGTACGCGACAAGATATACGTAATGGTGGTTTGATGACTAGAAGGCACGTGCTGTACATATGAGTCGTATTAAGATTAAAATTGTCCAATATCGCTCCTAAAATTGAATTAATTTACTACTAAAAACCAGCCCAGAGCCCCCTCCATCACTTTAATATATTTCTTTTGGCGCTGCAATTGTCACCTTTTATATAAATAAAAACCTTATTATCTTCAACAACCTATTTTTTTTTTAAGGCGAGGTGTTTTATTAGTTACTTAAGGGGTTCGATGTCATCTGGAAACTTTTACAGGGGTTTGTGGAGCCAAAAGTTTGAGAAACTCTGCAAATTCGGTTAAAACCATACATATAACAATTATAAGAGCTAAGCTTAAATAATTTACATCTTACTCTAGCTTTAAACGCCATTCCGTAAATTTGGACCGTCTAATGATGTCAATGATCGAAATCGGATTTAACTTTAATATACAAATGTGCGGCAAAATTGAAATTTTAAACTAGAAGAATAACAAAAAAGAATCGTTCAATTCGAAACGGCCTAAATAATGATTATTATTGAACAGCCGGTTCTTGTTATTGACAATGATGAAATTTGTATAAATTTGTTATTCAAGGTAAATCGTTGTAGTCTTATCCAGTAATTACATGTTGATTTATTTCGTATCATAAGAATTTTAGTGCGTTGTAGTGTTATAAATAATGTAACTGATTAACAGAGGTCGTCTTATATTTGGTGCAATTCGCTGGCAATCTTTTAATTTTATTATTAGTCTGCATGAATTAAGTTTTAGGTTATTTGCCTTTGCCACCGTTGTTAACAAAATTATGATTCACATTAATAAATATGTCTCATATATAATATATTTTTCACTGTAATGTTTACATGTATCAAACATTATTTTTGAGCTTATAATGTACGTTATATATATATGAATTAAGAGAGTGAGATCTTTTCCATCGATTCGGTTTTGTTAGTGCAGTTGTTGTTAATCGGTCGCCAAGTATATATATAGATGTATTCCAGCAGATGCACTTGGGAGCCAATCCTCCTCTACGTTCTAGCTGACTACATTAAATGCCCACCTTTTATTTAACATCAGGTAATCACGTGCTAAGATCTACAAAATATAACGTGAAATTATAAGTTGTAAATGACTTAATTACTATAATGTCTTCTGCTAAGGCTGAAATGAACTGTGTAAAAATCAGCGTCCATTATTATTTGATATATTAAATCTAATATTTATTTTAAGTCAAAAATACTTTATTCAATTTAGACGCTTATGAACGTCAACATTTTACCACTCGTTCGGGAAACGACCCAATAATACACATAGAAACTCGTCCTGAACTATCTTTTTATTACAAGTTATTGTAGTGATAATCGTTTTAGCGGATGTACAAGGAGTAGTGTGATTGTTAATGAAATGAGCCGTCATATAATAAACTAGCGCCCCGCTCCGGCTTCGCACGGTTATAAAATATATACCCTATGCCATTCACTAAAAAAATGATTAAAATCGATCCAGTAGTTTTGATTTATTCATTACTGCCCGTGGCCTGCACACATTATTTTGATAAATCTCGTAAGGTTCAGCTTGCGTTTGATGCAAGGTAAGCGGAAAAAATGTAATTATTTACTACATCACATTAGAAACCTCAAAAATAACAGTATTTCTCCACTATTTAATGGTTGTGATTATACATATAAACCTTCCTCTTCAATCACTCTATCTATTAAAAAAAAACGCATCAAAATCCGTTGCGTGGCTTTAAAGATTTAAGCATACATAGGGATATAGGGACAGAGAAAGCGACTTTTTTTATACTATGTAGTGATAATCTTTGAACATCAAACTCTTTTAATATGGTGCTTGAACTTACTATCTCGCAAATCGGTAATGCGCTTTGAGGCTTTGTTGTACAACATAAAGTAGTACTTTGAAAACTGTTTGAATTTAGTGAGTCTGAAATATGTTATGTCTTATTTGTGATAGTTTTTAGTGTAAAAGTCGTGTAGGTCTTTTATTAAATATAGTTTTAAAAGGTTTTGCCGTCATATATTTAATTATCAAGAATATATCGGGAGGGCAGAGTTAAGATGCTGAATTGCTGAAACTTGGTATTTAATCTTTCATGAGGTTCCATATTATAATATGCTCGAACTATACGTTTTTGCAGTATAAATATAGCATTTACCTCAGTTGCTGTCCTCCACGGTATAATACCATACTACTCTATTGAAGTAAGCAAAATAGACCAACATACCGGTGATACTGTCTGTTAACCGATTAATTTTGCGTACCAAAATGGTAACAGATCTTAATCTTCCCATCATTTCTTCCTCAATGTTACGACCTCATTGTAATTTAGCATTAAGCGTGCAACCCAAAAACACGTTATTATCAACGAATCTCCTTCGATCTTGTTTCTACTATCAACACATGGGACATTAGGCAAGGTTAATCACATATACTTTATTTTACTTGTATTAAGCGATAAATTATTGAATGCAAATCGATCAAGAGATTTTACTTTAAGTATAATTTACCTAATCCTATGTTGCATTTTACATTCGAAACTATGTGAAGTATCGCCTGAAAAGAGAAACATGTCAGAACAGATATCAACCATTAGCGGTAGATTTTTTTATATAAATCAGAAACAAAAACATCCCTTAAATGGAGCCACGCGTGACGCCAAATTTCGACAACAATTCCGCAGAGCGTGTCCTATCTGTATTTACCTACTAACATCGATATTTTAAATAGGAGGCGAGAAGGTCGAGAGAAATTCCACAGACAAAATATATTTATTGTACGATAAAAGGTTCACGAAATAGAATTCTATAATATGTAATCTTTGTTTGCTTACAATCAAATCACAAAAAAAAACAAAGCGTGCACAAAAGAAACGGAAATATTAATTAAAACTTTTAAACAAACTGAATTAAAAAAAAAAACATTCAAACATTAAATATAAGTCTTTTATAATTTAGACCAGAGAATCGTAAATAAACTAAATCAAATTTAAATCGTATGCTACCACAAAACTAAACTACACGGCGTACCCATCGAATAATAAGTCTACGCTATGTATGTTATAACTTGCTGTAGGTACGTATATTAAATTTGATTGGTATTAACTGTTGGACCACCACGAAGCTCCTGATCTGATCTAAAGAAAAAAAAGATCTTAGAATCGAACTCTTTTCAATTTATGTTTATTACTAAATACCTACAATCCCAGTTATAAAACACAACGTTTAGTCTCTGCACGTTAGTTTTCTCATAACTCGATAATTATTTATCTGAATTACATAATAATTTTGTATATCATACATAAGATATCCCTAGATATATTTTAATAATGTCAACAAATGTTAATATAAGGTATAATTAGACGTTAATTAAATTGAGGAATCAATTACCTATACCATCACGTTATCCTGCGGTATATTGTTTAAACAAGTTACATAGTAATAATTGTAAGGAATGATTTAAAATTTTATAAGAACTACTTTTATGTTACTGAAATAATTAAAATGGAAAACTATAATAATCATCAGAAGAAATGGCGTCGTCGTCATAAGTAATTATGATTTTTTTGTTTTTATTTATTTATTTAAGGGCTTTTATGGCTATATTAGCCCCATAGTACCCTTAACTTAATTTACTAAACTAAACTATAACTAATACAATAATAATACAAATGATAATGAACAGAAGTGTGACTAATGACGAGTCAACAATTTAAAATGACCAATAATGACCACGTAAGTAGCTGCGGGCATGTTTAGTATACTACGAGTATATAGTTAGGCTATCTACTTTCTATGGACATTAAAAAAAATACACACAAAATACATTTGAATATTGAATATGAGATTTATAGTGCGATGTGCTTGCTATATACATTTTAAAAAGATTTAAACTTAGTATATGCGCACGAAATGAATAGGAGTTTATGCGTATGCGTAGTAGAGTTAACCCTTACGACGGTTTGTTTACATCCATCCGTATACGACGTGGCGCAGTTATGAAAGAACCCCCACTGGGTGAAAGCGAAAGGGTGCGTAGGGTGGCCAGGCCAACTCTCATACTGTTAAATAACGCATCTAACCTTTTGAAATGGAAAAATAAAGCATTTGCAAGGACAAAAAAAGTGTTTTTCATATTTAAAAGGTTTTATTTCTTTGGATACATATTTTGTGCTTTTAGTAAACGCTAAAAATTGGTCGACTTTCAAAATTTCATAACTACTTCTACAATACTAAATTGCAAATTTGAATTGAAATAATAATTGAAATAATTTTTAATTAAATATTTCGGAACATATTCAGTGAATACGGATAGAGGAACGATATTCTGAAGATCTTAAATGAAGTATATTCATATATTTTATTTTTATGCAAAAGTATAGGGATGTTTACCAAAAATAAAGTACGATACGTTTTTATAATCTATAGTTTGGGGTGTCAGTGTTGGTTTTTTTTTTCATACAAATCATCTTTGAAACAGACTAAAGATTGTCGTGTGATTTCGTGAATCATACACTACTGTACTTTTAATATAACGCATAATAAAATTAAGCGGTAACTGTCATTTTTTTCCCTCATCAATGATAATAATAGTGGTATAATAACTAACATCATAGTTATTTTTTCAAATTATGTTATTATCTGTTACTAAAATCATCGCATTGCAGCTATGGGCTTTGTCCGACCGTAAGTAGGAACAAATCGACGCCCGACGTTTATTTTTTCGGATGAACGCTAATTTTTGACCTTGTCGGTCGGTCATACAGCGTTATTTCCCTCCAATGTTTAATAGAGAGAGGTACGTCGCGTCGCATCGGTCGCACGAAGTCACAGCGAGTCGGGACTCTGCGAGTCGCATGCTAGACACACGGTAACGCGACCGCTGCCGACGGTACTGAACCGAGCTTGCACCTCTTCTCTAATGCCCTCTCGTTCCCACTCTCTTTGCTTACTACACTAGTTACTTCGCTAAGTTAGTGTTACCACAACTGTTGTCAGTGAGCCATGTGTCGCGCGCGTATTGATAATACCACATAATACGATACGATGAACTGTTGAATGTTTATTTACGATGCATATTCGTGATACGTCATATTGAATTGTGTATGAAAGAAGTGGTCGGTTTCGTTGTTTTTTTTTTCTTCTTCTATTGAATCTCAGTCGGTGACGGTGTCACGAGGTTGTGTTTACGTTGTCGGTGCTACGTGCCACATGGTTTGCGTACCGTACAGCTGCCGGTCTGTCTAGCGGTGCGCATTGCGACACAATATTTTGAACACGAAAATTGACCAGGATAACTCCGAAATCAAATTAATAATCTTCTCTGTAAAATTGATACAAACGTTTTATGTAAAAGCAAAAACAGGTTTTGTTAATCGCGTTGCCTATATGATTCTTCTCATACAGTTGTTAGTAAATATTTATATGTTTAAAACTTCTAACCACTGACAAAGTTGGAACCTCGCAATATATAAATTACTAAACTATTATAGGTAATAAATAACATAAAATACACTTTTACCACTAATTTTGGGATTGTATTATTATTTCATCAGATAGCTTAATTGAAGAGTGGTTAGTAAGTAATATCAACATTATATTTTATACGGACAATTTATATATCTGAAGATACTAACTACTATTCCTTCTTTGGGCTTCGCACGGTGTAATAAAATTTTCGGTTTAGCTTTTGATTATTTAAGCCATTTCCTCGCTTTTAAAGTGGGAAATGAGAACTGCGTAAATGATTGAAATCGTGTGTAGAGATAAAAAATATATATAGGAGGCGTGGCGCCACGCCGGCCGTGTATTTTGTTTGTAATTATTATCCCTCAGCCTTGTGATATTATCAATTACTACTCCAAGCATAGATACTTTACTACGATATAAATATATCATTTACCAATTAGCATTATCAAGAACTATCTCTACATACGAATAGTATTTATGTAGTGAGTTTTATTAGATAATACGCTGAACCAATAATTCTTTGGTTGAAACTGAAATAATAAGGTTGATGATATATATTAGTTGTCATAAAATGTTATTAAGAATTGTTAGAAAGTAATAAATGTGCAAATGTACCGCTATTGTTATGAATTGCAGTGACAAAGACTAAATTCCTGTATATTTGATTAAATCTGTGTAATTTATCAATATGATTTCTTTAATCAAATTTTAAATAAGGTTATTAAGTTTTGTACTATTTATTTTTCTTGAACAATGGAAATGTTCACACTTCACAGTGATCGTTCTTGTTAATGCGTGAAATTTGTTTTTTTTTTATATGAAAATTAGCAGGCCCGGCAGACGTTGTCCCTGCACTGATAATCAAAAATATATACTTATGCGCATCAAATGCCTAAAGTAACTAATGTATTTAATTTGATAAGGATTACCTAATTATATGTGACCATTTTTTAGAAGATAGATGGGTATTGTAGGCTATCCTTAAAATATAGGTATATACCATCGCAGGTTTTTTGTAGACCTATAAAAGAGGAATATCTCACTATGTATTGTTTTGTTATATCTCAAAAGAATTATGCAGCGTTTTCGATGAAACCTCCGAGGCAGCTTGACTTATTCCAACACTTCCAACATTTATCGTTATATCTCAACCAATTTACACTAAACCTTGACAAATTATATTCCCTAAACCTTCTTCATGTATTACTCTATCTATTGGTGATGACCGTATTATAATCCGCTTAGTAGTTTTTGAGTTTTGAGAACAGACAGACAGACCGATAGACGCGGCCGGCAACTTTGTTGTGTAATATGTAGTGACATTAACAAAAATTGTATATATTTATCATCTAAAACATATACAATATTCACAAATCGTTTATCTATAAATGTTTACATACATTAGTATATTCTAAATCCCAAATTTCCTATTTGTCTTGTTATTTGAAATTGATTTCTAAATACGAAGGAATAAAATGTATTTATCTATAACATCGATCACCACTTAAAAATATCACTTATTAAGACTGATTGTTTTGTTATACATAAATAAGGTTTTGTGTATTTTTAATTGAGATGTTTTCATACGACACGCTTCGGAAAATATAGATTTTTGCTCCCAAAATAATATGAATTTCTTCGCTTGTGTACAAGAACCTAAGAAAGTACCATTAGTTATTCATTTTGATGTATTTTGGAAAGTTCCAATTATATTGTGCTATTTGTCTAGAAAAAAAATTTTTTTTCAAAAACACTAATATTGTTTTATAAGCACCTGAAGGTCTAAAACTAATTTGACCGAAATTAATTTATATGGTTATGAGTAAAGTAGATACATTATAATTACCTATATATAAAACCTATGTTGCTATATCTTAGATCGACAAACTAGACTAATGTTTGACAGATCATCGTGATAATTGGTTGGCGTTTGTTTTTTTTTTCATGGGGAATGGTTTTTATCTTATCTCTTTGTATATAACACCTCACTAGACAATGTGGTTGAAGACATCGACTTCTGTACATTTTAACCGATCGTCGATAATATCATTACGCATGAAGTGTAGAGAGAAGTTAGTAATTCTCTGTAAAATGAATGTATTTGAAATAAAAATATTGTTGGCGAATGTTACATACTTGACCTATTGAATCAGAAGTATTCATTCATTGGTGTCGTGAACTTAGGTTGTTATTTTTTGATACTAACCAAGTCTGATAATTTTTATAAAATGACACTTTTAACTTAAAGTGCCGTTTATTCTTTATTTTTGTTTTTTGTTTAAGATATCTTTATATATATATTCGTTTCAATTATTCGTACCGGATTATATCGGAACAGTTAATCACGTTTGTTGGATATAAAAAAAATCAAGTCCATTATGTTTCCTATCCGGGGGAAGGGGGGGGGGGAGGGATATATAGGTATGCGTCGAGTAGATACATGATTAGCAAATAAAACAATAGCTATGTTTGTATTCATTTATCTATCGTTTTCCAGCGAATTCGACTTCATTTATCAATTCTTTTATAACTGTATTTTTATTATCAGTATTCGATGTCGTTGAGGTGTTTATAAATTGAATTCTACATAGTTATTAAAGTATCTTATGCCGCCCGCTACTTCAGTGATATCGAGTTGTGGCTGTCATTACAGAGGTTTAATATCAAGAGTATGCAAGTTTTAAGGTGAAGAAGCCCATCAAATATTCGGGCCTAATTAATCAGATTAACGGTGTATACCAGGTAACTTATTAACGCTTTTACAATATTTTTTGTACATATTTTTTTTGGCGATATTTTATACCATTACAATTGACACGGGTTTTCTCAAATTAATTAGACAAATAATTATTTCTTTTAAATTAACCATGTTTGACGTCAACGATCGATGATTAAGAAAGAGTATATCAGAGGAAGTTTGAAAATAGCACCCGTGACAGAGAAGTTGAGGAGTAATAGGTTAGCATGGTACGGGCATATCGTGCGAAGAGAAGAAAGTCATGTAACAAGAAAAGTTTTGAGTTTGAAAGTAGACGGATGTAGGCTGGTAGAGCTACGCTGAAGCTATTACTGGTTTCAGCATGAATGGGTCGGCTCGCCCGGGGTAGTACCACTCTCTCACAGAAAACCGACGTGAAGTAACAGTGGTTGCACTGTTGCGTTTCGTTCGGTCAGTGAGATCGCTGGAGGCCCACATATATTAAAAGGCCGGCAACGCACTTGCGACTCCTCTGGTGTTGCTAGTGTCTATGGACGGCGGTGATCACTTACCATCAGGTGACCCACCTGTTCGTTTGCTCCCTATAATAAATATATATAAAATAAAAAAAATAGGAGTAGAGGATGATCGAAAAAGGTGTGGATGGGATTGTGTGAAAAATGACGTGTGTATAAAAAATGTGAGTACTAAGATGATATCTAACAGGGGTGAGTGTAAAAGGAAAACACGTTGTGCCGACCCTACTTAGGTAGGATAAGGGTAAGATGTTGACGACTGATGACGTCAACAATCGTGTTGAGTATTTTTATGTTTATTGTATTATTGTTACGAAAAAAGATTCTTGAAACAAGATTACGTGAAGTTTGAAATTATTTAAACGCTTGCCTTTTGGTTTTTAATAATTATATATGGTAGTGAGTTAGTTACCTGTAAAGAGAAATATTGATATTAAGTTAAAAAATAAAATTGTCTAAATTATATAAGTAATGGGCGTCATAATATGTAATAGATGTTTGTGATGAGTGACCTGAATAAGTTATATAAATTAGCAAAAATTTAAATCGATAAGAGTGCAAGAAATCGATGACGTAATAACCATAAATTATTCACGATGTCAATCATGTGGAGGGATTACCTCGTTTTATATTATTTCTGTAGCATATTTATCTACTATTCTGGATACACACGTGTGTAGAATTTATTGTAGGCACCTAGTACCGAAGTATAAGAAATAACTAAGAACCAAGAAAACCTTTATATATATATATATATTATAGTTGATTTAATTTGTAATTTTTGACAACATTATTAAGTTATCTTACAAATATTTTGTTTTTTAACAATGGTCATACCAGTCTTTTAATAACCTAATGTATTCAAGTAAGCATCTTTCATACGTTCGTTCGTTCGTTCGTTCGTTCGTTCGTTCATTTTAATATTCTCATCAGGAGGCTACATTTAACAGTGTAAAAGATCGTGAATTGTAAACGATTGTACGATAAAATATCGCCACCAAAAGCTATAACCATTTTTTTTTTAAATCCAATATTTTTGGATACAATTAGATCTAATGTATTTATTGGCTTTTTACGTTTTAAACACTTTTACGCCATATCAAAATTCCAATTTGAAAACTTAAAAAATCTAGATGTTAATAATAATTTTGTTTCTTTTCAATTTACACAAAAATATTGTACAATACTCTTGAATATATTTTGTTTTAAAAATTATTGTTCTTTTTTCTGATATGCTTAGGTCTACTCTTGATGTTTCTTTTTTTAATTTTATGAGTATTTACCGTTTAGTTTTAAAATAAATGTTTGCTATCATCCTTCGCTTAGATAATTGAATGCAAATACCATAGCCAGACCAACCAGCAGACACCTTCACAACGTATCTACTACATCTGTATCGGACTCCTGATTTATCTCATTCATGATAATGCAGATTAGCTTTAGATAAAACAATTCTAGGATACAGAGTCATATTTCATATGAATAAAAACGTTTTATTTCGAGATTAAAAAAAAAAACTTGTAAATTTGGACTGTTTAGACACGATGTATAGACGTTAATGTTGATTCTTGAAAGATATGTTTCGGAATATGTCAAGAAATAAATTGTTAATATTTTCTTCACTCGGTTTTTATATTGTAAGCAATGCTGAGATTTTTCTTGCGATTTTTCATGAAATGGAAACGACAATATTGTAAGACCGTTTTTACTTGATCCGCCAGAAAGTAGAACTACAGTAATAGATATACAAATTATTAGTTTACTAGCAGGCCCGGCGGACGTTGTCCTGCTAATGTATATACCTGAACTTTCTCATATAGTACCTCTCTATCTATTCGTGAAGACCGTGTTGCAATCCGTTCAGTAGTTTTCGAGTTTATCGCGAACATACCGACAGACAGACGCGGCGGACTACTTTGTTTTATATAATACTAGCAGGCCCGGCGGACGTTGTCTTGCCCTGATAATTAAAAAAATATGTACTTATGTGTATGAAACGCTTAAGGCGGCTTCGAGGTTTTCCGATTCTTTTATATTTCAACCAATTTATAAAAAAAACCTTGACAAATTATATACCTAAACCTTCCCCGTGAATGACTCTATATCTATTGGTGAAGACCGCATTACAATCCGTTCAGTAGTTTTCGAGTTTATCGCGAACATACAGACAGACAGACGCGGTGGACGAATTTGTTTTATAATATGTATATTGATGTAGTGATAGTGAAAAATACATATAAATATGTTGTTGAAATATTTATTTCACCTATTTTGTTTATTAGTATAACAATATTTTATCCTTGATATAAAATTTATCTTATGTTTAGCATTTTAAGCAGAGCGTTCAGTGATAATACGAGAGCTACAAACTCGTCTGTTGTATAATAAAACTTTTCCCATTATACCTTTGCACTCTCCTGGGTTATACTGCATCATTAGAATAATAACTTTATATATTTAGCATATTATAAGCAAGTCACACACGTTGCATAAGGGTCGAAATAAAAAAAAAGTGAGCATAAAAATAAGGGTCTTACATTAATTACTTCAATAGTCTAAAGATATACAATTTTTTAGTAATTATTTCATATATATTATGTTTATAATATTATGTACATGGTTCATGATAATTGCACGTATATTTGATTTGAATTCATGGAAGTGATTTTACTTTTGTATATCGGGATTTTCTCCTGTATACGTGTAGAGAGTGTATTTTTGTAGGTGGTAGAGCTACGCTGAAGCCATTACTGGTTTCAGCATGAATGGGTCGGCTCGCCCGGGGTAGTACCACCCTCTCACAGAAAACCGACGTGAAGTAACAGTGCTTGCACTGTTGCGTTTCGTTCGGTCAGTGAGAGCACCGGAGGCCCACATATTTAAAAGGCCGGCAAGGCACTTGCAACTCCCCTGGTGTTGCTAGTGACTATGGACGGCGGTGATCACTTACCATCAGGTGACCCACCTGTTCGTTTGCCCCCTATAATAAAAAAATAAACAATTCGTTTAAATCGTGTTATTTGTGATAAAAAGTATATTGTATTGAATTGCGAAGCGATCGTGGTACTTATTAAATTCATGCAATAATCGGTTTGAGTGAAGTGACGACGAAATGACGGGATGCACCGT
Source organism: Antheraea assamensis (assembly GCA_035772565.1). NCBI lineage: Eukaryota > Metazoa > Arthropoda > Insecta > Lepidoptera > Saturniidae > Antheraea > Antheraea assamensis. The sequence continues at coordinate 4,204,883 of JAQQSE010000065.1, forward strand.
CTTCTGTTCACAACGCGTTGTAAAGTTACATCTCTTCTCTAGATATTAGGAATAGAGAACGCGTGTAATTAATTACTGCTTAGCGTTCTCATTGTTTTTAATACTAATTTTACTACTTCCTTTTGGAAGATATTATACTAATCACAAGCTGATAAGTCATCTATACTGTATATGTTTGACTTTAAGAAGTTTATAATACACCAAGATTATATTTATAATTAGTCGAAGTACGCGACTTTTTTCACACATAAATATAATTTTGATATTTCACTAGAATCGCGTGTTCCATAAGGATATTTAAATTAAATGTGTCTTTTACTTTATAATAATGTTACAATTTCTGTTTAACCATTATGGAAGTGGGTAATGCTATCTGGCTCAAATACTTCGTCAGGTTAAATACAACAATAATTTGTAAACTACAATATGTTTCTACAATATGTTTTTCTACAATATGTTTCACATATTGTATCTCTTTTCTTTGTTGTATCTTATATATTTGATTGAGGTCACTGAACAAAATCGCAGCGTACAGAGTTTAGAAGTTTCCCGTTTTAATCTTCATTAGTTTGACGCGAAGTATTGAGTCATTTTTATTGAAATTGATAACTTCGATGTTATTCGTCGGAGAAAAGCGTTCGTTTAACAAAAATGAACAAAATATTATATATATATATATATATATATATATATATATACAGAGACGGTCGTATATTACAAATCAAATCAAAAATACTTCATTCAATTTCGTCCATAAGAAAAGACTTTGATTGTTAATAAACCCATTCGTCGGAGAAGAGTTGATAAAAAATCCAACTGGTTATCTTTTTTTCTTATTATTAAAACAATAATCTCGTTGGAGTATATGAATGAAATCAAAAAAGGTCAATTTTCTTTAGGCAATTTCTGCCGGCCTATGGACGTGTAGGGTTGATTTAAAAAAAAATACATCTACACTATTATAGTAAAGTGGTTTAACTCTATAAAAAAATTTTTTTGTTAGTATCATCTACCTATGAGATAATTTCTTGTAAAAAATAGAATCGATTTTAATAATTCTAACACGTTTAAAAAGTTACGTTCCGGTTGGGTGGTGGCTATAGTATAGCTTATGTTATATTGAATATACACGAAGTTACGAGCGATTCGTAGTCTAGTATTATGTGTTCTTTATTCGATTTAGATATACTTATCACATTCTCTATTGATATGAATAAAAAAGATTATTGTTATCGAAGCACTTAATATAATATAGCGTTGTACCGATGAAAATATGACGTTGCAAGTTCTATCAGTTATGTACGAGTATGTATTTACATACCTTGACCTAGATGCATCAATAAATTACTTAGGTTTTAAATAATAATATCATTATTATGACACATTAAAATGTTTACAATTTCAATGCCAGATAAAATAGTGTGTTGGTCGGTCTGCTTTGTATAGGATTTAGATAATTATTTTAACGCACGTGAAACGTATATTCAGAGTCAAAAACGACGTAAAATTTTCTTATAACAACATCTGTTTCGGTACTCAATGATTAAACAATTTCAAGAACACGATTTGATAATACATTCAATGTATAATAAAGTAATGTAAGTACATAAGTATAATAAAATTAATTGAATATTAAATGTACCATAAACAATACATTAAGGATAAACCAATGTGTTTCTGCTAAAATAAAAATGCTATAAATAGGTTTCTTCTGGTTAACACGACGTTGAATTATCGTTCACCAGGTAACATTCCAGATTTTGATGTGTTAACTATAAAATTATGTTTATTTTTTTACGTTAATAATTTCTATATCTATGGAAGTATAAATATAAAATGGTCGTATCTATGTTTGTCCGGGCTAGTCTCCGCAACAGCTAAGCCGACTTTGAGGAATCTTTTACAGATAGATAGAAGACTTATCAAAGTTTTAGTTACTTACGTTTAATATTATTACGCTATTGAAATAGGATCTAAACAGTAATGATAAAGTTTAATTGAGGTAATTTAAAATTGGGTATAAATACTTATAGTGTTTTTAAGTAGTTGTGACAAACCTACTATACTATAACTAAATTATATAATATTGTCGCAAATAAAACAACGTCAAACCAAGACGTTATATCAAAATGCTACAAATAACCATTTTTGTATAGCGTTTATTTCCTACTACAATACTCTACGGTCTTACGGGTCCTATAAGCCATTCAGAAGTTACTAAATTCCAAAGGTTGAATAAGTTCCCGTGTTAATCAAATGCGAAATGGAGTATCGTGATGAGGCACCCCTAAATGTTTAAAGTAGGCTGCCGTTTTAACGAGACATATTTTTAGGTATCCTGGACAATATTTTTGTAGAAAAAAGGAGTCGTTTTTTTTTTGCAATTACAAAAATTAACATTAATGTAACTGAGAATACAATTCTATAATTTCAGTCTGTTTATAAAGAGAACTGTGATTTTCTACGCGTATCTACTCGTCGTGCCTTTTGAAAATATCATGATCTTCCCTTTTATATTTAATATTTTCGCTTAAACAGTAAGTGAATTGAGCGAGAGCGCCTTTGTGAAATCCTTGCCCTTAAACCACTTCTTACTTGCCTTATCTACGCTCCCCTAAATAGGGCGTGGTAACCTTGAAACTTGAGAACTCGTTCTCGATAGCGGTCCCCCCAGGCGTCTCCACGACTAAACTGTGGTGTTCAATATTTTATTACCTTAATGAACCCATACATACATAAGGAAAACATAATTGCATTGATTATAGTATAGAAAAAAGTTGCTGTGACTGCGTGGAATACTGTTCCGAACGCTGCAGTATTCGCCATAGCTTTAATATTGTTTTGAAATTGTACTACGTTTGCAAATATTTCATCTATAATTTATCTAAGTTGCTTATTTAGATTCTATTATATGCTACTTTGGGTATAGTTGTCTGAATTGATAATCTTATGTATTCCTTATATATTATATTTTAGGTAGTTAAAAACACATGTAAATTTGATTTTTGGAGTTTATTTTTCTTCACTAGTATAATATAAAATTGTCATTTAACACTTACCTTAATAGTGGTGTTATTATGATATGGAATCAACAACACAATTCGTCAACTAAGCAATTGGCCTTCACACAAAATTAAGACTGTTGTATAAGGAAGGTGATTCGGTATTGAGGGTCAATGGACGTTACGATCAACAGTCTGTATAGAACATTCAAATGTATAATGATAGATAAATTTTAATAGTTATTAATTATTAGGTTACATTATTATTATTTTTTTTTGTAATCAGATTATGATATAAACACCGGTCTGAGATTCAATATTTTATTATTATAACATTTATACAGGGTACGTGTAAAAGAAGGTATCAAAAATGTAAAGAGAAAGTTATTTTTTTTTTTTTCTATAAGACTAAGTGACAAAGCGGCAATATGCATGGCCTTTCACATTTTTTGCACAAACATCATTCTCGTGAATCTACTCCTCCGTCGGAAAAGGAGGATAGTTCGAGCAGTTGGTATTCTTCGTTGAGTTCAAATGACTCCAGCGGACCGAATAATAACCAGGCAAAGGCGATTCGTATCGACCAAAGAGGTTCATACGGACAAAGAAGCTTGCGGAGTCCTTCAGGTAGCCCTTATGAATTTGCGTCTAGTCCACGAGATCGATATCCAAATTTTGCTAGCTATTTTCGTGATGTAATGGAAGCGCGTAGCTCTTCCTCTGCACAACATTATCATACTCATCACCACGACTATAGGAATCATCGAAATGATGGGGATCGCTACCAGATCAGCGGCAACACATATCAAACGCACCGGCACGACTACCGCCACTTTGTCTCCCCTCTATACAATGATGTAATGGACGATATACAGGAAAATGAATACAGTAAATGTGAACGTTACGGAGAAATAACTAAAAACAAGCTGAGTCACACTCCGTATAAGAGTCGATTCGATAATAAAAGTTTTGCTCAAAAACTGACTGAGACCGCAGTAACAACATCGAAAAACAAAACAAACGAGAGGCGAGGTTCTGGATCAAGCGCAAGTGGTCCCAGGCAGAAACACCACTCGATACAAGAACTTATAAAAACCTTCAGCAAGAAAGTGGGACACTGGAGGCACGATTCGGGGGAAGGCCGGAGAGGTTCTTGCGCAATCCCCTGCACTAGCGTTGCAGGAACTCGAAGTATGGATCCCGATGAATTCCGCACAAGGTCGAAATCTTTGGATGATGATAATTTGCAAGAAGTTATAAGAAGGCCACTACTCGAAGATTGCGGGGCTACTTATAAAATTTTTGATGAAATCCTAAAAGAAGGTATATATATTTCAATTTTTTTTTTAAAACAACGATTTCATTTAATTATTGAATCAAATATGTGTTCATATTTTGTGAAGTGTAGTAGTACCTATATCTTTTAATAATAATTTCTCGTGACGTCCGAATAAGTTATGAGTATAATGGTAAATTGGACAAAAAAATATTTCTAGCACGTTCTCTTGGAATATGATATGTAAATACTGTTAAATATAAATAATTTTATAGAATTAAACGATTTGAAATACAAGTATATTTAGATAGGTTAAATAAACTTATCCTTAATGACTCATAAGTATTTACTAAATCTTCACATATGATTATTTTGTAATAGAATCATGTAAAGCTGTTGGTGGATGCACCGTAGTACTATTAGAAAACAAAAAAAAGTAGTGTGTACTTATGTACACGCGTTAGAAATTATACTTCTTTGGCGTAACAAGATAAAAGTCTTTTCAAAAGTTTTATCCTTCGCTTTATTCTACGTTTGTACAAAAAACGACACTAACAATAGAAAAAAGGTATTCAATACATACATACATTTTTTGATTAAATATTAACTTCAGGGTGTCGGTTTTTCGTGACTGGTGTGCGCGCGCATTGTAAAAAATTACTCTCATCATTTTCCCCTAACGCGCCAAAAGAAGTATAACTTCATTCAATACAACTATTTCTGCCATACATTTTCGTATACTATGTTTGGTGGTCTATTCGTGACGCGATATATGAATATTACACATCTTAATTATTTAAAACATTGTAGTGGTTAAAGTTTTGCTTCGAGGTAATCGTTTCTTAATGATATCAAATATGGAATATTTAGAGCAAAGTAATGCGGTAGAGTCGTTTAGTTATTATATAAATTTTTATTATTGGTTCGCTCTGATTCCTATATCACTTTCACGCCGTTGTTTTTTTTTTCCAGTAGTACTGAAGTCATTAGAGTTATACAATAACGTTTGTGTGCATTTATTGTTCTGGTAGTATGCCTGAATTTGCGCATAAAACCCATAGTCTTGACGAAAGCTTCTAGAGGCTTCCATTTTTTCTAGATTAGAGAAATTAAAAGTAATGCGTGTCAATCTAATAATACTAGATCTTCGGCTTATAGTAACAGCATCCATGCTTTTCCGACATACGAGGAAGCAAGAATGCTTCACAAATTCGTTATGTCTAGTATGAAGAACCGTTAGAATTTGTTAGTATTTATTATGAATAGTATATACTTTATTTTGGTGGTAATCACTAGGGTGACATGGTCAATTTGTGGCCAAACCCTAATTACAAGTAAAGGGGAAAAAAAACACTAGAGATGTTCACCATTTTTCCACCGTTATTCCATTTCAGAACGTTTTGTGGTCTATGCAACTATTATAATTACTCGTTATTATTATACACTGTGCGTCTTAAAACTGCGATTGTACAAAAGTTGTACATTACAAATACATAAGATTTGTTCTCAAACTATAACCCCTTGTATGTTAATATTCGGTAGATAAGTTGTGGTAACTATTGAAAATTTTACGTGTATAAAAATATACAATAAAAAAAATCTATTTATTATATTATGTCTATTATATATAATGCAAAGTGTATGTTGAATAAAATACTCGTTTTAATTTCAATGACGATTGAAATGTACAATAGATATTTAGAGCGTCTATTAAAAAAACAAAATTCATGTTTTTATATTTATTTGGGTTATTTCGAACACTTTCAGAAGTGATTATTTCATTTAATTTATTTTAATTTTCCACTTTCCTTTTAATAGTTAGTTATTTCGAATGATACTCTTCAATCAATTTTGTTATGTTGCGTCGCTTCGACGACTTCTTTGTCTATTATCAAAGTAATTCTCATCGTATCAACTATGTTTAATGTTACCAAAGTAGAAATATATAAAGTACAAAGTACAATCACCGCCGGTCGAAGTTCCAACATATAAAAAAAAAAGTAGGAAGACTGGTTCTGTTTTGCTTCTGATTATGTCTTTTTGTCCGTCTATTGTACTGAGATTGTAGGAATATCAAATGATTTGTTTCTATACGTTACACGTATGAAGTTACCATATTATAAATTCAGGTTAATAGAACAATAAAAGTTTTATTGTAATAGTAGTCGTTTGAATATATTTATTTAATGTTGTATGTATTGTGTGAGCTTAAGATCTATATTTTCGGAAATTTATACGAAATATCAGAACTATTAGACCGATACAAGTTATAAAAAAAAATACTACATACTTTCTACAGTTGCAGCATTCTTTTTGATAATACGTGACATTCGTTTATTATAAATCGGGGAACTCACAACAGTCCTAGTTATTTGCACTAGGCCATAATTTCTTCAATAATATTTTTATTCCAACAACTTTGAAGGATACTTTGTGTGCCTTTTGGCTATTCCATTTATTCTATTAAATGGTCCAGCAAAGACAATTGAATTCGGTTCGGATCGGATTTTTTTTATTCTATTATTTCTGTTCGACATGCTTGTTTATAATTCTCTCTGTCGTTTCGGGCACATTAATAAGGCAAGCTTACAGAAATACAAAGTCCAATAACTTTTCAATATAATTAATTCAAAATAATATGAAGCAATTTAACAGAAAATCGACATTTGACTCAAGGAATACCTGCGTGATGCAAAACTTATAAAAGTGTACCTACTACATTGCATACAGAACTGTCATAGAAGGTGCATTGCCTGTAATTAATTCAAGGACGCGCCCACTGCGCGACCATTTCGAACAACAATAACGTATCTTATTTTCCAGTGTCAAGTATTCATCCTAAGCTCAAATTGTTTCGAATTCCAATGAATCATTTGTTATTGAAAATATTTTGTTATGCTACGTTGCACCGTGATCATTCGTAATTTTCAGTCGATTGCAATGCGAACTACCTTTGCGGCATAATTGTAATCTATGCATATAATAAAAATGAAGTGTCTGTGTGTAATATCAAAATAACAACTTTTTACTGATTGGATATGAACGTATACACGATACTGATAACAAAAACACAATTTTTAAAATTATTGTGTTTGTCTGTCTGTTTGTTCCGGGTAAACTCCGAAACGGCTGGACCAATTTTGACAGAAATTTCACTGACGGATAGTTTAATTTACAGCGGGTGACATAGGCTACTTTATTTTAGACTAGCTGTCATCTGTGACTTCGTCTCTAGTACTATCTCCAAAACGATTGGACCTATTTTCATGGAACTTTCACTGACAGATAGCTAACGCTATAAAAAGTAATTAAAGCTTTTTTATTTTGAACTAGCTTTTATCCATGGCTTCGTTTGCAGTACTATCTCCAAAACGTTTGAACCATTTTTCACGGAAGTTTCACTAACAGATAGCTGATCTTATAAGAAGTAATTTACAATTATAAAAAACGCATGTGGAACTGTGGGCAACAGCTAGTATAAAAATATACCTAATCGTTCGTCTAATATATACTATCTGGAAGATAGGTGGTGTATACAGGGGTTGCAGAATTAATAATTTGTTTTCATAATTTTATAAAGGAAAAAAATAATGTTATATTTATTATAGATGTTATAGACGCCGTTAGTGTGTCTATATCAGAATAAAAAAAAACTATTGTTCCGTTTTGCGTGGTTCTTCAGTATGTTATTATAAATGTATTCTTTGACTCGTTTTGATTGGTTGTTTTGAAAAATGTAGTGTGAATAAAGTGGCTGAAAAATGACTACCGAGTCGTTAAGTTGCTATATATTACTTAAGCGCATGTAATAATCATTCTTATGCAGGCGATGTTTCATTAGAACATATTTTACTTTTTTAAACTTTTATATTTAAACCACGTTGGCGAAACAAATTAAAAATCTTATACACGACCCACATGCAAAAGTGAGATCTCAATCGGGTTACATAATTTAGTCATCTTATCCAAATATATTATTATCTTTATGGCATCTAATTTAGTTCCTTTGTTTATGTAAGAAATATATTTAAAAAAATAATTAAATATGTCTTGTATTATTTAATAGGTAAATTAAAACACACACATTCATATTTTTTAACATAACGCGTTGTTAATAATTAAATTTTGAATTAAGAATGTGTTCGATTTCACTCGCTCATTATCGAAAGGATATTATTAATCTTTATGGCATCTAATTTAGTTCCTTTGTTTATGTAAGAAATATATATAAAAAAACCACTAAATATGTCTTGTATTATTTAAATAGGTAAATTAAAACACACACATTCATATTTTTTAACATAACGCGTTGTTAATAATTAGATTTTGAATTAAGAATGTGTTCGATTTCACTCGCTCATTATCGAAAATAACGGTCGATTGTGTGTGATAGTACCTTATTAATCGGTTTGAACGAGACCATGCAACTTCCTGTTATCCATTACCGACCGCTTCGAGGTAACTTATAGAAATTAAACGCTTCCTGTAGCAGCAAAGTTAATGATTTTATAATAATATTTGTAAGGACAGGTTCGCTTTTGCTTCATCGTTATTATAATTTAATCAGCAGCTTTAATAACATTCAGACTGACGGCAGAGTCGCTTCTTTCTGCAGTTGTATCATTTCTATCATTATATTGATATTGAATTTGTCTAGGCTTAGACAGTAACATAATTACAAGAGATCTACAAAAAAATACGTTAGACATGTGTATCTTTATCTCGTAATCCTTGGATATCTCAGATTCCTTGGCAGAGGAACTTGATATATATATATGCAGTATGTAAAGATTTCGTAAAATTTGATATACAGAAATAATGATATCGATTTGGTGTAATCCCTTGACCCAAAATAGTTACATATAAATTGGCAATAAAAGTATTCGATCAATTTACTTTCGATTTTAGGTCGCGATGTAAAACCGTTGACATTCGTCTGACTTTATGGCGCAAAGCCAAATAAATATATTGCCGGGAACGACTAAAACATAAATGACGCATATAAACTTCTGAAAACCCCAGTTTGATTAAAGAATATAAATACAATTCTAATTTTAAATCTGCACATGACATAAATCTTTTTTTTGTGCCCTACGATTTGATTTTACTAAAAGAAGACTTGTTTGTGACTGTATGCGCTTGGGCGCACAATAAAAATACTAATTTATTTAAAGTATAAGCATAATTATCCACGTGTATTCAATAACTTCGATTTATAATACCATAGTATTTATATAAATAATATGTTCAGAAATATAACTTTTTCATTTTGTTCATTGGAGCGATGTTTTCTTTTGTTTTTATTATTACAATAGATTATATTTATAACAACAGATTATATCGATCTGTCTAGTCTATTAATCAAGTTCTCATACCAAATCCACGGTGAACGTTGATTTTATTTCCGTTGAAATTCTTAGCAAATATATAAATAACTTTATCGGTGTGTATTATGTAATCTTGCGATCTTATACTTGGTATATCTTATTAAAAAAAAAAAAACATTTAGTGTATTATCTCTAAAAAAAATATTTTTGATGATGATTGGGATTGACATTGATGCCAATGAAAATACGACTCAATTAAGCTTCTTAATTTATACCCAAGTCCTAGATTATCTGGGGCCCTGTGTCAATTAGATGACTAAATAATGACACAATTAAAAAGAAAAGTTTTATTATATACTACCTGTTACCCGTGACTTCATCGCTGTGGAAATTCGCAAAAAAATTATTCACTGTAAACGTGTGCGTGGTGCGTGGACATATCTTATTTAGTTTGTGCAGCATCCTGTTTTTTGTCTAAAATAAAAGTAGCCTATGTTACACCTTACGCCATCATTTATCTCTCAGAGAAAATTCCGTTAACATTGGTCCTACGGTTTCTTAGAATACTCGGAACACTCGGAACAAACATATAGACAAAAACTCTAATAATTGGCTTTTTGTTTTGTTTACCGTATATTTCGGCAATTGTCGGGCAAAAAAAATCATACTTTACGTTGTTGTTCCCGGCACCTGATCTTTGTTACGGTTCGACGCGACGTACCTATTTTTGTCATACGGTAATCACGACGGCTTTAAAATCCTAAACTATTAAAATTTATTTTCCCATAACTGGTTTCATTATGCTATCCCGATTCTTTTCGGACTTAAAATTACCGGTAACACGCGTTGTATAATAATAAAACATGTAAAATTATTCTTTTTTTTTTGAGTTTATGTGCAAAATGTATAACGATTATAAATTGTACATTATAATTGTGGACGGTCTGTTTATATCGGTTTTGGGGTGACCCTAAAATACTCATAATACGTACTTACGTACGTACACATATTTATTAAACGATATTATAACATAATCTTCATAATTTTAATGAACAGTAAAGAATAATGCAAAACCTCGTTACATGTCGGATGGCTCATTCATTATTTTTTATACGAGGCATACTCGTACTTTATAGGTTACCGTTTGACTACAATCTCGTCTGATGTTAAATGATGATGTGGTCTAAGATGGTAGCCACGCTAAATCTAGAGGAAGGCTGGCTCTCAAGTGCAGCTGCCGGAACACACCACCAGGTGCTTGGCGACAGATTTACAACTCGATCTTGAATTTTGTCCGAATACACTACCAACTAAGCCATCATCGCTTCACCGTTTGACATGTGGCCAGATGCTGGGTGCCCATCAATGAGCGGGTTAAAACATTTGATAGATTTTATATGAAACTATATTTACTATATCATAAAGCTTTTTTTTAATACATTTAAAAAGTTTTATTCAGAACGAAGAACCTAAAAACATATATTGTCCTACTTGAAATATGTTCGCTACTTTTTTTTTTGTTATAATACATATGTTTTACGTTTTTAATAGGTGCCCATTTACGTAAAGCGGCGTCGCAGGAAGCGGAGAAACGGCGTTTATCTTTGGGGAATGTATCCACTGCTAGACACAGAGCATCCGACGCCTTCCTGGATCCCCATCATGCCGCTATGCTGTTTAGAGATTCCAGAGGAGTAAGTTAAAAGTATCTTTATATAAAACACTAGCAGATACTCGCTCTCTTCGCAGTGCATTCAATAAACTATTTATGTATAAAAATGGCAAACCATCTACGAAAATATCCATATTGTCCTATGTCCATACGTTTAGTAATTTTGACCCGATTGAGTCTCAAAGGAACTGTATCTGTAACTGTGTACCTGTATGGGTTATTGGTAATTAGACGTATTCTCGTTAGGAGAAGACAGGGGCGACTATTTGTAATAAGTTTAATTCCCATATGCATTTTTTTTAAAACATTTTTGATGTTGCATTTTTGACTTATTTTGAAAAAAAAAAATTAAAAGCAAAATAACTCAAAAATGGTTCACTTTTGCATAATGCATCACGTCCTAACAGGAATACGTCGAATTACCTAGTAACCTTGTATAGATAGATTTGATTTGGCTAGATTTACTCAGGGCCTATTATTACCATCACTTGTAAATGTTTATATATATACAATTATGCTAAAATATTCATTTTTTAACAACTAGTAATGAATAATGTTTTTTTTTTCATGTAATAGCTGCCAGTTGCTGACCCCTTCTTAGAAAAAGTCAGTCTGAAAGATTTAGGTAAGTATTTATGAATAGATTGTATATCTCTTGTCGATGTTCGTTAGCAGTTAATTTTAGAGTGACAAAAGAATTGTGGTAACCAGCGTAAAGCTTTCATTATAATTACTGCTTCTATAATAATAAATATGAAGTAATTTACAAAAGGTTTTATGTCATCATTGGATCAAGTGAGTTTATGTTCTGGAATTATTATCAATTTATATAATGCACAGTATCTTGTTGTTCAAATAATTTTGAAATAATCTTGTTAATGAAGTCATTTGATGCTTACCGACGGTAATACTTATTCATTTTTAACACTCTTATATTTTAGTTTCACCTGTATATACGAATGTGACGGATTCTTTGAACGTGATTTAGCCCCCACTTTGAACGATCAGATTTGAATCAAACTTTTGCACACTCGTCGAGGATCCATTGACTATGCAATAATTCAATCAAAATATCTGATTATCCTGATTAGATTCGCCAGGACTCATACATTTCTTTTCGTATGAGAGTAAGAGAGATAGAGCTAGTGTGCGAACTATGCATGCGTTAGAAATGTTTGTCGAAATCAAGATGCAAAACACATCTGTACATATTAAATACAGTTGTTTTAAAGCAAATCGTACTAAAAACTAAAACTAAATTATAGTTAAAGAAAAACTAAATACTTTTAGGTTTTTTTAGGATTTAAGTTCAATTAATTTTTGGAATTTATAAGTACACATAAAATCTAAAAAAAATCATTATTATTTTAAACCCTATTTTACCCAGAAGTCTATCTTAGAAGGTAAAGAACAAAATCGATTTCTCGATTTTTGAAACTTGGTCATAATTGAACTTATTTTTTAAGAAATGTAAATATACTTATGAAGGTAATAATAGATAGAGACGTTCTTTGACGAAAGTTTTTATCGGGTGTAATCTTACGTTACTTACGTTTAGTGTTGCTCAAAATCGGTCTTGGTCGTATTCTTGTATTTTTGCTAAGCCTGCAAGACTCTCGCGCAGGTGCATTGACGCAAGACTAAGCCAAGTCTCCTCTTGGTCTTGCATTGGGCAAGACTACTTACGTTCACGTATGCAAAAAAAAAAAAACACGGACGCGATCCTCAGAAATGAGAGAGCGAGTTTAAAAAAAGACAGATAAGATATAATATCACTTATATACTATACCAGGTTAATTATCAAACATATTGCGTTTGCTGGTATCTAACAATCGGTCTATATTATCATGTACTCCATTTTATAATAGACATACACGTATTTATAAAACATGTTTATACACACATTAAAAGTCGAGTCGTCTACCGTACACGTGTTACACATTTTTATCGTTATACAATAAGCTATTCGATTTTGCACATATAAAGTTTACGATTTGCTTGATAAGGATAAATTTATTTTTGTCACGGTGTTTCTGCCTTTCATTAGTGAGTGCCTCACGTCGTGGCATCGTGCCTCATCTCGCTTACCGGCTACCTTTCGCTGTTATTGTACTCGTTTTTTTTTTATTGTTGTTGTTGATATCTGTCTTACAATGCGGATTAATACACCACTATGGAAGTCTACGTTTTATAAAGGTAATTTTAAATTGAATACTGTTTTTACATATTCTTTGGGCGTTTTAAAACGATTGTATGTTTTGGAATGTGTTACAAATTTACTTGTTACTGGGTTTATTTTGAAAATAGTTAATTAAAATCAATGAAGAGTATTCGTGTTATACCCACGAAAATAGGTGTTTCTGAAGTTATACTTCTTTTGGCGCGTTAGAGAAAAATGATGAGAGTAAATTTTTACGATGTGCGAGAACACCGTCACGAAAAACCGACAACCCGAAGTTAGCTATAGTCAACATTTTATTCAAAAAAAGTATGTATGTATTAAATACCTTTTTTCTATTGTTAGTGTCGTTTTTACTACAAATGTAGTATAAGGGGAAAGATAAAATTTTTAACATATATTTATCTTGTTACGCCAAAGAAGTATAACTTCTAACGCGTGTATATAAGTACACACTACTTTTTTTTTCGTTTTTGGCGCTTGGCATAATTATTACGAAATATAAAAATCAATAGCTATATAAATCGATTTCCAAAATCTATCGAATTGTCTACTTAATATACAAATATGTAACTGCTTAGTTTAACTTCGAATTACATTCATAATATTATTATTTTGTAATTATTAATACGGGAAAATAGTTATAATTTGGTGGCTTATTTCTTTGTGCGTACAGTTAATGTGGTGAACAATATAGATTCTTCATTTATCTATGTTTACTTGACAACATTGTAGATATACGTGCGTCAGTATGCGTGCAGGGTTACTAGAAAAATAATGATAATTTCTTGTAAATCGAATTTGAAATATCCTCTACCTACCAATTTTCAACCTAATCAGAACAACTATACTTTAGTCGTCATTTTGATTCTTTAATCTTTCGTTTAATTTCGCTTTGCTTCTCGTGTTAGTTTGAGTTCTGAAATCTGAGGCGTTTAAAACTTTTCGCAGCCATCTTGCGTTTGCGTTCGGGTTTACTAAATTAATTAATGCTGCATAATAATATCTTATATGTAATTTGAACCATGTTGCTTTATCTTTAATATTCTCAAATTCTTCTCCAACAAACATATTATTATATAACAAAACTTAGCCTCCTTATATTTCTGCGGTAATGAGGGGTAATAAGTAAACTTTTAACGTTCCATACATGTGTATGTTTTACCTTTACTTCAGGGAAAATATTGTATTGTATTGTAGCAACATTTTTGAAGATTTGTATTCATAGTGATCAGTGGAGTTTTTGGCGGGATCTTAGTCTGTAATGTAGTGGTTTTTTTATATTTTATTCATAATCTTGTGTTATTAGACTCTATATTTTGTAATATTGGTGGTGTTTTACGTAATATACTTCGGTTATTATGCACAAGTGAAGCGGATGGGAAATAATATCACGGAGCATGCATTCTGAGATGCCACCAAAACTCCATGGAAAGTTCTAACGAAGAAACCACCATCTTCTTAGAACATTATAATTATCGCAAGACACTTACTTGGCAAAATCTTGTTACTTGACGCTGGCTAGTGCACAAACCGTGACGGAGCCAAAAAAAAATAAAGAGAGAAGAAGTGATCAAATAATACTAATATTAAAATATCCGTTGATATCAATTAAACTATACTCAATCTTC
This sequence comes from Antheraea assamensis, assembly GCA_035772565.1. Taxonomy (NCBI): domain Eukaryota; kingdom Metazoa; phylum Arthropoda; class Insecta; order Lepidoptera; family Saturniidae; genus Antheraea; species Antheraea assamensis. The sequence continues at coordinate 4,219,970 of JAQQSE010000065.1, forward strand.
CTTTTTTATATTTGTGAATAATTTATAGCGTATATATTTTACACACGGCAGAGTAATTTAATAAAGATTGTTTGAAGATTCATGTCTTCTAATCGCAAATACTCGTAGTATAATACGTTTTATTTATATTATTAGCCTTTCTTTGCCCGCTGCTTTCGCTCGCGTTAATGGAGATTTAATATACCCCTTGGTAACCGTACTTTTTTTGGATGAAAGTTACGCTTTATTCTTTTTTGTACTGCCGACATTGCAATTGCAATGCAAATTTTCGTGATGGTCGGTTAAGTAATTTAGGCTTTATAAGCGTAACAAACTCACTTTTACATCTTATAATATTTGTTTGGATTGGGATTTTGCACTTGAAAACGTATTTGCTTTATTGAGCTCTATCATGTGTTTCGTGTACTGAATCCATCTCTTTCTAAAATCGTGCACATTTTATGAAATGATTAAGTTGATTCCTCAAATTGAACTATACACAAGCACTATTGTTTTACACGCGTTGTCTGATTTATGTCATTGGAGTAGTATCGCCAAAATACATTATCCGAATTATTTGGAATCTAATTAAGTTTAGTGGTTTAAATCGAGGGTAACTCACGGCAGCGTATTTAAATCGACACCGAGTTGATTGGCGTCCGTTCGAGTTCTTGCAATGAGTGGGAATTTTCGGTTATGGAAAATATTGTGATGAAGACATAGCATGGTGTTAGGGCTTTTCCTAAGCTCACTTAGCTAGTTCACGATTCTCAAGTTGAATATTTCTTGCTGATCACCTATAAGTATGTTCCGGCAGGTGCGCTTCAGAGCCAGTCCTCAGCTAGGTGTAGCGTGTGTACCACCTTTGCCAATATCATCATTTAACATCAAGTGAAATTGTGAACGAACACCAATACCTACAAAGAAATCAAACTACGTCTATAATATATTTTTTTGATTACTTATACGTTAAGGCTGAGTTGCACCAAAATCGTGCTTATTGTAATTCTTAAAGTTAACTTTAACAATGACAAGAGTTGCTAACAGTTACTATTTGCCAAAACGAGTTGCGCCATCAACATTTTGTAATTGTTAAAGTTATTAGGGTTGCCACTTCAATAAACCAATTAGTTCCCTAAAATCGAAAAGGTTAACATTTTTTACTTGGCAGGACTAGTTATAACTGTCACTATTGTTATTCTGTGACTGTCACCAGCACGCAAATGCCAACTTGTTACAATTATTTTGCTCTGTTATTTACTTTTTTTGTGAAGTTGTATATGGGATTTTTTTTTATCAATATATTATTATCAATGGCCAATTCCGAGAAAATTAATACCACATTGGATACCACATTCGAGAACATTATAAAGTAAGAAGTATTTAATTTATTAAAATCTACAATAATATTTGAAAATTTTATATAAAATATTTTAGTATGCACTATATAATAAAAGTGTTATTAATATACAAGAATTCGATCCTGAAACGACAAAACGTTAGCTTCTATCGTCCTGTGGGCATTTTCTAATTCTGTCTTTGTTATTTAGAGAAAGAAGCATTATCTTCAGCAACAATGAAGTGAACTAGTGAACTTGACAACCGATTCAAAAATTGACATTAACAATAACGTGAACCGGCCAACATGGAGCAGTAATAGTTAACGTTAAATAGTGACGTCATTTTTGTTGTCATCTGGTGCAACCTATTTTTTGCCTAACAATAACTTTAACCGATTTTTTAACTTTAACATTAACAGGTGCAACTCAGCCTTAGTGTTTGCACAAATTGGTCTTATTCACGTGTTTCTATATACAATGGTATTATACCGTCCTACAACTACCAACAAGGTGGTTAAGTGACCACGGATAGTGACACGCGCTAAACGGAGTTTTTCATTTTGTTTGTATTATGTCAGTGGTCAGCATTTATTGTTCAGTAGACTGTATTGTATGAAGTTACGTTTGGGAGTCTAGGTATCACACCTCTTAATGTAATCATAAGTAGTGTACACAAGACTACTTATACAAGTTAGTATGTACTCTTACAACATTTCTACATATGTCTCATTATTGCTTAGCGTTAAAGTTGATTATATTATCTGTCAGAACCTTGAGATGGTCTATTGAAAATTGTTCAATATGCTTTTAGAAGTTTTATCGAGGTACGTAATCCTACCATAGAGTTATTGAGGGTTAAAAATAACTAATTATTTTGTGTTATATTGGTTTTGCATATTCCATTGGTTTTATTTATTTACATTGGTATGTAGATAAGTGTATTGTAACATACATACATAATGTGAATGAAATTAATATAATCGTTCCAAAAAGGTTGACAAAAGAAAATCGGATGAAACTCTGTACAATAGTTGATTAATTTAGGTATATTAGCGTCACAATTAATGTAATTATACACTACAAGGTACGTGTTTTAGATATAATTGGGATCAAACATAAGGTCAGACAGTGGAAACAAAACAAGCATAAATCCTCTTCTGATGAATGATATAAATGCCGCGTACCTTGGCATTTTACGATATCAGTAAATTAGATAATTTGCATAGAATATCGGAATCTTCAATACACTTTATTGTACAGGAATTAAAATAAAATGTATATCACTCGAAAAGTACTGTACACTAATGTCTTTATTGTTTCAAATAAGTGGTTCGGTGAATCTGTAGAGGCCCCAGGATCAACAGAGTAGGACAGTTCGAAACAAAGAAAAAAAAATGTTTCAAATAAAAGACACACAATTAAGCGGCCATAATGATGCTTTCCTCGGATATTGCAAAAACAATGAAAATGTGCAAATTTCTCTTTTACGCATCCGTAAACACGTTTCCATGCAAATAGATATTATCAACTAAGTTTGCTTTCGTCCGAAAACAATATATCCTCCTACCATTGTTGCTCCATAGTCCAACTGGTGTATTCTTCGATGTCGTGGGAGCAGTTCTTGCCAAATTAACCAACTTTTAACATGTCACTCTAATGACACTTATAATCTGTCTAAAACCTTTTTAATACACTTTTATTAGCTTCATCTGTATGTATCTATATAGGTAACGGAATCTTTAACGTGATCCACATACCCCTCAAAACACTAGATTAAATTGAAATTTAAAGCATTTATCAAGGATCGATAATTATTCAATAATTTAAGAAGTTTAATGAATTTAAAAATAATGCTGTAAATCAATTAATTAAAAAAAATTGATTTTGGCAAAAAATGAATGAGATTAATGTATTTTCATTTTTAATGTATCAATTGAAATTTATTAATTAGAGTCCTATATAAAAGTGATGCATTAAATGAAATGATTACATTACGAAATCATTGATAACCTTTTGTCACGTATATGATGTACCAAAAAGTCGAGTCTTCGAGTTACTATGAAATATAAGCTTAAAACTATAAAAGCAAAAATAAATAATTGTTTAAAAAAGCTTTTTTTTTCGAACTGACCTAAACTGTTGGCTTCGTAAGGCCTCTACAATTCCATCGGACTACCTGTAAATAAGCCAATATAAACACTTTTATAGGTAGTCGAACTAAAAAGTAGGTAATAATTTTTGAATGAGGAGTGTTCATGCAATAGAGATGCAAGGTTCACTGGTTCATAATAAAAAAAAAAAACCAAATAATTATAAATAAGAGTTAACTTGTCAACAATGTAATTAATTTCATTAGGGTTACTTTTATTTTATTAAATAAAAGTAGGGTTCCGCTCAAATATAGTAAAACTAAAGAAGTGGTGTCCAGAACTGCGCGCGGCCCACGCGTACATTTACACTGAACGATATTTTGTTTGCTGAATTTCACGCGATCCAGCTGATACAGCTAGTTTGTAATAATATTGGCAGTTAATTAAGATTTGGGGTGAAATGATAAAGAAGTCAACGGTCCGGTTCTTCAGCAGAACGCCTGGTATGCGTACGTTTGCTATTCTATACATAGAATAAGGAAACGAGATGTAACTATGTTGAATAAATTGCAATTGCTCTTGTTGAGATATGGTTATAATTGAATAATATTTTATTTATTCGATTATTTGTGTCTATTGTATGGAAATAGGTATGAACTGTAGATTATTTTAAACAATTTCTAATATGTCCTATCCATAAAAGAAATTTAATTTAAACTGTCTTCATTTGTAACTGCTCTGTTTTGCCAAAACTTTTGGTGTATGTTCGTATATTTATTTGAAAAGTGAAATACATTTCTTGGCCAATATCAATAAATTAGATTAAACAAAAGTTAATTTGGAATGCAAAATTTGAACTGAAAATGACTCGTTTAAAATATTTACCTACAATAAAATTTAACTGGACATTAAATAAAAAAAAGCCTTTTGAAATAGGAGGATACTAGAAAAATTTTAATAATACATTTCTAATGGAAGTTCACTTCAACAGATTATTATAAAATTCATGATGACCTGGCGGAATGAAATCAATCATTTTTCTGAAGTCTGTTTTCTTCTCTGTAGTCAACTCCTTCGAAAGTGCTAGATTTACGAAAACTCGCCGCCACGAGTCTTCGCGCCTCATTAGGTTTTTTAAATAACCATTAGATTGCACTGCACTTCTATACATTTTGAGTGTAGACCCTCAATGGACCACAAAACGCGGTTCTTCCATAGGCCGCAAATGAAGTTGTTCCATATAGAACTGCTGGACTCGTGGAGTTAGCGCCAAATTCCATATTCAAAAATCATTCAAATAACTATTCACAATTTCGTAATTCTGTAAACGGCATGTTGATGGCCTTTAGCCAGACAATTCTAGACAGCTAAAAAATAATTTGGAAAAAAATGTCGCTTACGGCCTATTAGTTACTCCACTTTTCATTTGTGTATTTATGCAATAATTTAGTGAGACAACATTCGAGTTTGTGGCGTAATTTTGAGTTGTCGTCTCCTATTGTTTAAAGGAAAACAAAAAAAAAACATGTTATATATAGTAATTATGAAGATGTAGTGCGTGCACGTTCTAGTCGTGTATCCTCCGTTTACGGTGGTGGGCGTAAGCTATTCGGGGCAGACGGCCAAGCAGCGGATGGCGGTGCGGGTGCGAGCGGTGTCAAGTTCGTCGCTCGTCTCCCAGCGTCGCTTCGGCCGTCGGCAGGCGCGCCGCGTATAATTAGCAGTGAGCCGTAGGAGGCGCGGCGGGCCGCACCGAGTGGCGCATGGCAGCGGGCGATGCGTCGCCCGGTTTCTGCGCATGCTGCGCCTACATTACTTTTCGGACAACCCAGCGCTTACTGGCGACGACGACGAAGAGACCGTCTATTCCATCGAGCTCATCAAGGAGTTCGAAGCCGTCGGCCGCGCTTGGAAGGCGTTCCTCGCTGAATGGCTCCTGAAAGGTGCCGGCTTGTTTATGTTTCCCACGCTTCTTGATGTCTTTGCTTGCACGTTCACGTTATAAATACAGTCGTAGTGTATCGAGAAGGTGTGTACTACTAAAGTGAAGTTGGACACGTGTCGTTCTTAACTCTTCAGTTGTATATGACTTCTTCTAATGTAATCTGTATAGTAGAGCTGACGGAAATATCTCATAGTAAATAATGAAGGTTGCCGTGCTTCATTTCCTGTATTGTAGCAAACAATCTGTACAAAATCAGCTTCCTATTGAAATATATTTCGTTCTGTGTTTAGTCCATTCTTTAGTTCTTTCTGTAATACGTCTGTATATGTTTTTGATTCTTTGACAATGAGGAGTTACGTTACGTCAATTTCTCACTGTTCATACTTTCTTAGTTTGTAGATATTGCAGTGGTGTTGTCACTTTATTGTTCTTTGTTTGAGTAATGATTGAAAGTTCACATTTTCTAAACGCTTCTTACATAAATAAAATAAGCTTAAACCCACTTGTTGCCGACTGATGTCTTCGAGGTTTGTTATGACGTCATGGCCTTAACGCCGCTTACGCAACGCACCGGCCGCGGAACGGCGCGGCATCAGTGTTGAATGTAAATAAACAAATTTCCGATGACAGGTCCCAGGTAATAATAATATCATTACATTTTAGATTCATTAATTAAGTGCATCAATTATTTTCGGGCTTTTTCCCTTGCCTTCTATTTCAGTTTGTATAAATATGTTATTAATCCCTGGACTGTCCGAAATCATAAAGGTTTAAGTTTCCATACAAAGGAATGTAGACCTCATGAGGCACAGCGCAACAGACTGTTGGCAGCGTAAACTTAAGAAAATAGCTGACTTGTTACAAAATTTAAAAAATAACAAATTATTTATTGTAAAATTTATGTGGAATGTATTTTTGTACGTTAGACCCCATACTTCACGAGAGACGGCCGCTAAATTAGCAGAACTGCGGTTGTAATGTCTCCGATACTCATCGTACTTCCCGGAACTTCCTTCAAAAGATTAACGCTTGTTTCGTAATTTGGACGATATCATGCAGAAAAAAAATCCAGTTCTGAGGAGGCATTCCAAACCGCCATAAAGCTTTTATTCATTCCAAGTACCGATCTGCGCATGCCTAGAGGTGTGCCTCAGCTGTAGTAGCAAAATACAGAAAATAAATTGATTTTTAATTCATGAATTTGGAGTACCACGATAACGTACCACCACCGCGCAATTTGTAGGACAATGTTGCTGTTACATTATATAAATATGTACTAATAAACAGAAAACAAAATAGCCGGCTTGTTATCGTTATTGGTGACCTCGTTTCGACTCCATGATCAAACAATACATTTTTAGGACAAATATATTTTCGAAAAATTGGGACAATTATCATGAGATTTAACAAAAAAAAACAGTAATATATACAAATATACAAATCGACATATTGTATCCATGCTACCCCTGTTAGCTACGACAGTCGAAAATGTTTGTAAAACAAAAAGTTGGGTGTCTCATCAAAATGAAGCTACTCACGGAAAATTTACTTGATAGTAATCACTAGCAAAAATGTTCCGTGGATCCTCGGACTATACATTTTTTCTAGAATTCAGAAATGTCACACTGTCCTTGTACTTGCTTATCTATTATTACGTTTTTCCTATATTGTTTAAACAATACATATATAGATTACAGTTTTGTTTGGCAAAAAGTAGCAAACATTGTCAGGCACTCATCACATACACTCTCCCTCTATAAGTTGTGAACTTTTAATTCACTTCTTTAACACATATATAACTACAAAATCTAGGAATCCTTTCGTACATTCTTCGGTCTTCTTCTACATCTATATCCGCCTGTCTGTCTGCATACTTAACTCTTTCTTGGTTTGTTTGATTACTTCTTAATTTTTCGGTCACGAATGCTATTTTCATATGTCCTCTGATGAGTATTCAAAACCTATATATTTGTATTCGACATATGTCGAACAAAGAAGATGTTATCGATGAAACTAACATTTCTCTAACAAAATACGGGTGACAAAAATTTATATCAACTGTCGGTATGTGTGCTACTGAATTGTGGTGAATCTATATAAAAAGAAATCAGTTGCTGAATATATGTAAGCGCATTACTTTGGAACTGTTCCACCTATTTGGCTAATTCTGTTGTGTTGTGTGTGTAGTTGTCAGGACAAGATTTGTAGGAAAGAAAATTATTGGAAAAGGTGTATCGAAAAGTAAAAATGTTATTTAATAAATCGCCTTATCAAAACGTGCGTAAGTGAGTGAGTGAGAGAGGAGATAAGAAAGAGATCTTCAAAACTATTCTGAAATTGACAGATTGACGTTAAGTTTTTCAGTTGCCATTTTGATTCATTACATGGTCGCACTATTTTTTTTTCTTCAGTACATCCTGTGTAAAGTCGGGGGGCGTACAGCTAGTTTAATAAATAGATGCTTATTCATATGTACTTCAACTTTCCTCGTGAATGGACTTTATTATTATTCAATGGGTATGGGGGGGTTAACATATTTCAACCTTTCCATAATTCCATAAATGTATCATTTCGAATTATTACAATCTATTTTGTGAATGGTAATTATGTCCTTATTTATATCACAGCTAACATACTTTTTGCATATATTTATATGCATTGTTTTAAATTTATGGGTACGCATGAGACGTGAACGATATCATCATGGCTTAAAATAGAAACGTGTACTAACTATGCATCAGACATACACCTAGGTCTTATAAATATAATAGTATACATTTCTTACATATGTTTTTAGATCATTTATAGCATTATAAAAACATATGATTTTCAATATATCACTCGTTAACCTACTTTTGCCTATATCAGTGACAATGGAAATATGAAAATTACCTTTACTATTAGTAACAATAATAACGGTGTAAATGTAGAACGGGGCCGATAGCATTAATAAACATTTTATATTATTTGTTTCCTTTTTTATTACTTGAATTCATAGGCTATTTTATTATTGTGCGCAAACGTTAGATGTAAGTAAGATCGGATTTTGTTCACGTTGTGAACGTATTTAATAGTTTATGAACCTCATAAGCATACTTTTAAATATATATTTTTGACTTTCAAATACCGGTTACCGCACATATTTGTATGATAATAATTATTTGACGGAGCTACATACGTTTTAAATATACGAAGTACAACAGTAATGTCACACTCTTTACTCATGAGGGGCAAACAGAACCACTTTAGTAACATCTAATATATCGAATCGACGCTGGTATGTGATATACTCGTACATGTGGCCAAATAACATAGCTGACGTTGTTCTCAGTGCACTGTGTACGTGTTTTGTTTGGTTTTGTAAAAATGTGAAACGGGCGTTTTTACCATATGAAATTACCTATAATCATGGAGTTCGCGATCGATCTGTGTTTAAATTAAAAAAAAAAAAACCAAAACGTTCTGTTCCTTCACGGAATGCAAGTGGATAATACATTTATATATATAATAAAAATGAAGTGTCTGTATGTAATATCAAAATAACGACTTTTTACTGATTGGATATGAACGTATACACACGATACTGATAACAAAAACACATTTTTTTAATTTTTGTCTCTGTCTGTCTGTTTGTTCCGGATAATCTCCGAAACGGCTGGACCGATTTTGACAGAAATTTCACTGACGGGTAGTTAAAATTACAGCGGGTGACATAGGCTACTTTATTTTAGACTAGCTGTCATACGTGGATTCGTCTGTAGTACTATCTCCAAAACGATTGGACCTATTTTCATGGGACTTTCACTGACAGATAGCTATCGTTATAAAAAGTAATTAAAGCTTTTTATTTTGGACTAGCTTTTACCCATGGCTTCGTTTGCAGTACTATCTCCAAAACGGTTGAACCATTTTTCACGGAACTTTCACTAACAGATAGCTGATCTTATAAGAAGTAATTTATAATTATAAAAAAAATAACGCATGCGGAGCTGCGGACTACAGCTAATTAATATATATAAATGATATTATAGAGGTCTGCCGTTATAAGCATATCACACAACAGCTACTGAATTGATGTTGATATATTACTTCCCTAGACACTTCGTTTTATGTAGATAATTATAACGATACCTTCATTTATTATAAAATTATTATAGTTTTAAGAAACTATGTTTTTTATAAGCACTTCAAAAGACTAAAGATATTTTGTAAGCAAAGTACACTTTTTTTATGTTTTTTCCTCTGTATATAAATCATATTGTTAAGGTAATAAACGACGCAGACGACGTCGCTGGTATCAGCTAGTGTACGATAGAACTTCAGTAAACCTATGTCCGTCAAACCCTTTGTTTAAATACATACCCCACTTTGTACTTTGTCGGTTAAAGGAGTAAGTTTGTAGTTCTAATGTAATAAGTAATAAATGATGCAGACGACGTCGCGGGTGTCTGCTAGTTTACAATAGAACTATAGTTAACCTACGTCCCGTCAATTTCAATCCAATATCGGATGCCGAATGTCATTGCGGTTAGTTTCGAGGTCCGCCTGTGATTTGGTGGCAAATTGACATACGAGCGTAGAGTAAGAAGTACATACAGAACTGGCATAACTATTTAGAAAGTTAAGGTAGTTGCTATCGTTCACTTATTATAAAGGCTGATTGTGTTCGTAAGCAATAGTGACCTGTACTATGCAGGTATGTATATTATTAATTCCGGTATATTTTATGACAGCTTTTGGCCGTGACTTCTACGGCCTTAATGTAGATTTGATCAATCCCTCTGGAACAGTACTGTTTTCTAGATGAAATATACCCTACGTCATTTTCTGTTCCTTTAGTAACGTAATTAAGATATGGAAGCATAACAACGGAATGAACAAAATCACATTCGTGTTTACAACATTAATTAGGATTAAACCTGTGTACATAGAGGCTTGCACCAATGATGGCGTCGTAATAATTTTCTATTAAATTATGCTAAGTCGTCGTAGATGAAATAATGTGTATTAAACTAATTGTATTCTTGGTTGGGTTTTTTCAGAGGAAGATGAATCCCAGATATTCGTAAAGTTTTTCAAATTCCACAAGTGCTACGACCTGATTCCAACATCTGCGAAGCTGGTCGTCTTTGATACGCAGCTCCTCGTTAAGAAGGCATTCTTCGCTCTCGTCTACAACGGTTAGTGCATATAGACAACTAAACAATGTATTAGAATGACAAGACGGCAAGTCGATTCAGTATTGTATAGTATAAGTTGTATGTGTGTGCATGGCATATGCTCCTATTTCTATTATTATTTATCTGTACATATCTATCAATGATTTCAATATCTTGATTTCCGCTCTAAGAAACTCTTTTGTTTTCACTGATAACCAGCCTGTTTGTGTGTTATTGGTTTTTGTAGATAAGTTAATAAGTTGTAGTTAAGTATTGTATAGTTGGCAAATGAAAATAAATGTGCTATATTTTTATTATTTCATGTAAATACCACAAGAATGTTACAATGTGCATAAACATGATTGTTGTGTCAAGCGTCGCGAATTGCTACTTATTGTTAAAATTTATTCGATTATTCCATGTCATTCAATGTCATTCATTTCAATCATTTATGCATTTCATTTTTATGTACACAACAACGAATACGTTGCTTTTAGTTGTTATTCGAAGATAATAAGCAAATACGATAACCCGCATGATTTTAAGCGACATTTCTCGGCGATTAGATTTATATAAATATGTGTATATTTTATTTTGAACTTATTAAAAAAAATGTTCAGTACACGCATATCGAATGTTGCTGGCGTACGTACTTTGGCTATGTTAAGAATTTTTAATGCTGAGCGATTTTTTTTTTAATTTTCCTATAATAATAATTCTGGTTTATTTGAACACAGCTGCAGGAATACGGTCGGGTCATATTATGGAACCCCTCCGTAAGAAACAATACGGCCTCGAAGTCGATCCGTTTAAGGTGTATATTATTGAACTATATTAAAGAAGAATGTTTGACATTTTCATCCGTTACAGAGTTATATTCTTTAGTTATGTTTAACAAAAAACATTCTATCCCTTATGGTTCTTAAAGGAAATGAAATATATCTGCGCATTTAGAATCGGTTTTTAATCATTTAAATTCTATTTGTGATTACTTAACTTTTTCTTGTATTAAAATATCATGTGGGGGAATTGTTTCTTAAGGAAGTGGTTTTAACAATACGTTCTCCAATTTACACCCACATTTTGTATTTAGGGTAGGTACTAGTTTTAAGTTTTTTTTATTACTGTAGACAATGTTATGACAACGTTATTGTATTTTCACCTTTTCTCAATATCTTTATTGAGGAATTCTTTATGATTTATCTTAAATCATATAGTAATTGTGTTTGTAAAGGAATAATTAATCTTTTTCAGATTGACACATATAAAAAAAAATACGAATTATTTGCGCTCTGTGACGACGGGATTGTATAAAATACTTAATTATTATTATTCGATCAAAGTTCTTAATATGAAACTGTAATGAATTTCGACAACGTTGGACTTTTGTTCTTGTTTATAGGTGTACGCGCAGCTCCCCTGTGGGATTCCCAAAAGCAGCAGTTCGTGGGTATGCTCACCATTACGGACTTCATCAAGATATTGCAGATGTACTACACGAGTCCAAACGTTGCAATGGACGAGCTCGAAGAACACAGGCTCGAGACGTGGCGTCGTAAGTTATAATTTAAAACGTAATACAGTTTATAAAGACGGTATTTGTAACCGGGCTATTAGAGGTAGTCGTATTTAAAGGATGTGAGGAGGTAAATTATGAGGAACTTACTAACTATAATTATTGTTTGCAATATAATAATACATTATTATATAAAATATTTTTATATTATGATTTTTCACAAAAAAAGTTATTGACTCATTTTTTTTTATCTAATGTACAATAGCTAGCCATACTATTTACTGTTTGTCTATTGGGATAGTATATAATACTTTTCTTTTTTACTTTATAGATTAGCGTTTGAGCACAATCTCATCTGATGTAAATGATGATGTGGTCTAAGATGGTGGTAGTCACGCCTGAACTTAGAGGGAGACTGGCTCTCAAGTGCAGTTGCCGGAACACACTGGCAGGTGCTTGGCGACAGATTTTCAACTTGAGGGTGGTAGCTAGCGGGCGGCGGACTTAGAAAAAGTCCTACCACTAAACCTATAGCTTCATCACGATGTTGTCGTTCACCGAAAGCTCCGACTCAGTTGCTAGGATTCGAATCTAGAATAATAGTAGAAAAATAAAAAAAACCGGTGGAATTCAGAAATTTGTGGTTGTAGTGTACAATAATGTAAAACAAGCTAAAAATTTGTAGTATTTACAACTCAAAAAAAAAATGTTAGAAACTAGTCACGATATATTTTGTTTTGCATATTTTTTTAACACGGTCTTAAATTCTGCTATAAGCCATTTCAAGGTTATCCATTAATTACCGGACACTGTACTCCTGTATATTAAATATCCTTAAATAATTATCTTGCGCATTCCATCTATACATAATATGTATTATAAGTCTATAATGTTTACATTCAAAGAAAATGGCGTGTTTAATACATTTTTTTATACATGAAACATTATCTTACCTTTCTGATTAATGAAACGTGGTTGATATGAAGAAATTCTGAAATACGTTTTTTTTTTATACAAGTATATCAAGAATAAAAAATATAAATTTGTTTTTCATTTTTAAAGTAACACGACAAAGTGCATGATGGTTGGCGTAATACAATCAAGGAACAACGATGACACCGCATAGTGTTCTGTACCATAGTGATGGAGTTGTAACAATTTGCAAGAAGCAGTTGTAACCCAGTCTAGTCGAGTCAGATTCGTACCACTCCGTGGTTTTATTGTAAACACTAATATATATATATATATATTAATTGCGAAATTTATTGTTCGCTAATATAAGTATGATACTTCTTATATGTATCTTTATATAATCTTCTATATATATATATATATATAAATGAATTGCTGTTCGTTTGTCTCGCTAAAACTCGAGAATGACTGGACCGATTCGGCTAATTTTGATCTTGAAATATTTGTGAAAGTTCAGCGAAGCGGTTTAAACGGTGAGAAACATAAATAATAAGTAAGGAAAATACTAAAAAATAGGCATAAAAAACGTTCATAGCTATGAAATATTTGATGTCTTTTGTCATTTTAGAAATATAAAATTATAATTCGTTTGTCAAATATTTATAGGTGCGTTCAGAAATATGTCTGTTCCATAGCTGTAGTGTGAGGTCCGATCTCTTTGGTCTGTTTCGTTAGAATACAAAACAGTTCCGTTTCAGAAATGAAAATAGTACACGAGAAAGCTTCAAATCAATTAAGTGCATATATGTGTTACACTTATAATGTAATTAAAATGTTGTATCAAATTTTGACCACATTTTACTCAAATACTCGTATATGTAAGTGATACTAAGTTCACCGAGTCATCTAGTACATTCTATAAGAGGACAGCGGTCTTTTTAGTATCTAGGTGAAAGTATTTGTAGGTGTGAAGAGTTAACGTTTCGTTTAATTTAGGAAAAATATAATATGTATAAATAACCAAGAAAAGTACGTTTTATGTATGTATGTAATTTTCCCGTGCTCTACTGATTGTGTGTACTTTTATATTTTTTTATAATATTATCTGCAAGATGCGGTGATTATAAGCATACCAATTACATACTGAACTGTTTCGGATCGAATTATAGTATAATTCTAAGATTTCTATGTGTATATATATTAATGAATACGGAATTTTTTGATTACGACCTATCCACAGATCAGACTTAAGGTGAAAATCTGTCACTAGGCTTTTTTATCAATGTATTCCGAATGCTGTACCTATAATTAATCCTCATTCTCGGTATAGTCACATGTAGTCAGGTGAAGCTGCAGAAGACTGACAGGCCAATAGAGAAATTAGTAAAAAAAAAAGAGTATAGTCATATCATCAGGTCAATTGTTTATATATCTAAAACGCTAGCTTATTTATAAAAGCGTAATAAATAAAAATACACACTAGAACGTATATATATGTTTTCTGTCACCGCAGAGGTCCTTAAAGGTTCTGTGATGCCGCTGGTGTCAATCGGTCCGGATTCGTCGCTGTTCGAAGCTATCCGGATATTGATAACTAACCGTATCCATCGGCTGCCGGTTATCGATCCTGACACCGGCAATGTACTTTATATACTAACGCACAAGAGAATTCTCCGTTTCCTTTTCTTATATGTAAGTTTATCTTTTTATTTTTTATTGTATAATATTACAGATTATATTAGTTGTAATTGAATTGTATTATATTTACATGTAGTTTTTTTACCCTGTGGTATAGGATTACCATTAATTTACAGAAAGGTTTTCATGTTATAGTCGACGAGTATGGTAATTAATTAGTATTGGGCTTGTTAGAGCTGATGTTACTCGTGTCTCTGTAGGACTGACTACCTCACATTCTCCTGCACGTGCTCCTCGGGTGGTGCTAAAGAGTTACAAACTTTTGGCCGCTGCACTGTTCCACATATATTGAATCTCGCGGCGACATAAAGAGTAATCAATCAATCGACGATAATAAAACATGGGATACTCTATTTAGCCATACGATTAAATACAATTAGTATTGATTGCATAAAGTATGATTTATTTCTGATAATACTTTATTAAATGAATTGCTGTTCGTTTGTATCGATTATGGCTGAAATATTTGATATTGAAATATTTGTAAAAGTTCAGGGAAGTTTTAAACGATACTAGAAATATAAATAATAAGTAAAGGAAAATACTAAAAAAGACAATTTAATTTTCAAATACAAAATGTTTCTATCTATTTGATGTCTTAAGTCATTTTAAAAATAAAAAATGTCATTCGTTTGTCATTAATTTTATAGGTGCGTTCAGAGATTTGTTTGTTTCATAGCTTGTAGTATGAGGTCTGACCTCATTGGTCTGTTTTCTTGGAATACAATACAGTGCTGTTTGAGAAATAAAAATAGTACATGATAAAGTGTTAAATTGATTAAATGCATAACTGTGTTGCATTTACAATGTAAACGAAAATTTTGTATTAAGTTTTGACCACATTTTATTTAATTGTATATAAGTGATACGAAAAGTTCACCGGGGTAATCTAGTAAGAAATATAAAAGACAAGGAATTTCGGAATTTAATGTATTTAAAATGTATACGAAAAGTTCACCGGGGTAATCTAGTAAGAAATATAAAAGACAAGGAATTTCGGAATTTAATGTATTTTAAATGTCTAAAATAGCTTAAATACTTTAGAAAAATAATCGAGAGTTGTGTTTCACATTGAGTTATATAACAATTGATTGTTGGCTTTACAGATTAATGAGTTACCAAAGCCATCGTATCTGAAGAACAAACTGCGAGACTTACGCATAGGAACTCTGAACGACATCGAGACGGCTACCGAGAGTACTTCCATTATTGAAGCCCTCAAGAAGTTTGTCAACCGGCGGGTCTCGGCATTACCCATGATCGACGCTGAGGGACGTCTTAAGGACATTTACGCAAAGTTCGATGTCATTGTAAGTAATTGAATAATACAAAAGTAAAATGCAAAGTCTTTGTGTATTGCTGAGTACCTACTGGTTTATATTTCTTATTATTTCATTTTTTTTTATATTTCTGTTTTCATCTTTTACTATACTAGCGGCCCGTTCCGGCTTCGCACGGGTATAAAATACATAGCCTATGTCATTCACTGAAAAAATGATTAAATCGATCCAGTAGTTTTGATTTATTCATTACTGCTCGTGGCCCGCGCGCGTTAAATTTGGAGTAACCTCAAAAATAACAGTATTTCTCCACTATTTAGTTTATGTTATTATACATATAAACCTTCCTCTTTAATCACTCTGTCTATTAAAAAAAAACGCAACAAAATTCGTTGCGTAGTTTTAAAGATTTAAGCATACATAGGGATATAGGGACAGAGAAAGCGACTTTGTTTTATACTATGTAGTGATACTGAATATTATATTAGGTAATATGATGTATTGTTACTGACGTTAAAAGTCCTTCAAGTTTGACAATATTTTACCAGTAGCACATAATCTTATCATGATCTATTTAAACTGTGGCCTTCACCCACACCTCTGTATTATCTGTGTGGAAATGCAACATAATCTTTGATAAAAAAAATAGAAACAATCTTAAGGTACATCTCATGTAAGAGCAAATTATATATATATACATATATATTATGGTCTAAAAATATTCGCGAACTGCTCTTCTGCCCGTTGTATTATGGATAGACGCTGCTATAGCATAACGGTTATTTTATATGGCATAAAGCGAATTTTCCTATTGGTTACAGTAAACTCGCTGGTGTTTCCCATTATTTATAATAATAATAATAATAAACTAAATTAATATATTCCAATAGAAAACTTATTTTGGGTATTTCTTTATATTTGAAATAATCGATACTTGAAATCGTTTAGAGATATTGTCGTAACAGAAGCATGTAATGATAAAGTCTACTTCGAGTATTCTACAGATAACTAAATGTAGAAATATAGATAAAAATAAAATACAAGAGAAAATATCAACTGTTGAGAAA
Source organism: Antheraea assamensis (assembly GCA_035772565.1). NCBI lineage: Eukaryota > Metazoa > Arthropoda > Insecta > Lepidoptera > Saturniidae > Antheraea > Antheraea assamensis. The sequence continues at coordinate 4,236,956 of JAQQSE010000065.1, forward strand.
TCTTGTAGACTTCTCGAAGTCATCATAGTTTTTTTTTTATCGCTTTCTATTTGATATTATTTCATGTGGAAGTGTATTTAATGTTACTCAGGTATATATTGTAGAAAAGGCAAAATTGTGATTTTATTATGCTAACAATACTGAAAACAGCTTGGTTACATACGAATTGACGATGGAAATCGAATGCTTAAATATGTTAATGGACTTACAAATAAATTATAATTGTAATAAATAATAAGCAAATGTAAAAATATGACGGCGAATGGTAAAAAAATAGGTTGTTATCAAAGTTGCAACGCTTACGGATGATAACAATTGAAATGATTTCTACCAATACAAACATAATGAATTGCATTGTCATATTCGAGTTCTACGTTGTAGTATTTATTACATGGAGGTTAAATTTTTCGTATATAGTAAAAAGTATATACGAAATATAATTTATATATTATATATAATTTAAATATAATTTAATTAATTCGACAGAATCTGGCAGCTGAAAAGACGTACAACAATTTGGATGTAACACTGAAGCAGGCGAACGAGCATCGCAACGAATGGTTCGAAGGGGTCCAGAAATGCAAGCTCGACGAAACCTTATTCGATGTCATGGAAAGAATCGTTCGAGCCGAGGTACGAACATTTGTTTATATAAGTACCTGAAGTATTTATTTCCCATCTTGATAGATCTTTATTTTTTAATACAGATAGTATTTTGGGTTAAAAGAAAAATACTTAAAAAATGTCATGTGCAAGAGCGGAATAAACATTTTAACAATTCTAGTGTACTTCAAAGTTTGTTTTGAAATAAACAATAATTTAAAAAAAAATGATTAGTCGTCCAAGTTACTAAAATTCTGTTTTGATATATCTGCTACCCGGTATTTAACCAAAAGAAATTATATATCCGGTTTCGATTTTATTTGTAAAAAGAGCGATAAGTTTTCTATAGAAATCTCGTATGTTTAATATTTTATTGTAAAGATCAGTTCGAAAAACTACTTTCCAAAAATCTGTATTTTAAATGCGACTAGTCTTCAGAAGCCCATAGGTTAAAAAATAAATATACAAGAAAAGAAACATGGTCTTTCACCTCATACCTTTTTTTTTATACGTGGGGAAAAATCCATCATAGACACGCCACCCTCTCGGGGGAGAGAGTGGGTAGTGTGAGACTCTTACTCACTAAAACCCCACTGTGTACCGACCGCCGGCTTTGGTTGAGGCGACATGGGATCGTGCAGTGCTATCACCATGTCTCCTCAGCGGCTAGCCCAGCGGAAGGTGTCCGCCGGGCGTACGTCCTCACCTCCATACCTACTAGAAGTGCAACTAAGTCTTATTAAATGTGAAGGAATTTTGTTGTCCTCTTCACTCGAAGTCCACTTGGTGAAATAAGATTATGAATATTTAATGGCTAGCTGATACCCGCCAGCTTAGCCGTGCATTAAATATACTTTTAATTAAAAAAAAAATACAAAGGGAAAATAAAAGAGGCAAATTAATATGAAAACATATATATTTCTACAACAATATAAGCTTTTAAAATTAGTTGAATTAAAATTGCATTTTTGAACACGATACAATTAGACAAAACGAAAAACAAAAACAAATTGGAGGCAGCAAGCTCACTATTTTAATAGTAAGAAATTTTGACCTTGCATAATGAAAATTGAATATTGTTCTAAAGACTGTTTTTTTTTATAATGGGTTACACAATCCGTATTTAGTATTGCCTCCTCTCGCTGATGAAACTGACTGCATCCGTCAGGGGCATACTTTTTATTAAATTGTTAGTGAACTTTTGAGACACCAGTTTATATTCTTCAACCAATGCAGTTTCGAGGTTCCTTAGGTTAGCCGGTGCTGGATTTCTTTGTTGTCCCAGTTTACCCCAAATTTGTTCTATCGGATTTAGGTCTAGTGAGCATGCTGGTCACACCAAAACTTGGATTGCGATCTCAGTAAGGTACTCTGGTACTACCGCCGCAGTGTGAGAAAGAGCAATATCGAAAATTAAAAGAAAATTTCCTCCATGAATGGGGCAAAATTCATGATAATTTTCTCTAAAATGTCTGTTATGTATGTTGCCGCAGTCAGGAACCCGTTTTCTACGATATGTAGCTCCGTACGTGTTCCTAAGCAAATATCGTCCCATATAATTACTGACCCTCCACCGTAAGGTTCACTTTCCAGCAATGTTACACTCAGTGTATTATTTTTCCAGGTCGTCTCCATACTTTGAACCTTTCCATTATTTGACTTAAAGCAGGATCTGGACTCGTCAGTAAAGAGTTGAACTCTCGTAATATTTGAACCACTTCATTGTAAGTGTAAGAAGTACAGTTACAACTTTAAGATACCGGAGCAATGCTGAAATTTAGCATTATCCCTCAATCTTGACAAATGAAGTTCCCTTCACTCGTACTGCTAAATTACAAATCAAATAATATGGTCATTACGAAATAAGAAAATGATGATTTCTATGATTTTACCTTTTTCTTGTGTTTTTCTAAATATTGCATTGAGTGAAAATAGATCAAGGAGGTTAAAAGTAGACATAAACTTGTTGTATCAACTACAACAAAACGTTCACGCACCTTATTTTAACTGGTTCTCTTTCACCGTTTTATCGTTACGTTTTGGGCCTATATCATCATCATCATCTTACCCTTATCCCACTGAAGTGGGGTCGGCACAACATGTTTTCCTTTTCCATTCTCCCTTGTCAAAAGTCATCTCAGTATTCAGACCTTTTATACACATATTATTTCCACATTATCCATCCACACCTTTTTCGGTCCTCCTCTACCTCTATATCCATTCACTTTCAAACTCAAAACCTTTCTTGTTACATGACTTTCATCTCTTCTCATAATATGCCCGTACCATGCTAACCTATTACACCTCAACTTCTCTGTCACTGGTGCTATTTTCAAACTTCCTCTGACATACTAATTTTTAATCTTATCCATTCTAGTTACACCACACATCCATCTTAACATTCGCATTTCTGCCACAAGTAATATTTTCTCATCCGTCTCTTTCGTAGTCTAGCATTCGGATCCATATAACACGACTGGTCTGATTGTACACTTATACACAATCCTTTTAAGTTTTAACGGCATTCGTGGGTCACAAACTACCCCAGGCACCTTTCGCCAATACATCCATTTCAGATCGGGAAAGTCGGCGACAGCTCAAGCCGAGGTGCACCGACTGCCCTTGAGGTGATCTCCTAAAACAAATCGGGTGAGTGCCCTAAGCGCTCCCCTTAGTAGTTCGGTGGAACTGTGAAGGCCTCATTGGCTGGCAGTGTAGGTCAGTTCGAAAAAAAAAAAAAAACCAATTCATCCACCCTGCATTTATCCTATATAAAATTGTTTTGATCCTATATGAAATAGGAAAAAAAATGCAGACAAACACTTATTGTTAAATAACAAAAAACTTAAAAATAAAAAAAGGTCAGAATACTAATGAATATCGACTCATATATGTTACAGAAAGTCATTTTAATTCCCCCGAATATTAATGAATACGAAAATCTTGTGACTTGTGATTTGTGTAATCAAAAACAGTATTCATATTTGCTGTTACCTGAAAATGATGTTAACTTGTAACACTAACAAATCTTTTGATGTCCGTTGAAAGTAAAGCAATTAATATTATTTGAAAAGTGGTAATATAAGATTTGTATCTTATGAAAATTTATATAAAAGGATTTCTCTATAAACAAGATTTATGTAGATTTGTTTTCTTCCTTTGAAATCGTATGTAATTTTTGTTTGAAATGAAGTTGTACAGACAGATTGAAGATTCACTCTAAACGTTATGAGTATTAGTAGATAAAGATGTACTAATTTTCCCCTATATAAAATCGAGTGAGTGCCTGAAACGCTCCCCTTAGTAGTCTGGTGAAACTGTAGAGGCTTTGCCAGGTCAACAGTGTAGACAGTTCGATATAAAAAAGTTCTAATTTTGGTGAATGTTGTTAATTTATATTTAACTAATTAATACCCGCGACTTCATCTGTGTTTTATATCATTATAACAATATATTTTACATATAGAGGAAAAACATAAAAAAAAAAAAACATATTTTGCTTCTAACATTTTCTTTAGTCTTTTGTAGTATACTTATAAAAACCGTTTCTTAAAACTAATAATTTTATATTAAATGAGAATATTGTGATAATTGTTTTTTTTTTAAGTACTGAGTGTCTAAAATGTAATACTGTAATAAATTGATCAAAACATGTCCAGTAGTTTTTGCGTGATGTGGGCGCAACAGCGGCAGGCGTCCATGATTTTATTTATATCCCAAAAAGTTGTTAGAAATATATTTTTAATTCAGTTTTATTTTTCCAGGTGCACCGTCTCGTGGTCGTAGACGACGAGGATAAAGTTATTGGCATCATATCGTTATCAGATTTACTCATGTACATTGTCCTGCGACCGACCGGTGAGTGTGGTGTAAGTTTACGCAACGAACACGGCCCCATCGAGGAGAAAGACGAGGGTCTGATCACGGAAATGACAGCTGAGATTTCACTCGAGGCGAGCGCAAACGAGGAGAATAACGATGTTAACATTTGAACGAGTCAGGATACTTGTGGTACTCGGTTAATGGCCGGGTCGGTGTAGAGCGAAACCGACAGGCAAACGGTATTGTCAAGAGATCTCAAGTTTTACTGAGACGACGGCAAACGTCATTTGAAAGTTAAAAAGAGTTTTATAGAAATGTACATAATAATAATATTTATATATATATATATATATATATATCATAATGCATAGAAGTAGGTTTTTTTTTGAACTGTTTATCTTTATACATCTGTATCAATATTATAGAGTAGATGTGTTCTGAAATGTAGTTTTGATGTTTATATACAAAATATAATCGATTCGGATGAATTCGGATCGGCGACAATGCGAAAGTGGTGGTGCGTGCGAGTTTGTACTTAGTTGCGGTATACATATTGTCGTTGTCATGTTATTGAGGTTTGGAAGTGACTCGCTTGTGATATCCGTCGTTCATGACGGAAACACTCAGTTTTTTTTTTATTGTCATATATTTTGTTACGGGTGTAGAAGAATAATAACGAGATTTTGGTATTTATTTCTTTTTAATTATTTTTTTTTCGACATCGCAATATAGGTGACGGCGATGAAATATTGCAAAATTGTGTGAATTAGTATCAAAGGTCCATTCATTGGCTTCTATACAACTTGCATAAATATTATTAATCGTGGGTTGTCGAAACCCATAAAGGTTTGAGTTCCATACAAACAAATGTAGTCCTCATGATGCACAGGTCAACGGACTGTTGATGATAGCATAAGCTTAAAAAACGAAATACCTATTTTATCACAAAACTTCCAAAAATAACCAACATTAAAATGTATTTTTAAATAATTTTTTTATTTGTACGAATTTTTTTCTACTAAACTATATTACATTTACAATGTAGTACGATTTCGTGATATTAAAAACATAATCCGCCATTTTGAGATTTGCGTCTGAAGCAACCAGCCGGGGGGTTAACTCCCTTTCTCTTCGATCTCTGTGTCACTCGTGTATCTTCGTCGCCGTCAACAACCACCGTTTTTTTTTTACAATAAATGAATTAAAGTCAACTATTTACAATTATTACACAGAGTCGCATCATATACACGTATAAGTTTTTTGATTCCACTTTTTGTATTGTATTTTTAAACAGAACTCCAATTCTGTTTTTATTTTTTCTTCTGCTTTTGATTTATTTAATTTAATTTTGTGCATGTATTTATTCACTCTAATAGATAATCTTTTATTGTCTCTATACTTTACTACTAATGTTTGCAAGAAACAGACCGATCCAAGGTTGTTGTATACTTGTAATTTTTTTTTTTTTGCCATTAAGTACTATAGTTAATACCAGTAAAAGATATTATATGTATATGTATATATATATATATTTAAGATGTTATGTGGAGTGAGGTTATAACGTACACTTTTTTAACGTGTAACTTACTAATATAAAGGAAAAACATTTTAGTGTAAAATCAGTCTGATCAGTTTTAAATTGTAACTCAATAGTTAGTGAGTGATAAATTATATAAACACTTATATGGTCATGAAATTTCTTAGTAATGTTTTATTTAGTGACAGTAACAGTAAATATATGAAAGGTGTGTAGTAGAGGCGTGATTTAACAACGTTATAATTATGTGCACGTTAGTTGTTTATTGTTGTGTTAACGGGGCGTGAGGGCTGCTATTACATACGAAATTGAACGACAAATCACATTGTAATTTGCTATCAAATACGGATATCACAAAAAAAAAAATCTATTTATATTGTAACTTACAGTTATTGAAATGCATTCCGTGCCAGTAAATCGAAGTAAAAAATAACGTTATGAATTAATATTTAATTTAAAGTATCCACGTGTTGAAGGAATTTTAACTATATGCAATAGATTTCGTGCAATATCTCTAAATAAGGCATAATAATTTATATCTAGTTTTGTGTTATACAAAAGTCATTGTTTAGGAAGTCGTTTGAATTAATCGTTCGATTGTTAATTAGAGAGTGAAATGATTACGGGTGATAATCTGTGTCAGAATAAGTCCTAAAATGAACGAACGCTACAGATAAAATAAGAATGAACAATTTCGTTTAAGCCGTTCGTTTGTATTTTATCAAGTTAGAAGTGATATTAATATGAATTGGTGCGTGTAATTTCTAGATTTATAGATGTTTTCGAACGGATATATCGAATTACCGATTTATAATTTTGAAAAGTTTATCTCTTTTTCCCTGCTAACAATCTATGTCACACATTTATTTTGCGCTCACGCTGTCCGCGAATAATATAAAATTTGTTTTATCATTTACGTTTATGTACTTTAACATATGATATAATATAGTTCATGTGTTATGAATGTCGTGTAATAAATGTAATATAACATTATTTCGAATTCAAGAATAGTAGTCGAATTCGATGGATTTCTATATCGTTTACTTCTCACTAAAAGATAAAAAAAAATATGTATATTTAAATGATGGTTGTTTGTACTCAAGACTATCCAGATATTGTAGTGTTCAATGTGTTTAATACATGATGAAATATATTAAAAAAATAAATCTTAATAGGGCACACATATAACTCGTATCTTAAAATAAAAGTCATAGACCAGTCACTGTAGTTTTACTCATTTTATCCCTTCCATCAAATCACTCATCGGACAACCTTGAATACTTAAAGAATCATTTAACATTTTCTAAAGGCTTGACAACTATATGGTATCATACTACTATGGGTCAAAGTATAAAAAAAATTGCCCTCTCGTACTGAATATTTTTTCCCTACAGTAAAATATATTTATTTGATTAAAGTATTTATTTTCGTTGACTATACATTTCTGCTATCGAATTAAAGAATATTTAAACCCTTGCTATAGAACTATGGGGAGTTGGATTCTGTAAAGTTTTGTGACAGCGTTTTGTACTGCTGTTGCGAAGGAAATTTTTCGATCTGCAAATAATAGTCCAAATAACAATAAAAATGGTAGTCTGTTGAGGCGAGGTCTGGTAAGTACGGAGGATGACAAGTAGTTTCTAACTGCAGGTCTTGTATTGTTAAAACGTGTGTCTTGCGCTGTATAAAGTTTTGCGTTATCATAGAATAATAATGGTTAAGAGAATGATTGATGAGTCGGGGGTTGCTTTGCTGCGAGTTTCGTCATCATTCTACGGAGTTCTGTTTTCTATCCTCACTGACCTATGCTGTTAGCCTGACAGGGCCTCACAGTTTTACCGAACGGCGAGCGTTTAAGACAAGGTGTGTGACACCTTTGTTTACAAAGCAATTTTGTGAACAAAGTATATTTTAGTTTAGAGTATTTTAATGCTTTTACCATTGTATATAAGATATATTGTTAATATAATAGATAACGCGAACAAAGTCGCGGGAAATAAATCTATATGTACATAAAATAATACACAAATTATGAAATTAGATGAATTTATTATTTATTGACTTAAAATAACTAATCTTACAAGTACATTTTTTTTTATTTTTTCTTATAATACCATAACATAATAAATATCACAAATGATTAATCTCATTGGCTTTTATACTACATTAAGTAGACTGGTCCTGTCCTGGCCGCTGGGTGGTGCTGGATTGCGTAGGCAGCACTGTGCCTAGGCTTCTTCTGACGTCTGATCTTCTTAGCCATGCTGCTACGCGGTTTGGGGTTGTTGGCGGGTGCCATCAGGCTGCCCGCTGCTGATTCCTCGACTGTTTTGGGGGCCGAGTGGGTCACCGTCTTGTGCTCGGTATCACCCGTCCAGACGACTGTCCCGGCCCGGCGGTTGTGTGTTTCCCGCTTAAATACGGGACACTGCTAGGCACTATTCGAAGGGTGGGCTCCTCCGCAGTTCGCGTAGATCGGTGGTTTTTCGCGTGGGCGGTCGCATTGATGCGCGGTGTGCTGTCCCCCGCACCGCACACAGGCGGTCGGTCGGTGGCATTGATACGACGAGTGTCTGAAGGATTTGGCCCGGGCTGGTGTCTTGTGGGAGGCCTCGAATGGCGATCTTCAGTGGTATGACATCTGGTGATGAGTAAAATAAAATCAATATATACTTTATTCAATTTAGGCCCTAAGAAAGCGCTTATGAACGTCAAAATTACCACCCGTTCGGAAAACAACCCAGTCAGCGAGAAGAACCGACAAGAAACTCGATCGGGTTTGACATAAATAGATGCATATTTCAAATAAATTACACGTTACAATCGTCACTGATTACATATATTAGTCAAATATGGTGAAATAGTGACAATTAAAGACTACTACTATTGTCGACATTCCTCATATGTCTTCGGTGCGTTTTAAATTTAATTGTTTAAAGGCCTTTATTATAGATTGAAAGATGAGAATTTTAATTTTGAATATATAGGTGCACTCATATTTTTTAACAGAGCTGCGGCACCCTGGTCTGATGGTAATATTTTATTTGTTACCTGAGAAGGTATATTAGTGAAATGGTCTTGAAAAACAGTTACCATATCTAAACTGTTTGAAATATATACTCCATCGACATTAAGATTATGTTAAGTATAATTTATTTTATTTTTCCTAATTCTTTATTTATGATGCGCCACACACTCTTGGTCTCATTACTAGACTCAAAAACTTTATTTCCTAATAATTTTGCTTCGGCAACTATAGAAACACGTTTAAAACCTTTAGAATAATTTCTAACATAAGCATGAAAGGGTTATACTATTTGTTAGTGATCTCCTATAATATAGATTATACAATCAATCTCTACTTTATTTGATGCCTGTAGTTGCCCGTTCACTATAACTAGGTTTTTGCCTAACAGTAATAACCTTTCTTGGGCAATGTTTACTAAATTCAGAGTTTATGATGTTAAATAAGCTGTCATAGTGACTATTAAAACCTTGATTATTATAAGTTTTGAAAGATAAATGTTGTGCAATATTATGATTTAAAAGACCTAATTTTTTTTTTATATAAGCCTAGTTGTTTTCTTACAGTCACCACTAGGCTTATCACTATTTATTTTAACAGGGAGTCCTTTGTGATCAGACCGTATCCCAGTAATAATACTACTGCCAATGGTTTTGAAATCAGTAAAGATATTATCTATGCAAGATGCTGTCAGAGACGTGAATCTTGTTGGCTCAATAAAAAGAGGATCCAGATTAAATGATCTAAATAACGATGTGAACATAGTGACCTCTGGCGACAAATTTAAAATATCTATATTGAAGTCACCACAGACTAAAACTCGTTTATTACTATTGAATGTTCTTGTTAGAATTTCCTCCATTTTTTGTAAGAATTGACAAATATTTCGTGATGGAAGTTTATAAACACAGAGACTAATTAATTAGTCTGTCTCTGCACGAGCCACTTCACAAATACTATCTATTGCGAGACTACATACATCTTTTCTATCTTTATATTTTAAATGATTTTTGAATAATATAATACAACCACTATTGACAATTATTGTTCTATTAAATACACTGGCACCCGAAAAATTGGGTACATCAAATAGCATCTTAATTGGTTTAAGCCATGTTTCTGTAAAACATAATATATCTAGTCTCTATATGTATTTAATAATACCTCCATATCTAATATTTTGCCGGAGAAGCGATTAGTATTTTGGTGGTATAGTGTGACATTACACTGCTCCTTTGTCTTATTTACTTATTTAAAAATGTAATCACAGTATCATTAGGTAAACTAGTTGATACCGCGAGTCACCTAACCTGTTTATATTACAAGCTACCAATGTAGCTATGCCACGCTTATTCTTTTTGGGAAGGTACATACTTTCCCGTGTTATTATAAAATTATTAATAAATTTATTAATATCGAAAAATATTAATTTGTCACTATCGTAATAAAGTATTTAACATATGAATGTTATTGTTTTTTTTTGTATGTTAGGGAAATTTAATATGGAAATGCACATAACATTATGTTTCTCACATTCAACTGTAATAGTTTTCTCTGATGTCTTATATAAATCATACCTTTTTATATGAGAGCTGTCCCCTACTAAAATTACAATATTGCGTTGTCTAAGTATGTGTTTAAGATTTTTTCAATTTCATTATATATGGCACTAAGCATACAATAATTAATCATGTTGTGCCAACATAAAACCCTATACCCCTACCTATCTTATCACCAAAAATTATAGTTTTTATTACAACATTGACATCATGACTACGAGTATTATTTTTGATGTTATGTTGTGGTAAATCAGAGGTAATAATTTCTGGTCTAACATTAATAATACAGGGCTCAGTGTGCATGGAATCCAACGCATGGGCAAGGTTTGTTGTATGAAGTTGAGAGTTCTGACTCACTAGAGAGTGACCACAACCAGAAGGTGCATAATTGCTGTTGGGTAATTGAGTCGTCATCTTTTCAGTTACAGATTCCATGCAAACATTCGCAGAGACCATGTGTTCACATAACTAGTTTTGTGAACAACTGTACGAAGAAGAAGGAGAACCAACTCACCCCTTCTTGCTTCTTTAAATCGGTGAGGTGAAGCGCACGCCTTGTCTGAACGGGTGCGCGTTGGGTCGATGTCCCAGCTTCTATATCCACCAGCCTGAAGTGTGTGGTCTAGTTGGGCAATGGCTCCACAACTAGCGGCAGGTACCGCGGTCCAGTCCTCACAGGTGCGGGCTCGGGGTGCGGACTCGTAGTAGCGGTCGGTGCGGTTGGTGTTGGAACACGTTGACGGCGGTGTCTCGGTGTTTTAACGGCCGGATTCGGATCCGGCTGTCGTGTCGTGGTTGCAGCGGCGTAGGCTGCGGGCTGTTCGCTCAAGGGAACCTTTCCCTTATTCGCTGCCGGTGAGAATGCAGGCGCCTGCGCTAAGCGCGGGCGCGTTACCGGTGTAGGTGGCGTCTTCGGCGGTTGATTTGTCTTGCTGACCCTTTGCGTGAGCGGCTGGAGTGTAGCGGTGGCCACTGACGTCAACGGTTGTTGAGCGTCGATGCTGGTGGCGGTGGCGTCCTCGGGGCGGGTCTGGGATGCGGTGCGAGCAGCGCGCTTGGCCTCGCTGATAACCTCATTCTCTGCGCAACGCTTTCCCTAACAAGCTTGACGATTGCCAGGATTTCGGGCATGATTGGTGGCTGCAGGAATCCTCGGGTAGGGCGAGTCGCAGGTACAGCGCCATCCATCGAATCATCCTCTCCGACAGGTTCGCAGTTTCAATAAACTGAGCGAGGGCGAGCATATCCCCCTCGTACAACCGTGCCGGAGAGAACAACACGACGGGAGCGCGCACCCGCAGATCACTGCTAATACATTTGTAAAAAGCCTTACTGTTCATACCTACACAACAATATATATATATATTATTCGTTATTTACCAAGTTATTTATGATTTTTAAGACTATGTGACTTGAAAATAATGCGCTTTGAATAGCGATTTTGCTAATGTATTTGTAAAAAGTCTTACTGATTATTTCGACAAAACAATTTATACATATAACTTATTATTTACCATTTTAAAATCATTTTAACAGAAATCGTTTCAGTTTAACGCCTCATTTGGTCTTATACACATATTTATTTGGTAATTATTTATTTAATGCTCCTTTAAAAATCTATCACGGGCATCAGTTAGTAGTAGCATAAAATTGGGAAGCACATTATACATAAGTCTCTGAAACACACAGAATTAGATGTTAGTGGTAAGTATTGATGCGCGATTGGCATGTCCACAGCGATCGTTACTCGTAAATTGAAGAACAAACAGCTCTACGTTTTCTATTATTCAGTTACATAACAATCTCATACTTACTTACTTACTTACGAATTGAATTATCTTATTTCCCTATTGGTGTTGTTGTGGAATTCATTATTTGATGCATCATCATTTAGTACAATTGCTATAAACCGAATTCATTACTGTATTATGAGTACTTATGTACTTATGTATTGCAAACAATTTATGTACTCATAATATGTTAAGTATTTTATTTTCAAGTTTGTCTAATAAATTTCGCTTATGTATATGTATGTATGAGTGTGTGTTAGAGTTAGAGTAGTCCGGTGAAACTGTAGAGTCCTGCCAGATCAACAGTGTAGTCAGTTCGAAAAAAAAATATATATATATAATATATGTATTCTTATTTTCTTATATCTGTACATATATATATAAATTTTACTTTACTTATTTTCTTTCTTCTATAATATATTTGCACTACCTAAAAAAACTTTTATGTTCCATAACAATACCGCTGGTTAGTTGGAAGAAAATGTCGTGTGGCATTAAGTGCGCCAGTGTGTAAATTAAAAAGTGCAATAAAGTATTCATTATATTTTTATAATTTATACTTGATTTTGTATTAACTTCTTGACTAGATTATGCAAGATTAACGAGGACTGCTTGCCTCTTCTTTTATAATATACACGACGACTACGCAGCTATATTTGAATTTGTTAAAAATATGATTCAAATAAAACAAATCGATCAATTTGTCAAACAGTTTATTATGATTTTAATAAACTTATTCTAAAGTCGTTTACATATCACAATAACTTGTAGCTGATCGTAGCAATGGGTGTCCGTCCACTAATTTCGCTCGAAGTTTCACTCTGCACACACATTCTCTTAAGATACGTTTAACCAAAGTTACATTACGAAATACATTAATATCACTCAAATCTATACGAAAATCTTAGCTCCCGCATGTAACGTTTACCTAAAAATACTGCTACGATCAGGAACTGAACGAACGGGCCACAGTGTAACAAGATCACTAGAATCCGTATAGTACCTAGTCTCTAGGAATTTTCTTTATTAATCTTGCGCTAACATACTTCATTACTCCAAAGTATTAATGACTCGAATGCACATGGGACGTTCGAATCGTTTTTGGCAATTTGTATTTTTGGTTGGTAAATGAAATGATAATATTTTAATTTGGCTGTTGCAATTAATTTAGTGATTTAATCGCTCGGTTCCGATTATTGATGTTAACATAACACAATTATATTAAAAAAAAAAATTAACATAACTTCTTCGTACATTTTAGAAAACGTGTGATTTGTCCCTTATTACCCATGTAAGTTGATCTCGCCAGTAGTATAGCTTTTTTTAAGATTCACTTTCTATTCAGATTTTTCTAATAGTAGGTAACTTATATGAATGTACGAGTCTCGGAATTTCTTTAAATTTTTCGCAGATAAGTTTTAATTAAAAATCCTCTCTTTTTCCCTACCCAGATATTGACCATTATGCTACAAGTTCCATCAATTTTTCGTTACATGAAGTCCTCTCTTGTACTTATCCAGATTTTATCCATGAATTTTCTATTAATGTTTTGTTCAGTCTCTGTTCGTATATTTACGCGGTATTACAACGGAGTTAGGTTATTTTAAAAGTAATTTTTGTAATTTGAAATTCTCTCTTTTCCCTACTCAGGTTTTGACCATCGGGTTTTGGTTATCGTACTGCTTGCATTAATTTTCTATTATTTTATTCACTCTCTGTTTGTATATTTTGCTGAGTCCAGTCGCAGATAGAATACTGTAAAAGTGATTTTTGTAATTTAAAATCTTCTCTTTTTCCTGCCCAGATATTGACCACTGTCGTATTATTTCCTTGAATTTTCTATTATTATTTTGTTCACTGTCTGTTCATATATTTACGTAAGTTCAGTCGCAGATAGGGTATGTTAAAATTAATTTTTATAATTTGAAATCCTCCCATTTTCCTACTCAGATTTTGACCATTATCGTATTGCTTTCATGAATTTTCTGATAGTATTCTGTTCATTTCCTGTTTGTATATTTTGTTGAGTCCAGTCGCAGATAGAATATTGTAAAAGTTATTTTTGTAATATGAAATCCTCTCTTGAGTGCAGTTGCAGATAGAATATTGTAAATGTAATTTGTGTAATACGAAATCCTTTATTTTTCTTACACAAATTTTGACCTCACCCTCTGTTCATATATTCACATAAGTTCATTCGCAGATAAGTTATTTTAAAAGTAATTTTTGTAATTTGAAATCTTCTCTTTTTCCCACTCAGATTTTGACCATTACCGTATTGCTTTCCTGACTTTTCTGATATTATTCCATTCATTCTCTGTTTGTATATTTTGCCTTTATCCTGCCCAGACATTGACCACTGTCGTATTATTTCCTTGAATTTTCTGTTATTATTTTGTTCAAATCTCTGTTCATATATTTACGTAAGTTCAGTCGCAGATAGGGTATTTTAAAATTAATTTTTATAATTTGAAATCCTCCCATTTTCCTACTCAGATTTTGACCATTATCGTATTGCTTTCATGAATTTTCTGATAGTATTTTGTTCATTCCCTGTTTGTATATTTTGCAGAGTCCAGTCGCAAATAAAATATTGTAAAAGTTATTTTTGTATTATGAAATCCTCTCATTTTCCTGCTCAGATATTGACAATTATCTATTATTTCCTTGAATTTTCTGTTATAATTTTGTTACCCTCTGTTCTTACATTAACATGAGTTCATTCGCAGATAAGTTATTTTAAAAGTATTTTTTGTAATTTGAAATCTTCTCTTTTTCCCACTCAGATTTTGACCATTACCGTATTGCTTTCCTGACTTTTCTGATATTATTCCGTTCATTCTCTGTTTGTATATTTTGTTGAGTGCAGTTGCAGATAGAATATTGTAAATGTAATTTGTGTAATACGAAATCCTTTATTTTTCTTACACAAATTTTGACCTCACCCTCTGTTCATATATTCACATGAGTTCATTCGCAGATAAGTTATTTTAAAAGTAATTTTTGTAATTTGAAATCTTCTCTTTTTCCCATTCAGATTTGGACTATTACCGTATTGCTTTCCTGACTTTTCTGATATTATTCTGTTCATTCTCTGTTTGTATATTTTGTTGAGTGCAGTTGCAGATAGAATATTGTAAATGTAATTTGTGTAATACGAAATCCTTTATTTTTCTCACACAAATTTTGACCTCACCTTCTGTTCATATATTCACATGAGTTCATTCGCAGATAAGTTATTTTAAAAGTAATTTTTGTAATTTGAAATCTTCTCTTTTTCCCACTCAGATTTTGACCATTACCGTATTGCTTTCCTGACTTTTCTGATATTATTCCATTCATTCTCTGTTTGTATATTTTGCCTTTATCCTGCCCAGACATTGACCACTGTCGTATTATTTCCTTGAATTTTCTGTTATTATTTTGTTTAAATCTCTGTTCATATATTTACGTAAGTTCAGTCGCAGATAGGGTATTTTAAAATTAATTTTTATAATTTGAAATCCTCCCATTTTCCTACTCAGATTTTGACCATTGTCGTATTGCTTTCATGAATTTTCTGATAGTATTCTGTTCATTCCCTGTTCGTATATTTTGCAGAGTCCAGTCGCAAATAAAATATTGTAAAAGTTATTTTTGTATTATGAAATCCTCTCTTTTTCCTGCTCAGATATTGACAATTATCTATTATTTCCTTGAATTTTCTGTTATAATTTTGTTACCCTCTGTTCTTACATTAACATGAGTTCAGTCGCAGATAAATTATTTTAAAAGTAATTTTTGTTATTTGAAATCTTCCCTTTTTCCTACTCAAATTTTGACCATTATCGTATTGCTTTCCTGACTTTTCTGATATTATTCCGTTCATTCTCTGTTTGTATACTTTGCTGAGTGCAGTTGCAGATAGAATATTGTAAATGTAATACGAAATCCTTTATTTTTCCCACACAAATTTTGACTTCACCCTCTGTTCATATATTCACATGAGTTCATTCGCAGATAAGTTATTTTAAAAGTAATTTTTGTAATTTGAAATCTTCTCTTTTTCCCATTCAGATTTGGACTATTACCGTATTGCTTTCCTGACTTTTCTGATATTATTCTGTTCATTCTCTGTTTGTATATTTTGTTGAGTGCAGTTGCAGATAGAATATTGTAAATGTAATTTGTGTAATACGAAATCCTTTATTTTTCTCACACAAATTTTGACCTCACCCTCTGTTCATATATTCACATGAGTTCATTCGCAGATAAGTTATTTTAAAAGTAATTTTTGTAATTTGAAATCTTCTCTTTTTCCCACTCAGATTTTGACCATTACCGTATTGCTTTCCTGACTTTTCTGATATTATGCCGTTAATTCTCTGTTTGTATATTTTGCTGAGTGCAGTTGCAGATAGAATATTGTGAATGTAATTTGTGTAATACGAAATCCTTTATTTTTCCCACACAAATTTTGACCTCACCCTCTGTTCATATATTCACATGAGTTCATTCGCAGATAAGTTATTTTAAAAGTAATTTTTGTGATTTGAAATCTTCTCTTTTTCCTTCTCAGATTTTGACCATTATCATATTGCTTTCCTGACTTTTCTGATATTATGCCGTTAATTCTCTGTTTGTATATTTTGCTGAGTGCAGTTGCAGATAGAATATTGTAAATGTAATTTGTGTAATACGAAATCCTTTATTTTTCCCACACAAATTTTGACCATTATGTATTATTTTCTAGATCTTTCTGTTATAATTTTGATCTCTCTCTTTCTCTCTGCCTCTTGATTATTTACGTAAGTTCAGTGGTATTCAGTGAGATAGGTGTTTTAAGTCATTAGTAATATAAAATCCTCTCTTTATCCTACTCCGATTTTGACCGTTATCGTATTGTTTTCGTGAATTTTCTATTCTTGTTATGTTTAATCTCCATTCGTACAATTTAGTTGAATTTAGTCCCAGATAGGGTATTTTATAAGTAAATTTTGTTATATATCGTCATTACTCCTAGATGTTTTACACATTCAAACACGTGAATACTATCCTCTAATTCTCCATGAATGTTAAATTTATATTATCAGAATCAATTTTGGTTTTGACATACTCTAACGCACTGTTAAAGAATCTTGCTGTGGTCTAATTCTCTTCATCTTTTCCCCATAACGTGTTATTGCATTCATTATTGTTTCAGTTTTAATGGACTCCATTCGCTATGTATTTTAACATAAATGCAGATATCTAGTCCTTTATTCTATATGCATCTTAGCGAGCCATTTAACTGTTTATTTTCTTCGCATCCCATTTCTTTCATATGCTTTTCTTGTGTTATCTTTGCTTTAAGCTTTACCATAAAGAGTTTTTAAGATTCTTCTTCATTGCATAGAATATGATCCACTCTATTATCAATTAATGGTTTTGTCACGTTCTATTATCTACCTCGTCTTATCTGATGTTATACCCATAAATATCCCCACCTCTATATCCGATGTTAACCCAATCATGCCCTCCCCCATTACTCCTGTATAATTCTACCGATAATATTAATTAATCTCCTTTTTAATAATCTCTCAATCTTATTGTAATTGCATTTCATAATCTTTACGTTCGTTATAAAAAGACCATTATCTTCATTTGACAGTTACAATCGTCACCATCGCCTTCAAATACACTTTCAAAATGATATATTTATCGTCGTGACTGCTGCCTCTCTGTTGGTCATCCTTATTGCCTATTACTGCCAACATTATTTTCCATACACATAATAGTATCATAGCAATCTTATCCTTATGACTCCAACCACAATAGCTATTACATCAATTTAGGCCGTATATTCTATTTCTTTATTATCTTTCCAGCTAGTACCACGATTTATTAATCATCCTTGTTCCAATTCTACCTCTGGCCTCCATCATGACAATCAACCTCAATTTAAACGTTGTTATTACCGCCATGAATAATTTCTTATTCCACCTTTAACCGTCTTAGTAGTTATCATCATATCGAGTATTCTTCCCACCATTCTTATCTTCCTCATCTTTGGAGCACCTACCATCATGCTACCGATTCTCATTTCGAACGTCTTTTCACAGTGTGAATTGACTTTACTTTATCTGATGATAAGTACAAGAAAAGAACAGCGGTGATTCCTAAGAAATAAACATCTATAGACAGCCGTTGTTGGTATACCACCTCATTTATCTACCACGGGGCAGGCCCTAGGTAAATGTCTATACACAAGATGATCTCAAAACGCAAGGCACCGAACAACTCACTATTACAGATTTTCATAATGTTTTTACGTTACACTCAATGTTTATATTATTATCGAATTACATTTGTCAGGTGATGTAATCTTTTCCTTCCTTGCTGTATACTACTGGCAACATCAGAACTACAAAGATATTTCGCTAGCAACAATATACACGTTAGTCGAATTTTAACCATCGCTATACTAATTATTACATCCTCATCATGTCGTCTAGTCAATTACACCATCACAACTAGCAACTTCATTATGCATGTTATTCATTCTACCACAAGCGTCATTTTTTTTATATAATTTCATTGTTGTAATTATTATTAATTGGATTAATTTACTTTTTACGCTCATATCATCAATATTTAGGACTTGTTAGGCACGTTTTCTTACACTTTATTCGACTTCCAAAAATGTATAACCTGTTATCAATTTATCTCTTCTGTATGTGTCACGTTATATCCACGAATTTATCTAGTGTACCGAATGCCGAATTCTTTTTTTTAAATAATTTATGTCCAAACGTATCCAAAAATCAAATTGTCAAAAACTATTCAATTCCTTACTTCTTTTAAGATTTTTACTTGTCTAACTCCTTACACTATGATCTACAGACCTCCATTATCGCGCAAATATTTTTTGATGTTACACGTACTTACAAGTCTGTTTACATTCTAGTGTTCTTAATGAATAAGTATTTTAGCTTAGATATTCTTCACTAAAATTTAAATTAAGTACTAATTTAAAACTTATATCGAAATAATTAGCTTAATGAGGATTTTTAGTAAGACTAGGGGCGTAGGTTTGAAACGAAAAAAGAAATGAGAATTAAAATAGGTTGGTGATCCTTTTTGTTAATACATTTCATATGAAATTAATAATATGTAACTGAAAATGTTCTTGAACTATTGTGAATGTAATGACTTAGTGAGAATGACAAGTTGATATTATTTTTATGACATCGATTTACGTCACTACGTGATATACAAACCGGATCATCATTCAAGGGTTATGGGGAATCACTCGTATTACTTTATCAAAATCATTCCTTTGAAACATAAATACAGTTTCATCATCGCCACCCCCATTCCTTAGATGTATACGTTTGTTCTGGTGCCTTTGAAATGCTAGTCAGCGTTATACAAGTCCAAAAAGATCACATGGTTGCTAATGGCATCCCTTAACCTTTCCTTCAACCGTCTACTTCTTCCTTTTACAACCTGTTCGATAGTGACTAACAGGTGGATAATAAAAAAATTCCGTTTCGAATCCTGTGGTATTAGTTATTCTGTTCGTAGTAGTGAAATCATTTTTCATATTGCCTTCAAATTTCGCACTATCGATATACGTTCGCGTTTCTCCCATATATAGACTGCCCTCTGTACAAAATAAAAATACATACATAATAATGCAAAACTGACTGAAATTTGCATATTATATATATATTTTTATATCATCGTGTTCAATATTTGCATCTAAACGTCCCCTTTAAACGGATTGATTAGCATTTCAGAAACACCACCTTAATACATTAACACTACACGAATACACACACATTACGACATGGATTAAGAGTAATACTATTGATTCTGCAATAATAATAATACACTCATCACTAAATGTTATAAATTTAGTATCGAAACGAAAAAAATTATCTGCGTGTTAATCAAATGGTACGTACACTTTAATACCAGTGCGCAAATTATAAATCATGGAAATTATTCAAAAGAGACATACAAGATTTCTTTGGTTTCAATAGTTTAAAATATTTTTATAACGTTGTAAAGTTAAAACAGTCATAATAAGATTTACCTAACATCTCTGGAGAATATAGGAAAAGACTGATACGAAATGTTAGTAAGGTGGTAAATAAGGAAAAAAATCTATTAACGTTCAAAAGTAAAGTAAGGCGAAATAACACTGATTTAAATGTGCTCCGTACATTTGCGCGCTTCATTATGTTTATAAATCCCAACAGTCCTGACATTGTCATACTCAAGCATCGAGTTCGGAAATAGCTTTATCCTACCGACACACCAACTCATTCTCAATATAAGTAAATTACTATTTAGTTAAGACTTATTAAAGACATACGTTCAAATGGCAGAATTCAATTTGGCCAACAGTCTCGTTATTAGACTCTACGAAGGTATACATATTACACTTAGAAAGACTTGTGTTCGTATACATAAGTGAATTAAATCGAAGAAGGAATATTTTAAATGTCATTTTTGTAATGTTCCTAGATGTTTGTCAAACTCTTTCCACCAATGTTAGAATTTGTTTTTGACATACTCTACTCTGAAAGACTGTTAAAGAATCTTGCTGTAATGCGATTATTTTTATTTTTTCCATAACATATTATTGCACTCATCATTGTTTGGGTCTTAAATGTTGTTATCCAGATCTTCTTTCTGTATGCATCTTCGGTTTTAGCGAGCCAATTTAATGTTCCTCTCATCACACCTCTTTTCCTGCCAGTGTCCCAGTGTATTTTCATTTTGTCATTTTTGTTAAAAGCTTTTTTAAAGGTTTTTCCTCATTACATAAAATATGTTCCACTCAATTATCAATAGATGATTTTGCCACCTTTTATAATCTTCCTCATTGTCATATCCGATGTTATACACATAAATATCCCCACCTCTATATCCGATGTTATCCCAATCACGCCCCCCCCCCAAACTAGTGTATGATACTATCGATAGAATTAACATACTTTTATAATCTTCCTCATTATCATATCCGATGTTATACCCATAAATATCCCCACCTCTATATCCGATGTTATCCCAATCACGCCCCCCCCCCAAACTAGTGTATACTACTATCGATAGAATTAACATACTTTTATAATCTTCCTCATTATCATACCCGATGTTATACCCGTAAATATCCCCACCTCTATATCCGATGTTATCCCAATCACGCCCCCCCCCAAACTAATGTATGATGCTATCGATAGTATTACCATACTTTTATAATCTTCCTCATTGTCATACCCGATGGTATACCCGTAAATATCCCCACCTCTATATCCGATGTTATCCCAATCACGCCCCCCCCCAAACTAGTGTATGATACTATCGATAGAATTAACATACTTTTATAATCTTCCTCATTATCATACCCGATGTTATACCCGTAAATATCCCCACCTCTATATCCGATGTTATCCCAATCACGCCCCCCCCCCCCAAACTAGTGTATGATACTATCGATAGTATTACCATACTTTTATAATCTTCCTCATTGTCATATCCGATGTTATACCCATAAATATCCCCACCTCTATATCCGATGTTATCCCAATCACGCCCCCCCCCCCCAAACTAGTGTATGATACTATCGATAGAATTAACATAAATCTTCTCTTTACTAATCTCCTAAACTCATTGTTATTGCACTCGTCATCTATACGTTCGTTATTAAAAGACCATTAAATATCTTCATTTTACAGATACAGTGACCATCATCGGCATATCTATCAAAGACATAGAATACGGTACATTCGAACTATAAACGTTAAAAAGTAAAGTAAGGCTAACTAAATCTGATATAGGTACATGTGCTCCGTAATTTTGTGCTCTTAATTATGGTCACAAATCCGAATACTCCTTACATCGTCATACTTAAGCTTTTTATCTTTTCCAAAACGTGTTATTGCATTCATCATTGTTTCCGTTTTAATGGTCCTCTGTTCTCTGTATATCTTCACATAAATGTTCACATCCTGATCATATTTCTATTTGCATCTTCATTTTTACCGAGCCATTTTAATTTTGTTTTTTCTAAATTCACCAAAATTTTTTTCATTATACTTTGTTGTTATACTTTTCTATTACCATATTATGTTATAAAAAAAATTATAGATGCTTCCTCATTACGTAGAATATGTTC
The DNA here is from genome assembly GCA_035772565.1 of Antheraea assamensis. Classification (NCBI taxonomy): domain Eukaryota; kingdom Metazoa; phylum Arthropoda; class Insecta; order Lepidoptera; family Saturniidae; genus Antheraea; species Antheraea assamensis. The sequence continues at coordinate 4,259,439 of JAQQSE010000065.1, forward strand.
AACTCAATTGTTCGTTATTGATTTTGTCAACTTTTATAATCTTCCTCATTGTTGTATCTGATGTTATACCCATAAATATCCCCACCTCTATATCCGATGTTATCCCAATCATGCCCTCCCCCATTTCTCTTGTTTATTCTACCGTTAATATTAACATCAATCAATTTCTTCTTTAACAGTCTCTCAATGTCATTGTAATTGCATTTTATCATATTTTTCGTATGTTATTAAAAGACATTAAATATCTTCATTATACGATTACAGTGGTCATCCTCGCCATCCATTAAAGGCACCTATAATACCTACATTCGAAGCCAAATATTTATCGCCTTTACTGCTGCCTCTCTGTTCATCTTTATCTCCATTATCGCCAACATTTACGTCATTCTTATCTTTTTCATAGCCACAAATAGTATCATAACAATCTTATCCTTATGACTCAAATCATCATGCTTGTTATCGCTTGTTAAATTGTTGAATTTAGGCCGTACGTTCTATTTTTTTGTTATCTTTATATTTGTTTCAGCTTAGTACTATGTTTTTTTTTATAATTTTCCTTGCTTCAAATCTGTCTCTAACCACCATCATATCAATCAACCTCATTCAAACGTTGTTACTACCGCCATGATTAAGTTCTTACACTACCTTTAACTGTTTTTGTAGCAATCATTGTGCCAAGTGTTCTTTCTACCTTTCTTATCTTCCTCATAAAGATGATCATCCACCGTTACGTGCAACAAATTCCCATTTCAAACGTCCTTTCATCGGTGCTTTTTATTTTACTTGTTGTTAACAGTTGATGGGTTCATATAGCTAAATCATATTTTCACATTATCTATTTCACGAAGCAATGTAATATCATTAAAATAATATCAATACCAACTTAATGGAAAAAGTTATAAAATACCGATGTTAATCATATAAAACAAAATGACGTCGCCTTCTCACATTTATTATCATTGTCACCAACATGATCTTTATATCATACACGCTAACAGTGATGATCATCTTTATTAGTGTCCCACTTCACATCTCTCTTTTTCAAGTGCATTATTTTCAATACTAGCTGTACTATTACACGGAACAGCGGTGATTGATAAGAAATAAACATCAGTGGACATTCGCCGTTGGTATACCACCTCATCATGGGTACAGACACCAGGCAGATGCCTATACACTAGCTGTTATCAAAGCACAAGCCACCGAAACAACTCACTATTACGCGATTCTCATCATGTTTATGTATCACAATCATCATCTGTGATCCCTATCTCTATCGATGTAGTCATTATCTTTAACTTGAATGTTTAGACACATATCATTTTTAACTTTACATAGCATAATTTTATCGAGTAAAATTTCTCAGTTGACGTAATCATTACAATTTAGATTTTTGCCTTCCTTTATGCTTACTGTCAGCATCAAAACTACAATCCATCACTAGGAACAGTACATGGTAGCCGAATTTTAACCATCGCCATTTTAATTATTAAATCTTCATCATGTAGTTTATTATTAATCTTCATCTAACCAATTACATCATAAGCGTAATTTTTATGTCATCCCTTGTTGTCTTTTTTCTCATTAACCAATTAATCCAAACTAATTTTTTTACGGTCTTGTTATCAATATTAAGGACTTCTTAGATTCTTCTTACACTTTATCCAACTTCTAAAAGTATATATCTTGGTATCAATTTATTTCTAATTATTCATCATAATCTGTCTTGGTTCGTAGCTCCTCTTCTGTATGTGTGTTACATCCATGAAATTCACCTTGAGTACCATCCCGAAATGAGTCTTCTTTTTCAATATTTTAGGTCCATACGTATCTCAGTAATCAAATTGTCATAAACTATTCAATTCCTTACATCTTTTAAGATTTTAACTTCTCTAGCTCTTTACCACGTACATATGTATGATCTACAGACCGCCATTATCGCATAATTATTTTTGATGTTCTGCGTACTTACAACTCTGTTTATATTTTAGTATTTTTAATGAATAAGTATTTTAGCTGTGATAGTTTAAAACGTATATTAAAATAATTAGCTTAATAAGACTTTTAGTGAGACAAATAATTTAGATTTGAAACAGCCAAAATTATTGAGAATTTAAGTTGGTGCGTGATATTCTTTATAGATTTTGTATAAAATTAATAAGACGTAATTAAATATGGCCTTGCACAATTATGAAAGTAATGACTTAGTGAGAATGACAATTAAATACTATATTTATGACATCGATTTACGTTACTACGTGATATACAAACCGGATCATCATTCAAGGTTTATGGGGAATCACTCCTATTACTTTATCAAAAACATTCCTTTTTAACATAAATACAGTTCCATCTCGCCACCCCCATTCCTTAGATGTATACGTTTGTTCTGGTGCCTTTGAAATGCTAGTCAGCGTTATACAAGTCCAAAAAGATCAGATGGTTGCTAATGGCATCCCTTAACCTTTCCTTCAACCGTCTACTTCTTCCTTTTACAACCTGTTCGATAGTGACTAACAGGTGGATAATAAAAAAATTCCGTTTCGAATCCTGTGGTATTAGTTATTCTGTTCGTAGTAGTGAAATCATTTTGCCTTCAAATTTCGCACTATCGATATACGTTCGCGTTTCTCCCATATATAGACTGCCCTCTGTACAAAATAAAAATACATACATAATAATGCAAAACTGACTGAAATTTGCATATTCTATACATATTTTTATATCATCGTGTTCAATATTTGCATCTAAACGTCCCCTTTAAACGGATTGATTAGCATTTCAGAAACACCACCTTAATACATTAACACTACACGAATACACACACATTACGACATGGATTAAGAGTAATACTATTGATTCTGCAATAATAATAATACACTCATTACTAAATGTTATAAAGTAAGTGCCACAACAATTTATCTGCGTGTTAATTAAATGGTACGTACACTTGTAACTTTCACCCCAGTGCGCGACTAATCATCCATCGGGGAATCTGTTGTTATATAGTAACGTGAGAAGAGAACTTGGGTTTTAATAATTTAAAATATTATTATAAAAATATATGCAATTTTAATAAAACCACAATTAAATAAACCTAAAAACTCTGAAATTATGTGTCTTTGAGCATAAAATTGATACGATATTTAAATAAGACAAAAAAACCTATTAACGTTCAAAAGTAAAGTAATACCAACTAATTCTGATTATATGTGCCGGTATATTTTCGCGATTCATTCCCTTTCCTTTTATCAACGTTGTAAACAATTTTAATATCAATTAAAACATTTAAAAAATTCCGTATATTACGAAAGTCCTTACATCGTCATTTTAAAGCATCAAATTCGGAAATAACGAGTATAAAGAGAATAAAGAGTTTTGAAGATTCTAACTCAATACATAGAATACGTTCCACTCAATTATCAACTGATGAGTTTGCCACCTTCTACAATCTTCCTCATTGTCTTATCCGATGTTATATCCATAAATATCCCCACCTCTATATCTGATGTTATCCCAATCACGCCCCCCCCCCCCACTCCACATTTATCATGTGTAATTCTACCGACAGTATTAATATCAATCTCCTATTTAATAATCTCTTAATCGCATTATCAGTTCATTTCATCATTTCTATGTTGGTTGTTTAAATACTTAATATTACAGGTATAATCATTATCACCAGCATATCCATCAAAGACACATATAACAACAAACGTTCAAAAGTAAAGCAAGATTAAATTGATTTACATGTGCTTCGTACTTTTTCCCGCCTCTTTATGCCTATAAATCCGAACAGTGCTTATACATCGTCATTCTAAAGCATTGAATTCGAAAGTATCTTTATCATATCGACACACCAAGTCATTCTCAATCTTAGAACATTACTGTTTAATTAATACTTAACGAAGGAGTACTTCCAAATGGCAGAATTTATTATTATTACACTCTATAAAGGTACATACATTATGCTTAGAAAGACTTCAGAAGTGAAAAATACATTAAATACGTGATTAGGTAAACGATTACATTTATGGTTTTATATCCATCAAAGACACATATATCTTTGAACGTTCAAAAGTAAAATAAGATTAATTCTGATTCACATGTCTTGGGTACTCTCCGCGCCTCATTACGTTTATAAATCCGAACAGTCCTTACATCGTCATTATAAAGCATTCAATTTGGAAATACCTTTATCATAAATAGTTTTGAAGATTCTTTTTCATTACATAGAGTACGTTCTACTCAATTATCAATTGATGAGTTTGTCACTTAATATAGTCTTCCTCATTGTCAAATGCGATGTTATAACCTTAGATATCCCCACCTCTATACCGATGGTATACTAATCATGCCCCCCCGGTCCCACCAAATTTGCCGTCTATAATTCTACCTATAGCATTAACATTAATCATCTCTTTAATAATCTTTTAAACTAATTTCATCATGTTTTTGTTAATCATTAAAATACTTCATTTTACAGTTATAATAATTATCATCGGCATATCCATCAAAGATACATATAATTATGAAAGTTCTAAAGTAAAGCAAGAAAAATTCTGATTTACATCGTTCTTTTCGCGCCTTATTATTTTTATAAATCCGAAAAGTCCTTATATCACCATTCTAAAGTATAATATTCAGAAATAAGTTTATTTTGAAGAGTTTTGAAAATTCTTCCTCATTACATAGAATGCATTCTACTCAATTATCAATTGATGAGTTTGCCACCTTTTACAAACTTCCTCATTGTCATATCCGATATTATACCCATGAATATCCCTACATCTATATCTGATGTTATCCAAATTACGCCTCCTCCCCACATTTATCATGTATAATTCTACCGACAGTATTAACATCAATCTTTTATTTAATAATATCTTAATCTGATTGCCACTTCATTTCATGATCTTTACGTTGGTTATTTAAATATTTCATTTTACAGTTATAATCATTATCATCAACATATCCATCAAAGACACATATAACAATGAACGTTCAAAAGTAAAGCAAGACTGATTCAGATTTACGTCTACTCCGAACTATTCCGCGCCTCATTGTTTATAAATCCAAAAAGTCCCTACACCGTTATTATAAAGTGTAAAATACGGAAATAATTTTATTATAAAGAGTTTTGAAAATTCTTCCTTATTACATAGAATACGTTCCACTCAATTATCAACTGATGAATTTACCACCTTCTACAATCTTCCTCATTATCTTATCCGTTGTTATACCCATAAATATCCCCACCTCTATATCTGATGTTATCCCAATCACGCCCCCCCCCCATTCCAAATTCATCATATGTAATTCTACCGACAGTATTAACACCAATCTTCTATTTAATAATCTCTTAATCTCATTATCAGTCCATTTCATCATCTTTACGTACGGTATTTAAATACATAATTTTACTGTTATGATCAATATATCAATCAAAGAGACATATAACAATGAACGTTCAAAGGTAAAGCAGGACTAAACTGATTTACATGTGCTTCGTACTTTTTCGCGCCTCATTATGCTTATAAATCCGAAAAGTCCTTACATCGCCATTCTGAAGCATCGAATTCGGAAGTATCTTTATCATATCGACACACCAAATCGTTCTTAATCTTAGTAAATTACTATTTAATTAACACTTAAAAAAAAGTACTTCCAAACGGCAGAATTAATTATTATTACACTCTATAAAGGTACATATATTATGTTTAGAAAGACTTGAGAAGTGAAAAATACATTAAATACGTGATTAGGTATACGAGTACATTTATGGTTTATATCCATTAAAGATACATACAACTTTGAATGTTCAAAAGTGAAACAAGACTGATTCAGATTTACGTCTACTCCGAACTATTCCGCGCCTCATTGTTTATAAATCCAAAAAGTCCCTACACCGTTATTATAAAGTATAAAATACGGAAATAATTTTATTATAAAGAGTTTTGAAAATTCTTCCTTATTACATAGAATACGTTCCACTCAATTATCAACTGATGAATTTACCACCTTCTACAATCTTCCTCATTATCTTATCCGTTGTTATACCCATAAATATCCCCACCTCTATATCTGATGTTATCCCAATCACGCCCCCCCCCCATTCCACATTCATCATATGTAATTCTACCGACAGTATTAACACCAATCTTCTATTTAATAATCTCTTAATCTCATTATCAGTCCATTTCATCATCTTTACGTACGGTATTTAAATACATAATTTTACTGTTATGATCAATATATCAATCAAAGAGACATATAACAATGAACGTTCAAAGGTAAAGCAGGACTAAACTGATTTACATGTGCTTCGTACTTTTTCGCGCCTCATTATGCTTATAAATCCGAAAAGTCCTTACATCGCCATTCTGAAGCATCGAATTCGGAAGTATCTTTATCATATCGACACACCAAATCGTTCTTAATCTTAGTAAATTACTATTTAATTAACACTTAAACAAAAAGTACTTCCAAACGGCAGAATTAATTATTATTACACTCTATAAAGGTACATATATTATGTTTAGAAAGACTTGAGAAGTGAAAAATACATTAAATACGTGATTAGGTATACGAGTACATTTATGGTTTATATCCATTAAAGATACATACAACTTTGAATGTTCAAAAGTGAAACAAGACTAATTCTGATTTAAGTCTACTTCGTACTATTCCGCGCCTCATTATGTTTATAAATCCGAAAAGTCCTAACATCGTCATTCGAAAGCATCAATTCCAAAAATGTCTTTATCATAAACCGTTTTGAAGATTCTTCTTCATTACATAGAATACGTTCCACTCAATTATCAACTGATGAATTTACCACCTTCTACAATCTTCCTCATTATCTTATCCGTTGTTATACCCATAAATATCCCCACCTCTATATCTGATGTTATCCCAATCACGCCCCCCCCCCATTCCACATTCATCATATGTAATTCTACCGACAGTATTAACACCAATCTTCTATTTAATAATCTCTTAATCTCATTATCAGTCCATTTCATCATCTTTACGTACGGTATTTAAATACATAATTTTACTGTTATGATCAATATATCAATCAAAGAGACATATAACAATGAACGTTCAAAGGTAAAGCAGGACTAAACTGATTTACATGTGCTTCGTACTTTTTCGCGCCTCATTATGCTTATAAATCCGAAAAGTCCTTACATCGCCATTCTGAAGCATCGAATTCGGAAGTATCTTTATCATATCGACACACCAAATCGTTCTTAATCTTAGTAAATTACTATTTAATTAACACTTAAAAAAAAGTACTTCCAAACGGCAGAATTAATTATTATTACACTCTATAAAGGTACATATATTATGTTTAGAAAGACTTGAGAAGTGAAAAATACATTAAATACGTGATTAGGTATACGAGTACATTTATGGTTTATATCCATTAAAGATACATACAACTTTGAATGTTCAAAAGTGAAACAAGACTGATTCAGATTTACGTCTACTCCGAACTATTCCGCGCCTCATTGTTTATAAATCCAAAAAGTCCCTACACCGTTATTATAAAGTATAAAATACGGAAATAATTTTATTATAAAGAGTTTTGAAAATTCTTCCTTATTACATAGAATACGTTCCACTCAATTATCAACTGATGAATTTACCACCTTCTACAATCTTCCTCATTATCTTATCCGTTGTTATACCCATAAATATCCCCACCTCTATATCTGATGTTATCCCAATCACGCCCCCCCCCTCCATTCCACATTCATCACATATAATTCTACCGACAGTATTAACACCAATCTTCTATTTAATAATCTCTTAATCTCATTATCAGTTGATTTCATCATCTCTACGTACGGTATTTAAATACTTCATTTTACAGTTATAATCATTATCAGCAGCATATCCATCAAAGACACATATAACAATGAACGTTCGAAAATAAAGCAAGACTAAACTGATTTACATGTGCTTCGTACTTTTTCGCGCCTCATTATGCCTATAAATCCGAAGAGTCCTTACATCGTCATTCTGAAGCATCGATTTCGAAAGTATCTTTATCATATCGACACACCAAGTCATTCTCAATCTTAGTATATTAATTACTATTTAATTAACACTTATCGAAGAAGTACTTCCAAATGGCAGAATTTATTATTATTACACTCTATAAAGGTACATATATTATGCTTAGAAAAACTTGTGAAGTGAAAAATACATTAAATACGTGATTAGGTATACGAGTACATTTATGGTTTATATCCATTAAAGATACATACAACTTTGAATGTTCAAAAGTGAAACAAGACTAATTCTGATTTACGTCTACTTCGTACTATTCCGCGCCTCATTATGTTTATAAATCCGAAAAGTCCTAACATCGTCATTCGAAAGCATCAATTCCAAAAATGTCTTTATCATAAACCGTTTTGAAGATTCTTCCTCATTACATAGAATACGTTCCACTCAATTATCAACTGATGAATTTACCACCTTCTACAATCTTCCTCATTATCTTATCTGATGTTATACCCATAAATATCCCCACCTCTATATCTGATGTTATCCCAATCACGCCCCCCCCATTCCACATTCATCACATATAATTCTACCGACAGTATTAACACCAATCTTCTATTTAGAATACGAGTACATTTATGGTTTATATCCATTAAAGATACATATAACTTTGAATGTTCAAAAGTGAAACAAGACTGATTCTGATTTAAGTCTACTTCGTACTATTCCGCGCCTCATTATGTTTATAAATCCGAAAAGTCCTAACATCGTCATTCGAAAGCATCAATTCCAAAAATGTCTTTATCATAAACCGTTTTGAAGATTCTTCCTCATTACATAGAATACGTTGCACTCAATTATCAACTGATGAATTTACCACCTTCTACAATCTTCCTCATTATCTTATCTGATGTTATACCCATAAATATCCCCACCTCTATATCTGATGTTATCCCAATCACGCCCCCCCCCTCCATTCCACATTCATCACATATAATTCTACCGACAGTATTAACACCAATCTTCTATTTAATAATCTCTTAATCTCATTATCAGATCATTTCATCATCTCTACGTACGGTATTTAAGTACTTCATTTTACAGTTATAATCATTATCAGCAGCATATCCATCAAAGACACATATAACAATGAACGTTCGAAAGTAAAGCAAGACTAAACTGATTTACATGTGCTTCGTACTTTTTCGCGCCTCATTATGCCTATAAATCCGAAGAGTCCTTACATCGTCATTCTGAAGCATCGATTTCGAAAGTATCTTTATCATATCGACACACCAAGTCATTCTCAATCTTAGTACATTAATTACTATTTAATTAACACTTATCGAAGAAGTACTTCCAAATGGCAGAATTTATTATTATTACACTCTATAAAGGTACATATATTATGCTTAGAAAAACTTGTGAAGTGAAAAATACATTAAATACGTGATTAGGTATACGAGTACATTTATGGTTTATATCCATTAAAGATACATATAACTTTGAATGTTCAAAAGTGAAACAAGACTAATTCTGATTTACGTCTACTTCCTACTATTTTGCGCCTCGTTATGTTTATAAATCCGAAAAGTCCTAACATCGTCATTCGAAAGCATCAATTCCAAAAATGTCTTTATCATAAACCATTTTGAAGATTCTTCCTCATTACATAGAATACGTTCCACTCAATTATCAACTGATGAATTTACCACCTTCTACAATCTTCCTCATTGTCTTATCTGATGTTATACCCATAAATATCCCCACCTCTATATCTGATGTTATCCCAATCACGCCCCCCCCCATTCCACATTCATCATATGTAATTCTACCGACAGTATTAACACCAATCTTCTATCTAATAATCTCTTAATCTCATTATCAGTCCATTTCATCATCTTTACGTACGATATTTAAATACTTCATTTTACAGTTATAACCATTATCAGCAGCATATCCATCAAAGACACATATAACAATGAACGTTCGAAAGTAAAGCAAGACTAAACTGATTTACATGTGCTTCGTACTTTTTCGCGCCTCATTATGCCTATAAATCCGAAGAGTCCTTACATCGTCATTCTGAAGCATCGATTTCGAAAGTATCTTTATCATATCGACACACCAAGTCATTCTCAATCTTAGTACATTAATTACTATTTAATTAACACTTATCGAAGAAGTACTTCCAAATGGCAGAATTTATTATTATTACACTCTATAAAGGTACATATATTATGCTTAGAAAAACTTGTGAAGTGAAAAATACATTAAATACGTGATTAGGTATACGAGTACATTTATGGTTTATATCCATTAAAGATACATATAACTTTGAATGTTCAAAAGTGAAACAAGACTAATTCTGATTTAAGTCTACTTCGTACTATTCCGCGCCTCATTATGTTTATAAATCCGAAAAGTCCTAACATCGTCATTCGAAAGCATCAGTTCCAAAAATGTCTTTATCATAAACTGTTTTGAAGATTCTTCCTCATTACATAAAATACGTTCCACTCAATTATCAACTGATGAATTTACCACCTTCTATAATCTTCCTCATTATCTTATCTGATGTTATACCCATAAATATCCCCACCTCTATATCTGATGTTATCCCAATCACGCCCCCCCCCATTCCACATTCATCACATATAATTCTACCGACAGAATTAACACCAATCTTCTATTTAATAATCTCTTAATCTCATTATCAGTTGATTTCATCATCTCTACGTACGGTATTTAAATACTTCATTTTACAGTTATAATCATTATCAGCAGCATATCCATCAAAGACACATATAACAATGAACGTTCGAAAGTAAAGCAAGACTAAACTGATTTACATGTGCTTCGTACTTTTTCGCGCCTCATTATGCTTTTAAATGCGGACAGTCTTTACATCGTCATTCTAAAGTATCAAATTCGGAAGAATCTTTATCATATCGACACACCAAGTCATTCTCAATCTTAGTACATTACTGTTTAATCAACACTTAACGAAGAAGTACTTCTAAATGGCAGAATTTATTATTATTACACTCTATAAAGGTACATATATTATGCTTAGAAAGACTTGAGAAGTGAAAAATACATTAAATACGTGATTAAGTATACAATTACATTTATGGTTTTATATGCATTAAAGATACATATAACTTTGAATGTTCAAAAGTGAAACAAGACTAAACTGATTTACATGTGCTTCGTACTTTTTCGCGCCTCATTATGCTTATAAATCCGAACAGTCCTAACATCGTCATTCGAAAGCATCAATTCCGAAATCTCTTTATCATAAACCGTTTTGAAGATTCTTCCTCATTACATAGAATACGTTCCAATCAATTATCAATTCATTAATTTACCACCTTCTACAATCTTCCTCATTGTCTTATCTGATGTTATACCCATAAATATCCCCACCTCTATATCTGATGTTATCCCAATCACGCCCCCCGCCCACCCCCTTCCACATTTATCGTATGTAATTCTACCGACAGTATTGACACCAATCTTCTATTTAATTATCTCTTAATCTCATTATCAGTTCATTTCATCATCTTTACGTACGTTATTTAAATACTTAATTTCATTGTTATAATTATTATCATCAACATATCCATCAAAGACACATGTAACAATGAACGTTCGAAAGTAAAGCAAGACTAAATCTGATTTACATATGCTTCGTACTTTTTCGCGCCTCATTATGCTTTTAAATGCGGACAGTCTTTACATCGTCATTCTAAAGTATCAAATTCGGAAGAATCTTTATCATATCGACACACCAAGTCATTCTCAATCTTAGTACATTACTGTTTAATCAACACTTAACGAAGAAGTACTTCTAAATGGCAGAATTTATTATTATTACACTCTATAAAGGTACATATATTATGCTTAGAAAGACTTGAGAAGTGAAAAATACATTAAATACGTGATTAAGTATACAATTACATTTATGGTTTTATATGCATTAAAGATACATATAACTTTGAATGTTCAAAAGTGAAACAAGACTAAACTGATTTACATGTGCTTCGTACTTTTTCGCGCCTCATTATGCTTATAAATCCGAACAGTCCTAACATCGTCATTCGAAAGCATCAATTCCGAAATCTCTTTATCATAAACCGTTTTGAAGATTCTTCCTCATTACATAGAATACGTTCCACTCAATTATCAACTGATGAGTTTTCCACCTTCTACAAACTTCCTCATTGTCTTATCCGATGTTATACCCATAAATATCCCCACCTCTATATCTGATGTTATCCCAATCATGCCCCCCCACCCCCTTCCACATTTATCATATGTAATTCTACCGACAGTATTGACACCAATCTTCTATTTAATTATCTCTTAATCTCATTATCAGTCCATTTCATCATCTTTACGTACGGTATTTAAATACTTAATTTCATTGTTATAATTATTATCATAAATAAATAAATCATCAACATATCCATCAAAGACACATGTAACAATGAACGTTCGAAAGTAAAGCAAGACTAAATCTGATTTACATATGCTTCGTACTTTTTCGCGCCTCATTATGCTTTTAAATGCGGACAGTCTTTACATCGTCATTCTAAAGTATCGAATTCGGAAGTATCTTTATCATATCGGCACACCAAGTCATTCTTAATCTTAGTACATTACTATTTAATTAACACTTAAGGAAGAAGTACTTCCAAATGGCAGAATTTATTGTTATTACACTCTATAAAGGTATTATATATGTTATGGTTAGAAAGACTAGTGAAGTGAAAAATACATTAAATACGTGATTAGGTATACGATTACATTTATGGTTTTCTAAAACCAATTGAGATCCATTTGAATATATTATTATAATTAAACATCAAGTAACACCAATATCATTGTTATTATGATTACTGACTAACGCATAATACGCTGCTTTAATTAACCTTAAGACTAGGTACACGACATATATAAGAGTATATTTATTTGTTCGTAATGTGTCTCCCGTTTATATCGTTCTTTTAATATAAATTTCAGTCCCATTATCGTAGTCATATCATACTGCACACAGAAGGAACAAATAAAGTTAGACATTGAATTACATCGACTTAACAAGAAATTGCCTTGGTACAATAGACATTTCTGATTCTAGATTATATTAATTAGGCTCGATCGCCCACACGCTTATATAATATTACAGTTCCTAACCACTTTTATGGATATAAGTAGAAAGTCAGGCTTAAATATACGACTGGGCAACTTAATTGCGAAAACACATCGTCATCGTAAATAACGAAACTTGTTTTCTGTATCACGCTACACAAATGTTAAGAGGATGCATTATAATGCAATATAAATTAATCATATGTAAGAACAAGGGAGTATAAAATGGGAGTAATTAACTTTAAATTAAATAATGATTATCTCGAGAATGTAATGATTGTTGAGTTCAAAACGTTTATCAAAGCGTTTGACAGATAGCAATGCAGAACGAACTTTTCGCAAAGTAATCAAGCATTGTTTTTAGTTTTATACAAAAATAGGTGTCCTGGGATTTGTCCTAATTATTGAAGTAGTTTCCGGTTCCGTTCCTTCCTTAACCTAATTTAGAATCTTATATCTAATAACGTTATAGTTCACATTTAATATAATAGCGGTTACACACCTGATTTTAACAATACTGTATTATTGAAAATACGCTCCGTCCGATTATGCCGTCTCACATAGAAAATCTAATGATTACATACATTTTTATGACTAAACAACATCAACGTTTTACGAATAAGACTTACACGGTAATGTTACACAATGATGCTTATACTTACTTCTTACGTCGCTCGTATATATATTGAGCTCTAAAACTAACGGCAATTCAGCCTTTAATTTAAAACACAATAGGAAATCGAACAATACAACATTAAAAGCAGTTAGAAATGACAGTAATACGGTTTTTTTTTTTTTATAATTTTGACTTTAAAATTTGTAAGGCGTACAGTGATCATAACGACTAGTTTTAACAATATATATAATATTGTGAATAATTCTAAGGATACAGAGAGTACAAAATACCATTCGCTTCATGGTTTCAACGTAAACAACATATTATGGCATCCATACCATTCGTAAAATTGAGAAATATTTAGAAGAATCCTTAGAATTAATCATTTTACGAGGTTACCTTTCCACTAAAAGAACAACATCCCACAGTGCACTTTCTTGCTTATTTCGGTGTAAATGTATCCTCGTAATGTAATCTACAATAACGAACAACACGTACTTAAACCTATCTTATTTCTTACAACATACATATATCGTAATTACCCATCAGATGTAATTAAAGGTAATACTCATATATCATAATAAAAATATCAAGTTAATTAAAGTTAATAATACTAATGGGCAAACGATTGCGTTACGACTTACATGTACAATATTTTTTATGGATTTTTATGTTTTTTTTTTCAACTACTGACAGAGATACACACTATTTTAATAACTTAATACACATTAACATTTATATCCGAATTGGATTATTTTTATAAAACCGATTATTCATAACACTAGTCGCAAGGTGACGCTACCCATGCTGAAGTTGTTGATTCCTTTCGATCCGATTGTTTCGCAATTATTTGCAACAATTTTCATTGTGAACGAACGTCACATTATTACAAGCGTGAGGAACACTCTGTTTTATAAAACGGAAGACTTTCAAGTAGTGATTATGTTGCTTTCATAATATATCGTGCCGGCCCTTGAGATAGTTCTTCCCGAAAATTCAATTATGAAGAATGCGATAGAATTCGAATACTCAGTTAGAAGAACAACTTGAAATTAAATAATCGACGTACTTTTCATGTTAAAATTATAGGAGAAATGAGAATATGAAATTTGAGAAATCATGTAGACTTGCTATAGTTTTTTTTAATAATGGTGAATGGTTATTAGCTATAGGTCAGAGCAAACATTTTAAGTGAATACTTTTAAATAGAAATGGATAATAATATCAATTTATAGATAACATGTTTAAACAAGACAAAATAAGAGTACGAGAAATTTAATGTAGTAAATGAAAGGTGATGAAATAATGTTCGATGTGTAGTAAGATAATACTGTAACAATGGAGATTCTTTATAATGTAAAATAAAGGTTTTAAAGAGGACATGAAAAATACGTTGTAATTCATATTACTGTGTACGAAGGGATAGTATATAATAAACGGCTTTAAATATAAGAGAAGTATCTATCAAATAAACAGACAACAAATGTAACATGACAAAGTAATTTAAATTAATGTCAATATGTCGAGAATGATTGAGAAGGCCCAATGAATTAAACAGATGATTTAGATAAATTTTAAGTATATCGAATCAATATTTAAAGAATTATGATAACATTCAGGGGAAAGAGAAATCTGTAACTTTTTATGTTGGAAGGACATTACAAAGATTAATTTAAAATTAAGTTAAGTGCGAAGTAAAGAGGAGAAAAATATGATCTAAAACAATAACACGATTAGTTCTTATTATCTCCAACATATATATCCAATACGTACTATTACAGAGCCAATAAACGCACGTGAGAGCAAAACATTCTCTGACATGTCGTTAGGTCAATACGTTTTTAACCTCAATAATAAATACGCAGTACGCTTTGTGTTATTGTTATTTAGCTTTTATTAAGTTAGCAATGAAGTAAAGAGGAGAAAAATGTGATCTCAAACAATAACACGATTAGTTCTTATTATCTTCAATACATATAACCAATACGTACTATTACAGAGCCAATAAACGCATGTGAGAGCAAAACATTCTCTGACATGTCGTTAGGTCAATACGTTTTTAAGCTCAATAATAAATACGCAGTACGCTTTGTGTTATTGTTATTTAGCTTTTATTAGGTTAGCAATGAAGTAAAGAGGAGAAAAATGTGATCTCAAACAATAACACGATTAGTTCTTATTATCTTCAATACATATAACCAATACGTACTATTACAGAGCCAATAAACGCATGTGGGAGGAAATCATTCTCTGACATGTCGTTCGGTCGACACGTTTTTAAGCTCAATAATAAATATTTTTAAATAACAATGGATAATAATATCAATTTATACATAACATGTTTAAACAAGGCAAAATAAGAGTACGAGAAATTTAATGTAATAAATGAAAGGTGATGAAATGATGTGTAATGTGTAGTAAAATAATACTGTAACAATGGAGATTCTTTATAATGTAAAATGAAAATTTTAAAGAGGACATGAAAAATACGTTGTAATTCATATTACTGTGTACGAAGGGATAGTATGTAATAAACGGCTTTAAATATATGAGAAGTATCTATCAAATAAACAGACAATAAAGGTAACATGACAGAGTAATTTAAATTAATGTCAATATGTCGAGAATGATTGAGAAGGCCCAATGAATTAAACAGATGATTTAGAAAATTTTTAAATATATCGAATCAATATTTAAAGAATTATGATAACATACAGGGGAAAGAGAAATCTGTAACTTTTTATGTTGGAAGGACATTACAAAGATTCATTTAAAATTAAGTTAAGTGCGAAGTAAAGAGGAGAAAATATGATCTAAAACAATACCACGATTAGTTCTTATTATCTCCAACACATATATCCAATACGTACTATTACAGAGCCAATAAACGCACGTGAGAGCAAAACATTCTCTGACATGTCGTTAGGTCAATACGTTTTTAAGCTCAATAATAAATACGCAGTACGCTTTGTGTTATTGTTATTTAGCTTTTATTAAGTTAGTAATGAAGTAAAGAGGAGAAAAATGTGATCTCAAACAATAACACGATTAGTTCTTATTATCTTCAATACATATAACCAATACGTACTATTACAGAGCCAATAAACGCATGTGGGAGGAAATCATTCTCTGACATGTCGTTCGGTCAATACGTTTTTAAGCTCAATAATAAATATTTTTAAATAGAAATGGATAATAATATCAATTTATAGATAACATGTTTAAACAAGGCAAAATAAGAGTACGAGAAATTTAATGTAATAAATGAAAGGTGATGAAATGATGTGTGATGTGTAGTAAGATAAAACTGTAACAATGGAGATTCTTTATAATGTAAAATAAAAGTTTTAAAGAGGACATGAAAAATACGTTGTAATTCATATTACTGTGTATGAAGGGATAGTATGTAATAAACGGCTTTAAATATATGAGAAGTATCTATCAAATAAACAGACAACAAAGGTAATATGACAGAGTAATTTAAATTAATGTCAATATGTCGAGAATGATTGAGAAGGCCCAATGAATTAAAAAGATGATTTAGATAAATTTTAAATATATCGAATCAATATTTAAAGAATTATGATAACATACAGAGGAAAGAGAAATTTGTAACTTTTTATGTTGGAAGGACATTACAAAGATTCATTTAAAATTAAGTTAGGTGCGAAGTGAAGAGGAGAAAATATGATCTAAAACAATAACACGATTAGTTCTTATTATATCCAACACATATCTCCAATACGTACTATTACAGAGCCAATAAACGCACGTGAGAGCAAAACATTCTCTGACATGTCGTTAGGTCAATACGTTTTTAAGCTCAATAATAAATACGCAGTACGCTTTGTTTTATTGTTATTTAGATTTTATTAAGTTAGAAATGAAGTAAAGAGGAGAAAAATATGATCTAAAACAATAACACGATTAGTTCTTATTATCTCCAACACATATATCCAATACGTACTATTACAGAGCCAATATACGCATGTGGGAGGAAATCATTCTCTGACATGTCGTTCGGTCAATACGTTTTTAAGCTCAATAATAAATACGCAGTACGCTTTGTTTTATTGTTATTTAGATTTTATTAAGTTAGAAATGAAGTAAAGAGGAGAAAAATATGATCTAAAACAATAACACGATTAGTTCTTATTATCTCCAACACATATATCCAATACGTACTATTACAGAGCCAATAAACGCACGTGAGAGCAAAACATTCTCTGACATGTCGTTCGGTCAATACGTTTTTAAGCTCCATAATAAATACGCAGTACGCTTTGTTTTATTGTTATTTAGATTTTATTAAGTTAGAAATGAAGTAAAGAGGAGAAAAATATGATCTAAAACAATAACACGATTAGTTCT
This sequence comes from Antheraea assamensis, assembly GCA_035772565.1. NCBI lineage: Eukaryota > Metazoa > Arthropoda > Insecta > Lepidoptera > Saturniidae > Antheraea > Antheraea assamensis. The sequence continues at coordinate 4,277,599 of JAQQSE010000065.1, forward strand.
TATTATCTCCAACACATATATCCAATACGTACTATTACAGAGCCAATAAACGCACGTGAGAGCAAAACATTCTCTGACATGTCGTTCGGTCAATACGTTTTTAAGCTCAATAATAAATACGCAGTACGCTTCTTATTATTGTTATTTAGCTTTTATAATTGAAAACCAGAATAATAAGTATTCATTTAAACATGAAAAATAGTTTCCGAAACATTAGCTTTAGAGCGAATATGTTATTAATTATTACTAATAGTATCTCCAATACGTAGGTATTCATTACAGCACCGATAATTGCGGGTTATCTTAGATATTATTCACTTCATTCGATTCAGTTCAGAAACCGCATATTATTGGATTTATAATAAATACGTAGTTAGTATTTATATTCTCGATCTAAAAACTTTATAGACAATAGTTAAGGAATAGATGTAGGTAAGGTCAAGTAGTTAAGAATAAAACAGTTAATGAATTGAGCCTTAGAGTTGAATACTATCTCAAATAAGTAATGATAAAATACTAAACCGATAACCGTACGTCGTTTCTGATGGTGATATAGAATGATATAGAACCTCATATAAATATGCCGCGCTAACTGTATGTGTCCTTGATAATTCGAATAATTTTAATAGAATATAGAATTAAAGTCAAAATATAGTATAAGAATAAGAAGCACAGAATAACAACGTCTATAGGAAAATAGTTGATAGCTTAAAGTTCCTACACCTTAGAATAACACTTATCTGCAACTACTATAAATTTAGTTGACGATTCTTAATTTTTTTTGGCCCATAACCTTCACTAAAATTAGATAAAAATAAGTATAATCACAATTTAAATACAAGAACATAAAGTACATTATAAATACTTGTGCCGAGTATGGGTATAACCCAATTCTATGCATCGTTGCTATAGCACTGGATTATTATAGTATTACTCGTCCACAAGTGGTTCTACTGGGCCAAAAAAAAGATCCGTCTAGTCATCCCACGAGTCGTAAGTTGATTCCGGATATGCCCATGGAGGACGGCACGAAGCATGTGATGTCGTACTATGAGTTTTGGTGTTGTAACTAGAAAAGGTCAAATGAAGTCTTCTTCAAGATTTAGCCGATAACTGCGACTTTATTTATGTCGTATGTAAAGAGGAAGAAACATAAGCATCGCACCGCTTGCCCTACTTTACCAAAGCAAGATAACACACATCATTGAACGCGCGTAGTGTTCATAAATCTTCAATACCTTTATATAAAATGAAGCTATCGTGATATTTTTTTCTAGGACAAAGTGGCTGTGGAGTAAAACAATAATAAAAATTGAAATCTATCCCGTAATTTTGGAGTGATGCGAGCACAACGGCAACCCTGTATCTTTTTAATTGTAGACATATGAAGACGAACAAATATGTTTAATATAATAAATGTCACTTACCGAGTTTCGACCTGCCTGTAGCTTGAAGTCGTTCCGGGGGTTGCCGATTCTTTCGTTTCAAATTCCGTTACGTGCCATTTCAGCAAACGGTCTGCCGAACTGAAAATTCAATTGAGTTATACTATTGGAAAGGTTTCAGTTTTTTTTGCATTTGATACAAAATCTATTCATATAAAATGGTAGGGACAAATATGTTTAATAAGTAATATAGTTTAAAACAAAGTAAAATCTACGTCTTACATATAATCATCACCATCAGCCTATAAGAGACACTGCAGGACCATAGGCCTTTTCTCGAAGGAAGGTAAGGGCCATAATCACCACGCCAGCCCACGACGTATTGGCGATTTCAAACTCAGACAAATCCACAGTTCTACATTTTGTCCACATACGGTGGTACTTATTACAAGAACATTTCTCAGGTTCAGGTTTTCTCACGATATTTTCCTTCACCGTCAGCTGATAGTGCTACCGATTAAAATTCGTAAATGCCCGCGAATTCCGAAAAACTCGTTGGTACATGCCGGGTATCGGATCTGCGGACAACGGATTGATATTCCACCGGTGAAACCACTAGACTACCACGACAGCATTATAATATACATAAATATGGCAAAATACCCGTAACAGTTACATCATTTAGAGCATCGTGTTTTTTAATCAGTTATGTACTGCGGTTAGTGACGTTGAAGGCAACTGACCTTTGACGCTTTTCTTGTACTTGTTTTCTTTTACTTACGATCATCAGTGTCAAAGGATGTTATTTTATATATTATATATATATAAATATAATAAAATAATTAGCAACTTACTGTTCGAAATTACTGTAGAAATCATTGTCGTCGCCTTCAAAGATATTACGGTCACCAAATGTCCTGTTCTGACGGGGCGAGGATGGTGGTATTATGGCGCATTCCAGTGGATTCGGAGGAGGCGGAGAGTACTCGGGCGGTGCGGGAGGATTCGTCTCTAGAGTTGAATTTTTTATGCCATACTTGAAATACATTATCAATCCTGTAAAGAAACACATGCCGTTATTTATAATGAAAGTGACTGTAAATATAATAGAAACATATAATTATATTGTGTTTTGAAGTTATTACCTAACGTCATCCAGATGGTAAAGCGAATAAGGGTCAGTATAGATAAATTTAGGACGAGGTAGATGTTGACCGATATCGCTATGGTCGGTACGAAGGGAAGGCCGGGGGTAGCGTACATCAGTGCAACACTGAAAAATAAAAATTATTTAATTCTATCTATGCTTGATATTGAATATCTTATTAGGTACTAGCAGGCCCGGCGGACGCTGTCCTGTTATGATAATAAAAAATATATACATAAGAATACATTACAGTTTTATGTAACTAAGGTAAGTAATGTATTCAATTTGATACGAATTAACACTGTGTCCGTCTATATATTCCAATTATTTCATTATATGTGACCATATTTCTAGAATATAGATGGGTATAGTAAGCTATCCTTAAAATACCTCATATGCCATCGCATACTTTTCTGTAAATATAAAAAAAGGAATATCTCACAACGCATTGTTTTGTTATATCTCAAAAGAATAGGCAGCGATTTCGATGAAAGGTCCCAAGCGGTTTGACTTTTTCCAACACTTACAACAATTATCGTTATATTTCAACAAATTTACACAAAACTTTAACAAATTAGATACCTAAACCTTCCTCATATATTACTCTATTAGTGAAAACCGCATTACAATCTGTTCAGTAGCTTTTGAGTTCATCACGAACAGGCAGACAGACAGATACGGCGGACGACTTTGTTTTATAATATGTAATGATGATTATGAAATCCTTACCGGTTCTGTGGTTTCCTCGAAATCATAAGAAGCGCCAAGAAAATGCTGATGAGCAACAGAACCATTACGATTGTCGTGAAGGTGGATGTGCCAGGGTTGCCGTACGCCGCCAGAATATCAAACAAGAAAATCAAGACATACATCACTCCGACTGCTTTTATAACGAACATACCTGTAAACAATCATTTTACGCATTAATGTCTACATATGTGATTTGTAAGTTGTACATAAAAATAATGACTTAAATTATTCAATAATAACATTTAGTGGATGTCGAAGAATAAGTAACATGAGAATAAAACAATTAGCTGTTTAAAAAAATTCAAGTAAAACTTACCACTTTGCTCAGTAGCCGGTCCACAATCTGTCCATGGGAGAAATCCTGGGCACAAGTAAGACATAGAGTTAATCTGTCGATTAAGAGCGTTGAAGAAGCGACCACAAGCCGAATAGGGTCCTGAGGAACCTCCAGGAACAGCACCTGTATACAATGTTGTTAATAACATTTTTATATTTTAACATTATAATTACTTTTATTTCTTAAATTAAATACATATTCATATAAACCTTCAAAACTCACATGAAAACATTATTAATCACCAAATCTACGTCTCTCAAAAAGTAAATTACAATCTCTTAACGTACTAAGAACATACCGTAGAACTTATTTTCGGAATGTGTACCAATCAGGAAAGCGTCATCTCGGCCAAATTCGTCACTGTCTTCTCCGGGTAAGGTGTCATCAGAATCCGGAGAGCTGCCAAAGGACGGTTACCGGTAGGATTTTGCATATTTTCCAAATGATATAAAAAAGTGAAATTACGAAGACAACTCCTAAACAAAATTGTAATTGATAAAAATATGACAAATTTTAAGAATGATACAAATTTATTAACATCAAATAACCGCCAGCCATTCGCTAATATATCAGTTTTATACTAAGATTCGCCACGCACTAGATTATTAATAGTAAAAAAATATATAACAAAGTTAGCATTATTTTCAACATAAGTATATACTATGTAAATACAAATAATTCCTTTACACACATAATTCTAATTAATTTGGCATTTATAAACCGTACGTACGACCGTAATATTTTAATTCGTTTCATACCGCTTCATTTACGATCTTCGATTTCGACTTAATGACTTGAAATGAATAATGAGGGTAGTACACATGTAAATGAAAATACTGCACGCAATGAAATATATTTATTGGGTCGTATTACGTACAGTATATTTGTATATGTACAACACATCTGCAAAATAACGAGAAGAATTAATCTGAATCCCAAAAACCTCCTCTAAAAAGTTACATAAATCCATTAAATTAATATTGCATTTTTTTTTAATATGTTTAGTAAATACTTTTATGGAATATATAAGCTAAACTATAGAAGCAAAAATGTAATAAGATCTAGAAAGTTTAATAATACGTTGTATTTTTTTACTTACCCGGTATTCGTTTAAGGTGATTGAGTAAAAGCATAATCATAATTTAATTAAAATATCACCGAGATATGATCCCACAGTGCTTATAGTATTCATAGAACACTCATGGAGGCATACAGTACATTCATTTTACACTATTGTATAGACTATTTACATAAAAAAAAATGTTGTTGTTCATATACGACAGAGAAGCGACAGGAAAGGTGATTCAAACTGAGACATTAATTCTGTACATTATCAGAATGTGTATTACCTGCGAGTAACTCTGCGGACCATCACGCGTTGGTTGCCGGTTTGGATGCTTCCTTGAAGTTGGCCCTGGAACAAAAAACAAATATTGCTTGATATTTGTTATTTTGTTACCCTACTAGTAGTTATAATTTTCTTTTACGTAACTCTCATTGAAGTTTTAAATTAATTGATTAAGTTTATATAATTATATATGTAACGAGATGACCTGATGAACTTCGTGTCACTTACATATATTTGTGTAAAATGTGTTCAAAACTTAATAAAAAAAATTATTTACATTCTAAATGCAACACAAGCAATGCTCGGACCTTATACTACACTATGGCTATGAAACAGACAAATTTCTGAACGCACCTATAAATATGTGACAAACCAATGACAATATTTTTAATTCAAAAATTACAAAAGACATCAAATGTTTCATAGCTAGGAAAATTTTGTATTTGAAAATTACATTGTCTTTTTTAGTATTTTCCTTTACTTATTATTTATGTTTCTCACCGTTTAGACCTTCCCTGCACTTACACAAATATTTCAAGATCAAAATTAGCCAAATCGGTCCAGCCATTCTCGTGTTTTAGCGAGACAAACGAACAGAAATTCATTTATATATAATAGAATAGATGTATATAATACGCATTATAAAATAAGACTGTTCTCTTTTCTTACATAGTGTATTATGCGATGCTTAGATATGCGATTGTAATTTTTTTGTAAACAAATACATAAATAACCATTAGACTATTATACTATTAGAAATTATTATAAAATAGCCAACGATTTACCCAATAAAAACATATATTTATAAAAAATAATGACATAAACGAAATTCATCACATGACCCTGTAAGAGACCCGCTGGGCCATAGACCACTTCCCGAAGGCCGGTATAACTCCGACAAATTCTATACTACCTATATTCTATATTGTAGTTCTATATTGTCCCACATAAGATAATACCACGAGGACATTTCTCAGGTGCAGTTTTTCTTCACCGTCAATCGATATCGCTACCGATTTAATTTAGGAAATGTACGCGTATTTCAAAAAAATCGTTGGTAAATAAATGCGTTGGTTGCACCTAACATCATTGAAAAGTACATCGAATTGATATTCCACGCGTCAAACCACTCGACCACCACGACTTTTGATTAAGACTGTTGTAATTGAAATTTAAACATCGGTCAATTGATATTCTTATAAAATAAATAAGCGTGTTACATGAATCCAATGTGAAACTTCTATATATGATTATAAAGACGTTTCGTTGGTTACAGTCAACTGAGTGTTGATAAAGAATCGACGTAGGACGAAAGTAATTTGTGTCATAGTATCTATCAGATATCGGTGTATGGCGCATAGTTATGAGGATAAATTTCGCCGGTTTAATACGGGACTAAACTGAGTTACTCTGTTGTACATATCATTTTTATACGGATGGTGCATTGGTAATAAAAACTATGCGCTATAACTCATGTTATATTGGACTTCAGTTATTAGCGCATACTTTTTATCTAGAATTTAGAAAAAATATGTGTAGACACTAATTATCGGCATTAGTTCTTCTATTATGCATTCTATTGCGGACATAAACCTTAAACATTCATTTGATATCGATTATTGTTATTTAAGGTAGTTGAAAATAGTGGATAATATTTGGAAGAACTTTAAAATCCCGATATCAATGTAGTTTGAGGTTTTTACTGATGTATAAATGCTTAAAACTATATGTTTTGCTATGTCGAGTTATACACCTTGAAATAAAGCGGCGGCTCTTTTTATATATGATAAGCCACTCGGCTGTTTTTTTTTAAGATTAAGATCTTAAAACGGCGACCCATGTTTTAAATTTCGAGCCAATTTCTTTGTTGACTAGTGCATCATAAGGTCTACATTGGTATGTATAGAGCTTAATCCCTTATGGTTTTCGACAATCCCGGGTTTAAATGATCGTCGAGTCACTGTATAGCGTTTAACAGTAATTTAAAAAAAAAATGGAAACTATTAACTAACAGAAACGAATTCTTTGAGTCCAGTACAGTGCACACCTCACGCACATGATTAAATACTTTTGCTAAATTTCACGCGGAATACGTCGTGGGTGACAGCTAGTCTACAATAAAATAACCTAAGTTACTCCTTATAAGATCAGATATGTGTCTGTAAAAGTGACGTGAAAATCGGTCCAGTCGTATCTTATATTTCACTGTGGTCAAAATCGTGAGTAACATCTACTCTAAAATAACATAACCGAAGTCACTCCTTGTGAGGTCAGCTATCTGCCATGTACAGCGCATATTCCCAGTACAGGTAATCAATAGATACAGGCGGTCTTATTACAAAATCAAAAATGAACACGCGTTTAACACGAGTTTTACTAAACAGTGTCTAAAATTTTAAACACATGTTGAAAATACTTTATTACAAAAGAATGTCTAAGCAGTATCTAGCTAAATATCTGGTGTTTGTCTTTTATGGAAGCAACTCTGAATAGCATTCATTCAATTCAATCTCATCTTTCAAAAACGTTCCGATTTACGAATAATGTTTATGTTTAGATCTTCATTAAGAATATTAATTTATTCAAATTAATTTAGTTAAAGAAAATGATGTAATTATTAAAATAAGCAATATATATGTTTAAAATAATACCCCAAATTGCGTAAAATGGAACAACAGTATAATCTCAGAATAAATACATTGTGAAATGTCAATAATGTCATATTGTAATCGTTGTCATTTACCTGTGAATCTTCAAAATTATCTAATTTATCTACATCTTCCATATTAATTATACACACGAAATCCACAATTTACTACGAAACGTCTTTTGCCGGCAAATAGAAATGAAATAAATCATAACAATAAAATGATAACTGTGAACTTAGCTTGTCTAAGTTATACAATGTTTAAATTTAAATAGTGTCTATTTCTAAACAAAGGTAAGACACTCTTTCGTGATCAAACTTTTTTGAAACAAGTGTTCGACGCGTATTGAAAAATTGATAATGTACGAGGTTAACTTTAAAATGATGGGCTGTGAGTGCTGAAGATGGCCTATAGTGAAATGTATATAGTAATTATCAATCCAGGATGTAAGGTGGGGCAAGCCAGGGCACCCACCCGGGGCGGTAGTTTCGGGGGTGCTAAAATTACAATATGATATGATTAAAAACTAAAACTTTGGTTACAAAGCGCCTACCATACGGAAGTTTGATTGGTTCACCGTTGACTTGGCGTTGGCCACGCAGGCCTACATCCCAAGCGAAATTGTGCACCAGTACATTAATTAACTTGAGGACTCGAGATGCCGATTTGAGATTTGCCGTATCAACAATACACGTCTTTTTACTGACTCTATATTTTTTCTCGGGTATTAAATTTCATATCACACTAATGAAAAAGTTATTATGCAATAGATCATAAAGAGTATACAATTATTAAAGAATCCTCATTGTCACATTCAAGAAAAATACCACCCATTATATATTTATGTTTTATTTTTTCAAGTAATTTATCTCAAATGCTGGAAAGATGATATATCTGCCATTATATAGTTCAACTACCTTTATATATTCGTTAATATCAATAGCGTTACAGGTATGTAACGCAAATTTAATAGATACGGGTGTCTGTACATACCATTTTTTTTTCATAATTTGGTCATAAATCCTTCTGATCTGTACATTCGCGACATTGCAAATGAGTTTTTGTCTGTCTATTTGCATATCTGGTTTGAACGTAATGGCTTCGACGATTTTTAATATAGAGTAACAATCTAAAAACTGATTTGTACATAAAATTATCAAAGGATGTGACCCAATTATAATATATATTTCGTTTTTTTTATGCAAGTAGGCCTATTACAATTTGTGATCTCAAGAATAACAATTGCAAAAAAAAAGTTAAGTGGAGATATATCACAATGTGTAAGCAACCAAAATACTGGCGGGTACGTCGTCACAATTACGATGGAGATGTAAAGGTGGCAAAGGCGATGCCCTGCACTGACCTGGCTTATCCTGGTTCTCCACCCGCTGGCAAGTACAGCCGCCCGAAGCATCTCCAGCAACACACTGTATTTCCCATTCGCAAGATCGCGGTAAAAGTCTGGTATTCGGTAATACGGTTACGCGAAATGCAGGAAGCGAAATAATATACGATTATACACCAATAGCAGCGATAATATCTACTGCACTGTAATGGTAGTACGAGCACGGCAAAACGATAACGGTTGTATGTCTCGCCGGCGCGGCGCGGCGCGACGTTGTGGGAAGGAAACGCGACCGTTAGTGCACGACTGGAAAGGGCCCACCCCTTAGGTTAGATGTTGGATTTAATAACAGATGGCGCTACCGGTGCAAAAATCGAATTGAGTATGCTGTCTGGTGTTATTTATTATTGTTATTTTTAGTGTATTTATATATATAGGATACATTGTTAAAACAAGCAACGGTTAACGTGTCATGTTATAAAAAATGCAGAATGATGATTCATATCTCTCTTTATAGGCCCCCGCCACGCAATTTATTTGAAGAGCTTCCTAGGCTCCCTAGATTTATCGATTACCTGGGCTAGGAGCATGCGCAGTGCGACGATTGCATATAAGCGGTATAAATATATCAGTTTTTGTCTCCCCCGGGCGCCCAGCGGGTGACCACCGCCCAAATTAGACCGAGAGCGCTCAGTATCCTTAGATTTATCGATTATCTGAACTTAGAGCATGCACTCTGCAACGCTTCCATATAAGAAATACAATTATACAAGTTTTTGTTTTCTCATTATATCACCACCTAATTTAGATTAAGAGCTTCCAGACTCCCTACGTTTATCGTTATCTAAACTAGAAGCATGCGCAATACAGTGTTTGTATTTAAACACTTAAATATGAATAGCTTATATCTGTCTCTCTATACCTATGCATCAAACAAATTAGAACCAGAGCTTCTAGGGTCTCTATATATATTGATTACCCGGATTAAGTGCATGCGCGGTGCACTGATTGTATATAAGCAATAAAACTATTAAAACTCGCGTTTTCCTCCATCGCATCGACAAACGCCCGCCACCCAACTTAGAACAAGAGTTCCTGGCTCTGTATATTGTCTGGGTTAGAACCGTGATTGTTGCAAACACAATGCACTTACATAAGGACAGCACGCTTAAATGACTTGCTTATTTCCATCAAATTAAAAATACACACAACACAAATAGACCGAACATTTCAATGCAACTTACGTTAATTTGATAGCTGGGCCGAAAACAAGCACGAAAACACCGTTCAAGTCAACATCATTCAAGTTACAGAAGAAAAGATGCAATTGCAGCACAGAATAAATATTTTGTTTTTTAACAATGATTTCTTAACAAAATGAAAATGTTATCATAAAATTGACCATTACGCGAGGAACGTGAAGCACTTCAGAAATATATTAATTTCGTCCTATCGCCCTAACGAGAAACTACGAGTATTTATCTCTTAGCGTTATAAAACGCTGACACTTAGCAATCTCATGTGGCCGTATCTACCGCAGGTTTCCTTTAAAAATTATGTTTTCTTGTTTGACAATAATATTGGGAAACCTATTAGTAGAATATTGTTGTCCTTTTGAAGGAGAAAAGGCAATAAATAAAACTGCCAATGTGTTAAAATTTTTGTCTTGTAAAATTTTATGACAAGTTAATTTATGTTTTTATTAATTTTTATCTATGATTTGCTAGTGCATACACATGCTTAGCATAGTATATTATATGTCATGTAAAAATAACAATAATTATTGGTATAGGATAAGACATTCACTTATATTTCTATACATCAATATTTATCATCTTATAGAGGTCATAAATTCTTTGTAAAATTTGTTAAAATTATGAAAGACTAATGGGAGTGGTGGTGATTTATCATTCTGGATGATGTGCCTTTATATTAGAACACTCGCGGCGATCTATTTATTTTCGATACAAGTTAGTTTGTCCAGAATCGGAAGTGATTTCGATCCAAAAGTCACTGTTTTTAAAATAGGCGACATATGCGATGATGCCTGTACATGGCTTTAATCCTTGATCAATGACCAAAAGGAAATAAGTAAAAAGATGAAAGAGGTGGACGGAAGGGTCAACACTATGCTTTTAGAAATTTAAATTTAACATACGCCAACTAACAATGTACAAAGCATACAATAATACGATAATTAGGTCAACTCCTTTGATAATTGGTTGTGCAAATCAGTTTTTAGACTGAGACTCTCTTTAAATGTCTCAGGCAGCTTAGTTTTTCTATTGGATATATGCAATCGGTCTACCATGCATACTCCAAGTCTACGTTTCCGATAAATCTAGGGATTTGAGAAGTTATTGGTTCAATTACGAGGATTCAATAAATAGCGGGCATGGTAAATACACGGAGAGAGACATGAGCTTTTATATTTTATCAGCGCATTGTTCATGCTTTAGTTTAGGGAACTAATAAATCTAAAGAATCCGGAAGCTCTCTGTCTAACTAAGATGGCTATCGTCTATAAAAATAACTAGGGAGACAGGAGAATTCATATTTTCACATCTTATTTTCAATCCGTGCATCGCGCATGCTCCTAGCCTAGGTGATCAATAAATCTAGGGACGCAGGACGCTCACGATCTAATTTGGGCGGCGGCCATCCGTTCGGTGATAGAAGGAGACATAAATATCTATAGCTGTACTACTTATGTGCAATCGTTGCAGTGCGCATGCTCCTAGGCCAAGAAATCAATAAATATAGGGAGCCTAGGAAGCTCATTAATTAATTTGGATGGCTGGCGCCTGGAGAGGGATAATGAGTTTTTATTCTTTGTAATTACATATATTTCATAGCGTGACAAGTGAAACGTCATGTGCTTAACAATGTTTGCTATTTACTATATATTATGTAACAAGTAAAACTGATAGTAAATAAGGTCGAACAATATATTTGATTACAATTTCAGAGATTCTTAAATGGACCAACTCAACATGGTTTCGGTTGTAACTTTTAGGTTTTAAATTCTTTCAAATTGTTATACAGACTACTTAGAAAAAATACTTTAAATGATGATAAATAGGTCAGCTCATAGGGCAATTTATTGTAGAACGCAATTCTTAGAATAAACCCCGTTTATATGTATTAGCCAGTCTCGTTCTTCTACTGGTTATATGTAATCGGTGGATCGCGCATGCTCCAAGTCCATGTTTTTTGATAAATCTGGGGATTCTGGAAGTTCTTAGTCAAATTACTGGGGTTCCACTTATAGCGGACGTCAGTAAAGAGACGGAGAGAGACTTTTATATGTTGATTGCTTATATTCATTCGGCACATTGTACATGCTCCTAGCTTAGACAATTAATAAGCCTAAGGACTACGAAAGATTTCGCTCTAATTTAGACTTCAGGCGTCGGTAGGCAGACTGAGAGAAACATAAGATTTTATTTTTTCACTCCTTATATTCAGTCGGTGAATCGTGCATGCTCCTAGCCTAGGCAATCAATAAATCTATGCATACCGGAAGCTCTTAACATAAATTAGGCGGCGGGCATCCATTGTCCGAAGGAGGGAGACAAAAACTTGGATAATTGTACTGATTATGTGCAATCGTTGCAATACGCATACTCCTAGCCCTAGTATTTAATAAATCTAGGGAGCCTAGGACGCTCCTGGGTTAATTTGAATGATGGTGGGCGCCTCGAAGGAGATATGAGATTTCATAATATGTAATTCTATATTTTTCATAACGTGAGAGATGAAACGTTATTTGTTGAATAATTTATATTATATAGTGTATATGATATAACGAGTAAAACTAATAACAATTATAGATAAATAATAATCTAAGAATGCTTAAAAATCTAATTGAATTTGTTGTCATAACAAATGGGGTTATGGTATAATCTTCTTTTTGATTTTTATATTTGAGGTCTTAAATTCTTTAAATTTTCAATAAGTATGAGTTAAAATGGTAAAAGACAAAGGAGAGCAGTGTGGGAATATTGATGTTGATTTACCGTTCTGGGTGATGTGGCTCTATATTAGTACACTTCTGACAATATATATTTTCTAAAAGTTTAAAACTATTTTATTATTACCCGGGTTCGTGGGTGGAGTTTCAAGAGGTACATGCAATTTGATGCAAATATTTTAAGAAATAGTACTTATATGTTGACAGTTTATGACGCATGCTCCGGGCCAAGGTAATCGATAAATCTAGGAAGCTCATAAATATCTTCCGGGTTAGTGGGTGGTGTTTCGTATGCCTCACAAATGAACTATAATATATATTTCGTTTGTTTTTATGCAAGTAGGAATTATTACAATTTAATACAATTTGTGATCTCAAGAATAACAACTGCAAAATAAAAGTTAAGTGGGGATATGTAACAATGTGTATGGAGACACAAGCAACCAAAATACTGGCGGGTACGTCTTAACAATTACGATGGAGGTGTAAAGGTGGGAAAGGCGATGCCCTGCACTGACCTGGCTTATCCTGGTTCTCCACCCGCGGGCAAGTACAGCCGCCCGAAGCATCTCCAGCAACACACTGTATTTCCCATTCGCAAGATCGCGGTAAAAGTCTGGTATTCGGTAATACGGTTACACGAAATGCAGGAAGCGAAATAATATACGATTATACACCAATAGCAGCGATAGTATCTACTGCACTGTAATGGTAGCACGAGCACAGCGAAACGATAACGGTTGTAAGTCTCGCCGGCGCGGCGCGGCGCGACGTTGTGGGAAGGAAACGAGACCGTTAGTGCACGACTGGAAAGGGCCCACCCCTTAGGTTAGATGTTGGTTTTCATAACAGATGGCGCTACCGGTGCAAAAATCGAATTGAATATGCTGTCTGGTGTAATTTATTATTGTTATTTTTAGTCTATTTATATATATAGGATACATTGTTAAACAAACAACGGTTCAAGTGTCATGTTATAAAAAATGCAGAATGATGATTCATATCTCTCTAGGCCCCCGCCACGCCATTTATTTGAAGAGCTTCCTAGGCTCCCTAGATTTATCGATTACCTGGGCTAGGAGCATGCGCGGTGCGACGATTGCATATAAGCGGTATAAATATATAAGTTTTTGTCTCCCTCGGGCGCCCAGCGGGTGGCCACCGCCCAAATTAGACCGAGAGCGCTCAGTCTCCTTAGATTTATCGATTATCTGAACTTAGAGCATGCACTCTGCAACGCTTCCATATAAGAAATACAATTATACAAGTTTTTGTCTTCTCATTATATCGCCACCTAATTTAGATTAAGAGCTTCCAGACTCCCTACGTTTATCGTTATCTAAACTAGGAGCATGCGCAATACAGTGTTTGTATTTAAACACTTAAATATGAATAGCTTATATCTGTCTCTCTATCCCTACGCATCAAACAAATTAGAACCAAAGCTTCTAGGGTCTCTATATTCATTGATTACCCGGATTAAGTGCATGCGCGGTGCACTGATTGTATATAAGCAATAAAACTATTAAAACTCGCGTCTTCCTCCATCGCATCTACAAACGCCCGCCACCCAATTTAGAACAAGAGTTCCTAGCTTTATAGATTGTCTGGGCTAGAAGCGTGATTGTTGCACCGTATACACACAAGTAATAAAAATTACTTACATCTACTCGTTACAGGCTCCTACTACTCACATTAGATTAGGAAAGACCAGAGGCACTAGATTAATAGATTGCCCAGGCAAGTATCAAACACAATGCACTTATATAAGCACAGTACGTTTAAATGACTTGCTTATTTCCATCAAATTAAAAACACACACCAGACAAATAGACCGAACATTTCAATGGAACTTAAGTTAATTTGATAGCTGGGCCGAAATCAAGCGTATTACACCTATTGTAGGTCCTAACAACACCCGCCATTCAAGTTACAGAAGAAAAGATGCAATTGCAGCACAGAATAAATATTTTGTTTTTTAACAATGATTTCTTAACAAAATGAAAATGTTATCATAAAATTGACGATTACGCGAGGAACATGAAGCACTTCAGAAATATATTAATTTCGACCTATCGCCCTAACGAGAAACTATTTATCTCTTAGCGTTGTAAAACGCTGACACTTAGCAATCTCATGTGGCCGTATCTACCGCAGGTTTCCTTTAAAAATTATGTTTTTTTTCTGAAAATAATATTGGGAAACCTATTAGCAGAATATTGTTGTCCTTTTGAAGAGGAAAAGGCAATAAATAAGTTTGCCAATGTGTTAAAAAAATTTTCTTGTGATTTTATGACAAGTTAATTTATGTTTTTATTAATTTTTATTTATGATTTGCTAGTGCATACACATGCTTAGCATAGTATATTATATGTCATGTAAAAATAACAATAATTATTAATATAGGATAAGATATTCACTTATATTTCTATACATCAATATTTATCATCTTATAGAAGTCATAAATTCTTTGTAAAAATTTGTTAAAATTATGAAAGACTAATGGGAGTGGTGGTGATTTACCATTCTGGATGATGTGCCTTTATATTACAACACTCGCGGCGATCTATTTATTTTCGATACAAGTTAGTTTGTCCAGAATCGGAAGTGATTTCGATCCAAAAGTCACTGTTTTTAAAATAGGCGACATATGCGATGATGCCTGTACGTGGCTTTAATCCTTGATCAATGACCAAAAGGAAATAAGTAAGAAGATGAAAGAGGTGGACGGAAGGGTCAACACTGTGCTTTTAGAAATTTATATTTAACACGCGCCAACTGACAATGTCCAAAGTATACAATAACACGATAATTGAGTCAACTCCTTTGATAATTGGTTGTGCAAATCAGTTTTTAGACTGAGACTCTCTTTAAATGTCTCAGGCAGCTTAGTTTTTCTATTGGTTATATGCAATCGGTCTACCATGCATACTCCAAGTCTACGTTTCCGATAAATCTAGGGATTTGAGAAGTTATTGGTTCAATTATGAGGATTCAATAAATAGTGGGCATGGTAAATACACGGAGAGAGACATGAGCTTTTATATTTTTACTGCTTATATTTAATCAGCGCATTGTTCATGCTTAGTTTAGGGAACTAATAAACCTAAAGAATCCGGAAGCTTCTCTGTCTAACTAAGATGGCTATCGTCCATAAAAATAACTAGGGAGACAGGAGAATTTATATTTTCACATCTTATTTTCAATCCGTGCATCGCGCATGCTCCTAGCCTAGGTGATCAATAAATCTAGGGACGCAGGACGCTCTCGGTCTAATTTGGGCGGCGGCCATCCGTTCAGCGATAGAAGGAGACATAAATATCTATAGCTGTACTACTTATGTGCAATCGTTGCAGTGCGCATGCTCCTAGGCCAAGCAATCAATAAATATAGGGAGCCTAGGATGCTCATTAATTAATTTGGATGGCTGGCGCCGGGACAGGGATAATGAGTTTTTAATTCTTTGTACATATACATATATTTCATAACGTGACAAGTGAAACGTCATTTGCTTAACAATGTTTGATATTTACTATATATTATGTAACAAGTAAAATTGATAGTAAATAAGGATCGAACAATATATTACGATTACATTTTAAGAGATTCTTAAATGGACCAACTAACATGGTTTCGGTTGTAACTTTTAGGTTTTAAATTCTTTCAAATTGTTATACAGACTACTTAGAAAAAATACTTTAAATGTGATAATTAGGTCATGCTCATAGGGCAACTTATTGTAGAACGCAATTCTTAGAATAAACCCCGTTTATATGTATTAGCCAGTCTCGTTCTTCTACTGGTTATATGTAATCGGTGGATCTCGCATGCTCCAAGTCCATGTTTTTGATAAATCTGGGGATTCTGGAAGTTCTTAGTCAAATTACCGGGGTTCCACTTATAGCGGACGTCAGTAAGGAGACGGAGAGAGACTTTTATATGTTGATTGCTTATATTCATTCGGCACATTGTACATGCTCCTAGCTTAGACAATTAATAAGCCTAAGGACTACGAAAGATTTCGCTCTAATTTAGACTTCAGGCGTCGGTAGGCAGACTGAGAGAAACATAAGATTTTATTTTTTCACTCCTTATATTCAGTCGGTGAATCGTGCATGCTCCTAGCCTTGGCAATCAATAAATCTATGGATACCGGAGGCTCTTAGCATAAATTAGGCGGCGGGCATCCATTGTCCGAAGGAGGAAGACAAAAACTTGGATAATTGTACTGATTATGTGCAATCGTTGCAATACGCATACTCCTAGCCCTAGTAATTAATAAACCTAGGGAGCCTAGGACGATCCTAGATCAATTTGGATAATGGTGGGCGCCTCGAAGGAGATATGAGATTTCATAATATGTAGTTCTATATTTTTCATAACGTGAGAGGTGAAACGTTATTTGTTGAATAATTTATATTATATAGTGTATATGATATAACGAGTAAAACTAATAACAATTATAGATAAATAATAATCTAAGAATGTTTAAAAATCGAATTGAATTTGTTGTCATAACAAATGGGGTTATGGTATAATCTTCTTTTTGATTTCTATATTTGAGAACTTAAATTCTTTAAATGTTCAATAAGTATGAGTTAAAATGGTAAAACACAAGGAGAGCAGTGTGGGAATATTGATGTTGATTTACCGTTCTGGGTGATGTGGCTCTATATTAGTACACTTCTGGCAATATATATTTTCTAAAAGTTTAAAACTATTTTATTATTACCCGGGTTCGTGGGTGGAGTTTCAAGAGGTACATGCAATTTGATGCAAATATTTTATAGAAATAGTACTTATATGATGGCAGTTTATGACGCATGCTCCGGGCCGAGGTAATCGATAAATCTAGGAAGCTCATAAATATCTTCCGGGTTAGTGGGTGGTGTTTGTTATGCCTCACAAATGAACTATAATATATATTTCGTTTGTTTTTATGCAAGTAGGAATTATTACAATTTGATATAATTTGTGATCTCAAGAATAACAACTGCAAAATAAAAGTTAAGTAGGGATATGTAACAATGTGTATGGAGACACAAGCAACCAAAATACTGGCGGGTACGTCTTCACAATGACGATGGAAATGTAAGATGGTGGGAAAGGCGATGTCCTGAACTGACCTGGCTTATCCTGGTTCTCCACCCGCGGGCAAGTACAGCCGCCCAAAGCATCTCCAGCAACATACTGTATTTCCCATTCGTAAGATCGGGGTAAAAGTCTGGTATTCGGTAATACGCTTACGCGAAATGCACAAAGCGAAATATTATAAGATTATACACCAATAGCAGCGATATCTGCTGCACTGTAATGGAAGCACGAGCACGGCAAGGCAATAACGGTTGTACGTCTAGTCGGCGCGGCGCGGCGCGACGTTGTGGGAAGGAAACGCGACCGTTAGTGCACGACTGGAAAGGGCCCACCCCTTAGACTTGATGTTGGTTTTAAAAACAGATGGCGCTACCGGTGCAAAAATCGAATTGAATATGCTGTCTGGTGTTATTTATTACTGTTATTTTTAGTCTATTTATATATATATATATATAGTATACATTGTTAAACAAATAACGGTTCACGTGTCATATTATAAAAAAGTGCAGAATGATGATTCATGTCTCTCTCTAGGGCCCCCGCCACGCCCTTTATTTCAAGAGCTTCCTAGGCTCCCTAGATTTATCGATTACCTGGGCTAGGAGCATGCGCGGTGCGACGATTGCATATAAGAGGTATAAATATATAAGTTTTGTCTCCCTCGGGCGCCCAGCGGGTGGCTACCGCCCAAATTAGACCGACAGCGCTCAGTCTCCTTAGATTTATCGATTATCTGAACTTAGAGCATGCACTCTGCAATGCTTCCATATAAGAAATACAATTATACAAGTTTTTGTCTTCTCATTATATCGCCACCTAATTTAGATTAAGAGCTTCCGGACTCCCTAGGTTTATCGTTATCTAAACTAGAAGCATGCGCAATACAGTGGTTGTATTTAAACACTTAAATATGAATAGCTTATATCTGTCTCTCTATCCCTACGCATCAAACAAATTAGAACCAAAGCTTCTAGGGTCTCTATATTTATTGATTACCCGGATTAAGTGCATACGCGGTGCACTGATTGTATATAAGCAATAAAACTATTAAAACTTGCGTCTTCCTCGATCGCATCTACAAACGCCCGCCACCCAATTTAGAACAAGAGTTCCTAGCTTTATAGATTGTCTGGGCTAGAAGCGTGATTGTTGCACCGTATACACACAAATAATAAAAATTACTTACATCTACTCGTTACAGGCTCCTACTACTCACATTAGATTAGGAAAGACCAGAGCCACTAGATTAATAGATTGCTCAGGCAAGTATCAAACACAATGCACTTACATAAACACAGTACGTTTAAATGACTTGCTTATTTCCATCAAATTAAAAACATACACCAGACAAATAGACCGAATATTTCAATGGAACTTACGTTAATTTGATAGCTGGGCAGAAAGCAAGCGTATTACACCTATTGTAGGTCCTAACAACACCCGCGATTCAGGTTACAGAAGAAAAGATGCAATTGCAGCACAGAATAAATATTTTGTTTTTTAACAATGCATTCTTAACAAAGTGAAAATGTTATCATAAAATTGACCATTACGCGAGGAACATGAAGCACTTCAGAAATATATTAATTTCGACATATCGCCCTAACGAGAAACTATTTATCTCTTAGCGTTGTAAAACGCTGACACTTAGCAATCTCATGTGGCCGTATCTACCGCAGGTTTCCTTTAAAAATTATGTTTTTTTGTCTGACAATAATATTGGGAAACCTATTAACAGAATATTGTTGTCCTTTTGAAGAAGAAAATGCAATAAATAAGACTGCCAATGTGTTAAAATTTTTGTCTTGTGATTTTTGTCACGTTAATTTATGTTTTTTTATTATTTTTATATATTATTTTTATCACACATGCTTAGCATAGTGTATTATATGTCATGTAAAAATAACAATAATAATTAATATAGGACAAGATATTCACTTATATTTCTATATATCGATATTTATCATCTTATAGAGGTCCTAAATTCATTGTAAAAATTTGCAAAAAGTATTTGTTAAAATTATGAAAGATTAATGGGGGTGGTGCAGGAATTGTGGTGCTGATTTACCATTCTAGATGTTGTGTCTTTATATTAGAACACTCGCGGCGATCTATTTATTTTCGATACAAGTTAGTTTGTCCAGAATCGGAAGTGATTTCGATCCAAAAGTCATTGTTTTTAAAATAGGCGACATATGCGATGATGCCTGTACGTGGCTTTAATCCTTGATCAATGACCAAAAGGAAATAAGTAAGAAGATGAAAGAGGTGGACGGAAGGGTCAACACTGTGCTTTTAGAAATTTATATTTAACACGCGCCAACTGACAATGTCCAAAGTATACAATAACACGATAATTGAGTCAACTCCTTTGATAATTGGTTGTGCAAATCAGTTTTTAGACTGAGACTCTCTTTAAATGTCTCAGGCAAATACACGGAGAGAGACATGAGCTTTTATATTTTTACTGCTTATATTTAATCAGCGCATTGTTCATGCTTTAGTTTAGGGAACTAATAAACCTAAAGAACCCGGAAGCTCGCTGTCTAACTAAGATGGCTATCGTCCATAAAAATAACTAGGGAGACAGGAGAATTTATATTTTCACATCTTATTTTCAATCCGTGCATCGCGCATGCTCGTAGCCTAGGTGATCAATAAATCTAGGGACGCAGGACGCTCTCGGTCTAATTTGGGCGGCGGCCATCCGTTTAGCGATAGAAGGAGACATAAATATCTATAGCTGTACTACTTATGTGCAATCGTTGCAGTGCGCATGCTCCTAGGCCAAGCAATCAATAAATATAGGGAGCCTAGGATGCTCATTAATTAATTTGGATGGCTGGCGCCTGGAGAGGGATAATGAGTTTTTATTATTTGTACATATACATACGAGTATATTTCATAACGTGACAAGTGAAACGTCATTTGCTTAACAATGTTTGCTATTTACTATATATTATGTAACAAGTAAAATTGGTAGTAAATAAGATCGAACAATATATACGATTACATTTTAAGAGATTCTTAAATGGACCAACTCAACATGGGTTCGGTTGTAACTTTTAGGTTTTAAATTCTTTCAAATTGTTAAACAGACTACTTAGAAAAAATACTTTAAATGTGATAAATAGGTCAGCTCATACGGCAATTTATTGTAGAACGCAATTCTTAGAATAAACCCCGTTTATATGTATTAGCCAGTCTCGTTCTTCTACTGGTTATATGTAATCGGTGGATCTCGCATGCTCCAAGTCCATGTTTTTGATAAATCTGGGGATTCTGGAAGTTCTTAGTCAAATTACCGGGGTTCCACTTATAGCGGACGTCAGTAAAGAGACGGAGAGAATTTTATATGTTGATTGCTTATATTCATTCGGCACATGTACATGCTCCTAGCTTAGACAATTAATAAGCCTAAGGACTACGAAAGATTTCGCTCTAATTTAGACTTCAGGCGTCGGTAGGCAGACTGAGAGAAACATAAGATTTTATTTTTTCACTCCTTATATTCAGTCGGTGAATCGTGCATGCTCCTAGCCTTGGCAATCAATAAATCTATGGATACCGGAGGCTCTTAGCATAAATTAGGCGGCGGGCATCCATTGTCCGAAGCAGGAAGACAAAAACTTGGATAATTGTACTGATTATGTGCAATCGTTGCAATACGCATACTCCTAGCCCTAGTAATTAATAAACCTAGGGAGCCTAGGACGATCCTAGATCAATTTGGATGATGGTGGGCGCCTCGAAGGAGATATGAGATTTCATAATATGTAATTCTATATTTTTCATAACGTGAGAGGTGAAACGTTATTTGTTGAATAATTTATATTATATAGTGTATATGATATAACGAGTAAAACTAATAACAATTATAGATAAATAATAATCTAAGAATGTTTAAAAATCGAATTGAATTTGTTGTCATAACAAATGGGGTTATGGTATAATCTTCTTTTTGATTTTTATATTTGAGGACTTAAATTCTTTAAATGTTCAATAAGTATGAGTTAAAATGGTAAAACACCAAGGAGAGCAGTGTGGGAATATTGATGTTGATTTACCGCTCTGGGTGATGTGGCTCTATATTAGTACACTTGTGGCAATATATATATTTTCTAAAAGTTTTAAACTATTTTATTATTACCCGGGTTCGTGGGTGGAGTTTCAAGAGGTACATGCAATTTGATGCAAATATTTTATAGAAATAGTACTTATATGTTGACAGTTTACGACGCATGCTCCGGGCCAAGGTAATCGATAAATCTAGGAAGCTCATAAATATCTTCCGGGTTAGTGGGTGGTGTTTCGTATGCCTCACAAATGAACTATAATATATATTTCGTTTGTTTTTATGCAAGTAGGAATTATTACAATTTAATACAATTTGTGATCTCAAGAATAACAACTGCAAAATAAAAGTTAGGTAGGGATATGTAACAATGTGTATGGAGACACAAGCAACCAAAATACTGGCGGGTACGTCTTCACAATGACGATGGAGATGTAAGATGGTGGGAAAGGCGATGTCTCCACCCGCGGGCAAGTACAGCCGCCCAAAGCATCTCCAGCAACATACTGTATTTCCCATTCGTAAGATCGGGGTAAAAATCTGGTATTCGGTAATACGCTTACGCGAAATGCACAAAGCGAAATATTATAAGATTATACACCAATAGTAGCGATATCTGCTGCACTGTAATGGAAGCACGAGCACGGCAAGGCAATAACGGTTGTACGTCTAGTCGGCGCGGCGCGGCGCGACGTTGTGGGAAGGAAACGCGACCGTTAGTGCACGACTGGAAAGGGCCCACCCCTTAGACTTGATGTTGGTTTTAATAACAGATGGCGCTACCGGTGCAAAAATCGAATTGAATATGCTGTCTGGTGTTATTTATTACTGTTATTTTTAGTCTATTTATATATATATAGGATACATTGTTAAACAAATAACGGTTCACGTGTCATATTATAAAAAAGTGCAGAATGATGATTCATGTCTCTCTCTGGGCCCCCGCCACGCCCTTTATTTCAAGAGTTTCCTAGGCTCCCTAGATTTATCGATTACCTGGGCTAGGAGCATGCGCGGTGCGACGATTGCATATAAGCGGTATAAATATATAAGTTTTGTCTCCCTCGGGCGCCCAGCGGGTGGCTACCGCCCAAATTAGACCGACAGCGCTCAGTCTCCTTAGATTTATCGATTATCTGAACTTAGAGCATGCACTCTGCAATGCTTCCATATAAGAAATACAATTATACAAGTTTTTGTCTTCTCATTATATCGCCACCTAATTTAGATTAAGAGCTTCCGGACTCCCTAGGTTTATCGTTATCTAAACTAGAAGCATGCGCAATACAGAGGTTGTATTTAAACACTTAAATATGAATAGCTTATGTCTGTCTCTCTATCCCTACGCATCAAACAAATTAGAACCAGAGCTTTTAGGGTCTCTGTATTTATTGATTACCCGGATTAAGTGCATGCGCGGTGCACTGATTGTATATAAGCAATAAAAATATTAAAACTCGCATCTACAAACGCCCGCCACCCAATTTAGAACAAGAGTTCCTAGCTTTATAGATTGTCTGGGCTAGAAGCGTGATTGTTGCACCGTATACACACAAGTAATAAAAATTACTTACATCTACTCGTCCTACTACCCAAATTAGATTAAGAAAGACCAGAGCCACTAGATGAATAGGTTGCCAAAGCAAGGAGCAAACACAATGCACTTACATAAGCACAGCACGTTTAAATGACTTGCTTATTTCCATCAAATTAAAAATACACACCATACAAATAGACCGACCATTTCAATAGAACTTACGTTAATTTGATAGCTTGGCCGAAAACAAGCACGAAAACACCTGCCTTTAAAGTTAGAGAAGAAAAGATGCAATTGCAGCACAGAAAAAATATTTTGTTTTTAACAATTATTTCTTATCAAAATGAAGATGTTATCATAAAATTGACCATTACGCGAGGAACATGAAGCACTTCAGAAATATATTAATTTCGACCTATCGCCCTAACGAGAAACTATTTACCTCTTAGCGTTGTAAAACGCTGACACTTAGCAATCTTATGTGGCCGTATCTACCGCAGGTTTCCTTTCAAAATTATGTTTTCTTGTTTGACAATAATATTGGGAAACCTATTAGTAGAATATTGTTGTCCTTTTGAAGAGGAAACGGCAATAAATAAGTCTGCCAATGTGTTAGAATTTTTGTCTTGTAATTTTATGACAAGTTAATTTATGTTTTTATTAATTTTTATCTATGATTTGCTAGTGCATACACATGCTTAGCATAGTATATTATATGTCATGTAAAAATAACAATAATTATTAATATAGGATAAGATATTCACTTATATTTCTATACATCAATATTTATCATCTTATAGAAGTCATAAATTCTTTGTAAAAATTTGTTAAAATTATGAAAGACTAATGGGAGTGGTGGTGATTTACCATTCTGGATGATGTGCCTTTATATTAGAACACTCGCGGCGATCTATTTATTTTCGATACAAGTTAGTTTGTCCAGAATCGGAAGTGATTTCGATCCAAAAGTCACTGTTTTTAAAATAGGCGACATATGAGATGATACCTGTACGTGGCTTTAATCCTTGATCAATGACCAAAAGGAAATAAGTAAGATGAAGAAAATGGTGGACGGAAGGGTCAACACTATGCGTTTAGAAATTTAAATATAACACGCGCCAACTGACAATGTCCAAAGCATACAATAACACGATAATTGAGTCAACTCCTTTGATAATTGGTTGTGCAAATCAGTTTTTAGACTGAGACTCTCTTTAAATGTCTCAGGCAGCTTAGTTTTTCTATTGGTTATATGCAATCGATCTACCATGCATACTCCAAGTCTACGTTTCCGATAAATCTAGGGATTTGAGAAGTTATTGATTCAATTATGAAAATAATGGGCATGGTAAATACACGGAGAGAGACATGAGCTTTTATATTTTTACTGCTTATATTTAATCAGCGCATTGTTCATGCTTTAGTTTAGGGAACTAATAAACCTAAAGAACCCGGAAGCTCGCTGTCTAACTAAGATGGCTATCGTCCATAAGAATAACTAGGGAGACAGGAGAATTTATATTTTCACATCTTATTTTCAATCCGTGCATCGCGCATGCTCCTAGCCTAGGTGATCAATAAATCTAGGGACGCAGGACGCTCTCGGTCTAACTTGGGCGGCGGCCATCCGTTTGGCGATAGAAGGAGACATAAATATCTATAGCTGTACTACTTATGTGCAATCGTTGCAGTGCGCATGCTCCTAGGCCAAGCAATCAATAAATATAGGGAGCCTAGGATGCTCATTAATTAATTTGGATGGCTGGCGCCTGGAGAGGGATAATGAGTTTTTATTCTTTGTAATTACATATATTTCATAACGTGACAAGTGAAACGTCATTTGCTTAACAGTGTTTGCTGTTTACTATATATTATGTAACAAGTAAAACTGATAGTAAATAAGATCGAACAATATATACGATTACATTTTAAGAGATTCTTAAATGGACCAACTCAACATGGGTTCGGTTGTAACTTTTAGGTTTTAAATTCTTTCAAATTGTTAAACAGACTACTTAGAAAAAATACTTTAAATGTGATAAATAGGTCAGCTCATACGGCAATTTATTGTAGAACGCAATTCTTAGAATAAACCCCGTTTATATGTATTAGCCAGTCTCGTTCTTCTACTGGTTATATGTAATCGGTGAACCGCGCATACTCCAAGTCTATGTGTTTGATAAATCTGGGGATTCTGGAAGTTCTTAGTCAAATTACCGGGGTTCCACTTATAGCGGACGTCAGTAAGGAGACGGAGAGAGACTTTTATATGTTGATTGCTTATATTCATTTGGCACATTGTGCATGTTCCTAGCTTAGACAATTAATAAGCCTAAGGGCTGCGAAAGATTTCGCTCTAATTTACACTTCAGGCGTCGGTAGGCAGAATGACGGAAACATAAGATTTTATTTTTTCACTCCTTATATTCAGTCGGTGAATCGTGCATGCTCCTATGGCAATCAATAAATCTATGGATACCGGAAGCTCTTAGCATAAATTAGGCGGCGGGCATCCATTGTCCGAAGGAGGGACACAAAAACTTGGATAATTGTACTGATTATGTGCAATCGTTGCAATACGCATACTCCTAGCCCCTAGTAATTAATAAATCTAGGGAGCCTAGGACGATCCTGGGTTAATTTGAATGATGGTGGGCGCCTCGAAGGAGATATGAGATTTCATAATATGTAATTCTATATTTTTTATACCGTCAGAGGTGAAACGTTATTTGTTGAATAATATATATTATATAGTGTATATGATATAACGAGTAAAACTAATAACAATTATAGATAAATAATAATCTGAGAATGTTTAAAAATTTTATTGAATTTGTTGTCATAACAAATGGGGTTATGATATAATCTTCTTTTTGATTTTTATATTTGAAAATGGTAAAAGACAAAGGAGAGCAGTGTGGGAATATTGATGTTGATTTACCGTTCTGGGTGATGTGGCTCTATATTAGAACACTCGCGGCGATCTATTTATTTTCGATACAAGTTAGTTTGTCCAGAATCGGAAGTGATTTCGATCCAAAAGTCACTGTTTTTAAAATAGGCGACATATAAGATGATTCCCGTACGTGGCTTTAATCCTTGATCAATGACCAAAAGGAAATAAGTAAGAAGATGAAAGAGGTGGACGGAAGGGTCAACACTGTGCTTTTAGAAATTTATATTTAACACGCGCCAACTGACAATGTCCAAAGCATACAATAACACGATAATTGAGTCAACTCCTTTGATAATTGGTTGTGCAAATCAGTTTTTAGACTGAGACTCTCTTTAAATGTCTCAGGCAGCTTAGTTTTTCTATTGGTTATATGCAATTGGTCTACCATGCATACTCCAAGTCTACGTTTCCGATAAATCTAGGGATTTGAGAAGTTATTGGTTCAATTATGAGGATTCAAAAATTTTATTGAATTTGTTGTCATAACAAATGGGGTTATGGTATAATCTTCTTTTTGATTTTTATATTTGAAAATGGTAAAAGACAAAGGAGAGCAGTGTGGGAATATTGATGTTGATTTACCGTTCTGGGTGATGTGGCTCTATATTAGTACGCTTCTGGCAATATATATATATTTTCTAAAAGTTTAAAACTATTTTATTATTACCCGGGTTCGTGGGTGGAGTTTCAAGAGGTACATGCAATTTGATGCAAATATTTTAAGAAATAGTACTTATATGTTGACAGTTTATGACGCATGCTCCGGGCCAAGGTAATCGATAAATCTAGGAAGCTCATAAATATCTTCCGGGTTAGTGGGTGGTGTTTCTTATGCCTCACAAATGAACTATAATATATATTTCGTTTGTTTTTATGCAAGTAGGAATTATTACAATTTAATATAATTTGTGATCTCAAGAATAACAACTGCAAAATAAAAATAAAATCGGGATATGTAACAATGTGTATGGAGACACAAGCAACCAAAATACTGGCAGGTACGTCTTCACAATGACGATGGAGATGTAAGATGGTGGGAAAGGCGATGTCCTGCACTGACCTGGCTTATCCTGGTTCTCCACCCGCGGGCAAGTACAGCCGCCCAAAGCATCTCCAGCAACATACTGTATTTCCCATTCGTAAGATCGGGGTAAAAGTCTGGTATTCGGTAATACGGTTACGCGAAATGCAGGAAGCGAAATATTATAAGATTATACACCAATAGCAGCGATATCTGCTGCACTGTAATGGTAGCACGAGCACGGCAAAACGATAACGGTTGTATGTCTAGTCGGCGCGGCGCGGCGCGACGTTGTGGGAAGGAAACGCGACCGTTAGTGCACGACTGGAAAGGGCCCACCCCTTAGACTTGATGTTGGTTTTAATAACAGATGGCGCTACCGGTGCAAAAATCGAATTGAATATGCTGTCTGGTGTTATTTATTACTGTTATGTTTAGTCTATTTATATATATACAGGATACATTGTTAAACAAATAACGGTTCACGTGTCATATTATAAAAAAGTGCAGAATGATGATTCATATCTCTCTCTGGGCCCCCGCCACGCCCTTCATTTCAAGAGTTTCCTAGGCTCCCTAGATTTATCGATTACCTGGGCTAGGAGCATGCGCGGTGCGACGATTGCATATAAACGGTATAAATATATACGTTTTTGTCTCCCTCGGGCGCCCAGCGGGTGGCCACCGCCCAAATTAGACCGAGAGCGCTCAGTCTCCTTAAATTTATCGATTATCTGAGCTTAGAGCATACATTCTGCAACGCTTGCACATTAGAAATGCAATTATACAAGTTTTTGTCTTCTAATTATATCACCACCTAATTTAGATTAAGAGCTTCCGGACTCCCTAGGTTTATCGTTATTTAAACTAGAAGCATGCGCAATACAGTGGTTGTATTTAAACACTTAAATATGAAGAGCTTATATCTGTCTCTCTATCCCTACGCATCAAACAAATTAGAACCAGAGCTTTTAGGGTCTCTGTATTTATTGATTACCCGGATTAAGTGCATGCGCGGTGCACTTATTGTATATAAGCATAAAACTATTAAAATTCGCGTCTTCCTCCATCGCATCTACAAACGCCCACCACCCAATTTAGAACAAGAGTTCCTAGCTTTATAGATTGTCTGGGCTAGAAGCGTGATTGTTGCACCGTATACACACAAGCAATAAAAATTACTTACATCTACTCGTTACAGGCTCTAACTACCCAAATTAGATTAATAAAGACCAGAGCCACTAGATGAATAGGTTGCCTAGGCAAGGAGCAAACACAATGCACTTACATAAGCACAGCACGTTTAAATGACTTGCTTATTTCCATCAAATTAAAAATACACACCACACAAATAGACCCAACATTTCAATGAAACTTACGTTAATTTGATAGCTGGGCCGAAAACAAGCACGAAAACACCTGCCATTAAAGTTAGAGAAGAAAAGATGCAATTGCAGCACAGAAAAAATATTTTGTTTTTAACAATTATTTCTTAACAAAATGAAGATGTTATCATAAAATTGACCATTATGCGAGGAACATGAAGCACTTCAGAAATATATTAATTTCGACCTATCGCCCTAACGAGAAACTATTTATCTCTTAGCGTTGTAAAACGCTGACACTTAGCAATCTCCTGTGACCGTATCTACCGCAGGTTTCCTTTAAAAATTATGTTTTCTTATTTGACAATAATATTGGGAAACCTATTAGTAGAATATTGTTGTCCTTTTGAAGAGGAAAAGGCAATAAATAAGTCTGCCAATGTGTTAAAAGTTTTGTCTTGTAATTTTATGACAAGTTAATTTATGTTTTTATTAATTTTTATTTATGATTTGGTTTATTATATGTCATGTAAAAATAACAATAATTATTAATATAGGATAAGATATTCACTTATATTTCTATACATCAATATTTATCATCTTATAGAGGTCATATACTCGTATTCATTGTAAAAATTAGAAATAAGCATTTGTTAAAATTATGAAAGATTAATGGGGGCGGTGCAGGAATTGGGGTGCTGATTTACCATTCTGGATGATGTGTCTTTATATTAGAACACTCGCGGCGATCTATTTATTTTCGATACAAGTTAGTTTGTCCAGAATCGGAAGTGATTTCGATCCAAAAGTCACTGTTTTTAAAATAGGCGACATATAAGATGATTCCCGTACGTGGCTTTAATCCTTGATCAATGACCAAAAGGAAATAAGTAAGAAGATGAAAGAGGTGGACGGAAGGGTCAACACTGTGCTTTTAGAAATTTATATTTAACACGCGCCAACTGACAATGTCCAAAGCATACAATAACACGATAATTGAGTCAACTCCTTTGATAATTGGTTGTGCAAATCAGTTTTTAGACTGAGACTCTCTTTAAATGTCTCAGGCAGCTTAGTTTTTCTATTGGTTATATGCAATTAGTCTACCATGCATACTCCAAGTCTACGTTTCCGATAAATCTAGGGATTTGAGAAGTTATTGGTTCAATTATGAGGATTCAATAAACAGTGGGCATGATAAATACACGGAGAGACATGAGCTTTTATATTTTTACTGCTTATATTTAATCAGCGCATTGTTCATGCTTTAGTTTAGGGAACTAATAAACCTAAAGAACCCGGAAGCTCGCTGTCTAACTAAGATGGCTATCGTCCATAAAAATAACTAGGGAGACAGGAGAATTTATATTTTCACATCTTATTTTCAATCCGTGCATCGCGCATGCTCCTAGCCTAGGTGATCAATAAATCTAGGGACGCAGGACGCTCTCGGTCTAACTTGGGCGGCGGCCATCCGTTCGGTGATAGGAGGAGACATAAATATCTATAGCTGTACTACTTATGTGCAATCGTTGCAGTGCGCATGCTCCTAGGCCAAGCAATCAATAAATATAGGGAGCCTAGGATGCTCATTAATTAATTTGGATGGCTGGCGCCTGGAGAGGGATAATGAGTTTTTATTCTTTGTAATTACATATATTTCATTACGTGACAAGTGAAACGTCATGTGCTTAACAATGTTTGCTATTTACTATATATTATGTAACAAGTAAAACTGATAGTAAATAAGATCGAACAATATATTACGATTACATTTAAGAGATTCTTAAATGGACCAACTCAACATGGTTTCGGTTGTAACTTTTAGGTTTTAAATTCTTTCAAATTCTTATACAGACTACTTAGACAAAATACTTTAAATGTGATAAATAGGTCAGCTCATAGGGCAATTTATTGTAGAACGCATTTCTTAGAATAAACCCCGTTTATATGTATTAGCCAGTCTCGTTCTTCTACTGGTTATATGTAATCGGTGAATCGCGCATACTCCAAGTCCTATGTGTTTGATAAATCTGGGGATTCTGGAAGTTCTTAGTCAAATTACCGGGGTTCCACTTATAGCGGACGTCAGTAAGGAGACGGAGAGAGACTTTTATATGTTGATTGCTTATATTCATTCGGCACATTGTGCATGCTCCTAGCTTAGACAATTAATAAGCCTAAGGGCTGCGAAAGATTTCGCTCTAATTTACACTTCAGGCGTCGGTAGGCAGAATGACGAGAAACATAAGATTTTATTTTTTCACTCCTTATATTCAGTCGGTGAATCGTGCATGCTCCTAGCCCTGGCAATCAATAAATCTATGGATACCGGAAGCTCTTAGCATAAATTAGGCGGCGGGCATCCATTGTCCGAAGGAGGGACACAAAAACTTGGATAATTGTACTGATTATGTGCAATCGTTGCAATACGCATACTCCTAGCCCCTAGTAATTAATAAATCTAGGGAGCCTAGGACGATCCTGGGTTAATTTGAATGATGGTGGGCGCCTCGAAGGAGATATGAGATTTCATAATATGTAATTCTATATTTATCATAACGTGAGAGATGAAACGTTATTTGTTGAATAATGTATATTATATAGTGTATATGATATAACTGAGTAAAACTAATAACAATTATAGATAAATAATAATCTAAGAATGCTTAAAAATCTAATTGAATTTGTTGACATAACAAATAGGGTTATGGTTTAATCTTCTTTTTGATTTTATATTTGAAAATGGTAAATGACCAAGGAGAGCATTGTGGGAATATTGATGTTGATTTACCGCTCTGGGTGATGTGGCTCTATATTAGTACACTTGTGGCGATATATATATATTTTCTAAAAGTTTAAAACTATTTTATTATTACCCGGGTTCGTGGGTGGAGTTTCAAGAGGTATATGCAATTTTATGCAAATATTTTATAGAAATAGTACTTATATGTTGACAGTTTATGACGAATGCTCCGTGCCAAGGTAAGTCGATAAATCTAGGAAGCTCATAAATATCTTCCGGGTTAGTGGGTAGTGTTTCGTATGCCTCACAAATGAACTACAATTTCATAATTCATATACATATAGCGCCTATATTAAATATCCTCTTAATTCATGAAGTCCACAATTTCAATGATGATATTTGTCTAAATAACTATGACTAAGAAATGCATGTACATAAATGATCTTAAAAATGGCCCTATATGAAAACAACGCTTATCGGCTGTGTGTTGTTTAGAAAATTGATAATGTGCGAAGTTAGCTTTAAAATGATGGGCTGTGAACGCTGAAGATGGCCTATAGTGAAATGTATATAGTAATTATCAATCCCTGATCTAAGGTGGGGCAAACCAGGGTCGGGGCGGTAGTTTCAGGGGGTGCCAAGACTACAATATAATATGAATAAAAACTAAAAACTTGGTTTACAAAACGCCTACCATACGGAGGTTTGATTGGTTCACCGTTGATTTGAAAAACAGGCGCCACGCAGGCCTACACCCAAAGCGAAATTGTGCACCAGTACGTTAGTTAACTTGAGGACTCGAGATGCCGATTTGAGATTTGCCGTATCAACAATACACGTCTTTTTACTGACTGTATATTTTTTCTCGGGAATTACATTTCATATCACACGAATGAAAAAGTTAGTATCCTTGTGACTTTCCGGAGAGTTTTTTATCCAGAACTGAATGAAAATTCGTATTGATCGATTTCTGCAAATTGTTGCCATAGTGTTATCTATTTGTAAGAATGCTACATACGTTACATGTGACATGCAAACTAAGGAAGTTTGTATTATGGTAACTGGACGGTTAATATATATGTATACATATGGATATTAACGCCCAGATTACGAACTGACAATTACTCTCATTGTTCGCGCTTGTGATTTTTCAGCTTAATACTACCACTGCACCACTAGGCCCAAATTTAATACATACAGATGTCTGTACATACCATTTTGTTTCATAATTTGGTCATATATCCTTCTGAACGTAATGGCTTCGACGATTTTAATACAGGGTTACTATCTAAAAACTGATTTGTACAATAATTACCAAATTGATGTAACCCAATTATAATATATATTTCGTTTGTTTTTATGTAAGTAGGCCTTATTACAATTTAATACAATTTGTGATCTCAAGAATAACAACTGCAAAAAAAAAGTTAAGTGGGGATATGTAACAATGTGTATGGAGACACAAGCAACCAAAATACTGGCGGGTACGTCGTCACAATGACGATGGAAATGTAAAGGTGGGAAAGGCGATGTCCTGCACTGACCTGTCTTATCCTGGTTCTCCACCCGCGGGCAAGTACAGCCGCCCGAAGCATCTCCAGCAACATACTGTATTTCCCATTCGTAAGATCGCGGTAAAAGTCTAGTATTCGGTAATACGTTTACGCGAAATGCAGGAATCGAACTATTATAAGATTATACACCAATAGCAGCGATAATATCTGCTGCACTGTAATGGAAGCACGAGCACGGCAAAGCGATAACGGTTATATGTCTAGTCGGCGCGGCGCGGCGCGACGTTGTGGGAAGGAAACGCGACCGTTAGTGCACGACTGGAAAGGGCCCACCCCTTAGACTTGATGTTGGTTTTAATAACAGATGGCGCTACCGGTGCAAAAATCGAATTGAAAATGCTGTCTGGTGTTATTTATTATTGTTATTTTTAGTCTATTTATATATATAGGATACATTGTTAAACAATAACGGTTCACACGTCATATTATAAAAAAGTGCAGAATGATGATTCATATCTCTCTCTAGGCTCCCGCAACGTCATTTATTTTAAGAGCTTCCTAGGCTCCCTAGACTTATCGATTACCTTGGCTAGGAGCATGCGCGGTGCGATGGTTGCATATAAGCGATATAAATATATAAGTTTTTGTCTCCCTCGGGCGCCCAGCGAGTGGCCACCGCCCAAATTAGACTGAGAGCGCTCAGTCTCCTTAGATTTATCGATTATCTGAGCTTAGAGCATGCATTCTGCAACGCTTGCATATAACAAATGTAATTATACAAGTTTTTATCTTCTAATTATATCGCCACCTAATTTAGATTGAGAGCTTCCGGACTCCCTAGGTTTATCGTTATCTAAACTAGAAGCATGCACAATACAGTGTTTGTATTTAAACACTTAAATATGAATAGCTTATATCTGTCTCTCTATCCCTACGCATCAAACAAATTAGAACTAGAGCTTCTAGGGTCTCTATATTTATTGATCGCCCGGATTACCCGATGATTGTATATAAGCAATAAAACTATTAAAATTCGCGTCTTCCTCAATCGCATCTACAAACGCCCGCCACCCAACTTAGAACAAGAGTTCCTGGCTCTGTAGATTGTCTGGGCTAGAAGCGTGATTGTTGCACCATATACACACAAACAATAAAAATTACTTACATCTACTCGTTACAGGCTCCTACTACCCAAATTAGATTAAGAAAGACCAGAGCCACTAGATGAATAGATTGCCCAGGCAAGGAGCAAACACAATGCACTTACATAAGCACAGCACGTTTAAATGACTTGCTTATTTCCATCAAATTAAAAACACACACCAGACAAATAGACCGAACATTTTAATGGAACTTAAGTTAATTTGATAGCTGGATCGAAAACAAGCACGAAAACACCTGCCATTAAAGTTAGAGAAGAAAAGATGCAATTGCAGCACAGAAAAAATGTTTTGTTTTTAACAATGATTTCTTAACAAAATGAAGACCAAAAAAAAAAACCAAGATAATTGACCATTACGCGAGGAACATGAAGCACTTCAGAAATATATTAATTTCGACCTATCACTTTTTTTTTTTTTTTTCGAACTGTTGACCCGGAGGCCTCTACCGTATTACCGGACTACAGACCTATCGCCCTAACGAGAATCTATTTATCTCTTAGCATTGTGAAACGCTCACACTTAGCGATCTCATGTGGCCGTATCTACCGCAGGTTTCCTTTAAAAATTATGTTTTTTGTCTGACAATAATATTGGGAAACCTATAAGCAGAATATTGTTGTCCTTTTGAAGAGGAAAATGCAATAAATAAGACTGAATAAGAAGAAACATCTAGGTGTAATTTAGATGGCAGGAGTCCGTAGGAAGACGAAGGGAGACACGATAATTTATATTTTCATTCCCTATACTCAATCGGTGCATCGCGCTTGCGCTTAGCCTAGGCAATCAATAAATCTAGGGACACAGGACGCTGTCGGTATAATATGGGCGCGGTCATCCGTCGGGCGATGGAGGGAGGCACGAACTTGTATGGTTCTGCTCTTAAGTGCAATTTTTGCAATGCGCATGCTCCTAGCCCAAGTAATCAATAAATCTAGGGAGCCTAGGAAGCTTCTTAATTAATTTTGGTGGTGGGCATATCGAGGGAGATATGAGATTTTGATATCAATAATTATATGTTTTTCATAATGTGACAGGTGAAAGGTCCTTCGTTTAATAGTTTATGCTATATATTATATAATAAGTGAAACTAACAATAATAAATAAGATCGGACAATATATTCTATAACATTTCTAATTTCGTTTAGTCAACCCCACAAAACATTTCTTCACTTATTAAATTTAAGATCTTAAATTCTTTCATTTATCAATAAAGATGTGTTAAAATGATGAAAGCCCTTAGGTTATGGTGGAGGAATTGTGATGTTGACTTATCGTTCTGAATGTTATGATGATGGAAATTCACTTTTTTTTAAATAGGTTACATATGTGTTGAGGTGTATGCATGGCGTTGCTTCTGCAATAATTAACAGAAACGAAGCAAGTAAGAACAAGAATAAATATAAGAAAGAGGTGGGCGGAAGGACCAATACTACGTGTTTAGAAAGTTAAATTTAACACGTGCCAATAAACAATTAAGAAAGTATACAATAATATGATAATTGGTTCAGCTTCTTAGACAATCGATTATGCCAATCAGTTTTTGGATTGAGAGCCTATTTATGTGTCAGGCAGTTTTGTTATTCCACTTGTTATATGCAAACGGTGGACCATGCGTAGTCCAAGTCTACGTTTCCGATAAATCTAGGGACTTTGAAAGTTTTTGGTTCAATTATGAAGATTCAATAAATAGCGGGTATAGTATGTAGTCGAAGAATTATACGAGTTTTTCTATTTTTAATGCTTATATTCACTTGACGCATTATGCATTCTTATAACTTACATAGTAAGTAAATAAGCGTAGAGAATCTGGAACCTGTCAGTCTAATTTAGATGGCAGGCTTAAATAGAAAGACGGCGGGAGGCATGGTAATTAAAATTTTTATTCTTTATATTCAATCGGTGCATCGCGCATGCTCTAAGCAATCAATAAATCTAGGGACGTAGGACGCTGTCGGTATAATATGGGCGCGGTCATCCGTCGGGCGATGGAGGGAGGCACAAACTTATATGGTTCTGCTGCTTATGCGCAATTTTGCAATGCGCATGCTCCTAGCCCAAGTAATCAATAAATCTAGGGAGCCTAGGAAGCTTCTTAATTAATTTTGGTGGTGGGCATATCGAGGGAGATATGAGATTTGTATATCAATAATTATATGTTTTTCATAATGTGACAGGTGATAGGTCCTTCGTTTAATAATTTATGCTTTATGCTATATATTACATAACAAGTGAAACTAACAATAATAAATAAGGTCGGACAATATATTCTATAACATTTCTAATTACGTTTAGTCAACCCCACAAAACATTTCTTCAGTTATTAAATTTAAGATCTTAAATTATTTCATTTGTCAATAAGGATGTGTTAAAATGATGAAAGCCCTTAGGTTACGGTGGAGGAATTGTGATGTTGACTTATCGTTCTGAATGTTATGATGATGAAAATTCACTTTTTTAAAATAGGTTACATATGTGTTGAGGTGTATGCATGGCGTTGCTTCTGCAATAATTAACAGAAACGAAGCAAGTAAGAACAAGAATAAATATAAGAAAGAGGTGGGCGGAAGGACCAATACTACGTGTTTAGAAAGTTAAATTTAACACGTGCCAATAAACAATTAAGAAAGTATACAATAATATGATAATTGGTTCAGCTTCTTAGACAATCGATTATGCCAATCAGTTTTGGGATTGAGAGCCTATTTATGTGTCAGGCAGTTTTGTTATTCTACTTGTTATATGCAAACGGTGGACCATGCGTAGTCCAAGTCTACGTTTCCGATAAATCTAGGGACTCTGGAAGTTTTTGGTTCAATTATGAAGACTCAATAAATATCGAGTATAGTATGTAGACGAAGAATTATACGAGTTCTTATATTTATAATGCTTATATTCATTTGGCGCATTTTGTATTCTCATAACTTAGATAGTAAGTAAATAAACCTAGACAATCTGAAGCCTCTCGGTCTCATTTAGATGGCAGGCGTTCGTAGGAAGACGAAGGGAAACACGAGAATTTATATTTTTATTCCTTATATATTCAATCAGTGCATCGCGCATGCTCTTAGGCTAGGCAATCAATAAATCTAGGCGCATAGGACGCTCTCGGTATAATTTGTTATTAATAATAATTTGTTAAGTTATGCTGCGTATGTGCAATCGTTGCAATGCGCATGCTCCTAGCCCATGTAATCAATAAATGTAGGGAGCCTAGAAATCTTTTAATTAGTTTGGGTGGTGGGTACCTCCAGAGAGTTATGAGTTTTTATAATCCGTAATTCAATAATTTTCATTACGTGACAGGTGAAACGACAATTGTTTAATATTGTTTTCTTTATATTAGACAACAAGTAAAACTAACAATAATAAATAAGGTCGGACATTATATTCAATTCGATTTCTAAACAGACTCAGACA
This sequence comes from Antheraea assamensis, assembly GCA_035772565.1. Lineage (NCBI taxonomy): Eukaryota > Metazoa > Arthropoda > Insecta > Lepidoptera > Saturniidae > Antheraea > Antheraea assamensis. The sequence continues at coordinate 4,315,380 of JAQQSE010000065.1, forward strand.
ACCGCACTTTTTTAGTTGTTTTTTTTTTGAAGGTCTTAAATTCTTTCAATTTGCAATGTGGATGTGTTAATATGACGAAAGACCAAAGGGAGCTGCGCGGTAATTGTGTCGTTCTGGATGATGCGGCTTTATATTACTACACTTTCGGTGAAATATTTACTTTCGATACACATTACTGTGTCAAGAATCGGAAGTGTTTACGTACCAAAAGTCACTGTTTTTAAATTAGGTGACATATGCGATGATATGTGTGCGCCCGCAATTATAAACGAAAGGGAAGTAAGTACAATTAAGAAAGAGGTGGGCGGTAGGGTCATCACTACGCGTTCAGAAATTTAAATTTAATACGCTCCAGCAATCAATTTAAAAAGCCTACAATAATGTTATAATTTGGTCAACTCCTTTGATAATTGATTTTATGCCATTAAGTTATTACATTGAGACCCTCTTTATATGTCTCAGGCAGTTTCGTTTTTCTACTTGTTGTATGCAGTCGGCGGTATGCATGTTCCAAGTCCACATTTTTGATAAATCTAGGGAGTCTGGAAGTTCTTAGGCAAATTACCGGGTGTCAATTTATAGCGGTTACCTGCTCGTAGGGAAACGGAGAGAGCTCGAACTCATATATATTTACTACTTCAAGTCAGTCGCCACATTGTGCATGCTCTTAGATTAGGTAATTAATAAACCTAAGGAAACTGACAGCTTTCGGTATAATTTAGACAGCACGCGTCGGGACGAAGATAGAGGCGGCCAAAGACTTTATATTTTCATTCCTTATGTTCATCATGTATGCTCTTAGCATAGATAATCAATAAATCTAGGGGCACAGGACACTCTCGGTGTAATTTGGGCGGTGGCCATCCGTTCGCCAATAGAAGGAGACATAAACATCTATAACTATACTGCTTATGTGCAATCGTTGCAATGCGCGTGCTCCTAGCCCAGGAAATCGATAAATCTAGGGAGCGCAGAAAGCTCTGAAATTAATTTGGGAGCTGGGAGCCTGGAAGGAGATATGAGTTTTTATAACGCGTAATTATATACTTTTATAACACGACATGAGAAACGTCATTTCATTGAACAATATATGCCTTATACTTTATATGTCATCTAAAAATAACAATAGGACAACATAGTAAGTTAGATTACCGTACATTTTTACGTATCCACATTCAAAATTTTATTAGTGATACTTATGAGGCCATAATTTCTTTCGATTCGCAATAAGGATGATGGAAGACCAAGAGAATCGATGCGGGAAATATGATACTGACTTATCATTCTGGATGATGCGGCTTCATATTAGTAAAGCGGCGATATATTTATTTTATACAGGGTTTTTGCTCCAAAGGTCACTATTTTTTAAATAGGCGACATATGCAATAATGTATGTGTGTGGCGTTGCGTCCGTCAACAATTACGAAAAGGAAGGAAGTACAAAGAAGAAAGAGGTGAGCGGAAGAGTCAACATTGTGCGTTTAGAAATTTTAATTTCACACACATCAAGAGACAACTTAGAAATGGTGTGAAACCCCACCTCCTTCGGTAACAGATAGTGCAAATCAGTTTTTAGATTGAGACCTTCTTTATACGTCTTAGGCAGCTTCGTTGATTTGTAGGTTGTATGGAAATCTAGAGACTCTCAAAGTTCTTGGTTCAGTTACAGGGATTCAATAAGTAACAATCACGGGAGGAATACGGAGAGAGACACGAGCATTTATATTTTTACTGCTTATATTCAGTCGGTGCATTGTGCATTATCATAACTTAGGTAATCAATAAACCCAAAGAAGCTGGAATCTCTCGGTATAATTTAGATGGCAGGCACCCGAAGGAAGATAGAGGGAGACACGAGAATTTATAGTTTCATTTCTTATATTCAATCGGCGCATTGCGCATGCTCTTAGCCTAGGCAATCTATAAATCTAGGGAAACATGACGCTTTCAGTATAATTTGGGCGCGGCCATCCCGTGGGTGAGGGAGGGAGACACAAATTTGTATAGATGTACTGCTTATGTGCAATCTCTGCAATGCGCATGCTCCTGGCCCAAGAAATCAATAAATCTAGGGAGCCTAGGGAGCTCTTAAATTAATTTGGCTGGTGGGCGCTTGGAGGGAGATATGAGTTTTTATAATCCGTAATTACATATTTTTCATAATGCGACATGTGAAATGTCATTTGTTCAATAATATGTACTTTATATAATATAACAAGTAAAACTAATAATAATAAATAAGGTTGGACATTATATTCAGTTAGAACTTTAAACATATTTAGACAACCCAACTTAACATTTTTTGCATTTGTTATTATTGAGGTTTTAAATTCTTTCAATTTGCAATAAGGATGTGTTAAAATTATTAAAGACCAAAAGGAAGCAGTGAGGGTATTGTATTGTCGTTCTGGATGAAGCGGCTTTATTTTAGTACACTTGCAGTGACATATTTATTTTCGAGTTGCTTTTTTTGAGTTGTTGTTTTTAAAATAGGTGACATATGCGATGATGTGTGTACATGCCGTTGCATCCGAAATTGTTAACGAAAAGGATGTAAGTAAGAATAAGAATGAGGTGGACGGAAAGGTCAACACTACACATTTAGAAAGTAAAATTTAACACGTGCCAACAACCAATTTAGAAAGCATACAATAATGTGATAATTGGTTCAGCTCCTTTGACAACTGAGTATGCCAATCAATTTTTAGATTTAGACCCTCTTTATAAGTTTCAAGCAGTTTCATTCTTGTACTTGTTGTACACAATCGGTGGGCCATGCATGATCCAAGTCTACGTTTCTGATAAATTTAGGAACTCTGAAAGTTCTTGGTTCGATTATGGACAAACAATAATTTGCGTGCATAGTAAGTAAATCGAGAAAGACACGAGCTTTTACATTTTTGCTGCTTGTAATCAGCAGGCGCATTATGCATTCTCATAACTTAGGTAATCAATAAACCTAAAGAAGCTGGAACCTCTCGGTATAATTTAGATGGCAGCCATTCAAAGAAAGATGTAGGGTGACACGATAATGTATTTTTTTATTTCTTGTATTCAATCGGCGCATTGCGCATGCTCTTAGCCTAGGCAATCTATAAATCTAGGGACACAGGACGCTTTCGGTATAATTTGGGCGCGGCCATCCCGTGGGTGAGGGAGGGAGACACAAACTTGTATAGATGTGCTGCTTATGTGCAATCTCTGCAATGCGCATGCTCCTGGACCAAGAAATCAATAAATCTAGGGAGCCTAGGGAGCTCTTAAATTAATTTGGCTGGTGGGCGCTTGGAGGGAGATATGAGTTTTTGTAATCCGTAATTACATATTTTTCATAATGCGACATGTGAAATGTCATTTGTTCAATAATATGTACTTTATATAATATAACAAGTAAAACTAATAATAATAAATAAGGTTGGACATTATATTCAGTTAGAATTTTAAACATATTTAGACAACCCAACTTAACATTTTTTGCATTTGTTATTATTGAGGTTTTAAATTCTTTCAATTTGCGAATTGTATTTTGATCTGGATGAAGCGGCTTTATTTTAGTACACTTGCAGTGACATATTTACTTTCCATACACGTTAGTGTGTCTAGAATCGGAAGGGTTTTGTTCCAAAAGAGTTGTGTGAGATGCTGTTTTCAAAATAGGTGACATATGCGATTATATGTGTAAGTACCGTTGCATCCGCAATCGTTAACGAAAAGGACGTAAACATAAATAAGAAAGAGGTGGACGGAAAGATCAACACTATACATATAGAAAGTTAAATTTAATACGCACCAACAAACAATTTAGAAAGCATACAGTAATGTGATAATTAGTTCGGCCCCTTTGATAATTGAGTATGCCAATCAGGTTTCAGATTTAGACCCTCTTCATAAGTCTCAGGCAGTTTTGTTATTCTACTTGTTATACACAATCGGTGGACCATGTATGATCCAAGTCTACATTTCCGATAAATTTAGGAACTCTGAAAGTTCTTGGTTCAATAATGGACATACAATAATTTGCGTGCATAGTAAGTAAATGGAGAAAGACACGAGCTTTTATATTTTTACTGCTTGAATTCAGTCGGCGCATTATGCCTTCTCATAATTTAGGTAACCAATCCCAAAGAATCTGGAACCTTTCAATCTAATTTAGATGGCTGCTGTTCAAAGAAAGATCTAGGGTGACACGATAATTTATTTTTTCATTCCTTATATTCAATAGGTGCATCGCGTATACTCTAAGCAATCAATAAATCTAGGGACATAGGACGCTGTCGGTATAATGTGGGCGCGGTCATCCGTCGGGCGATGGAGGGAGGCACAAACTTGTATGGTTCTGCTGCGTATATGCAATTTTGCAATGCGCATGCTCCTAGCCCAAGTAATCAATAAATCTAGGGAGCCTAGGAAGCTCTTCAATTAATTTGGATGGTGGGCGCTTGGACGAAAATATGAGTTATTATAATCCGTAATTATATATTTTTCATAACGCGACATGTGTAATGTCATTTGTTCAATAATGTGTGCTTTATATTATATAACAAGTAAAAGTAATAATAATGAATAAGGTCGGATATTATATTCAGTTAGAATTTTAAACAAATTTTGACAACCCCACTTAACATTTTTGCAGTTGTTAGTTTTGAGGTTTTAAATTCTTTCAATTTGCAATAAGGATGTGTTAAAATTATTAAAGACCAAAAGGAAGCAGTGAGGGTATTGTATTGTCGTTCTGGATGAAGCGACTTTATTTTAGTACACTTGCAGTGACATATTTATTTTCGAGTTGCTTTTTTTGAGTTGTTGTTTTTAAAATAGGTGACATATGCGATGATGTGTGTACATGCCGTTGCATCCGAAATTGTTAACGAAAAGGATGTAAGTAAGAATAAGAATGAGGTGGACGGAAAGGTCAACACTACACATTTAGAAAGTAAAATTTAACACGTGCCAACAACCAATTTAGAAAGCATACAGTAATGTGATAATTAGTTCGGCCCCTTTGATAATTGAGTATGCCAATCAGGTTTCAGATTTAGACCCTCTTTATAAGTCTCAGGCAGTTTTGTTATTCTACTTGTTATACACAATCGGTGGACCATGTATGATCCAAGTCTACGTTTCCGATAAATTTAGGAACTCTGAAAGTTCTTGGTTCAATAATGGACATACAATAATTTGCGTGCATAGTAAGTAAATGGAGAAAGACACGAGCTTTTATATTTTTGCTGCTTGAATTCAGTCGGCGCATTATGCCTTCTCATAATTTAGGTAATCAATCCCAAAGAATCTGGAACCTTTCAATCTAATTTAGATGGCTGCTGTTCAAAGAAAGATCTAGGGTGACACGATAATTTATTTTTTCATTCCTTATATTCAATCGGTGCATCGCGCATGCTCTAACAATCAATAAATCTAGGGACATAGGACGCTGTCGGTATAATGTGGGAGCGGTCATCCGTCGGGCGATGGAGGGAGGCACAAACTTGTATGGTTCTGCTGCGTATATGCAATTTTGCAATGCGCATGCTCCTAGCCCAAGTAATCAATAAATCTAGGGAGCCTAGGAAGCTCTTCAATTAATTTGGCCGGTGGGCGCTTGGACGAAAATATGAGTTATTATAATCCGTAATTATATATTTTTCAGAACGCGACATGTGTTATGTCATTTGTTCAATAATGTGTGCTTTATATTATGTAACAAGTAAAAGTAATAATAATGAATAAGGTCGGACATTATATTCAGTTAGAATTTTAAACATGTTTAGACAACGCAATTTAACATTTTTTGCATTTGTTATTATTGAGGTTTTAAATTCTTTCAATTTGCGAATTGTACTTTGATCTGGATGAAGCGGCTTTATTTTATTACACTTGCAGCGACATATTTACTTTCCATACACGTTAGTGTGTCTAGAATCGGAAGGGTTTTGTCCCAAAAGAGTTGTTTGAGATGCTGTTTTCAAAATAGGTGACAAATGCGATGATATGTGTAAGTACCGTTGCATCCGCAATCGTTAACGAAAAGGACGTAAGCATAAATAAGAAATTGGTGAAAGGAAAGATCAACACTAAACATATAGAAAGTTAAATTTAATACGCACCAACAAACAATTTAGAAAGCATACATTAATGTGATAATTAGTTCGGCCCCTTTGATAATTGAGTATGCCAATCAGGTTTCAGATTTAGACCCTCTTTATAAGTCTCAGAGAGTTTCGTTCTTCTACTTGTTATACACAACCGGTGGACCATGTATGATCCAAGTCTACGTTTCTGATAAATTTAGGAACTCTAAAAGTTCTTGGTTCGATTATGGACAAACAATAATTTGCGTGCATAGTAAGTAAATCGAGAAAGACACGAGCTTTTATATTTTTGCTGCTTGTATTCATCAGGCGCATTATGCATTCTCATAACTTAGGTAATCAATAAACCCAAAGAATCTGGAACCTTTCAGTCTAATTTAGATGGCAGCCGTTCAAAGAAAGATGCAGGTTGACACGATAATTATTTTTTTCATTTCTTATATTCAATCAGTGCATTGCGTATGCTCTTAGCCTAGGCAATCAATATATCTAGGGACACTGGACGCTTTCTGCATAATTTGGGCGCGGTCATCCAGTGGGTGAGGGAGAGAGACACAAAGTTGTATAGATGTGCTGCTTATGTGCAATCTCTGCAATACGCATGCTCCTGGCCCAAGAAATCAATAAATCTAGGGAGCCTAGGGAGCTCTTAAATTAATTTGGCTGGTGGGCGCTTGGAGGGAGATATGAGTTTTTATACTCCGTAATTACATATTTTTCATAACGCGACATGTGAAATGTCTTTGTTTAAATAAGTGCTATATATTATATATTAAATAAAAGTAATAATAATGAATAAGGTCGGATATTATATTCAGTTAGAATTTTTACAAATTTAGACAACCCCACTTAACATTTTTGCAGTTGTTATTTTTGAGGTTTTAAATTCTTTCAATTTGCAATAAGGATGTGTTAAAATGATGAAAGACCAAAAGGAAGCAGTAAGGGTATTGTATTGTCGTTCTGGATGAAGCGGCTTTATTTTAGTACACTTGCAGTGACATATTTATTTTCGATACACGTTAGTGTGTCCAGAATCAGAAGGGGTTTTACTCCAAAAGAGTTGTTTGAGATGCTGTTTTCAAAATAGGTGACAAATGCGATGATATGTGTAAGTACCGTTGCATCCGCAATCGTTAACGAAAAGGACGTAAGCATAAATAAGAAATTGGTGAACGGAAAGATCAACACTATACATATAGAAAGTTAAATTAAATACGCGCCAACAAACAATTTAGAAAGCATACAATAATGTGATAATTAGTTCAGCCCCTTTGATAATTGAGTATGCCAATCAGGTATTAGATTTCGACCCTCTTTATAAGTCTCAGACAGTTTCGTTCTTCTACTTATTGTACACAACCGGTGGACCATGTATGATCCAAGTCTACGTTTCCGATAAATTTAGGAACTCTGAAAGTTCTTGGTTCGATTATGGACATACAATAATTTGCGTGCATAGTAAGTAAATCGAGAAAGACACGAGCTTTTATATTTTTGCTGCTTGTATTCAGCAGGCGCATTATGCATTCTCATAACTTAGGTAATCAATAAACCCAAAGAATCTGGAACCTTTCGGCCTAATTTACATGGCAGCAGTTCAAAGAAAGATGTAGGGTGACACGATAATGTATTTTTCATTTCTTATTTTCAATCGGTGCATTGCGCATGCCCTTAGCCTAGGCGATCTATAAATCTAGGGACACAGGACGCTTTCAGTGTAATTTGGGCGCGGTCATCCAGTGGGTGAGGGAGAGAGACACAAAGTTGTATAGATGTGCTGCTTATGTGCAATCTCTGCAATACGCATGCTCCTGGCCCAAGAAATCAATAAATCTAGGGAGCCTAGCGAGCTCTTAAATTAATTTGGCTGGTGGGCGCCTGGAGGGAGATATGAGTTTTTATAATCCGTAATTACATATTTTTCATAATATCACGTATAAAATGTCATTTGTTCAATAATGTATGCTTTATATTATATAACAAGTAAAACTAATAATAATAAGTAAGGTCGGACATTATATTCAGTTAGAATTTTAAACATGCTTAGACAACGTAACTTAACATTTTTTGCATTTGTTTTTATTGAGGTTTTAAATTCTTTCAATTTGCGAATTGTATTTTGATCTGGATGAAGCGGCTTTATTTTATTACACTTGCAGCGACATATTTACTTTCCATACACGTTAGTGTGTCTAGAATCGGAAGGGTTTTGTCCCAAAAGAGTTGTTTGAGATGCTGTTTTCAAAATAGGTGACAAATGCGATGATATGTGTAAGTACCGTTGCATCCGCAATCGTTAACGAAAAGGACGTAAGCATAAATAAGAAATTGGTGAAAGGAAAGATCAACACTAAACATATAGAAAGTTAAATTTAATACGCACCAACAAACAATTTAGAAAGCATACAGTAATGTGATAATTAGTTCGGCCCCTTTGATAATTGAGTATGCCAATCAGGTTTCAGATTTAGACCCTCTTTATAAGTCTCAGAGAGTTTCGTTCTTCTACTTGTTATACACAACCGGTGAACCATGTATGATCCAAGTCTACGTTTCTGATAAATTTAGGAACTCTAAAAGTTCTTGGTTCGATTATGGACAAACAATAATTTGCGTGCATAGTAAGTAAATCGAGAAAGACACGAGCTTTTATATTTTTGCTGCTTGTATTCATCAGGCGCATTATGCATTCTCATAACTTAGGTAATCAATAAACCCAAAGAATCTGGAACCTTTCAGTCTAATTTAGATGGCAGCCGTTCAAAGAAAGATGCAGGTTGACACGATAATTATTTTTTTCATTTCTTATATTCAATCAGTGCATTGCGTATGCTCTTAGCCTAGGCAATCAATATATCTAGGGACACTGGACGCTTTCTGCATAATTTGGGCGCGGTCATCCAGTGGGTGAGGGAGATAGACACAAAGTTGTATAGATGTGCTGCTTATGTGCAATCTCTGCAATACGCATGCTCCTGGCCCAAGAAATCAATAAATCTAGGGAGCCTAGGGAGCTCTTAAATTAATTTGGCTGGTGGGCGCTTGGAGGGAGATATGAGTTTTTATACTCCGTAATTACATATTTTTCATAACGCGACATGTGAAATGTCTTTGTTTAAATAAGTGCTATATATTATATATTAAGTAAAAGTAATAATAATGAATAAGGTCGGATATTATATTCAGTTAGAATTTTTACAAATTTAGACAACCCCACTTAACATTTTTGCAGTTGTTATTTTTGAGGTTTTAAATTCTTTCAATTTGCAGTAAGGATGTGTTAAAATGATGAAAGACCAAAAGGAAGCAGTAAGGGTATTGTATTGTCGTTCTGGATGAAGCGGCTTTATTTTAGTACACTTGCAGTGACATATTTATTTTCGATACACGTTAGTGTGTCCAGAATCAGAAGGGGTTTTACTCCAAAAGAGTTGTTTGAGATGCTGTTTTCAAAATAGGTGACAAATGCGATGATATGTGTAAGTACCGTTGCATCCGCAATCGTTAACGAAAAGGACGTAAGCATAAATAAGAAATTGGTGAACGGAAAGATCAACACTATACATATAGAAAGTTAAATTAAATACGCGCCAACAAACAATTTAGAAAGCATACAATAATGTGATAATTAGTTCAGCCCCTTTGATAATTGAGTATGCCAATCAGGTATTAGATTTCGACCCTCTTTATAAGTCTCAGACAGTTTCGTTCTTCTACTTGTTGCACACAACCGGTGGACCATGTATGATCCAAGTCTACGTTTCCGATAAATTTAGGAACTCTGAAAGTTCTTGGTTCGATTATGGACATACAATAATTTGCGTGTATAGTAAATAAATGGAGAAAGACACGAGCTTTTATATTGTTGCTGCTTGTATTCAGTCGGCGCATTATGCATTCTCATAACTTAGGTAATCAATAAACCCAAAGAATCTGGAACCTTTCAGTTTAATTTAGGTGGCTGCCGTTCAAAGAAAGATGTAGGGTTACACGATAATTTATTTTTTCATTTCTTATATTTAATCGGCGCACTGCGGCTGCTCTTAGCCTAGGCAATCAATATATCTAGGGACACAGGACGCTTTCGGTATAAATTGGGCGTGGCCATCCCGTGGGTGAGGGAGAGAGACACAAAGTTGTATAGATGTGCTGCTTATGTGCAATCTCTGCAATGCGCATGCTCCTGGCCCAAGAAATCAATAAATCTAGGGAGCCTAGGGAGCTCTTAAATTAATTTGGCTGGTGGGCGCTTGGAGGGAGATATGAGTTTTAATAATCCGTAATTACATATTTTTCATAATATCACATATGAAATGTTATTTGTTCAATAATGTATGCTTTATATTATATAACAAGTAAAACTAATAATAATAAATAAGGTTGGACATTATATTCAGTTAGAATTTTAAACATGTTTAGACAACGCAACTTAACATTTTTTGCATTTGTTATTATTGAGGTTTTAAATTCTTTCAATTTGCGAATTGTATTTTGATCTGGATGAAGCGGCTTTATTTTAGTACACTTGCAGCGACATATTTACTTTCCACACACGTTAGTGTGTCTACAATCGGAAGAGTTTTGTTCCAAAAGAGTTGTTTGAGATGCTGTTTTCAAATTGGTGACAAATGCGATAATATGTGTAAGTACCGTTGCATCCGCAATCGTTAACGAAAAGGACTTAAGCATAAATAAGAAATTGGTGGACGGAAACATCAACACTATACATATAGAAAGTTAAATTTAATACGCACCCACAAACAATTTAAAAAGCATACAGTAATGTGATAATTAGTTCGGCCCCTTTGATAATTGAGTATGCCAATCAGGTTTCAGATTTAGACCCTCTTTATAAGTCTCAGACAGTTTCGTTCTTCTACTTGTTATACACAACCGGTGGACCATGTATGATCCAAGTCTACGTTTCTGATAAATTTAGGAATTCTGAAAGTTCTTGGTTCAATTATGGACACACAATAATTTGCGTGTATAGTAAGTAAATGGAGAAAGAGACGAGCTTTTATATTTTTGCTACTTGAATTCAGTCGACGCATTATGCATTCTCATAACTTAGGTAATCAATAAACCCAAAGAATATGGAACCTTTCGGCCTAATTTACATGGCAGCTGTTCAAAGAAAGATGTAGGGTGACACGATAATGTATTTTTCATTTCTTATATTCAATCAGTGCATTGCGCATGCCCTTAGCCTAGGCAATCTATAAATCTAGGGACACAGGACGCTTTCGGTGTAATTTGGGCGCGGTCATCTAGTGGGTGAGGGAGAGAGACACAAAGTTGTATAGATGTGCTGCTTATGTGCAATCTCTGCAATGCGCATGCTCCTGGCCCAAGTAATCAATAAATCTAGGGAGCCTAGGGAGCTCTTAAATTAATTTGGCTGGTGGGCGCTTGGAGGGAGATATGAGTTTTTATAATCCGTAATTACATATTTTTCATAATGCGACATGTGAAATATCATTTGTTCAATAATGTATGCTTTATATTATATAACAAGTAAAACTAATAATAATAAATAAGGTTGGACATTATATTCAGTTAGAATTTTAAACATGTTTAGACAACGCAACTTAAAATTTTTTGCATTTGTTATTATTGAGGTTTTAAATTCTTTCAATTTGCGAATTGTATTTTGATCTGGATGAAGCGGCTTTATTTTAGTACACTTGCAGCTACATATTTACTTTCCACACACGTTAGTGTGTCTACAATCGGAAGAGTTTTGTTCCAAAAGAGTTGTTTGAGATGCTGTTTTCAAATTGGTGACAAATGCGATAATATGTGTAAGTACCGTTGCATCCGCAATCGTTAACGAAAAGGACTTAAGCATAAATAAGAAATTGGTGGACGGAAACATCAACACTATACATATAGAAAGTTAAATTTAATACGCACCCACAAACAATTTAAAAAGCATACAGTAATGTGATAATTAGTTCGGCCCCTTTGATAATTGAGTATGCCAATCAGGTTTCAGATTTAGACCCTCTTTATAAGTCTCAGACAGTTTCGTTCTTCTACTTGTTATACACAACCGGTGGACCATGTATGATCCAAGTCTACGTTTCTGATAAATTTAGGAATTCTGAAAGTTCTTGGTTCAATTATGGACACACAATAATTTGCGTGTATAGTAAGTAAATGGAGAAAGAGACGAGCTTTTATATTTTTGCTACTTGAATTCAGTCGACGCATTATGCATTCTCATAACTTAGGTAATCAATAAACCCAAAGAATATGGAACCTTTCGGCCTAATTTACATGGCAGCTGTTCAAAGAAAGATGTAGGGTGACACGATAATGTATTTTTCATTTCTTATATTCAATCAGTGCATTGCGCATGCCCTTAGCCTAGGCAATCTATAAATCTAGGGACACAGGACGCTTTCGGTGTAATTTGGGCGCGGTCATCTAGTGGGTGAGGGAGAGAGACACAAAGTTGTATAGATGTGCTGCTTATGTGCAATCTCTGCAATGCGCATGCTCCTGGCCCAAGTAATCAATAAATCTAGGGAGCCTAGGGAGCTCTTAAATTAATTTGGCTGGTGGGCGCTTGGAGGGAGATATGAGTTTTTTTATAATCCGTAATTACATATTTTTCATAATGCGACATGTGAAATGTCATTTGTTCAATAATGTATGCTTTATATTATATAACAAGTAAAACTAATAATAATAAATAAGGTTGGACATTATATTCAGTTAGAATTTTAAACATGTTTAGACAACGCAACTTAACATTTTTTGCATTTGTTATTATTGAGGTTTTAAATTGTTTCAATTTACGAATTGTGTTTTGATCTGGATGAAGCGGCTTTATTTTAGTACACTTGCAGCGATATATTTACTTTCCATACACGGTAGTGTGTCTAGAATCGGAAGGGTTTTGTCCCAAATGAGTTGTTTGAGATGCTGTTTTCAAAATAGGTGACATATGCGATGATATGTGTAAGTACCGTTGCATCCACAATCGTTAACGAAAAGGACGTAAGCATAAATAAGAAAGAGGTGGACGGTAAGATCAACACTATACATATAGAAAGTTAAATTTAATACGCACCAACAAACAATTTAGAAAGCATAAAGTAATGTGATAATTAGTTCGGCCCCTTTGATAATTGAGTATGCCAATCAGGTATTAGATTTCGACCCTCTTTATTAGTCTCAGACAGTTTCGTTATTCTACTTGTTGTACACAATCGGTGGACCATGTATGATTCAAGTCTACGTTTCCGATAAAGTTAGGAACTCTGAAAGTTCTTGGTTCGATTATGGACATACAATAATTTGCGTGCATAGTAAGTAAATGGACAAAGACACGAGCTTTTATATTTTTGCTGCTTGAATTCTGTCGGCGCATTATGCCTTCTCATAACTTAGGTAATCAATCCCCAAGGTACTCAAACCCAAAGAATCTGGAACCTTTGAATCTAATTTAGATGGCTGCCGTTCAAAGAAGGACCTAGGGTGACACGATAATTTATTTTTTCATTTCTTATATTCAATCAGTGCATTGTGCATGCTCTTAGCCTAGGCAATCAATAAATCTAGGGACATAGGACGCGTTCAGTATAATTTGGGCGCGGCCATCCCGTGGGTGAGGGTGGGGGATACAGAGTTGTATAGAAGCGCTACTTATGTGCAATCTTTGCAATGCGCATGCTCCTGGCCCAAGTAATTAATCAATAAATCTAGGGAGCCTAGGAAGCTCTTCAATTAATTTGGCTGGTGGGCGCTTGGAGGGAGATATGAGTTATTATAATCCGTAATTATATATTTTTCATAACGCGACATGTGAAATGTCATTTGTTCAATAATGTGTACTTTATATAATATAACAAGTAAAAGTAATAATAATGAATAAGGTCGGATATTATATTCAGTTAGAATTTTAAACAAATTTGGACAACCCCACTTAACATTTTTGCAGTTGTTATTTTTGAGGTTTTAAATTCTTTCGATTTGCAATAAGGATGTGTTAAAATGATGAAAGACCAAAAGGAAGCAGTGAGGGTATTGTATTGTCGTTCTGGATGAAGCGGCTTTATTTTAGTACACTTGCAGTGACATATTTATTTTCGAGTTGCTTTTTTTGAGTTGTTATTCTTAAAATAGGTGACATATGCGATGATGTGTGTACATGCCGTTGCATCCGAAATTGTTAACGAAAAGGATGTAAGTAAGAATAAGAATGAGGAGGACGGAAAGGTCAACACTACACATTTAGAAAGTAAAATTTAACACGTGCCAACAACCAATTTAGAAAGCATACAATAATGTGATAATTGGTTCAGCTCCTTTGACAATTGAGTAAGCCAATCAATTTTTAGATTTAGACCCTCTTTATAAGTTTCAAGCAGTTTCGTTCTTCTACTTGTTATACACAATCGGTGGGCCATGCATGAATCAAGTTCACTTTTCCGATAAATCTAGGAACTTTGGAAGTTCTTGTTTCAATTATGGGCATACAATAATTTGCGTGTATAGGAAGTAAATGGAGAAAGACACGAGCTTTTATATTTTTGCTGCTTGAATTCAGTCGGCACATTATGCCTTCTCATAACTTAGGTAATCAATAAACCCAAAGAATATGGAACCTTTCGTTCTAATTTAGATGGCAGCCATTCAAAGAAAGATGTAGGGTGACACGATAATGTATTTTTTTATTTCTTGTATTCAATCGGCGCATTGCGCATGCTGTTGGTCTAGGCAATCTATAAATCTAGGGACACAGGACGCTTTCGGTATAAATTGGGCGTGGCCATCCCGTGGGTGAGGGAGGGAGACACAAACTTGTATAGATGTGCTGCTTATGTGCAATCTCTGCAATGCGCATGCTCCTGGACCAAGAAATCAATAAATCTAGGGAGCCTAGGGAGCTCTTAAATTAATTTGGCTGGTGGGCGCTTGGAGGGAGATATGAGTTTTTTATAATCCGTAATTACATATTTTTCATAATGCGACATGTGAAATGTCATTTGTTCAATAATGTATGCTTTATATTATATAACAAGTAAAACTAATAATAATAAATAAGGTCGGACATTATATTCAGTTAGAATTTTAAACATATTTAGACAACCCAGCTTAACATTTTTTGCATTTGTTATTATTGAGGTTATAAATTCTTTCAATTTGCAATAAGGATATGTTAAAAAGATGAAAGACCAAAAATAAGCGATGCGGGAATTGTATTTTCGATCTGGATGAAGCGGCTTTATGTTAGTACACTTGCAGCGACATACTCGTATTTATTTTCCATACAAGTTAGTATGTCTAGAATCGGAAGGATTTGCCCCTAAAGAGTTGTTTGAGATGCTGTTTCAAAATAGGTGACATTTGCAATGATGTGTGTACGTGCCGTTGCATCCGAAATCGTTAACGAAATGGACGTGAGTAAGAATAAGAATGAGGTGGACGGACAGGTCAACACTATACATTTAGAAAGTTAAATTTAACACGCGCCAACAAACAATTTAGAATTCAGCTTCTTCGATAATTGTTTACACTTCTCAGTTTTTACATTGAAACTTTCTTTGTATGTTTCCGGCAGTTTTGTTCTTGTATTTGTTACAATTAGTGGACCATGCATGATCCAAATCTACGTTTCCGATAAACCTAAGGACTCTGAAAGTTCTTGGTTCGATTATGGGCGTTACTCCTAGCCTAGCAATTAATAAATATAGGGGAATCAGAAGCTTTTGGTCCGAGTTGGGCGGCGGCCATCCGTTGGGCGATGAAGGGATACGCAAACTTGTGTAATTGTACTGTATATGTGCAATCGTTGCAATGCGCATTCTCCTAGCCCAAGTAATCAATAAATCTAGGAAGCCTAGGAAGCTATTTAAATATTTTGGGTGGTGGGCACCTCGAAGGAGATATGAATTTTTATAATCCATAATTCTATATTTTTCATAACATAACAGGTGAAACGTCATTTGCGTAATTATATATTTTATATATTATATAACAAGTAAAACTAAAAATAATATCTAAGTTCGGACATGATATTCAATTGGATTTTTAAACATTTTAAAGTTACTCTACTAAAAAATTTTTGTTATTTTTTATCCTTTTAAATGACTATAAGAATTACTTAGAAAAACCTTGTCATACCTATAATCATAGGGTAAAGTGTGAAAATCCTAACATTAATCATATTATTGATAAAATAATCTAAGGGGGCTTAAAATCAATGGCAGAACATATGTCCTTGGTTTTTAAATTTTTTGTCTGTCGGTTCGTCTATCTCTTTGTCGTTTGTACGGGCATCCTGCAAAAATTACCTGCCGGTTGTGTACGTTTTGTTTTGTTTCTAACTGTCTTTTCTGTCGACCTGGCTACGCCTCTACAGTTTCACCGGACTACCGGCTTTGTACGAAATTTGGTATGATAATAGTTTATACACCGGCATAATATATAGAACATTTTTAAAATTAATATCGCACATATATATATATATATGTATATGTATATCTTACTTATTAGAAAACACAAAGTAGAAAAAAATTACGCAAGAACTAATGGACGAATGTACACGAAGATGGGAATGGTATTAGTTTATACACCGGTATAATATATAGTATATTATATCTTATACCGCATATAGGTAAATATATAGATATATTTAACATGCATATGTACATTAATATACATGTGTATATTACTTCTATTGGTTACAATACACCCGTTACACAATACACGAAAGGAACGAAATTAATATATTAAAAATATTAGAGAAAAATACTTTTTGATGGCCTAAAACAGGCAATTCAACAATAATGCATTCGCAGTTTGTAAGATTCGCCAGCTAACAGATATTGCTACAGCATGGTTAGTCTACTTCGCTTACTTCCAAATCTCAATCTCTTCTCGTATTTTGCTGTGGGTGGACAGCAGCTGAGTTAGACATCATATTCTTTCGACAAAAAAGTTCAAGCAGTTCGAGCCATTTATAACATGAGGCCTCGCGAATCATATACTGAGTTTCATAAATCTTAACTTTATTAATAAATCAAGGGATATAGGAAGCTCTCGGTTTGAGCTGGGCGGTGGGCGTCCGTAGGATGAAGGAGGGAGTCACAAGCTTTTATGATTGTATTGCTTATATACATTCAGAGCACCGGACATGCGCCTAGCCTAAGCAATCGATAAATCTAGGGACAAAGGAAACTGCCGGTTTGAGCTACGCAGTAGGTGTCTAGGGTGAGGAAGGGAGTCATAAGTGCACGGCGCATATTTCTAGTCTTGGCAATCGATAAATCTAGGGACAAAGGAAACTCTCGGTCAGAGTTGAGCGGTAGGTGTCTGTAGGGTGAGGGAGGGAGGCACGAGCTTTTATGATTGCACTGCTTGTAAGCAATCGGTGCACCGCGCATGTTCCGAGACTAGGTAATCGGTAAATCTAGGGACAAATGAAACTCTCGGTCTGAGGTAGGCGGTGGGTGTCCGTGGGGTGCACGTCAGAGAGCCTCCGCGTGGCGCACCCCGGGCAACGTCGGTCATGTTGACCGGCGGCTGATCTCTGGCCGACTGGAGAGTCGTAAAAAACTCCTGGGGGTGGTGTGTGAGCGACACCCCCAGTACCGGGCTGGGGCGGATGAGGGCTCATTTTGAGCCCCAACGGCCCAGTTCCGGGTAGCGGCCGGCGGGGCCGGTGTTTTAATACCGGTCCCGGCGGGCGTACCGCGAACTGACGAGGAAAGGGAGCAAAGATGAAGTGTACAAGTCAAGAACGACTACCCCAGGAGGGTACCCGAAAGGGAGAATCCCTCCCCGAGTCCTCGGACTCGGGCTGCCCCGCGTTTTCTGGGGGGGGCACCCTTGTACGCGAACTCGACCTTAATACGATGACTTTGGCCAGCAAATGGTACCCCGAGAATGCTATAACGACGACCCACGCTAACACACGGACTTCTGAGACGACAAACAACATGATGGATTCTGCAACTTTTCAATTTATACTACCCCAGGAGGGTACCGGCGTAACTGCCGGAGAATCCCTCCCTGGACCTTCGGGTCTAGGCTGCCCCGCGTTCTCTGGGGGGGGCACAAAGTTGCTAGTGCCGAGGGTGATCCTGGAGAGGACCCCCTCGTTAGATAGATGGTCGGATGTAGGCGACACCCGCTGGTCCGCTGGAACATCTGCGGCCAGTGTTGAGGAGAGAGCATCCAACTCCGGTAGCAAGTTCTTCCGGAGTGCTGGTTGCGTTTCCGCTCCTGGGAGCGATATGGAGGTCGAGGATGACAGCCAGACTCCCTCCAAGGAGAAAAAGAAGAAGCGGGCGCGACCCGCAACGACCGGAGAGTTCGTTGGGCTGGCAGACGCCCAAGAGAGATACCTCTCGTTTAAAAAGCAGTCTCTGCAACTCGAGGCGGAGGAGGAGACGGTGGTGCTGGCCTCGAAGGCAAGACTGAAACGTGCCGCCAAAAGACCGGCCAAGGCAGTTTCGGGAGAACAGCTTGCTTCGGAACTGACACAGGACATCATTGACGACGCCGATGTCATCTTAGGCGTCGTCCAAAAATGTATGAACCTGAAGGGGGGGAGCCGTGGCGCCCTTAACGAGGCCGCGGACGCCATCAGGGAGAGAGCCGTGCTTCTGGCCAAGAGCAGCGCCTCCGAGGAGATGAGGAAACTCCAGGAGGCCTACGAAAAGCTCAAGGCCAATGAAGCGAAACAGGCTGCTCAGATCGCAAATCTCCAAAAGGAGTTGGATGAGTTAAAGGCCAGCATCCAGCAGTCCTGGCAGATGGACCAGTCCCCCATAGCTCCCCCTGAGCGGGCCGGGACTCACAGAGAGAGTCAGGGCTCTCCGCTTCCTCCGCATAGAGGAAGTCAGGAAGAGCTTCCTCCCCTATCGCGACGTCGTCCTGTGAAGAGGTCGGTAGAGTCGCCAGCTGAGCCGTCGGCGCTGGTGACTCAGCAGACGTTAGACCGCGCTCTGCAGGGCATGATGAAAGAGATCGGAGGCCAGATGAGGAGCTATATGGAGGCTGTAGAGGGCAGACTCCTCCGTCCTCCTCTAGCGGGCGACCGACGGGCGTATCGATCGGAGCCTGTGTCGGTGACGCCCACTGCTGGACCCTCCAAATCCCCGGATGCGACCCCCCCTGTAGGTGAAGGTAAGGGGAAGAAGGCAAAGAAGGCCAAAAAGAAAAAGTCGATGGCGGCTAAAGAGGCGGAGCAGGCCACTCGACAACCGGCTCCTTCTTCATCAGCTCCCGTGGCGGGCGAGTCGTGGGCCACGGTGGTGAAGAAAGGGGCCGGCAAGAGCAAAAAGAAGGCCCCTGCGAAGAAAAAGAAGCAGCCGGCCAAACTCTCAGTGCCGCGTTCGTCTGCCGTGGTGCTGACGATTCAGCCGGAAGCGGCCTCCAGTGGCGTCGATTATAAATCGGTGTTGCTGATGGCTAAGAAGGGGGTGGATGTCACCAGCCTCGACATCCCCTTCTTAAGAATTAGAGAGACTGCCACTGGAGCCCGCAAACTCGAGGTGCCCGGCAGTACGAGTGGACCCAAGGCGGACCGTCTGGCGGAACAGCTCCAGGCGGTCTTCACTGAAAAGGTGGGCGAAGGAGCCGTCCAGGTCTCGAGGCCCTTCAAGAGCGCAGAGCTGCGCCTGACGGGCCTGGACGACTCCGTCACCACCGAGGAGATCGCCTGGGCTGTGGCCTTTAACGGAGGCTGCCTGGCCAACCAGGTCAAGGTGGGGGAAGTGCGCCGTGCTCCTTTCGGCTCGGGCAGCGTCTTCGTCCGCTGCCCCGTAGCAGCGGCGAAAAAGATTGCGCAAGAGGGGAAAATCTTGCTGGGCTGGGTTGCCATACAGGCAAAAATCCTACAGCCCAGAGCAATAAGATGCTTCCGTTGCTTGGAAGTGGGGCATGTGAGGCAGCGCTGCACGTCCGAAGTGGACCGCAGCGCGCTGTGCTTCCGCTGCGGCACAGCCGGCCATAAGGCCCCTGACTGCTCCGCAGCCCTGCACTGCCCTGTGTGCGCCGATGCCGGGAAGAAGGCAGACCACAAAGTCGGCAGCAGGTCTTGTGGTTCCCGAAACGGGAAGAAGGGAAAGCCGGGCAAAAAGGCCCAGCCCTCGGGAAGGGTAGCGGCGAAAGCTGCCTCTATCGCCTCGGTGAGGCCTGAAGCCGGAGAAGCTATGGACCTCTAACATCAATGGCCCATAAGCTTCTCCAGGCTAATATCAACCACTCGGCTGTGGCTCAGGACTTGTTACTCCAGACCATGGCCGAGTGGTCGATCCGGTTGGCGGTGGTCGCCGAACCGTACACTGTTCCCTCCAGGGATAACTGGGTAGGGGACCTAACGGGCACGGTGGCCATCGTCACCTCAATGATGGTAGGGACTCCGGTCCTAATAATCAGGAGAAGGGGACGCGGCTATGTCGCGGCTCAGTGGGGGGACATGGTGGTCGTGGGCGTTTATTTCTCGCCCAACAAGCCCCTCTCTGAGTTTGAGGACCTTTTAGAGGACCTCCGCGTCTTCATCGGACAGACTTCGCCCTGTCCCGTGCTCGTGGCGGGGGACTTCAACGCCAAGGCGTCGGCGTGGGGATCCCCCGTCACTAACGCGCGGGGCAGGACCCTACTGGACTTTTCGACCTTGGCCGGCCTCTCTGTCGTTAACAGGGGGTCGGTCAACACCTGTGTGCGGCAACAGGGGGGTTCTATAGTGGACATCACGTTCGCTTCCCCTGTTGTCGCCAGACGCATCAGGGGCTGGAGGGTGATGGAAGGGGTAGAATCTTTGTCAGATCATCTTTATATAAGGTTTGACGTCTGCCCCTCTCCGTCACCGCCGCCCCGTAACCCGGACTTGACCTCGGCCCGTAGATGGGCCCTTAATAAGCTAAGGGAGGACCTTGCGGTGGAGGCCTCAATAGTCGCGTCGTGGACTCCGTGGCCTGAGGGGCCTGCGGATTTCGCCTCGGAGGCGGACTGGTTCGGGGATGCGATGACGCACGTCGCTGACGCCGCCATGCCCCGGGTCCGGTCTCAGCCTCCCAGGCGGCATGTATACTGGTGGTCTCGCGACATCGCACGTCTGCGAGCTTTGTGCGTGGTCGCGAGGCGCCAGTATTCCAGGCACCGCAGGCTGCGCCGAGGACGGGACGCGGCTATTGAAGCCCGTCTATATAGCGAGCTCAGGGAAGCCAGGAAGACCCTGCAGATCGCCATTCGCAGTGCCAAATCCCAGGCGTGGAAGGAGCTCCTGGAGACCGTAGATGGCGATCCGTGGGGTCGACCGTACAAGATGGTGTTGGGGTTTGTGCGACCCTGGGCTCCTCCTATAACCGAAAGCTTGGAGCCGCGTCTTCTAGACGACATCGTGGCAGCACTGTTTCCACAAAGGGAACAGTTTTCACCTCCCTTCTCGGTGCCGGTTAGGCGTTCTGCAGGCGACGAGTCTGCTGCCGTTCCCCAGATTTCGAGCGAGGAGCTGGACGTGGCCGTGAGACGGCTCCGTGGTAGGAATACCGCTCCGGGGCCCGACGGACTTCCTGGCCGCGTCTGGGTCCTCGCGATGGAGGCCCTGGGGGACAGACTCCGTCGTCTGTACGATGCCTGCCTCGCGTCGGGGCAATTTCCTTCGCGCTGGAAGGTGGGCCGCCTCGTCCTTCTACGCAAACCGGGTCGACCGGTGGAATCTCCGTCCGCCTATCGGCCCATTGTTTTGTTGGACGAGGTCGGCAAACTTTTTGAGAGAGTCGTCGTGCAGCGGCTGGTCAGGCACCTCACCAGGACGGGGCCCGACTTATCCACAGTACAGTTCGGCTTCCGGGAGGGTCGGTCGACGGTCGACGCAGTGATGCGTGTCAAGACCCTCTCGGAAGAGGCCGTTTCCCAGGGGGGAGTGCTGTTGGCTGTGTCGTTAGACATAGCCAACGCATTCAACAGCCTCCCCTGGGAATGCATTACAGAGGCGATGAAGTACCACAGGGTACCTCGGTACCTTCGCCGGATAGTCGGGTCCTACCTGGAGGGCCGGCACGTCGCCTGCGTCGGGCAGGATGCGCGCGCCCACCAGAGGGAGATATCGTGCGGTGTTCCACAGGGGTCGGTTCTTGGCCCGCTCCTGTGGAATATCGGGTACGATTGGGCGCTGCGCGGAGCACTCCTGCCTGGCGCAGCGGTGACGTGCTATGCCGACGACACCCTGGTCACAGTGCGGGGGAAATCCCTGCGGGAGGCCTTGTTGCTGGCCACTGCCAGTGTGTCCCAAGTTGTGGGAAGAATCAGGCGGCTCGGGCTCGAGGTGGCCCTGAATAAGACCGAAGCTATATGCTTTCACGGCCGCCGACGAGCCCCGCCTGCTGGGACGCATATCATCGTGGGTGGAGTCAGGATTGACGTGAAGCCCACGATGAAATATCTAGGACTGGTCCTTGACGCCAGATGGAAGTTTGACGCGCACTTCCGGCAGCTGGAACCCAAGGTCATGCGCAACGCCAACGCGCTGGCAGGCCTTCTGCCCAACCTTGGTGGTTCCGGCGCCGGATGTCGCGCGTTATACATGGGAGTGGTGCGCTCCATGGTGCTATACGGGGCTCCAGTATGGCACGATGCCCTGACTACCCGCGGAGCAGGTACCCTGAGGAAACTGCAGAGGGTAATGTCCCTCAGGGTAATAAGGGGATACCGCACGGTATCGTCAGAGGCAGCGTGCCTACTGGCAGGCTCCGTGCCATGGGAGCTCGTAGCCCACTCCCATGCCGATATGTACAGGTGGTGCAGTGACAGGGTGGCTCGGGGGGAAAGAGTGGCCCCGGCTGAGAAGCAGGCGCTCAGGGTGCACCTGCAGAGTATGGAATTGCGGATCTGGGGCGAAGTCCTGGCTTCTTCGGACTCTGGCCGAGAAGTGGTCGAGGCCATAAGACCGCATTTGGTGGAATGGGTGCGGAGAACGCACGGCGGTCTCACCTTCCGACTGGTGCAGATACTCACCGGGCACGGCTGCTTCGGCAAGTATCTGCACCAGATCGCCAGAAGGGAGCCGACGCCTAGTTGCCACCATTGCAACAGCCAGATGGATACGGCGAATCATACTCTGCAGGAGTGCCCTGCGTGGTCTGATGACCGAAGCGCCTTAACGGCGGTGATTGGGAACGACCTCTCTCTGCCGGCTGTGGTTCAGTCTATGGTCGGTGGAGAGAGAGCGTGGGCAGCGGTCGCTGCCTTTTGTGAGGCCGTCATGCTCAGCAAAGAGGAAGCTGAGCGTGAGCGGGAGAGAGCGGCCGGGGCGCCTGACGTTCGCCGAGGGCGATCCGGACGCAGGAGACGAGGTGGGGGCCTCCACCATCAGAGGCCCCCGTAACATCCCCTCCTGGCAGTGAGCGCGGGGGCGCTCGCTGTCCCATAGGAGAAGACCCGAGAGGACGAAGCCGGGTACATTCCGCAGCTTCGATTGAGGCAGGTGGAGAGGAATCTCTCTCCACGGGAGGAAGGTCCCCGTTTACCATCCACGGGCGATCGGAGCGCAGACCAGGGTCGCGGAGAATGCTCACCGTGAACCCGCACCCTGGTCCACTAATGCGCATGCGGATCTGGGGTTTTTAGTGGGTTTAAGTCCCACATAACCCTCACGTTGTCCCCCGGCAGCGTGAGGGTATCCATGATGGATTTTCCCCAGAATAAAAAAAAAAAAAAAAAAAAAAAAAAGGCGGTGGGTGTCCGTAGGGTGAGGAAGGTAGTCACAAGCTTTTATAATTTTATTGCTTATATGCAATCAGTGCACCGCGCATGCGCCTAGCCTAGGTCATCAATAAATCTAGGACAATGGAAGCTCTCGGTTTGGTCTGGGCGGCGAAGATACAAGCTTTTATATTTTATTTCCTATATCCAATGTGTATGCACCTAGCCTAGGTAATCGATAAATCTGGGACAAAGGAAACTCTCAATTTAAGCTGGGTGATGGGTATCCATAGGGTAAGGAAAGGAGACACAAAATTTCAAATTTTTACTCCTTATATTCAATCGGTACATTGCGCGTAATAATAGTCTTAGGTAATCTATAAATTTAGGAATACTGGAAGCTCTCGGTTAAATTTTTTCGGAAGACGCCCGTAGAGAGAAGGGGGAGGTACACAATTTTATAATTCTATTGCTTATATGCAATCGGTGCACCGCGCATGCGCCTAGCCTAGGTAATCAATAAATCTAGGATAATGGAAGCTCTCGGTTTGGTCTGGGCGGAGAAGATACAAGCTTTTATATTTTATTTCCTATATCCAATGTGTATGCACCTAGCCTAGGTAATCGATAAATCTGGGACAAAGGAAGCTCTCAATTTAAGCTGGGTGATGGGTATCCATAGGGTAAGGAAAGGAGACACATTTCAAATTTTTACTCCTTATATTCAATCGGTACATTGCGCGTAATAATAGTCTTAGGTAATCTATAAATTTAGGAATACTGGAAGCTCTCGGTTAAATTTTTTCGGAAGACGCCCGTAGAGAGAAGGGGGAGGTACACAATTTTATAATTGTATTGCTTATATGCAATCAGTGCACCGCGCATGCGCCTAGCCTAGGTAATCGATAAATCTAGGGATGATGGAAGCCTTCGGTTCGGGCTGGGCGGTGGCCGTCCATAAGGAAAGAGAGGGAGATACAAGCTTTTATATTTTTATTTCTTATATCCAATGTGTATGCATCTCTTAGCCTAGTTAGTCGATGAATCTGGGACAAAGGAAACTCTCAATTTAAGCTGGGTGATGGGTATACATAGGGTAAGGAAAGGAGACACAACATTTCATATTTTTACTCCTTATATTCAATCGGTACATTACGCGTAATAATAGTCAAGGTAATTTATAAATTTAGGAATACTGGAAGCTCTCGGTCTAATTTTGTCGGAAGACGCCCGTAGAGAGAAGGGGGAGGTACACAATTTTATAATTGTATTGCTTATATGCAATCAGTGCACCGCGCATGCGCCTAGCCTAGGTAATCGATAAATCTAGGGACGATGGAAGCTTTCGGTTCGGGCTGGGCGGTGGCCGTCCATAAGGAAAGGGAGGGAGATACAAGCTTTTATATTTTTATTTCTTATATCCAATGTGTATGCATCTCCTAGCCTAGTTAATCGATAAATCTGGGACAAAGGAAACTCTCAATTTAAACTAGGTGATGGGTATACATAGGGTAAGGAAAGGAGACACAACATTTCATATTTTTACTCCTTATATTCAATCGGTACATTACGCGTAATAATACTCTAGGTAATCTATAAATTTAGGAATACTGGATGCTCTCGGTCTAATTTTGTCGGAAGACGCCCGTAGAGAGAAGGGGGAGGTACACAATTTTATAATTCTATTGCTTATATGCAATCAGTGCACCGCGCATGCGCCTAGCCTAGGTAATCGATAAATCTAGGGACGATGGAAGCTTTCGGTTCGGGCTGGGCGGTGGCCGTCCATAAGGAAAGAGAGGGAGATACAAGCTTTTATATTTTTATTTCTTATGTCCAATGTGTATGCATCTCTTAGCCTAGTTAGTCGATGAATCTGGGACAAAGGAAACTCTCAATTTAAACTGGGTGATGGGTATCCATAGGTTAAGGAAAGGAGACACAAGCATTTCATATTTTTACTCCTTATATTCGATCGGTACATTACGCGTAATAATAGTCTAGGTAATTTATAAATTTAGGAATACTGTAAGCTCTCGGTCTAATTTTGTCGGAAGACGCTTGTAGAGAGAAGGGGTAGGTACACGATTTTATAATTGTATTGCTTATATGCAATCAGTGCACCGCGCATGCGCCTAACCTAGGTAATCGATAAATCTAGGGACGATGGAAGCTTTCGGTTCGGGCTGGGCGGTGGCCGTCCATAAGGAAAGGGAGGCAGATACAAGCTTTTATATTTTTATTTCTTATATCCAATGTGTATGCATCTCCTAGCCTAGTTAATCGATAAATCTGGGACAAAGGAAACTCTCAATTTAAACTGGGTGATGGGTATACGAGTACATAGGATAAGGAAAGGAGACATAACATTTCATATTTTTACTCCTTATATTCAATCGGTACATTACGCGTAATAATACTCTAGGTAATCTATAAATTTAGGAATACTGGATGCTCTCGGTCTAATTTTGTCGGAAGACGCCCGTAGAGAGAAGGGGGAGGTACACAATTTTATAATTGTATTGCTTATATGCAATCAGTGCACCGCGCATGCGCCTAGCCTAGGTAATCGATAAATCTAGGGACGATGGAAGCTTTCGGTTCGGGCTGGGCGGTGGCCGTCCATAAGGAAAGGGAGGGAGATACAAGCTTTTATATTTTTATTTCTTATATCCAATGTGTATGCATCTCCTAGCCTAGTTAATCGATAAATCTGGGACAAAGGAAACTCTCAATTTAAACTGGGTGATGGGTATACGAGTACATAGGGTAAGGAAAGGAGACATAACATTTCATATTTTTACTCCTTATATTCAATCGGTACATTACGCGTAATAATACTCTAGGTAATCTATAAATTTAGGAATACTGGATGCTCTCGGTCTAATTTTGTCGGAAGACGCCCGTAGAGAGAAGGGGGAGGTACACAATTTTATAATTGTATTGCTTATATGCAATCAGTGCACCGCGCATGCGCCTAGCCTAGGTAATCGATAAATCTAGGGACGATGGAAGCTTTCGGTTCGGGCTGGGCGGTGGCCGTCCATAAGGAAAGGGAGGGAGATACAAGCTTTTATATTTTTATTTTTTATATCCAATGTGTATGCATCTCCTAGCCTAGGTAATCGATAAATCTGGGACAAAGGAAACTCTCAATTTAAGCTGGGTGATGGGTATCCATAGAGTTTAGGAAAGGAGACACAAGATTTCATATTTTTACTCCTTATATTCGATCGGTACATTGCGCGTAATCCTAGTCTAGGTAATCTATAAATTTAGGAATACTGTAAGCTCTCGATCTAATTTTGTCAGAAGACGCTTGTAGAGAGAAGGGGTAGGTACACGATTTTATAATTGTATTGCTTATATGCAATCAGTGCACCGCGCATGCGCCTAACCTAGGTAATCGATAAATCTAGGAACATTGAAAGCTCTCGGTCTGCGCTGGGCGTCGACAATCTATAAGGAAAGGGAGGGACATACGAGTTTTTATATTATTATTTCTTATTTTCAGTCAGTGCATCGTGTATGTTCCTAGCTTAGAATATCTATAAATCTAAGAACAAAGAAAATTCTCGGTCTGAGCTGGGCGGTGGGTATCCGTAGGGTGAGGGAGGGAGTCATAAACTTTTATAAGTGTATTGCTTATATGCAATCAGTGCACCGCGCATGCGTCTAACCAAGGTAATCGATAAATCTAGGAACATTGGAAGCTCTCGGTCTGCGCTGGGCGTCGACCATCTATAAGGAAAGAGAGGGATATACGAGCTTTTATATTATTATTGCTTATTTTCAGTCAGTGCATCGTGTATGCTCCTAGCTTAGAATATCTATAAATCTAAGAACAAAGAAAATTCTCGGTCTGAGGTGGGAGGTGGGTATCCGTAGGGTGAGGGAGGGAGTCATAAGCTTTTATAAGTGTATTGCTTATATGCAATCAGTGCACCGCGCATGCGCCTAACCAAGGTAATCGATAAATCTAGGAACATTGGAAGCTCTCGGTCTGCGCTGGGCGTCGACCATCTATAAGGAAAGGGAGGGACATACGAGCTTTTATATTATTATTGCTTATTTTCAGTCAGTGCATCGTGTATGCTCCTAGCTTAGAATATCTATAAATCTAAGAACAAAGAAAATTCTCGGTCTGAGGTGGGCGGTGGGTATCCGTAGGGTGAGGGAGGGAATCATAAACTTTTATAAGTGTATTGCTTTTATGCAATCAGTGCACCGCGCATGCGCCTAGTCTACGTAATCGATAAATCTAGGGACAAAGGAAATTCTCCGTCTGAGCTGGGCGGTGGGTGTCTGTGGGGTGGGGAAAGGAGAGATGAGTTTTTACATGCTTACTCCTTATATTCAATTGGTACTCTATATTGGTACTCATAGGTAATCTATACATTAAGGAATACGGGAAGCTCGCGATATAATTTTATTTGCGAGCGCCCGTAGAGAGGCGGAGAGAAGCTTAAGCTTTTATAATTGTATTGCTTATATGTAATCAGTGCACCGCGCATGCTCCAAGCCTAGGTAATCGATAAATCTAGGGACAAAGGAAACTCTCCCTCTGAGCTGGGCGGTGGGTATGCGAAGGGTGAGGGAAGAAATCACAAAAATCTATAGATTTCAAAAGTTCTTGGTCTAATTAGAGCGACAGGCGATTGTAGGAAGTTTAAAGGAGGCATGAGTTGTTTATACTTAAATCGCCTTAATGTAATCCTATCATCACGCATTTTCTTAGAATTGATAATAAACGAACTGCGGACCCTTTTATGTTAATTTAGTTGAGAGGTGGCTTTAAAAAATGACATGAAAACGTAACTAATTTAAAATAGTAGAGTTCGTGTGTAACTACTTGGCGCATTGCGCATGCTCCTGGCCCGGGTAATCAATAAAGCTAGGGACTCTAAAAACTCTTTGTCTAATTCGGGTGGCGGGTGTTTGTAGGGTGAGGGAAAGAGACTAATTTGAACTTGTAGTCGATGTTCTGCGCATACTCCGAACCTAGGTAATCAATAAACCTATAATACAAAGAACCTCTTTTTGTAACGAAGGATAATGTATAAAGAATAATTGTAATGCTTGTTTTTAATGTGTACATTACACGTAGATATAAACCAGTTGATGTAAGCTGTAAAATATAAAATGAAGACGAAGAGGTGGAACTTGAAGCTCAGCATTGGTGCAACCTGTAAATTTTAGCACTTACCGAAAATGCAGTATCCCGGTTAGCAGTGGCAGTACCCTCAGGATCGAGCGGAGTTCGTAGGCTGTGTGGTAGCAGTTCAATCAAGTTGGTGGTGTGCGGTTGGTAGCGAAGTACTAGCACGCAGGTAGATACCAAGGTGTAGGCCAGAAGAGTGCCTGCAAATAAAAAACGTTTTTTATATGATGTAATAACCCTTATAAATTAATTTTAGTAATGAATTTTTATCTTTAGTATCAATTTATTCTATTGGCACATTTGGCAATAAGACGGGAAGAGGAAAGAGGTTTTTATGGTTAATTAGGGGTATTTAATGAGCTTAAAAAATTACCTGATATTTTCCAGGAATCAGGGTCTCGGCGGAGCGACACGGATAGCCGACAAGTTTAGCGGATATTTACGGAATATTTGTATTATTAAAACAATGACTCTAGATGGGCTGGAATCCTTAGTTATATTCCGTACACGTCCGTACTCGCCGGGTATCCGCGCCGCTCTACCTGGGATGGCGAGCCTTCGAGAGAATCTCCCCGGCAATCGGACATGCGCCAAAGGACCGAAAGAAAGAGACGGTGATAGTTGTCTTTTTATGAAAACGTAGGTATCTAAGCCCGGACCTAGGCAACAGCTCTGTCTGGGAAAATCAATAAAATCAAGGCACATCTGAAGTGAAGTACCGCGCCAGCAGCTACAACTATTTTAAAACCCTTTACTATTGTAGATATGTTCGTAAAATTGGATGATATACCGTTTGCATGAATGAAATGTGATATTAGAGCTTCATATAATAAATAAATCATGTACCGATGTTCTATTTCTTGAAAAGAATTTCGAAATCCTTTTTATTTCTTTTTACTATTGGTCTTCTACATGTTTATAAACGATATTTTCATTTATCGCTATGGATGAGTTTGATGTCAATTACATCTACAATAAGATTTATGCCGTAAGGGAATATATGGTAGAATAAGGTAATCAATTTTTAGCGTCAACTTTTTATGCACATCTTTTGATAATAAGCTGAGGCCTGTCGATTATTATGCAGATATCGCTGTTCTTAAATTACTCCCGATAAACATAATTTACAAAAATAAAAGATATATAAAAATATATCTTTGAAGTACTAAATAATACTGTACGAGTCTCATTTTGAAAACAGCCAGTATACCTACTCAGATTGTCATGATATGGTAGCTGATAATTTACGCAACAACCAAATTTAAATTAAATTAATTAATTTATCACATTATTTTTTACAAATATGATTGGTTCTTATTTGATAGCACTACATTTTTATTATTTTAAATGTTTAGATACTTAAACAATACAGTAATAGTTATGTAAAGAATATCGGAGATTAATTGAAACTCGGGATGTACAAAGAAATTAATAGTTTAGCTATACTAATAAACTTTATTATATGAAACGCCTTTTCCTTTTCCTTCCTATTTATATATTATTTCAAATAAAAAAAAAAGTGAAAGCTAATAATTGCTCGCACCTCCGGACGCATTTTTTTAGCAGTAATTAATTTGGAGTTATTTTTTACTTTACGATGTTTCAAATATGAGTATATTTTACAATTTCTAAAATTATTATTGATAACTTCTATATGATATATTTTGTGATGACTAGTAAGTAAGTCATAAAGTATTAAAAATTAATCTCAGTTGATTTTGATAAAATCTGTAGAGACCTCCGCTTCAACAATGTAGTCAGTAGGAAAAAAAAAGTTGAGTCCTATATAGAAAATGTTAGTTGAGAATTATATAGAATCTTATTCACTATCAGTTGCTAAGTAGTATATACATCCCGTTTACAAAATGTCATCAAAATCAACTGAGATTAATTTTTAATACTTTATAAGTTTTAGGGTTTGACCACAATCTCATCTCATGTTAAATGACAAGGTTAGAAGGGGGCTAGCTATTAAATGCAGTTGCCGGAACACACCAACGGGTGCTTGGCGACAGATTTTCGACTTGATGTAGCTAGCATAGAAAATGCCCCGGCTCATTCGAAAGGATTTAAACCTACTTCGACCGAAGCGTTGTCCGGCATGGCCAACCAATAGTTACCAATAGTTACTGTGTCATTTAATCTATTGTTCGACAAAATTGAATCCATGGTAAATGAGACACCAAGCGTACCGACATGGATGGAAAGCTCGTTCTGGGTTTTTGACCAGCTCGAAATAAAATTATTATAGGACGAGCAACTGCATTTACTGGGAACCCAAGGCACATAGCTCAGACTGTTGATATCGCATTATGAATGGAACAAATGAATGCAGAAAGCCTGGGTAAAATTAATAAACAATGTAAATAATATAAAAGGCCGTATTCGGTGTCTAGATCTCAAGGAATTCTAGAATTGCCAAGAAATGAAAACAAGGTATGTGAATACGATGAACATAACGACGTAATAGACTGAGAAATTGTATGCATCGTCTTCTACGTCATCTGGATCCGGTCTTTAACGATTAGTTATTCGATAAACTTGAGGAATACCTAAGTAATCCAACAGTAGCCATCTCGGAAGATATTTTAAAGTAGTGGAGGACTCATGAGACGAAATATTCGATTTTATCCACTATGATTTGTAACTTTCTTTCAATGCCTAAAGCTTCAGTACCCGCGGAGAGATTATTTTTTAAAGCATTAATTTGGTAATTATAAAATACAGAAATAGATGATGTGATGAGTCAACCGATAGTTACTTAATATTGATTCTTGGTCAAAATAATTAATACATAGTTACTATACGTCAAAGCTATAGTACTATATATAACACTAGAAGGCCCGGCGGACGTTGTCTTGCCCTGATAATAACAAAATATATACTGTGCATGAAATGCTTAAGTTAAGTAATGTATTCAATTTGATAAGGATTAATACTGTATCCGTCTACAGCCTACTGTAGCCTTCCAATTACCTCATTATATGTAACCATTTTTAGTAGATAGGTGGGCATAGTAAGCTATCCTTAAAATATAGGTATATGCCATTGCAGACTTTTACGTATGTCTATTCTATATATATGAGGAATATCTCACTATGCAATGGTTTATTACAACTCAAAGGGATTAGGCAGCGTTTTCGACGAAAGCTACCAGGCGGCTTGACCTTTTCCGATCCTTTCAACAACTATCATTATATTTCAACCAATTTACACAACATTTTGATAAATTATATACTTAAACATTTCCCATGAATTACTCTATCTATTGACGAAGACCGCATTTCAATGCGTTCAGTACTTTGTGAGTTTATTACGAACATAGAAACAGATGGACAGACGCGGCGGACGACTTTGTTTTATAACAATTTACACAAAACTTTGATAAATTATATACCTAAACCTTCCCCGTGAATTACTCTATCTATTGGCGAAGACCGCATTACAATGCCTTCAATAGTTTTTGAGTTTATTACGAACATACAGACAGATGGACAGACGCGGCGGACGACTTTGTTTCATAACAACTTACACAAAACTTTGATAAATTATATACCTAAACCTTCCCCATGAATTACTCTATCTATTGGCGAAGACCGCATTATAATATGTTCAGTAGATTTTGTGTTTATTACGAACATACAGACAGATGGATAGACGCGGCGGACGACTTTGTTTCATAACAATTTACACAAAACTTTGATAAATTATATACCTAAACCTTCCCCATGAATTACTCTATCTATTGGCGAAAACCGAATTATAATGCGTTCAGTAGTTTTTGACTTTAATAACGAGCATACAGACAGACAGACAGACGCGGCGGACGACTTTGTTTTATACTATGTAGTAGTAGGTATGTTGTAATTTTTATTTCAATAAATGGTACATTGTATAGATTGTTTTCATTCTACAACTCTTTTATTCCATACAAGGCGAGGGCCTATCACAATGTATTTAAAATATTGACAAGTTAATATAATTCATTTGGTTGCACTTTACTGTGTCTTCGTCAATATAAGTTAAAAAATACTTAGATTGTTTCATTGTTGTAGGATATAAACTAACGTGTTCCATAAATAGCAATAGGCTAATAGGTAATTGTATGATTTGCGACATTCTTGCTGCAAGCCCAAGACTAGGTATATTGATAGAATACCTAGGTAAGTGTTTGAATGCTAGTACAATATGTAACCACTGGAGAAATGTAGTCAACGAAAGGGGATAAAAAGTCATTATTACAGTTTGAGACTGTGGCAGGTTATGAAAATCAATATACGGCGGCTTTAGTGTTTGTTTTTGTCACCACAATAAGTACCTATTAGGTTATAGCTCCACCTTGTGGCAACTAATTCAAACCGATTGTATATGTTTTGTGTGAAACGTATTTAAATATACAACAAACGTTCATTGTTGAACCTCTTTACGTCATTTTTATATATTTAAAGGCTTAAAGGAGAAGTTTCTCGGAGATAGTATATTTTCAGGGCCATAAACATTCGTTAGATATTTATTAGGAATTATTATGAATATACGATTTACATATTTCATTACTTAATAAACAGTCTGTTTTAAAAATACCTTTGATAATCCTCAGGACTTCTTTAATAATTTTCCAATTACTTATTTCTAATATGTCTTGTATAAATCATTACAATTATGATATTTTTTTTTTTTGTAGAGTGCCATCTTTGCTTTTATTCAGTAGCTATGAAAGAAAATAAGGTTTTAACGTATTAGCGCCATCTGTCGCAAGTTACTTTACTCTTTTGAATGATCTTGTAAGTTACATTAGAGGTTTTACAATTATTGCAATAAAATAATAATAGATTGCAACAAATCAGTCTGAGGTCGCCTACAAAACTGGTGTCATTTGTAACAGAATAAAAATATTTTCGGGCTTGATTTCTTTGTTTATGTACATAAAAAAGAACAACATACAAATTAAATATAGAGCAAATAACGTTTTATCTTACTTTTGGGATGTGGAGAAAGATGGAGCTGTACAGTAAGTCCTCTTTATGGCCATCTATACGTCTCATTGGATAAATAATATTACTCGAAGTTGATAACTGTTTTTTCCATGAGTTCAATAGTAGTACTCCAAATATATATCAGATGGCGCTATTCAGTCCCTAAACTCTTTTCTAGTTCTAGTTTGTTAACATAGATGCCGCTATTTTTATTTTGAAGAAATAATTTCATTAAATAAAAATCGTATCTAATTTGTAAGATAATAAATTAAATTATTTTGAAATTAATTAACTTCATCTATTAAGTCAGTATTTACAACAGTGTTCTATTATTATAAAGGCACGGATTAGGTAAATATGATAACGTGACAAACTATAAGAGAGTCACTGTGACTGATTTATTATATATATCCCAAAACCCGGTAAAAGCTGTGAAGGCTCCTCAGGCCAATAGCGTATAGTCAGTTCGAAAAAAAGATCACTGTCCAGTCGGGTGCCAGATTCCTACCAACTCAATTAACTAGACATACACCGGCTGAACCCCGAATAACATACACTTCAGCGTATCACTATGGCATTAGTTTCACTTAGTGTGTGGTGTAAATATTTATTTTGGAATCAAGGGATGCAAAAAAAAAAGAAAAGTGTCAACTACATTATAGTATAGTAATTTTATTTTATAGAAGACCATGGTAATGTCATTTACATGTTTAAGAACCGGATAAGAAAACGTATATTAATAATTATGGTACAAATCAGTTAGGTTGATGTAGTCTTGAACATGCCTCCAGGTTTTGAAGTCTGTCTTCAATCTTAATTTCTTGTTGATATATGTAGCGGACATATATTATTAGAAGCCTTCAGGTACCTCCAGTTGATGTTTTGATGTCTACCACACGAACTACGCCGTCAGGCTCCAGGGTGCATTGCGATGATCCTCCCCAGCATCCGTTTTAGACTCGGAAAATCATCTTATTTTTTATGATTACCGAAGTATTTAGTTAGAAAACATCTTTACAAATGCGCCATTTCGTCCTTTGCCGTAACTCAACAATAAATTCTTTAGTCCTTCTTGGCCAAAAGTGCTGACGAAGCTGTTCGATGCTTTGGTATCGAGTTAAATAAATCTTCGAATAACTATGGTAATCTGGTACGAGTAAAGAGGTCAGTGGTCGCTAGATTACAAAATGACCTGGTGTTAGCGGTGTACAATCTGCAGGATCCGATGAAAGCGGAGTAGTGAGTAGTCGAGAATATAAAGTTGCCTCTCTTTGTACCAATACAGTATTAAGTTTTTCGTAAGTTCAATTACAATTTCCCAACAGTCGTTGTAAATGGTATTTTGTTGACTTAACGCCTGACCGACAAAATAAGGATTACATGCCGGTATCAAGTGAAAGTTAATAATTATTATTCACATTCACTTATACGAGTTGCAATTAGTTTTCAACAATTTGAATGTTTCTTCATGATCCTTTACTTGATAACTAAATCTATTAATTGTATTACTTTTCTTATCCGGCTCGAAGGACCATTTACTTATATATTTATTTATGGGATCTATTTAAAAAAAGAAAAGAAAAAGGACCAAGGCAAGTCCATGTCAAACTTTTTGGCCGCTTTGAAGAATATTACTTTAAGTTCAGCCATGCGCCCAGTACAGTCAAGAGGTGAATACAAAACAAAGTCAAAATATTGCATAGGAATTTAAAATTGGCATTGAGTAATTCTTCAGTTATCCCGATATTTAGTATATATAGAACATAATATACTTTTAAATATTTATTAGCGTTTGAAAGCTATAATTATAGGCTTTAGTTTATATATATATATTAAACTTCTGCAAACTTCGGGTCAAATAAATACACATGAAGAATTCTTGAAGTATTCGGTACAAGCAGGATAGATCCTTGGAGATGATTATCGATTCGTAAAACACTACCCACCTGTTCCTGGATGTTCACAAACCTATGCGCAGTGTATCCACGAATGTTATTTACCTGTGTATGAACCTGTGTGTGCGCAGTGTATCTACGAATGTTATTTACCTGTGTATGAACCTGTGTGTGCGCAGTGTATCTACGAATGTTATTTACCTGTGTATGAACCTGTGTGTGCGCAGTGTATCTACGAATGTTATTTACCTGTGTATGAACCTGTGTGTGCGCAGTGTATCTACGAATGTTATTTACCTGTGTATGAAGAACGTATTTATGGTTTTTTATTACACTATCTGACATTTTGTTTCAGTGCGTCTCATTCGGGACACCGCAAATGCAATCAATTTAGTATGTATACAGTACACAATATATTGTATTAATTTTATATAATATTTTCTTTCTTCGTCTTCTATCGTGTTTCTCCACGTGCTGGACATTTTTTATCGTTTACATAAACTTTATGTCATTCGAGGTAAACGGATACATAACCGCGTATAAATTAGGCATTGATTCCATTTACAAGTTTCTTTATGTGACATAGTTATTAGAAATCGTTAATACTTAATGCATTATTAGTTCTTGTGTATACATACACTATATAGTATCATAGAGTTAAAGGTAAAGCAAGGGATTCGCTTTAGATTGTTCCCTCTAAATAAGACACGTATCAACGATTTATTATCACAGTTAATAGACATAGTATGCAGTTTAAAGATTTATATAATACATTGAATAATATACATGTTAGAATCGGTTGCTGTCTTTAGACGCTCGAACATGGTTGTCTTCATTGTCTAACATAGTCTCAGGATCTTGAACATACCTTTGAAGTAACGAGCAGACAAGAAAGAAAACACTATAGACAAAATATTCTACGAGTCATTGCTTACAATTAAAGCTGAATCTTTGACGTGAATCGGAGTTAAAATATCTTTTGATATCTGTGTTATTTATACAAAGTATTTATATGTTGGTTCTGCTGGCGTTTACTATGTATTGTAATACATCATTGGATTATGCGAAACTAGTGCAAATATTCCAACTTTCACGGTTATTGGTCAATCGTTCTTCATTCCCATTTAATTATTATATCCAATATCTATTTTTACATATAGTATACAATATATATTTCACTTACATATTAAATTGTACTTAATAACATTTATGTTTTAATAATATAATAATTACAGTTAATTACTAGTTACTCCTTCGCACTAACTGTTATTAAAGCTCGCAGATTAACAAGTATATGCATGACCTCATTATTGTAATCATAAAACAAAGGTCAGAGTGGGTCGAACCTTTTCGTAAGTATCAAATTAATTCAGATTAAATGTTACATATTATTTAGTAAAATCTAATTTATGGAGGACCTGATTTATTAATTTGTTGATAAAACTAAAATATAAACTATCTCTTTTTGTATAAAATGTATAAGTCTTTTTTCTATGTTCAACTATAAGCGTGTAACGGCAGTTTTCTTCTCCAATATAATTACTATTCATTGTGATTCATTTTTTTAAAACGTTTCAAACGATTTTGTTATATCTAGTTTTGTCACCATTATCTATGCTATTTTTTTTTAATAATTATTGTACAATTAATAAAATCCTAATAATAGGCTTGTTACTGTTAATGTATTTTATACGGTGTTGTATATATTAAGATAAAAGTTTTATTTACTGTTTACAGTTAATAGGTAGAGATCCAATCAGATCAGACAATTAGAAATGAACAAGAGGGATGTATATATAAATGACAATTTCTTGGAAAACGATTAAGCACTTAGTGAATTATTGCAATTCCTACAGCGTCCATAAAACACCTGCGCGCTACGTGGAACCGTCAGTCTAATAGGGCAGTTTATTTAATACTATTTACCTCATAAAATCAGGTATTTATCTCTTATGGCTGGTTTCGTGGCCTTTTTGATCCTATTATAAGAAATGCTTTTGTTTGGTGAACGATTGTACCAGAATTGACAATTTCACCTATATCTATGATGAGTACATGTATAACCCCACCGAGTTATTTGATTCCAACAATAAAGCTATTATTAGTTTAAAATTAATAAAGTCTTGTATCAGTTAGGAACTTGAAATTTTAGTAATATGAGTAGGGATATATATATATATACAAAAGATATACATGTAAAACTATTACTTTCATTAAAAATAGTCCAATATTTTTTAGGTACTAGTTGGTGGGTATTAAAAAGCTTGAAAGTAAATTATGGCCGTTGATTGAAACAGTTTATAGTAAATAAATAAAATCCGCAAAATGTTCTCTGCATTTTTCCAGAGGTGTTTTCGCGTAACCGCTTAAAAAATACCTGCAATCATTTTGAGCAATGTAACCTCACAGTCTCTGAAATTTAAACATTCCAATTGAATACTAGGGGTGTACGTTTTCGTTGTTTTTTTTTTAAATTCGATTTTTTTTTTGAATATTCAAGCTATTTCGTAATTCGAACTATTCGAATAATTTCAAAAATTCTGCAGTGATTATGAATTTAAAATGATTAATTATTTGCAAAACATTCTAATATTGAAATTATTTAAATATCTTAAATTGTTCCAATAGATTCAATACATCGAATTCTTTGAATTTATTACACAATTCGATTTATGAAAGAGGAATTCGCATATTTGAATATTCCCAAAACCATGATTTAATAGTTTTACCGATGGAATGTGACGGGATTTTTTTAAAAGTTCACAAATGTGAAAAACGTGGTTTGTAATCGTAAATTATTGAATTTATTAATATACGTTATTCAACTACATATTTTCCATATGTATACTGATTTGGAAATAAAACTGCATTAAAATTATTATTTTATGTTTTAAATTGTGACATTTCTCATTTATATTTTAAGCATAAAAGAACTACGAATATTTCATACACATACATACAAAAACACATATAATATATACGTAAAAATACATACAAAATAAAAAAAGATTTCAACTTATATGTATTGCATGTAACCTGGTTTGTAATTGTAAGAAAAGTTATCGTTCGATTGTTTACAACGTTAAATGTCCTGACATGTATATATTTCTTAGGGTAAAGTTGTTATCAATCGAAAGCAAAAGTCTGCTCGTGTTATCCAGAGACAAAACAGATTACCGAATGAGTCTGCTATATTCTATTAATTAGGTAAGAGCTTCCTTTCATACAAGAAAGACGTCGTTCATATGTATTACAAATGCAATAATAAAATTAGATATTTTTGCAAAAAAAAAAAAGTAAGAAGACACTTTATTTCCTATAACATATAATGATTACAGTACAAAAGTATTTTCTCCGATATCTCAAGTTTATTATTATATGATTCTAAACTAAATTCCTTAAAGTGACATCTCAGCATATTACTCCTTAACCATGATATTTGTCTACCTTTAGTCCAATGATTACTAAAAAGGTTTTATATATGACAATGGGCAAAGATACAGTATTTATAACGTATCTTATAAGACAATATTTGCTTTCATATTCAATGTGTGTACGACTCCGAATCAGTTTATCGGCGATACTTTTGTCGTTTAAATAAAAATACTCGAAAATCTTATAGGAGCTAATTATTTTATTCCACTTTTCACAAAATCTTTTTCCTAACAACTTGTTACCATGGCAACCGAATACGCCATCTCGCGGAAACAACAAAAACGCTTCAACATACCGCCCACCAAGAACAACTAATGTTCTTTATTATTCCGCCCACCGTAGCGTTAGATAGCCACTTAAAACATATAATATACTACGAAACCTTAACTAAAACTACGTCATAAACTAATATTTTCTAATTTTATTTGTTCACTCTACCGGCAGTAGACACAACTTAAATATGGGTCTTTTAAGAAAACCGTTTTTGATTTTTAAAGTTACTACACGAACTATACTATCCAAACCCGGATGAAGTTCTATTACTCTACCAATCAACCATATGTTCGGAGGAAGACCATCCTTTCTTACTGCCGCAATGTTGCCTAATTTAGATTGAGAATTTTGACATGCCCAATTATATCTTTTGTAAAATGTGGTCAAATATTGCTGTGACCAACGACGCCAAAAATCCTGCAATATCTTCTGCATATATTGTCATCTTCTCAATAGTCTGACATTTACCAAAAGTAATTTCTATCTGGAGAAATCATCAATGGTTCTCCGACCAGGAAATGACCCGGGGTTAGTATCAGCATGTCTTTAGTATCACCAGTAACTATAACCAAAGGCCTGGAATTGAGGAATATTTCCACCTGTGCCAAAAACGTTGGCGTTTTCGGTAATGTAATCTGATGAGCTGTTTTGCTTCCAATAACCAAACCTTTTTTGTTATGTAACAGAGTATAAACTGTAGACGGCCATGAAGAGTTTGTCGGTGGACGTCTATAATTATCAGATTTGACAAGTGAGACCCTTTAGGAATCAAAATTGAACATTTTCTATTTGTCTCCACTTCCTTCACAAACTGATGTCCCGTTTCCATCTCTTGTATGAGTATCTTATTATTGTTTGACCATTTAAATAACTCAGATTGTTCTTTATATAGTAATTCGTCGATTTCCTTATATAATTCTAATCTCTCTTCTATAGTATGACATCCTGTTAATAAATGATTCATATAGTAATCTGCTATTACCCTTTCAGAAGCTAAGTGATAATGTGCACCTTCATCTACTGCAAACTGCTGAAGGGCTTTGACTGCTAGGTAAGGAGCAGACGCAGTCCCCAATGTGAGTCTCAATAGTCTGTAATGTTTCATCGCAAAATTTGCGTCTTCTCTCCAAAGAATCCTTTGATAATCCACATCAGATTTATTTACTTTCACTTGGCGATACATCTTCGCAATATCTGCCGTCATAAAAATCGGTGCCGTTTTCCACTGCATCACAAGATGTCTAAAGTCTGACTTAGTTGTATCCTTGTCTTCGCACCCGACGGCATGATGAGGTGAGTAAATGGCCTGAGAATTATTTCTTTCCTTATCAGGTATGTTCTCAATGTGGTTGAGAACCAGGTACTCGTTAGTGACATCAGCATATGTTTCTTTCAAATCTTTAGTATAGTTTAATTTATGCTCTAGTGAATAAAACCGTTTCTCAGCAATAGCTTGCGATTTATCTACTTCAGGCTCATCTGTTCGAAATGGCATTTTTACCACATATCGTCCCTTTTTATCTTGGAAAGTTGTTCTAGCAAATGTATTTTCACATTGTTCTTCTTCTTCTTTCAAAATCTTATTTTTCGGCATACCTGTTTCTGA
This sequence comes from Antheraea assamensis, assembly GCA_035772565.1. Taxonomy (NCBI): domain Eukaryota; kingdom Metazoa; phylum Arthropoda; class Insecta; order Lepidoptera; family Saturniidae; genus Antheraea; species Antheraea assamensis. The sequence continues at coordinate 4,356,482 of JAQQSE010000065.1, forward strand.
CTCAAGCTCCCAAAATGTCTTCAGAAGTTCATTATTCTCCGTTCGGCAATGCAATGCCTTTACCACACAAGATCTGTTTATACTTTCAATTTCGCCAAATAATATCCAACCTAAAACCGAAGCTTGTGCAACTGGTGCTCCAATTGGACCCCTTTTCAAACCAGGCTGAATTATTTTACCGTACACACCGGCTCCTAAGAGTAAATCTATTTTACCTGGGGTACCATACCCGGGATCGGCTAGAGTTAATGTTTTGATTTCTGGCCAATCTATGTACTCAATTTCGCACGATGGCAATAGTCCAGTAATTGTTTCCAACACATAGGCTTCAATTTTAATAGTGAAGCTTGGATCAACACGTGATTCTATATCTAATACAACCATAGCTTTACATGTCGATGCCTGTTCACCTAATCCTGAGATCTGTCCTTTTACAGAAAACTTTCTCAAACCTAGCAGCTGAACCATTGCTTCCGTTATGAAGCAAGATTGTGACCCTTGATCCAACAATGCTCGTGCTGGATAACTTCGCATTTTCGACTTAGCCATGACTAAGGCAGTAGCTAATAACTGATGACTATACACCTCTCCTGTCGAAAAACATGAAACCACTCTATCTTCAGTATCTGCGGCTGTATTTTCAGCAAAACTTTTACCTTCATCACTTGATACACTGTGATTATCAACGTCAATATTTACCGAATTGCCTCGTGGGTGTAAGAGGGAATGATGTTTCCTTCTACAAACTCTGCATCGCCCTTCATATCGACAATATTTAGCTATGTGACCTTTTCCTAAGCAAATGAAACATAGACCGTGAGTTTCTACAAATTTACGACGCGCATCAACGGTTTCCTTAACAAACCCTTTACAATATGCAAGCCTATGTTCGTTCGAGCAAAACTCGCATTGCATGTTTTTAACATGTAACGTTCTTTTTACAGGATCCCCCTGAGTCTGACCTCGTTTAGCAGTGGATCCAGATTCCAGGAACTCAATGGCTCGATAACGATTTATTATGAACTCTTCGAACTGTTTATATGCAGGAAGTTCATCTAATGAGCTACTCTGATTAATATGAAACTCCCATTGTCTCCTGGATTCTGGGTCTAGCTTCAACATTAATATGTATATGATAATAACATCCCAGCCCTTTATGTCTATACCAATATTTCCTAAAGCATGTAAACAATCATTTGTGGTATCTATTAACTCTTTTAAACTACTAGCAGACTCATTTACAATGTTCTTTTGATTGAAAAACCTTTGCAAAATGTGATGACATACATATCGCTTATTATTATAACGTTCCTCCAATATATTCCAACATCTATTATAATTAGTATGTACAATCGGTATGTACCTAAGTAATTGCTCAGGTTCTCCTGTTAAATAACTCTTTAAGTAGTGTAGTTTCTGAACATCGTCCAGACTATCATTTGTATGTACTAGTGATAGAAATAAGTCCCGAAACGTAGACCACTCAGAGTATTTACCCGAAAATGTTGGGATATTTATTTTAGGTAATTTAACTTGAAAAGATTTAACGGCCGACACTGTTTGGTGATCACTGCTGAATTTCTCCAAAACCTGTTTTAATTCACACTTATAATCAATATATACTTCTTCAGTTGTACCGTATAAATCATCTTTCAAATAACTTGTATCTTTTAACTCTCGTGGACTGTAATTACGCATAATTTCCTTATGACCTGATAAAAATTCTAACCATAACTGTTCCAAAGAATCCAAACGTGCATCAGTATAACCTTTTACTGCTAATCTTTCTTTAGAACTTTTTTTATAATTCGTAAAAGCCTTTTTTATTCTTGAGCTTAAATCTAACTGGAAATTCAGTAGTGCCTCCATGCTTATAATATAAACAAATATATATACAATATTTGGTTAGTACGTAACAAAAACTTTAAAAGTACCTACTATATAATAAACACAAATATGACTGACTTAAATATGTAACAATTAAAGAAATTATTACAATTTTTTATCAAATTTTAACAAACCCAAATTACTTTATATATTATCTCTAATTTACCTTCGAATCTCCCAACACCTATTCACCATTCTTTTACAAGTAATAAATTTCAACAAACAATTGACTTTTCGATTTTTCTGTTATATCTAACGTAATACCGTACACTTCATTTCATTTGATATCGTATCATGACGTCACTATGGCCAATTTTTCTGGTTACCGCTTCCGTGCGCGCCTCAGTTTGCTTCTACTTCATATACCGATTGCTCACACAAATGGACACCAACATCACCCGGCTCCGTCTACCACACCAATTATTGAACCTTGATAACACCCGTTCTGGAAATTGTCTGCAACCTCCTACTGGTGCTGTTACACCAGTGCTCCTGAATGAAAATACGTTTTCGAGAACGATCCTCCGTTCGAGTTCCACCGAAGACAAAAAGTATCAATTTTATCCGCCTGCCGATATATAATCCAGCTCTATGGACCAAATGTACGACTCCGAATCAGTTTATCGGCGATACTTTTGTCGTTTAAATAAAAATACTCGAAAATCTTATAGGAGCTAATTATTTTATTCCACTTTTCACAAAATCTTTTTCCTAACAACTTGTTACCATGGCAACCGAATACGCCATCTCGCGGAAACAACAAAAACGCTTCAACAATGTGAACAATTACCCGATTCATAAATTATATTTTTATTTGTTTTACAATTAATTAATATCAAAAAAAGATACTAGATAAATAAAACTAGATAAAAAAATATTACCGCCTTTGAAATAGGAGAAATATTAAAATAATAATAGCTGGCCGTTATCTGATATCCGAATTAGGATAATTTACTTTGTTTTTAAAACGTTGAACATTTTGATTAACCTCTCCATGATTCGGTATTTCCAGGATCAAATACTTACTAACTAAATTGGGTTGTACCAAAGTATCCTTCTGGATTTGTATTATTGTTACGAGTGATATTCTTATTGCTTTCAGTATAAAATAGTTACTCATAGTGCTTAAATGTAACTACATCGAAGTAACGATACACAGAAGAGCATAAGTATTACTCACCTATACTCATCATCTCAACAAGCACTTCCAGTTGGATTGTGAGCGCCACTACAGCAGCCGCAACGCCTCCGAGTACTGTCGCGAATGCCGGGGTTCCAGATGTTTCGGAAATCGATGCTAGTCGTCTATTAAAATAAATTCATAGTCACTGATCGATTCAAATATAGTACAATTTCAGTATTAAAAAAATTATAAAAATGAAACAAAAACCACAAAATGTAATAATCAAACACATTCAGTAATGTCTATCGTATATAGTACGAAAGTGATATTAGTTTTCCTATAGTACGGTGAAGTTGTGAAGGCCCGTCAGGCCAGTAGCTTAGTCAGTTCGATAATAACTAATTTTCCAATGTATAATCAAATGTTATAATGGAAGACAACATCTAGAAATATCGAGTGAGTTTATACAATTACCTATATAATAAGACTAATTTAGAATTAAATTATAGATACAGTGATCTCTTTGCCTAATATTTAAGAACTTATTAACTTAAAATGTCGCATTCACATAACAAATATATTTATAGTTGAGTTTAACACTTAAATTATAAATTGTTCGTACTTCACATTAAATCGTGTCTCAATTAACGCAAATTTTTGGTAAAAGCACTGGTAGAATGAATAATAACAGCAGTTAACTAGAAATTTCTTACCTGAAGATAAGGCCGTCAGATGCCATGGCGTAGATTACTCTGGGCATCGGGAACATGGATCCGAACATAGAGACGGTAAGGCCAGCGAGGGCGCCGATAGCGACGATGTATTTGCAAGTCGGTGCGTTTACATGAGCGAACATCTGGACGAGAGCGGAGTCCGAATCCACTTGATCGTATGGTACTGTACAAGAGAATGAAATAATGCTAAGTGTAAGAGAGACCACAGCGGCACGCTTAGACATTCTGGAATGGCAACTGGTGGTGGGTATTTAGCAGGTTTGCCCACCCCACTCGGTCGTAACCGTATTGCCTATCCGTCGTATAAATCCGTCAAAGTGACTTTTTTGAAGTTATACTTCTTTTGGTGCGTTAGGGAAAAATTATGAGTGTAAATTTTTACGATGCGCGCGCACACCGTCACGAAAAACCGACACCTTGAAGTTAGCTATAGTCAACATTTTATTCATAAAAAGTATGTATGTATTAAATACCTTTTCCAATTGTTAGTGTCGTTTTTTCTACAAACGTAGAATAAGGCGAAAGATAAAACTTTTGAAAAGATTTTTATCTTGTTACGCCAAAGAAGTATAACTTCTAACGCGTGTACATAAGTACAAACTACTTTTTTTTTATTTTGTTGTCTTTTAAAATTTTTGCAGAATCAATGTTAGCCAACACTCTCCACTGTATAGTATTTTTTCCGAAAACAACGATATCGACCAATTTATTTTCATTAAAATTTAAGCTGGAAACGTTTTTCTAAGCATAGTTTGCTGAAATATATGATGTATAAGTTAAACAATAAGCAAGTACAAAAAAAAGATCCGGCAATGTAAATAAATTAGTAGAATATTGGAAATCTATATGTTATCGACAAGTATTTATGAATTTTCAAGTTTCACGTAAGTAAGCGGTTGTATCTATTTAATCCATTACAATATAGAATTTTCTAACGTTTATTATTTGTTTACGGTAGTGGCTCTCAACCTTTTTACTCAGCGGCGTGGCACTCTAACATACTATTTACAAATTCGCGACAACCTTGCATGCAACACTTTTAGTATAAAATAATTAGTAAAAATACTTTATTTGTAAATCTTGTGACACAGTTCACAGGTCCTTGCGAGACACCAATGTGTCGCACACACGGTTGTTGTGAACCGCTGGTCTAAGGTACCACGGTCGACTATAAAAATGTTATTCAATACTGAACAATGTTTTCTGACTGGCATTATCGTCACATAAAATGATGAAAATAATATAGTTCGGTTTTCAAACTGTAGTCCGTTTTGAGCCATAAAACCACTCTATTTTACCAAATTTTTAACAGACCAAAGAGTTTGTTGTTTCGAATTAACCATGCGAACGAAAATAGTTTACTTTTTAAAATATTGCAAGAATATAAGAAGCTCGAAGGGCGTAATAAAAATTATTGTTTATTGATAATTTCGTTCACATTAACCCCTGGACTGTCTAAAACTATAAAGTTTTAAGTTCCATACAAACGAATATAGACCTCAGGACGCACAGGTCAACAGACTGTTGCTACCATAAGCTTAAAAAATACCTGATTTATTACAAAACTTTGAAAAATAACAAATTGGATACTGTAAAATTATAATTTTTATGTAAAATGTAGTTTTAAATTATTTTACCATTTATACGATACTATGATATTTACAATGTACGAAGTCGCGAAATAAAAAAATAAATAATTAAAAACATGATCCACCATTTTCAGATCAGGGTCTTAGAAAAACAGCCGAGGGGTTCAGTGTGAGGGTTAGGTGTGACCTATCACTCTGCCGTTAGCCGGCAACGTATCTGTGATGCTCCTCGTATCGCAGATGTCCATGGGTGGAGGTGATTACTTACCATCAGGTAACACGTCTGTTATTCTGCCTCCAATCGCATAAAAAAGTAATACTTTTTTTTTGATGATATATACCCTACTGACCTTTTCTATACTAGTCACAACGTGTATGCAAAATTTAATAAGTACTTTAGTTCATTAGTCATATTCGAATTTATTATATTTGTAAGAGGTTAAAAATTTATAAATTAAATATTGACGAAAATTGTTTTGTAAATATAATCAGATAAAGGTTATATTTCACCGAATATTAATGAAGTTATTCAACAGGACTGCGATCTTTATCTATAACCTATAATGAAGTTAAAACGTTACCGGCTGAAGCTGACACCATTATTAATTTAATTCTATGCTATAACCTAATATTGTTTGTGAAGGCGCCTCATTGCAGTTGTCGGGAACTGTTAACCGTTCCATTATATTCCAACACGAACACTGCACTCTGTGTTAGACATGTTAATTTAGTCTTTGATGTTTGAAATATTGTGAATTCATCGTCCGATAACTACGAAACTAATTTCAGATATATTATTATAATGCATATTATTATTAACAATCGTTTTAATTTAACATTATAAGTAGCATTTATTCCCAAATAATTTATGTATAAAACACAGGATAATATATATTACGATGAATTGCGCTTTAAAAAATTATTTCGAATAGTTCCAATATTAAATATTTATAATTCACTGCTATTGTTTACAATTTTCTCATTTAATTCTAATATTGTGTTTATAATTGCGAGATTTGCATGGCGGTAGGGCTTTTTCTAAGTCCGTCTGGCTGGTCACCACCCTCAAGTTGAAATCCTGTCGCCAAGCACCTGCCGGTGTGTTCCGGCAGCTGCATTTGAGAGCCAGTCTCCCTCTAGGTTAAGCGTGATTTACCATCTTAGACCACATCATCATTTAATACCAGATGAGATTGTGGTCAAAACGTTTACCTATAAAGTATAAAAAGAAAAAACAAAGATTATAAAATCATCCAAAATGCACTTTTATAATTCGTGCATCGAGGGTACAATGTTCAATAACAAATGAAGACGCTCATAATTTTGCCTCAGTTTTTCGTGGTACGACAACCTGTTGAACAAAAAACGGAATAAACACGAGTAGCTCTCAAGCATAATATCTTATAGTGTCGCGAATCAGCACATAGTATTTGGAAATGAAGCCTCTGATTTGATTTGTTTAGGTTATTAATTATAAATCATATTCCGCACACCATAAAGTTAGTTATTTGATTACTTACATTACTGCTATAAAGGGACAAAGTTAGTGAGTTTGAATGTTTTAAAAATATAAAACCTGTTATGAACGATCTGTTCTATTTTGTATGCGGTAAGAGCTTGTTATTTCTCCAATAGGAATCAATTTAATCTGACCTCCGCACTCGTAGGGAGTATGCATGCATAACTCGTTCCATACGATTCGTCGAGTTCACGTTATTTAAAGTATGTAAATATTCCAGGAATGTTATAAAGCAGTAGAGATTGCAATTTAAATTCATTCCTGATATATTTATAAATATATTGTGAATATCAGTTATAGACATTCCGTATTTCAAAGTATTCATTTTTGATATTGCGACTGTGTCTGAAATATGTATTAAAAAAGCAGTTTATATTATTTTACTAACTGTATAGGGGGCAGGAAATTTCAATCTTTATTTCGTTGTGTTGGTAGCATAAATAAATTTAAAAAAATAGATGTGAAAAATAAAAAATATATAAAGGTTTTTAAGTATGAATATTTAAAAAAAGGTTTTGTTTACATCGGTAATTTATAATAAATTGATTTTAGTTACTATTATAATATCAAAATAACATAAAATTGAACAGTTTACTTTTAATAGATATGGTAGTGGTTAATAGAAGTCGTGGTATTTCTAGTGGTTGGATCGATGGGATATTAATCCGATGTCCGTAGCTTTGAACTGCAGCGTGTGTCAATGATTTTTTTCTAAATTCGCGTAATTTTGGTAATTTAAATTGGTAACACTATCGGCTGACGGTGAAGGAAAACATCGTGAGGAAACCTGAACCTGAGAAATGTTTTTGTAATAGCACCGTGTGTGGGATATTATAGAACTGTGGATTTCTTTGAGTTTGAAATCGCCAATACGTCGTGGACAAGCGTGGCGATTATGTACATACCTTCTGTATCATTATCAAAATATAATTAAAACTTTTTACGAATACACTATTGACGTTCAGATCTCAGTTAATTAACAATATCGAGACGCCAATTTTTTGGTTGTCATGCACGTGAACGTCAATAATAAAAAAGAAAATGTAACAACTGAATATATGTATCAAACTATCGGGACGGACGTCAACATCGTTTTTCACCGAAACATATCAAATATTCGGCGAAATATCACTTTTGCACATCATCACATCACAATACGCAGCAGTTCAAAAACCTCATCACCACAAGTAAAGGAACTTCAGCGGCCAGTCTTACACAGAGAAAGATCTTGAGGTACGTGCATTGTATCCTTACTGTTGTTAACTGGATCTGAATGGAAACTCTTAAAAGTTCTCGTAAGAACTTTTGGGTCTACCCAGAGTAGCATAAAGCCACCAAAGGCTATTTCGGCGGTGCGTATGCTACACCTTCCTTTGGGAGGAGACCTGCAGTGAGTATCTCACGGGCTGATTAAATTTTTGAATTATATTATGCACTTAATAAATACACTCTTAAGATGTCAACAATTCTGATCAAAATGACATTATCTAACTATACTTGCAAAAAAACTTCGAAGGAGATACTATATTGGATGATTCAAAATAGAGCTCCATAATCTTATTATCAGAGAGAAATACTAAAACATATTTTAGCTTCGGTTCTTCTAAACTAATAGTATACGTTTTATATAATTTACAAATATTTCCCATACTTAATTAGTTATAATTATTATATTATATATGGCATTTGGCTTTGTCGTGTCACGTTCCTATTCTAATATATATTTCAATATTGGATTCGTAGTAGAACTAAATGAATTTCGTTAACAGATAAAGCCTTGGCCTATATTGCAGAAATAGGGACCGATGATTGTCGTGACGTTTCACGGTCTTTTAGTCACAAAATAAAATACATATAAAAGTTTTTTTTTTTATCTGGAAACCTTTTCAATAGTTATTTACAGTATGTAAAAGTGACAACGGTAACCTTCTCGTTAAATTTATTTTAATGCAATTCTTTTTTAAATTGTTGTTTTATAATAAGTAATAAAATTGTAATTAGTATCGTAAATATGAACAAAATAAATATAATCTATAAGGAAATAGGCGAAGACAAAACAGTTACATATGTGTCTGCTCTGTTTCTGAAAAGATTGTTTTATATTAATTTTGTATTGCAACTTTTATTTATTAGTGTCCTATATACGTCTTACTCCACGATCCTTACATCTACTAATCTACAATATTTGTACACTTTCAGTCAAAAATCCTAAATAATATTGACACTTTAAATACAGATTTATGGTCGAATTTCGAGAATTGCACGACCACTAGTACGTTATAAGTAATACGTTTAAATGGTACTGCAAAATTTGGAACGTCGCGTCATCGGGAACGTAACAAATTTCGCGCGTCACCGACAAATAATTTGATTTCATAAGCTAAACGCATTTCAAATTGTCGAATATTCGACAGAGTTTATAATGTGGTTTCTAAACGCATAACGAACTTTTCTATACGATACGTACGCGATTGTACAAAGATGTTTTTTTTTTTTGTAAATTTCGTGTGTACTTTTTTTATACTTTATAGGTTAGCGTTTGACCACAATTTCATCTGATGTTAAATGATGATGTGGTCTAAGATGGTAGTCACGCTAAACCTAGAGGAAGACTGGCTCTCAAGTGCAGCTGCCGGAATACACCAATAGGTGCTTGGCGACAGATTTTCAACTTGAGAGTGGTAGCTAGCCAGGCGGACTTAGAAAAAGCATTACCACCATGCTATGGTTTCATCACGATGTTTTCCTTCACCGAAAGCTCCAACTCAGTTGCTAGGATTCGAACCTACGTCCTTCGAAGCTGTGTCCGAACACACTGCCAACTGAGCCATCATCGCTTCAATAATTTGTTTCAATTATTACTGAAGATTTTGTATATTTGTATCTCTTTACGTTTAATACGAATTCAAGTCAATTTCAATATTGGGATGCGTAAATACGTTTCTATTTCGACTAGAATGACAATTTAGATTTTTATTAAATCGATAAGACATATGTGAAAAAGCTATTGATTTTTAAAATAGTGATAAAGGTATTTGTAACTTTATCACTAAAGGTTATATTTTCTCGATTACATTTTCGAATATAGCAAATGAAAAAAAAAATTTAGATAATTTATGTTTGCATTTTTTTTTAATAATAATAATTTTATATTAATTGCAAGTATGTTATAATTTGATGTGTGAATTTTTTATCTATGTCACCGTAATTCGATATATCGTTCGAACAAAATATGTATATAAGCTTTAAAATGTAAGGAGAATGTCTATTAGAATTGTCGGATATATAGTTCGTATGTTTCCGAACCGGATGGATACAGAAAAATCAAGGACTTAAGCCGAATGAGTCTATACTCATGTATGTTGTATTTATAGGCCCCTCGACTCATTACGACTCTTCTAAGTTGACGATCTGCTTACGTCTTAAGTCTTGACATAGTTATGATTGATGAAGAAATGTACTAAAACATTTCATATAACCTTCTATATCAGAATATAGAATGTATATTCACCGTGGTTACAGTATATTTTTATCTAATGTTAATGACGATATCGTCCGAGATGTTAAACACGCTATGCGTAGAGGCTCATGTATAGCTGCCAGAACAAACCAATAGGTGTTGCGCAAAAGATCTTCAACTTAAATGCAGACAAAAAAAATCCCCCCTACTACCGCATTATAGTTTAATTACAATGTTCTTCTTTATCGAAAACTCCTGGTCATCCATAACTATTTCGTATCAGTGATATTGATTTGTTTTCAAGTTTCGGAATTTATATAAACTAATTCGTGGTATATGCATTAATTATGCTTTTGCTAAAATGTATTTTGTGTATTTATTAGGGAATTCAATACAATACTTTTCACGTGTAAATGATATGGTTGAAGTGAGTAAGTGACGTGTCTAAGGGGAAGTTGTTACATACGAGCCGAGAAATGTTAACATAGTCGCAAAGGTCTCTTTAAGCTTTGAGAATCGTCTGCTTCGCAGAACACCTTTGTAAACATGTTGTTTTATTTCGTACATGTGTTTTATCTATTCCCTATTACAATGTTTGTTTATAGTCTATTGATACTATTGATGTAGCTAGTAGATAATAGAGAAGGTTGTTTAACACATTACCACAATTTTCATTGTACTCCATTCCACTTTATATTCCATTTTCGTTTTTTCGTTACAGTGTCAGAGAGTCAATATTACATTTATGACATTGTTAAAACTACGTGTAAAATATATATAATGAGGTTCGCAAAAAAAAAATTAATAGTAATTAGTAGTTTTCAAGACCTGAGGTTGGAGAAATGAATTGTTAGTTAAAATATAACCTCTTATAAAAAGATCGGACGGACATCGTACGTGTCGTTTTACAAAAAAAAAAAAAAGATTGAAAAACAAGGCTGGACAATGTTTTGTTTAAATTTCATACTCTTGTTTACTTTTTTCTTTACTTATACAGTGTTCTTTTTCAATAAATTTAACTCTCGAGAGTTAATAAAGGCAAACTTTAATAGCGATTCCTTACGTATTCTCTGAAAGTATCTCTAACTTATTCAAGATTTTATAAATTCCGTTTCATTGAACAAATAGATATAAAGTGTTACCAATTCATATTATATTTAATTATCCAAACGAGTGATAAATTTGTTAAATAATACGTAACGGATGTGCAATGTTTTCGATTGGAATTGTATGTAGTATGTTTCTACTTTTCTTGTTTTGTGTCAAATATAAATGTCGCTTTATTAGTGTTCATAATAAAGTAGTAATGTGCCGGTTGACTCAATAATTTATCATGCCAACACATGAAACACAATAAATAAATAGACCACAATAAATCATTGTATATTATTCTAAGAACTTTCTGTAGTTTTAGTAATGTAATATAACCTGTAGAACAAGTGTTCATAAACGTCTGAATATGGATATTTATGTTAATGCTAACGCTTACCAATGAGGGTCAGCATCGTAGATGTGCTAATGTAAGCCAAGAGTATAATTGCGAGGCTCAGTACAATAGCCAAAGGGATGGAGCGTTTGGGATTGTTCGCTTCTTCACCCGTAGTCGCAATGATGTCGAATCCGATGAAAGCGTAAAAACAGGTCGCTGCACCGGTGAATACCTGGGTAAAATTCAAATTACAATTATTATTCATAGTGTAGTCCTAAAATTCTGTAATCATATTTGCTTATTTTGTTGCATTATTATCTGTACTCATGAGAATGTAACTAGAAAACCGTATTTGAAAGAGTTGACAAAAATAGTACTTTTCAAAATAAAACTTTATCATAAATTCTGATTACACAATTCTGATTACTAATTTAGTTACTACACTAAGATAATTCCGATTTCGCATTATTGAACAAAGTTCCTTATCGCGCGGTAGAGATAGGGGCTAGGTAAAAAAAAGTGTTAGATTTTCCGTCACGACCATTTCTGCGAGCTTATTGGTTCAAGGCAGCCAATAAAATCGTACCGGCCCGCGCAAGCGCAGTATAGTTTATACATGGCATACGCGTCAGCTATTTCGTAGCGTATTGTGTGTAGCTGTGTATTTATACTTATGTTTATTAGAAAGTTTATATTGAATTAGATGAATTTAATGATGTACAATAAAATGTTTAAATTCAGAACTCGATAAAATATATTAATTACAAAATTTCCTATGATTCCTTCAATTGATTAGTTATTTCTACGTTTCATTGAATTACTCTCTGACGCCAGTAGTTCATTTATTTGTACATATATCTTAATCAATAATGTAATACATTTATCAATAATAATAATATGCTACGAAAGGAACTTCGTTCCAATCGAGTTTTACACGACACTCATTTTAGTTTTTTTTAAATGAATTCTATCATGTATAATTTAAGCACGAATACAGTTTGATATAGCTCGTTACTAGTCCTAGGATGCGTTATATTAATGTTGATCCAGTATGTTACCATAACGAGACTGCCGGTTCGATCGCCCGCATCATTATTTCTGAATAGAGTCAAGTCATATACCACTTACTTGGGTTGGACTATTAATCTTACGTTTTAAAATAACTAGGTGTACATCAAAACTTTTATGTATAATTACTTACTATGATTAATAAACTAACAGTTGTATTTTAGTTTAAACTAATATGTATTTAATATCACTACGTACTGTCTTATTTGGAAAATTATAATAATAATAAGTGACTGCTCATTTATTAACAAAAGAATAAATTAAAATAGTCTAGTAATAAATAAATTAAACATATATACATCATAATCAAATTATAACTATTTTAATAAACATTATACTTATTTTACTAGTTTTATTATAAAAAGATTTTTACTCGCTGATACATGTCATGTGTGAAATAATTCTTTATAATTAATTAGAGGGGCGCATACAGGTAAATTATATGACAGACTATCACTACATATTATAGAACAAAGTCAAACGCCGCGTCTGTCTGTCTGTATGTTCACGATAACCCGAAAACTACTAAACGGATTATAATACAGTCTTACCAATAGATGGTGTAACACATAAGGTAGGTTTAAGTATATAATTTGTTACGGTTTTGTGTAAATTGGTTGACATATCACGATAATTGTTGGAAGTGTTGGAAAAAGTTAAGCCGCTTGTGAGCTTTCATCGAAAACACTGCCTAATTCTTTTGAGATATAACAAAACAATGCATAGTGAGATATTTCTCTTTTTTATATCTACAAAAAAGTCTCCGATGGCATATTAGGTGTTTTAAGGATAGCTTATTTTACCCATCTATCTTCTAAAAACATGGTCACAAACAATGAGGTAATTGGAAGGCTATTTAGATGGATACAGTATTAATCCTTATCAAATTGAATACATTAGTTACTTTAAGCATTATATGCAGGTAAGTATATATTTATTATTATCAGAGCAGAACAACACCCTCTGGGCCTGCTAGTAATATACATAATTATAGCTCTGTTTACGCCACTACTATACCTATATATATATATATATAATAACTTCCAACAGTGACGTCAATACCGTAATCTCGGAATATATTTGCAGGCTTTTATATATATTAACGATCGGCCAAAAATAACAATAAAAGAGGATTGATTCCGTACAGCTGCCGGAACTCGACGTTAAGTTGTCGGTGAAATTTTTACAACACGGGATTGATAGTAAATCAGGCGAGAACCAGAAAGAATTCGCTACTTTCATGTGATTACTTACTCTTCCAAAAACTGATGTTCGTAGTAGAATATAAAGTCAAGACAACGAAATCTATTACAATCTTTTCCAAACTTGCAACTTGTAAACGCGAAAAGTTGGATGAAAAATAAAAAAAAAACATTTTAATTTTCATAGGCAATGTATTCGATTAAGCTATCTTCGTTATTACCAACTGAATAACTTTCTTCCTAATCGTCAGTGTAAAATCATGACGCAAGCTATAAAAAATAAACTAGAAAATATCGTACGGAAATAAGTTATTCTCCGCTCTATGTAGCTACAGAGTTCGCGCCTCACTTCCAACGTCGTTATAAAGCGACGCTTCCGATAAATATCTACGATATTGCATAACCCGCTAACCTCGCTTTACATCACGAGTTCTGATGGTTTCAATTTGACGCTGCACAAGATAATTTCCACAAGTTTATTTGACAGTGGCGTTCTGTTCGACGTTGTCATTATCTACGAAGTTAGTTCTCCTGGCGTGTTATTAAGCGTATCGGCTTACTTGTTACCACACGAAGTTGAATATTGCAAGTTCTGTATTTGATACGATATTTTAGTAGTTATATAGGATTAAGAAAGGGTACGTACAGTGCCTTATATTTATTCTAGCAAACGCGTAGAATCGTAATAAAAAAGTGCTCACCGAAATAACAGATAATTGTCACGGGCACGTACGTGGCAAGAAATATTTTCCCTTTGTTGTAATGTCAATGCTGTGAAGGACGAAGTACTACTTATTTCTTTTAATCTGATATTGTGATCAGTATGAATATACGTTTTGTTTAGTTCTAGGTAATATCTTAAGTATTTCCGAACGATATAATATCTATTGTATTTGATTAAAAGTGTACTTTAATGTTTCTATATAGCTTATTTACTCTTAAGTAGAAATATGTTTAGAACTCTACATATTATGTGTTCCGCGCCTACGTGCTGTATATCACACATTAAGCATACTTTTCGATTTTGCGAAAGAGTATCATCTCTTTTAATCTATAAATATGCTGGAATGCATATAAGTTAGTGGAATAAGTTGGAATATAATAAAAAGTTTTTCCAACAAATATAATAATACGTACAGGCTTGAAAAATCTGTCTCATTACGGTAACATACATATTAAACAAATGTTCTAATGTTAAACTAAATATTTTTGCGTGAAAAGAATGTGATCTTTTTTGTACTAATAAAGGTTAATTATAAATAATATAATTTTTATGAACCGTTTAGTTAATTTATCTAATTTATTTTTATTATGTTACTTTTTAACAAGCTTACCTATTATATAGTTATTAATGTCTTATGTGCACATATTACTCCCATAGATTACTAGATCATAATTCAGATTATCCTCGAAAATGATAAGAAATTAGTATTTGGATTTTTTAAGTAAAAAAATACTTTAAAATGAAAATAGAAAAGTTTTACGGCACTTACTCCACTCCATCCATACGGCAAGACTCCCTTATGTTCAGTCCAATTGCTAAAATCCGCGTAGAATAAGCCCGCTGCCATGATGAAAACCCAGACGGAGAGGTTGATGCCGTTCAGTAGATTATTAAAGAATAGTGATTTTCTCACACCGGCAATTAAGACGAGCATCATAAATATGGTGATCGCGAAGGCTACGAAATCTGGCGGTTTACCTGTGAGAATAAAAGAAAAATAATATTTATTTTGTTGTTAGTGTGTACTGTTTTTATTGTTATGTATTCTAACATTTCTATATCTACACACTTCTCAAACATTTCTTACTGTTAGGAAGGTAATTAGGAAGTTTACTGTATAAATTATAGATATCTGTCTACGTTGTAATTAGAAAAAAACTTCTGGACAAATTTTGATAATTCCTTCTAACTTTTAGTCCATAGAAAGTTCATAGTTCATACAAAGTTATGAAAGTTAAAAAATAATACGATTCTTATAAGCACTACACGCGTTCGAAGTATATTTTTGTTTTCAATTTTTCTTCTTATGTTTTCTCCTCTACATATAAAATATATTATTAAGGACAGCAACGGAGAAGAAGTCGCGAGTGTCAGCTAGTTATTATATGAAGTAAATACGTATTTTAAAGTTTAATGGAATGACTACCAAAATAAAATGTGTTTTTGAAGTTATACTTCTTTAGGCGCGTTAGGGAAAAATGATGAGAGTAAATTTTTTGCGATGCGCGCGCACGCCGTCACGAGTTACCGACACCCTGAAGTTAGCTATAGTCAATATTTTATTCAAAAAAAAGTACCTTTTTTCTATTTCTAGTGTCGTTTTTTCTATAAACGTAGAATAAGGTGAAAGATAAAATTTTTGAAAAGATTTTTATCTTGTTACGCCAAAGAAGTATAACTTCTAACGCGTGTACCTATATAAGTACACACACACACTTTTTTTATATTGGTCTCAATTGTATCTGCATTTCATATTTGTCTGTTACATTTAACCATTTGTCTGATCGTTGTGAACAGTTAATGTTTTAACATGACTATTCATTGCCTCAGTTCGATGTAATCTTCCACTACGTTAATGTAAAAAAAGCTAATAAATGAATATTAAACGTTGTAATATTTAAAATAATAGAACATAGTCCAAACGATATTATTTTTAGTCACAGTATAGTTCAAAGTTTTATTTTCCAGAACCGTTCAAACAATCGCCCGAGCACCGGTCCGTTGTGTAAACATAATCTATCCGATAGCCCTAGCCACTGCATGTTACGTGCGTCCAATAAACCTTTCACTAAACCGTGCTCACGTAACCTGAACTACGTGTAAATCCCTAGCGTTAATAATACAAAACGGAATCTATCACATTCTCGTGGAAATTTTTGATTAAATTCGGGCATTATTTATTACAAACAATGTGCAATAAATTATAAAAGACTACCAATACTTAAATTTTAAATGATGACATTGAGACCTTACACACAGTGCCTTGTTTAGAACTGCTTTTGAGTTTATTGATAATATGGTATCGAGATCTATGTATAGCATGTATGAATATAGCTCGGAATGTTTTGATTCCTTATACAGCTTCTAGAAAGCATTTATTAATTAATTGACCATTATCTTGACCTTAGGCCAAATATCGTTCTAGCAATAAATTAAACGTCTCACTTTACTCCAGGTTATGCCAAGTATTTCCTATAGAATATATTTTAGAAGAACATTTTGTTTCAAACTCTATTATGCAGTTATTATTTTGACATATTGTTAAATGACTACGATCATTAAAACCGACGAAGCCATCGTATTGTTGACTCTATGATGGGCTGAGTATTCATACTGTTGACTGGATGCCATTGATCCATACAAAATTACGATTGGCTATCTACGAATGACTGGATGGCTTAAAAGGCGGTCAACTGCTACGGGGCAGGATATTGTCAGGCGGATCGTCGGACAGTATATCTGTAGTTGTCCCTACACACTTTTATACACAGAACTTTATTATTGTCGCTGCAGTAGAAGGTGTTTACTTTTGTTGTTATGTTTACTTTGAACGATTACATTGTAAAAACGGTCACCTTCACGATGACGTCATACTTTTTTAAATATATACTATCCGAAATCAAACATATTAAATATGAAGTATATAAAGTATTTGTAAAAATACATTCAAAAGTGATATAAATATTGCAAAACTAAAAAGTATACGAAACAAAATTTAATTAAAAGTTTAACGTAAAATATGTCAGACCGAATTGCCTTAGAATGTATTAAATATATGTACTTAATTACATGGTCTAAGAGATCATTGCAAAAGAGCCTGATTAAGTTGAGATCTATACCATATGGAAATGTTGTAGATACTTTTCGTGTTACTTTTATTAAAAACAATAGTATTAGCATTATAATTAACTAGTTCTTACTTACAAGTAACGTAAGTAAAATAAGACCAGTGTATGTAGTCAACTATCTTAATGAACTAGGATTTAAAAACTTATTTCTAGAAGATGAAACTATTATGGATAAGAACTTTTCACGCTCTTCTAAAGTTGCCTTTTTTCACATACGGCTTCATAGCATGAAGAGTGCGACATGCAAAACGAAGGATTGTTTGAAATTATATATCAAAGAATAACTGATTGACCCTACATATCAACGCACAACTCAAACTACTACTGGAGGCTGTGAAAATTTGCATGCGGGTTCTTATTATACTTTAGGTGAGGAACTAAGAAAGGGAAATCTATTATCTATATATTATCCTAAGTTGGTGAAGAAGGAGATGAAAGTGTGTATGAAAATACATTTTTCCGTCAATTAGTCAGTTTTTTTTTTTTTTATCTATATATCTTGAAGCGATGATGGCTCAGATGGTAGTGTGTTCGGACACAGCGTCAAAGGACGTAGGTTCGAATCCAAGCAGCTGAGTCGGAGCTTTCGATGAAGGAAAATATCGTGTTGAAACCATAGCATGGTAGTAGGGTTTTTTCTAAGTCCGTCTGGGTAGCTACCACACTCAAATTGAAAAATCTGTCGCCAAGCACCCGTTGGTTCGTTCCGGCAGCAGCACTTGAGAGCCAGTCTTCCCTCTAGGTTAAACGTGACTTACCATCTTAGACCACATCATCATTTAATATCAGATGACATTGTGGTCAAAACGTTTACCTATAAAGTATAAAACGTATTAAAAAAAAATAGAAGAAATAGTCCAAAATAATTTCTTCATAAAAAATGAGTGCAAAGTCGCAGCAAATCGCTAGAGAAACATTAAAGACTAAAAACCTTAATAATGTTACTTGGAAAATGAAACATTATCATGATTTAACTTATCACTATAGTGTAAAGATTAATATTACTCGTCATGAAAATTATCTTCACATCACGGCAGATTTAGTGACGTTTTAGGTTAGGCTTTTGTCAGCGTCAGTTTGCCAATATGTTTGAAACTAATCTGTTTGATGCATAACCATGGTAAAGGATTCGACGCAACGGTGCACCGCTGAAGGTGGGTAAACCATAATTGTGGAGTGAGGTTGCCACTTGTGTACTTTAACATCACCCGATCTATATGTTACATATTAATTGCTGACGTACCAGCTTCCTTAGGATATATATTCAAATAACGCAAGTCTACTGCCCTTGGGAGAAATTATATTTTCTTGTTTTGCGCGTTCGATGCCCTAGAGCCGCGGTTTGTTTTTTTAAATTTAATTAGTAATAGATTATTTCACGAAATATTGAATAGATATAATATGATTAAGGAATCGTTACCTACATCTACCATATAAAATCAGTTTCAAATCTATCAGTTGAAAATCTGTCGCCAAGCACCATTTGATGTGTTCCGGCAGCTGCACTTGAGAGCCCGTCTCCCTCTAGGTTTAGTATGACTACTATCTTAGTCCACATCATCATTTAACATCAGATCAGATTGTAGTCCAACGCTAACCTATAAAATGTAATATATACATGTATGCATATATAACAAGTACATAAATGCAATTAAAATACTAGGTTCGATTGCCCATAGTGGAGTCATCAAGCTCGCTGCCAGCGCAATACAGTGACACTGAAACTTTTAATCACTAGTCTAACAATCAACACAGATCACCACCACATACGTGCACTCATACACACACATACCAGTATGTACTCATATAGTGGCAGGGTTTTAGTTTTTTCCCTTATTAGAATCGAGTTAATATAGTTTAGTTGTCAGATACCGAAATACATGTTGGAGTTTGTGAAGTACACCTGCTTGATACACATGTCTATCTCACGAATTCCTGTATGTATGAATAGTTAACTTAGTTTAGCTTAGTTAGATTCGCGCACCTAAGCACCAGTATAAGTCGAGGCGCACCGTGCGGCCTTGAGACGGTTGCCAATATAAAGTTGGGTGAGTGTCTTAAGCGCTCTTCTAAGTAGTCCGGCGAAGCTGTAAAGTCTTGCCAGGCCAATAACGTAGTCAGTTTGAAAAAAAAAACCATAAAACTAATATAAAATAATGAAATGCAGTCTCGTGTATGATGAAAGGCTTTAATTTACAGGATCAAACGATGAGCCGACGTTGCGAAACACAATCGAGAAACCGATAATTTGATTTGATGAGACACAGAGACTCGATACGGCTATAATTAAATTTCCAATACTATAAACGTAAAGCTTATCCCTGCTAAAAGCCCTATTCGTGAACTGTCACTTATATTAATATTTTTATTGCTTAAAAATAGCACCCGTCTGCGATTGCTGCAAGTTAATTACAGTATAAAACTTAAAAATAATAAAGCCCTTTAGCACGAGGTGACAATGTATATGCTAATTAGTGAAAGAATTTTCAGAATTGAATCAGTAGTTGCCTGTGTTATGTTTTCTTTGAACGTTAAAACATTTAACATTGAAATATTTAGAACCACATAGATTATATCAGGGGTTAATATTGCTTGTTGTCAGGTAACATAGTGGAACCTATCGTCATTGTAGAGAACCTAGATTTTTTTTTCTCAATATTTTCTATTAAATATATTTGTTACAGCCGTACAGATATACTATAGGATAGTGTGACAGATATAGGACATAAACACAAAGTGCATACATATAAGTACGAAAATAAATTTTGTAATATTTTACGACAGCATAACATATTATTTATTGTAAAGTACAATCAATATTACGGAACTTCAAATTATATTGATTATATTATTACAATATATTTGTTCTTTAATTATAATATAACTAGATGACACGGTGAACTTCGTATCACTTACATAATATATTTGTGTATAATGTGGTCAAAACTTAATAAAAATTATGTTTTTTTACATTATGACTGCATCACAGTTATGCAATTAATACAGTTAAAGCTTTCTCGTGTACTATTTTTATTTCTGAAACAGAAATATTTCGTATTCCAACAAAAGGACCACTTTGTATATAAAAATTAAATTGTCTTTTTTAGTATTTTCCTTTACCATTTTTTTTGTAATTCTCACCGTTTGAAACTTCCCTGAATTTACATAAATATCACAAGATCAAAATTAGCCAAATCTAATTCTTTTTATTCTAATTCTCGAGTTTTAGCGAGACAAACGAACAGCAATTCATTTATATATATATATAGATAATTATGAGAATACTGAACAAACTTATCACATTGTTATCCGCATTTAAAATATCTCGTATTCAAATGAAGTCTATTCTTCTACATAGGCGAATTCTGTTCTACACCAGAATAATTGGGACTTAGTAAGGATGATCTGTTTGATGGTAATGAAGGCAGTTCTTGTGAACTCACCATATTCCTTAATTCGAAATGGAATCAAAACTCATCTGAAAACAACATTGTCCAATAATTCTTGGCCCATCGCAAATATCTGTTTAATCTATAACTGTGGGTTATAAGCTACACCCACGATTTCTACGGCACAAAGCTGGAAAACTTAACGGTTTGCAATGGCAAAGATTGATTTAATGTCGGCAAATCACGCTTAATAACGTGTTAGCAATTTCTGTTTGACTGCTCCCGGCTTCCGGCTTCTAACATAACAACAGCATTAATCATATGTTCCCGCGTTACATAATTACCTATATCTGTCTAGAGAGACAGAAATGATAAGAAGCACCGAACATTGTTTCTCATCACTATCAGTACATATTATAAAACTAAGTCATCCGCCGCGTCTGTCTGTCTGTCTGTCTGGATGTTCGCGATAAACTCAAAAACTACTAAACGGATTGTAATGTGGTCTTCACCAATAGATACAGTAATTATGGGGAAGGTTTAGGTATATAATTTGTCAAGTTTTTTTTTATATAAATTTGTTGAAATATAATGACAATTGTTGAAAGAATCGGAAAAAGTCGAGCCGCCTGGGAGTTTTCAGCGAAAACGCTTTGAGATATAACAAAAAATACATATTGAGATACTCCACTTTTATAGATCTACAAAAATATCTACAATTGCGTATACCTATCTTTTTAGGATAGCTTACTATGTCCATGTATCCTACAAAAATGGTCCCATATAATGAGGTAATTTTAATGCTGTTTAGACGGATACCGTATTAATCCTTATCAAATAAAGTACATTAGTTACCTTAAGCATTTCGCGTGCACGTAAGTATATATTATTTATTATCAGGGCAGGACAACGTTCGCCGGGCCTGCTAGTAAAAAATAAATCATAGAGTGACAATATTATTTCAAATTTTTCCTATCACCAGTTACCATTTTTATTTCTCAGGCAGTATTTTCTGTAAAAACCTATTCATAAAGAAGTTAAAATATATTTGCTCATTTCTTAGACTTCGTTAAACGGTGTACTCGGTACACAAATGTATCTTGATGTCATATTTAAAATACTAGCATCTTATTTTATGTTCCGTACAGTAAATTAAATAAACCTAGTCTTTGTACTGTGAAATGCTCGCGCCTTTCTTCTTTACAAACGACACCACTCTGAGAGATTTTATCAATGGGAGTTGGAGTTCTGTGTAAAAGACGTCAGAACTGTTGCTGGGAGAGAGATGGGTTGATATTACGTTGACGTTAAATGTTACTTCAGTTTTTCAGTGAATATATGCAAAGAAATTAAAACATTCCTAAGATGTCGCTTTCAATCTATATTTTTATCATTCGTGTTTTTATCTTTATTTTATTATTTTTATACATATTTCTAATAAAAGGTTATTTAAATAAGTACTCTGAACTTTTTAAAAGTAATATTGCCTTCATATGTTAAAGTTGCAAATATTACAAATTTTGAATGTAGGTGATGATGATATGATACATATGTTATCATCATATATATGTGGAATTAAATAAAGAATAAAAAATTTAGAAAAACATGTTATTGGTTTTAGGAAGATTATAAAAATTTAGGAACAATAGTTTTTTTTTTTTTATATATTATAGGGGGCAAACGAACAGGTGGGTCACCTGATGATAAGTGATCACCGCCGTCCATAGACACTAGCAACACCAGGGGAGTCGCAAGTGTGTTGCCGGCCTTTTAAATATGTGGGCCTCCGGCGCTCTCACTGACCGAACGAAACGCAACAGTGCCACCACTGTTACTTCACATCTGCTTTCTGTGAGAGGGTGGTACTACCCCGGGCGAGCCGACCCATTCATGCTGAAACCAGTAATAGCTTCAGCGTAGCTCTACCACCTACAAAAACAGTCGCATTTAGGACTTGATAAAATACTACTATATTCAAAGAGAACGTTTTATTTTAATAATAAAGGAATTTCTTCATTCCTTTAACGTCTTAATCCTAGTCAATTTTTGTACATTTATTTTAAGATAATTTTAAGCATTAGAAGTATACTTGCATATCTATTCGAAATTTAGTTATAGTATTGCATTTTAAATTATATCATTAATTTCGACAATATGTTTGGTGTCATTTCTGCTAACGCTTCATAATCTTTAGACGATCTAGTAATGAGACAACAAAATTTTCAATTCCATGAATAAAAACAATTCAGAGGTAACATTTGCCAGTCGAAAACCAAGAGTTAGCACAACAAAAATTGTTTTGATCTATAATAACGGTCCATATAATGTACAGCACTGTACAATCGATCTGTACGAAATATACAATAATTATAGTACTGCTTGTAACGAAAAATATACCATATTTTACATCAATTCTATTTCTGTCTATTCTATTTCTAATACAGGTTCCTAATAACTTATAACAATTGTTAATATTCATAAGATATATATCAAATCATACTTTAAGATCTACTCATATTTTGTAGCGATTCTGATTCTAAATTTCTATTACAGGCTTCCAACCTTTGAGAACCGCTGAAATAGAAATAACTTAATGTGCAAGCTTTAATATTCATATGTTAAGATTAAATCATACTTGAGGTTTATTTTTTGGTAAAATATAATGCATATATGCTAATTTATTATTATATTGCTTTGTGTGTGCTTTCTTATTCTGTAGTGCATCTGGGATGTTTGCATATGCTCGGGTTGATGGTTTTTACGCGATCACGCGTAAGAGAGCAGCATCCATCCTAGGTAGACTTCGCGACAATCCGAACAGAATAATAAGAACATTAGTATATATACATGTAAGTCCTTATCTGAAACACTGGATATCGGTGGTTATATTACGCTGGGGCACAATGTTGCATTTCAGTTTTGTGACAACGTCGACTTCGTTTAATTATTATATATATAGTTTAATTATATTTAATTTCTTATTTTAACTAAGTAGGTAGTTTTGTATATTTTTATATTATGGACCTTCGTTGTCTCTTGAATAAATTAATAATAATAATAATAATTTAGAAAATTCAATCATCACTACATAGTATAAAACAAAGTCGCTTTCTCTGTCCCTATATCCCTATGTATGCTTAAATCTTTAAAACTACGCAATGGATTTTGATGCGGTTTTTTTAATAGATAGAGTGATTTAAGAGGAAGGTTTATATGTATAATAACATAATTAAATAGTGGAGAAATACTGTTATTTTTGAGGTTACTCCAAATTTAACGCACGCAGGCCACGGGCAGTAATGACTAAATCAAAATTACTGGATCGATTTTAATCATTTTTTCAATGAATGACATTGGCCGTATATTTTATAGCCGTGCGAAGCCGGAGCGGGTCGCTAGTTTTAAATATAAAGTTATTCGTTTCAAAACACTTCAGTTAGATCAACGTTGGTGTTTTTGTTAAATGTTAGTATTATTTACATGCCGAAGTTTGAAAACTAATCGTATCTTGCTTGTATTTTAGCGAACGACCATTATTTCTGTACAGAAAGGTTAGGGGCGACTAGATATTATTGATAAACGATTAAAACGGCAGCAAAATTTAACCAATTTCTTCAATCTATTCCTTAAAACGATTTTATTTGGAAATAGTTGAATAGCTACATACAATAATCATTAGTAAATAGTATTTATCATATAAGTTTTTATAAAAATAATTATTTTTGTATGGATATATCCATAAGAAAACGTTAAATGATAAGTAGTAATTAGTAGTACACTTGTTACTTTTTTCTTTTCTTAGTTACGGATATAGATTTCGTTGTTACCTTTGTCCTATTTGTTATCTATGATACACTGACTGGTTTATTTTGGTTTAATGCTTTGGGTTTTTACGACATTAGTCGGAATAATGATGTGAACTCTTCAACGAATAATTAAACACTAAATAATGAAGAAATCAAGCAATTTGCCATGTCCTTGTTTGTTAGTCTTAGTGCGATTGATTATATTATAGATCATTTTAACTATTTCAGTCGTAAGTGACTTCGTAACTTGTACAGTTTTTAATTGCATTCGACCAGTTGCAGTGATCTTCGATTAGCGGTAGTAATCATTTATCGAAATCAGGTTTTCTCAAAACATTGCCAGTTATTTTTTGGAAGCGATTCTAAGAATTTTTGACAGACCTATAGTAAACTATTACTGGTTTCAGAATGAATGGGTCGGCTCGCCCGGGGTAGTACTACCCTCTCATAGAAAGCTGACGTGAATTAACAGTGCCTGCACTGTTACGTTTCGTTCGGTCAGTGACAGCGCCGGAGGCCCACATATTTAAAAGGCCGGCAACGCACTTGCGACTCCCCTGGTGTTGCTAGTGTCTATGGACGGCGGTGATCACTTACCACCAGGTGACCCACCTGTTCGTTCCACTATGATAAAAAAAAAAACCGCAATACGTCAATAAATAGCTGGAAATATATTCCCTGCATAATTATAACAAGTGTGCTTGTAATAATCGTATTCATAAGTCTTCGTGGTCATGGTTTTATAAATATCGCTGAATACAAAACTGAATTAAAATTATAGGCAGTAGCATCGAGTCACGTGACACGAAACTGATGAGTTTAGAAGAGTAAATAGTTCGCAAAATAAATTGTTTACTGATAATAAATTCGTCTATATTTAATTAATTACGGCAAAATGTGAAAAAAAAAACAAATAGCACTAATTTTTGTTTTGACGTGTACATCCATTTACAAAGACTTTAAAAAGTGACATATGACTAACAATCATGATCTGTATGTTTTCAAAGTGCAGTTTGAAATTTATATTTATCGTATTAAGACAAAAAAATGATCCGTGTACAACCAGATGCCATAGTGATGAAGTACCATTAAGCAACATGCAAGTGCATTCGACGAGGTATAAGTAAAGGACAAATAGACTTATTTATTCATGATTATGTCCCTCACAGAGCTCCATCTAGTGCGTAATGATTTGTTTTTTTTTTATTATAGGGGACAAACGAACAGGTGGGTCACCTGATGGTAAGTGATCACCATCGTCCATAGACATTAGCAACACCTGGGGAGTCGCACGTGCATTGCCGGCCTTTTAAAGAAGTGTACGCTTGTTTCTTAAAGGTTTGTAACTCGTAATGGTTTGAAAACACCGCCGTTGAGAGTCAATTCCAGAAAGTCGAAGTTCGAGGCAGAAATGATTTTGAAAACCTCACCGTAGAAGACATCCACTCATGGAGGTGGTGCGACTGAAATTTCAGTTTCAGGCAGGTTGTACGATAGTGGAATACAGCGGCGGGTATCAGTCCAAACAACTCCTCGGAACACTCACCAAGGTAGATGCGATAAAGGATGCAAAGAGACTTGTATATTATATCTTGTTGTTTCCGTTATATTTTTTCACTATTACAATACTGTATAATAATAATTAAACATTCGACTATCTTTTCTATTTACTAAGGAAGCTATCTAGTAAAATTGTCTATTGCAAAATCGATAATGTAATTTAAATCAAACGCTTTACGTTACATTGGACACACTAAGTGTAAAGTACACTGTATTCATTATTAACGCGCCGGTGCACCGTAAACGCTTTGACACTAGATGCAAATGAGTCTCGACCAGTGTTTCGAATAACAGCACAGTTGTTTACAAAAGGCACGTAGGTATTTCAGTATAACGCACATTTCGTGGGCCCTCTTTATGTACTTTTACTTGATTAACATAATTAATTTACTTTATAGAAAACTTACAGATAACAGTATAAATTAAGAACAACAAAAACAATAGAAAACATAGATAGCTATAAATATAAATTAAATAGGATATGACATGATAAGACAAATACGAAATCAGAAATTATTGAACGCAGTCTCTGCATAAACTTTGTCAGAGTGAAAATACGCTATTGTGTAAAAGTCTAGATTATTACCTAGAAAATTGAATTGTACATGTCCGGATCAGATTGCATTCTATCTATATGTTGTCCTTATAAGTGTTACATATAAAAGTTTAGGTACACATAACTGTACGTTTAATAATAACTTTGGACAGTCTACAAGTCCATTGACTATATTATTGAAATAAATTAGATCGGCTATTTAATTAATAGTGTAATAATTAATTAGGAGGTTAAACAAGCAGATTTAGAGTACACAAATTTCGTTAGACGTTGTAAATATTAAAGCCGTAGGGTGTTTTAGTACAAAAACTCGAGGCACTCTATTATTCGTTACAACGGTTATCGTAAAATTTAAATTACCATGGACATTTACAATAAATTTCAGCGATCACTGATTTTTTTAGTTATATAATCGAAGTATTTTAAATTATTTATTTTGAAATAAAAACATTTTACACTGAAGAAAATATATACTATTTTTTACATATATTTTAAATAGAATTGTAGAATTATCAATATGTGTATCAGTTATATTGTTTATGTATCTTGAATATTAACAATTTAAAATTTGCTAAACTATTATCCGTATTTCTACGGTTCGTTTATGGGCATATCATAGAATGTGTACCATAGATGCTTTCCAATGTTCTATTTTGAATTATCTGTTCTTTATTTTCTGTTAATTCATGAAGTAAACTCGTCTCCAATATAATGCTAATAGAAGTACGATTCGAAATCAAGCACGTGTGACATAATACCTTTTAACTTACATTAGTTTCCACACAACTTTAGTATACAGTTGCATTATCATGAATAAATGAATTACAAGGTTTTAATTATCTTTCTAATAAGAGTAAGAAGTGTAAGCCTGCTTTAGTGGTAATTTCTACCTCAACACAATCACACTTTTAGAATAGAAGTGTCACCTTTTAACGAATACAAATAGTTCAGTACCTTTTCTTCTCTATTTGTTAAATGATTTTCTCTGTTTAAAAGCTATTAACAAGCTTTATTATTATCAACAAAATAGATTTGGAAACAGTTTTTAAGGGAACCTTCCCTTGGAACACGTTCTTCATACTTCACATGTTTTAATTTGGCTATCCGAAAATGACAAGATGGTTGCAATTACCTAAATTATTGATAAGATAGTTTGTTGTGAAATTTCCAATAGATAATACATTTTTCAATTACATTGCCGTGAAATATCAAATTTTAATCTATTAAAAATAAACTTCATTTTGTTTTTGAAAATTTTGTTTGCTTTGCGACCAATAGGCGAGAACAGTAGTTGTAATAAATAATCTATAAGGTTAGAACTGCAAATTTCATTGTTACATGCTATATAACATTCACAATAGAGTTTATGCAGTGGTAGGTTATCAATACCTGGTTGTATTGCTTCTATCGTGTATGAATCTTTTATTTTGACGCGTTTCTGGGTCAGGCAGATGTGACAGGAGGAGTGATGATGGATTCTGATCTCTCAATGTTCACCGTTGTTTTTGTACCGTTCCTACCATTAGTTATATAGTGCAGTTACTTTGTCGTGTAACAATAAATATATATATATATATGAAAGTACATAATAAAACGTTCTTGAGATCAAATAATAATAATAATTTTACGGGAAGTTTTCTGAAATCATGAAAACTTGGAATTCCAACTCCCTTAGTGGTAAAATTTTCAATAAGCTCCCTTGAATAGCTCACCGGTGCGGCGCTACGCGACGCGAATAAAACTAAATTACAAACTTTGTTGTTGCTCAACTCTATTGTGGTACAGAATATGGTTTGATCCCATTTCTGGTAATAGTCTGTGACACGTGTATTGTTATTGTACACAAAGCACTGCGGTCAAAAGGTTTTTTTTTTTAATTGTAATGTTGTCAAGTATTTTATTTATATTGGAACAATTTGTGTTGGTACTAATTTTATGTTTATCGTACAATGATAAAGCGACGTTACTGACGATATGTTCGGTGTAATTTAAAAACAATAACGACCCTCGATGAATTTATAATCTATCGCCGTTGTATATTTTACACCATGTACGTATAGGGTGATAACGATTCAGTACGTTACGAATATCGTACGTCTATTATTAGACCTGATTTATGGTGATTACGACAAAATTTTCGCGACCTACAATCCGGTATGCACATTATTATACGTGTAAAATTATTATAACGTACCCTTAGTTAGGTAGAAAGAATGTTGTGCAATTTTCCACAGTCCGTGCCACCTTCTCATACATTCGCTTCGCTTCTGAATAGTTTTCATTTCATTTAAGGTTAGTATTTTTTTTTAATTTTGTCCGCAAAAGAATGCCTCAGACCTCGAGGTCTCGAGCCCCATTTCTTCCAGTTCATACATATTCGTAAAGTATATTTCTTATAAATATTCTTTGTTCTTTTTATTGTGGAAATAAATTGATTCACGGAAATAATTATTGATGGAGTTATAAAATTTGATTTATGATGCTTCTTAAATTTGAAACTTTTTTTTAATTTAAAATTGACGTAAACAAAATATAACTTTTAAAGTATCTATACCACGATAACGCGTACGTAATAAATACAGTTATCATAAAATGTGACAATGATAAAAGGAAAACGTTTACTTAAAATAGTTATTTGCCGTTCGTGAATGCGGTCTAGTCACGAGAAAAGAAAAAATTCTTCGTGTAAGTTGCTTTGAATAATAAATAGTATTGCGTATGCGTTTTAACTTAAATATATTGTAAATATAAACAACTGAATATTAATACCCATATTATTAAAGAGAATTCTATTTTGGCATTTACAAGGTATCGATTAATTAAACGTATTTTAAAATTACACTAAATATCACTTAATTTCATTGTATTTTTGTGAATTACTTTGTTTTGATTATGTTTTATGCTTGCGTTTTATTATATTTGTATGCGATATTAACAGATTAATTACTGCTATCGGTACATATCTGTACATACTTAAACAAAGGCAAAATACAAATCTGTAACACAATAAAAACAATTTATTTTTATTCAATAATAATCTTGTAAATCAGGTAATAAATTTTCACTTTTATATTTCAAGAAAATGTGTAATATTGAATTGCACAGATATTTAACCTATTTCAGCCAGTGCTTGCACTGTTTTTTCCTCTTTCAAAGATTTAATTTGTAAGTTTATAGATAACTCTGTTATGCTCGTAGGTAATAGGATGATGTTAATGCTTTTAATGAAATTATTCTCACATAAAAACACAATTGAAATAAAGTAGGTACTTATTACAGTTGTTCTCAGCCGTACTCATAGTTTTCTTTCGGTTGTCGCTTCTTGTATTCGCTTTGTACTCGTGAATAGAACTATCATCGGGTCTTTTATTTTCGAACTGACTATACGCCTTTTGGCCTGACGAACCTTTACAGCTTCACCGGACTTTTTATCATCGGTCGGTTTATGATTCCTTTATGTATTCGATAGAAAGGATAGTCCGAAGTATTAAGATTAACTTCGAGGTTATCTATTTTATCTCTGAAATATCGAAACCAGTCTTTTACGACACTCGGTTTTCAAAAATTTTGATGCTGCATTCCTATTCCGTGAATTAACTTGCAATGTCAGGCGGTTTATCTTTTTACACAGTGTCTGTCTGTAGAGAATTATAGATTTTTTAATATACTTCTTTAGTGTTTTAAAATAGTGGATTTTTAACAGTTCACACATAACAAGATAAAAATTTACGTGTACAAAAATTATTAATTGCATATTATACCAAAATGTTTTAAAGTTATATGTAAATGAAAGAGGCCAACTTACCAAAGATTGTTCCGAAGTTAGTGGCCAAATGATTTGCTATAGCGCCGTTGCATAAGGAATTGAAGCATGCGCTTAAAGCTCTAGCACAGGCGCTTGTACCAATCTGTGAACAAAGTAAACAATACAATAACAAGTGTATATATATATAACTTTCAAGAGTTTATCAATTTTTTTTTTCAAGTATTGTTGTTCTGTCTCTCTTTTTAAATATCTTGAATATTGTCTATTATGAATAATTATTTATAATGTTTCGAGTTGTAGCATATCGTTATTTATACATTGTACATTCTAAAATTTCACGATTGACAACCGTATGTGCAAAATTTTATATAAACGATTAAAAATATTCAATTTTAAAATATGCGCTAAAATATATATATTCATAATTAATGATACAAAACTATCAATTTCGTAAATAAAGGTTAATTCATTCAGTGTGGTAACAATTAATCGGATAAAACGGAAAGATGTTGATTTAGAACATAAGCACTGATGTTTATAGGAAAATAAGGTATATACAGTAATGTTAACAAAATGTCGCTCACAACAAAATAAAATCATGTGCGCTTCTCATAGATTAACGAAAATTCAAGAATCTATATATGTTGCAGAAATATAAAAATATTTTATGTGCGTCTAAGATATTTCTAATAAAATAAATATAGTTCAAATACATATTATTAATGAACGAATATACGTCGTTTTCAATGTTATTGAAAGTATTAGTTGAAGCTTTATCATAACTTTCAGATACAAGTTTATTATACATAAATTTTAGATACCTGTAACTTCGTACACATTGTGTATTATCTTAGAAATATATTTTATGTACAGAGGTAAAACAGAAACCCCACCGCTTGCCTCACTTTTCCACGGCTAAAAGCCCTTATCGATGTACGCGTAGTGGTTAAAAAAATTGTAGGTTCTTAAAAGTTTAACAACTTTATATTAAATGAAAAACTATTTTATATTAAACTTAAGGGGAAGGTGTATAAAACTATTATAAGACCAGTCACGCTGTATGCATCCGAGTGCTGGGCTACGAAAGAGATGGATGAGAGAAAGCCACACGGGCAGAGATGCGAATGTTAAGATGGATGTGTGGTACAACAAGAATCGATAAAATTAAGAATGACTATATAAGAGGAAGTTTGAAAATAGTACCAGTGTTAGAGAAATTGAAGGGTAATAGTTTAGCATGGTACGGACATGGCATGAGGAGAGATGAAAGCCATGTAACTAGAAAAGTTTTTAGTATAAACGTGGATGTACATAGGAGTAGAGGAAGACCGAAGAAGGTATGGAGACATCCTCCCTGCCCTGGGAGCTGGAGGCGAGGGTGCTTGCCGCCGTGTATGAGTTCACGGCGGCAAGAAAACGTTTAGGGGAGCCTCCGGCTCTCAGGGAGATTATAGTAAAAAGACGGGCAGAAAGGGAGGAGGCCCTGGAGAGGTGGAGGCAGGACCTGGCGGACGCGCGGTATGGAAGATATACCGTCGACGCCGTCCGCCCGGTCCTGCCGGAATGGTGTAATAGGGAGTGGGGCTCCCTGACGTTTCGGCTGGTGCAGGTACTCAGCGGCCATGGCTGTTTTGGCTGGTACCTGCACCAGATCGCTCGCAGGGAGCCCACCGCCGCATGTCACGAGTGCGGCGCTGAGGAAGATACCGCGCAGCACACTCTATCTGAGTGTGCTGCGTGGGGAGAACAGCGCCGCGCTCTGACTGCGGCGGTAGGTGGTGACTTGTCGCTGCCGAGCGTGGTTGTGGCCATGCTCGGCAGCGAAGAAGCATGGATGGCCATGGCCTCCTTCTGCGAGGAA
The DNA here is from genome assembly GCA_035772565.1 of Antheraea assamensis. Taxonomy (NCBI): domain Eukaryota; kingdom Metazoa; phylum Arthropoda; class Insecta; order Lepidoptera; family Saturniidae; genus Antheraea; species Antheraea assamensis. The sequence goes on from JAQQSE010000065.1 coordinate 4,389,283, forward strand.
GTTATCTCGCAGAAGGAGGCGGCGGAGAGGGTCCGAGAGCTGGACCCTCTTAGCGGCCCTCTCCGCCAAAGGAGGGTCGGTGGAAGGAGGCGGCGCTTTGTCCGCCTCCTTCCACCTCCGTAGCCGGACCTGAGGAGGTGGGCCGGGGGGCCCATCTCCTCCTTGCACAGATCCGGCTGACGAGGGGAGGTAGCTGGTTGTGTACCCAGTCTACCTCCCTATTAGGACGGAGCCCGGTGGCCTTTCGCCGGGCTGACCGATGGGGCGACATGGTGATAGCCCAGCACGATCCCATGTCGCCCCAACCAAAATCGGCGGCCGGTACACCGTGGGGTTTTAGTCCGTGCAAGTCGGACATAACCCACTCTCTCCCCCGGGAGGGTGGGTATCCATAAAGGATTTCCCCACGTAAATAAAAAAAAAAAAAAAAAAAAAAAAAAAAGGTATGGAGACATTGTAGGAAAAATGATATGTGTATAAAAGGTATAAATACTGAGATAACGTCTGGCAGGCGAGAATGGAAAAAGGAAACATGTTGTACCGACCCTACTTAGGTGGAATAAGGGTAAGAAGATGATGATGAAGATATTGTAACGATTTTTTCAGGTGAGAACCAATTGTCTAAGATTAAAATAAAAATAGTGGTCGAAATCTATACAGCACAGACCTCAATTATTCTATTTATAATATTATATTAATTAATGCTTATTTACAGAAACAATTAAAATACAATGGAATATTCTGGAAAAATTGTTTGCATCTCTATCTTTACATTAGATCGGATTGGTTTAAAATCATTAAAACTTTTCTACTTTACTCATTTGAAAGTATCTCTGATATAAAACTCTACTCAACAAATATGTTTCTAGTCGGATCGACTTTTGAGCTTGTTATCGTTCTTTTCTCCGGGCAATCTTTTAACATCTCTTTCATATCTGATTAGACGTTTATTTATTAGAGAGAGTTGCTTTAAAGTTTAAATAAATTGAAAGATATCTTACTATTTAAACGACCGTCCTCCACCTCACTCGGAAGTATTGTGTTTTAATTTAAGATAATTTTAACAATATAGAATTATTATAATAAATGAATGGTCTAATTAACCTAAACTTTTACTTTGATTAAATTTCCAATCTTGATCAATTTACCGAATACCAATGTGATTTACATTTGCATAGGATTTTGATTAATTTAATTAATTTACAGATTAATAGACCATTCACAGTGCATGATTAAACACCGCCTTAATCTATATCTAGATCTTGTTATATTTGTCTATTGATATGTGTAATCACTACATGTTATAAAATAAAGTCGTCCGCGGCGTCTGTCTGTCTGTATGTTAACGATAAGCTGGAAAACTACTCAACGGATTGTAATACGGTCTTCGCCAATAGATAGAGTGATTTACGGGGAAGGTTTGTCAAGGTTTTTTTTTTGTAAATTTGTTGAAATATATAGATAATTGTTGAAAGAATCGGAAAAAGTCAAGTCGCCTGGGAGCTTTCGTCGAAAACGCTGCCTAATCCCTTTGAGATATAATGAAACAGTGCATACTGAGATATTCCTCTTTTATAAATCTACAAAAATGTCTGCGATGACATATGCCTATATTTTAAGGACAGCTTACTATACCCATCTATATTCTAAAAACATGGTCACATACAATTAGGTAATTGGAAGGCTATTTATACGGATACAGTATTAATCTTTATCAAATTGAATACATTACTTTCCTTAAGTGTTTGATGCACATAAGTATTTATTTTTTTATTATCAAGGCAGGACAAAGCCCGCTGGGACTGCTAGTAACTAAAAATTTTACATGTATTTTGTATTTAATTACGACTTTTAAAATATGATTAATGTTCTAGCGTGTTTATTTTGTAGTCCGGTGAAACTCTAGTGACCCTTACATGTCAACCGTGTAGTCAGTTCGAAAAAAAAAGTGTTATTTTTAAGAGTTAGAAAAACTTCGCACTATTTTAAATGTAGACTTTATTAAAACTGAGCATGTAATTATTCATAGTCACGTGTTGCAATGGTTTGACTGGGGGATTATCGATACCATGCCCGCAGGTTCGTACCTATATACTAAAGAAAAAAAAACATATACTAAAGAAATATTTGGAATTTACGTGCGTTTACTAATTGAAATTGGTGAAGGATAACATCGCGAGGATTCCTGAACTGAATAAAAAGTTATTCTACAACCGAAATACATATTATGGTAAAAATATAGAACTCTGAATTTCCCTACGTTTGAATCGCCAATACATAGATTGGAGTGATTATAACCATATCTTCCTATGAGGAGAGGTTTTTGGCTTAGCAATGGGGTTGAGGATATTCTTTACTTATATCATCATCATCAACCTGTAGGAGAACCACTGCGGAATCACAGACATTTTCCTGAAAGAAGGTACGGGCATAATCACCACGTCAGCCCATAAAGTATTGGCGATTTAAATCTCTGACAAGAAATCCACCTTTTTATGTTTCTTTTATGCCGAAGGATAGCCAATAGAGAGATGGCCCATGTGATGTTAAATCGTTACCGTCGCCTATGGACACAGGGGCATCACTGTTGTGTTGCCAACCTTGAATAACGTGTTTCAATCCCTTTTTAAAGAGCCCGTGTCATTTCCCTGGGGGAACACTGTGAGGGGTAATCTAATTTGAAATGGTCGCATGCGCATAATAATGGTTTACTGGGCTTTACGGTATGTGGAAGAGCAACCAGACAGCGATGGGTAGTGTGAGTGTGGAACGGTGATGAGGGCACCATATCAAATAGTTCTTCAGAACACTTTCCGTGGTACATGCGGTAAAGCACACATACTGTGTTACTACAAGATGAGTTTTTAGTTCAGGTTTCCCCATAATCTTTTCCTTTACCATCAGCCGATAGTCACCAATTTAAATGAGTTAATGTACGCGAATTCTGAAAAATTCGTTGGTACATATACCAGCCGCACCTGTGGCTATCGGATTGTTATTTCACCGATCAAACAATTCGACCACCACGACTTATTATTTATATGATTGGTATTATAATTAAAACATTATTGAATAACAATAAAAAGGTTTTTAAATAAAATCCGTGGTTACTGATTCAGCTCTGTTGATGGCTGTCAATATCATAACATGTCGAATTGAGCTGTGCAAGTTCACTCACAGTTGGTTTAAAAAAATGGTGGACCGGTTTTCCCATAGTATGTTTGTACGGGTATGATGTTTTCAGAAACTACAAAGAATTAATTGAATAATCAATTTTTGTGCAGGTTAACAGGAAGCAAACTCAAGAACAGGGCACCAGTTTAATAAAACTTTATTGTTTTAAACAGAAATTATGAATGACACTTTTATGGCACATGAAATTATAAGTAAAGCGTAAGGTTTATTTGATGCTATTTTATATTTTCCGTAACACGCGATGAGCATTGCAATAAAATGTGCCCATTTTATACTAACCAATATCATAAATGCAAATGTGCGTTTATTTGTATTGTTACGCTTGCACACCTTAATTAAATAATTGAAGCGACCACTGTGAAATTTTCCCTAAACTTTGGCAGAAGTAAGTACCTTTGACACAGTAAAAAAGTATTATACCTTAGGAATAGGATAAATGTACATTGACGCGAGTGAAACCGCGTGTAAAACCTAGTAATAAATAAACAGAAACAGTATATCGAATAAAAATCCTCAGCAAATGTGAGAAGATTTTATTATAAAAAAATATTAACGTATCATTCATATCTATAGACTCGCATGTATACAATAAATAGCTGGTCACGCGACTTTCTCGATGGTTTTATTACTTCAACAGAATAACTCATTTTATCTGGATTATTTGTGGCTAACATTTATTATAATATATTTACCTTGATATAATATAAACTTGGCGCAATTGTTTAATAAACACAATATGGAACTTAAGCTTCTTTTATTATAATACTAAGAATATAAGTCTTGAGGATACTGTTTCGCTTCAATAGGCTTTCACAGCTAATGCTTACTAGAGTAAAATATTAGGAGTGAGATTATGTTATATTAGTAGGATCTCCTTTACTGTAATACCATTCAATTTTCTGCGGTATAGACAGATATAAACTGTAAGTAATCGTTTAAACAACTAATTCAAAAAACGAATAAATTAATTCAAAAATTATAGAACTATCTATAGTTTAGTTTTGCGACTAAATATCGTGGGTAAAATCATTTAATTCTTACCATGTAATCTGGCAATGTCTTCAGCTTTCTGAAGACGATTATTCCTTTCGGCGATGAGTTGTGTGGCCTCAACTACTTGTCTCTTTTTAATTCATAAGTCTTTATTTTCAATAATATTTTTATACTTATGTTTAATATAAATGATAAATAGAATTTATGTTCAATCATGTTCACCATTATATAAAATGGATATTAACACATGATAAGAATACTCGAATAAAATTAATTGACGCGGTTACCATCACTTTTAAACAAAAAAGGTTTTAACCATAATACAGCATGAAATTCACTTCAACCTTTAATGTTGTGTGATCGGGCAATATTTGGCTGTGTAATATAATGGAAGGTTAAATATTTCAGGTATTATCGTAAGCGAAAGTTATTTCTTTTATAACAACTCGCTTCGGAAAGTTGTGGAGGTATTCTCGGTGTTATTGATGGTTGCTATTTCATAATTTCGAGTAAAGATACCGACGATGATCTTTCATTTGTTGTAAGTAGCTTTCAGTAATTAGTTAAGTAGTTTAGTAATTGGTGAATATATATATAATAATGAAAAGAATACATATATAACATAAATATACACCTATAGGCACACAAATATATAACAATGATAAATCTAATAATAAAAATGTATACACACAGCAATAGAATAGTAGTACACTATACATTTTCTATTCGATTTTCAGGGGCAATTTATGTATAATATAATAATGTATGTAGCCTGGTCTATCTTCAAAGTCAATGGTTTAATGCTAAAGAATTTGAAATGGCATCCCCTTGAAAATATCCCTATTCTAATAAATCCATAATTTTCTGAATCCGTTTATCGGTTGGTAATTTGCTTATCCTACTCTTTAATGTAGTCGGTTAAACATAACAATGCTTATATTAGTAAATCTAATAATAATGTTTTGGATGTAATTGAAACTAAAATATATGAAATCCTGAATCAGATTTGTTGGAAGAAATTCTCATGGCTACTACAGACCTGGAACCAGAGTCTGTGGAGGTGCAATACACGGGGACATCGTACACAAACGCTTCGTTTCAATCCACAACACCCGTTACCGAAGACTCAAATATCCACGTTTGCCTTCCTTACGAAGTTATAGCGATACTACAAAATAATCCCAAGGGGGTTGATGACAGGCGCGCGCGATCGGTTGTAAAAATTAAGCCAAATCTTACATCACAACATGACAAACATGTTGTGTCGACCCTACTTAGATGGGATATTGAGACAAAAGGCTCATATATTTTCCGTTTATTGTCTAAATTTGTATATATAAGTATAAATGAGTACTTATCTAAAATATATATAAAGTTTTATTTTAAACTTACCAGATATTCGAGTATCATGTTCCACCCTATTATGAATGCGATGAATTCGCCGACAGTAACGTATGAGTAAGAGTAAGCAGATCCGGTGGTGTTTGGCACTCGTACGCCGAATTCGGCATAGCAGGCACCTGTTAGACAAAAAATACAATTGTTAAGAATATAATCTAATCTGTAGTAGAAAGCATATCAAGCCTTGCGTTCTCTTTTAGCACCATTACCAACATATATGTACTATAATATTTTATTTTAAAGTAGTTAATAACAACTGTTCAGGACCTATTTGTAAGTATAGTGTCTGGGGTAAAAATGCCGTTGAAACTCAAGGAGAAGGCGTATAAAATTATGATAGGACCAGTCGCGTCATATGAATCCGAGTGCTGGGTTACGAAAGAGACGGATGAGAAAAGATTACATGTGGGAGAGATACGAATGTTAAGATGGGATGTGTGGTGTAACCAGAATGGATAAAATTAAGAATGAGTATATCAGAGGAAGTTTGAAAATAGCACCAGTAACAGAGAAGTTGAGGAGTAATAGGTTAGCATGGTACATATGGGCATATTATGAGAAGAGATGAAAGTCATGTACAAGAAAAGTTTTGAGTTTAAAAGTGGACGGATATAGGGGTAAAGGAAGACCGAACAAAAGTATGGATGGATTGTGTGAAAAATGATACGTGTATAAAAGGTGTGAAAACATGTTGTGCCGACCCTACTCAGGTGGGATAAGGATAAGATGGTGATGATTATGATATTCAAACGACCTTATAATAAAACTATTTAAACATATTCCTTCGGATAATATGGCTTAAGTAATTTAGATTAAATCTGTATTGTGAGTAACTTATCTTGCCTCACGCCGGTTTTAGACTTAACCTCATCTCCGTTACTATCATAGATATTATAGACATAAATTAATTACTACCAATTAATTATTTATTGAAAAGCCCATGTATATGTTAATCGAATTTTACTCACAAGAACAGAAAAGCTTTTATATAAGAATAATAGATAATATAATTTTGTAGGTGGTAGAGCTACGCTGAAGCTATTACTGGTTTCAGCATGAATGGGTCGGCTCGCCCAGGGTAGTACCACCCTCTCACAGAAACCAGACGTGAAGTAATAGTGCGCCCGCACTGTTGCGTTTCGTTCGGTCAGTGAGAGCGCCGGAGGCCCACATATATTAAAAGGCCGGCAACGCACTTGCGACTCCCCTGGTGTTGCTAGTGTCTTTGGACGGCGGTGATCACTTATCATCAGGTGACCCACCTGTTCGTTTGCCCCCTATAATATAAAATAAAATAAAAATATATAATGACTTTGAAATTACAACATATTTATAATGTAAATGCATCCTAAATCAAAATATACAAATTAACCAAGGACCTCCATAATGTTGAAATATTTGTAATTGAATACCTAATAGCCAAAAATATTTATTACGTGTATTGTTAACTTATCTAACAAATACATCACGTTTATGCCTTCCTTTGTATTTTCGATTTCTAATTTAGGTTTGTGAGTTTTAAAATGACACACAATATCGTATAATAAACGATCTCTCATCAAAAGTGTAATTTCCTAAATTTTCTTGATATTACTAATCACTACATAGTATAAAACAAAGTCGTCCGCGGCGTCTGTCTGTCTGTCTGTTTGTATGTTTGCGATAAATTCAAAAACCACTGAACAGATTGTAATACTGTCTTCACATATAGATAGATTAATATATGAGGAAGGTTTAGGTATATAATTTGTGAATGATTTGTGTAAATCGCTTGAAATATAACGATAATTGTTGGAAGTGTTGGAAAAAGTCAAGTCGCTTGGGAGCTTTCATCGAAAACGCTGCCTAATACTTTTGAGATGTAACAAAACAATGCATAGTGAGATATTTCTCTTTTATAAATCTACAAAAGATTTATGTCACATACAATGGGGTAATTGGAAGGCTGTTTAAATGGATACAGTATTAATCCTTATCAAATTAAATACATTAGTTACCTTAAGCATTTTGTACACATAAGCATATATTTTTTATTATCAGGGCAGAACAACGTTCGCCGGGCATGCCAGTTGAACTATATAATACTAATTGAAGTGGAGAAAGAAACTAATATTGAAACTACAAATCTTGGAGCTTCAATAATTTATGGTTATAGCTTTACGAACTGCAATAATAGAACCATTATGTTCTAATATCTTATATCTGCTATAGAATACAAGTATTTGGTCAACACATGCATAATAATTGAAAGATTGTAAGCATCCGACTCGCCAAATATAATAAAAATTTCAAGACACTCTCCTAGAAACAGTCATATAAGGAAAAGTAAGCCACCAAAGTGGTTGAAAGAATGCAGTCTTTCTATTGACATCGACACGGGATTCAAATCTGTATCAAATATAGAGTCTTTGACATCGTATCGATCCAAATACTGTTAGAAAGTTAATTGTAAGAAACACTTTTGCAATGTTATTCAGAGTACCTATCTAACTGTACATAATATATTAAAGTTGTTTAATTCATGAACGACCTGTAGAATATGGCTTTTCGTATACCGCAGGATAGTGTAATTGGACTAACATTATTTATTCTGTATTTAAATGAAATTAATGAACTCTAAATCGCTACGAGTACTAACAGTATGTTTTATATTGATGATATAGTGCTAATATAGTTTTGTCTGAAGTTCAAATGTGTAATGTATTTAGTATCTAAAATTGATTCATTGCTTATTATGAAATCTCTTCGCAGTTTTTATAAAGAATCCTGTATCAATTTCTTCAAAACCCTAGGCAACAGACCTATCAAACTCACAGCCGAGGCTTAAGATACATATTTGATTGATGACTTGATTACTTTGTAGCGAAAATCTATTGTAAACAATTTATCTGATGTCCCTTTGCTACATTCATCTAGAATTATTAGCTGATACTACATCTTTTTACAACAGAAACGTTTGGTTTTTTTTCTTGCACCGTAAAAAGTGAAATCTGAAACTAGAATTAAAAACACGAAAAATGAAATATTTTTTGTATAAAATTAAACACACGTAGGTAGGTAGACACGGTCGTTATGAAAGTGTAAATGATAAGTTTATAATAAAAAAAAGTTTATATTTGTATACTTTCGTCCCGTAAGAAAAAAGCGTTATACGCGAATCTCTTTCTTTATCTGTGTAATCGGTTTATTTTTAATTTTCTGTCATTTTAATCTACGCAAATAACGTAAAGTTAGGAATCAAGTCAAAGATTTCATTAAACATTTTAGGAAAAGCATTCACTTATAAAATATTAGTTATTATTTAATTAGAAAAACACTGATTAAAAATAGGTTTTATGAAATGTCCACGCGTTCAATATTGGTGTTGTGCAACTCTCATTAATTTTATTTTACACCGTTTACCGGAAAAATGGTGCTGTCTTATATTTTGTTACTTTTGGTATGTATGCCGATTTATTTTAATTTTTTAATACTACGACAGGACATGGCACTGTTTAATTTATATATTTAAGTGTTAACAAGTTTTCTCAAGTTAGCCGCATAAAGTCACATGTAGGAAGAGACACAGGAGAGCATAACGATTTTTCCTTACGTGACGGTTTCTACCATACAACTGCTACCGCAAGTACCATTAAGGAACTTCGTTCCGTGAATATGTTACAGATGAGACGTGCGAGGGCCACCATTGATTAAACGTGCTTCGTACATCAACAGAGGGTTTTTCGTTCCCCGCTTAACAAATAAAATAGAATGTTTCTGTTACGGGTAAACCACCAGGTTTAGCAAAGCAGTAAGTCATTTCTAGGTGTGAAAGTAGCAAGGAACCACCAAATCAATTATTTATGATACATATAATTTTAACAGGCAAATTGGCTAATCTGACTGTGTCGAATATCGAAACAATACAATAATAAAAAAAAATGATGTACGTGAAGATCAACTATTTTTACAGGATAATATTAAGGTATAGTGTGTCACATCAGCTAAAGGAGCCTGTCACTGTGAGGAAGAAATAGATTTTATAGAAATCCTTTTCCCCGTAATATATATAAGTAATATAAAAATAATACGGCTTATCTGACTCAAAATGCTTTTTACTTAATATATAGTTAAATAACCATTCAAATATCCAACAATAGAGCTACAAAAGCCAATTTGATAGTATCTCTCTATACCAGTAGTATAAACAAGCATAAAAGCGTACTCTCATCGTTAGACTATCACAACGTTACAGTATCGTTTATTAAAAAAAGAAAAACACGTTCCATAGTTTAACGTTGCGTCCTCACAAAGGTTTGGAGCATTTATGTCTACCGACCGAGCACAAAGGCTCTGTTCTATCGGAGAGTGTTCGGTTAATGAAGGACGACCGAAACTTGCAAAACGGTTTTACATACGCTAACAAAGGATTTACGATCGAACCATGACTAGTCCATCATCCAATATGACAATGTAATTGTTACAAATCGTAATTCATACATTAATTAATAATAAAAAAAAAAAACATGAAATGGTTATGTTATTAATCTTTCAATTTGATTGTTATATTTCTTAGCAAGTATTTGTTATAAACCTTCCATACAAGACACTACATTTTGTAAGTCGTTGTTGACCATATTATCTTGTATACAATCAAATACCTATCAAACAGTTTTTCATTTTTTTTTTTTTATTAAATTCTAACAATAGTTTCAAAGTTTAATTCGTCGGTTACTTTTTATGCCTACTTTGTCATGTACATATTATTGTTTACATAAGTTTATAATATGAGACCCGATGATATCAGATGGTATAAAGCCGGGATATCAATACATAATGCCACAGTACCAACCTAGGTATGGACCAATGGCTTGGTGTGAAAATCTAAATCCTTGAGCGTTATCCTCATTATTTCATTATCACCTTTATCGATTCATAATATTTTTGTATATAACAATTATTATGTCATTATGTTTCCTTAGTCCACCGTATGTGACGTAAGCTATCAGTGGGACTTGACTAATCGAATTAATTTGACTGTTATTATTATGAATGTACGTGTTGTAGGCTATTTGACTAATTATCTTTGATTTCAACGGGCGTTGAATAACTACATTCTGGGAACTGAGTTATTTTTGATTACGTGTGTAATACATACAGTAATTACAATATTAGGCCTTACTTTTTGATGCCTACAATAATTATATTCCCAAACCAGCTGAAACCGGTTACTTCGTGTGCGTTGTTTATTCTTTTAACAACACATTTTATGTACTCCACTGCGAGAAAATACACATCGCTAAACGCATAGTACTTATGAAAATAATAGCGTCTTAGAACTTTAATAACTTTATACTAAATAAATTTGGGATGTTACAATCACCTCATTATTTGATACTAAAGCAATCTTTCTAAAATACTTTTATATATTAAGTTGATTTTAGTTCTATTTGTAACTGTTGTTTATTCATTATACGCCTCTTTGCCTTCCTGTAATTTTTCGCCAACGTTTATTTGACGAACACCTATTTTATTATTTATGCGTACATTTTCACTACATTACGAATAATTATATCTTGGAAATGTAATGTTTATTTTTTTTATTGTAAAGGTTAATACCGGTTGGTAGATCAAGGCAGTTGTGTCTAATAGGCACGCGACCCGCATGCACCAGGATGTAACACTCACTATAGTGACCTGTTTTAGCGATGTTGGCCGAGTGGTTTGCGTGTAGGACAGCGCGTCGATCGAAGTAAGTTCGAATCCTTGTGAATGAACGGGAGATTTCAGTGAAGCGATACAGGGCTTTTTCTATGTTCACCTGGCTATCTACTACCCTCCGGTTGAAAATATATGGCCAAGCATCTATAGTTGTGTTCCGTTAGAAGCACTCGACGGCTTACCCTCTAAATTTAGCGTATTTATTATCATCTTGGGTCACATTATCATTTACATCAAGTGAGTTTGTGATCAATCATTGAGACCTATACCCTAAAGAAAGGGAATGCGGGCGCTGTTTAGCCCATACAAACTCATTGTATCCCTAGATAATAAGAATCGATCTTTATCATGTTTCTATGTATTTAATTTATTACACAAAATAATAGTAAAAAAACTAGAAGCCTTTTAAAAGTACTAAAATTGCCTAATCGTATCCGCGCTTTCAGATATACAAAGTTAACGGACACAATAAATAAAAGATAAAATAAAAACATAGGCAAGACAAAATTCCTTATTAAATTAATTTTGGATAAACAACTACAATTCGTGCAGTTTTGAAAAATAAAACAGGGTAATACAAAATCATGATTTCATCTATTTTTTATAGATATAAAGTGTCCGAGCTGCAGTTGTCTATTTCGCGTTCTCATCTGATCCTGAGTTCTCCTGTTAATACCGATTTTACAAAACCATCGTAGACCGCGTTTCATGAATCAGCCGGTATACATACACTTATTAAGCCAAAACGGCAGAGACCTGTACCCTGGTACCTGGTACCAGTACTAGTTCACGATATGTTAAGAAAGCGGTCGCCGTTGTTTTTGAAATATATTGTGCTTAATTGCCATTAAGTGGACTGTCGTGATTTTGTCGGGCTACAACAGTACGATGTTATTCTATAAATAAAATTCACTCAATTACAAATCAATTAATAAGACAGAAAATATTTTCTAGTATAAATTCACGTGATTTGTCAACGGACAACCTTTTATGGCGAGGTAAAACGTTAAAAATAAATTCTCGGATTTAGTAAATAAACATTAGCTCTACGAGTATTATACTTTGATATTTGATATCAAATACACATTTGTGTCAACAGAGACGTGAATGTCCTCTGTAAACGCCTGAGGATTTAAACGAACGGACGTATCTAACAGTCTCATATTCCATGTTCTTTTTTATTGGTTCTTATACTTTAAAAACTTGTTAGTAGTACCAACATAATATCATTTTCTAAAACTACAAATATATTATAAAATATATTTTATAACAAGCTTGTCAATGCTTGGCATTAATAGAAGCTATGATCGAAGGTAAGTATGTACCACACTCGCTCAATACATAAAGTATATTTCTCTTTTGAAATAATCTTTAGAATCGGATCAATAGTTCCAGAGATTCATCGTCATTATAACCTTGTATGAGACCGACTGCCAGGTCATATACCTCATCCCGAATTAAGCCACAATCACCATGCCAGTCCACGATGTATTGGTGAGTTCTAATTCCGACAGTTCTGTAATTTTCCCACATACGGTGACACTACAAACATTTCTCAAGCCCCGGTTTCCTCATGATATTTCTTTTATCGTCAGCCGATAGTGTTACTAATTGAAATTAGTAAATGTATTCGAATTCTGGAAAAGTCGTTGGTACATGCCGAGGTTCGATTCCGCGGACATCGAATTCATATTCCATCGGTCAAACAACTCGAGCCAAAACGAATGTGAGATTATATCGCACAAAAAGACTAACTGTACACATTCATAATAATAACAGGTATACATTGCTCTTCTAATTACTGAATGTTTTAACTTACCAGAGAAAATGCTTGCCAAGGCCGCTATGATGAAACTCAAAACTACACCAGGGCCAGCGAACTTATGTGCAACCATGCCAGCAACCAAGTACATGCCTGTGCCGACACAGGAGCCGACACCGAGTGACACCAGATCCGTTGTTGTGAGGCATCTCTGTTTGAAAAAAAAAACAAAATTGAAATATCGCCATTATATAAAATCAAAATCAAAAATACTTTATTCAGTTTAGGCCCTAAGAAGGAGCTTATGAACGTCAAAACTACCACCGATTCGGAAAACATCCCAGTCATCGAGAAGAAACGACAAGAAACTCGATCCGTTTTATCTTTTTAACATACAATTATATATTTAAAATACGTTATACGTTACAATCATTTTAGTGGATGCACAGAGAGTAGTCAATTCCAGGCATCACCATCGTTCACATATTGATCCACTCTATAATAGCACTATGACACCAAAACCCGCTTAACATGGCTCTTAAACTATAGTCTGCCAAATCGGTAATATGCTTTGGGACATTGTTATAAAACCTAACACTATTACCTAAAAAAAATGTTACTGTGTTATTGGTTTTACTGAGTCTAAAACATGGAACGACCAGTTTGTCACAGTTTCTAGTCTTTAGATCATGTCTGTGTTTTACGAACTCCAGCTTTTCAAAGTTTTATATATATATACATATATATATACATGTTATAGAATATAAAGAGTCGTAACCGGCACGGGATTAATATCACTTCAGTAGGCAAAGTAATTGGCATTCCACAGATTTTGTACTAAAAGTTATATATGTATTATTATAATACATACAAATCGATTATACAGTTTTGTTTGTACTACCTTAAAAGTCGGGTGCAATATTATTTCTATAAAAATGATAATTTAATTCAGAAATGAATCAATTTAATCGTTATAACCAAATATGCGAAAATATTCTAGAAAACCAATTAATATAATATACGATAATATTAACAACATAATATGTCTCTTTTATAGTAATTCATTGTGAAACATATCGTGAAACATTATCCCCATGAGATTATTTATCCGTGGTTCGTATACCCTTAACAATTGAAGCAAAGTATATTACATCAGAAATAATTTAAAACGAAATCGACAAACCTCCATAGACCTGCATTAACAGACTAATGCAATCTTCACGAGAATTCCTATCAAATAACATCGACACTGATTCAATATCTCCGGCAGCGGTTCTATTTAATTTATCTATTACCTTGACTATTATTTGCATCTCTGCAAAATGCAATCTCCTCTCATCCGTCTCTTTCGTAACTCAGCACTCAGACCCTTATACTGTAACTCTGTAACTGGTTTTATAATAGTTTTAATACACCTTCCTTGTGTTTCAAAGGTACTCGTGTGTCACAAGCTGGATGGATCACAGAAGTCGCATAACAAATGTTTAATTTTCATTCTACTAATCTTATATCATATATATCAACACCATTTACTAAAGCACTAGTTTCATACGATCAAACTAGCGCAAACACCCACGTGTGTTATCCTAAGAGCTTCTTCGGTCGAGTTGTATGGACGTCGCGATTTCAATTAGAGTCTTCTACGAAAAGCGGCTAAAATAGAACGAAATCGTGAATCACAATTGAAAAAGGGCTACCGTAAAAGTTTCACAGGATAGATCCAGTGCTAATTGAATTTACTCAGTGGAAACGGTTTGTCTAGGGCTAGTTAAAAACTTCGTATCTCGTTCAAATAATTTCTCTTGCAATGAATACCACAAAGTAAATTAGCAGATGAATTAAATTTAATGTAACGGTTCGACTATGTATATCTTTCTCAAATTGTCCGATATCCTCTATGAAAACTATGAATACGTGAAATGAGTGAAAAATTAAAATATAATATTTGTATGAACCTAAAGTACTATTTATATAATGTATTTGGTCCTAAAAGTTATTAGCAGACAGAAATGAATTCATAGAACGAAGAGTAATTTTCTTTTCGACCTGTCTACCTGCCGCCGCGCTTTTGTCCTGACGGGTATTTACAGTTTCACCAGGCAAAGCTAAATTAAAAGGCAAACTCAATATCATATGTTTCTAATGTGCATACTGTCCTCCAGTTCCAGCTTAACTTTTTTTATATTTTCTGTTTATTCGTTATTCCTATAAGTGTTGCGCTGAGAATAGATATAAATATTTCCATTAAAAAAGTTAAATAAAGGTGTAAAACTGCGAGATTGAAAATTATTTTAGCATTGATTGTGGGTAGCTGATGTATGTATGTATTATTTATATATATATATCCGATTCCAGACATCGACCTACGTAATAAAATGGAAACTCTACGCAATACAGTGAAGATACTTGCCACTCACGTCGTTTGTTACAGAGTGTTCTTATCAGTATAATAGGCAATTAAATGAAATATTTTATTTCCGTCCTATTTATAATATTGAAGTCGATCATCAAAGAAGCTTTGTAAGTATCATCACAAAAACATCGTTCTTTTCACCGGGTATTTTGAAATGTTGGCTTTTTCTTATTATTATTATTTTATATTATAGGGGGCAAACGAACAGGTGGGTCACCTGATGATAAGTGATCACCGCCGTCCATAGACACTAGCAACACCAGGGGAATCGCAAGTGCGTTGACGGCCCTTTAAATATGTGGGCCTCCGGCGCTCTCCCTGACCGAACGAAACGCAAGAGTGCAAGCACTGTCACTTCACGTCGGTTTTCTGTGAGAGGGTGGTACTACCCCGGGCGAGCCGACCCATTCATGCTGAAACCAGTAATAGCTTTAGCGTAGCTCTACCACCTACAATAAAGTATTCATTTAAATAGTATGTCATGAGCGCAATCATGGTCTAGATTAAATTCTTAGGTTAATTAAAAACACCACCATCTTCTTGACCTTATCCCACCTAAGTTGGCTTGGCACAACATGTTATCCTTTTTCACTCTCCTCTCTCGGATGTCATCTCAGTATTTACTCTGTGTCTGTGTCTTTTATACACATGTCATTCTTCACACAGTCTATTCATACCTTCTTCGGCCTTCCTCTACTCTTATATCTATCGACCTTCATACTTAAAACTTTTCTGGTTACATGGCTTTCATCTCTCCTCATGACATGTCCATACCATGCTAACCTGTTACTCCTCAACTTCTCCGTCACTGGTGCTATTCTCAAACTACTTCGTATCTTATCGATTTTAATTATACCCCACATCCATATTAACATTCGCATCTCTGTCATGTGTAGTTTTTACTTATCTGTCTATTTCGTAGCCCAGCACTCAGATGCGTACAGTATGATCGGTCTTATAATAGTTTTATACACCTTCCCCTTAAGTTTCAAGGGCATTCGTGGGTCGTAAGCTACCCCAGACACCTTTCGCTACTTCATATACCCTGCATTTATCCTATTCCTTACATCCTTGTCTATGCCGCTGTCGGTTTGGATCAATGAACCGAAATACCGGAAGCTGAAGTAGGCTGGTAAGGATATGCCATTTAAGGCTATATACGAAAAACTTGATAGACCACCGAACTCGCAAAACAAATGTTCAGTTTGTGTTCTACTAATCTTCAAACCAACATTCTCCAGTTTTTCTCGCCATTTCCCTAACTTATTCTAGACCTCGGCAGCATTTTCTCCGACAAGAACAATATCATCAGCAAATACCATACACCAATGTGCCTCCTCCTATATGTCTGGTGTTAACGCATTCATAACTAGAAGAAATAAATAAGGGTTTAAAACTAAACCCTGGTGCAAACCTACAGCCACATTGAAATTATCGGTAACTCCAGCTTCAGACCTAACGTGTGTTGTAGCTTGACATTACATAAAACAAATAAGTTGTTGGTACTTCCCAGGCATTCTTTTCTTTTTCAGAGCCCACCACAGAACACTTCGGGGTACTCGATCATATGCCTCCTCTAGATCAATAAAGACAATATGCAAGTTCTTATGTACACGTCTGTATTTTTCGTAAAATGGCATCTGTGTGTCGCACGTCCAGGCATAAACCCGATTTGATTCAGAGTCACTTCGGTCTCAACTTTTATTCGTCTCGCTATCGTCATCTTTCCCCAAACCTTCATACTATGTGACATGAACTTTAATTAAATAATAAATAATTATTAAGCTAATTAAAATATTAAATGGAATATTGGTTATTACCAAACTGATGAAGATAACTTCTCAAATAATCCTTTATTTTTAATCATATGTAAAAGACAACTACTTAGTTAACGTAATTATACTACTATCTACTTTGGAGATATACACATATCATCCCGGACTTTTCTATGAGTTTTTTAACATTATATACAATTCCAATACATTATTTTAATGTACCTACCATATAATATACGACGAGTATTTTATAAGATTTAGCAAGCGTTAGCGATGAAAGTGTTTGAAAAATGTTATTAGGACTTTATCGACTATTCTCTTCCTTCTGCTATAATATGGTATGCATAAACCTTCTAGAAAACCATCTTTAATCATAGTAAAAACTGTACCAAAATCTGTTGTGTGGTTTAGAAAACCCATACAAATACAGAGACAGCCTTGATTAGATACTTTGTATTGATATTAAATATTGATCTATGATGCCGAAATTTTGTAAAATATACATTTTTCTATGTATTTCCTTTAGTACTATTTAAATAATAAATAACTTTATGATATGATTCATAATTAATTTTAGAGGAAATATAGCCAATTATAGCAAGAAATTAGCTCTTTCGACGGATAATTTATTCATTCTAAAATGTTATATGCTTAAAACGAAACCTTATAAATTATTCCTATGAAAATATATATGTATGTAGAAAGAAAATCTTTCATAAATATGTAAAAACTGTTTTAATTACTTCAAAACGGTCCGTTTAAATTGTGGTGACGTTCTGAAGAAATTTACTGTATTTTTTTTTGAGAATAATTTGTCAGATGTTTTTTTAATACAGCTATTTACAATTTTTTTCAATACATCTTCTTATAAATCCATAGTAACAGTTGCAACTATGGCTGCTATTAAATTGAAGTTTGAAGAATTTTTGCCTTTGTTTCTCTTCGTAGTCACTCCGATGCCCAGAGTAGAAGTGACCTTAGACCGACTCATCATCTTCTTACCCTTATCCCACTTAAGTAGGGTCAGCATAACATGTCTATAATGTTGTGCTGTATGATTTGGCTTAATTTTTACGATCGGCCGCGCGCTCCTCACATCAACCCTTCTTAGGATTATTCTATAGTACCATTATAACTTCAACTTCCTAAATTCGTATGGATGCCAAACACGGATATTTGATCCTTCGATAACAGGTGGTAAGGATTCAAATGACGAGCTTGTATACGATGTATCCGCGCATTGCACCTCCACAAACTATGGTTCCACCAAGTCTGTCAGGATTTCTTCCTGCAAATCTGATTCAGGAGGTTCACCGGCATTTTTTTTTCTTTCACTGTCCCTTTTCCTCATTATTATTATAATGTTAAATGTACGTTTTTTCTTAAATTATACATTAATTTTTAAATTGTATAAAATAAATTATTATTGTCTTTGTCATCTCGTTGACAATCTTGTTATGTAAAAACATCCTTAGATGCACTTGTGCACTTATATAACTTTAAAAACGTAGGGTTGAAATCTCTGGAAGGCTGACGTCTTTATTCGAGAGATTCGTCACAATTCGAGACTGAATATTTATAAAACTCCATTGTTTTTAGCTCCTACTATCGAAGAGTCACCTGTTGTTTATTTGTAAAAATAGATATACCAGATTTCTGCCGGTTCTTCTCGATGACTGGGTTGTTTTCCGAACCGGTGGTAGCTATGACGTTCATAAGCGCCGTTTCAGGACCTAAACTAAATAAATTGATGATTTTGATTTTTTACGATTACGCTATTACACTTCAATGGAGTGGAAGTCCATGAAGTTAGAATTTGAGTATATTTGGCCGATGTGTTTTGTGTTTATTTAAAAATATAACACCAAAACACGAATCTATTATTACTATTTGTCTCTTCACGGAAAAGAAAGTTTAAGTTTCCAATTTTCAGAATATATTTAGTTGAGCACCGGAGGCCCACATATATTAAAAGGCCGGTAACGCACTTGCTACTGCTACTTGCTAATCCCCTGGTGTTGCTAGTGTCTATGGACGGCGGTGATCAATTTCCATCAGATGACCCATCTGTTTGTTTGCCCCTATAATATAAAAAAAAAATTCAGACGCCGGTAACTAAACACAATGAAATGACAAATTAGTTAGTCATTTAATTTCTTTATTAATTTGACATTGATCACTTTTTTGCGTGTTAAACGCCATCTAAAAAGCTGGTATTGCAAAGTGATCTTTTAATTTAGGTCCAATTTAGTAAAAAAAGACTGTGCTAATATTAAAACACGAAGGCTGCTTTAAAACAATGCCAATTTAGTGTTCAGTTCTAGCATTGTGCAGATAAACAGGAGAAAGAAAGCTGTGTAACGTTGCTACGAATAAAGGAATACAATGTGCTCGTCATTACATAGAAAAATATGTTTTATAATTATTTACAAAGAGTACTTTATTGTCCATTTGCTATGTATGACGAATAGGCCTATTATAGAGTGGATCAATATGTGAACGATGGTGATGTCTGGAATTGACTCCTCTCTGTGCATCCACTAAAATCGATTGTAATGTATAATGAATTTTAAATATATAGTACGAGTATATGTTAAAAAGATAAACCTGATCGAGTTTCTTGCCGGTTCTTCTCGATGACTGGGATGTATTCCGAACCGGTGGTAGTTTTGACGTTCATAAGTGACTTCTTAGGGCCTAATTTCAATAAAGTATTTTTGATTTTGATTTCGAATATCTTCTTTACTATTTTTTCTATTACTATACGATTTATTCTATATACTGTTCTTTCTAATAATTTCTTTTATATCATCAATTATTATAAAGCCTTAAAGATTACGCATTGAGAGATGTTATTAAACAAATGCATTTATTGATAGAACAAAAGGTTTTCGTTATTGACAAGGTTAAATATTGAACACTCAGTTTGGGCGAAAAAGCGCACTATATACTCCACCCGCTTTGATTTATTATAAAGCCTAAATTTTCTGATGATAATGGTACCAAATATTTGTTATACAATAGTCAGATACTTGCAATGTTTAATTCATTGGGCATAATTTCTTAGTTTCAGACATTTAGCATAAGCTTGCGTAATTCGCCCTCGAAGCTAGATCTAGTATACTTAATATTTTATCTTGGATGTTATCATTCCCTTATATTTTATTATCTTTAAGCTGTTCCATAACGATTTTATTATTTTTATGAACAGGTAGTAAACTTTATTATTTCTTGCTTTTGTTGTACATTGAGGTTAGATCATGATTCAACTGCTATCGACTCATTGAACATCCCTTCAGAAGATTCAAACTACCTCTTTGATTAGGTAAATTCTGTCATTCAGTAACTGATCGTCGTCACTTCTATAAGTTCTTTAGGCACACACAGAGTTCAAATTCCTTTCTAGCTCTATTTATTTGGTTGTAGAAGTTTTTTTCACTTTATCACAAAGATGTAGAAATGAATAATTAAATACTGGTGAGGTATATGCACCAGTATTTACAGTAATTCATTTATATGTAGATATAATTCATAATGAAATACGTTTATCAGAATGCAAAATAGGCTTCGAGAAAGAATAGAAGTTTAATGTTCAGATAAAGAAATCTCCTTTTAAGACGCGATTGTGCGTCTTGAAGATAGAGAACCTTACTTATATTTTAAAGTATTTTCCAGTCCTAAACTTCCCGGGATCATTATTATTCTAATAGAGTTATGTAATTATTGTTATACAATCTCTAAAGTCAATTTTTAATAAAGATATATTAAAACTACTCTGGGCTTAGTCCAGCTGGCCGAATCTGATTTACAATATCATCAATATTGCATGTGCGTCGAATAGAAATGAGAGTTTACCTTCGTAGACAGTTTTCGAGTGTACTGTTGCGCATTTATTCTGACCACATTTAAGGTTAACATTAAACGATTTCATTCTGTATTTACTTTTCCTAGGGAAATATCTCAGACACAATTGTAACTTAATTTAAATCAATAATACGCACAGTTACGAAGTATGCAGAAAAATGTACTGTGGGTGATTATTTCTTATGTTATTATTTGTGCTTTATGTACGTATACCTATATACAAGCACAATCTTTGGGTAAATCTCAATATGTATAGGTTATAAATTTAGTTTGTAAAAATATAATTGCATAAGTAAATAAAAATTTAATTGTTATTAAATAAGAACTATCTTCCCGTTCAGTAATTTGAAAACTTTAATATGTCAAACTATTAATAAAAATAAGTTCTTTTAAAATAGAGGTAGTTCAAAGAGAAGAATAGTACTTGATATTTCTTGAAAATATCTCTTACTATAAGACGCTACGCTCACTACCAACTATTAAGAAAAACAATTCTAAGATATTGTCAAAATTTGTACAAATAAAACAAGAGATATCTGTTCGTAATGTCAACATGACAGCTGTTTACTAAAATAATAGGTATAAGAGTGTAAGGTTCTTATTAAAAAAAAAACAACTGTATTTTGTCCGTCTATCTGTATGGTTGGACCGTTTTTGACGAGGCTTCTACTATTAGGTCTATTACACGTAACGAGCACAGTGGCGAGACAGTGCCCTCGGCCGAGTACTCAGTATATATGAACATTTTGACGAGTGTTCGGCCGAGTGCTAGGCCGAACAGAGTGCCGGGAGAGTTCACTAGAATCTCGATTTGTTTACTAGGCCGAGTACCCACCTCTCGCTTCATTTTTTCGCCTCCGCAGCGACTCGCTATCCCGCTCAACACGTATGGACATGCACTCGGCCATTACTTACTCACCAACTCGTTGGCCAGTTCTGTACGCAATTTGTAGAGTTATGTACTCGAACAATGTCGCATAACGTTCTACAATCATTCTTAAAAGTACCCTAAATTCTCTAGGATTTTCGATCTGTAAATCATTAAAAAAAATATTAGTTGCACCAAGGGCGCGCCTTTTCAAGATCTAACTTCTTGTCCAAATACTTCTAATCCCTTCTTCCAATAACTTCCATAGTACTTCAATGATCAGTGGTAGGAGCCGGTTGAAAAATATATTAAAATTTTTCTTTTGCGAACCATTTTAGTCGGTCGGTTACTGCGTCGAAACTAAACTAACTCGCCAAACAAGCATAATTCGTATAAACACCTACTCGTTCATCTGACTCTCTTGGCCTGGTATCGTTTTATTGTCTCGCTACTGTACTCGTTAACTGTAATAGACTCTTATCTGCTGGTACGACAGCGACTATTGAGTTTATAGTAAATCTCTGGGTATTTACGTTTGTTTTTAGATTGTACTATATTTAACATTAGTGTAAAGTGTGCTTTACACTTTATCATGCTCCAATAAAAGAAATTGCTTTCTATTATACACATTTTTTGACAGGAAGCATTTAAATTTGCAAAAAAATAATGATAGGAATTATCTGTACAGTATCGTTCTTAATACTCTTATTTTAAAAGTAATATTCAAATAACAATATAACTGTACTATAAACACAGCTTCCGAGTACAAAGGGAATAATAGAGTTCCACAGGTGTAAAGCTAGACTGGGTCTCTATTACAGGCAGTTCCAACCATGTTTGGTTGCGAATACGTCTATCCACCTGTTGCTTAGATCATCGGTCATAGGTATACGTTCTGTGTTTATTTGTTCCAATTACGTACTAACTTCTAAGTAAGCAAAACCAGTACGATCTACGAAAAGGATTAGATAAATTTGTGAAACAAATTATTAACTACAATTATGTAATTAGATTCACGGAAGTCGTAGATTGGGTCATATGCTACAACCTTCTTCTTACCCTTATGATATCTCACCTAAGTAGACTCGGTACGACATGCTTATAGTGTTGTTATGTATGATGATTTGGCTTAATTTTTACGGTCGGCCGCGCGCGCCTCCCCATCAGCCCTCCTTGGGATTATTTTGTAGTACCATGGTTTTTGTTAGAAGTTATAGCACTTAATAAGACGATAGAAGCACTGTTGTCATGATTGTAAAGAGGAGCACAAGCCGATATATAACACTCATTGCAGGAACGATAATTTTGTGCAGATTGTGGAATGTGATTTGATATGTCACAACTATTTTCCTAGCTACAATCTAAAGATGGATTTAATTTGCATGGTGGTAGTGCTTTTTCTAAGTCCGTCTGGCTAGCTACCGCCCTCAAGTTGAAAATCTGTCGCCAAGCACCTGTTGGTGTGTTCCGGCAGCTGCACATGAGAGCCAGACTCCCTCTAGGTTTAGCGTGAATACCATCTTAGACCACATCATCATTTAATATTAGATGAGATTGTGGTCAAACGCTTACATATAAAGTATAAAAATAAAAAATTGCAGTGTATTTATTTATTCAATTAAATGCAAATGTAAAATTATTCGTAAAATTGCATAGATAGTGTTATTCTTCAAAATGCCAATAATTTCCATATTAATTTGATCGAAATCAACACTATGTAGTTCGATTAATTTTTTATTTTCGAACTGACTACACTGTTGGCATGGTAAGACCTCTCTACAGTTTCACCGTACTACGATAGTAGTTCGATTATAAAAAAACATAATAGATGGCGGTCCTTATACCGTGAATCACTTCCAAGGTTATATTAGATTGGACATTTATAAGATAGCTAAACTAACTGCAATACATATCCGTTCCAGGCAGCGTGGATGCTCATGGTATGAATTACTTGGAGATAATTGCTTTTTCCGTTAGAATGGCTGCCTCTGACAACATATTATTATTATGCCACTGAGTCTCGTACATTTCAGTATTCAACACAATTTCTTGGTAAATCGTGCTCCTATTTACTTCAAGTTAAACAATTCAACATATATAGTTTAGCATATCTTTGTTTTACTATATGTTTCTCTTCATATTTAGTGTGATACAATTCTGTACAAAAACTAAATTGCAATTGAATCCTGTTTGTTAAATATTAGGGACTTTGATATAATAATCGTAGAATTCAGAATCGCTTTAAATAATTAGATAAAAATCTTTAGTTCTTAACAACGATAGGTTTATATAGGTTGGGACCATATATTGACAATTGATTCTTCGTAGATTCCTTTTATACTTTATAGGTTAGTCCTTTGACCATAATCTCATCTAATGTTAAATGATGATGTGGTCAGGTGATGTGTGGTCTAAGATGGTAGTCACGCTAAACCTAGAGGGAGGCAGGCTCTCAAGTGCAGCTGCCGGAACACATCAACAGGTGCTTGGACGAGAGATTTTCAACTTGAGGGTGGTGGCTAGCCTGGCGGACTTAGAAAAAGCCCTACCACCAAGCTTACGCCTAGCATGCAGCGGCACTTGAGAGCAAATCTCTATATAGTTTAGCGCGACTACTGACTATCTTAGACCACATAATCATTTAACATCAAATGAGATTGTAGTCAAACGCTAACCTATAAAGAATAAAAAAAAGTCACAATTAAAAAAATATATATTCCGAAACACACAAATTTACCCTTTTGTAATAATAGATATATGGACAAAAATTTTAAGTGGAAAACCTCGATCTGGTATTGGTGATGAAACAATTCGAACAACGTACCTATAGACCCATTGTTTCCGAAAACAATTGTATTCCATTTTATTGTTTCATGGAACAAACAATATTGTGATATGACATAATATTATAAAATTAACAGTGTCATCGATGTTTACTGGAAGTTATTCGAAAATATTTTGATTCTACTGAAATTACAAATATTTCATTTTTATAACAGCTATCAGATTTTATAACAGATACCTTAACATATTCAGAATCAAAAACATGCCGCCGCACCGTATGTATTTTGTGCGTAGATTCTATGGTAGTACAATGCCGGCTTCTACGACACCCACTTATATGCCGTGACCACCTGATCTATATCGATCTTATAAAATCAGTTATTGGTTTTATTTTTTTTGTGTGTTATTATTTTTATACGCTATTGAACAGAATATATTTTCTAATCAAAATAAGCACTAACACTAGTCCGTACATATTAAGCTCGTGTAATTCTTTATTATAAACAATAATACATTTTAACATTTCTGTCTGTTTATTTGTAACAATAAATTACTGAAACGGTTGAACTAATTCTTATAGAACTTTAATAGTTACTTTGAAGCATTCATCATCCTATCATTTTGATATATTTAAGTTACTGTACCTGATGGCATCAACAGTGTAATATGAAAACAAAGGCGACCACAATTAACCGCCACTCACCGTTGTCATGTCGGCGTGCAAAGCCGTCAGCTGTTAAATATACACAAGTTTACTCCAAATCGTAGAAACCCACAAAACAGTTACTGTGACGTGCTTACTATGTGTACGGTAGTAGCAACGTAGTCGAGTATATATCTCTATCATCTCGTTTGATACTGAATACATTCCAGCTAATCCTACAACATGCCTTGCCATGTCAAGTGCTACAACTGGTATGGTAGTACCGTGAGCCAATCGGTCATAACTCTCACCACACAATAGAATATGTAAGAGTGAATTAAAGTTTATTAAATGAACAATCTTTTTTAAAAACTTCTCTTTGCCAATATAAATCGATTTCACCGATGTAACCTGATAAATTTGTGCACAGATTATAGCTTCCATTCGATATTATTCATTGAACTGTAATAACCGACGATGCCACTGCTGTGATACTTTTGTTTCACAGAATTTTACACTGTCAATTATGCGAGCCGGTCCTTATATCGATCGAGTACTGAATGAATATTTGTACTAAAATATTCGTCGAAATCTAATATTGATCACATTAGTGAGTCCCTTTCGTATATTATTAAAAAAAAAACATCTACAACTAATCAGTATATGTGTCTAATATGATCTTACATTTATATAGTATCTATTCCTTATAAATACAATTTCAATATAAGTCAGAAGAAGCTATGAATAATTTGCCGAAGTTTGAGAACGCTATACACTCTCGGAAGTAATCCTTTATTAAATACTTCTCGAGTGAGCAGCGGCTCCGATTCCTGTAAGACTATTTTATAACATTGTTTTTCTTTTTGCAAACGTATTTATCTTTGATTTCATTGAAATCATGAATTTAATCGGTTATAGCACAATAAATAAATATATAACACATAAAAACATCATAACATTTTCTGCCATAAAGCTGTTGTTGTGGTACTGACAATGTTCTAGTGTGAAGGTTGCAATTGACCACACATACTGGTACACGAGTCCAATTCAGTACTCCGAGATAACAGTCGGTTATGATCATATTGTATAGTAGATGTATATAACCTTATGACCGCTGTGTTTTTGTGGTCGGTTATACATAACCATAGGCTGTAATGAGTAAGTACTTAGTTTGTAATGAGTTCAAATGGACGGCACGTTTATTTGCTATTCCATAATACAATAGAATTCTCTACTCTACAACCCTCGAAAGAAATTCCATCTATCACTCGAAATCTGAGCCCGCGACAAGTAGAAGCAATCAGTATTATAGAAGTACACTCAGTACTTACTTTACGTCTATAACTCGAAGAAATTATATTCGACCTCTACATCCCAAATCCATATTTTTTTTTATTCTGCACCTCTCAATAAATCGTACATTTTGAATAAATAACCACTAAAGAAAAAAATGGTAAGGTACGAGCTTTATAAATATCGCCAATAATACATATATACTTTCATAGAAATAATCGTTATTTTAAACGTGACTATTGTAACATATTTTGTCTATTTCACCTCTAACTCAAAATTAGCTAGAATAGATTCTAATAATCAAACATTTACGAACAAACGCTTTTTATGTAAAACCCTTATATAAGTCGAGACCTCTATAACACCAATTTTTTATGTCGCCCTTGAATTTTAACTTAGCGAGGTTATAATGTATAAAAAAACTAAATCACACACTTTCTCTTTAAGCTGATTCGGACAGGAATTGATTTAATTTTGATAAATAAATTGACTTTATTCAAATCCAATAAAGCCTATATACACGAGAAAGTATGTGGTGATTGGTCGGACGTTAGTTACTCTTTCACCTAAAAACAATTGTACAGATTTTGAGAAGATAATTTTTTTAATCGCCAAGTATAACGATAAATTAAGATATTTGGAAAATTCCTCTCATTTCAAAGCTATCTCAGCGTATTTGCTAGCCGTCAGACTTAATGGAGATATATAAAAATACAAACATAGACGAAGTCGCGACCTTTGCTAGTATACCCACATGCGATTACGTATATTGGTAAATGAGAACAAATTTAGCTGTTTAAAAAATAGTCTAAAACACTGTCACTATTAAATTTGATAAGTACTTAAGATTTAATTCCCTATAATGTACATTACATACATAAAAACTGTTAATAAAGAAGACTAGAAAACTTTCAAACTTGTTATGTTTACTTTACGTTACAAAAATGTTTAAGATTCTGTACATATTCACATATTGACCCCACCCTACGCATGCTTCTCAAATATGAAATACGAACTACAATATCCGCACCCGACAAATACAGAAAAAAAATACCCAAGTCCAAATCAAAGGAAGCAATATATTCCTACCTATTCTCTTGGTTGTTTTCCCATCCGACTCCAAATCGTGGATATTTCCTACTCCTTGTTCCTACATGTTGCTAATAACATAGGCCGCGTGGAAATACGAAACAATATTAACGTCTACCAGAAATAGGTGCGTTTCACATTTAACGTTAGGAAAATCCTAGTTAGATTACTCAGTTTTGGCAAGAGTTAATAAACCAATTAATATTATTTTTACTAACTTTGATACTGATCTGTTTCACATCTAGAATCCTAAATTTAAGAATTTCCTGACTAAAGTAATAAACTATCTTAATTCTCTGTTTATTCTCTGTCTATTAACACAATTTCCATGTATAAAGCTGTTCCCATGACTTCCAAGGTGTTTGTTGTTATTTATTGCTATTTGCTATAATTAATAGTTTATTGGTAGTAAATTGATTTTTTAAGGATATTATATCCATTTTGTTTTCGTACTGACTACACGTTGATTACCTGGAGGGCTTTTGCAGCTTCACCGGACTTTTTTGACGAACTCTTAAAGCATTCATTCGTTTGGCAACAAGCTTAATGGCGCTAGTATACCACATATGTATACCTGCACATGACCTCAAATAGGTCTTTCGAATCTGACAACTCGGTTAAACTAATTGGTCAAGTTCGAAAAATATGGGAAAGAAAAGCAAAACCCTTCCGTAATATGTACCTATGGTCGTGTGCAAGTATGTGGGGTGATCTGTGTTTTTTGTTTTGAGCTAGTGAGTGAAAATATTCAGCGTCACGATACTATATATATATATATATGCTCGAGGATTACACTCCGGAGCATCGGACCTAGATTTGAGACACCACTATCAAGAGGGCAACGGCGAGTGTGTGGGAGCGAAATTTATCGCCACATCACTGCGGTATGATCTGTGGTTGTGCAGCGTGGATGTGCACATGGCCTTGAAGAATCGAAAGAGAATTGACAACTCGCTGCTGCTATTTCACCAGGAGCATCGGTAAAGATGTTTTGCGGCAGTTTTTATAACGACGGGCATTGGGTACGGTCGTGTAATTCGCGGCGCACACAATAAACGGGTTGGGAATGGCTTTTTCGAAATAATCAGTCATGAAGGACTTTACGTACACCTAGATCGATGGACAGTCCAAGTCCTAATGGAGATGGTTCTTACAAATGTACCATGGAGTCCTAATAGCCTTCCATAAGAAAGTCTTGGTGATCGTTACTGGAATTTATGCAACTCATATATCAACATTATTTTTATATATATGCAGCATTATATCTATATACATTTTTTTAGGTTTTTCTTTCGTTAAATCCTTTATAAATTCCTTCATAATAACTGTTACTTACCTATTAGTTAGCTTTTTATATGTATACAAATAATTAAAATTAAGGAAGCGGAGTCAAGAAGCGCGCCGCGCCCGCCTCCCACGCACGCCTACACTGAACAAAATTTTTTTGGTAAATCCCACGCGGACAAATTCATGGTTAGTTATATATATATATATATATATATATATATATATATATATATATATATATGTATATAAGATGAATATATGAACCTAAATTAGAATATACGTTATATTAATACCTGTGTATTGTAAATTAAGCGAAATGTCATTTACATTTTTTCATCCATATTTCGATTTCCATCTAATACCGGAGATTGGTATGTTTTATACAGACGTATAACCAAGTCTTTTTACATGCCCTTTATGCTCATCCTGGATTAAAAATCTAAAGATGTACGCACAAAATGCGATATAACAGAATATCAATATTTTATTTTGTTTGATATCGATAATAAAGCATTCATTCCTTTACTATCATTAGCCCGGCATGCAATTAAATTATTCAAATAACATGTTTCAATGAAAATTCGGAATTTACAGTAGCACATATCCGATATTTCATTACAGATTTACCCAAACAGATACCACATTGATTTTCCGATGGACTGTCATATCAGTTGGAATGTTAATTGAGAATTAATTGCACAGTATTAAATTCCAACAGATTTCACAATGACAATATTTTTTCCCGTATTTTAATATTGAACAGAATAAAACAAAAATAAAATAGTAAAATAGTAGAAAAATCCTCACGTATAATTTCACATTGATTTTTTTGATTGATTGATTGGTGTTCAATAGTTCTAGCTAAAATTTCAGTTACGTTTTCGAAAAAAGATAGTATTTGATATGTATTATAGATTATAAACCGCGTACTGGTCAATATAAGAAAAACTGGGATCATATTTCGCACATACCTGTCCTTCAACATAGATATATCCAACTGGGAATGAATTGCAAATGTCCATAACCGCGAGAGTGATCATTACAGGTAATATCAAAGTTTGCGATAATACCTGGGAGGAAACATTGACTCAAAAACTTATTAATAGGCATACCGAAGCAACCAATTCGGTGCATGTAATGAATTTCAAAGCAGAGGAGCTGTTGCGTCTGTGGCTGCCAGTACTGTTTTAAGTAGTTTTTATAAGCCTTCTCAGAATGATGCAATAGGTCTAAGACGAGCTTCGGAATAAATCTAGAGAAAGATAAAATTTGTTTATCCGCATCTATTTGATATATGTTAAAATAATGTAAAATTAAATAATGCATATTTTTCTTGAATGTGATGTGACGTCAGGATGTTATGTCTTTAAGGGGCGCTCAGCGGACAGTCAGTCAGCCTACCGGCCTATAGTGTTGCTGGACGAGGTGGCTGAGCAGTGCGAGCGAATAATCTGCGTCTCGTCCGGGACCTTACGGATGTTGGCTTAAATCTGACTGACAACCAGTTTGGTTTCCGTCAAGGGTGTTCCACTGTAGACGCAGAAGCGGAGGAAGCAATCGCCCGGGGCGAGGTTGTTTTGGCGGTATCTCTTGACATTTTCTATGCCTTTAACACTTTACCCTGGGCCAGCAGTAGAGATGCACTCCGATATAAATCAAATTTAAAACGAGAAGTCTGCATAAATTTACTAGGCAGTCAATTAAGTCAGAATTTCCAATAAACACGTCATTTACACGTATTTTGTTGAGTGATGTGTTAATTTGCATTCCATCAATTTCTCAATTTGTTTCACGACAGAATTACCGTTCATACATATGAGTGTTTTCATTATCCTATTTCTACTATCACTAACTCCATTCAGGAATAACTTTTGCGTCTGATAGGTATTTGAAGAAATTAAATGCAAAATTGTTTCACTAAATTTAATATTATCAGTTGTACAAGTTTAAATAGTAGAAGCAATTTTTCGTTAATTCAAGATTATTTCTTTATCAGCTCATTCCGCCCGTCTGTACAGGAACGAAAGTACAATACGCGGCCTTTGACTTGGCACGTGGGGTCGGAGAGAACACAAAGATAGTATGATTAGTTCGGCTTCGTATAGCGTTATCTTTGTCTATCGGAGTTATTGTCTCAGCGATAGTCGGAGCGCTTTACAAAACCTAAACAAATCGGTCTTAGCCGAATATCTCACTCTTTTCCTCGACGTACCAAACATCGGGTACTGTAATTGTTAGTGAATAGAAAGCAAGAATAATTTCTTAATCTATTACTACTTACTACTTCCTAGCCGTTGTTTTTTAATTCCCTTAAACTTTCAAGATTTCGTGTTATGTCATATTCTTCCACTAAAATTTAAATTATTCGCAAGTTTCATGTTCCTGGTATAATTTTATTTATTACGAAAATCCTTTAGTAAGTCGCTCTTCACATTACACACGATCTTGGCTTTAAGCATCAAATAGTTTTCAGTAGTTTCGCATACTTCGAAACTGGAATCCCACATTACGTTAGTACGACGACGAGAGATTTCTACTCGTGAATTCATATAACTCAACGTAAAATATGAGTTTGTCGTATATTTCTTGACTGCGAATTTCTATCAACATCGGATAACACATAAAAATATGTTGCCTATAGTACTATTATAAAGAGAAAATATTTTATTTTTATGTTTATAATGGATAAACACAAAAAACACTTAACTGATTTTTAAAATGCTTTTAACCTATAAAAATCTGCATTATCAATGGTATCTAGAAAATGTTTTGTATTACGAACAATAAATCTATTACTGTTTATTTACAATCATTACATATTATAAAACAAAGTCGTCCGATGCGTCTGTCTGTCTGTTCGCGATAAACGCAAAAACTACTGAACGGATTGTAATGCGGTCTTCACCAATGGATACAGTGATACCTGAGGAAGGTTTAGGTATGTAATTTGTCAAGGTTTTGTATAAATTGGTTGAAAAAGCAAAAACTCCTGCCGCCTGGGATTTTTCATCGAAAACGCTGCCTAATTCTTCCGAGATATAACAAAACAATGCATAATGACATTTTTCTATTTTATAGATCTACAAAAAAGTCTGCGATAGCATATACATATTTTTCAAGAATAGCTTACTACACTCATCTATCTTCTAAAACATGGTCACATAAAATGAGGTGATTGGAATGCTATTTTGACGGATACTGTCATCCTTATCAAATTTTATTAGTTACCTTAAGCATTCAATGCACATAAGTATATATTTTTTATTATCAGGGCAGGAGTATATCCGTCGGGCCTGCTAGTAAAGTTATAAAATGAACCTTCTTAAAAGCTTCAGCCTCAGGCATATAATATGGGATAAATGGTTGTTTAGAGAGCTTGACAAAGTTGAAAATAGACATCAATAAACTAGTAGTTCGTAAGACAGTGAAAATGTTTTGCATGATCTGCAATGCATTGCTGACTCTTTATCGATTGACAATTTGTCCATAGGTGAGAGTGGCTACCTTAGATTCATTAAGCGATTTTTTGGTTGAAAAACAGGTTTCCGTTTTTAAATATTTAAATTTTGTATGTTTTCTTTCCGTACATTTTTGTAAGCCCATAGTTGACAGAACAAACGTTGTATATAGAACAAGTGAGATTAAGGTATAATAAATGATCATTTGAAAAAAAGTTGAATCGCTAACGTTATAAAACCGTTTGAAAGCAACGCATTCTTTTCCTACCATAATAGATTTATTCAAACAGTTTCAATTATAAAATCTTCTTGAATTATAAAAATAAAATAAAAACAATCAGAAATGTAATTTCAGACTACTATTATGTCTGTGCTGTGGAATATTTAGCAGACCACATTGGAGCGAAACGACACGACGCTCTGAAATAATGTACTTGTTATTTTATATACTTATTATAAAATTGACGATGGTTAACAGATTAGCATTTTCAAGATTTATGGTGAGAAAATAATAATATAGCCAATGTTTCTTATGCGGGTTCAACATCCACAAATAACCCTTTATGGGCCTTATTCATACTAACGTTGTACAGCTTTCGTTCGATATCTTAAATCTACACATATATAGCACGAATTTGCAATAAAACTAACTGTAATATAATCATACGATTTGGATCATTTTATAGAATTAGATTTCTAAACGTGAACTGTATGCTATAAATTGTAGGTTGCAAATAAGAAGTGTAAAAAAGAGGTCCGGGCATTAATAGCCATGTAAAATTGAAAGCCGGTAAATACTTTATGTGAACATTTATATGAAAAGATACAATGATTTATAACTTATAAGATAATGGTCGGTTCAGAAAATATATTAAAGAGAAACCAATGGTTTGAAAAATAATGTTCGCGAGTGAACGATCGCTTCTAGTTATGAAAATACACTTTCAGAAACAAAGTTACTCGACATTTAAACTCCATTTTAATTGTTTCCCTTTAAACGTTGATTAAAAACTTCACAACAAATTTGTGTATTATTCTCGACATTATGAATTTACGTACCACTAATATATTGATATAAGAATCATATCTGCAATGATATTTCTCCGTTTATACACCACACAAACAAATTTAAGCTAAAAAATACAACTCACCGATAGACGCTGTCTTCCAGGTGTTGTTAAGTCTTCGTTAGTATCAGACTCCCGGGGATCCTTAGTGCGGATTAGCTTCGTAAAGAGATTATGTCCACTACGGCGGACTGAGGGCCAGTCCACCCGCCTGAGACGCAGCACCATACTGCCAACAAACAATACATCAGACGGTAAATAATTATCGATTATTGAGCGTCTATGGTGCGTACGAACTAAGACACGTGCCAGGTAAAGATAAGCAATCCACAATACGATGGTTGAAAATGATTCAAATTATGAAGCTAGGTGAATTTAGCAAATGTTATATTATTCGTCAGATGTTTTATTTAGACAACATAAGTGGTTTTGGCTATCCTTATATATATGTATATACACTTAATCTTTTAGTTTATGTAACATGAGGTGTTAATTTATTAAATGCCCGACCATCATAAGCATGAGTAATTACCTTCAGTGAGATATCTGATAAGTTACTCTAAATTTAATATTACCATCATTCCAGAATATTATATTTCTAATTACAATTTTCACTAACAATATTTCATATGAAGTAAACTTCACGTAAACTTAAGGTTTCAGATAATAATTGCACGTAGCTTTTTAGTTAATACACTGCGGTGCTAAGAAATTTAGAAATTGGAATGGAATTTAGTTTTTTTTTTTTGTAAATAAATATATGTATTGACAATAGTTTAATAATTTTATTTGTTTCCTTACGATCCCGTGTAATTTACCACAAAGTTTCTAAAACCTATCGCATATTATCACTACATATTATAAGACAAAGTCGTCCACCGCGTCTGTCTGTCTGTCTGGATGTTCGAGATAAACTCGACAACTACTGAACGGATTGTAATGCGGTCTTCACCAATAGATAGACGGGGAAGGTATGTCAAGGTTTTTTTTTGTAAATTGGTTGAAATATAATGATAATTGTTGAAAGAATCGCAAAAAGTCAAGTCGCCTGGGAGCTTTCGTCGAAAACGCTGCCTAATCCCTTTGAGATACAACAAAACAATGCATACTGAGATATTCCTCTTTTATAAATTTACAAAAATGTCTAATGCCCGGTTTCTGAAGCATTTTTAAATGTAGTTTATCTGTTTAATAGCGCTATCGGTTCGATAACTTGTCAAATTGGGTTTCTGAATACAAAATGACACGAGAAATGTCAGTCTACGTCTCATTCTGTATACAGAAACATTGACAGTTAAACGCCGCTTGTCTTATGGATAACGTTATTGAATCAATAGCTATTGATAGTTTAACTGACGGCTTCAGAAACCGGGCATAAGAGGGCTAATGTCTAATATATCTATCTGTTTAGAATAGTTTACTATACCTATCTATTTTCTAAAAACATGGTCACATATTATGAGGTAATTGGAAGGCTATTTAGACCGATAAAGTATTAATCCTTATCAAATGAAATACATTAGTTACCTTAAGAATTCCATGCTCATAAGTATATATTTTTCATTATCAAGGCAAGACAACGTCGGCCAGGCATGCTAGTCTTGAATAAAATCCTTTGTTCTGTCAGCTTAGTAATAGCCTCCATTGTCACAATATAAATCGTAAGATGAAACCAAAGGATAAAAGCTTTTATTAGAATGATAAAGTAATCTAATTACATATCGTTTTTAGTTGGCAACATTTTCTGCTACTGCTTCAATGTCTAACCAACTCCTGTTTATGAATAGTTAAGAGGAGCGACAGGAGCTAAGCATACCCCAACATTCTCGATTCACAAACCACAAATAGAAATAGCCCATCCTAATATCAAACTATTGTAGCAAACCACATGTCCTATTATACAAACACGTTAAACGTTGTGGTATGTTTTCGTTATGGTGTTTATGATGTGGTTAGTCGCCGTCGTTTATTGATTACTTATAGATGAAATGCAGTTATTAAATCCAGCTATTCTAAGAATAATGTGAATGATGGATTACAATGTATTAAATAAATTGCTGGATTTTTAGTTACAAAGGTCTATGAAGCATTTTATTGAAAAATATGCAGCCCGCTCCGGCTACACGCGGATAGCGTAACGAAGAAAATGACCCCAAATCTGTCTTTTTACAGTACGGTCATATAATAAAATGACAACTGTACAACTGAACTGTCAATTTTATCAATACTTTTGAATATCTTCTGTCTCACTCTTTAAAACGAGATTTTTTAATCCCTTTTTCACTTTTGTGTACGATTTTTCAAACATTTTCTTTAATACAAACCTTGTCATGATAATTACAAACACAACAAAAAAATAATTAGACAAATAGGTTTAGTCCTTTTGGAGTGATGCACTTAAATACATCCACACCGGGGGATCGAACCTAAGCTTAAAACGTTGCCGATGGGAGCCGCGGTGTGTGGTAGCGAAATTAATCGCCAGACCACGGCAGCGTGATCTGTGGTTACGTAAGCGTGGGTGCAAGCACGCTCTATTTGGATAATTAATCATTTGCTGCCGTTATTTTATAGAGGGGACCAGGTGTTTCTTGGTAGTAATTTCGAGCCCTCAATGCTGGTCTTGGGAGTGTATTTCAGTGTGTGTGTATATAGTGGTATGCGTTAGTGAACGCGATAGTTTGCGGCTTTATCGAAACAAATAGTCGTAAGAGATTTGAGGTACGACCAGATTGAATAAAGTTTCATGTTCACATGAAGATTGATTGTGCAGATTAGGTCGCGAGGGGCACTGAGTGAATTTCTTTATTAGCGATTTTGCAAAACCTGCATCTTATAAAATCATGCATCTTATTTGTTAGTATGGGACTGGTACACGTTTTGTATAGCCTGAGCTTGTCTGAGAGACATTTTCTTCTACGAGCATAGTACCGAGTATAAGCGGCCCAAGACCATGGCGGTCTTATTCCGCACTCTATCGACGTGTTTGCAGTCGAGTATCTTATCGAAGGTGACACCTAGGTTCTTAACCTTGGTGGTTTTAGAATAGGTCAACTCCTTATAGCTCCAAAAACTTTGGGATAGAATGTGGTTGTTTTAGGGTCTCACAGTATCACGATACTCTCGGTGTGATTGATATTGATGTGCCATCTACGATACCATTCGCCGAGATCATGAACGGCATATTAAATGTGCGCTCTGAGGATAACTCGCTACTTGCCTTAAGCCAAAATGATCGTATCGTAATAGCCTATCTTGAGCCCCGAGCTACTAGCTGATGTATAGGTTGAATATCAAGGGCGCAAGAATGGACTCCCGGGATGTGTCCTGAGCAGATCGGTTGGGAGTGATCATAATGTTTTTTTTTGATCTGACCTATCTGTAAAACTAGGTTTCAGAGCCACATCTTCGTCCAAATGAATTTTAAAGGTGATTGTAAGTGATGTCTCGTTCGTTTCTTCTTCCTCTATAGATTTTTATAATCAAGAGGTAAATTAAACTTTTATATTTCTATGAATTATTTTTCGATCTACTGATTTTTCTTCTACACGAAGAAGAGTTCTTCTTAAGTTACATACAATATAAGCTTCTTGAATTTAATGTTATAATTAACTGTGCCCGCAGTTTTACACGTTTCTTAATATGTGCTGTAATTATGATTCTTGTTAATATATAGCTGAGTTATAGCAAAATGAATATTGTATAAATGTTAATTATCTCTGCATACTAGTTTTTAAGGTGATAAATAAAATGATATATAAGTTGATGAATTGCAGCGCCATCTAGTGACGAGTTATAGCAAAATGAATAACATATATGACTATACGGTGTTGGTTTGATGAATCTTTACAACTTTATCGGGTTTTTCGAACAAGCGCTATAGACACTTAACTGTATGGCAACGAGCTCAAGGGCGCAAGGGCGCGCCTCTGCTTAAGGGAGTGATCAATCTATCACAAATCTATATATCTAGATAACTTTCCATAGTATCTCTCTTTCTTATATTATGCGAGAACTAGTAGAATAAATAGTATGCAAAAAGTAATCATAATAGTACGTTTTCTGTACTGAAACATCGTCTTATAATTCAAAACAAAAAATGTTTTTTGCGCAATAAACATATTTCTGATATTTAAAATGTGTAAAAGTTTAATTTAATTTAAGTTCAATCGACGATATGAATTATGAAGGTGCAAAGTGAACGAGCAACTCAAGAACCTTTAGAAATTGTTTCGAAATATTGAAGTGTGAAGTGCTTGAACTATAATCTAAATACAGTGAATAGGTTGTGGTAGTAAAAATAAACGTTTCAATATTATATAAATGTCAGTATTTATAATGGTTATTAAAATAAATTTATTAATTACAAATATTAATCACCTCTGCATTTTGAGAGAACTACGAACCCGTATAGAAATTCAAATCCACGTTCCGATGAGCTGCCGGTAATGATATAAATTATAACAAAGGGTATTTCGTTTAGGTCATCGCTTTGTGCAATGGGATCAACTTCACGCATGATGAAATACAAGATTTTAAGTGTAAAGCTGGATTGTTATTAACAGGAACACAGAAACAAACGAGAATGACGATATAAGTACACTTTTAATTCAATTATCCACAACGCTTTGATATGGATATTTATATAAATTTTTTTTTATTCAAAATCTAGATAAAAGATACTTAATTAAGAAGATAACAACGATCAGCAGCGGATATACATAGAGGTGATCACTTCCAAACATCAGCATTGTTCATATACCTTTTTATTTAATATGGGAAGAAATCCTGCATTGCACAACCACAGTCCTGGGGAACTGTGGGGTGTCAGACTCCTACTGACTAGAAAAAACTCATAAGATATCTTCTACCGCGCTATGCACTGACACGGCCTCAAAAAAGCCAAGCACCATGTCACTCCGGCGACAAGGCACAGAGCGAACGTCCTGGCCGCGACGACAGCTCGGTAAAGCTGCCTACCCATCTACTGAATCAATATGCGATGGAAGATCAGGTCCCTAGCCCCATCCTTCGTTGGTCCGGCTTGGCAGTCAAGGAGTCACTCCCTCCTACCACCACCATCTGTAACTTTTTAACGTGGCTTTCTCCCACGGTGACTTTTTAACGAGGTTTTTCCCTCTCTCTCCGCCCGAAGGTCAACCCTCTGTTACTTTTTAACGTGGTTTTTCCTATGGGAACTTTTTAATGAGGTTTTATCCCTCTCTCAAAGGCCGTCCCTCAGTCACTTTTTAACGTTGCTTCCATGGTAACTTTTTAACGAAGTTGTCTCCTCAACACTCATAATTTTTTAACGTAGTTTTCTCCCATGGTGACTTTTTAACATGGCTTTCTATTATTTTATATATTTGTGTTTCAATTCTAGTGATTCATTTCTCTTCGTACTATTTGGCTCTTTTTCACGCAATGGAAAATTTAAAATATCGCATTATTTAAGATTATAACTTCCAATGTACTTAACCTAAAACAATAACGAGGATATTTTGAATCGTATCGTTACTCGTGACGAAGAAATAGATCCTTTACTTTAATCGAAAATGCTCATCACAGCGATTAAGCCTAGAGAACCTTTCGAATCTTGTCCCAAATGAAAGTTGATTAAAAAAAAGGTATTGGTAATTGTTTGATGGACCAGTGCTGATGATTTCTATTTACATAAATATTCCTAGGTATAAGAATAATGTACAAAACCCCATAATAACGTTTTGTACAAAAAGGGTACTTGTTAAAAGTGAAATAGTAGAATCAAATGAAATCAGCGCATGACACATATATATTTTCAAGACAATAGACATACTACAATTTACGTGCGCAGCTCTTTGTACTAAAAATGTATAAATATCTAGCTTTCGCTTGTGGCATTATTTAAAACACATTACATCACGTGCTTCCTATTTATAAGTCATATTTAAAACTCAGATAAAAATATATATAGTTTTCAGTGTCAATTTCCGAAAACATTCGACAACAACAAAATGTAAAATGTATGTGCAAGCATATAAAATCTTTGTTTATTTACTCATAAACAGTTTCATATCCCTTTACTTGTATCCAAGAATGTCATTGTCAGTTGGAAGAAAGAACTGAAGTAACAATCATAGTTTTACTTCTCTGCGCATATTTTTATACGTATGTCATAATACTATATAATAGTACTAATAAATACTTCAAGAATGATCAAGCGTTGAAATAGTATCAAATTAATATTCCGTTTATAATTCTTTATACAGTTTAGGAAGATCTTCACTCAGTCACGAATTATCATTATTCGTCATATAGTATGTTTTTGATAGTTACTTAAGTTTAAAATAGCATCGAATTTAAAACTCAGTTATATTAAACTACGGTTAGCTGTATTATATTAAACTTCAGATATTGTTATTCAACGATTTGCGAGGCTACGACCCTCGTAGCGGTGCTTATAAGATCAAGTTGGTTTCGAGTACGGACAACGTGACCGAATTAATCTATATAAGTCTAGCATTGAACTTTGGAGTACGGCGACAGCAATTATCGAAAACGCTTCGATATTCGCATCGAACAGAATTAAATCAAGCGGTGGTGAGGAACGTTTAGCGTTGAATGAATATGAAGTCAATCCCAATGAACTTTTTCTGATATAGTTTTTGCCAGTTTTTCTTTACTCATTTAATAATTTTTTTTGCCATTACTCAACTCCGCAAAGAATTGTGATGTATGTATATTTATTCAAAACGCTTCATAGCTGAATCGGCTTGTTGGATTTTAACATATAGATGTTGTTAGGTATATTTTAATTGTAGTAGTACCTAATTTAGACGATATAATATTTATATCCGACGTCTGTGATTAAAACATAGAGATTTGGCAGGTATCATCTCTCGTTTTATTTATTCATATGTTTGATCGTGTACTTTTAATTTGCAACATTTTAACATTTATAACTAAATGTAACGAACATTTCAGTTTGGTAGAAGTTATGTTGGTATTTCTCTACCAGAAAAAAGTTTTAAAATTTCAACATAAACACAGTAATTTTTTAAGCAAAACTTATTAATAAAATGAATGTGAACATAATAATAGAAAAAAAATGTTTTTTTTTATTTATTGCAAAAAAAAAACCTTAAAAGCATCATATTTATTTGATCGAATAAAAAAAGGTTATTGGTCAACATTTATCAGAAGTCTAATTTATGTTTGGCAAAAAATTTGATTTTTATTTTGACACTGAAACCAACGGTTTTGGTCTAATTTATAAAATCTGATCAATTTTTTGAAAAATTGAACTTTGATCTTAAATAACTTTTGAACGCTAGGACAAATCAAAAGATGTTATCAGTCTTTTTTTGTAGAACGTTCAATTCTCTATAAAGATTGAAACAGCGATTTATAAGTCAATCAGTCGTTTGAACGGTACAAGAATCAGAAGAAGCAAAAAAATTTTTTCCCATGTTATTCTTATGGGAATTAAAAAAATGCGATGAGGACCATCTTAATGTTAATATTAAGAGCTCATCTTTTCACAGTAATTTTTTTACACCCAAACGAAACTTTTGAGCCTGTTTGGAAAAAAACATTTTTGTTTTTTTGCATCTCCATAATATATATTATTTATTTATATTTTCGAAATGTTATAACAACTTCTGGTTTCTACTTTATTGTTACATCATAGTTAATAGGTAACAAATTTTACCTAAAATGTTCTGTAAATACATTATTTGATTTGTATAAATAATAAATGGAAGCATAGAATATACTATATTATTTAATTATAATTCCTTAAAGTGAAATTTGGTTGGTAACAAAAAGCATCATCTTTCATTCGATGAATTACCTAATAACACAGAATCCTATATATCTTGATTTGTAATCCAGAATCTAGTTATCAAACCTCTACGTTTGTGAGTTAAATAATAATGCGACTCCATACATCTCTCGTGCCCGATTTGTCTCCTTCAAGGATTTATTAAATACGTGGATCACATATTCATTCTTATATTATAATGTTGAATGCGGTCAGCTATTTCTCGAATTCATAGGCTACTTAACTTTCTATGAAAGGTTGAGTTTTCAAACATTCATATTCACTATATTCTCGTTGTAGCTTCACCACTTCAATAACAAACCGCTTTGTTGTTGCGAAACGGAATAAATCCAGCCTAACTTTCCGATCTGTTGCATTTATTTGCAGTTGAAGTTTTGCGTTGATTTTTCCTTAGAGTATAGTGTTTTATCTACAACCACAAATAAAATAATCCACGTTGTATATATCACATTATATTGTGTTTTGAGTTTCAATTAAGGTCTCCACAAAGCACCTCTTTAAAGAAATGTAAATTTGTAATATACTAATTATATTAAAACATGTTCATAATAAAAAACGATTGGAGCAGAAACAGTTACAGTGATGCTTAAAAATAACACACTATATACATTTTACATTTAGATGCAATTAGCAATAGCACTAGTTACTAAATTTATACCATTAACTTTATGAATTTCACATTATCATCTTCTATGTAAATATATTCCAATTACCCAATGATTATAAGCTCATCACTTCACAACGGTTGCGGCTATTTGGCTTTTTTTTTTGCTATGATCGTAAATAGGGTTGAAGATTTCATGAAAGAGAATTTTTGAAATGTCGTGTGAAAAAGTAAAAAAAAAAAAAGGTAGTAAAAAACGAGCATGACTTAATGTCGACGTTCGTTTGATCCATTGCCATTTTATTTCAATCTATATATTGATCGTACTGTAAAGGGAAGTTTTGCTCTTACTTCCTTCGTTGTTAGTGCACCCGTGCGAAGCCGGGACTGGCAGTTAGTTCATTTATAAAAAATAAAGAATACGACACCTTTAATAAAATCTTTCTAGTACATATTTTTACATACCTTGTATAAAGATAAATATAATGCTGCGTGTATCTATATGTATGCAGCAATGCTATGGAATATGCACATTTTTTATGACTCGTGAAATATATAATATTACCAACGAGCCTCAACTAAATTAACACATAAAACACAACAATAATAGTATATACAATAAGTCACTCCGTCAGAACGTAGTTCTCAACAGTGAAAGATTTTTTGAAATTGGACAGTACTTCAAGAGATTACTTCGTACAAATATATTATATTGTATAACATTTACCTCCTTATATAATCAAATACATAATAAAATACATAACATCATTCGAAACAAGAACTATTTTTTTTCTACCATGTCAAAGGAAAGCTCAGTTTACGTATATGAAAGACAATTTAAACAGTACCATGAAGAAATTTCTTCTCGTGTCTATAAAACCCGGATTCAGAGCCACAGCCTAGCCCAAATGAATTTTAAAAGCGATTGTAAGTGACGTCTCGTTGGATTTTTCTTCCTCTGTGGATTATTTTCTGATCAAGAGGTAAAACCTTTATGCTTTTATGAGATAATATCTCGGACTACTGATTTGTCTTCTGTCTGAAGAAGGATTCTTCTTAAATTACGTATAATATAAACTTCTTGAGCTCTGTGTTATAATTAAATGTGCTTGCCGCTGTTTTAAATACGTTTAAAATATTTGCAGTAATTATTGTTTTTTTGCAATATAGGGTTGAGTTATAGCAAAATGAATATTGCATTAATGTTAAATATCTCTGCATACCAATTTACAAGGCGATTGGTATAATGATATACAAGTTGATGTGTTACAGCGCCATCTAGTGGTGTGTTATTGCAAAATGAATAGCATAAAAACTTTTATATTAACCGTCACATTTATTTTTTCGAACTGACTATATTCTGTTGGTCTAAAGCGCTCATCTATACACCTTTACCAAACTTTGTGAGAAAACATTTCACTGTATTAACTTCTATAAACATCGGTCAAATTATGTTCGAATTTAACAATCTCAGATACATCAAAATTAATTCTTATAAATATAGATTTATGAGTGCGAAATCACGGGCTATTGCCAGTAAATAATCATTCCGTTACCATAATGACATTTCTATTCTTGAAGAGACGTAATTACTACATTGTACACTAAGAATACTTTTTATTATCTTGATTGTCTTTGTGCAATGTAATAGGTGGCAGACATAGCTAGCTACATTAACGAAATACATCTTTTTATTAACTAATAGAATTTTTTACAGAGTACTTAAAATAATTAAATAAAGGGAGACTGTACTAATGAAGGTTTTATTATTTAATTTACGCGTAATATTTTTCATGAAATAAAATTAAATAAGTATATTGTTTTATATTTAATATGGATGTATGGATCCGAGTGCTGGGCTACGAAAGAGACGGATGAGAAAAGATTACATGTGGCAGAATGCGTGGATGTTAAGATGGATGTATGGTGTAACAAGGATGGATAAGATTAAGAATGAGTATATCAGAGGAAGTTTGAAAATAGCACCAGTGACAGAGAAGTTGAGGAGTAGTAGGTTAGCATGGTACGGGCATATTATGAGAAGAGATGAAAGTCATGTAACAAGAAAAGTTTTGAGTTTGAAAGTGGACGGATATAGGAGTAGAGGAAGACCGAAAAAGGTGTGGATGGATTGTGTGAAAAACGATATGTGTATAAAAAGTGTGCATACTCAGATGACATCTGACAGAGGCAGAGTGGAAAAGGAAAACATGTTGTGCCGACCCTACTTAGGTGGGATAAGGGTAAGATGATGATGATGATTGTTTTAAATTTAAAAATGTAATTTCATATGACATGAGATAGAATAAGTACGAATGACGATGTAATAATGATATATGTTATGTTGCCAAACGTTTATACAAGTTACAAAAAATGTTTTTCTATTAGCTCTATATTGAAACATGTTATATCTATATATTTAAAAGTAACATAAATATAATTTTTTATTTTTCGAACTGACTACACTGTTGAGCCGGTAAGGCCTCAACAGTTTCACCGGACTACTAAATATCATTTTTCATTGGTACGAAATTTACATTAAATTAAAAGCTGCAACAACGACGTTATTACAATTTAATACAAGTAGAGTAAGGTCACAAAGTAAGAAATACCCGGACAAGGATTACGGATTGATTCCCTATTAATTCTACTTGTATAATATTCTACTGAGAAGAGATTTTCATTATGGAAGGACTCGTTGCTTTTCTTTTTTTTTTTTTAATTCAGGTCACTGAAACATTCGCGAGCAATACTTTTTCACTTCAAACTAGAAGAAGAAAC
Source organism: Antheraea assamensis (assembly GCA_035772565.1). Lineage (NCBI taxonomy): Eukaryota > Metazoa > Arthropoda > Insecta > Lepidoptera > Saturniidae > Antheraea > Antheraea assamensis. The sequence continues at coordinate 4,434,082 of JAQQSE010000065.1, forward strand.
CTTTCTTATTACGTTAAAGGCAGAGTGCATTTCATTAAATACGACTTACTAACTTTTTAAATATCATTTATTAATTATATCTATAATGTAAAATATTAATATATTACTGTAAATTTAAATAAATAATTATACAAGAATATAATTTATAAATTAATATTTCGAATTCTACTAAATACAAACTATCTCCTTCTGTTTCCTATAATTAACTTAATACCTGCGTATAAATTAGTCCTGGTTTACCACATGAAGCATCAAGTTACCGAGTTAATTGTCTGAACAATTGCAAGTAACCACATTACCAACGTGTTAATAACAAACTTAGTGCAACGTGAAGCGGAAGCCATATTAAAAGCTATTATTAACTATCTGAGTCCGCGACTACGTCCGTCTGGAATGTTATGTATAAAACAGTGATAAATTAAATCTGTGATAAATAGGAATATTAAATTTCGATATCGAGAATGTAACATCATGCAACGTTTATATGTTATGAACGATTCTGTTTTCGGAAACGCAGTATTTATACTACGACTAGCATCCAATCGTTGGTCACACTTGAAAGAAATAGTTATCAGTGTCTCTAAATGCATCGTAATCTTAACCCCTTACCCCTATCCCACCTAAGTAATGCCGGTATAATATGTTTTCCTTTTTCATAATTATGGTTAATGTGCAGCTTTTGTATCTTTACCTCTTTATTATAAGAATGTATATCTATACAGATAATAAAAATGAAGTGTCTGTATGTAATACTAAAATAACAGTTTTTTTACGGATTCGGCTTGAAAGTGTCCTTCTTATAACATAAGTACACTTTTTAATTTTTTGTTTGAAAGTCTGTCTGTCTGTTTATTCCGGGTAATCTCCGAAACAGGTGGACTGGTTTTGAAGGGAATTTCACTGACAGATAGCTGACCTTATGAGAAATAATTTAGTCTTTTTTATTTTAGACTAGTTGTTTCCCGTAACTTGGTCCACAGTGGTATATCTGAACCGGTTGGAACGACATTTATGGGACTTTTATATCTTGATTTATATTAATGTAAAATTTTAAGACTTAAACTCATTCTGTGTTTTCTAATTAGAAAAACAATTATCAACTTCTTGTTCCTAATTCAACTTTACAATTCATAGTAATTTTGAAGGCAAAGATGTTTGTCTAATAAGATATTAATTAGGTCATAAACGTATTACTTTAAGAGCTCCATAATACAATTTCTTGCGGAACAGATAAGCGATTACTTCTTGTATGGTCGCGGAAACTTAATTATATTGACAATATGGGCTATTATATCTGTATAATATTTTAAGGCATATTATTAGATAATTTTATAACTCGAAATTTTCATTACTTTCCTGTAAGCAAGTGAACACTAAGAGGGTTATGTAGTGGTTTAAGTGCTTAATTTGTTGCTGATGCTAAATCATATTCGCTACACTGTTAATATATACATAACTAATGTACACATGTTACATACATCTTAACACAATTTCACATTTTTTTAATACAATTTTTAAAACGTGTGAAGAATCGTGGGCAAAGCTATATATATATATACATACGTATACGTATAACAATGGTTATCTTGGAATGAATGTCGGATACATCTGGCGTTTAAAATACATTTTTAATCAATTTGCAAGAGAAAATAGAATACGCCACACAATATGTATGACGTCAATGGGGACTGGACCTAAAATAACCCTATTGTATGATAACAATCTGTATGTATCACGTAAATCGAGTAAAAATACTATTAAAAATAGACAGATATAAATTGCTTACGTAATAAAATTTCTCGACATTACTCAATTGAAGTAAAGAATCTATCTATTATATTTCTCTGTTATATTCTGTCTGTATGTGTTTGTTCCGAGTAATCTCCGAGACCATTGGACCGATTTTCACTCGACGTTCAGTGGCAGATAGCTGAAGTCATAACGAGTAACATAGGATATTTTAGTTTAGACTAACTATTAATCTCGACTTTGTCCAACGTGAAAACTCCGAAACAGTTGCAACGATTTTCACGGGCCTTTCACTGGTAGACAACTGAAGTTATAAGGATTAACTTATGTTATTTTATTTTAGACTAGCTATGATTCACAACTTTGTTCGTGTGGAATTAGTAACGAATTTTTGTTGCAACCCCCGCTCTATAATCAAGCCCTATGTCGTGGGAGGCTTTAGGAAAATACAATTCATGAGAATGTATTGATCACAGGTATTATTGCTATTTTTGACATTCTAACCCACACAGTCGACAGTGGTAAGGGAATCGCTTAAATCATTAAGAATATAAGTTGTAAGCTTTAAGTTACGTAAACAATAATTGATGAGTTTCTAAACGCAGAATTAAATAATTGTTCAAACCACACTTAATACCGTGACATCAAATCGTTAATCCTTAGTATATGAAACTAGCACAGAACCGGCCTACAATAAAACGCAAATGCTACTATAATACTGTGAATGTAAATAATTTTCAATACTATTACCTACACATTATAAGGTTAATTAATAAATGTCTGTAAAGTTTCGATTGCTAGGTAAATGATCTGCTCTAAGAAACATATGATATATAGCTATTTGTTAAGCATAATGAGTCTTAAATTGAATAAATAATAGAATCACCTAAATCAACAAAGCGTAGACTTTGCTCGTATTATATTGCTTGTTTATTCTGTACGTGTTAGCGAATTCGGAGGTGAAACTCCTCGACGAAACATTAGAAAATGAGTAAGCAACATCACTACATATTATAAAACAAAATAGTCCGCCGCGTCCGTCTGTCTATCTGGATGTTCGCGATAAGCACAAAATCTACTGAACGGATTGTAATGCGGTCTTCACCGGTAGACAAAGGTTTAGGTATATAATTTGTCAAGGTTTTGTTTTGTAAATAGATTGAAATGTAATGATTATTATTGAATGAGTCGGAAAAACGTCAAACCGCCTTAAGCGTTTCATGCACATAAGTATATACTTTTTTTATTATCAGGGAAGGACAACGGCCACCGGACCTGCTAGTCATAATATGATTTTATCGAGTGCATGATGATATTTAGATAAAATAAAAACAACGACGAAAGACTGTCAAATATAGTTTAGCGTTTCTCGTTGTCACATTTTTTACCTTATATCATTCAATTTACCGTATTTTAAAAAGTTATTCGTTCCAATACAGAGATTTAAAAATAACCACTTTAATAGACTGACGAATTTAATCTTTGTTATTAAAAAAATTAAATGAAAAATAAATTTTGTAATTTTTTTATGAAACAAAGACTAAATGGTACTCGAGGATATGCTTCATGATTTTCAGAGCAATGCGTGGATAAATAATAAAGAGACAGACAGAGAGACAGACATTTCTAAAAAAGATTTAAATGTATTTTATTAGGTACTAGCTGACCCGGCAAACTCTGTTCTGCCTTAGAAGCAATAAATAAGTAGATTTTGGATTTTATTAAGTTCAATATTTTATTAGAAGTCAAGCCATATTAACGCGGCGCACTTGACTGGCAATTTCTTGTTCTCCTTCAGTTCTTTCATTCGCAATGTTTCGTATCCTTCTTGCATTACGGCTTTGTCGGAAAAGATTCGATCGTCCTGGTCGCGGCATTGTTAATTATAATTCAAAGGGAATACAAATTACTGATTATTGATTTGTGACAAAATTTATAATAATCAAATTTTCAACCATACTTTACCATAGACAAAATTATGTTTCGCTGTCATTTGCTTTTTGTTATTCCACGACAAATGCGTTTTTGTTATACCACATTTTATAGTGACCTGTATTTTCTATGACGTTTTATGTCACGTCACATGGGGACGCGGTCAAACGGGATAATCAGTATCCTATGTCCGTGTCCTGGTTCCAAGCTACCTCCCCACCAATTTTCAGCCAAATCGCTACAGCCGTTCTTGAGTTATAAATAGTGTAACTAACACGACTTTCTTTTATATATATAGATTCTTAGTCACTCGAAATATTATTTTTTTTACAGCAAGCTGTACAAGCATATTAAAGTTACATTCTTATTATATGCATGTATGCATAGACAAGACCGTAAGATATAGAAATAGGAGTAAAAATCCATAGGAGTAAGACAATAAGTGTTTACTACTTAAGAGATAGTAGAAGTGATAGGAATTAGAAATATCGTTTTCCAAATATATTAACTCGTTACCATACGTAAACTACCGTAAATAGGGCATTTCGATCAAAAAGTAGGGCAAGACATGAGCTTTATTGGATTATGGATTTTGGACCTGTATGTACAAATCCAAATACATTTTCGAGCATAGTACTAGTTTAATACACTACCTAAATATCTCGGGAATAAGAATCACTTAGAGAATAATGTTTCTTTGAAAAAATATAAGGAACGCAATATACATATATAGCAATATAAGACCGATATTGATATATATAAAAGCACTAGATGGCCCGATGAACGTCGTATCACTTATATATGTTTGTGTTAAATGTTTTGAATATTTTTGTAAAATGTGGTCAAAATTCAATACAACATTTTTATTTGCGTTATAAATGCAACACAGTTATGTACTTAATAAATTTAAAGCTTTCTCATGTACTGTTTTCATATCTGAAACAGAACTGTTTTATATTCCAACAATACAGACCAAAGAGATGGGACCTCATACTATAGATATGAAATATATAAATTTTTGAATGCACCTATAAATATTTGACAATCGAATGGCAATTTTTATTTCTAAAATGACAAAAGGTTTTTTGGCAGGATGTTAGTCTGTCATGTAGTGGTTTTTATATTTTATTCATAATCTTGTGTTATTAGACTCTATATTTTGTAATGTTGGTGGTGTTTTACGTAATAAAGTTCGGTTGTTATGCGCAAGTGAAGTGGAAGGGAAATAATACCACGGAGCATGCATTCTGAGATGCCACCAAAACTCCATGGAAAGTTCTAACAAGGAAACCACCATCATGTTAGAACATTATAATTATCCCAAGACACTTACTTGGCAAAATCTTGCTACTTGACGCTGACTAGTGCACAAACCGTGACGGAGCCAAAAAATAAAGAAGAAGAAGAAAATGACAAAAGAATAGGCAGGAATCCATAGGTAGGAACATTTTGTATTTGAAAATCAAATCGTCTTAAAAATTAAATTTAGTATTTCCCTTTACTTATGATTTATATTTCTCACCGTTTATACCGCTTCCCTGAACTTCCACAAATATTTCAACAAGATCAAAATTAACCAAATCGGTGCAGCCATTCTCGAGTTTTAGCGAGACAAATGAACAGCTATTCATTTTTGTATATATAGATAGATAGATTATCGACGATTATATACAATTCGATTAATTAATTATTCTATGTGATAAAAATAAATGGTATATTTATTTAAAATGAAAATGAATAAAATAAATATTATTGTTTGAAATATAAACTATATATTAGAAATAATACAAACAAGAATGAACCTAATAGAAATTGAAACACTACCGGATGAGGTTTAAGATTGGAAAATAATTATTCATTGGCAAGACCCCGGGGATCTTACTTCCAACAGAAAACTTTTATGTTTCGAGGTCGTAAACCCCTCTAGAGGATTTTTTTCTCTTTATGCTTACGTTGATTTCCGCGTCTTCTTATATTATACCGTTGAATGTACCGTGAGAAAAATAACGATTTATACATTTTTTTTTGGTTGTTTTTAATACATACTTTGCCATAAGTATATTTATGCTTATTTCTTTTTGACATATATCTGAGCAATTTTTTTTTCAAACTGACTATACGCTTTTGGCATGATGGACTTTCACAATTTCACCGGGCTTAATGAATTTTGTCAGTATTTTATTATTTATTATATACTATGTAATATTTTACAAGTAATTTATGGTGACGAAAATCTACCCGAATCTTTTTTTTATCTCGTTGTAAGAAAGTTATAAAGAAGTAAATGGTTTAGGTCTGAAATAAAGTTATCTATCTACAAATGATTACCACCTGTGAGGCAATAAAATTAGATACATGCGGTCCACGTTTGTCGTTGATTTATATTCGAATTAGTTCTCTACATTCCAAATTTGTGTTTGTGATTTTGCAATCGATTTTATAATTAACCAGCAGTTGCCCCCGACTCCACACAGGTCTTTTGGATGATATTAAAGGAATTTAAAATTGTGAGAAGAGGTCAAATTGCAGAACTGATCTAACATAATTATTTGTTAGTACGACACGGCCTCCACCTACTTCAACCTGCGACATGTACATTAAATGGTTAAATAAACATTAACAGTGTGCCGGATGGGATTCACCGTCAGCAACATGTTTGGAACTATATTCCACCTTCACTTTATACTTAACTAAAATTTAATTGGAACTCGGTTACACTATAGAAGAAAGTAATGAAAATTTCAAGGTATACAATATGTCTTAAAAATGTTGTTATATAGATATACTATGCCGCTATTGTCTCGTATGCACCATATGCCCTTATTGGAGGTTATATAGTGGGTCAGTGATCCAAATATATTGTTGATGGTAAATCCCATCCGGAATACTGTTAGTATTTAAATATTTAATGTACACGTTACATATTACACTAGGTGGCGTGCGTGTCGTGTCGTAACTACAAATGTTTTTGAAAAAGCATTTCTGTACGTCTACCTTTTCTCACTATTTTACATTACTTTAATATAATTTAATAAACGCCTGTGGAACAGCGGGCATCAGATAGTTTCTAATAAATTGGAATATGAAATTTCGAACCAAACGCCATATATTTGAAAGCAAAGTGACCAGTAAATAAAACGTCAACTTAATATATCCCTTCATATAATAATAATACATATACATATACATATACATATAAAATCAATAGTCTTTATAGATCTTGTACGCTGTTTATGAATAGAAATACCGAAGCTATGAACAAAAGCCGCAATACTCGTATGTTAAATACTAGACCCACAACTATCAGACTCAAAACCACAATCGGCTTGGAGGCTTGTCATTGGCGAATCGTTTATGAATAGACAATACGCTCGTATATGATATCGTTTTATGAATAGACAAATCAAATCAATGCATACAGTTGATATGAAGTTTTCTATAAAAACGTTATAGTATATTAGGCTCTTGTGTTTTTCTGAATTATAAATTATAGTGAAAAGTAATGAGAAAATGCAACTACACTTTAAACATTCAGTTTTTATAAAAACTTGTATTAAAATTCCCAATTTTAAAAATTTCATAAGTGAAGAGTAGTATTCTTATAAGTTTATTTTGGTTTCGTTTAATTCTTTCATTTATTACAATATATATTTTAACATGAAATCAAATATTAAACTATTTCTTGTACACAATGAGATCAGTTTAAAGTGTTATTATTATAATAGCTAAAACTGCATAAATACAATTCCTGTTAATAATGTATCGTTGATTTAATATGTTGATACAGTAAATTAAATTGCGCCATGGGCAAGATACTCTTTTGAAATATTGAGCTCGATAATTTAGTTAAACAGTAATTATCAGGACATATCTAGGGCTGTCCCGTTTTGTAGTAGCACGGCATAGATTACGAGCCTCTCGGGCATGGTCGTCCGTCACCGTCACCGTATCGTTACTTGTTGTCTTACATCTGCTATTTCCAAACCGCAATAAGCTTAAGCGTGTTCACAATGGTGGTGGGGATTACACCTAATGTATAATGGTCGTGATTCGCTCAAATACAATTGTATCCGTTTTATATTGTAATTACCGTGAACTATCACCCGGCAAATGCATATATGTTCAACTCTTTTTAATACATTTTGTCAGCTTTAGAGAAACATTTTTTTTTAACACGGCTCTAGAAAGTAAAGAAAAATAAAATTTCTCAAAGTAATAAAATATTATAAGCGTGTATTAGTGCAAGTATATTATTACGACACACGAGCCATAGTAACCGTTAGAAACTGTATTTAGTATCTGAATATACATAATTACATACTTATAATGTAATAGATTTTATATTGATTATAGATCTTATAGAGATTAGATATCAAGCAGCAAATAAAAATTCTATATTTTTCAGTTAAATTATTGCTGGCACCAAGGAATTCCAACAATGTAAATGTTTTCGAGGTAATAAAACAAAAATTTTATTCCTCGCTCCACCAATGTATGGGATGAACGGAGAATAAAGCAACATCGTTATGTACACATAACGTAGATACAAACGTGTTCGACTGAGACGATCGTTGTGTCGGCGCACTCATTCTTTACACCGCATTACGTGACCGGGGTGAAAAGAAATTAGGGCAGTTGTATGCTTTTGAAAACGTTGTTGAAATAATAAAATATATTAAACAATTTACATTTCTAAATATATAGCTAGCCCATTTCATTATCGGCGACTACTTCACACGTATATCCGTTAGTTAATATGATAACTAATGTGCCGTCAATATATTTAGAGATATGTATCATTGTATCCATTTATTTGACACTTTGATAATTGCTGTTCAAGAAAATCACAGAAGTTCCGTAACTATTGACACTAACAACTTTTTTCTTGTTGCGCGTAATTTTTTAATCATATATGTTATTCAAAATGGCTTTATATTATAACCGTTATTTTTTTAATAATGTTAAAAAAATAAAAACAGTTACTGTTTATTATCGTTAGGAAATATACATATATACCATCGAAGTAGACCATTTTTAAGATGTAAAACTTCGCAGTAGATTATTCTGATGTACGAGTATATCATAAGATTTAGTCTGCGTGAGTATGTAAGCGTACGAAAAAGATTTCTTCCGACTTTAAATATGTTATCTCGATTTTTTTGTACTTTCTATATATACAACTATAATATGCATGTATTATATATAAACAAATAACATCTTTAAATGATCATGAAGCCGTATTAAAACACTTTTGCATAGTTTCAAAGAACTATTTACATTCACAATTTCGATGCGATGACCTGCGGTGTGTAAGCAGCATTGTAATTGATATAATTGTTGTGAATAATGACTTAAATTAATTGCTGCCTTGGCTTGTACCAGATTTATTAATATTTAAATAAATCTCTTACTATTATCAAAAATGTAAACAAAATAAATTTATGGCTAAAACTGGTCCCATTTAATAACAATTAACTGAAAAATGTTCAAATTTTTCATCTCTAATTTAAATTTGTCTATTTATTTTTGTTATGAGAACTGTAAGTATTCGGTGACACTACATAAAATTGCTTCTTACGGAAGGCGATCTATGCCCGATAGTACGTTCGGAAGATCGATCTCCATAAATAAGGTCTTCGAGTTTCCGTCGATCTGGGCCTACGTAAAGTCCATCACGACCAGTTATATGGAATAAGCAGCGAATCATCCAAGCTCATCAGTGCTATCCACCGCGAATTATACGTCCATACCCGATGCCCCGCGATATAAAAGACGGTCGAAAAATATCGTGTCTGATCCTCCCTATAAAATAACGGCAGCGAACGATCTGTACTCCTTCAACGTTTCAAACAGAGCATGTGCAAGTCCACGCCCGCATAACTACAGATCACACCACCGTGGTCTGGCGGTGAATTTCACTCCCGCACACTCGCCGTGGTGACTACCTTGGCAGCGGGCCAAGCCTAAGTTGAAAAAAAGGGACGACCCTACGACATCTTGTCACATGTCTTTTATTATTACTGTTTATATTTCGCATTCTAAATATATTATATGAACAAAAATATTAGAAACCTTATTTTGCCTTTTACTAAGGTGTAAAAGACATCTGAAAATAAGTCATGAACACTGGATTAATTAAATTGCAATCTCATTTTTATAGTGTTACTGTACAGTGAATGTTAATAAGCACAGTATAATTTAAAAACAATTAAATAAAATAAATAACCAGTCGTCGCCAGTAGCAAGTTTGTTCGAAATTCTGTTGATTCCGATACACGATAAGTCGGTGCATGTTACTCTGGCTTCATATTATACCTAATGTGGTGGTTGTAATACAATTGTCTTATCCTATTAAACCTAAAAAAAACTATAAACATTCTTGACTTAAATTCTTTTGAAGAGTACGAAAATGCATTCAACATATTTCCATCGTTAAAAATTACAAGTACTTATATCCCTCGATAATTTAGAGCGCGTAATTAATTCTGCTACAACTTAGCACACACGTGAATTTATTTCGGAATGCAGTGAGCAACACTTCATGTTACACAAAATATTCTCCCGAATTACATTTACACGATATCGCGTCGAATTTATATCATACCGGTGTCCCAGATTTTCTACCACGTGAATTTTAAATAGCCAGCGGATGCACATTGTTCTAATGTACATTCATATGATTCCAGGTTTTTCAGAAAAAGTTACCGAATTTTTTTTCGAACTACGACGTATGAAACTTTATTTATTCATTAATAAATATTCAAACATGTTCTGAATGTTTTATATATTAATTTAATTCATGGAAATAATAGGCTAAATATGAAAATGTATGTTTATTTAACCTCTTGGTATTCAATTATATAAGCGCATAGTATCATGAAAAATAGGATATATATAGCCTAAAATCAACTAAGTATAATGTGATTGCATTCGTGCATTATAGTGAAATCATTTTAATTTATCAGTTCAGCCTTGGTCCATAGTAAATAATTTCATAGTAACTTCCAATCAAATATGTCCTTAAAATAAATTCAAGTGAAACACTAACACTCCGTTACTAGACACGTAATTAAATGGTAGAAACAGAACTTAATAACATTCAATATTTTTAGATATCATTTTCGAAATATTCAAATGTTTTTTTTTTTAATTTTAGTCTATGGTCCCTGTGATATTTAAAATGTAATATTTAAATATGATACGTGACAAAAAAAAAATTATTTCTTCAGTTGCTCATGAGATTAATGTTGAAGATGACGGAAGAATCCTTTTAAATTTTAAATTCGCAAAAACTTTCTCATTGTCATTTTCCACTTGTCATACAAATTGTATAAGATTTTTTAGATTTAGATTTTTATAACCCGTTAACGGGTATTGGCATGATTACTATATGTTTTTATACATAATTTAATTATTTACAAAAAAGGTCTATTATGCCTCGTTAATAAATCCACTGGCTAATAATATTGACATTTATTTGAAGTGAAGTAACTTATTCTTCGAAAAAATATATGGAGATACGTACATCCTCGTAATTAAAAATTCAATGCTTAAATAAAACCTGAATTTTGCTTTAATTGAAATTAAAAACAAAATGTCCTTTTAATTATTTGTATATTTTTGCAACGTAAATATTACGATTATAATTTTCATTTTCCACAGAACGAGATGACCGCTTACAATCAGATGGAGCGCACGCTTATTTGCCACCAAATTGGCATGACATATACTTATTTAAAAGACAAGAAAATTATATGTGTAATTATAATCAGAATTGGTGTATTATTAGTCTTTACTAATGTCTTAAATTGCGAAAATCGATTTGTTTATATATTCGTTAAAAATAAAATAAAACAAAAGTATTTCAATATAATAACATTTATGTATTTCAAAGAAACTTAAAGACGTTATTCATAGTTTAAAAACTGTTACAGGCGGAAATTCTGTTGGCACTGTTAATTTCCTCACCGTTCATTGGTTTATGTTCGCTTGAAACTTTAAATACCCTTCATTTAAGATGTAAGAGAAATTATTTTATAATTAACTAGTTAATTGCTCGACTTGATTCAATTTTTAAATGTGCTAAAAGCGTCGACGTTCTCTGACGTGTACTTGTAGTTTCATCTTGTTGGAACTTTTGTATGAAATGTAATTTGTAGGTACTGCATTATATATACCTTTATATATATCTTTGAATGCACCAGTGCTGTAGGATTCTATTATTGGAGAACATATCTAATAGATATATCATAACATGTACGAATGTTATCACAAATTATTCGCTGAGGAATTATTAATGTGTAACATCTTTTCTCTCGGTTTGCTGGATGTCTTTTGTGGGAGTGATTTTGGAAAAGGGGTGGAAATGTGTTACAGGAAACCGAGGAAGCGCGCGCTGTTTGATTTGACCAATGAACGCGTGCGGTGGCGGAGAGATGATTCCGACCCATTTTGCGTTAGGTTGGTATCACGACGTACTGTGACGAGAAAGAGAATAGAAAATACAGAAGGAGAACGCATCAGCTGTGCACTCATCTACAGTTATACAGTGTTGTGTATGAAATCTGAGGTCATATGTAAATATGTAAACTATATCAATAGTTATCTTTACTATTAAGCGTCCGATAAAGTTCATTATTCTTTAAAACGTGCAAGTGATATGGATATATAGAATTACATATATTTTCATACTTCCAATAGATTGACTTCACATATATTTTTTCATCTCAATTTCAAAGGAGGATAACATGTCAGATGTTGATGAAAATGATTAGCATCGATTTTTTAACACGCTTTTATTAGTATCACCTGTTTGTTCGTTTATATCGTTGTAACTGTCTCTTTTTTGTGTGTTTGTAACTGACTCTTTAGCCTCTTTTTTGGCCTACTTTAAGTGATCAGGTTTAAATGAAACTTGGGACTCATGTTTTAAGCAAATCTAACTAAGAAACGAAAAATAAATTATAGTTAAAAAAACTAGGAACACGGTTTTAGAGATAATCAAACTAAAAAGTAGAAAATAATTCTTAACATAAGAATAAAATTACTGATAAGAAAATTAATGTCAGTATTATAAAAGCGTGAGCTACTTTGTATGACATTTTTAAATTAACTCTGCGTTTCGTAGCCAATAAGTCTGGTAGTTTAAGCTATAATCTATTTTAGGATGACATTAGAAAAAAGACGACAAGTATGTTGTGATACGTTACAAGTATTTTCTACAATTTCTTAATAAGAAAACAACAGTAATTCGTTTAGTCTGGTACCTAATGTTTTATAATATAGTACAAATTTATAAAAGAAATGTAGATTCCTAAATCAATTGTTAATACCTACGCCTTGACATATTATGAATTTTTAAACACATAATGTGTTTTGCATGTTGCCTAATGAAAGTAAAGTAACGTAATTTTCTCTACGTAAAATATTTTATTATAATGAAAAAAAAATAGTACTGTTTCCTTTATTTATAATTGTACTATTTTGTGAGTTCCGGTTATATATTCATATATGATCCAGTACATGTGAAACGTAACGTATATGAAGCAACAATATTTCAGAATTCCTTAATAGATGTTTAAGTTCAAATAAACATTATCTTGTTTAAATTGCTTACTGCTTATTTTTAAACTTTTCGTTTATTTTGGAAAAATGTTATATAGACATACATTATATCTACATATTATGTCATTATGAACGTGTAATATTTATGTCAAGCAAAGTAATGCCACAGAACAGATAAATACAGTAAGCGACTACAAGGAACCATAGCCGCGTATGCACAGATAAGCGTGTATGTACGCGGTTACGTGAAGTCGGAAGGACATCTGTCACGATGTATTTTGCGGACATACGTAATTATCGTTTTGTGGGTGACAGTCCTTTGACAAATGAAAATGAATAAGCGACTTTAACTTTATTGTTATGTATTTAAATACTTAATTAACAATACATGTTTTTAGTCGTTTTTATTTATTAAAAATAAATTCATTTAAATGAAACATAAATGTCATTAACGGACTACAACAAAGGAAGCCTCTGTATTCGACCCGTAGGTATGTTTGTATGTCCGCGATTTTCTCAAAAACGACTGGACCGATTTGGATGGAATATTTCAGTATATAAAAACATTAGGATCTGATGAAGATCTTCGGAGATATTTAATAAAACTTTTCAATAATTAACAGCAAATGACTTCGCGATTGTTCTATAACATATTTATTTTGAAGTAGGTACCAATTTTAATTTTATGTCAGCTAAAAAGTGAAAATCTGAAATACTCTTTAAACGTATTTTATTATAAGGAAATAAGAACTTGGTGCCGACTTTATAAAAATATATAATATGTATTATTTGAATTTTGTAATTGTATCTTATTTTTTTTTTAAATAAGACAAAGTATGATGTAAAGAGAAGTGTTACTGAAAAGAAAATTTATACAAAAAACTCAAATATAAATTTTCATAGAATATCGTAGATGCTACCCTTAGCGTTACAGTTCAGCGTAGGTAAGTAAAATCAAGGTCGGTCAGAGCTACCTTTCTGTACTTATCTATTTTGTGATAATGGTTTTTTATTATTTGACATCGTTTTACTTTTGATATAAGAAGAAAACAAGATTGAAGTATAATAACGTAAGTGGATAAACTTATAATAATAACTATAAATGGGTATTATTACCGTGATAAAATATTTTATAAATGAGTCAGACATAGGGTTCGCCTACTATTTTGTTGAATGCTTACTCCCCCACTAATACATCTACCATGCTACTGTACACGTATTATCTATAATCAATAAAACTATGCTGGTCTCAATAAGCTCTATACTTAAACTCGTGAATTTAATTAAAGTTTCTAATATTCCTCCAGACTAGCCTCCGAGGAAGGCTTAATCGATTTTGACATGATTTTCACTAGCAAATTTAGAAGTTTTTTGAACATCAACTAGGTCACACACACATTGTTACGATTATAGAAGCTGAGTAATGTAGTAATAACACAATTACAATTAAATAACCCTTAATTATCGATGCAGACAAATCACATTCATATTTGCCATGAAACAAGAAAACCATTCACACTGGAATTAAGTCGCAGACACCAACTAGTAGTCCAAAAATATTGAAATATTTAATTACATTAGTTGTACGGCGGATCACCATTTTGAAATTGATTTTGTTGATTAGAGACAACTAGATATACGATTTGAAAAAGCGGAAAGAGCAGCGAAAGCGCTTTGACAATCATAAAATATCTTAAGTTTCTCCGACATGAAAAAATATGGTATAGAATATAGTTCGTTTGAAAAGATTATCAGCCAGATGTGGCATTTAGTACGACGTATTTGATAAAAAGCCAAGTACAATTTAAAAACACGACCACCAAACGATATCGCTAATCGTCGCTGTCATGTCGGTCTGCGAGTGTCTCGGGATTCGGATGTATTGACTGATCACGAAATTTGACTTATTAAGAGAAACTCATTGTGACTGGTTTATCAACATTTTTTTTTATATTATAGGGGGCAAACGAACAGGTGGGTCACCTGATGGTAAGTGATCGCCGCCGTCCATATACACTAGCAACACCAGGGGAGTCGCAAGTGCGTTGCCGGCCTTTTAATATATGTGGGCCTCCGGCGCTCTCACTGACCGAACGAAACGCAACAGTGCAAGCACTGTTACTTCACGTCGGCTTTCTGTGAGAGGGTGGTACTACCCCGGGCGAGCCGACCCATTCATTCTGAAACCAGTAATAGTTTCAGCGTAGCTCTACCACCTAGAAAACATGTGTATAGTAGTTGCGTTTCTAAGCGTGCTATTATGGCAGATCTTAGCCCAGTCAGCCACAATCGCCAGATCCTACCTCCTTGCGAAGTATAAAATAGTCATTATGTAACGCATCATACTTTAGTATTAAAACAACCAAGTCATTGTGTAATTGGAATACTGTTATTATATATACACTAATTTATTAAAAATGTTTTGAACATTATATTGTAACGATGAGTTGATTCACGCTTTCACTAAATTGATTTACATTGCCTCGAAGCGTTTAAGCTTTATGTCCAACTCTATGAATATATCGATATATGGACTAATTCTACTTACAAACAACTAGTGTCAAAGTATATAGAGTCTAGTTTCGGTAAGTGGAGTTAGTAGCTATCGGCGAACAGCGACGTTAATGAAATAATATGTTAAGAAGCTTTCGACGTAAGCGTGTAGCCATACATTAAAAGGGAATCTTAATTTACGCGCTTACACGAGAACCAATTATTAGAATTATTGTAGACCTCGTAGCGTAATTATTGTAAGTGCTACGACTTAGCCGTGAAGTGGGTGGGAGCTTCGATTCTAATACATTTCATTGAGTTTTGTGCGATGTATGTAATTATCAGTTGTGTGTGTGTGTGTGTGGTGGACGTTAAATATTTATATGTATATAAATTAAAATGTGCTTAGTTTACAATTAAATGGTCATATGTGTTATTATAACGTTATATTTATTGATTTCATTATTTATATAGCTAATATATATTTTAATACGGTACGTAAATTACATTTAAACAATTTATACATTCATATAGACGCTACTCACAGGAATTAAGTTAGTGAAGCAGAGAAAATCAGTTACGCTATTTTTTCATACATAATTAATCGATACCGTTGTTCCACTTTACAGTAATAGCAAACGGTTTACGCGTAGAGTTTCAAGCTTGAAAATTATAATACACTAGCAGGCACGGCGAACGTTGTCCTGCTCTGATAAGAAAAAAATATATACTTATGTGCATAAAACGCCTAAGGCGGCTTGACTTTTTCCGTTCCTTTCAACAATTATCATTATATTTCAACCAATTTACATAAAACCTCAACAAATTATATACGTAAACCTTTATCATGAATTACTATATTTACTGGTGAAGACCGCATTACAATCCGTTAAGTAGTTTCTGAGTTTATCGCGAACATACAAACAGACAGACAGACGCGGCGGACGACTTTGTTTTATAATCTGTATTGATTTCCTGATATAATCCGTAATAATATATAATTCCGGATAAATAAAAGTTGTAAATATGGAACGTTGATTCAATTTACTAGGATAACTATTACAAAAGAAAGGATAATATTGAATTATAATTTATTGTCTTGTATCATTTTCACTAATTGATAGGTACATTATATAATATATAACTTACACTATCGATAAATTGAATAGGTACAAAGAAGGCAGCTTTACATTAGTTCATTAAAATAATACAGTGGACGAGCTAACAAAGGCCGGTTTCAAGGTATTGAGGTTGATATGAGAGGCAGTGGTTGCACTCAAGTGTCATCAATAAATAGAATAAGAACAAGCTTTATATCATTTATAGTATATATATATTTTTGTAATATAAAATGATAACATTACACATAATATTCTTTACTAATTCATGGCAGCCTTTTTATTTTAAATCTTCATTACTTCATGATAATTATCAGTTTATAAAATATGTGTGAGAGATTTCTTGTGATGTACTCGTATACAGAATGAATGGAACGTTTTTCTTTTTCGTTTCGTTAACGGTTTTCGTTTTTTTTTTCGTTTTTCTGAAAACACATCGTACAATACACAGAGTGCTAAAACTTCATAATAGAACTTTTATCTCCGTGAACAATCCGTATAATAGGGTATTTTATATTACGTGTTATTTACACAGAATGCCGCGAATGTATAATAAATACTCTATAAGCAATAATATGTATATTCTCCTAGTAATAAGTTGTTATAAATTATTGGTGAGTGAACAAAATCATTTTATATATTTGACATATCTTTACAGCTGTTTCTAATTCGAGAATAGGTTCAAATGAGGTATATTGAAATTGGAGACTAATAATTTAAATTTAATTAAATGAAACATTTATTAAAGTTTTGATGATATTTCAGATGTTGGATAAAATCTTATATTCTTTACTATGACTTTACATTTCGATTTAACAACGAACAATTAAAAAATTGTGTCATGACAACTTTCACACTTCTGCTTCTTCTGTTAAGCTCAGCATGATAGCGGACTTAAAACACTTAAATAAACACCGGCAACAAAGCACTAAATTTATTTCAGATATGACAATACACTACTAACCATTTACACCATATGATATATTTTCTCCTCTCTCTATTTCCTATTATACATATATACTGTATGTGTGTATGATTTTTCAACTATGTACCGAAGAGTTTTCCAATTATACATTAGTTGTATAAAAAGTTTTTTTTTTTGTATCTTTTGTATAATTTAGGTTATAAGTAGAAAAACGAATCAAAATTGGATTTGTTATATCATCTATGATAGAATAATATGCGAAAGCTTTGTACGTACATATAAGTATATTACAAACGTTATAGACAATCAAGAATTTCAAAAAAAGGTCTTAGATTTTTGACAATTACTCGAATTCTATCGATACAGAAATAAAGGATTCTTTAAATTAAAATAAAAAAAAAATCGCCTCCATGATCTTTCTCCTCAATACATGCTTACATTTAATTTTGAAAATAAGACTTCGTACAATAAGTACTGCGATCCGTTGCTGCAAATTTTTGAAGATAAGTTAAGCATTTGAAAGGTATTATTATCATTATTTGAAAAAAAACAAACCATGGGAAACCGGATTTTTCATTATATTTTGGTATATGTTATTCCAAGAATTTTGTAGAGTTAACCATAGTTAAAAAAATATTTATCTTGGGCTGCTTGACAATTTTATAATCTACTAGCAGGCCCGGCGGCCGTTGTCCTGCCCTGATAATAGAAATATATATATTCATAAGTATTTATGTGCATGAAATTATTAAGGTAACTAATGTATTCAATTTGATAAGGATTAATACTGTATCCGTCTAAATAGACTTCCAACTACCTCATTGTATGTGACCATGTTTTTAGAAGATAGATGGGTATAGTAAGCTAACCTTACAAGCCATCGCAGACTTTTTTGTAGATCTATAAAAGAGGAATATCTCACTATGCATTGTTTTTTGTTATATCTCAAAAGAATTAGGCAGTGTTTTCGATGAAAGCTCATAAGCGGCTTGACTTTTTTCAGCACTTCCAACAATCATTGTCAAATTTCTACCAATTTACACAAAATCTTGACAAATTATATACCTAAACCTTCCTCTTGTATTACTCTATCTATTGTTGAAGACTGCATTACGATCCGTTTAGTTTTTTTTTTTTATATTATAGGGGGCAAACGAACAGGTGGGTCCTGATAGTAAGTGATCTCCGCCGTCCATAGACACTAGCAACACCAGAGGAGTCGCAAGTGCGTTGCCGGCCTTTTAATATATGTGGGCCTCCGGCGCTCTCACTGACCGAACGAAACGCAACAGTGCAAGCACTGTTACTTCACGTCGGTTTTCTGTGAGAGGGTGGTACTACCCCGGGCGAGCCGACCCATTTATGCTGAATCCAGTAATAGCTTCAGCGCAGCTCTATCACCTACAAAGTAGTTTTCGAGCTTATCGCGAACACAAAGACAGACAGACATACACAGTAGACGATTTTGTTTTATAATATGTAATGATTAATTTAATACTATTTTAAGATTCAATATAGGTGTTACATAACATTTTTTTCATATTTATTTTTAACATTATTATAAGGAAATAAAAATAATTACATATTTTATTGTTTAAAGTCATTTTACAAAGTTTTAACTATATATTGAATATAAACCTGTCGTAAAGTAAATAGTTTCTGAGTAAGAGCAGACACGAAGAGAAGAGTTTTGGCACAAATTATGGAAAAAAAAAATTTAACCCCGGAATTGACGCGTGACAAAGTTATATCGGCTGTTAATTCCATACTTAGATACTATACAAGTTCCCGGAAAATAAAAGTTGAAAAATCATTGAAACATGTTATAGTACTTTATAGCTATATATTATGTTAAACCCTCATAGCGCGAGTTTTACTCGCTACTTGTTCGATTTTTATAGGTAATAAACCTTCGACGATCAACTTTTTATTAGAATATAAAAGTATTACGAAATCAGTTGTTTCAACTATACCCATAGGTCCTTTTATCTGCGACCCATCTATTTTCAAACGCTCTTGTGACACAATAAAATCTTCAATTAAGTTAACTCGATTACCGTATAATCCATTTATTATGAGGGTAATGTAGAGAAATCTTCTTTTTCAATACCATTTAATGAAACCGGAGATAATTATAAAAAAAACGCATAGCTTGTTGTTACATATTGTTTATAAAATAAAATTCAGGAATATTACCTTCGTTTATGTTTTCAGTAGTAAGTGCGATACATGATTCATTCATAAAAAAAGAGAACGATAACCAACATAATCTGATATAAAATAATTGCAACACAATTAATAAAATGTATCGAGCGTATTACGTTAGTACGATACGAGTAATACGAGTAATACTGTAATATCGATTCTTTACCCTCCATAAAAGTTTGTCATCTAATAAATTGGAATTTCCCGATATACTCGTATATGCATTATTATATAATGTATAATAATATATCCGACATAGACTTAAAATTGTAATGGATGTATACTTAAAATAAAATAAAAATCATAGATGTGTCGTTTTTTATTGAAAAGATGGTTAAGTTAGTAATTAATTGGTGATTTGCAAGTAAAGGAAACGAAAGGTCTTTTGTCATCAATGCCACAATCGAGAGTACACCAATTCTTTTAATTTAAATAATAGTAATTTTACGTGCGCTTTACATCATTTTTAAAGGGAACGAACGTGACTAGTATACTTATACTTTCCTGATAAATTTTCTTTATCACGAATATTTATCTACATAGATATAATATCATTGTTATTTCTCTCATGTCTCATTTACATTCAGCCGCTACCGCCGCTACCGCCGCTGCTCGCGATACCGGAAATAATTCACAATACTTCTGTAGCCACATCGAACGTAGTGTTTATACACTGCTTGTTAATATACTTTGCCCTCTATTTCAGACAATGATACACGTCAAAATATTTACCGGCCCATGTCTTATTGTAGCTTTTCCGACACGAGTGTTGTATTTAGATTGTCACACTGCCTACTCACCTACTCGTTTTTGTCTGTCGCGAAGTTGGCAGAATGTATAGGTATACTTTATTATAATAATTGTATTCCGAATAGTGACACCTGTTAATTACGAGTCACTCATGGAATTATAATCAGATGCAGGCTCTCAGTATAAAATTATAAGATTGGACAAACAATAGGGTTTTACCAGTGATAATCGCGTTACTAAAAAAAAAATAACAACCCTTCAATTTATCCTAAACAGCCACTATTCAATTATACAGTTATTTTTCTTGTTATTTTAGTATTAAAATATCGGATTAGAACAGAAAAGGAATGACGAGAACTTACGAAGCTTTTTTGACAAAAATTTTCAAAATTGAATTATTGTTATAAGTAGTTTATATACTTACATACACTTAATAAAATGTTATTTTGATATAACATACAGACACTTCATTTTTATTATATATATATATTTTTTCGTTTCGTTTAGGTATCATAACTATTTTAATTTCTATTCACCCCGGATATGTACTATAGCGAGAAGCACAAGCACGTCATCATTGCGTTTGTCTCATAAATACTAAATATCACATATGTGAAGCCGGGATGAGTCGCTAATCGATTTTTATAAAATAACAAAAACAAATATTGCTTTGAAACTGTGTCGGCGTGCATGATAAACACCCCTACGACTGTAGCACGACTCACTGATGACAGATTTCAATTACATATTGATCGCATTTTGATTTATAAATGGTAAAGGCTTGTAATTGAACACACATATAGGAGATGAAGATGTCTCGAAGCAATTAATTACTTTTTGCCACATTTTGTACCATTATTGGTTTCGATTATAATGTATTATGGTACAATCTCCCAGATGATTGTATTTTCAGAAGAACCCAATTAAAACCCAAAGCAATAGTTTAAAAATGTGTATTTAAGACTACCCGATACTAATAAAAACGTATACATAAGAACGTTTATAAGCAGTATTTTCTATTCTCTTCACTCATTAATACAATGATACAGACAACATCAATCTATGAAGAGTAAATTAAAATATAAGTTACCGAAATATTTCTACTACCAAGTAATATTCTCTGAGAGTTTCTACTTTATATCATTTTTTTTTTTTCAAAACCATAGAGCAATATAATCTAGCTCCATTTGACACACGCTACTGTAGAGAGTATAAATATCTACCGCATTAATACATAGAAAGCATCATAGAGGTAACCTAAATTACCATAGTGTTCTTTGATGTCTATCTAGGGTTTTACTTTCACAATTTATAGTATTACTACATTTTGTTCTTTTTTTGTTTCTTTTATAGTTATAACTAAAAAACAAAATGTTTATTTACATAAACAAAAAGATACAGATCTGTCTTTGTGCGCGCATCAGGCAAAAACTACTGTATACATTTTAGCGAATATTTGTAGTTGTACTTGTTACACATATAGTCCTTATCTAAAAGATACGAAACCTTAATTACATACAAAGTTTCAAGAAACTTGATTTTTATAATCGGTAACGGAAACGGTGGTAAGCAAAGTATATATCTGATTTCGATATTTTTAGGCTTTTTCTTGTGTACATGAAATATATTAATAAGAAACTAAACAACGCAGACAAAATCGCGAGTATCTAGTAGTTAAAAATAAATTTTCGAATCCAATTCCGTGGTCACGTCGACAACTTCCGAAGATAGCCGAGCGTGTGTGACGTCATAGTGTTAATACGATGTTTTAGCACATACACGCATAGATATACACCATTGCCACCGTAAAATTGTTGTCACATAATGACGTCATAAAGAAGACGACCAATGATGGCATGGTCTAAGTCACGTGGTTCATTTTAAAATTTTATCAATATTAAACTGCTTATAAATATATATATTTTTTTTCAAAGATTCTGTCATCAACTATTTGTCAATATGATTTATTATAAAGTATTAAAACATCAAAAGTAAAAACATCCCTTTTTTTTCAAAAACCCATTTGCTGTTTCGCAATAGATTAAATTTAATTTTCTCATAAATGTTCAGGTTTATCTAATACCTAATAAAATTCACAACAAAAATGATTTTTCATCGTAAATATTATATAAATATACCCATTTATCTATATATGAAGATATTTTCATATTTCGGTCAACGTATAATCATAGATTTATTGGCATGTCGCATACGATTGTAGCCCATCCGACGTGGCACATAAATTGAAAACTCAAGCATATGACAATTTCAAATATGATTACTCTTAGGTAAGAACGACGCTCGACTTTCCTATTTTATACTAACCGTGCTTGCGATTTCATATGCTTATTTGTAAAAAAACGTATTGATATTGAGGACATGAACAAATGCTTGAGTTATGCGAGAAGTATGGGGTAGGAGTTTATCTAGCCATACAAGAAGCACAAACATTTTGACTTTTCTACAAACCATATACCATTATACTAAGTTAAATGGACTTTGAAAACTATGAACATTAAACTTAAGATTTTTCCTGGATCGATTTTAATAAGGTAAAGCCTATATTTTTCTCCAAGCTACGCTTAAGTTACTCGCACCACGTAAATTCCGAGTTAGCCGTTCATAAACAAATAGAAAAACAATTTTTTTAAAGTGGTCTTATTGTATTCTTTTACACTTTGTGAATTAACTACATACAATTTTGGCAAATATTTTCAATATACAGACACGATGATTTATTATAGTACCAGTTTTTGTTTGTAGCTCCACATTAATATACATATAAGGGTTCACCTTAATATATATATGAGCCTCGCGTTAATATACATTTGAGCTTTGTATTAATATACATTTAAGTCTCGTGTTAATATACATTTGAGCCTTGTGTTAATTTACATTTGAGATTCACGTTAATATACATTTGAGTTTCGCGTTAATATACATTTGAGTTTGCATTAATATATATTTAAGCTTCACGTTAATATACATTTGAGTTTCGCGTTAATATACATTTGAGCTTTACATTAATATACGTTTGAGCCTCGCGTTGATATACATTTCAGCCTTGCGTTAATATACATTTGAGCCTCGCGTTAATATACTTTCGATTTTTTCTTCAGGAACAGTAATTTTGTTGGGTAAAAGGTACCCTATGTCCTTCTTTGTACCCCTGACAACGTATATGCAAAATTTCATAATAATCAGTTGAGAAGTTAAGGCGTGAAAGCATAATAAGTTCATATTGCATTATAATGTAATGAATGGTGTAGGAAAAATCTGTTAAAAACAACGTTTACTCAATTGTAACATGTTTCGGTGAATATTAAATACCCCTTCGAAATGGATAGTGAATTATGCCATTAAAATATATGTAATTTGCAAATTATAATACGCATTTCCTTCGTTCCATTTACAATAAGTAAACTTAATCTCATATATTGAACCAATGTAAATAAATTTTCAATGAACTGAGAGAATAAAGGTAGACTTGAGACAAATAAACTGAGTATAATACAATTCAGCAGCGCGACGTAGCAAAGATTCCGAGTCGATCTATTGCGAAAATCTTTTAAAAACTTTTGCTGTATTAAAAGCTTTTATTGTATGATGAAGTTATTGGTGTAGAAAAGCAATAAAGAGTGCATTAGGAAGTATTGTTGGTAAGTCTTTCAATATAACATTATTGAAAATGTCACTGATATTGGAACATGAAAGATAGAAATACTATAAAATAATAGAGTTGAAGTCGTATGAACATTGACCTCTGAATGTCCTATCATCACTTCAAATAAGAAAATAAACATATATGGGTTATCATTTGTATAATATATCAAGTAGAAAAAATACATAGTTCTAGCGGAAAAGATTCGCTTCTTTAATAGTAGTTTTCTAGAATCCTAGTAAAAGTTTTTATATTCATTATACTTTGACGTTAAAAGACCTGTCATTTCGCGCCCACATCCGGGATTTTCCAGGTACACATAAAAAGAAATTACTATGTATTTATACGTTCAATGATTTAATTACTAAATTAGCGGAATGCGAATAAATATATTTATCGTTAACAAAGATAGAATATTAGCTAAGTAATAAATAAATCTAAATACAAAATTAAAGAAAAGTTTGAAATCAAATTCACATTAATCACTACGTATTAAAAAACAAAGTTGTCCTCCGCGTCTGTCTGTCTGTCGCGATAAACTCAAAAACTACTGAACGGATTGTAATGCGGTCTTCACCAATAGATAGAGTTTTTAGGTATATAATTTGTCAAAGTTTTGTGTAAATCGATTGAATAATAATTATGATGATAATTGTTGAAAGGAACAGAAAAAGTCAAGCCGTCTGGGAGTTACAGAAAGTTAAAGCAGTATAACTTCTAAAGCGTATGGATAAGTACACACTATTTTTTTTATTTATTAATGTTTTACAAACGAAGGTTTATTTTACAAAATCAGAAATATATGTGTTGGTGCGGTGACTCGACACCGGTAGTTGCAAGGCGAAGACCTCGGGGGCGATTAAAAAGCGTTTACTTTATCTTTATTACCTACTTTATCTGTGCTTACAGTCTCACACCCTTTGATAGTAAACATCTAGCGGAAACGTAAGCTAAGTGAGAGATTAGAAGCTGTAAAACACTCTTTAGTATTTCAGCTGAAAACGTATAAAACGAGTTGAAGCATTAATTGTTAGTTAAGTTTGAAGAATAGAACATTTAAGCAAATATATATATTAAAAAAGCATTTTTTCTTCTAAATATTAAAGAAATAACCATACAAAATGATTAATAATATATATATATAATGTGTGTGTGAAACCCACGCTTTACCTTCCGCTAATCGTTTACAGACTTAATGCTCGCGGGCTAAATGGAAAGATGTCGAACGTAATAAACATGGCGATCTTTATACACCAGTTGTTCTAGTGCCTTGAAAAACATAAATGTCTTTAATAGTTATATAAAGCAATTTGCATTTCTGAAACTGTTTATAATGGATATTATAAACTATTATCATTATTACTATCATTATATTATCATCACGTTAATTTTGTAATATACTTCTATATCGTTCTGGAAGATTAACAAGGATCTGTATTTATTAAACTAAAGAATTTCAGTAAATGAAAATAAAAAAGGAAAAACTACTTGAATAAGTTATACAATATGTTCATTATCTAGACAAGTAACTGACGAAGATTATAGAATAACTTATTTATTCTTTTGTTCCTTTTGTTAATGTTTATATTTGTGATAAATCGAATAATCCTTCTTCACTGACTAACACACGATACTGGTATATCGAAAACTACGCGTCTCTTTCTATTAGTGTCTATCATAAATAATAAATACGCTATCTTCTTGCTAACTCCTCTTTATAAATAGGTAAAATGTACTTTTTTAATTTGCAACCACCATCTTACACATTAATATTCATGCCTGTAACTTCGAAACAAACTGACGGGATTCTCATGCAAATTTTCATTTCCTATTCTAGACGTTTCAGAGTTGATTTTCCAATAAAGTTAAAGCACATGTTTATTTATATTTGGCCTAGAAACATTTTTAATTACATATATCTAAGTTTCGAACATTCTCGATTTTCTATTCGTTCGCTTGTTAAAACTGTTCGTTTTTGTAATTACGAAATAATTTGAAATAAATTCGGTCTTCCTCATTAAAGGAAATACGTACACAAATTATTATTCATTTTTTTATGCGATTGAAGTCAAATGAACAGATGGGTTGATGGCAAGTAATCACCGCCGCTCAAGGGCACCTCTGACATATGGGACATCACAAATGCCTTGCCGACTTTTGAGACAAGAGTAAGCTCGTTTCTGGAAGGTTTGTGTGTTATATTGATCTGGAAACGCTGCCCCTAAGAGTTCATTCCAGAGAACCGACGTACGTGGGAAAAACGCACGTAAAAACCGCACAGTAGACGTCTTCTATCCATCGAGATGACACGGATGGAATTTCATTTCCTGCTCTGTTAAGGACTCCTAACTTTATGTGTACAGTTTTACTCTACCTTCCAACTGCCCACCAAAATGAACGTCGCTTGACATGTCGACACCGAGGTTACAGAAATTAGGCTCAACGAATAGGGGAACTCCCTGAAAATTTAGGATTTCATTGAAGGGAGTTTTGTTGGCGGTGAAGAAACAACCCTGTGTTTTAATGGGATTAAATTCGACCAGATTTTGTTTTCCTCAAATCGAGACACACACTCTCTCACTCTCAAGTCTCTATTTCGGACACAAGTTTGTCTTGCACTCGATAACGCGTTCCCGAGAAACACCCGTACAACTGATATGTAAAGCATCTACAGTGTTATAGTCTGCATAGCAATGAATGTTAGAGATGTTGAACATGTCATTGATATATAGAAGAAATTAAGCAGGGCATAGTACACAGCCTTGCGGGACACCAGCGTTCACCGGCTAGAGATCGGAGCATAGATCATCGACAACGACTTTTACGTACCGCTCCGTGAGGAAACTAGATACCACATTGGGTAGTATTTCGGGGAGTCCATACAAAATTAACTTCGAGAGAAGTGCTTTGCACCCAATCGAAAGCATTAGCGATATCCAAACTACAAAATTATACTTATAAGAAACATTATACTTTGCGGTTACAATAATTCGGTTCTACTTGAACCATTTAGTATTCCTCGATTAAATACTGTCTAAGCCATTTTCGTAATTAGATTTTCTAATTACAAAGTATTACTGTTTGTTGCCCTACACATACATTAAACTATTTCTGTTTTAACTCATTGAATTTACAACATGTGAATTTGTCTACAAAATAGCAGTTAATGATTTTTAACTAACTATTTACATATAGTTTGTGTAAAAAAAATTTGGAAATTTTAATCATTTTAACCGAACCGTTATTAGAAGATATATCTATAACCAGAGCTTTTATAGTGGGGGCGCGCGGGGGCACTGCATGCCCCCTAAGAAAATATCGAAAACATGCTATAAAACTGAAAAAAATAAAAGAATTTGAAAAAAATTATGAATGATGATGATGTATGATGAAAATTTAATTAGACTGCTTTAAAATTGATGTACCTACCTGAGGCTAAGAATATTGATATTAAACGTTACTTTTTAATATTTTTACTCGCCTAAATATAAGTTGACTTTTTATTACCAAAGATATTGATTTTAAACAATAAAATAATTATTTACTTCGATTTTTTTCCTCCAAACACAGCGGTATATAGTGGGGAGTTTATATAAAAAATAATGGGCTTACAACTTTCGAGAATTAGCGTAACCCCAAAAAAGAAGTGACAATGAAGGCACGCCTATAACAAATAGATAATTTTGAGTAGGTACGTCTTAGGTACCGTAATAAATATCACATATTCAAAACCACTATAACGATTATTATTAATTATTATTTAAATATATAAAAGAACGTATCAACACACAATCCAAACTACCGGGGCTAAAGCCGTCAAACTTTTTGTCAATGCGGTTTCCGTGTACACCGTTGTTGAACACACTAAGGGATTTTTGGACAATGCCCCACTAAGAAAATCCTTCCTTTTTTCCATCACTACAGTTAGTCAGTTATTTTTTTTTATATATACACACAGATATAAAATAGAGAGTCGAAAATAATTATATTGTATAGAAAACGCGTGTGAGGCCGCGATAAATTTCCATTTTTTATTATAAAGAGACAGATGTAACTGCATAAATCATATAATTTTTCATTTCGAATTTACATTATTAAAATCTGTTGATATGACCTGACACAGTGACGACATTTAATCAATTATATTCGAAAAAAATACTATATGTATGAAAATAATTAAAAATAGGGTATAAAAAAGTGTCTATCCGCGTCTGTTTCCTTATGTATCAATTATACTTATATATTTATAAATGTTCAAGTTAGACCTATCGATGCATTGTATGTAATCATGAATCATTAAAACACATTTTTCCGACGCTTCCTATAACTAACACTGCCTAAAACCTTTATGAGGTATAATAAAATAATGTACTGGTATCATTAATTTTAAAATGACCCTACAGAAAAATCCCCGATAGTATATATTTATTTCCGAAAGATAGCTCACAGTAACTGTTTTTAAGAAACTCTTCACACTAATTTACTATTCATTAACCAGTTAGATTTATTAGTTACATGGGAATTTAATGTGAATCAAAATTACCCTTCACGGCGTATCATTTTAATATGTACGAGTATACCTTTGAAAATATCACAGATATCAAATAACGTACGAGAAACAAAAAAGTTGTGTAGCGAAACTTGTGAAGATTTCTGTGACCTTACCGAACTGTACATTGAGCCAGTCGGAGCCCGTGGCGGGATTTTTATTTCTTAATTCATCCTAACTATACCGGAACTATTCTTTTGTTGCAAAAATTACGAGTAAAAAATAAATGTAGGACATTGTGTATTTAAAGTAATAATTTATTTTTTTCTTCTTGTACCGAATTATACTTTTCAAATAGTAAATGAATTTCCGCAATTTCCACGTGTAGTTCATACAAAAAAAGTACGCTATACTTAACGCTTCATAATTATTTTAAGGGTCGCAAATTGTATTGTAATATTATTTTGACATATTTGAAACAGCAAAATAAATAGTTCGTCACTCAAATACATTTGGATATACCTATATTCCGAGGTATAAACGTACTAACGTACAACAAAATAACTGAATAGTAATAAGCAGACAATATGTATATAAAATACGTATCAGTACGGAACAACTAGAGCACGAATTCTATTTGCCAATTTTCTGTTTTATTTGGGACATAATTAAAAATGAAAGATTAAGACTTAATATATATTTATTGTTACCGAACATTACCGATTTTTAGTGTATAAAAATTGTTCGTCCAATTTTATAGTTATTATTAATTCAAAAACGAATTCTACGAATGCTAATCGATAAAAGTAAGTTTTGAAACCACTAACATTAATAAAATTTTATATATGTACTTTTAAATAATGTGGGTTAATTCGTTTTGAAGTTACTATTTCATAATAAATACATTCAAATCGTTTTCCTTTTAAATTAGAAGAATCATAACTCGAAGAAATTAGATTCTCAACGAAATCATAATAATCGACATAACACTCGTGACCTATAAGTTAAAACAAAGGCCTAAATCAACACCCGCATAAGCTTCGGACAACTCATTGTTAACAAATATAAAATGAAACATAACGAGCATATAATTTAACAAGTTACTGAAAATAAAAATAATATATTAATAAACAAATTTAAAAATAAGTAAAACAAAATAGTGAAAGTAGTTGCAATGAAAATTTCAGGAACTTACCTTTGGCGCGACCTTGATCCGTGTTGATAAGTCGGTGCCGATGCGGTTGAGTTGCGCGTGGCGGGATGAAACGTCGCGTGCGAATAGACTTCCGCGAGAATCGAACGACCGTTCTATCCGAAGTTCCGTGGCACACTGCTTATCGACCTCTCCCTTCGCTCGTTCTAAAGCGCCCGCCCTATACCCCGCCGCGCCCGACCATCGCGCACCGTTACCAAAATTCGAGATTTTAACTATTCATTCGAATTCAGCAACGATCGATGTCCATGTGTAGATCATTTTCAAAGTTTTATTTTCATTGTAGTAATAAAAAAATAAATAAAAATACTTGTATCTTTTTTATCTGAATATTTAAATAAAAATAACAAAAAATATAAGTAAATCATTAAAAAAAGTCGAATGAAAATCAAACAATATGTATTTCAACTTTATCACTTATAATTATTATACTGCAATTCGTTTTATTACAACACAATCTCTATGTAACTTTGTCCTGTATTAAAAGAGTGACGAAATAAGTGAAATAATTAATATACCACATTCAATATATAAAAAAAAAAACAGAACAATGAATTACCTAACTCATTAGTATTTATATTAATTAGCCTTTAATCAAATACCATTTCATTGCTAAATAAGCCAAAAAAATACTTCAGGAGTAATCTAATATCTCTTTAATACTATACTGGTATATACATATACTATATACTTTTAATACGTACAGGGAAATATTTGGCAAAATACACGGAACTAATTATAAAAAAACAAGAAAAACCTCGAATAAAGTTATATCAAATCTTATCGATTTTATCAAATGAAAATATGAGGTCTACATCCAGGGAGTGAATATATAGGAGCTACATATCGGAAATCTGTAATTGTATAGAAATACACTCTAAGTCTGGTTATATCTTTGATTATATCATATATATATAAATATATATATGGATATACATATATAAATAGTTTGAATACTTTAGTTATTTTCATTCCTAAGCCTATTTGCGCTAACCTTGTAAGAATAGAATACGTATGGACATAACACTTTTATTTAGGTAATAACATTAAAAATTAAAATTATGCCGCAGATATCACCTTCACCCACTAATGTCTTCAAATGTAATACAACATAATTACGAAGTTTTATTAAACTTTCCTTCATTTTTAAGAGTTTCTCATTACGAAATCAACGTCATGAATACACTGAGTTTTATGATAAAGCACAAGAATAAAATATAACCGCATCCTCAAAGATGTATAAATTCCTCATTAGAGTACTAAGTAGTACCATATACTCGTATATATATACAACCTGATTCGAAATAGTGACACTTCGCACATCGAAGTAAGGCACTATGACTGAAAGATTTCGATTACTCTAACGCTCCGATGAAAATAAAATTAGCAAATGTACTGGTGATTGTGGTGTACTGTAGTGGTCGAGTGGAATATCGATCCGATGTCGTTTACTAATTTAAATCGGTAACACAATCGGCTGACGGTGAAGGGAAACATCGTGAGGAGACCGTATGTGAGATAATATAGAACTGTAGATTTCTCAAAATTTAAAATCACCAATACGTCTTGGGCTGACGTGGTGATTATGCCCATACTTTCTTTCGACTAAAGGTCTACTATGGTCCTGCGCAGTGGGTCTTGTACAGGGTGATGTTGATGGTGATGACTGTATATGAAAATTGTACTATAGAAATCAATTAAAAAATAATGACTTTAACACCACGTATTTCATATCATTGCAATGATGGGGGTAAAACATGTAGCGTAATTTAATATAAAACATTTTTATGAATTTTACACTCTATGTATTTCTCTCGGAGAGTATATCTTCTTATATATAAATAAAATTGTTGGTTGTGCGTTGTGTGCGCATTACGCAAAAACTAATTAATAGATTTAGTTCATTTTTTTAGTTTGATTTCTTAGACACCTGCTCCTTGTCAAGAAAAAATTGTCACCACGGTTTCATTTAGTATATAGCTATTTAGACTTTCAATAAACTGTAATTTTTATAAAGACTACAGACTATAAGCTATATGTGTTTTCTTGCCGTTGAAAAGTGGGGCAAGTGGTGTGCTTATGTTTTTTTTTAGTCTTAACATAATATATATCGTTAAGATGATAAATGATACAGACAAAGTCGCGGGCTGGTGCAACTAGTTCAAATATAATAATATAACCTACTTTAATTAGTGTACACCCAAAATAGAGAAGTAGGCCAAACTCAATCGTTGTAATAGGGGCGCAATACAAGTTACTTACAATTCTTGTAAAACATAAAGGCTTCCCGAATAACTTTATTTTTTCATTGTGTTATTTTAAAAAACAATTTTGCTTACACTATACTAACTAATATTGCTTATTAGCTATAGTTAGTAAATATTAGTAAGTCTAGTGATTTTTAAGTAAATATGCTCGTATTGGAAAAAGAATATCATTCAGGAAGCCTTTATGTTTTACAAGAACGGTAAGCAACTTGTATTATACCTTATTATGCTTGTATAATAATTAGTTATATAACTTATATTTACTATAACTAACTATTATATTACAAATGTTTATACAATTAGTTATATAATATTATATAATAGTCAGTGTGTGTTATCGGGGGTACATAAAAGGATATTTTCATGCAGAAAATGAAGAATTTTTCACGACGGATACACCAAATCTACATTACCGCAAGTGAAGCTATTTTAGATATTTACAGACAATTTTTTTTTTATTCTCTTTACATGACGTGTCGTTTTGTATTTAATTTAATATTACATAAATGAATTTTACATTTTTCAATTATATTAAATTGTTATCTCAACACATTAATACAGTAGGTAGAGGATACGATGGATTTTTCTTTTTAGTAATTGCTGTTACAAACTCTACGCCGTAGCCGTGCTACGAAGGTTATTTATGCTCGAACACGCAGCACTCTTGCTTAACGAACACATGAGTTTTTATTCTATTTTACCAATTAGACATTTTACATGAAATAGAAATGATTTTAGTCTTACAAAATCGAGATTTCCTAAAGCAGTTGAATTATTAAACTGTCTAACCAAAATAATTATGTAAGCATTCGTAAATTACAACGAATGATTATCTTTTTGGCATGTTAGTAAGTAGTATACTACAAACACTACAAAGTCTACAAAAATCGCGACATTCAGTTTTGATTGTATAAAAAGTAAGAATGCTAGAATTTGTGCAAAGTTCGAACACGGGTCACCACTCCTATTTTCGCTCAAGCCGAGCACTCGTTCTGCTGTATTCTGATTTGAGGGGTGTGATGGCCAACATATACCAGGTAGGATACCTATTTCGATTAGCCTGAGGGCTCCGGTCCTATTGAGGTTAGTTATAAATAGATAAAGGTTACAGTAACAACTTATTATCAGGTCGACTGCGTGATTGTTGTTATCCGTTTTTAATGTTAATTATGTAAGATTAATTTATATGTGTTTTATTAACTTATAATCTGGGATAATTTATTGTATGCCATATGAAATATATAATTGTATGCGTTATGATTTTGCATTAGTACAATATTAGAAAATTCTATAAGGTAGTCAACAGCGCCTCTGCTTAGTTTTTTAAACACACACTTGAACGCTTACATTAAATGATGTAAATAAGATCGTACCTGCACTACGTAAAGCAAAACCGGTCTATTTATTGAAGCAAACATGAGGCATTTTTATTTCAATATAAACCTCAATAGAAACACGGTATAGACTCAAGTAAGACGTTGTATAAGTGATATAATTTTCAGAATCAGATGAGTAGTTCTAGAGATTATCTCTTAAGAACTGTATACATACATATGTATGAACTATACATGTATATATATAAAAGAATGAGTTGTTAAAACGTTACCCACCGATTACGTTTGTGTGGAAATACAATGATTGTAAAGAAGAAACAATACATTTCTACATTATACAGTACGAATATTTTCTACGTAAAGGTTTTCGAATAAATCCTAAGTATTGAACTGAATTAAACGTATGTAAGCTTCGAATGAAATGTTATCAAAAGATTATAAATAGATATCATCATAATATGTAGTATGTAGTAAATGTAGAAATTGTCCTGTTTTAAATCTGTTTTGGCTTATTAAATAATTGTTGTAAATATTACTATAGATTTTAACTTTTCACGTATAATGTGAATCTAAGACATTGAAAAAATTAAAGGTTATTAATAGACCAAATTAAAATTTATTTCATGTCTAATATGAA
Organism: Antheraea assamensis; assembly: GCA_035772565.1. NCBI lineage: Eukaryota > Metazoa > Arthropoda > Insecta > Lepidoptera > Saturniidae > Antheraea > Antheraea assamensis. The sequence continues at coordinate 4,468,419 of JAQQSE010000065.1, forward strand.
ATATGTTGGTTAGCCTCTTTTAAACTAATTGCTTGTTATTATAATATAACCTAAGGAAAATCTTTACAACCTCTAATAATACTTGTAAGCTTTTCTTCGAGAATACTAAAATGAGTTAGAAATTATCCGATCCAGATAGCTGAGCGGCAGACGCTAATTTTAATCGAACAAATATTAAATTTATTCCGTGCCGTTAGATCCAAATGCAAGAATATGTTTGCTTCTACGTAATATTAGTTATACTTATGCTATTTACCTCGTTAAGTTCTAATGTAATTTATCACAATTCTTTGATATTATAAATTATAGAAATTATTGTGATAACAAGAAAGAAGAGAATCTTCTTTAAGGAAATAAATCTACCTTGAAAAAAACTTTAGTGCAACTAATTTTTATACATATTAATTATTATTATGTCAAGGTTGAGTGGCTTGATGGCCGCGGTGGAATATCAATTCGATGTCCGCATGTTCGTATTCCGGCATGTAACAACGAATTTTTCGAAATTCGCATACATTTACTAATTTAAATCTACTACTATCGGTTGAAAACTGAACCAGAGAAATTTTCTTCTAGTACCACCGTACGTACGTACAATGTTGCCTCAGAGTTTGAAATCGTCGAAGGAAGGACCTATGACACTGCAGTGGGTCTATTACAGACTGATTTGGTGATGATGATAAATTATATTCTAATTAATAATATGCGCATTTTTATCAGAATTGATTAAAAAAAACCCCTGCGTTTTGTCTTCAGACACGGGGCCGAGACTTTGGATAAAGTGAGGTATTTAAACATTCTTTGTTTGTTTTATATTGTATGTTCTTGTATATGAACTTTTATGATTTGCTTGATCGTTTGGGATCAATTCGATTCCTTATATTTCCTCTTAAGATGTTATGATACCTCCCTTTATACTTTCCATTGTTTTAACTTTTTTTATTATGTTATAAAGTTTATGCAATTTCTGCATCTGCGTTTCTATCTATTTCCACACCGGGCGGTCTGTTTTCAGGTGTAACGCCCCACAATGGGTGCATCGGTTTTTGTAGCTTCCTGCCATGTTTGTACACTAGGCATCGTGTCCATTGCACAAGTGGGAATGTCATGATCCTGATCGTAATACTTTGCAAATCCAGGTATACCTTGCCCTCCGCTGTCAGTTCGTAATGCACCTTTGGCGACACCTGAAACACGAGATGGCAGGTTGTGCGGGTTAATGGTTTTCCTTTTATATTTTATTGTCACCCTATATTCGTCCTGTGGGATATCTGTAAATAACCATTTGTTTTGATGCTTTAATAGTGTCAGGATATCTTTGTCGGAGTTCTTATAGAGGACATCTTTAGTCATAATCAAGTCTTTATTTCTAGCTTCCTCTATTCACAACATCGGGCAGACTTCTTATCACCACCTTCTAATCCTATCATTTCCTTATTCTATCCACCTTGAGACCTTTGTTCTTGATGTATATGACGATTCTGATTTTATCTAACACTTTCCCATTCTTGTCTATCTCTGCTGTTGATGGAACTATTATTGAGTGTATCGATAAGGGCGTATACTTAATATCTTTTGCTTGTGGGTTTTGTAGGTTGTACTTGCACTATTAATCTTATTTTATTTCTAGAACCATCTCTTTTATATATTTTATGATTTCTTCATCTTCTATCTGTCTTTTGTTACTTATTTCACTTATTACCTTGCCTACCCTTGCCCTTCTTGGTTAGGTGAGATCTTTTCGGCTCCTTGAAGAGCCTCCGCCAGCCGTTTCACATATAGTCTATTCATTTGGTGTGGATCATCGTCTTTCTTTCTTTTGGCTTTTATTAATGTCGTTTCTAGGCTACTTATCTTTCCGTTGAGACTTAAAGCAATCTCGTATAGTTGATCCAAGTTATTTATTACGGTTTCTTTGATCACCTGTTTTAAATTACGAGACATATCTAATTGAAGTTCAACCTCTTCGTAGAGTTTGCCATCGTTTTATTCTTTAGAGGACTCTCGGAAATGCTTTTTTTCTTTTGTTTATTATGTTTGTCTGTAATTGGAAGCGCTTTTTTTCCTTTCTTCCTAACGGTATTGTGCTGCAGCAGTCGCATAACTTATGTCTTATAATATTTTAAAATAGATTCTTTAACTGTATAAGTTGTAAATATATATTTATATTTAATATTCCTATATATATATATATATATATATATATATATATATATACCTAGACTTGCCATAAATACTGAAACAAAGAAAAAAAATCTATTGCAATTAATAGCATTTATTACTTTTACAGTGTGTTAGTTTAATACATAAATATAAAACAATTTAAAATATAAAAAGCTTATTCGAAGTGGTCTCCATTGGCTGCAATAAAGTCCTTTTAAAGTTGAGGCCAGTTATCAATAGAAGCACGCACGCACTCATTCCATGGGAAAATTCTTCACTGCCAATCGTACGAATTATTTTAGGGACTCCAAATTATCATGACGTTTAGAGCAAGCCGTACCCTCTAAAACTGACCATGAATCATAATCCAGCGGATTAAGATCGGGACTAGACGACGATCAGTCTTCAGCTCTAATGAAGTCTGAAACGTTCGTTTCATTCGTTCATTCCATACTCGTGACCAAGATGCGACATATATATAATTTTCTGATACAAAGAGAAGATTGAAATACCTCGGGATGTTATGTGGTGGGCGCTGATAAAGAAAAGAGTGCCTAGGAAATTCTTAGAACTTATTCGTTGTACGTATAGTCAAGCGAAAACACATGTTAGGTCCGAGGCTGGAGTTACTGACAATTTCCATGTGGTTGTAGGCTTGCATCAGGGATCAGCTTGAAGTCCTTATTTATTCCTTCTTATCATGGATGCAAAAACATCAGACGCACAGGAGAAGGCACCTTGATGTATGTTGCTTGCTGATGACATTGTTCTTATTGGAGAAAATGCTGCCGAGGTCCAAAGTATGCTAGAGAAATGGCGAGAAAAATTGGAGAATGTTGGTTAAGGATTAGTAGGATAAAAACTAAACATTTGTTCTGCAACTTCGGCGGTTCATCCAGTTTTTGTCATATTACCTTAAACGGTGTATCCTTACCAGCCTGCTCCAGTTTTCGGTATCTCGGTTTATTGATCCAAAACGACGATGGCATAGACAGGGACGTGAAAAATGGAATAAATGCAGGGTGGATGAATTGGCGAAAGGTGTCTGGGGTAGTTTGTGACCCACGAATGCCGTTGAAACTTAAGGGAAACGTGTATAAGTCTATAATCAGATCTGTCCTGTTATATGGATCAGAGTGCTGGGCTACGAATAGAGGCGGATGAGAAAAGATTACATGTGGCAGAAATGCGAATGTTAAAATGGATGTGTGGTGTAACAAGAATGGATAAGATTAAGAATGAGTATACCAGAAGAAGTTTGAAAATAGCACTAGTGACAGAGAAGTTGAGGAGTAACAGATTAGAATGGTACGGACATATTATGAGAAGAGATAAAAGCCATATAACAAGAAAAGTTTGAGTTTGAAAGTGGACGGATATAAGGGTAGAGGAAGACTAAACAAAGTGTGGATGGATATTGTGGAAAATGATATGTGTTAACAGGTGTGACTATTGGAGATGACTGTTGACAATGATAGTGGAAAGGTGAGCTCGGGCTCTTAAACGCTATCTCCGCTTTCCCGGCCGTCGCGACCACGGTACAGCAATTAACCCGCGCCGCGCATAAATAAATTCGCGTAAATCAAAATATCAGATCGAACCCGCGTGTTCATACATAATAGACCGATACATTAGGATTTGTTACGTAATTATTTAGTTAAATCGGCACCGTGCCGTTGTACTTCATTTTTTAGCTCGATTCCCTCTCAAAAGATGCGTGTTTGCGCCCACGCCCGCGACTCTCTCTGCTCACGCCTCCGTGAGCGGGGGGTGAAGATTCGATCCCGCACACTCGTCGCGATTTTTCTTGTAACTGCTCGAGCCTAGGTAGTCCCTCGGTGTGGAGCCCTCGAGTATGTTACTCGCGCGAATACAGTGATTTACACATATTCTACACTTACACGATCACCCCACACTCTTGCACATCTAGGCACTCAGTGGTGGGCTGTTTTTTTGCCCTTTCGGACTGAAATAGGTCACATAACACAGTAGTCAGATACCAAGTACACATATACATTCGTGAAACATGCATGGTCACACATGCATTTTTCACGAATTCACATATGTGTATTGCATGGATAGATAGCTTAGCTAGCTTAGTTGGGTCGGGAATCCGGCGACAGCTCAAGCCGAGGTGCACCGAGTGCCCTTGAGATGTTTCGCCTAAAAACAATCGGGTGAGTGCCTTAAGCGCTCCCCTTAGTAGTCCGGTAAAACTGTAGCGGCCTCCGGGTCAACAGTGTAGGTCAGTTCGAAAAAAAAAAAAAAAAAAATAATTTGAAAGTGGACGGATATACGGGTAGAGGAAGACCGAAAAAGGTGTGGATGGATAGTGTGGAAAATGATATGTGTATAAAAGGTGTGAATATTGAGATGACTTTTGACAAAGGAGAGTGGAAAAGGAAAACATGTTGTGTCGACCCTACCTAGGTGGTATAAGGGTAAGATGATGATGAGGAAAGAGAAGGTTGAAGTACTTTACATAATTTATTTTTCAAGTACTCCTATAAATAATTTTTCCACCTTCTTTTATGTTATTAAATAAACTTATATATGTGTGAACTTTTAAATGGCCTTATTTATGTTATTACTTCCATCCATCCATATTTGTGTTTTTGATAGCTGTAAGATCACTTTTTATTTTGACATAATAAATAAAATATGTATAATTAGCGATAATATTTTAAAATATGCTATAATTAAATATTCTCTACTTATAAATTAGAACTCACAGCAATTAGCACGGGATCGTTTGAAGCAGACGAAAGAAATTAACAAAGGAATTTTTTTATTATACAACGTTTTTAAAAAGGGCAAACAGCTATGATAATATAAAAACGTGGGACGCATGCAGTACACCTAATGATACGAACTGTTGTGTGAGTGTTGTCAAAGGCATCTACCCCCTACACCCCTTATTCTATACTAGCTGATACCTGCGATTTCGTCTGCGTTGTTTATTATCATAAAAATATATTTTAAGTACAGAAGAAAACTATAAATACAAAAATGAAAGTAAAATATACTTTCCTTATAAGATATCTTTAGTATTTTGAAGTGCTTATAAAAATAGTAGTTTCTTAAAATAGTAATAATTTTATATTAAATGATAATAGATATGGATTAAAAGGTTAAGAAACAATACTAAAAAATGTAGTCAAAATCTAATTATTAGTTTCTTCGTGATTCGCGCACAACAGCATTTCTATCATCATATTTGTAAAAAAAAAATATTTTTAAACATTTTAGTCCATCTTAAAAACGTACTTGTTTAAATTTTAAATTAACTTTTTATATTTCCCTCTTATTAAAGTGTAATAAATTAAGAAACAGACAAGAGCACTAATTAATATTGTATTGTAATGCAGTTTTCAGCCATGATTAAAATTTCAAATCTCTAGTTCATCAGGAAATATATTATAAAATGTATTGTATTTTTTTTAAACAGCTAATACTTATGTTATTATTTAGTTAGAAGCTGTTGAAAATTTCATCTCTATCTCTCTAATCAGGAAGTGAATTAAAACCAATTCAAATTTTATACCGAACATCCAAACAAGAGAGTGTGAAGAGTGTGGTGAAGGTGCTAAAAAGCTCTTACGAGTAAACTGGTATACTTATTACTGTTTTTTCTAGACGAATGCTTTTTTAAAACGTGTTGTATGAACAGGCGTCCAAGCGAGGCATACAACTACAATATGCGCACAAGAACGTTTTTTATGGAACGATATTATACGCTACACAGTATTTTTTATTTAATACTCGTATATTTTAACACTGTACAATGTATTGTATTTAAGATCAGTCGTGTTATAAGGGACCGATTTATTTATTTATTTTACAAAGCACATATTACAGATAATAAGTATACATTTTTAGAGCTATTATTAATATTTATTTTTTTTGTCTGCTATATTATCCAAATTTATATGCATGCACATGTATGCTAATTAAAATACAATCATACCAACCTATACGAGTATCCTATTTGAAATTATACAATATTAGAATGATAATTTGTATTTATAGACTACGCGTCGAAATTGACTCAAACTTAGGTGAAAGATGCCTATGTCAATATCGGCACTGCAAGTGACACTATGTGTGATATTACTATATGAACGGCACATGTTAGCAATCGAACTGTTAAAAGAAATGTTATTTTTATAGAAAGAAATATGAAATAGACTTTTACTGCGACCAACGAATATTAGTATTAAAATTAAACATGTATGTAAATCGTAAATCGATTCATGGGCTACGAAATAGATGGTTGAGAAAATATTACATGTGGCAGAGATGCGAATGTTAAGCATGGATGTCTGGTATAACCAGAATGGAGAAAATTAAGAATGAGTATATCAGAGGAAGTTGTTTGAAAATAGCACCAGTGACAGAGCAGTTGAGGTGTAATAGGTTACCACGGTACGGGCATATTATAAGAAGAGATGTAAGTCCTGTAACAAGTAAAGTTATGAGTTTGAAAATGGATGGATTTAGGGATAGAGGAAGACCGTAGAAAACGTGTGGATAGATTTAGTGAAAAATAATACGTGTATAAAAGGTACGAATTTTGAGATGACATGTGACAGGAGAGAGTAGAAATGGAAAACATGTTGTGCCGACCCTACGTAGATGGGATAAGAATAAGATGATGAGGGATAATGATGATGACATTTTAACATTATAATTGTAATATAAAATGATAAAATTTAAGACCTAAAAGATTTTTGAAATCTACAAGTACTGATCCGATTCTAAAATGTCCCGCACTCATAGGAAGATACGTTCAGGCTGACTGTTATTGGATTGCGCCTTGATAGTAGTAGATTGTAAGGTGATATTTCAAAAACGCTATTATGCAATACAGCAAGGCTTAAATCGACTTCGACTGACGCTTACCCGAATACAGTACTAAATATGTGTGTATAGAAATATAATGATAGTACGGAATTGTTTAACGTTCACCGTATTACCACTCGCCACATTCAATTCGAATTGACGCAGGTATTTCTAGATGAGAAGTGTATATAACATAGAAAAACCAAAAGCCCGAAATGTTCAAACTAGTTGTTATTTGCTTATTTAAAGTAAAGACTAACTTAATCAATAGCTCGATGCTATCGATTGAATCCGAGATGCCTACGGTCTCAAGTTATTGCGCCTTTGTACAGTAGCCGACAACGTGCTTCGCAAACAATTGTTAGGCACAATACATTGTGTAGATGCAAAATAAATTGTATTAACATTGGACCACTAATAGTCCAACACAATAGTAGAACTGTAGTAGAATTACTTCAATTATAATTGCGGACGAACAAGTTTTTCTACGAGCGACGAATTTATGTTTTTGTTGAAATATTAAATTCTCACTTCCTTGCTTATATTATAAATTTGAATGTGACTATTTTTGTTTGTTACGCTTTCACATTTTAATTACTCAACCGAACGTTTGATATTTTGCGTACAAGTTACCTGGTGTACAGAAGAGGACAACGGTGACAATGATGACTCATTAAAAAAATACTGTTCCCGAAGGATAGGTATAATTTATATTAACCTGAGCATAGCCGTGATCAAAAGCTAGTCTTATATATATTCTCTCATCTGATCAGCACGAAAGAACAGCGTAAATTATTGTACGTAAGGAAAACGTAATTTAGTTTTGCTATAAATGCGAATGAAAATAAAATCAAGAGCTAAAAACATCAAATGCGCTTTCATTCTTTGAAGGGTGTGTAAACAAGTATCCCGAGAGGCTACTTCAACAAATCCGTGTGGACTAGCGATTTAGCACTCGGATATTTCTGAATGCTGTGTAAGCTCGGGAAAAAAAATCACGTACAAATTTCAATGTGACTCTCGCGAGTAAAAACGAATGATTAAAAAGACACTCCAAAGGCAATAATATACTCTCCCATGTTTTCATCGGATGTCTTCTAAATAACGATTTCAAAAGTAATAACTACAGCTCTACTAATTTGTAGTTGACTAAACGTTTTACAATTAACAGTTTATTGAGGCAATATTCGAGAATAAGTTTGTGAGGATAAATTCTTATTCGATTCTATAGAATCATTAATAGAATACGATATTATCGCAGGGCTTTGCTGGTTATCTCTTTGAACCAACTCATTTCATTTGGATTGTAATTAAAATTATGAACGACAATTCTTAACGTTGTATAGATAGACGAACAACGCCATTATTTATTGAAATCGGCAAGCTATAATTTTTTTTTTATTTTATGTTATAGAGGGCAACCGAACAGGTGGGTCACCTGATGGTAAGTGATCACAGCCGTCCATAGACACTAGCAACACTAGGGGAGTCACAAGTGCGTAGCCGGCCTGTTAAATAAGTGGGCCTCCGGCGCTCTCACTGACCGAACGAAACGCAACAGTGCAACCACTGTTACTTCACGTCGGTTTTCTGTGAGAGGGTGGTACTACCCCGGGCGAGCCGACCCATTCATGCTGAAGCCAGTAATAGCTTCAGCGTAGCTCTACCACCTAATAATCTTATTTAGTGAAAGGAAAAAATAAATTATCCAAATCAATAAATCATTTACATTGTGTATCTTTAATTCGGTTTAAACTCCTACACCGAAAATTATTTCCTTCACTGAAATTTGTTATAATACAAAATTTTGCTCAATAGTGGAGACATAATATAAATTATTATTGGTATTTGCATTTGCATTGCAGAAGTTCAAATATAATACTCTTAAAACGTATATTTAGGGCAAAGAATCATCATCATCATCATCAACATCATCTTACCCTTATCCAACTTAAGTAGGGTCGGCACAACATGTTTTCCTTTTCCACTCTCCCCTGTCAAATGTCATCTCAGTATTCACACCTTTTATACACATATCATTTTTCACACAATCCATCCACACCTTTTTCGGTCTCCCTCTACTCCTATATCCGTCCACTTTCAAACTCAAAACTTTTTTTGTTACATGACTTTCATCTCTTCTCATAATATGCTCGTACCATGCTAACCTACTACTTCTTAACTTCTCTGTCACTGGTGCTATTTTCAAACTTCCTCTGATATACTCATTCTTAATCTTATCCATTCTAGTTACACTACACATCCATTTTAACATTCGCATTTCTGCCACATGTAATCTTTTCTCATCCGTCTCTTTCGTAGCCCAAGGACAAAGAATATTGTAAATTAAATTAATAAAGTATGGCCTGACTTAAAGAATACCCGTTTCCTTTAGGGATTTTGTTTCTTTTTTATGTTACACCGACCCACATATTTTAGTATTCGTGATCGCGAGGCAGACAGTTAGTTGTTTATAGACGATAATTACAAAAGTTAGATGATAAAATATAAACGATTGTACCAATGACTTGTGTCGGAAACTTTTCTAACCTATGTAAATTAAACACTATATATGTGAGTCTAACTGATACCTGCGACTTCGTATGCATTGATTAATATTTTAATTTATAAACTTAATTAATCAATTAATTATAACTGATGATAACAATTGAAAGCAAAATTATACTTTGCTTATAACATTTATCCGTTTACTTGCCCTCTTCTGCGCATGCGCACTACACCTCTTGCCCCACTTATACATGGACCAGACAAGACGTCGATGAAAGAGTAAGCATTTTAACCTCCCTATGCATTATGCAAAAGTTTTTGAGTTATTATGTTTTTTAGCTTTTTTTCAAAATAAATAAATAAAATGCAACATCGAAAATTTAATTCTAAAAAAAAGTATAAATTTCAATCTAATTTTTTCATTCTGATTTACAAAAAACGATTAAGTACTAGTTATTTATCAATATTAAACAACAATTATCGGTCCAAATTTAAAAATAGCGTAGACGAAAAACGATATTATTTCAATATTTTTTAAGCTTAAAAACAAAAAAAAAAGGTTATGAAACTTGGCTTGCAGATTATTTTCAAAACATAACCGTTTTCTTAGCTCTCCAACAATACATAAAACTTATTCAAAGAAAAGTACTTAGAATTGCCAACGTTTTCATAATAATTAAAAGAGCGATCAGTTTAAAAGACCTGCTCTGGCTTCACAGGGAAACAATTTACTTACCTAATGCACCCGGACGTAACATTTTCCTTTTTTTTTTCGAACTGACCTACACCTGTTAGCCTGGCAGGGCCACTACAGTTTCACCGGACGTAACAGAGACGGGCCGCTAGTACTTATAGATGATTAACTATTTGATACATTAGCGTAACAACTCTCTATATTTCATTACAATGTTGTATAACTTATAGGAGTTTAAATTTACGTTCTCATAAATTTCCACTGTTTATCATTCATAAACTCTATTATACTTCGATTAAAGTTTCGCTTTGCTGTTACTAAACATTAAAAAACTAAAGTACAATAGATTTCATCGTACAGTTTTGTTGCATAGCCTTTTCGAAGCAAAGTATAACAGCGTTATTATGACTTCGTTCAGTAAACATGAAGTTTAATATTAACGAGATAGACTGAGTAGTTCGTATTAGTAACATTTTATGCTAGATTTTATAAGTGTATTTATTTATTATACTGACGTGCAGAATTTTGTTATTGAATATTAATGGATTATTATTTATAGTTTAGTGTTTGATTGAATTCTTAGCTCATTCTTAATGGCAAAACCTTTTACTAACGTGGGGAAATCCTCATGGACACCCACGCTCCCGGGGGAGAGAGTGTGAGACCCTTATTCATTAAACCCCACGGTGTACCGGCCACCGTTATCACCATGCCGCCTCAGCGGTCATCCCGGCGGAAGGTGGCCGCCGGGCTACATCCCTATAGGGAGATACACTGGGTACAGAACCAGCTACCTCCCCTCATCAGCGGAACCTGTGTAACGAGCGCAAAAGCTGCCGCCGAGGACACTGTGTTGTAACCCCGTATCGCCCTCAATGCCAAAACCTGTATATTAATAACTTAAGACTAGTTCTTAATAATAACTATCGAGACACATATATATATATATAGTTGAAGCTCAACTGATGAGGGTCGGATAAAAGTATTATTATAGTAAAGTGCCCCCGGCTTTGCACAGGTGACCTAGGACAGAATGTGAGATCAAATCTCCCCTTCACAGTACGGATATGTAATTTAATAAAATGACATGGGAATAAGTGAGTGTTAATTTATCAATTCTGTCAATATTTTTGATTAGGTGGTCCCTATATTCTTCTGTACGACTTGCTCACTCACTTTTTATATCGAAGTTAATTAATCCTAATTTGTAGAGTTTATTGAAGTTTACTCCTTAAGAATCGATTTTCAGATAAGGCGATATCGGTATGAAAAAAATATGAAAAGTAAAATTTTGTGGTCGAATGACAACAGCGTTACGTTTTTTGTGTGCAACCTATTGTACGCACCTTTCACAAGATGGCGGATTGATATTAAAACAGTTTTTAAAATCCGAACTTAATTTATATATTGTATATCTGATAGAAGAAGAATACAAGAGATGACGAGATATGGTTCTGCTTATGTTAGTATATGTGAAAAGTACGTTTACTACTGTACACTGTATGCGCCTGCGTATTACAGCTTTTTAGTAAGAAGTCAGCGTGATGTGTTACTATTTAACAGTGTTTGTGAGTATTTTTATATCTTATTTGTTGAAACTAAAAATATGAAACTTGAGCAATAAATTGTGTAACATATGTTAAATAAAATATAAAATATCTTTTATTAATCAAAATACTTTCATTTTTAAACAAATAAACTTTGTAATTATCCTACCCATGTTATATATATTCATCTCATTATTTTATCGATTTACTAAAGTTTCACTTCTATCGTGTGTAAATCGCACACATACCTTTTTTTTACATTTTCCTACGACTTTTCTAACATTGTCTTTCACATAAACCTTGTTCCGATAACTATAAATACAATAACCAAGAATTAGCCAAAAAAGCGAAGTCTCTCTGAAGTGATCCATACATTACATACATTTGGCAATTAATTTTTATTATATGTATCAAAGTGTACCAGAAGATTCGACATTTTTTTTTTCTTCAAATCATCCTGATTTTTTTTGTGAGAGTACTAAAAACAAAGACTCTTCTGATTCCTTAATATTAATGTTTAGAGGTCGCGAGTCGAATTTTATCCATTTCTCATTAAAACATGTTTTTTTTTGTCATTATATTTTTTTAACTCAGCCTCGGATTCTCGTTCTGTAAAAAGCAACTTACATTCTTATAGGAAATTGGATGCCCTATGATATAGATGTCTTATGATTTTTTTTTTATAAATCCACTCCTGTAAAAGTTATTCAAGGTTAAAGTTAGACTTTTAATGAATTTTCTATTTTTTTGAATTTCATTCAAAGTTTGAATGAAGAACATTTTCAATATTTATTAAAAATTGTACAAGAACATCAAGAAATGTATCCATCGTGTACGAAAACCAACATAATGTAAACATTACAATTGTTATTTCATTAATAAACATAAAAATCAGTGTAATAGAATTTTATAGTTAAAATATAATTTATTACTCCTTGTTGATTGACTATTTTCTTCATTCTTTAATAATTTCTTCACACTAAAAGATTTCCAAACAACAAATGTACACTTACAAAAATTAATTGTTATACATATATTGTTATTTTTTTTAATAATTACTAATATCTAAAAGTAAATTATAATATCTTCCCCTTAAAAGAAGAAAAAATTTCACAATTTATTATATGTCTAACTTTCACCTTGAACAACTTTTAGAGGAGTGGATTTATTAAAAAATAATAAGGTACCTTTTCTGTAGGGCATTCAATTTCCTATAAGAATGTATTTTGGTATCATTTTTCATAACGATAATTCGAGGATGTAAAAAATTCCAAAGTAGAAAAAATAAAACCTGTGTTAATTATAGGTGAATTGCAAAAATTCGATTCGCGACCACTAAACGTTAATATTAAGAGACCGGATTTTGACAGAATATTTGTCTTAAAATTCTCTGACAAAATCTCAGGATCGTTTGAAAAAAAAAATTGTCTATTTTTCAAATGTATACATTAACTTCATCGAAAGGTCATAATTTGAAAAACTGATTAGAAAAAATACTGATGCTTCTTAATTATGAAGCCTCAACAAATAGAGATACAGTAAGGCTATATAGTATAGTTAAGCTACAGAAAGGCTATTTCGCTTCCCTTTGTGAGAACCGGAGGTTATTGTCTTGTGAGAAATCGTATCAGGCAGTCCATTCCAGCACTTCGGTGACCGCAACCGGAGTGTCAAAGATAATCCGTAGCCAGCATTGAAACGTTGTCTATACAAGACAAAGCTACTTACTATATAAAGACAAATTCTTAATTATAGTTTAAGCACTAAATTTCGTGAATGAAAAAGAAAAAAAAAACTATAACTGATCACAAAATAATTTATTTAATCTTAAAAGCTTGTCCCTTAGCTTAAGTAAACTTTTTCATTCGAATAAATCAAATTTAAAATATTTATGCGACTCTTCCGCGGTGATCTCGGACACTTGCTTTTTAACAGTCTCTTCTGGTATTGAATACCGTTAACCGCGTAAATAATTCTAGATTTATAGAAACGGGAAGATGACACATGGAGCTAGCTCGGAACTATACGCAGGATGATAGTCATAATATCTATATTTTTCCATGTAAAAAATTCGTTTGTGTGTCTATCTGTATGAACGCTGGCAATAATGGTGTGAAATGATATTTTTGGTTATTTTTTTAACTCTTTTCGTCAATATCTTCCGGCAAACAAATAATCGTGTTCCACGCGCTATTGACTGTACGATGCTCATGCAAAACGACAGTACCCACGAGTCCAGTTTTATTAAAGGAAAGAGCAAACATCCGCTTAGCGGCAGACCGCACACTGGCCTCTTTTGTTGGTTTCAGCTCACTTGGAAAAAGCTAAACAGTCGATTGGTGCTTAGTTTTGGAATCGAAGCTATAAATCCTTAATTCGTCACCTGTCCGTATGTCCCACATCAAATATGACGTCACTGCATTAAATATTGTAAACATAATATTGCACAAAAAGATGTGGTCTGTGTTTAAGCCTCAGTAAACTTTGAAACTGATTTTTCACAACCGAATATTTTTGATAAATTGATTATATCTTACACATGTCTATGCCTTAGGATATGCCTATCTCATACCTAGGGATGCTCATACGGCGTACAACATCGATGTCTTTGTTTTTCACAACATTAGACGGACGACTAACACATAATTCGTCACTGAGGTTAATACGATCGCGTTGAAATTTTACAAACCAACTATAAACAGTCGATTTGCATGGTTGTTGATTTTCAAAAGCGAGCGACATCCCGTTGAGGTTTCCAATTACGCTTAAAATCGTAGTATAAATTACACTACGAAAATGTTTTCGATTTAAATCCATGGTAACGTAGACTAGGGGTGTTTGGTATGTATCGATATTCAAAAAATGTCGATATTTGGGTTTCGATGTATCGGAGCATTCAGTATCGGTATAAAAATCATTTCATACATTTTATTCGATATATCGAATATCGAACTTTTACTTAACCTACCCTAGGCTTGCTGTTTTATTTGGAAAAACAAAGCAGTCAATTAGAGTTGAGGAAATTGTAAACTATGGTTATAGTTTCGTGTACCGGACGCGCCACGTTACAAAAGACGTCCGCGATATATTTTTACAGATCCTCCCGACGAAATAACGATAGCTATCTTTCGGTACCCCTCCGTTCCTCGAAACCGACCGTGTGCGCGCCCACGCCCGCGTAATCGCAGATCATGCTGCAGCGGCTTGACTGTGAATTTTGCTCCAGCACACTCGCCTAGGCAAATGAATATGAAAAAACGATGTGTTTGTACAATATAAACTTTTGAAATTTGTTGAATAAAACCAATTTATTAACATTTTTCAATACAAAAATGAGACTAAGCTAAAAAAAAAGTAATTCGATGCAGTTCAGTAATTTAATTACAAGGAATTCTGACCTAATTTAAGTGCAAAAGTGTCAAAAAACAGTATCTTTTAATTTAATCATCCAAAACTCAATGTTATATATTGCTTAATATTTATGACTAGTAGCTACCGTATTATTGAGCATACAAGTCACTGCCATATCACCACTGAGCCGTAAAGGGAAACTAAAACCAGCAACGTTCAGCCTGAACGAAATTAAAAAGAAAATATACCGCATCCACCTACATCGTCATTCGTCGAGATCGTTGAAACCGGAAACAACTAGAGATTGCGACTTCGCTATCGCTGTAGCCTGTAATATTCATCACCGAAGTCCCAACAAAGAAAAAATGTGGACGTCGCCTCATCTCCACCGCAGTACAGGATACTGTACAGAAGTTCACTCGTACCATCGCTATCCAGGTTTTTTTTTAAACTTTATAGGTTATCGTTTGACAACAATCTCATCTGATGTTAAATGATGATGTGGCTTAAGACGGTAGTCACGCTAAACCTAAAGGGAGACTGGCTCTCAAGTGCAGCTACCAGAACACTCCAATAAGTGTTTAGCGACAAATTTTTTATCTAAGAGTGGTAGCTAGCCAGGCGGACTTAGAAAAAGCCCTATCACGTGCTATGGTTTCCTTCACCGAAAGCTCCGACACAGTTGCTAGGATTCGAACCTACCTCCTTCGACGCTGTGTCCGATCACATTACCAACTAAGCCATCATCGCTTCAAGTTATCCTGCTCGCCGCATCCTGCAAGGTGAAACTACACTACGTTCCTGCGAACCCTGTCAGTCAATTTACTCTTGTGACTACCAATTTTTGTGTTTAATATCAGTGTCCAAAGCGTTGTAATTTTATACTACTTGCCACATCCAAAACTTTTGTACTCTTTGTACTATCTAAATAATAACAACCGATGAGCCGAGTGGGTCTTATAGGAATTGATAGCGTCGAGTCTCTACCGTGTTAATGTGCTTCTATTAACTGAGTAATTTTATACTTTTGTTTTGTTTACAATTCTGATTCATTTATATCTTAGTTGTAAATTTAATATTAAACATTATTGATTAAATATACTTACATGTCTAAATCAAGAGACGTAAAGGGTCAAAGAGTATAGGGCCAAAGTGTCTGAAATCGAATTAAACGTTTTAATCAATGTATAGGAACCGTCGATGGTCCCCAAGAAAAAATAACGCCATTCTTATATAATTGCCGCAGTGCTATACAACTTCCTTCTGATAGTCAAGAAGATATCCTCCTCAGATACATTTTAAGTCGTCTCGAAAGTAAGCAGAGACCGCATGCACCATCAAAGATTTTACAAAATGGTCCCAATTAAAAGACTTTTTAAAAACACAGTTTGTTGACGTGAAATAGTATGCATATCTCCTTTCAGACCTCCAATAATGTAAACAGGGTCGTAATGAGTCTGTTACTCAATACTTAATTAGAATCAAATCATGTCTCAGGAAACTTATGACTGAAATTAATATTTCCATTCCATCTAGGAAAAAGAACGAACTATCTGATTGTGTATCCGCTACACAAGATTTAAGTATCAACGTTTTCATGATAGGCCTACAGCCACGGTTGTCAACAGTTGTCTGGTATAGAGGCCCTAATAATTGAAATTAAGTAATTAACCTTGCGCCAGGCATTATATATTTAATACGATTTTTTTATTCGATACATGAGCATAAATTTTAGTGAACAATACTATGAGATATATTTATTATCGATGTACTTTTAATTAATGCCGCCATTGCCGTGTGAAACTTGAAGGTCAGCACTGCAGCGCTCTCTATTTAACGTTTCATTAAACGAGTTAATTGCGTCTTCCGTACACATTTATTGGATTTTTTTCCAATTCTAGACGCGCATTCAGTGTGATATTATAAATTAGGTGACCCAGTATGGGAGAGAGAAGTCCACGGGATGGAATTATTATAGGCGGCGGCCGCTGGGCTATTGACCTTACATGGTTTGTATTATTTGGTTGTCAAGCGATCTGTGGGATATATAATCGTGAGTAGGTTTTTATTACATATCGTACATAGCTTAATTACTATTAAAATAAGTGTAAGTTTTTTTTTTTAATATAAGTTCTGCAAAATGACTGTACAACACCTGATGGTAATTACGGTTCAGTCCAAAAACAACGGCGACTGTCGGTGTTAAAGAACAACGGCAGTCGTTGCCACCATGCCGACCTGCAAAAGTGCCTCTTCACGCCTCGTTTGAAGGACCCGATATAATAAGAGGGAGGGAATACACTAGTCGGGAGCCGATTCCACATCTTCACAGTACTACAAAGAAAAGAATTTTCGAACTTCTTCGTTCTTGTCGAGATAGTTGCTACTGTGAATCTGTAAAGGTCACATGTTAAGTACACTTTGTATCTTTTCTGAATAGTAATTAACAGGTTTTCAATATTCCTATATAAAACTAGTTGGTTTCCGCAACTTAATTATCGTACTAATAGCTTATAAGAATTACATGTTATTCTTAACCAGTTTTATTTTATAATTGTTATTGTCCTTACTACTTACCCCCTATACAATATTTACCAGTTTAATGCTTCTATTGAAAAAAGTAACGATTTTTTTTCGATCTGACTACTCTGTTGAATTGGCGAGGCCTATACAGTTTCACCGGACTACTAAGGAGACTGCTTAAGACACCCCATTTTATATAGGCGACCAGCACAAAGGCGCACGGTGCGCCTTTTCTTGAACTGTCACCAAATATCGCGAACTAAGCTATGCTAACTATTATTTCATACATATATGAATTTGTGAAACATACACGTGTACCAAGCATGTATGTTTCACGGACTTATACATGTATCTTGAATCTGACTACTTTTTTTTTTTTATTCACATGGGGAGATCCATCATGGACACACCACCCTCTCGGGGGAAAGAGTGGGTAGTGTGAGACTCCTACTCACTAAAACCCCACGGTGTACCGACATGGGGCGACACGGGACCGTGCAAAGCTATCACCATGTCGCCCCAGCGGTCAGCCAGGCGGAAGGTGTCCTCCGGGTCCGTCCTTATAGGGAGATAGACTGAGTACACGACCAGCTACCTCCCCTCGTCAGCCGAACCTGTGCAAAGAGGAGATGGGCCCCCCGACCCACCCCCTCAGGTCCGGTTACGAAGATGGGAGGAGGCTGGCAAAACGCCGCCTCCGTCCACCAGCCCTCTTTTGGCGGAGAGGGCCACTAAGAGGGTCCAACTCATGACCTCCTCGCAAAAGGAGACCATCGCATTCCACACCTGTTCGCTGCCGAGCATGGCCACAACCACGCTCGGCAGCGATAAATCTCCTGCACCTCCCACTGCCGCAGCCAAAATGCGGCGCTGTCCCACCCACGCAGCACACTCAGACAGAGTGTGCTGCGCGGTGTCCTTCTCAGTGCCGCACTCATGGCATACGGCGGTAGCCTTCCTGCGTGCGATTTGGTGCAGGTACCACCCGAAACATCCATGTCCGGTGAGTACCTGCATCAGACGGAACGTCAGGGAGCCCCATCGTCTCCCAATCCAGTCCGGCAGGACCGGGCAGACGGCGTCTACGGTATATCGCCCATACCGCGCGTCCGCTAGGTCCTGCCGCCACCTCCCCAACACTTCCTCCCTCCCCACTCTCCGCCTCTCTTCTATCTCCCTGGAAGCTGGAGGCTCTCCCAAACGTTTTCTTGCCGCCGTGAACTTATATACGGCAGCAAGCACTCAAGCCTCCAGCTCCCAGGCCAGGGAGCCGGCTAGTGCAAAGGCCGCCGCCGAGGACATGGTGCGGTATCCCCGTATCGCCCTCAGTGCCACAATGCGTTGCGCACCACGCAGGGCGCGCACGCTGTCGGCACCGAGGATGTCGGCCCACACCGGTGCCCCGTAGACGGCCATCGCCCGCACAACTCCCATATAAAGTCGGCGGCACCCGGCACTCGGCTCCCCAACATTGGGGAGCAACTGACCGAGCGCCGCCACCGCCCCTGCTATCCGCGGTCCGAGCTCTGCGAAATGGGGCTCGAAACGCCAACGTCCATTCAGGGTGTGGCCCAGATACTTCATCCGGGTCCCCACCCTGATATGGGCACCATCCACCATTAAATGGGCCCCAGGTGGTGGCCCTCGCCGAGGCCCATGGAAAAGTGGCGCTTCAGTCTTGTCGAGTGCCACCCTGAGGCCCAATCTCCAGATGCGCCCGACCACGACGGTTGTGGCCGCCGTGGCCAGACGCACCAAACTCTCCCAATCATCCCCCCGCGGGCTACGATTAGGGTGTCGTCCGCGTAGCATATGAGGCGCGCTTCAAGTGGGAGCGCGCCGTTGAGCACCCAGTCGTAGCCCATGTTCCACAGGAGTGGACCCAAGGCCGACCTCTGTGGAACCCCCTCCTTGTTTCCCGCCGGACCATCCTTCCATCGCCGTCGACGTAAGCGACCTCCCTATTCTCCAGGTACGCCTCCAACAGCTGCCGCAGATACGAGGGCATTCCGAAAAACCAGAGTGCCTCCCGTATGACTCCGTGCGGCAGACTGTTGAAGGCGTTGGCGATGTCGAGCGACATCGCCCCAAAACCCTCTCTCTCTGGGAGGTCGCCTCTGTAGACAGCGACTTTAGGAGGCACAGGGCGTCCACAGTGGAACACCCCGGCCGCAAGCCGAACTGCGCGTCCGCAATATTTGGCCCCACCCCCTCCAAATGTTGGACGACCTGGGAAGCAACTGTCCTCTCCAACATCTTCCCGGCGTCGTCCAACAGCACCAGAGGCCGATATGCGGACGCGCAGTCTGGGGAGCGGCCCTCTTTTCCGAGCAGGTAGAGCCGCCCCTGCTTCCAGCACTTCGGGAACTGCCCGACCGACAGGCACCGGTCGAACAGCCCCCGAAGCCACCCCCCAAGATGGCTCAGCGCAAAGCCGAGCACCCAACCTGGGACCCCGTCAAGGCCGGGTGCTCTTAGTCTGTTGAGGAGGTGCTCTACCGACTTCCTCATCTCTTCCTCCGTTATAGGGGAAGGGCCGTTGAGCACCTCTTCAACTTCTACTCGAGACGGGGGCATGGGAAGAGGTGGCAGCTGCGGAGAGTCGGGAAACAACTCTTCCACTACCCTCACCACCACCTCCGGCTAGAGGGTCTCCGTCACCGGTGGCGCCCGAAACCGCAACTTCTTCCTAACCATCTGGTTTGGGCGCCCCCACGGATCTCCCTCCAGCGTATCAATCAGCTCCTTCCATACCTCGTCCTTGGCCCGGCTGATAGCGGCCTGCAGGACCTTCTTCTTGGCCCTGTAGTCGTCATACAGTCAGGCCTCCTTGAATCTGACTACTAAGTTAGTCTAAGCTAACTCCATTTGAAAAACGGATTGAATAACAAACCCAACGACTATGTGTACCTACATGTGTGTACATGCACGTGTGAGGGGTGATCGGTGGTGTGTTATAAAAACTAGTGTTTGAAATTTTATTTAGTGTCACTATATTCGCGCAAGATGCACTATATTCCATTCCGGAGGATTGGACCTCGGCTTGAGCCGCTGCCAAGGGGGACCTACGCGAGTGTGCTGGAGCAAAATTCACAGTCAAGCTGCGGTGGCATGATCTGTGATTACGCGGACGTGGGCGCGCACACGGTCTGTTTCGAGGGACGGAAAGGTACTGAAAGATGGCTGCCGTTATTTTGTCGCGAGCATCTGTAAAAATATGTAGCGAACATCTTTTGTAACGTGGCGAGTCAAGTAAAAAAATGTAACTTTGTGTAGCATAGCTAATACTTTCATAGGTCCTTTATGAACCAGTGAAAATGTCATTAAAATTGGTTCAGCTGTTTCAGAGATTAGTCCAGACGAACAACAAATACAGTGTAATCTCATTATAAGGATAATTTAATGAAAGCCATCATTTTTTTTTTTGCTAAAAAGAATTTTAAACATAACTTTTCTTCTCTCCCTTCTCTATTGTATGTATCAAACAAACTTTTTCGTCAACACAGTGCATTTATTTTACAGGCCAAGTTAATAGTTTCAAAATTGATTTGCAACTGCTTAGATACGTGTATAGTGTCTTTAATAACTGAAATGAAAATTTCCTAGAGACCCAGCAATCCAGGTCTGCTCTTAGCAATATAAACAACAAATGCGAGATGGCCGCTTACGACCTGAGATGTCTTTCTTCGAAATGTCGGCACATCAAAGATTTTATTGGAACCTTTTATAAACTAACTACCTATTTTAGCGGTGACTTGGCTTCTTTTATTGATTTTTTTTCCGAATGGAAGGTGGCCTTTGCTCTTCTCTATACCCCTAACAACGAATATATAATAATTTCATGATTGTCGGTTGAGTAGTTATGACGTGAAAGCGCAACAAACAACCAACTCTCTATTAGTAATGATATAATGTTCCGCTAAAGTACCGTTCTGGTATTAGTAACGAAATACCTTCAGGAAGTATTTTCGTGACCACTATCGATTTTAATTAATTTCAGTAAAAATTCGAATAGCAATTCAAATATTTAGTATGCACCACTTGGTTTGTGGGTGTGACTGCGATGTACTACAAAATAATTTGTTTGAAATCTAGTTCCGTAATCCGCTAGTTCTTAATAAACGTGTGCCAAAAAGGTTCTGCGCCTTTATACGAATTACTTTTGGAAGTTGGCTTTTAGCGCGTCAAGTGGCCGAAGCTACCTCGTGTAGGTATCGAAATAGTACCATACTATAAAACTGTTCGGATAGTTACCACTAAAACATAGAAGTTATTTTTTTTTAGGTACCTATTTGTTTCATAACAAATAGTTATATTTTGTAATATTTCCTTAAATTTATTTTGATTAGAATCCTATAGTAATAAGGAAGGTTAATATGAATTATAATTGTTATGTACTTTTTTCATTTAAATTAAAGTATTGTCAGTGGACTGAGAAATTTTAGTTTTGTATAGAACTAATAGGGGTCGAAGGTTTGTTAAACCAAAGTATTGTGCTACTTGAAAATTATAGAATCATATTCTCAACCATTCATTTTTATTGTAGTAAGATTCTACTAGGAAAATTAAAGAGAACATTAAAATGATAGGATTAATAAATGTAACCATAATTTTCTTTATTCATAAATTATAATTTTATTAATTCATAACATATGTATGTATAATACAGACAGCGAATTATGAACCTTGAAAATAAAAATATTTTGAATCGTATGGTAATACTAGCGGACCAGATATACGGACATTAATTACCCTGCCATACAGACTTTACAAGGAAACGCGGGTGCTGTATTTGTACACACAAACGTTGTCCACTGTTTTACAACTAGATAATGTTTTTTTTTTTCGAACTGACTAAACGTTACTAGCCTGACAGACCTTCACACCTTCACCGGGCTGTTTGGGCGAGCTCTTAGAAGGGTGGCAAATTGGCCGAACCTCGGCTTACAAAAAAGGTTTAAATTGGTGTAATATTGGAAGAGGAAACAGGCGTTTAAAAATCATGATTAGTTATTGGCAGAGTGCGATAGCAACAAACTTCTGTTAATACCTATTTTACAAATATGTCATTGACGTCGTTTATGACTTAGAAGTTATAATATTTAAAAAATCTATTCAATGACTAGCTGACCCCGGCGAACTTCGTAACACCTAACAGTCGATTTTTTAATACTTATCAATGCTATTCGGGACCATCGTATAAATATTGACATTCATATTTTTACGATACTAACGTCACTCAATTGTTTTGCCTTACCGGAACCTCTCCACTAACACTTAAACTTTATGCTATATTATTTAAGTTCAAATTGACTTTTAAGTATTATTACGAATCATTTGTATGGGAGTATAGAAAAGTATCCTTTTAAGACTTTTCCAGGTAATTTTTTTAATTTTTCTCTCCGTAAGATCCATCCTCGTACTTCAAGGAATATTCTAAAAAAAGAATTAGCAAAATGGGTTCAGCTGTTCTCAAGATTTGCGCTTAGCAACACATTCAGCGATTCATTTTTATATTATAGATATTAAATGTTAAACAAAAGTGATCGGCAAATTTAAGAAGTTTCCATCTCTATAATAGCGTCACCTACCGGATTTAACTATGACTAAGATTTAGCCAAGTGATCCTATACGTACAAAACCGTCCTCAAAATGAGTTAAGGTCGTGTAGTATAAACTAATTTATATAATTGTACATTTACAAGAAATACAAATTAAAAACTGTAGATAAGTTTTTACGTCGTTTCAAGAGAACTAAATTAACGCTTTTTAGATATTTATTAGCAACAACGTTGCACTGTTTTTAATCTGCAGATTGCTAGCTCCATACAAAGCGTAAATTTCTCGATTCTAAAAGAATCATGAATATTTAATACTGCCCCTAAATTAAATTAAACAAAAACACGCGGCTAGTCGCGTTTCACAATAATAACAGTTGTAGCAATTTTGTAGTAGTAATTTGCTGTTCAGTACGCATTTGTAATATTGCAGATATCCTCTATTTACATATGTGTAAGTTATTTTTATATCATAAAATCTTCCAATTACTATATTCTTGTGTTATTATTTTATTTAATTTCTAAAATCCTTAAACGTTAGTTTTCCAAGTGTTTTTGACGTATACTATTTACTCATAGCCAGCACCAATATACAATTTTTCACGAATTTACAGTATAGTAGGCTTGAACCATAGTAAAATTATCGCATATCTACTAGTTACTAATTAATTGAAGAGGCATCATACTAATCCGTAGCAGAATGGTAATAGTGTTAAATAAATATTATTACACGTAAAAGATTAATACATTATTACCCTTGATGTAATAAATACTACAATTCTCGTTATTGCGACATCTACTAGTTAATCTTAACAACTCTTGATGTTATGATGAACACTTTATTAAATATAGGACATAACAAGTTGTTCACTATTAAAGCGATAGATGGCATTAGTAACTAACTAATATATTTTATAAATTATGGCCTTTGATGTATAATAAAAAGACTAATAACTTTCTTGATCTCCCAAACTTTCTTGCTTATCTGTATATAAATAGGAAGCCATAAGTAAATTAGTTTTTTTTTCTTTTTGTAGCTGGTAACGAGCTTTCAAAAGTCAATAAAAAAAATTGGTAAAGGTTAGTTTTTCCCTTAACATTGAAACTTGAAAAATTAATAAAATCGACTGCTATAATAAATACACTAGTAATATAAAAATGATTACGTACTAGGATGTACTAGCAAAGCATAGTACGCTTCTGTTATTTGTTGTTAATGTGTTTTATATACGTAGTATATCAACAAATACAGATATCGTACAGGGGATAAAAGGATGAAATAAGAAAATCTGTGAAAAAAAACGAAAGGTCACTACTATATAAAATATAGAGTACTTAGCTGTTATTTTCATGCCCTTTTTATCATATTTCTAATATATAATTCTATGTGGATATTAAATTAATATTAATACAGCTTTCTCGTTACCTTCGTTATTCTCGAACTCGATTAATTACACATGTAACTCAAGATTTCGGTTATTTCAAAGTTCATTTAACGAAACCGTAAGCTTTCAAAGTTACAATACACTATGGTGGATGAGCTTTCACGAAGATTAGACTACAAAGGTGTCCTTTATAAATTTATTTTTTAAGATACGAATTACGAAATAAGACAATTGCATATTTATATTTCTTTAATTTTCAACATTTAAACTATAAAATGTATATTAAAAAAAACAATTCTTTATCGAATATTATAAATAAATAAATCTATCACCAGGCATGCGTTTTAAAAAAAATACAAATTCTAAACTAAGCTTAAATACAATAAGTATTTAACTATTAAGCTATTAACTTAGCTCTGATTCAGTCTTTTCAAATATTCTCATATTCTTCCTCTTCCTCATCGAGGTCAACGCTCTCATCTAACCTGACCTTCTGGTATTGCTGGTATTCAGATATGAGATCATTAATGTTGCTCTCCGCCTCGGAGAACTCTAATTCATCCATACCTTCGGCGGTATACCAATGCAAAAACGCCCTCCGTTTGAACATTGAACTAAACTGCTCCGAGATGTACTTGAACAGCTCCTGGATAGAGGTCGAGTTGCCAATGAAGGTTGCCGCCATCTTTAGGCCGCGAGGTGAGATGTCGCATACGGTGGTTTTCACGTTGTTTGGGATCCATTCGACGAAAAATGGTGAATTTCTGTCTTGCATACTGACCATCTGTTCGTCGACTTCCTTCATAGATATTTGACCGCGGAAGATGGCAGCGACGGAGAGGTAGCGGCCGATACGTGGGTTGCACACGGTCATCATGTTCTTGGCGTTGAACATTTGCTGAATAAGTTCTGGCACGGTGAGCACTTGATACTGCTGGTTGTTGCGTGATGTGAGCGGCACAAATCCAGGGATAAAAAAATGGAGACGTGGGAACGGCACCATATTAACCGCCAGCTTTCGGAAATCCGAATTTAACTGACCGGGGAATCTGAAGCACGTAGTAATGCCAGACATGGTCAGCGATACAAGATGATTCAAATCACCATAAGTTGGTATAGACAACTTATGCGTGCGGAAGCAAATGTTATAGAGTGCCTCATTATCCATACAAAAGGTTTCATTAGAGTTTTCTATTAACTGGCTTACAGAAAATGCCGCATTATATGGTTCTACAACAGAATCCGACACTTTAGGGGATGGTACAACGGAATGCGTGTTTATGAGTTTATCAGGGTATTCTTCCTTTATTTTGGCGATAACGAGCGTACCCAAGCCGGAGCCTGTGCCACCTCCGAGTGAATGTGTTAGCTGGAATCCTTGTAGACAATCGCAATACTCTGCTTCTTTGCGAGTTACATCCAAGATAGAATCAATGAGCTCGGCACCATCAGTGTAGTATCCCTTGGCCCAGTTTCTACCGGTTCCGTAGCGACCGAAAATGAAGTTGTCGGGGTGGAAGATCTCTCCGAAAGGTCCTGAGCGAACAGATTCTATGGTGCCGGGCTCGAGATCAACGAAGACAGAGCGAGGTACGTAGGTGCCGCGAGAAGTTTCTTTGTAGTAAACATTTAAACGTTTCGATTGTAAATCCGATTTTCCGTAGTAAACACCGGAGCAGGTCGATACCATGCTCGTCGGAAATGATTTCCCAAAACTATAACAATAGAAAAGTAGCGTTAACATTAACTACAGGTGTTCTGTTATGTTTTCAATTTTTTGGAGATTGCATTTGTACTTAGCAGTATTTTTTAGTTTTCAGTAAAGAAACTGAGAACTTATTCTCTTTAGGCTTATCATATTTAAAATGATGGGCTACATTTTCATTACCATCAGCAAAGATTTTCATTACATACATACCAATAAGCAATTAAAAAAAAATCAAGTTAATCAAGCAAAGTTCATTAGTAGTCCAACACAGCTTGCTAGATAAGATATACAGAAATGTTCAAGAGCTTGGCCCCTTGTTGAGATTTAACAGCAATGTGAGGGTACATCTGTCGTATTTATATGAAGGTCATTAATAACATGACATTTCATTGTCTTGCTTGATATTCCTGAGCAACCCGGGAAGGATGGTATCCAGGATCGGTAAGTTACGATTAAAAGAGCGCTGCGCACCCGATGTAGCTACTAGCCCCTTAATATACAAAAAAAAAACTAAGGAAATTCACAGGCTTTAAAATAGTACGTTTCGCCATCGGCTCGTTCATCAAGCATTTTATATTAACGGATTACGAAGTTTAATGTGGATTTCGAATATTATCGTTTGTGAAGTACCTACCGTACATGAAAAATCACCGATCGACATGTGATAGCAAAGTATAAAGTTTGTGAATATATTCAAAAGCGACTAACTTAGGATCTGAATATTCTTTGTTATACTTTAATTGTTAGACATCTCAGTATATATTACCGCGCAATTATTTTTCACGTCGGCGAGTAAGGTAGTTTTATTTTTTATAAAAATGGAATCGTAATGTCTAGCCACGCAGAGAGAAAGAATACTTTGTAAAATCCGAGCTTCAGGTATCGTAAATTTCACCTTTTGTGTAAAGTTTAATAAAACTAACAGAATAATCAACGATATTTGAAATAACTTTATAAATACCTACCTTAGTTCCGATCTGATTTCCACAGTGTCCTAACTGCATCTGTACAATTTCTCTCATTATGCTTTACAAATACTTGTTGATTAAACGATATAATAAATAATGTATTTTTACTTTGAGAATAGTTCTCAAGATTCGGTTAAACTTTTAAAAGTATGAACGACACGTTTAAACCTTCCGGGCGATCGGCAAAAAGAGAATGATCATCGCCAGTGTTGCCAATAGTGAAAAATTAAAAGATACGAAATAGTACGAAATGTATACAAAGCTTACAAAGCTGATAATGGTTTTTTTAACTATCTTTACAACTTAACAAAAGCTCACTGAGCTTTAGAAATTAAAAAAAATCATTCCATTTCAAAAGATTTGTACTCGAACAATTTTTGTTCGTAAAGTCGAATGATGGTGTATCAACTTGGCAGTTAGTAATCGATAAAATTTACCACATTGTGAAATTTAAATCACCTTTTTAAATTAGTAAAATGCAATATTATTGTTCAAAATTTAAAATTAACTTCTAAGAAAAAGATTTTTAGTATTAGGGTTTCAAAATACTGTAAAAAAACTAAAATTACATAATTTACATATTTATTCTCATGCCTTAAAGATTAGTTTTTGTGAAACTATTTTTGTTTCAATTATCCAAGTCATTAATTACCATTACAGTCAACGTTACCTTTATGTTTGAAATAATGTAGAATGAGACAATAATATATTAAAATAATGCATTGTTTTAACACCTATTTTCAAAGTAGCAGAATACGCAAAAAAATATATCATTTATCTGTATGTCTTTTTGTGTATTTTTATTTAATTTAGGATATCTAGAGATACGATAGATATAGTAATTAATTATTGATTTTACTGTCATGTTTTTTATCTGTACTCTCTGCAGGTATTTATTTTGAACACGGATTTATCGATTTATGTTTCTTTGTATGTTATTCATTTTATTGATAAGTGTGATATTATACACAAGAAGTATATTATATGCCATTTCACAAATACCAAAATACGTTTAATACCAACAACAGCTTATTTCAAAATGGAATTATTATTAATTGTAAATCGATTTTAAGATTTTCTTTTACTTGTAGTAGGTATATATTGTTACCAAACTAATGGAGTATAAAATTTACTGTTAATAGTTGATAAAATAATTTAAAAACATCAATTGTCATAGAGAAAAACGATCTAGGCAACTTGGAACGTATTTACTTTAGTACTCCTCTAATCATAAATACTTTTTAAATCACATATAGGTACTTAGCTACATCGAAATCGAATAGAACGGTTCTTAATAAAAATATCATTGGTTTAACTTAATTAAAATCGATACCGAATATTGAATTCTCTGTGTTTTTATTAGTAAGCTACGTAAGAATCTTCACATGAAAACATTTTTTTTCTTGTTGCGCGTGAATTTAAATGTATGATTATATTTTACGATATTAACACAAATGATATGCTGTAAATGACAGATTTGGTATATTTTAAAGTACTTTGCGATCATGCTGGACGTATATTTTATTAGTTGACAGGTTTGGAAAATAAATATTTCTCGGCAACCGTATGCCACACACAAAATAGTGTGATCCGAACTGTTAAGGCGTGACAGTAGTTTAGCCTCTGAATTTCCTTTGTTTTAGTAAACTCGATTATTTTTACGATATACGTGTGATAAGACAAGGCATACTTGTTGTGAGTACGTAAGTATGTAGACAAAATTTACCATCAAGCGGTAGGTTCGGACTTCAATTTAACTACATTTCTTGAACTTGGAATCCATAACAGGGATGAGATATATCTATGTTTCTCATTCTAAAACATATTTAATACATTTATATGGATTCTTACAAGCATAAATGTTCTGATCGATTGTTTATTTGAACTATTCTGCTCATTTGATCTTAGAAGCAAATACTTATAGATTTTGTGTTTCCTAAACTTTGCCATATCACAAGAAGGACATTGATGTCCAGTTTTTTAATTCATCAATATCTTAAAATAATCCTCCCAACAACACTTATCATTCGTCAAAATGTTATCGCCGTCATCGTAGCTACTATTATAAATGCGAATGTTCAGTGATTGCTACAAAATATTTTGATCTTTAGCTCCGGACAACATCCATCGCTTCTTTTTTGTTTGGTTTCCTACACTCTGCAAACATGTCATTCTTTTATTTTCTGTAGTAATTCTATCCCTATCATCAATACTTTTCCACTCCTTCAAAGATGTTTTCTTTTCTTTCAAAGAGTTTTCTACCACTTCGTTGCTCCATCAAGTGTCCTTATCTATCTTTTCTATTCGTTTCGTTTCACTAAAGACATACCTACATCGTATCTGATCCTTATACATGTTATATTTTAATTTAAACGTTCATTCATTACTGTCGCTTCCATATCTTTTATTTCTATAATTTCATTAACAACATTTTTTCTAAATTCTTTATATTTATCTTGTTCCAAACTAATGCCTTCCCGGGCAAAACTTTGTAGTTGTTTACCCTTTCAACGTTATTTCTTCATAAAAGGATATAATCAATTTAGGTATTATAAGTCAAACTACTGTTGTATAGGAATAGGTATTTTATAGAAAAAAAATTAGCTATCACAAGATCGAACGCAAGTGCAGCATGAACCTCTTTTTATTTCCAAGATCCCATTTCACATGTACTCTGTTATAACCTCCATTCTCTCTTCCCGCGTGCCCATTAAAACCATCTTTGATGTATACATCTCCTATCCTGTGCAATACCTATCATCACCAAATCAAAATATTCCCAAATTCTCTTTTACAATCGCAATACTGGATGTATTGATGTCTGCGGTGCGTACATACTTATTATATTAGCAGTATACATTCTATCAATAATTTCATCAATATTAGTCTATAATTTTTTTTTTTTTTATAACTGTCACACATTTCTTGATCTCTCTATATAACACATTTCCTGCCATATTTACATTACCAGC
Organism: Antheraea assamensis; assembly: GCA_035772565.1. Lineage (NCBI taxonomy): Eukaryota > Metazoa > Arthropoda > Insecta > Lepidoptera > Saturniidae > Antheraea > Antheraea assamensis. The sequence continues at coordinate 4,498,638 of JAQQSE010000065.1, forward strand.
ACTCCCACAGTAGTAAAATTTATAAGCAACATCAATCTCTGTTTCGTTTGTCCCTTAAAAACAAGCCCCACATTTATATGTCTTTTTTTTCTAAAACATCATTTAACTCTCTTCGTTTTCCAGTCCTTACCTCTACCCTCCATAGTTATTAAACGAACATATGATTTTTTTATTGCAAATCCAAGCCAGTCTAAGCTATTATGTAGTTGTTGAGCGTTATGGTAACATTGGCCTTTTTAACCTCAGGTTCTATACGTACTACATGATGTTGTAATGTTATGTCTTTGTTGCTTATCTGTGAATTCTGATATGACCTATCCAGTATATAAATGTTCCTGTGACGTAACTTGTAATATTATCCACTGTATATTTATTAAACATTTCGTTGTGCCGGATTAAATACTACTATTTATTAACATTACTTTTAGAGTTCCGAATATTCTAAATATATTAAGTCGCCCTTAACGTTAACGTTAGGTGTAAAGATTTTTTAAAATTAATCTAAATTTTAGTGTTCCTATGTTATGATAAGAACCGCAATAAATTTTGTTCTTATTGTTAAACATGAATTAAAGTGTTTCATGTTCTGTGTGTTTATATAGATAAACATGGAAAAAGCGTACACGAATTTTATTCCGGTATACCTTAAGTTATATAAATAAAGATTATTTTACTCTGTGTAATGCTAGCGGCGCGGCGTGGCGTCTACGTATATTGCACACACGCGCAAGCATCCGCCACCCGCCTGCACTCTGAAACAGGCCTTACAACTTAATCGGGGCTTTAGATGAAACCATAGCATGGTGGTAGGGTTTTCTCCCTGAGAGACAGTTCCCTCTAGGTTTAGCGTATTTTACATTTTAGACCTACATTATAATTGAACATCAGGATGACATTGTGGTCAAATACCTCAAAACCTATAAAGTATATAAAGATGTACCCCAACGTTTGTAGGTGGTAGAGCTACGCTGAAGCTATTACTGGTTTCAGAATGAATGGGTCGGCTCGCCCGGGGTAGTACCACCCTCTCACAGAAAGCCGACGTGAAGTAACAGTCCTTGCACTGTTGCGTTTCGTTCGGTCACTGAGAGCGCCGGAGGCCCACATATTTAAAAGGCCGGCAACGCACTTGCGACTCCCCTGGTGTTGCTAGTGTCTATGGACGGCGGTGATCACTTACCATCAGGTGACCCACCTGTTCGTTTGCCCCCTATAATATAAAAAAAAACACATTCTGATGGACATAACATATATATATATATATATACTTATACTAGTACCAATAACACACGTCTTGGATTTTGAGATCGATCTCTTACGTTGCGAGAGAACAGTTAACCCCTCGACTGATTTTTTAAGACCCAGATTTTAAAATGGTTGATTATATTTTTAATTTTTATTTTCCGCCATCGCACATTATAAATTTCATGGTTTAGTAAAGAAATACATTTTACATTAGATGTATTATAATTTGTTATTTTTCAAACTTTTGTAATAAATCAATTTTTTTTAAGCTTACACTACCAACAGTCTGTTGACCTGTTGTGCCTTATGAGTTCTACATTCGTTTGTATGGAACTTTGCCGTGCTATTACAAAAAAGTTAAATGCGCGTTGAAAACTTGTTTCAAAAAAGTTTGATCACAAAACACTGTCTTACTTTTGTTTAGAAATGTACACTATTTAAATTTAAACATTGTATAACACTTGTCTAAGTTCACAGTTCTCATTTTATTGTTGTGATTTATTTTATTTCTATTTACCGGCAAAAGACGTTTTGTAGTAAATTATGGATTTCGTGTATATAATTAATTTGGAAGATAAATTAGACAATTTTGAAGATTCAAAAAAGTAAATGACAACTGCTACAATATGACATTATTGACATTTCACAATGTATTTATTCTAAGATGATACTCTTGTTTAACTTTACGCAATTTGGGGTATTATTTTAAACTTATATATTGCTTATTTTAATAATGATTTTCTTTAAGCCAAGTGTCACAATAATTATAATCAATTTCACTTAAAATAAATAAATATTCTTAATGAAGACCTAAACATCAATTTTATTCGTAAATTGGAACGTTTCTGAATGATGAGATTGAATTGAATGAATGCTATTCAGAGTTGCTTGCATAAAAAACAAAAACTAGCTACTTAATTAGAGACGGCTTAGACGCTCTTTTGTAACAAAGTATTTTAAACATGTGTTTAAAATTTAAGACGCTGTTTAGTAAAACTCGTGTTAAACGCGTGTTCAATTTTGTATTTGTAATAAGACCGTTATAGTTTTGGACAGTCCGGGGATAAAACGGATTACAACGAAAGGGGTAGAAGTAGTAATTCACTTTTTATTACCTGTCTTTATGCGATTTACATAAGGGTACACAAAGATTAATTCTAAAATTAGCGGACTGTTAACAAAAGTATCTTTTATTTCTTTCAGATCACCGGTATAATTTTTTAATCTGTCTGAAAGTTGCCTACATGTTAAAATAACCTTTACATTTCCATTAGAAAGCTGTAGGAACCATTTCTATAGAATTTAGACAGATTGGTTATGATAATGCAAAATTATATTACCTTCTAGAAAATATGTGGGTTATGTAGTAACAAGGTTGGATGATAAAGATTATATAAATATATATATATATAAGATACAACATTTACAAAGATGTTTAATTTGTCCAAAATCTACGAACGTTAGGTACTTATAGTAAACTACGCTTCAGGCTTGGACAGCGTTAAGAATTAGAAAATGCGTGGAGAGGCCGTTTAGTTTTTCATTATATTTTTAATTTATTATCTATTAATTCCACAATGACTTATATTACTCGTGTATAATTAAATTCATTAAATTGGTTTATATTACAATCGTTAAAGTAATAAGACTTTGTTAGTTTTTTTTTTTTTTTTTTATTCAAAATCGAATAGTAGTAATATTGTGTATATTATAAGTAAAACGTACTTCCCGTGTACGCTATACATTGTAAAATAAGTATCATAATTGTTATAAGTTATTCTTGTTGACAGTAAGAACAATGTCATGATTGAACACGATTCAACCATTAGATATAACTATGCCAACTTTGGTGTAGTGTAAATGAGTATGTCGAATGAAAATCATTTTTAATATTTGCAGTTGAACCCTTTTTTTCGAATTTTCTATTGGCCTGACGAGCGTTCACAGCTTCACCGTTCTACTAAGGCGAGCCCTAAAGGTACTTCGCAGTTTGTCAACTACCTCAGGGTTGTAAAAGTGGCTTGGGGCATTTATTGCCTTGGATGTAAATCTGTCTAAGCTAAATTAAGCTAGATGTTTATACATATAGAAGTTCATGAGACACACGTGTGTGCCGGCACTGTTGTCTTACGAACGCAAACATGTATTTCGGATCTGGCAACTAGGCTAATTTAAACTAACCTAGTTCGAATGTAAGGGAAAAAAAACAAAACCCTTTCACCATATGTGTACTTACCTGTGTGTATGTGTGCACGTATGTGAGGATGATCTGTGTTATGTTATTCATTTAGTAATTGAATATTTTCAGTATCACTGTTTTGCGACAGTAGCGTGCTCGAGAGCTCCACTACAGAGATCGAATCTAGGCTTCAGCGGCTGAGGAAGGGGGTCGCGGCGAGTGTGCGGGAGCGGAATTCGCATTCAGACCACGGTGATGTGATCTTTCTCATACGAAATCATAAATTAATTTTGAATACATTTATGCCATTCCTAAGTGTATGGTGGTGTCCTTGGAAACATATTTTTAAACTCTTTAATAGCAATTTATGGTGTTGAAAATCGTTTAACCGCATGCAAAATGATTAATTTTTGAAAACAGGAAGAAGTTTCACAGTATCCAATGAAAGATTATATGCAGGATATTATGATGGGTCATCATAATATTTATATTTTTTTCCTATCAAAAATTCTTTGGCCTGTTTGGCCGTGTGAGAACTGGCCTTGTCATGAAACAAGAAGATACGGCTATTTTAGTTATTTTTACCCAGTTCATTAATAATTTCCAGCAAGCAAATAGTCATGCACCAATACGACGATCTTCAAAAGCGAATGTAGTCTCATATGATGTTTTGTTAAAAAAAAAAGTAGCAATTATCCGCTCAGCGTATGCCAAATTTCACGTCTTTTTGTTGAATCTGGTAAGTATGGCAATACACTAAGTGAAACGGTCCTTTTTTGAGTAACAGTTAGATTGTGAGGGTACCATTAGACTCACATATTTTTCACATCCAAAATGGTTATATAAGATTTATTATATTTAACCCATCCCTATGCTTAAGATTGCATGAATCTCGTAGAAGGTGACATACCCGTTTGTTTAAATTATACAACATCGATATTTTCATTGTTCGCAACAGTAGATGGACAATTGTCAACAAATTCGTAATTAAGTTTAACACGACCTTGTTGAAAATCTCCAAACCATCTATAAGCAGTTAACTTGCATGGTGCTTCATTACCATAAGCAGTTTGAAGGCGAGCGAGACTCTGCTAAAGCGTCAAACTACAATTAAAATCGTAGTAAATCATGCAACGAAAATTTACTACTACACTATATTTTAAAATAGCCCAAGAAAGTAAAAACACGAGACAAACAGTTGAAGTAAAGTGCATCTTAAAGGCAAATAGATCCATTGTCAAATGTAGTAATTCGTTTTTAATTACTCTTTCTTTCTCTTTAAATATTCTTAGGCCAAGTTTTTTTTAATATGCCTTATATATAAGTAAAATGTATACAAGAAGGGACACAATAACTCAACAATAATTGCTGTGCTGTTCGGAAATAGTCAGGTCCAGTCTTGATACAACTGCTACAACGAATTGTTAAATATCAATACAATGATGATATTTGAAATAACAAAAAAGTAATAGGAAGTATAAGATGATGCAGATGGGCGGCATGATGAGTGCGCGCCTCGAAGCTCTGGAGGACCGGCTGCTACCGGAGAGGCGCCTACGACCACCTCTGGCCTCCGATAGGGCAGCCGTGACAACAGCCGAGCCAGTAGCGACTCCCGGGGTGAGCCCACGAGAACCCGCTACATCGAAGCTGCCTAAGAAGCGGAAGAGGGCGAGGAAAAGGCCCCAAAAGAGTAAGCCCAAGCCCACCACCGGCGGCGGGCAACCCCCAGTACCCAAACCAGTAGACCAGGGATGGGTGCGGGTTGGGAAGGGAGGAAGGCTGGTAAAACCGGCCAAACCCAAGAAGGAGCTGGTCTCCAGGAAGGATAACTTCCCGAACCTTCGCGCCCCGAAGACGTCAGCTGTGACGATAACGCTTAAGCCCGGGGCGCAGGGAACGGGACTATCGTACCTGGAGGTCCTACAGCGGATAAAGGCGGAGGTGCAGGTTGCGGACCTTGGAATAGAGGGCATCCGATGGCGCAAGGCAGCCAATGGTGGCTACCTCCTCGAGGTGCCTGGTGCCACCAGCGGCGGAAAGGCGGATGCCCTGGCTGCCAAGGTTCGCGAAGCGGTCCCTGAGGGGGTGGCAGTGTCCAGGCCCATTCGGTGCGCCAATGTGCGCATATCGGGCCTGGACGAGTCCGTCACGGAGACGGAGGTTATCGCCGCCGTAGCCAGGGCCGGAGAGTGCCCACCGGAGCATGTTAAGACCAACGGGGTCCGCCCCGGTCTTAGGGGGCTTTGGGCCTCAGTGGTCACATGTCCGGTGGCGGCGGCGAAGAGGCTGGGCGATGGCCGCAAAATCCTTGTGGGATGGGTTTTGGCGCAAACTCGGGTCCTGCCGCCCCGCCCCCTTAAGTGCTTTAGGTGCCTGAGGGAAGGGCACCTGGGGGCATCGTGCACCTCCACGGTTGACTGCACCGACCTATGTTTTAGGTGCAGTCAGCCGGGGCACAAGGCCGGTGGATGTACGTCCCAGCCACACTGCGCAGTGTGCGCAGCGGCTGGGAAATCCGCCGGACATAGAATGGGCGGCAGGACCTGCGTGAAGTCTGCGCCCCCCGCCAGGAAGGCGAAGCGAAGAAGAGGTAGGAGGGGGGGGAAGCCCCCAGAACTCTCGACGCCGTCAGGGGCCACTATTGCCAGGACGGCACAGCTGGTGGAAGTGGAGTGTCCCTAATGGCGGCACTCCACTTTCTCCAAGGAAATCTCAACCACTGCGCCAGGGCCCAGGATCTTTTGTTCCAAAGCATGGCGCAGTGGTTGATTCACGTCGCTGTGATGGCCGAGCCGTACTTCATCCCGCCCACGGATAACTGGGCGGGTGACCTTGACGGCTCGGTGGCCTTAGTGTCACAGGCCGCCGCCGGGTCCCCCCCCCTCTCTAACATCCTGAGGGGCAGGAGATACGTAGCGGCGCATCACAGCGGCGTAGTGGTAGTGGGGGTGTATGCACCCCCAAGTATGAGTCTCGCCGACTTTGAAGGATTCCTCGGGGACCTGCAAAGCGTCGTAGGTCGCAGCCACCCTCACCCCGTCCTAGTGCTCGGGGACTTCAATGCCAAGTCTACGGCTTGGGGTTCCCCGGCCACGAACGTCAGGGGTAGGGTGCTGGAGGAGTGGGCCATAACATCGGGCCTACTCCTCCTGAACAGGGGGTCCGTTAACACGTGCGTGCGACAGCAGGGCGGGTCGATAGTGGACCTAACGTTCGCTAGCCCTGCTCTAGCACGCCGTGTTCGGGGCTGGAGAGTCCTTGAGGGGGTGGAGACGTTGTCGGACCATCGTTACATACGGTTCGACGTCTCCACCCAGACCTCGGACGGACCAGCCCGCAGGACCCCCGTGGCGGATGAACCGCGTTGGGCGTTGAAGCGCCTCAACAAAGAGGCGCTTCGGGAAGCCGTCGTCGTGCAGGCCTGGGTGACAGGAGAGTTACCGGACAGGCCTGCCGACGTCGACCTGGAGGCGGAGTCACTCCGAGCGGACGTGACGCGGATCTGCGATGCGGCGATGCCCCGGATCAGGGGGCCGATCCCCGCCAAGCGTCAGGTGTACTGGTGGACCGCCGAAATCGCGCAGTTGCGCGTAGCGTGCACGGCGGCCCGTCGCCAGTACACCCGTCAGCGACGCAGGCGGGGCCATTCGCAGGTCACGTCCGCAGGGGAGGCCGAGCTCTACGAGGGGTACAGAGCAGCCAGATTGGCGCTCCGTAGGGCGATTGAGCAGTCGAAAGCTCTCGCTCGGGAGGAGATGCTCGAGACGCTCAGTCGGGATCCGTGGGGTCGCCCGTACCGTGTGGTACGTGGCAAACTACGCCAGGGTGGCCCCCCGGTAACCCAGAGTCTCGAGCCAGATCTCCTCCACGAGATTCTGGCTGCTCTGTTCCCTTCGAGGACAGAGCACACGCCTCCCACGATGGCTCCGCCCACGCCCAACGCGGCTGGCTGCGACGAGGACGACGAGGTCCCCGAGGTGTCCCGGGAAGAGTCGAGGGCGGCGGTGAAGCGCCTGCAGGCGAAAAACACCGCCCCAGGACCTGACGGCATACCTGGCCGTGTATGGGTCCTGGCTTACGAGGCCCTCGAGCCCCGACTACGCAGGATTGTCACTGCATCTCTTCAGCAGGGCCGGTTTCCGTCCATCTGGAAAACCGGCCGTTTGGTCCTGCTGAAGAAGGCGGGGCGCCCGGCGGACAGTCCGTCCGCCTACCGGCCCATAGTGCTGTTGGACGAGGCGGCAAAGCTCTGCGAGCGAATAATCGCAGGCCGCCTTGTCCGGCACTTAACAGAAGTTGGGCCGGACCTGGCGGACAACCAGTTCGGTTTCCGCCAGGGGCGCTCCACCACAGATGCAGTGCTAAGAGTCAAGATGCAGGCGGAGGAAGCATTTGCCCGGGGTGAGGTGGTTTTGGCGGTGTCTCTCGACATCGTCAATGCGTTTAACACCTTGCCCTGGGCCTGTATTGAAGAGGCACTCCGATATCATGGAGTGCCTCGCTACCTCCGCCGCGTAGTCGGGGCGTACCTCTGTGAGAGGTACGTCACCTTCCCGGGTCAGGGAGGAAGGACAAGTCGGCGAGACGTAGTATCCGGTGTTCCACAGGGGTCTGTCCTGGGCCCCCTCTTGTGGAACATCGGATACGATTGGGTGTTGCGCGGTGCGCTCCTTCGGGGCGTCAGCATTGTGTGTTATGCTGACGACACTTTGGTGTTAGCCCGGGGGAAGACGCACCGCGCGGCCGCGATCCTGGCTACTGCAGGAGTCGCTCAAGTCGTCGGTAGGATCCGGCTTCTGGGACTAAAGGTGGCGCTCTCTAAAACCGAGGCCCTGTATTTTCACGGGCCTCGGCGCGCGCCACCCGGAGGGTCCCAGATAGTCGTGGGAGGCGAGTCCATCGGTGTCGGGTCGAGTATGAGGTATCTCGGCCTCCTCCTCGACAGCCGGTGGACGTTCAAGGACCACTTCCGGCAGCTGGCCCCCCGTATAATGGGTGCAGCGGGCGCGTTAGCCCGTCTGCTTCCCAACCTGGGGGGGCCCAACTCCGTCTGCCGGAAGCTGTACCTGGGGATCGTGCGGTCGATGGCCCTGTATGGGGCCCCCGCATGGGCGTATGGCCTGACGGCCATCAGCAACGCTCAGCTGCGTAAAACGCAGAGAGTGATGGCCGTCAGAGCCATCCGCGGATACCGCACGATCTCCTTCGAGGCGGCCTCCCTTCTAGCCGGATCCCCACCCTGGGACCTGGAAGCGAGAGCCCACGCGTCCCTGTACCAAAGACGCGTGGAGGCGCTGGAGCAGGGCCGGAGACTCGCACCTCGGGAAATCGAGGTCCTCCGGTACCAGCTCCACCAGGTCCTAGTCATTGAAGAATGGGAACGACGACTTGAGCGACCGAGCTGGGGCGTGGCTACCATAGAAGCCGTTCGGCCGGTCATGGCCGAATGGCTCACCAGGCGGCATGGCACCCTGAGCTTCCGGCTGACACAGGTGCTCTCGGGGCATGGTTGCTTCGGGAGTTACCTGTGTCGCATTGGCCGGGAGCCAACGCCAGGGTGCCACCACTGTGGCTGCGCAGCCGATAATGCGCAGCACACACTGGAGGAGTGTCCCGCCTGGGACGAGCCACGCCGCGAGCTCGTCGCGGCCATAGGCCCGGATCTCTCGCTCTCGACCGTCATCGTCAAGATGGTCGACAGCGAGACCGGGTGGATCTCCGTCGCCTCATACTGCGAGGCAGTCATGCTCGCGAAGGAGGCGGCGGAGAGGGAGAGGGAGCAGACCACCAGGCTCCCCTCCCGCGGTCGACGAACACGGCGGCGACGGGTCGGCGACGACCTCATGCCGCCGTAAAAAGGGCCTGTGGGCGACGGGGCGGGCGGGCACGTCCGTCGCCCTGAGCAGTGCTTTCTGCACAGGCCCGCGTGGTGGAGGCGCTTGTGCCGAGTGACTCCCACAGTTCGTCGGGGGGGGTTTAACACCCGCCCCCTCCTGAGGGGTCTTCCATCTTGACCCCTCAGACCGCAGACGGGGCCCCTGATGAGGGGCCGACACCTGGCGGGGAGCAGAAGTAATGCCTTTAGCAGTTCCTGCTCCCCGGCCAAACAGGTGTGTGAGGCACCATGGGGTTTTTAGTCCGTGGAAGTCGGACATAACCCACCCCCCGCTGCCCGACGGGGTGGGTATCCGATACGGATTTTCCCCATGTAAAAAAAAAAAAAAAAAAAAAAAAAAAAAAAAAAAAAAAAAAAAAAAAAAAAAGTATAAAAATATAAATAAGAAATTGATATATGCAAAACTACTTTTTTTTTAATTAGTATGATTCCATTTATTGACTGTTACTCCTACTCCTTAAGATACGACAATATATTTACACGAAACTGAATGAGAAACAATATGTTTACAATGATTCATTTTTTTCGCTTTTATTATAAATTAATAAAATATAATAATATATTGGAGTGAGTAGTAAGTTTTCATAAAAAAATTATTTGTTAGTATGATAATTTTATATAATCTTTTATCATAATACTACTCTATGTAACTCATGTTCCGAATACTAAAATATAAATGATAGAAGATGCGCCAAACATCTATATTGAAAAATTCCTTTTTGTCCGATCATTGGGAAAGTTCGATATAAGCTTCCATCCCGTTTAAAACAAGACTTTGCTTTTCTTGTACAATTTCTCTTTCAGAATACTTAATGTAGACATACCCCTTTTCATCTTTCCCGAGAAGTTTTCGGCCTCTTTTAATGTTCGGCCAGTTGAAAAATAATGCTCTGTTGGGACTTGGTACGAATCACATTAAATTCAATGTAATATTTTTGTATTCCTGTTACAGGTGAATTTATGAAATGTAATAAGAAAATAAAATACTCTTATTCTAGATTTAAAATTAATAGCACCGTTATATACAGTAAACGAATTAAATGATTACAAAAATAAACTTATATTTATGAAACTGACGTAGGTACTGTGTACATACAATTATGTTAAATCAAGCTCCAGAGCTAGGGGAATCACGAAATAGTATGTAGAATAATCAACTAGTTACGTCTCCGTTGTCGACTTAGTTGCCTCAAGAGAACGTAATTACGAGCTTATATTTCAGCCTTAGCCGTTGTTAGTGAAACTTAATCGTCGTAGGACACTCTCAAATTAAGTTTAATCGCAGCAAGTGAGGGGGTCAGTTAAAAAAGAGGCCCCCTAATCAGGTCCGCGCCAGCACGCGTTAGGTACGCACTTACATAATGAAAGGGGGAAGTAAGGGAGTCGGGTGATTGTGGGCCGTCATCTGCGTACTCCCTGTCCGGCCGCCCTCGATCGATACCTATACGTGTGGACTTTATGTAAAAAGCCTCCTGCACACCCGGAGGACGGCGACCATAAGTGTCGAGAAACGAGTCGCCCCCGGGGAGAAGGCACGAAATATCTTCAATTTTCGAGAGAAAATTTTCCAATGCGGGGGCGAGAGCCCCGCGGCGGAAGGGCTGGTTCGCTCGCTCCGGACGACCGTGTCCGAAAAATGCTCGAACCTTAATTGAATTTACAGATTTGCCTTTCGGAACGCACGCCCGGTCCTAACGCTGTTTATTGCGGGGCCTCGTTATGAGTCTTTACGAGCGAGCACGCACCGATGTGTTCCATAACTTTATATTTATTTTTGATACTAAGTATTAAAAAAGACATAAATATTAAGGCTTTATAATCTTCAATACTTTTTACTAAGGTTATCGAACCAACACATACTGTAAATTGAAGTAATAATAAAATCATAAGCAGGATATAGAAAGGTTTAAAATACTTCTTGAATTTCAATATGTCTCGCTAAATTATGTAAATATTAATCCAATTGTTACTTGATATTTACTTAGAGAATTGGGTATGTTAAAAAAAATAAACATTGAAATCTCAACAAAAAATTGTAAAGAAATAATCGCTTATAAATATTATTCATGTGAATTATCTTTTATGACGTGACATTATGATGCCGATAAAGTTTCTGTAACATAAAGTTAATTATAAATTTGATGTTTTAAACAACTAAAAGTCTATAAAGATTCATAAACAATAACATCATACACCAACAAACCCAAAAAGGTTTCGCGTAATTTCATAACTAATCACTCGCTCATGAAAAGTCGTGGACAGTGCGGTGTTCTTATATGAAAATATCCGATGTTATTTGCTCACTGGTTTACTAACATACGTTCACAGATACCTAAAATACAAGACATTGTAGTGTTCTACAATCTATGTATATAAAGTATATCTCTTCGGTAACAAAGCACCAAATAATAACAAACTAAATCAGATATTTTTTTCTAACACTTTGTTTTTGTTGCTTGAGTTATTTGTAGAACATAAAACAGGGCATATACATTCTGCCTATAACCGTTTTTATCAAATACATATTGGAAATTAAGAAATATAATCTATGTATTTATTTATGGTAGTATATATTTTTTATTTACAAGTTTGACTTATGATCAGAATTACAATGAAGATATTGGTGGGTATGATCATATACTCAGATATATTATACTATTGTAAGGTATTGTTCTGTCAACAAGACGTCAATGGCAATACAACATTATTTTGTATAATTTACAAGAAGTACGCGTAATTAAAAAGGAGTTTAATAATAATGCCGAAAAAGAACAAGAAAAGAAAAAAAAAATATCAGTGAACCTCCTGAATCAGATTTGTAGGTAGAAATCCTTATGGCTACGACAGATCTGGAATCAGACCCCGTGGAGGTGCAATACACGGATATATCATATACAAACGCCTCGTTTCAATCCTCACCACATGTTATCGAAAAGTCAAATATCCACGTTTGACATACATACGAAATTAGGAAGTTGAAGTAATATAGCGGTACTACAAAATAATCCCAAGGACGGTTGATGTAAGGCGCGCGCGACCGATCGTAAAAAATAAGCCGAATCATACATTACAACACGACAACCATGTTGTGCCTGACCCTATTCAGGTGGGATAATGGTATGAAGATGATGAATAACTTATCGTTTGAAAATACTGAACAAAATGTCCATACCAAATGCTTAATATCGTTGTAACCGATGTCGACCCAGACGAATAACACTGGTCTGAGTTCATTGCACGTTCTTTAACTAACTCAAACAATTAAGTATACAATCAAACTTATTATTGGATTCAAATTGACGTACTTCGAGACGTTAAAACGCTATCTATAGTTCAAAATCGTTATACCTACAGTCATATTTATGCGCTCTCATTTATTAAGTGGAAACAAGTACTAGGACCATAATGAATAAAGCAGAATTAATATAAAAGTTTGAATGTAAAACGAACATATAATCTATTTTATCGTATCATAAAATATATCTTACCATCTTACCTAATTACGGTTAATTCAGCAAAGATATACAATACCGGCGTTTGATTTTGCAAGTTATGTCGGGTTGAAGACTGAAACAGTCGGCTAAATTCGATTTCGTATAGCGATGTCCTTTTCTATCGCATTCATTGACTGAGAACTATTTACAAGTCTAAAGCTTAGCACCGATCTTAGCCTGAATCCCACTCTTGTCCCCGATGTGCCAAATCAATTGTTAGATACTGTATATACGTTAAATTTGAGGCATAATATGTACTTTAAAAAGTTTAAGACAAACAAATTTGTTGTCTGTAAAGTCGGTTTACTGGCGATAATTGTACGTGATAACGTCATAAGAAACCATTGATGAAAAATCGCATACTTTCTTTCACAGTCGTTGTTGTAATAAACAATGGAAACCACATTAACTTTTCATTTAACTTTAAAAACAGTTTACCAAACAGTTCACGCGTAGGTTGTGGTGCGTGACAAGCTGAACGCTTAGGCCGATCGCGCCTCTCTATCCCTTGTTCTGGCTTGCAAACTCGGCTCAGGCGGAACGTGACAATGAGCCTTGCTTTTTCGTCCTTGTAGCCGAGGGTCATCGATTTATAAACGTCATCACGACAAAAATAAAATATACAAGAGCTAATAGAACAAAATTAGAACATCGTAATTTCTTTTAATGTGAATTGGAAATATACGTGACCAAATTTAATCAAGAACAATATACAGAAACATAATTGTAAATAAACAAAGATGCACAATAAAATGTACACGAAGAAATAATGAAGTAAGAAGAATACCTATAATATAACTAATCATTGGACCTCTGAAGTAAAATCCAATTTTAATTTTACGGTATAATAGTATCATAATAACAATTCCTAAAATGGATTCTGTGAAACTCAAGAGCTCCTTAAATAAGTCACCAGGTAATGAAAAAGTCGCTTCAAAATCAATTAACCCCAAATAGCGATACAAGAAAGCGAGTTAACAAGACTTAGATGAAATAAGAGGTATTATGTGTTACGAACATATTTTCATAAGACTTATTATCAAAACATAAAACATAAATTTAATGAATAACATAATTTCCAAAAAGAAGTTGGTTGTCTGTAAAGTTGGTTTACGGACGATAATTTAACGTGATAACGCCATAAGAAAACATCGATGAAAAATTGCACGCTTTTTACCGCAATAAAAAATGGAAGACACATTAACTTTTCATTTCTAAACAGTTAACAAAACAATTCACGTGTAGGTTGTGACGCGTCACAAGCTGAACGCTTAGGTCGATCGCGCCTCTCTATCGCTTGTTCCGCGTTCTCGCTTGCATGCTCTGCTCAGGTGGAACGTGACAATGAGTCATGCTTTTTCGTACGTACATCCGGCGTTCATCGATTTATAATTCGTTATCACTTCAAAATTGTTTGAAAACCTAAGCAATTAAGTCACTCGAAAATTAAAATTAACTAACGTTTTTTCTCTTCAAATTACAGTCCACGTTAAACTTTGTGACCGCTTTGAAGTACATGCGCAGAATAGAAATTTAGGTATCACAAGGACGCGGAAGAGATGGAGACGGAGCGGCGCTCGCCCGCGCGCGTTCTTCGTTTCTATTAGACCAAAGCTGCCTACCGACACATGTGCTAGTGTGTTGGTTGAAGTACAATCGCATTCAGAATAATTTCGTTGTCAGTTACACGTTAACTCGATTTTCTTTTCCTTACGGATATTTTAGTTACTTTTTCTCTGTCTTAATAAAGATTATTTGTTGATATTTTGTTATTATTAGCAGTTATTAATAGAAGACCTTAGAAAAATGATGTTTCTATGGAAAACGCTTGCCAACTATAAATAAATGTTTATTACGAATTATTTGTTTACTACGAATGTATTTAATTTATAATAACATTATTGTAATTAAACAAATACCTACAGAGTATATGCTAAAAGTTGTACCTTACAGATAGAAGCAAATACTGTATAAGGCGGATCTTTCAGTTAAAGTATGCGATCATCCAAAACTCATGTGGTAATCAAATGTTATCTAAAACAAATTATAACACATAATATGGTGAACTGTTAATATTCTAGCTTTATATACTACTTTATTGTTTAGCTACTGATGTTCATTATTAGTTCTTCTTCTTATTTTATTACTGCAGTAATAGTTTAATGTTTATTGTCTGTTCAGTTTTATATGTAATTCTTTGTAAATATTCTATATGTACGTTCGCTCAATTCAAATAAACAGGTTTTCGTAAATTAGCTGTCAAACAAAAATTTTAAATACAAAATCTGAAATATAAAAGTTGCAAAGAAGTGGTTGTATTACCACATCCCTATTACTTAATTTAATAAGCAAATATGTACTTGAATCATAATAAAATAAAAACGTATTAAATTGTACGTATAATATTGAGACAACTTAGGGATTAATATAATTAATGTAAGGATAAGGGAAATATGTCGATTTTAAATTCCTATAATAATATTTTCTTTATTATATATTAACCTCTTGACTGTACCGTGCGCAAGGCCGAACTTAAAGTCATATTTAAAGCGGCCAAAGAGTTTGACGCTGGCTGTACTTTTTACTACGTGACACATTAGTTCTTGAGTGTAGGCGATTTTTTATTTTTATAGCTAGTGAGAAATAATGAATAGTATTACATCGTGCTAGGTTTTATATGTCTGTGGTCGTCTTTAAGTAAATAAAGGCATAGTTTAAAGTCTTAATTAAGGGTATCTGAACTACAGAAAATAATCCCTTTTCACATCGGATACACTACCCACACATATATTTGGCTTTAGCGGTCTTAATAACGCCGACCTAACCCCGAAAAGCATAGAATTATAATCAGTTATTAATAACACGAATTTTGATTAATAAAATGGAAAGCAAATTGTAAGTGTAACTAACACGTGTGAAATGTATTATGTTAAAGATTTTATTACAAAGAAGAGTTGCCGTAAAAAAATTGTAGACGGTTGTCCTACTTATTAATGCGTTCAGTTCAGGAAACTCACCTACTATGTGTTGTCATTCTTTACTTTCTATAGATTTCCAGAATGCAAACTTGATGAGACGCATAATGTAATAATTGTATTATCAGGGCGTGTACTTACCTGATTAATTAATTTCAAAGACTACTAGCAATTTTAAGTATCGAAATATAGCAAACTTTTTTCAGAATAAAAGAAAGCACCGTATTAAACATCAGATTTGTTCTCAAGGGAAAATTTGTTTGTTGAAAAATAGTGCAGTATTGATTTTTTCATATATGAAATCTCCAATAGTATACACAGTGCGTTGATTATAAACGCCATATTTCCTTGGAGAGGAGACCTTTGCTCAATATTAGGGCGTTTATAGACTAGAAATGTTATTATTTTATAGCTTAAACTAACAACAGCCCTCAGCACCGAGCGCGTGTTTTTTTCGTAACAATTATTTTCAAGTATATTTTATTTTTGTAAAATTATAACTGATGATTTTTATAGGCTATCAACGTTGAAAATACATAGTTCCCGGTTCATTTTAATTGTTGCCAATTTTTTTTTTTAATTTTTTTTTCTTGCCATCGATTTTGGAATCGAATCGATTCGATTTTGGAATTGGACAAAATTATTCGTGTATAAAATTTTCTTAAAATCTAGCTCTGCACCGGAGCGTGGTTTTTTATACAGTGGGTAATAATTTTCAAGTAGCCCGGTGAAGCTGTGAAGGCCTGTCAAGTAAATAGCATAGTCAGTTCGAAAAAAATATCGACATGTTTCATTATAATAAAATGTTTTATTTAAGGCGAAAATGAGTTTGTGTCTTTGTTTGTCACGCTTTCACGCCTTAATTACATAACTGATCATCATGAAATTTTGAACACATCATTTCAGGGGTACAGAAATGGATATAGGGTACCTACCTTACATCCGGAAAAAATGTACTCTTCCCGAGAGATAGCTCAAAACTTCACTAACGCTGGCGAAGTCGTGAATAAAAGCCAATATATTATATTTCATGTAAAATATTCTAAATGTATTAAATATATATTTTTTACACTACACACATCCCATGTACAAATGATCACCATAATCGGTTCAGATTAAAAAAAAATATATTGCTAATTTGAAAAGTATTTTAGTAAATTCTTGTATTCTATCCATTGAGAAGAGTATAAGCTTCTTGTATACAAAATGTCATAACAATTGGTCTAGCCGTTTCGAGATAAATCCGCATATGTATTCAAACAGAACTACATATCAATGTGGCTAAGAATCAATCATATATTCCAGATTTACATAACGACTAATTTGAACTTGAATTCATTGAATTCAATAAACGTAAAAAATATATTCAAGACTTTCTGATTTTGCGCAGCCTTATTTTTGGAATTATAATTCTTTATTTTACTTACTTTAAGTTTTAACTTTGCAATGTAAATGGTTTAGGTAATTGGAAAGTAAAACAAATATTTTAAAAAATCCTATCTGTAATGTAATATCCTTATATGAAAGAGAATTAGAAAAAAATGTCTACATTCCACCTCCACTTAGTTTTATTCAAAAACCTATGTGCGTGTTTGAGTTTCCGAAAGCATTTTACATGTGAAAGAAAAAGTTGACAATACGTTATGGCGGATAAGTTATAGTTTTCTCTTTTATTGATGTTGTTTTAAAATTCTTTTGAAAATTCAAAAATTAAAATCATGCATTTAAAAGAGTGATTTAGGGAGGGAATTTATTATTTATTTATGTACTTAAAATATCATATGCAATATGTTAAAACATCGGATATATGTCTATAACCTCTTAATAATCTCTTTTGTTTTTATTAATTTTTATATGCTAATCCTTACTAGTAATCATATTATTAAATCGAATTTGAATTGTTTTGTTACTCTTTCACGCCATAACCATTGAACAGATTATCATGAAATTTTGCTAACACATTGTCAGAGGTATAGAAAAGTATATATAGTTATCTTTCATTCCGAAACAATGTACTAAAAATGTACTATTTCCGAGGGATAGGTCAAATTTACATTAGGGATGTATTATGGTTATCTTTCATTCCGAAAAAATGTACTAAGAATGTACTAAAAAAATGTACTAAACATGTACTATTCCCGAGGGATAGGTCAAATTTAAATTAGGGATATATTATCTATGATTCCGAAACAATGTACTAAGAATGTACTAAACATGTACAATTCCCAAGGGATAGATCAAATTTACATTAACGCCAGGGAAGTTGTCACAAAAGTTAGTTCTTAATAAACTATATACTAAATACAGTAGCTTCTCTCAGACATGCAACATTTTTTTGAAAACATTATCTGTAATAAAGAAACCGGTAAGTGTTTATGGTAATGATAATTTAACTGCAATACGATTCGAAAAGATATTTTGACTGACGTTTCAGACCACTTTAATGTGATAAATGAATATTTTATACAATTTAGATTAACTACTATTCTAGTTAAATACAACGAAACTAACTCAAAAATGTTGAAAATTAAATGAGCACTGTTAACAACAAACCATGTAAATAATTAGAATACCCCAGCGTTATCCAATCCAATGAAATACTTTTAGTATATACTAGCTGTGCCCGCGACTATGTCCGTGTGAAATTTCAACTATAAACAGAGTTATTAATAAAATCATACATTATTAGGTGTATAAAAACTCGAATAAATATAAAAATAATTTTGCATATATGCAATGCAAAATATTTGAATGCTTCAGAATATTTAAAATAACTAAAACAATGGATTTAGCGCCATCTATGAACAATCAATAAAAGTGTACATGTTGTTTTAATACAACTCTAAAAATAATAGTAAAATCAGTATAATGAATAATCTGTGTTTTAGCTGTATTTGAGTGCTGAGCTCATTTTTATTACATTTTTTTTTTATTTGCACAACCTACAATATTTTTTGTTTTTCGCAATACCGCTGGTAAGCAAAAAAGAAAATAGAAACAGACAGCGTAACATATATTACATATATTTGAAGCGATGATGGCTCAGTTGGTAGTGTGTTCGGACAGCGTCGAAGGACGTAGGTTCGAATCCAAGCAACAGAGTCGGAGCTTTCGGTGAAGGAAAACATCGTGATGAAACCATAGCATGGTAGTAGGGCTTTTTCTAAGTCCGTCTGGATAGCTATTACCCTCAAGTTGAAAATCTGTAGCCAAGCACCTGTTGGTGTGTTCCGGCAACTGCACTTGAGAGCCAGTCTCCCTGTAGATTAAGTACGACTTACCATCTTAGACCACATCATCATTTAATATCAGATGAGATTGTGGTCAAAACTTTTACCTATAAAGTATAAATATATATGTCCTTCCTTATAATGTATTCAAAATTAAAAATAATTTATGCAATGTAGGCTCTGAGAAGACGCTTGTAAACGCCAAAATTAACACAGGTTCGGAAAACAATCCAGTCATCGAGAAGAACCGGAAAAAAACTAGATCTCGTTTATCTGTTTATGGTACATATTTTTAATAGTACAAACATATATATTTCACAAACATTAGAAGCTACATTCATCTTCGATGGATGCACAGAGAGAGGTGCTAGTTCCATATATCAAAATCGTCTACATATTGAACCACCCTATAAGCCTATAGACATCAAAATCCGCTTGACATGCTGTTTGAACTTACAAACCGGCAAATCGGTAATACTCTTTGGAACATTGTTGTACAACTTAACATCATTATCTAAAAAACTTTTTCTGGTCCTACTGAGCATGTAGCATGAGATAACCAATTTGCCACTATTTTTAGTAATTTCAGTTATATCGATTCTTTAAGGTTAAGTAGATTTAAATGGTTAATTCGTTTTATATTAAGCGGTCCCCAATACAAGTAAGTGATTTTATACAAGAAATCTGTCATGTCTGTAATTCAAATGGTGCTGTGGTAAAAAAAAATTCAAATGTTCATACACTTAATTATAAGGCATTGGTAAAGACATCCACCGAACCATACTAAGCCGAAATGATGTATTTTACAAAATATAACTACAGTTAGTTCGAATATCAAGAAAAAATAGTGTATGTATAAAACGTTCATGCAAGAAATTCAATTTATCGAGTGTAATAAATATTATGCATTTCGTAGAATAATATGATAGCATCACAGAAACTCAATGAAACTCACATATATTTTTCTAGACAAAAAATGGACAGACCACTTACGAAAAAAAAAATCGAATGTGATTTAAACGTGGCATTCCCCTGTAATATAGGGCGTATAAGTTGTCAAATTTGTGAAGGCTTTTGAATCATATCGAGATTGGAGGACATGGAGGGTCTCCTGAAATTTGTCAAGGTATACCTATTCGAAGGCAACACACGAGCTCCACCAAATGTATTCAGCGTCGCCGTTGGAAACCTATTTCGGCTGCCCTACCTACCGATACGTAGGGCGGGCAGCTATAGTCCGCGCACATGTAAAATAGCACCAGTTGGATTGTAGTATGCTCTACTTGATTTTGTTTTATTTCAGAAATGTGTATAATTTATGTAAAATACAGTAAAATAGATGTTAGTTTATTGGATATAAAAATATCAGATACATTTTCTATGATTGAACAACTACCCCTATTACTTAATTTAGTTTTATAACGTTAAAAAAACGTACCGTGGACAAATTCCTCAGAGTTTTAAATCAAAATAAATATGATAAACATAAAAATAACTTCATATATTAAGTGTTAAATCCTAAAAATCCTTGAACATTAAACCGTTAGAACGATAAATTTAGTGCCATCTATTGTCGTGTAAAAAATTGTTGTTATTATTTTTATTTAACAGTGCTTAAAGATTAAATAGATCGGAATAATTATAATTCATTTCGATTTAGTCCATAATATGTCTATAATACATAGATCATTATATATACATATCTTTTTTATATTTATGTACAAATATATAGATATATGTCATAATAATACATCCTTTATACTGTTTTATATGTTACTATAATGTATATAATAACCATATAAAATTTTATAAAATCGGTTGAGTAATTTCTGCAGGATACGCATACAAACAAACCGCCATGAAAACAACATTTCCAAAAACCATGGTAATGTGTTCTGGCATCGATTTTGAAGAGCCCGGAATATTTTCTCAATTATATTTAATATAGTTATTTCCTCCGGGTTAGTAATGCATTATAAGTATAAGATATAAATGTATGTAAAATCATATACATGTATATTACTCAGACCTAACACATAAAGTATTGTCATAACAAGTTAAGTAGAAATCCCCTATATAAAATCGGGTGAGTGCCTTAAGCGCTCCCCTTAGTAATCTGGTGAAACTGTAGAGGCCTTGCAAGGTCAACAGTGTATACAGTTCGAAAAAAAAGGAGTAGAAATCCGTACAGTAATTTTTACGTGATGCGCGTACAACAACTAACAGACAGACAGACATGATTGAAATGTATTTCATTACTAATTCATAGACAGCTGCCACAATTTTTTCACAAATATCTAAAATGCTCAAATGCGTTAGATTCACATTCTTATTATATGTATAGAAGATTTCAATATTCAATAGTTTTTATCTGTGTTTGTGCATAATAAACATAGAAATCGCATAACAGATTTGAATGCACTTTTCACTAATGTATTGTGGCAAACTTCTCGTAAAATTTAGTATTCGTTTCATTTCATTCAGGTCGTAAAGACAAAAGAAATTGAAATAAAACCAGCTATTCTTGATAAGCGCTTTGCTTGTGTCTCCTGATTTTTTTATAAATTATAGCTTGTAAAACCATAACTGAAAGTATATATGAACATAAAATAAAAAAAAGGCTAGGTTACAAAGATAATTTGGAAATTCACAAGTAAAACAAAAAACAATATAAATACGTGTCAAAGAGGAATGGAACGGAGCATGCTAAACATTACAAAGCTATACAAGATAAGACACACAAAAATAAGATCAGACACGAAAGTAATGGATGCATTAAACCACGCACAAAAACAGAAATGGAAATCGGCTGGTCACGTGGCGCGCCTCACAGATCATAGGTGGACCAAAACAATAACAACATGGAAAGGCCCACCAGGCAAGCGCTACAGAGGCAGATCGTGCACTCGATGGGAAGATGATCTCAAAAAAATTGCGGGTCCACAATGGATCCAAATCGCTCAGGATAGAGAAAGATGGCAAGCCTTGGAGAAGGCCTTCACCGGAGAGGGTTCCTGATATTCAAAATTGTAAAAAAATAATAATAATAAACAAAAAAAAAGTTGTTAAAGTCAGGAAATAATGAAGGCTTAAATAAATAAATAAACAAAGATATAGATTTGTCCAATTTATGTTAAGCTCTTATCAATACGGTTGACAATAATAAAGAGGGATCAACTTTCTGGATCCTTTGCGTTGGTTGGGCGCGGTCGGTCTGTAAGCATTATCGTAACTTATTAATTATTACACTAATAAAATAATGTAGTCGAAATTAACGACATGTGTCACTTGTGATAAAACCAAAACTAAAGTCCACGCGAATGAAGTCGCAGGCTTGCAAATAAAAGAGTAAAAAAGTAATGGAGGTAAAGAATGTGTCGAGTACAGTGAAAATTCCGGTTATTGTCCGATCACCAAAGTTAAGCAAATTCAGCCACAGTCAGTACATATATATAAATACTTATTCTTCCCCATATTTGACTATTTATTCTACGACAAAGTGACAGTACTGTACTTGACAGTAAGACTGCAGTAATCCAAAAAAACGAAGAGCGTAAAAGTAAAACAAAGCCACTGTGATGAGTTTGCAAGGTGTTAACGATCCCAGTCAATTACAGGCATCCTAGAACCTTTTTTTTTAATGTGGGAAGAAATCCTACATTGGACACCCACAGCCCTGGGGAGCTGTGGGATGTTATACTCTTACTGACAAAAAAAACCCACGAGATACAGTCTGCGAGCTATGGAGTGGCACGGAATCAAACAAGTAAGCACTATACCACCCCGGCAACAAGACCCAGCGCGAACGCCCTGACCGCGACGACAGCCCGGTCAAGCAGCCTACCCGTCTACCGAACCAATGTGCAATAGAAAGTTAGGTCCCCAGTCCCTTCCCTCCTTGGTCCGGCTTGGCAGTCAAGGGGTCACCCCCACCAACCACCACCATCTGTAACTTTTTTACGTGGTTTTCTACCACGGTGACTTTTTAACGAGGTTTTCTCCCTCTCCCTCCACACGAAGGCCTCCTCTCTGTCACTTTTTAACGTGGTTTCCTCCCACGGTAACTTTTTAACGAGGTTTTTTACCTCCACCCTCTGACGGACGAACCGAAGCAGGCCCGTCCTTGCCCCATCC
Source organism: Antheraea assamensis (assembly GCA_035772565.1). NCBI lineage: Eukaryota > Metazoa > Arthropoda > Insecta > Lepidoptera > Saturniidae > Antheraea > Antheraea assamensis. The sequence continues at coordinate 4,521,794 of JAQQSE010000065.1, forward strand.
CCTGTCCCCTCTGATAAGCAGAGGGATACTGCGAGGGGCGCCGTCTGCTGGGGTATACGCCCCGACCCGGTTCTGGAACCGAGCTCCAGGATTGTTTATCAGCTCTCTAACCTAGATCCGTGGTGTTCTGCTAAACAGGGTCACCTCGTGTAGGAAGGCATCCTACAACGTCGCTTAATTACTTAATATATATCGGCTGATAGTAAAATGACATGCCTAAACGTATCACTGTGACGAGAGTTATGCCTAGATGTACACTCCATTAAAAAATATCCTCATAGAAGGGAATTATTTCGATTATAGAAGTGATAATACTTTCAGAAGGAACGTTTTCTTTTTTCGTCCATCTATCGCATGTTGCATTACAGCCACGCCCATCTATCGCATGTCGCATAAAAGCCGGCCGCGGAGTAGGGGTAAAGCAAAAGTCACTCGGCAGAGCAGCCAAGACCAATATGGCGGCGCCCATGGCTCAATTCAAAATGATTTAAATAATTATTAAGCTCAGTTTATTAAAATGTTATGTTCCGAAAAAAAGTTTCACTTACATCGTGATTTTATAAAATCACACAGAGTTCTTTCCTTTTTTTGTATACGTTGTAGGTTTTATTATTTGTCCACAATCTCATCTGATGTTGAAAAACAATGTGGTCTAAACACCCTGAATCTAGAAGAGACTCTTGAGAACCCTCAATTGCAGCATATAAACAGATATAGTTAACAGAATAACAGAATTGGTATGTACCAACAGTTAGTAGTTAGTAGTAGTAGTCAGTGTATTTGACGACAGATTTTCAACTTGAGGGTGGTAACTAGTCAGGTTGACTTAGAAATAACCCTACTCCCACGCTACGATTTCTTTACGGTGTTTTCCTTCGCCGAAAGCTAAGACGATTCGTAGTATGACAATCGACGCGCTGATCAAACACACTATCAATTACGCGTTTGGTTGCAATCCATTCATACACAGTCGTGATGAACGTACAACCTACCAAAGAATATTCATACAAACGCATACAAACAAACTGCCATGAAACAACATTTCTAAAAACCATCGATTTTAAAGAGCCCGGAATATTTTTCTCAATTATATTTAATATAGTTATTTCCTCCGGGTTAGTAATGCATTATAAGTATAAGATATAAATGTATGTAAAATCATATACATGTATATTATTACTCAGACCTAACACATAAAGTATTGTCATAACAAGTTAAGTAGAAATCCCCTATATAAAATCGGGTGAGTGCCTTAAGCGCTCCCCTTAGTAATCTGGTGAAACTGTAGAGGACTTGCAAGGTCAACAGTGTATACAGTTCGAAAAAAAAGGAGTAGAAATCCGTACAGTAATTTTTACGTGATGCGCGTACAACAACTAACAGACAGACAGACATGATTGAAATGTATTTCATTACTAATTCATAGACAGCTGCCACAATTTTTTCACAAATATCTAAAATGCTCAAATGCGTTAGATTCACATTCTTATTATATGTATAGAAGATTTCAATATTCAATAGTTTTTATCTGTGTTTGTGCACAATAAACATAGAAGCCGCATAACAGATTTGAATGCACTTTTCACTAATGTATTGTGGCAAACTTCTCGTAAAATTTAGTATTCGTTTCATTTCATTCAGGTCGTAAAGACAAAAGAAATTGAAATAAAACCAGCTATTCTTGATAAGCGCTTTGCTTGTGTCTCCTGATTTTTTTATAAATTATAGCTTGTAAAACCATAACTGAAAGTATATATGAACATAAAATAAAAAAAAGGCTAGGTTACAAAGATAATTTGGAAATTCACAAGTAAAACAAAAAACAATATAAATACGTGTCAAAGAGGAATGGAACGGAGCATGCTAAACATTACAAAGCTATACAAGATAAGACACACAAAAATAAGATCAGACACGAAAGTAATGGATGCATTAAACCACGCACAAAAACAGAAATGGAAATCGGCTGGTCACGTGGCGCGCCTCACAGATCATAGGTAGAAGCATATCATTACGATTATAAAAAGGGTAATTAAAACTTAAAAAAAAAAACGTCATATAATGATTATTATTACAATAACAATTATTTTAATAAAATTATAAATTAAAGTAGAGTATACAACGAAGCGTAACGTTCGACTACAAGCTTGGTACTGGGGGCTACTTCTCTGTTATATCTGCTCGTCCAAGATACATGCCTCGCATAGGCGCACTCGTGTTACCGGCCGCGTCCTGGCCAGCGAGGGCGGGCGGGTGGCGGGGGTGCCTCCTCTCTCTCGACCCTTCGAACCCCCTGAACGCCCGTCGGCCCCTCGGCCACCCTGCGTCATCTAGTACGGCGACTAGCCGCTAGGGTTAATTCAAACTATTCAATACTATTTGAATATTTTAAATTGGAGTTTTTTAAAATTTACTTTTCAAAGATTACTATATTACATGTTTCCAAATTTTAAATAACCACTATCCAAAAGCTAGTATATAGTATACATCAAATTTTAATAAAGCTTTAGTTCGTTAACGTTACTGATTTATATAAAGTATAAACTCATACATTTCTTGTTTATTTAAACAAATAAATAGGGGGCACATATTTTATTTAATACAACATTATTACATTATAGTCGTTTTAGTGTGAGAAGAAATATATTAATAACATTTAATTATTTGCTTGTATTTATTTACCCAACATAACTAGATATATAACAATACGTGTACAACACATTACGGGCAATATATTTTGGTACATGGCATATAGATAATTACACTTCTTTAGTGTTCTTTATTTACTACTGGGCGTCTGTAGATGAGTTTTCTAACCTCGAGAATTACCCATGAGTTGAATTTAAAAATAAATAACAAAATTAATATTTTAAATAGAAAATGACTTAAAAGTGACATCCCTGTATGTCCGGCGTACATCCCTGATTCTGTAGAACAGAGAACGGCGTGCGTGCCCGGCTCGTTGTAAACATCTACCCTCGTACGCATGTAGGGATGGACGCCACCCACGAGAAAGGGGTGCCCTTCCTTGTACCTCCTTGCAGATTCCCTCGGCGATGGAAATACGCTCGGCCACATTTTATACAATTTCTAGACGTTTCAAACCATGTCCATCGTATACAGCCCGTTCTATGAACTAATTCCCAGTGTCGACTCACAAGATTACACTAGTGAATGGCGCAAAGTTATACTCTCGGCCGTTGACTTTTCGTTTCATTCACTACAACTGTGTTAGTACAACAAGTTATAAATATAATCTGTAGATCAATCTACGTAGCAAAAGTTAATTGTATTTAGTTGAATAATTTATAGGAGGACAAATTGTATAACAATAGTACATTTTCTATGGAGAGTTTACAAATTGTCATTTTTCAGTAATATAAAAAATTACACAGTAATATCATTCGAGCGCTAAAGTGATCATTTTCAAATATGAGTGCTCGGTCAGGTACTACGAAAAACTAATAAGTTTATTCTAATATGATTTTCGTATGTAATACATAGTTTGTGATTCCAAAATTACTTGAATATTTCAATAATCGATCTCTATCCAAAATATCATTGCGATCGCATTAAAAGATTAGTCATGGAAAGATTACATACAGACAGACATTCCTGTTTATATAACTACTAGTTTTAGTGTTCGCGGTTTCGTTCGAGTCAATGTAATAAAAAATATTTTTCTATCCCTCAGGGACAGTACTTTTTTCTGGGCGAAATTTATCCTATGTTCATCTCTGTACACCTAACAACGTGCATACGTAACCTTATGATTAGCAGTTGAATAGCTAAAGAGTGAAAACATAACAGATAAACAAAGCTACATTCGCATTTTTATAATATTGATTAGAATAGGCCTAATTGTGGACGCTCACAATGTGAATCAAACTAACATATCATTAAATAATTTACATAATCATATAGGCAACTATCCGCGACTTAATTAATACTCCTTAATTATAATGTGAAGTTTGATAAAACATATCTCAGCGCCATCCGGTTGCTAGTTGGTAGTAAAATTGACAAAAAATTTCTCCCTGGTATACTCTTAGATTTACCGATTATTATAATGGCCAGTAAAATAGTGTCTGAGTTTCTTAAAATCAGATATACCAACAACAATATACAAATTTTCCACTTACAAAAACAGCAGTAAGTGACAAAAATTTATAAAATTTAAAAAGTTCCATAATAAAATGTATACTTGGCTAAATATCATAACATTCTTTTTTTTTCCTAACCGACTACACTGTCGACTTCAGAGGCCTCTACAATTTAACCGGACCAAAATCGTAAAACTGTCAATATAAAACATTGCTTGTATTAGCAAACCGTTATATGACCAAAATATATTTAACCAATTATTAGAACATACTTGTATCAAAACATACCTATGATTTAGTGTGTACCTAATTTTAAAAATAACATAAACTGTCTATATATTAAAACAATGCATTTTCTATAGTAGTTCGGGAAAGTGGCTATACTGTACGTGATGATAAGCCTTAGTACAATTCAAAAATAACGACGACCTTCACCGTCTTCTCACCCTTATCCCACCTAAGGAGGTTCGGCACGACATGTTTTCCTCTTTCACTCGCCCCTGTCAGATGTCATTTTAGTATTTGAACCCTTTTATACACATTCCATTTTTCACCCAATCTGTCCATAACTTTTTTGACGTGATAACGTTTTATAAAGCGATGAAGCCGACTGCACGCACGAAAAAGTGTGACTCATTGTCACGTTCCGCCTGCGCCGAGCGGCAAGCGAGAGCGCGGAACTAGCGACAAACAGGCACGATCGGCCTAAGCGTTCGGCTTGTGACGCATATATCTCTTACGCCAAAAAGTATGCAATGTTTCCAATGTTTTCTTATGACGTTATCACGTAAAATGATCATTCGTAAACCAACATTACAGACAACCAATTTTTGGTATACCTCTACTCCTATACCTATCCATCTTCATACTTAAAACTTTTCTAGTTACATAACTTTCAACTCTCCTTATGACATGCCCGTACCATGCTAACCTATTACTTCTCAAATACTCTGTCACTGATACTATTTTCAAACTTTCTCTGATATACTCATTATTAATTTTATCCATTCTAGTTATACCCATATCCATCATATTATTCGCCTCTCTGCTACAAGTAATCTTCTCGTGTTCGTCTCTTTCGTAGCCCAACACTCTGATCCATACAACATGACTGGTCTTATAATAGTTTTATATACCTTCCCCTTGAGTTTCAAGGGCTTTATTGGGACACACGTTACCACAGACTCCTTTTGACGTTTCATCCACCCTGCTTTTATCCTATTCCTCAAGTTTTAGCCTATGGCACTGTCGCTTTGGATCAATTTATCAAGATATCGAGAATTTAAGCAGACTGTTAAGGATATACTATTTAAGGCTATATAAAAAAAATGGATGGTCCACCGAACCGAATTTAATAATCTCCAAACCAACATTTTTTTACCATTTCCAGCCTACTTTGGATCTCGGCAGCATTTTATCCAACAAGATCAATATCATAGCCGAATAGTGTGGTATTGTGGTGTATGCACCATACCATACCATACCTCCCTTATGTTTCAAGCTAGTGCAGCCATAAGCGTTCCCCACGTATAACAGAAATTTTCGTTATGTTTTTCAAATAACATGTCATATTAAATATAAATGTACAATTTATTCAAGTAAATCATGTACATTTTATTCAGGTAATTACCCCGCGATGCGTTTTCTTCCAATTTAGTTTAAGAATAATGTACGTAAGTAATAAAGCTAGCTTTTGCCCACGATTTTACTCACCTTAAACTAACACGTTAAGCACTTTGACCTATACCTCGGGACCAGTACTTTTAGGTGAAAAGCATATTATAACATATACTATATGGGTAAAATGATATACGTATAAAAAGTTCGTTCAGTTTAAATATCAGCTTAGCTATATACTAAAATATATATACAGAATACAAGTATAAACCAACGGTTTGAGAAGCGTCATATGACGATAAATTTTGAAGTGTTCAATATGACCTAGATTAGAAACATAATACTCGTACAACTCAAGACGCTACATAATCCATAGTAGATGTTTCAAAATCCTTCTCGGAATATCGGGTTTTCCTAATTACGGTCCAGCAAAGTTTATATAATATTTTTATATATAAATTATATTAATTTTAAGGTGGTAATAGCCTAATGTTAGCGGATTTGGACATGGTGCCGATAGACGTAGGCTCGATGTAGGCTGGACGTAGGCTGACCTGGAACTTTTAGCTCAGAAAACACTTTGTGATAAAAGTTTTTTGCATCACTTCGGAGTCACCAGTTTTGTGATTCACGTTGAGGTCACCAGTTTGGTGAATCACGTTGAGGTCACCAGTTTGGTGAATCACGTTGGGGTCACTGGGTTTGTGTGTTCAACATAATAAATGTTAAAATAAAATATTTATTTTAATTACGGTCCAGCGAAGTTTATATAATATTTTTATATATTAATTTTAAGGTGGTAATAGCTTAGTGTTAGCGGATTTGGACATGGTACCGATAGACGAAGGCTCGATGTAGGCTGACGTAGGCTGACCTGGAACTTTTAGCTCAGAAAACACTTTGTGATAAAAGTTTTTTGCATCACTTCGGAGTCACCAGTTTTGTGATTCACGTTGGGGTCACCAGCTTGGTGAATCACGTTGGGGTCACTGGGTTTCTGTGTTCAACATAATAAATGTTAAAATAAAATATTTATTTTAATTACGGTCCAGCGAAGTTTATATAATATTTTTATATACTCGTATAAATTATATTAATTTTAAGGTGGTAATAGCCTAGTGTTAGAGGATTTGGACATGGTGCCGATAGACGTAGGCTTGATGTAGGCTGGACGTAGGCTAACCTGGAACTTTTAGCTCAGAAAACACTTTGTGATAAAAGTTTTTTGCATCACTTCGGAGTCACCAGTTTTGTGATTCACGTCGGGGTCACCAGTTTGGTGAATCACGTTGGGGTCACTGGGTTTGTGTGTTCAACATAATAATGTTAAAATAATATATCTATTTGGCAACGTATACTTTATAGCAGTAAAAGTTCATTTTACAATATTTGCCTGACTGGGAATTATTTCGAAATTAAAAATTTGTGACCAAGCACTTGCATGTGTGTTCCGAGCGGAGTACCTGAGAGCTGGGTTACCTATTACAACCTTCCGTCACGTCATCGATTTACATCAAATGAGATGAGATAAAATTGTAGTCAAACTTTTAGCGTATAATGTATATTAGGTTTGTTACGAATGTTCGCATTCGCAAACGCGTAATATTCACATAATTATCCATTTGCTTCAGTATTCGTATTTGCACCAAATGATACGAATATATTCCGAAGATGCGAGGTTACTATGGAAGAACAAGCGTGAATATAACAAACTGGAAGATTTTTCTCACAAGTATGTTAGTACTTAAAATGTCAGTGTACCAAATGAGCAATTATTTCGTGCAGCCAGCCTAGTAACTGAATTACTGAGATTTAAAATTTAATAACTAATAAATATACGTTGAATTTGATTGTAACCTAAACATAATTTAGAATGACACTTAAGGCTATTTCTTTTATGTGCGAATGTACAAAATATGATATTTGCAGCATCCCAGTTGAATATAAAAATTACGACGTCGTACACGTCCAGTCTGGACTATAAAGTTCGTGTAAGCGTGTACCTTTCAATTCAATTTTATTGTAAACTAATGTTTGCTTTACTAAATTATAAGTAGTATTTCGAAGTTCAATAAAATAGACAAGAAGATCTTACAATACAATTAACTCCTGATATTTGAACTAATAAAACCATAATATTTGATTTGTATCAAACATACATATATACATGAAAGTATTTAATATGAAGAAAGATATTTTCTGTGACTATTTTTATTTAATACCCATAAAAAATAACTAAGAGTTTTTGTCGGGATCTTCTTTAGTAAAGTAGGAATTACGTTTTTAATCTAAAACTCAATTATACTAACATTATACAGGCATTTTACATGATTTATAAATATTTTTTGTAGTTATACTTCTTTTGGTGCGTTAGGGAAAAATGATGAGAGTAATTTTTAACGATGCGCGCGCACACGGTCACGAAAAACCGACATCCTGAAGTTAGCTATAGTCAATATTTTATTCAAAAAAATATGTATGTATTAAAAATCTTTTTTCTATTGTTAGCGTCGTTTTTTCTACAAACGTAGAATCAGGTGAAAGAAAAAAAATTCAAAACATTTTTATCTTGTTACGCCAAAGAAGTATAATTTCTAATGCGTGTAGTTTTAAACATAAATATGCGGACACATTTACGCACTGTCATTTAATTTTAAATCAAATACATTTGATACAGACATTTGATGTCCATACACAGAACTAATAATTAAGCTCACTAGATAAAAGTCAGTCGTGCGCGTTAATTGAACTCGCGACCTCTTAGCTCAGTAAAAATGCTTAGAAACTTTACGTCAACTGGTTGGTGTTTGGAAAAGTTTGGCTGTTGCGAACAGATGAAGTGAATTAGAAGTAATGACGTCAATCACAAGCTTATAGTCACCAAGAATTTTTTTTAGACAGTTTTATTATGGTAAGTACCGGATTGGTACTACTACAGCTGGATATGAAGACGTTCAAATTAGTTAAGAAAAGGTTTTAAGTACATAACAAGAACAGTGATAAGATCGTAATGCAACATAAATCATATAACATTTTTCAAAAAAATAAAACATTATTGCGACAATCAATGTATAGGGCAAAAGAATGATAAATAACAATAATACAAACATTGCATCGATTTATTCCGAACAAACTTATACAAATACTTCACATTCGCAAATGTAACTTGTAAAACGGGAATTATAAAATTAAACCAAAATGTATATAAAATAGAACAACGTTTAAAGAGTCAATATTCCATATTATAACAATAGAGAAATTTAGTTAGCTACCACTATCAGAGGTCAGGGGGCCGGAATACTTGTCATGAGCAGAATTCTGGGCTTTTAATTAAGGCCCAAGTAATTTAGAGGGCCTGGGTACCTCCACGCGTGGCCATGTATTAGGGCAAAATCTTCTGCATACTCATTTGGAAATGTTTAAACAGTGAGGTACGGTCGGGTTTAGGGAGGCGATGTACAGTGGGTGGGTGATGGTTAGTTCTCCGCTACAGATAAATTAATAACCTACCTACACTAGGTACGAATAGGTATAGCACGCATGTCCGTAAGTACCGGGCATTAGGGGTGTTCTGATTTTAACATTTATTATTATTAATTACAACGTTCGTATATTTGAATTATGCTTATAATTTTAACAAAATGTTGACTAAAGCACTCTACGTATAATTTTACTATAATATTTTATTCAATCTATTTATTAATATAATATCTGTCTATCTGTTGGTTACTTTTTCACGGATAAATCGCTGAACCGATCGCAGTGAAATTTAGTATAGAGGTGTCCTAAAACTTGGACGATGATACTGAATAGTTTTTTATCGATGTAAAGAAATATCACCAGTATAATAAATACATTTTATTATTAGCATATAAAAAATCCACCAATACAATATTAGCGTTGAAATTATGATTAAGTACAAATATTAAATATATAAATAAAATGTAATATTTTATTATCCAACTTTGTATTTATTAAATGAGACGGATGTGAATATTTGTCATTAAGAAACTATGCTAATTTTTAATCTGTCGTAAGTTTCTATGAAAATATTGATATAGGTAGGCAATATTAAGCATAGTTGTAGAGAAAATGAAGTGTTGGGTGTGAAATTACAATAACTTAGAAGTAGCGCACTGAAGCATAGTGTTACTGATGTTAACTTAAATGTTATAATATTATTGAGCTAAATTTATATTTCACTATAACATCGTAATAAAATTATAGCAGACACGAAGATATTCGGGCTAATACATAATACTAAAAGTTATTCTGTGATATTAGTGCGAATAAAAAGTAAATATTTTTTTTTATATGATAACATCTTATAAATCTATAAACGCTTCTGCATGCACGAAAAAGCATGACTCATTGTCACGTTCCGCCTGAGCCGAGCATGCAAGCGAGAGCGCGCAACAAGTGATAGAGAAGGGCGATCGGCCTAAGCGTTCAGCTTGTGACGCATCACAACCTACGCGGGAATTGTTTTGTCAACTGTTTATAAAGTGAAGTGAAAAGTTTATGTAATTTCCATTGTTTATTACATCAACAATTGCGGCAAAAACTATGCAATTTTTCATCAGTGTTTTCTTATAACGTTATCACGTAAAATTATCGTCCGTAAGCCGACTTTACCGACAGCCAATTTTTTTATTGTTTAAATTATAATTTGAATTAACAAACCGATATTGGTCAATTTCGAAAACTGACTTCAGAACAGTAAATTATTCATAACATTACATATTATAAAACAAAGTCGTCCGCTACGTCTGTCTGGATGTTCGCAGTAAGCTCAAAAACTATTGGACGCATTGTAATGCGGTCTTCACCAATAAATAGAGTAATACACTGGAAAGGTTTGGGTATATCGTTTGCCAAGCTTTTTTTATAAATTGGGTGATATATAATGATAATTGTTGAAAACATCGGAAAAAGTCAAGCCGCCTGGGAGCTTCCTTCGAAAACACTGCCTAATCGCTTTGAGATATAACAAAACAATAGATATATAAACGTAAAGAGATATTCTTCTTTTATAGATCTACAAAATAGTCTACGATGGCATATACCTATCTTTTTAGGATAGTTTACTATACCCATCTATCTTCTAAAAATGGTCACATATATTGAGGTAACAGGAAAACTATTTAGACAGATACGCTATTTATTAATTTTTATCAAATTAAATACATTAATTATTAATTAAAATAATTATATTAAATACATTTCATGCACATAAGTATATATTTTTGATTATCAGAGCAGGACAACGTCCTCCGAGCCTGTTAGTATTTTTATAACAGTTTTGTTTAGTTTATAGATAATTATATAATTAAACGAGTATATAAGATGTACTAATATGTAATACAAAATATGATATATCATCCTGTATGTACGAGATGTGAGATGTAAAATTTGAGTGGAGCACAACGCGTACACCTATTATGAAATTTGTACGCACACATAAAATAGAAACGCACACAAGCCTGTATTCGGACCAAGGTGGCTATCGGGGTGGGGGCAATACTTGCGAGTTGCGACGGTTCTCTCTCGGCTTAAATTTTCGCATTAATATGTATCTCATCTACACATGGATTTGGCCGATTCTGGACGTAATTATGTGGGGCCCGCGGGGCTTTTTAATACCATCAGTTAAAATATATACTCATATATATAATACTATATCTTTTCAACGTAAATTTGATCGAATATCTCCAGAGGAGAAATATAAAGTACATAATGTATTGTTTGTAAACCGAAAAGAAATTATATAAATGAAAATATTTTAAACTGATTTACCATCTCTCGTAACTAAATTAGCAGTAAAGTAAATAAACTAGTACATTTTCTTAATAATCATTAATATTTCATGTTATTAAAGTAAATCAAGTTAGTAAGAAAAATCTTGATCTACATTTCAGGTTTGTTCCAGGATGAGGTTTCATTCATGTCATCGTGAATCCTATAGATTTTTGAACTTCGTACTAAGTGTAAAAAATTGATTTTTCTTCTTATGTTGTTTTTTTTTTAAAGTCATAATACCAAAACGGTTTTCTGTTTTACCAAGTGACGTAGAACAGAAGAATATGACCCAGCAAATGCTATAACCATTTATTTATTTGCATCAAAAATTAAATATATTCAAATAATTATCCAAATATTTTAGCACTGTTGTACGGCTTGATCGCTAGCAAAAGTACATTTCCACATGCTCCGGAAAGTGGAAGACTAAAGTCATCATACGAGATCCTATAAGACAAGGGAAATTATTACTGCATTACCAACCAAATCGTTTACTTCAATATGTTATTTCGGAGAATATTGTACCTTCGTTTAAATAGGTCCCAGAGGAAGAGGAGAATAGTCTTATCCGACACCACAATGCATAAACTTCATTAAACTAAATGTCTCCAGGATTCCGGCGCGCTGGCTGGTTAAGGTAAAATGATCACAGTAACTCCATTAAAGACGAAAGCAGACTGACCCTGAGAGTTGTTCGACTTTTCAGTTTCATTTCATACCTCAAATACAGCGCATAAATCAGAGGTACTGAATCGTATGTTTCATAGTTTTACAGTTTCATTAAACAATGTAAACAGTGTATAATATACAGTATAACCTCTTTATTACGAAACTTAAGAGACCCAACTCTTTTTCGTTTAAAGGGTTTTTGTTATAAATTCTTTCCAACATCATTTGGCTATTGTAAGTACCAAACAACTTTTAACAGTTTTAAAGTTTAGTTACGACTGATAAGATAGGTTATTGATATGTTCGCTAACCGAGAAAAAAATACCTGGAGTCACTGGTATCCAACAAGTGTTCTTAGCAATTGATTATAGCAAAAGCAAATATGTAGCTGCAACTTTTTGTGCACTGATGATAAACATTAATACTGAAATACCTTACCTTACCCTAAAATCTTTAGACTCATGTCTAAATTACAATAGTATTTTTTCGTAATATAGAATGACTATTGTTTTATAAAGAGTATCAACGTAATAAGTTTTAGATAAATCAACCAAAATACACTTATTTCTATATTATAGGAAGTTTACTATGTGCTCTGCTTTCAATGCTCTCTCACACATACAATCTTATATAATAGAGAGTGGTATAAAGAGAGAAAGTCCTATGAGGGAGGCATAACACTTTTTCCTTATGTTATATAAAATCTTACAAATAAAACTCCAAAGAAACAAAAAATAAGACTCAAACAACCTTAACATCATGTTCCACACAAGAACTATACGTGATTTCATAATTGATAGCCTATAAGAATAGTCTGCGTGGAATCCAAGCGAAATTATAACGAGTGTCATGGATTGTGTGCTAACACCTCATATGCAACGGGCGCCGTCAAATGATCCGTCCATCATAATCAATATTACTATCCTGTTGATTAACTGTTTAGTTATATTAAAAAGAAGTTGTCTTACAAAAAACTGTATCAATTTCCTTTTTTTTTGCGTTAACCAAAAAAATTTTCAGTGGAAACTTTAGAGGCTATGACGGTACCACGTCTTTTTGTAATTAGTTTTCTGACGATTTTAGAAGTTGAATCCGGTGGAGAGCTAGTTAAATTGTTGACAACACAGGTATTGGCTGCAATACGAGGAATCAAGTTAAGTTAAGCCCCGAAAAACGAAGAAGACGGTCAGACACCTGGGACATATAATTACGGCTGATGGAGTACAAATCAATCCAAAAATTAATCCAATCTAGTCTATCTCGAAAAATAAAGCAGAAGTGCTCACATTTCTATGGCTTGGTGCATATTACACATGTTTTATCAAGAACTCCAGCAAATTTCCAAAAACTTTGTTAACAAAAGGATAGAGGGATTTCATTTGGAGTTCAGTCTTTGGTAAACTCATTCAGCGTATATATAAAGTAATTATACTAAGTTATTCAAGCAGAGAAGAAAATGTTATTGTAGACCCGGATACGAGTAATAACGGAATTGGTGAAGTGGTAACAGAAACGTAAGAAGATCGACAAGTCATAATAGCATACTTCAGTAAGGGACTTTCTAAATCAGAGAGAAATAACTATGTAACTCACCGGGAACTACTTACTGTAGCAATGACCTTGCAAAAGTTTCACAAATACCTTATAGTATAGAAAGCCAGTTTGCTTTGAGGATAGATCTCGCTGCCTTAAAATTGTTACTAAAATTTACAAACTCATAAAGGCAACCTGCAATGTTGTTTGACAACTTCAGGAGTTCGACTTTGTAACGGAAAAATGCATTTGAAGGGCATGCAGGAGCGTTATCTTGACAGTTTAATAAATTAAAATCAAAGTTACTCAATTAATTTAGGTTCTGCAAAAGCACTTATAAATGTCAAAATTAACACCGGTTCGGAAAACAATCAAGGTATCGAGAATGTTGTAGTAGATTTTGCCTCATTTATACTAACTTTGTGGCAGCAATCTGTTTTAATAAGAGACTAGAAAGTCGACCGAAGCTCCACAAACTGCATAGTGTTTTAATTTCAGAATAAACATACTATGGTCAACGCAGTCGAAGACTTTAGATAGATCACACAACACACCGATTGCATCCTGCAATCCCTCCCTGACCCGCAATATATGTTTTAGTAGCGTTGCACCAGCATCATTAGTAGATTTTGATTTTGTGAAACCAAACTGTCGACCATCTAGTCTTCGGCCCTTCGAAATGTCTTAGTAATTACTGAAGCATAATATTTTGAACATTTTGCTTAACGATGGCAGTACAGAAGTTGGTCTATAATTTCCAAGACTACTCTTACAAAGCCTAATTTAAATAAAGGAAACACTTTACTTATTTTCATTAAATTAAGAAAGGCTTCTTATACTATACACTGATTAAATATATTAGCTAAGTGTGGTGATATATTGATAATTAAGGACTGAGCTACCATTACCGACATTTCCCATACGCATGTGGTATATTGCAAATATATTTGTTTGAAAGTCATTATTTCACCAGCACCAATAGATGTGAAATCAAATTTTGAATTTATAAGTACTGTCACATTTTTTTAAAATGATACGGCCTATCTAATGTAATTATACTTTTTGTTACCTGTCATTACGTTAGTATGTTAGTAAAACAGTCTTGAAAAACAATTACTACCTCTGAACTGTTTGATATATGTACTCCATCGACATACAGGGCATGTGAATTATCATTTACTTTATTTTTTCCTAATTATTTTCTTATAATATGCTAAATAATTTGGCCTTATTTCTAGATTCAAGAACTTTTTTTAATTTAGCTTCTGTGTTTACGGCTACGACTAGTCCTTTATGGTCAGACCATATCCTAGTAATAAGATTACCCGCAGTGATTTCAAAGTTAGTAATGAGGTTATCAATGCAAGACGTGTTCTAAGACTTGATTCTAGTTGGCTCATTGAACAGAGGATCCAGGTTAAATGACCTTGATAATTTCGTGAACATAATGACAATGTACTCAGAATATATATGTTAAAGCTACCACATGCTAAAGCTCGTTTATTAATATTAACTATTCTAATTAAAACTTCCTCCAACTTTTATAAAATTTGATGATGGTAGTCTATAAATACATCGTAGGTGGTAGAGCTACGCTGAAACTATTACCTACTGGTTTTAGCATGAATGGGTCGGCTCGCCCGGGGTAGTACCACCCTCTCACAGAAAACCGACGTGAAGTGACAGTGCTTGCACTGTTGCGTTTCGTTCGGTCAGTGAGAGCGCCGGAGGCCCACATATTTAAGAGACCGGCAACGCACTTGCGACTCCCCTGGTGTTGCTAGTGTCTATGGACGGCGGTGATCACTTACCATCAGGTGACCCACCTGTTCGTTTGCCCCTTATAACATAAAAAAAAAAACGCCCGTGCGCGTTCTTTTTTATATTACAGGGGGCAAACGAACAGGTGGGTCACCTGATGGTAAGTGATCACCGCCGTCCATAGATAGACACTAGCAACACCAGGGGAGTCGCAAGTGCGTTGCCGGCCTTTTAAATATGTGGGCCTCCGGCGCTCTCACTGACCGAACGAAACGCAACAGTGCTTGCACTGTTACTTCACGTCGGTTTTCTGTGAGAGGGTGGTACTACCCCGGGCGAGCCGACCCATTTATGCTGAAACCAGTAATAGCTTCAGCGTAGCTCTACCACCAACAATCCTCCTCCTGCGTTCCTCATATCATCCTCATATCCTCATATAGCACTAATTCCGATAGATGTTTTAGTGTGCGTGCTAGTTGTAACTCTTGATTGTACGATGCGCAAGACCGAACTTAAAGCTATATTCATAACGGCTAAAAAGTTTGACGCAGACTATACATATATCTTTCCGTTCTTTAATTTTTTTAATGATATAATACAGCCGTCACCGCCACCACTAATGGTTAGGTTAAAAACACTAGCGATAGAGAAACAAGGTACATCAAATAACATCTTATCCATTAAGCCAAGTTTCTGTGATACGTTATCGTTCTTATTACAAAAACAAAAAATGAACACGAGTTTTATTAAACAGTGCCCAAATTTTAAACCTTGTTGATCACATGTTTAAAATGATCACAAAAGAGTGTTCAAGCGATCTGTAGCTAAACATCTGGTTTAAGTTTCTTACGCAAGCGACTCTGAATAGCATTCATTTAATTCAATCTCATCATTGAAAAACGTTCCATTACATAGAGATATTTTGCAAACAATTTGAATTTACGAATAATATTTTTGTTCAGGTCTTGATTAAGGATATTTATTTATTTTAAATAAATTTGGTTATATTTGGCTTTAAGAAAATGATGTCAATATTAAAATAAGCAATATACGAGTATAAGTTAAAAATATTACGCCAAAGTTCGTAAAGTGCAAAACAATATAATCTCAGATTAAATATATTGTGAAATGTCAATAATGTCATATTGTAGTAGATGTGATATACTTGTGAATCTCCAAAATTGTTTGATTTATCGGCATCTTCCAAATTAATTATACCCACGAAATCCATAATTGACTGCGAAACATCTTTGGCAGGCAAATAGAAATATAATAAATCATAATACAATAAGATAACAACTATCAACTTTGACAATGTTTAAATTTGAACACTGTCTATTTCTAATTAAGGGTAAGACACTCTTTCGTGATTAACCGATTTTTAGACAAGTGTCCGACGCGTATTTAATTATTTTGTAATAACACGAAATAATATCCAGTACTCTCTTATCTAATCATAAATCAATATCTAATATTTTGCTCGAGAAGCGCTTAATATTTTGATGATACAATGACATGTAATATTGCTCCTTTGTCTTTTTTATTGGGTTTTGAAAGTATTCGCACCATTATTAGTTAAACTATATGATACTGCTGAGTCATCTAACCGATTAATATTATACGATATCAATATAGCTATGTCACGTTTATATGTTTGGGAAAGAATAGATTTTCCCAAGTCAATACGAAATTATTGATATAAAACCACGACGACATGCCAGATTATATAAACAATTATTTAACAAGTTAATGTTATTACTTTCTTTTCTTTTAAGTATATTAGGTATGGAAAAGTACAGGGCATTATCGTGCCCCAAAAGAATGAATGCACAATGAAAGCAGGACAAAAGAAAAGAACGTCAAGAAGTAGATGATGACTTACAACCAATACTAGATTGGAAGGGCAGTGAAATTAAATCTCAATAATTGGATATTTCATCTTAATGACCGATTACTAAAAGCTAACATTTTACATAGGAGATAGGAATCCAACGATATTAAAGTGGTAACCATGCAAATAATAGTAGAAAGCCGGGTGCCTTGTATATTGAGGCAACATCGAGCAAATGAAGAAAATCATTCAAAGCGAAGAAAGCAATTAAAGCGTTGTTATAAATAAGCAATATATGAGCCATCGACGGAAAACAGTATTATGTACATTAAAAACTTATCGCCTTGACTATTATAAGCAAACAGTAGGCTTTTAAAAATAGCACATCTCGAAACTTGTACAAGCGAATACGAAACAAAACAAAAGAAAGAAATTTGCAATGGAGACTACAACTGCTATACTATAATATGTAAGAACGGCCATAGTGTAGTTTTTGGATGCAATTGGTATTTTCGTTACCTACGGGTGTTATACTAGGTAAGATGGGCTCAATGCCTAGGTTATATACCCTATAAACAGACAGTTGGTAGAATTTTACCTACTAAAAGGAAAAGGAAAGTCTCCGTCTCCGTGATTTGCTGAGGGTTATAAATAACTTTCATCGGATATTCCAAGACGACTGACGCTGCCATTACATGTTTTACTCGGTTTTCGGCTCTTATGGTGTGGCAACTGCTACTTGAATATAATATGCTTTTTTTAGCCGCTTGGCTTTTGTTGATTTGAAGATTTGAATTGTAAAACTTGGTCGTCTTCCTGTTGAGGTAAAAAGCTAGGAATAGTAAAGGGACTAAATGTGTAATTTTCCTGGAACAATAACAGGTTAATACATGAGAACATCATATCCATCCTTGTTTAATTTATATGATTATAAGCTATCAATTATAATACTGCTATAATTTTGGCTACCACAGTATTATGAAGAAATCCTTCAATATTAGAAATTAGCTGAGTTACTCAATGAAATATTTGAAAAATTGTATAATGTAGTAGTTTACTAGTGCGTGACAAATTTTCATTTGTAAACTGATATATTGTTGATGCACACATTATCGATGACGAATTCCTTGATTTGGTTCACTACTTAACGTACATAGTTGTTCACATATTTTAACTAACGTTATTTTGAAATACAGTTTTTCAAAAGCTTAATATTAGAAAATGGAATTTCTAAGAAGCATAGCGATATTTTTATTTCAAAGTGAAACTTTTTTTATATCGCCTGAAAAATTTTTCCTCCATCTATCGCATGTCACATTACAACCACCCCGTAGTAGGGGTAAAGTGAATGGCGCTCAGCAGACCTGCCTGGTCCAAAAAACAAGTCTCACTTGCATCGTGGTTTCATAAAACCGCATATTTTTTATTTTCTGTAAAAGTTAATCTTTTCGAATTTCGAATCTACATGAGTTGTGCTGATATTTGAGTATTTATTTCATATTGTATTTATCTAATAAATATATTGAATTGCTTTTATAATATCTGTTATATCGTATAACTGATGAAAATAATTGATCAAAAGACAGGAGTGTAATTAAGTAACTCATTTTCTTATGGAGTTAATGTAAATTTTTATATACTGAATAACTATTAAAAATATAAATTCAATATACAATATTTAGCATCATCATGCTGCTAGTAAGTCGCAGTAAATAAAATCAATACGCCATATTTCCACAACAGTTGAGATTTTTATTCTCACATTTAAATTAAGAAATTTCCTTAAATAATTAAGCAACGTAAAAAGGATTGTCAGCCGAGGTTGGACAGCGAAACAGCCCCATTTTCAATGATAATTGAAAAGGGTTGCGTGTTTATTAATAATTCAATAGGTAGCAAACCTCGTGACATGAAGCTTGGCAACTTGCGTCACGATATTACCAGGGATCGTGAAATCATATACACTGATCTCTACTTCTAATAATATATGTGGTGACATCTATCGTAATATAATAAACAAAATATACATAAACCCCGACAATAATGCTCTAGATGGCGCTGCAAGTTCCAATTGCATAAAATCATTGGATATAGCGTTAATATGCAATTCGATAGTAAATAACTTAAAAATCTACGTTAGCACTTCATACGTAGGGTTTTTAAAGATAGTAACTATAGGGTGGGTATCTATGAAGGGTCTGAATTTTAAATTGATGGGCAATAAAATAAAAATCCCCTTCATCCTATGAGACATTATACTATATATATATTAAATATTTATGCTATTATCTTATACCTATGTAAAACATTGACTCTAATTGATTATTACAAAATGATGAAGTGATGGTACATATGCAGATACTGCAATGATTGACTCAGGTTAAAGCGGCCAACCTTCTGAAATTTTGTTGATGTCGGTGTGAGTGGCTGGTTGATAGAATGAGAAGTATAAACTTTTGTAGGCAAAATATATGCAATTGTCAGTTTAAAACGAAAAAATTAGAAAAGGAACATTTTAATAATCATAGACTGACATTTTAACCACTTAATGGTTTTTTTTTTAATGTCATAAAAGCTTTCAAAACTATCCATAGTAAATTTAATCATAAGCATAGCATAGGTTTGATATTCTCTAGTTCGAGCACCAGCATGTACCAGCGAGTTTTTTAGAATTCACTTACATTACTCATTAATTGGTAACAATATAGGTTGCTGATGAGGGAAAACATCGTGAAGAAACCTGAACCTGAGAAATGTTCTTGTAGTACCACCATATGTGGGAAAATATAGAAAGGTGGATTTCTCGGAGTTTGAAATCGCCAATACGTCCTGAGCTGACGTGTTCATTATGTCCATACCTTCCTTTGAGAATAAGTCTATGTGGTAGTCCGGTGGAACTGTATAGGCCTTGCCAGGCTAGCAGTGTAGGTCACTTCGAAAAGAAAAAAAAAGAAGAAAAGTCTATGTGACTCTGCAGTGGGTCTCTTAAAGGCTGATATGATGTGATACCATAGGGTTTTGACTTTTACCTTGATTTTCTTGAAAGGCTATTATAGTGCCTTCATCAACATGTATTATTGCAATTATTTTATATATGTATTATTTCCCTTAATATAATATATAATGAATATTACCTTTTCAAAACAATTAATAGATGGCGCTAAACGGGTAATTTGCGTAGTGTTAAAGGTTCTGGAAACATTAAAATATGAGCACAGATACGTACATTACTATTCTAATACCAGTACATATGCAAATAATTTGACAATGGTACGTTTTCTGTTAGCCTTACGTGTAGAAATAAATGAAGGTACTAAGATTATTCATTATATATTTATTGGAATAAAATAATGATATCTGATAAACATGACTGTTTTCAATGAGTTTACTAAATACTATGTTATGGATTGGATGAACTTAAAATTCGCCATTTATTATTTAGTTTGCTGGAAAATATTGATTGATTCCATGTTAGGAGTAAAGTCTTCTTAAATTACGCTATTAATATTTGACCTTTGGACTGTATTTCAGTTGTGGTTTTGTCGACGGTAAAATGTATTTTAGTATATGTACAAACTATTTGATAAGATGAGATTGGTTATTCACTGAAAACTGAAGAAGACGGTTTGGTGAGACTTGCTACCGAATATGACTGTTGGAACAAGTTATCTGCTTTAAAAATTTGATAGTAAACGACTCATTCATTAGGCTTACATTCATACTTCACTATTTTATGCATGCTAAATTTTCAAGCAAATATGCGATTACAAAAATCAGCTGTTTACCTAATTACGTCTTTTCATAATGAATATTCACTTCTAATAAGATATTTTGTATTTATAGGAATATAAAATAACCGTACCAGTACTATAAATAGCAATGTGAGTTTGCTTGTGACGCTTTCACGCTTTAACTACTTACCCGTTCATCACGAAATTTTGCATCAACATTGTCAGGGGTACAGAAAAGTACATGGGGTACCTTGTACCTAGAAAAAAAGTTCTACTCTCGAAAATTAGTCAAATGTACATTAACACAAGCGAAACCGCGAGCAAAAACTGGTAGTTATATAAGTAAGTATATTTACAATAAACTCGAAAATTACCCAAAATACAGTAAAAAAAAAAACAAATATAATAAAGTTAACAAGTCAAATATACTTGCAATGAAATTGCTTTCATAATAATCAACGGTTTCTAGAGTTTTGTTCCAAAGAATAATGCATTTTACTATAATGTACCGGAGCTTAGAAATACATCACCTGAATACATTTAATATATTTTTATGTTAACATGAAAGTAATTATGTCTCAGTGATATTGTATGATCAATAAAGCATAATTGCTATTCAAATGTATACACTTAGTTGATTTCCATATTATATCATTATTCAACCCATAACAGAACAGACGCATTAATATAAATCATTTATATATATGGCCCACATTTTTAAAAGGCCGGCAACGCACTTGCGACTCCCCTGGTGTTGCTAGTGTCTATGGACGGCGGTGATCACTTACCATCAGCTGGTCCACCTGTTCGTTTGCCCCCTATAATATAAGATAAAAAAAACTATTTTGTGTCCGATTCTAGTCTTGTCTGTCTGACCTTAAGTACATTTAATAAGTAATTGTTATTCGTTGAATAGTTTAAGTTTCGACTGAATGTTGTCCAAACAATCTCTGATATATTTATAGACGAGGCCATCGATCTTGTAATCTTCTCGGTATTAACAATGTTTACTTACGTATTTCTGATAAATGAACACTGTATAGATATAAAACAAAAACAACAATATTCCGTTGTATCCGAAATTAAATTCTTTAAATCCATTCCCTCCTTTAACTCGCCGTTAACGATGGTGGACTTCATCGTAACATTCGGAATGTTTATATTTTGTACGTTGTCAACGGGATGGTGCTGACCTCTTTAGTCGCCTGAGGAAGTTGGGATCCATAATGGACGAAGGATATTCAACCTACTTCGAGGCTCTCTGCCTAATAATGTCAAGGTTCGGAAGTTTCTTTTATAATTGATCTCATTCTTTTAAAATATACTGCAGAGTTGAAAAATAAAATAAGGTATGATATTTTATATACATATATATATATAATTTCTGGAAGATATTATTAGTACGAGAAAACTGTTTGTATGTAGGCTTTCACAATCACATTTCCACTTCATTAATTAAAGTACTACAGACAAAAACGAAATGTCGTTTGGGAACTAAGATTATTCAAGTACCTACAGTACCATTGTTAATAATTTAAAATAATATGGGAGTTATATTATTACATACAACTTTAAATACGTTGAAAACAATGTATAAAAATAAAAATAATTATGTCTGTTTAAATGAATCTAAGTTTCCACTGAAGTAACATCATCATCAATATAATGGTAAAAACATTTTTAGGGTTACTTTCGTTACACTGACCTACAGAAAACTCCACTGATGGTGTAGAACTACTAAGAATCAACCACGGTAAGAATTTTGATTAAAATAATTTATAAAATGGTATATAAAAGTTATTTATATAAATAATAAATAGAAAAAACTATTTATGTGAAAAATCTTATGAAGGTTCTTTGGGCTTGAGAAACTGTCAATGTGAAAGTGCTGAATCGTTTGCGTGCCGCATTAACAAGTATTCTATATTACCCTAGTGCGAAACCGGGGTTGATCACTAGTTAACCATGAAATTACTTTAAAGCTCTGATTTCGGGGAATGTACAGAATAGCGTTTTCAGTATTTAACATTACAGTATCGACATTTTATTTATTCAAATATGCTATAATCATTTCTTACGGCACATGTCGATTTGAATGTTTTCATTGAGGACGCGTAGTTAGACATATCTAAGTTTTTTGCGTATACACGCTTTAAAGGCTCCTCATCTGATGTTATTGGCGATGTCTAATCCTAAGAGACTGGCTCTCGAGTACAATCGTTAAAACAAAATTATAGGTGACTGCCGACAGACTTTTATGTTGAGATCATTAAGTAGCCTGGAGTGTATTCATATGTAATTCATTCGCATCATGTAACTGTTTTATCTACATGTTTTCATTTAGCTCTGGTATCTTTTAGGCTTTATATTTACGTTTTTTATCACTTTCAGTTATTAACTTGTATTAAATACCACGCTTTGTATCGTAGCCATTCATATAATTTTGCATAATATAAGTTGAATACTCTTTTTTCAATGATTTCTTCTCCTATTAAATATTTGGTATGTCTTTTGCGCTTTTGTATTGTTAAGATGCGAATTTACTATTATAAAGGGGATCCGTCCCCTTATATTTTATTAACTATTTATCCAATAGCCTAGTTCTAATTAAACAAGTAAACCTACAAATTTTACGAATATAATCGACTTATGAACAATAAAAACTTTGATCCCAACGTTGTATTTAGTTACTCTGACTTCAACGTCACATAATACCTGTAAATCAACACTTTAATATATTAAATTAACATTTAATTAATGTTTTGGTTAGTATTATGCTAATAAGCGAGTAATAAATACACGGGTATATGATCTGACAAAGTATCAAATGTGTTTCGTGACTAATTGAAAAATTAGGAAAAATATGGGTGCAAAATATTTTCCTTGTACTCTAATTACTGCCCCGAGTTAGATTTCATGCCATTAAAAGGAAATTATGGTCACTTGTTTCGTAATATTTATATTTTAAATCTTTTATAACTTGAAGCTGCTGGCATTATTGGCATAAAATAAAATAAATTATCCCTCAGATTGTAAAACATGCAATTTACTCGTATTCTTTAATATTTTCATATAAATCATGTTCCGAATAAGTATTTTATTATTTATATTTTTCAGTTCTTAAATACTTTGCTGTACACGGATCATACTTATTGAAGTAACACGACTTATAAATCATATAGAAACTTTGTTGTTATGAAATCTCGATTGTTCTTATATGATTAATTTTATCAACAATTGTAATTATTTTCCCTTAAAGGAACACGTTTGTATTATCGATATAAGTACCAAAGCTGTATGGGGACTGTTCGAATCCATTTACTTCTCTAAATTATGCGTAAAACGTCCATTTGACAACCACCCCTCTACCCTCTTATCGCTTGGACAGGAACGGGGAGCCTCGGGCGGGGTGCTGGACTAGGGCAAAATGGGGGGTTTACAACACCCTACAAGTGAGGGGTCCGAAGTCCACCTCACCCTTTAGCTACCCTGAAGTTCCATCTCTCACACCTATAAATTCGGCACACACATTTCACCCCATCGCGCCGGGGGCGTAGGGTGGACCATGGAGCACGAATCCTTTCGCATCGCCGTGTCACACTTGCCGACGTTGACCTCAACTACAAATTAATATTCAGAAACGTTTCAGTTCCGATCGTTAATCATTGCCGTTTCTGCTTGCGATCTTATTATATATATGTACTAACACTTCCTCTATTTACCGCCCTTACATACTGGTTAAAGGCAATAGTACAAACGGAAAAGACGTAAGACATTATTTGCCAATAGTTTAATTTAGGTCACAATTTTTTACTACGATATTTGACTGTTTCCCTAGGAAATACAATGATACTAGCTTTTGTTCCTGGCTTCACTCGGATGAATGTAAATTTGACCTATCCTTCGGGAATAGTTTTTTTAAGAAAAGATTGACTATTTTCTTTTCTGTACTGTATGTACAATTTCGTGATGATCGGTTAAGTAACTAGTTAAGGCGTAAAAGCGTAACAAACTCACATTCACATTTATAATATTAGTAACGATAAAATTAACATAAAAATTATCGAAAAAAGCATTATATGAATCCCATATTGAAAAGTATTAATTGATGTTGTCATATTTTATTCATACATTTCGACTTATATCAAGGTTAATTTACTAAACTAATTCAGTCGTCCTTTTTTGACCTTTCCATGATATCCCAAAATATACGTATGATTACCAGAGGACAAACATGTACATCTATTAACAAACAAAAACAAAAGACCGGGCTATATAACATATTCATTGTTTTATACTTATATCAACGAAAGAGTTATTCACTTGAATATTAGTTTAAAAAATACATCTCTCTTCTGTTCTTTTCATCATCGTCATCTTACCCTTCTACCGCTTAAGTAGAGTCGGACACAACAGGTTTTCCTTTTCCATTCTCCCCTATCAGATGTCATCTCAGTATTCACACCTTTTATACACATATCATTTTTCACACAATCTGTCCATACCTGCTTCGGTCTTCCTCTACTCCTATATCCATCCACTTTCATACTTAAAACTTTTCTAGTTACATCGCTTTCATCTCTCCTCATGACATGCCCATACCATGCTAACCCATTACCCTCAAATTCACTGTCACTGGTGCTATTTTATTCTCTCTCACCTATCTTCTTTTATTCATCGATTTTATATACAATTTTATATAGCCATTGAAACTCCCACAAGTAGAACAAATCTAACGATATTTAAACCATCCATTTTCAAATATTCCATCGAACCTCTTAGACCCAAAATATATACATAAATACTGTTAAAAAAGCACAACTCATTGGAACACTCCAGTTGCATAAAAGCCATTATAATACCATAAAATACAACTGAGGAAGCCAAGATTTAATGTAGTTTATTAGTACTATAAT
Source organism: Antheraea assamensis (assembly GCA_035772565.1). NCBI lineage: Eukaryota > Metazoa > Arthropoda > Insecta > Lepidoptera > Saturniidae > Antheraea > Antheraea assamensis. Next base: position 4,547,754 of record JAQQSE010000065.1, read on the forward strand.
CAAAAATTACATTTCTTAATATTAATACGAGGCTACCATGAGACTGCCATGATTTTAAACGGACTGAAGTTTCTGAAATAAATATATGGGAACTTAGAAACGTGACCTAAAGAGTTGTTTTGAATAGCATTTTTTTATAAAAGGCACAAACTGGACCCAGTGCTATGGGTTTTTTAGTAAAATGATAACCCAAGTGCGGAGTGAAAGTTTATTTTGTTTAATACAACTGACCCGCGCCATTTCCCAAGCGACTTTTGGCTTTCAATTAGGTCAGTGATACACTAACAAACAACAGTTTGCGTATATACAATGTATATTAAGCTTAGAATTGTCTGTAAGCGGTGAGTCACGTTCGTTAAACATTTATATTGCTGACAATTATGTAACATATAGAGTTTGCACTAACAACTCTTTAATTGCTTCAGGCATAAAATCAATTCCTTTGGTAATACAAGTGGTTCACTTTTATGATAAGTTCGTTCCCTTGGAGTGGAGCCCTCTAGCACCCTCCTATTGCGATACAGTGACACTAAAAGTTTCAATCGTTAGTTGAACGCCATAACACAAATCACCCCCATAAAGGTCGTAGTTCATACTACAACAGTGAAACAGACAAATTTCTGAACGCCCCTATTAATATTTGACAAACGAATGACAATGTTTTATGTCTAAAATGATAAAAGACATCAAATGTTTCATTTTGTATTTGAAAATTAAATTATCTTTTTTAGTAATTTTCCTTTACTTATTATTTATGTTTAAACGTTTAAACTTTCCCTGAACTTTCATAAATATTTCAAGATTAAAATTAGCTAAATCGGTCCAGACATTCTCGAGTTTTAGCGAGACAAACGAACAGCAATTCATTTATAATATATATAGAAGATTAGTAAAAAACTCGACTGTGAAAACACGAAAATATTTTAATGATATTATTGAACTAGTTGTTGTTGTTTCTTTATTCACAGATGTGACACTAAGACCATGTTACACCGACAATTAGGACACCTCATATGTTAAAATGCTCCATTTAGGATGCACAGCTAGATAAAAAATAATATATAAATGCATACATTTGAAAAACATCACTCCCCCCACCATGAAGGTTCATGCAGTTTGCTAATAAAATGAGTAACTATAATAATTTTATGAAACTCAATTACCGCTCTTGTTAAACTTTGAAACAAAAATATATAGATAAATTTCGCGTTTAAATCGTCTGACTACTCATATAACCGCAGCGAAAGTAGTTTACTTTCACTAAAGTAAATAAATCGATAATAAATTAACGAAATCTAATAGTGTTTATTTAATATTATAATTAAGTTTGACAATGAACTACGCAATCTTATCTTAAGTCATTCAATGATAAGACCTTACTCTTGACGTTGACTGAATAGAATCGTACGGAATGTAAACGTGTGATGCCAGACTGGGACAGTGCACAAGAGCGAACACCACTGCTTTGTGGAACAAGCGGGTAAAGTGATTACTAGAATTCACCATTCTCTAATCATGTTCTCATTTGTCATTCACGTAACAAAATGTGAAGAACCGTTCACCAGTATAAAGTAAATTTGGATAAAGTCTCATAATTAGCAAAAAGAAAAATGTAACTTGATAAAAAAATCGCTTAAATGAAAAAGTAATAACATAATCAGGTACCCACTATCAGTCGCATCGTTCATACTATATAATACATCAAGAAAAGGTTCTATTAAATGAAAGCTGCACGCGAACTATAGCATTAATTAAGTTACAAATTTAACAAACTTCGTCCCGCTCGGTAACCGATACGAAATAAAAAAAAATTGTACGAAATTATATTTTGTGTAATGTTTTATTACTTCATTGTAATATATTTTGGTAACTTTGTGATGTGGGAAGTAAGTTGAATTAATAACATTCAATCATTCAAGCTTTTGTTAAGAACACTCCAAACCAAATGGTTGCTGGACATAGGTTTCCCCAAGGGATACCACTATGTTCGGTTATTCGCATACAGCTAATTTCAATCACTCTAAGGCTGAGTTGCACCAAAATCGTGGTTATTGTAATTGTTAAAGTTAACTTTAACAATGACAAGACTTGCTAACAGTTACATTTGCCAAAACGAGTTGCACCATCAAACATTTTGTAATTGTTAAAGTTATTAGGGTTGCTACTTCAATAAGCCAATTAGTCCCTAAAATCGAAAATGGTAATATATTTTACTTGGCAGGACTTTGTTATAAGTGTCACCAAGTGTCACTATTGTTATTCTGTGACTGTCAACAAATTTTTGATGACAGATTTCAGATGTCAACGACAGAACGTTAGCTTTTTCGTCCTGTGGACATTTTCCAATTCTAGGAAATTAAACTTTTTTCTTTCTAAGACGCAAATTATCTTCAAATATATTGATTTCGTCATCGGAAGAACTATTTTCAGTTTCCCACAGGATTTCTCTTAGCAACGACATGATATTATAAAGTTTTTTCTAGTGAACATGACAACCGATTCAAAAATTGACATTAACAATAACGGTAACCGGCCAACATGGAGCGGTAATAGTTAACGTTAAATCGTGACGTCATTTTAACCATTGTCAATTGGTGCAACCTATTTTTTGCCTAACAATAACTTTAACCGAATTTTTAACTTTAACATTAACTGGTGCAACCGAGCCTAAATAGTTCGTCGCTCATTATTGTTTTTATTTCGGCCTTCACAGCTTCACCGGACTACTAAGGCGAGCGCTTAAGACACTTCGTCGCTTGGCAACATGCTCAAGGTGCCAAAGTGAACGATCCTTGGCTTGAGTTGTTGCTATGGATGCAACACCGCGTATCTGTCTAAACTAAACTAAGTTAGTTACTCATACGTATAAGACTTCGTGACACAAACATGTGTAACGGCATGTGTACCTTACCAATTCAAACATGTATATCGTATCCAACGACCAGGCTAATCTAAACTTACGGGGTTCGAACATAAGGGAAAAAATAATTAAAGCCCTTCCACCATATGTGTACCTGTATGTATGTGTGCACATACGTAGGAGTGATTTGTGTTATATTGTTTAACTAGTAATTGAAAATGTTCAGTGTCACAGTATCGCGATAGCAGCGTACTCCAGGGGGCACTTTCTTGCAAGGAACATTATCAACTATCCCGCTACTCCGATAGATAGAGTTCTTACTTACGCGGTTACGAATATCTTACCAAGCTTATACCCTCTATTCGTTAGTTGTTCACGTCTGTTGTTACCTGTGTCCGATTTTCTATTTTATTTCGAATATGATTCCATGATTCGTACAGCACTGCGATCATAGAAAATTTTAAAGCGATAATGGTTTAATTAATAGCGTGATCTGATACAGCGTCGAAGGACGTAGGTTCGAATCCTAAAAACTGAGTCGGAGCTTTCGGTAAAGAAAAACATCGTGATGAAATGCAAGCACTTATTGGTGTGTTCCAGCAACTGCACTTGAGAGTCAGTCTCCCTCTAGGCTTAGCGTGACTATCACCTTAGACCACATTATCATTTAACATTAGATGAGATTTTGGTTAAACGCTAACCTATAAATTATAAAAAAAAAAACCTTTAGGCATCCTTACTCATATTATAAATGCGAAAGTGAGTTTGTTACGCTTTCTAGGCTTTAACTACTTAATCGATCTTCATGAAATTTTGCGTACATATTGTCAGGAGCACAGAAAAGAATATAGAGTATGTTTCATCTAGAAAAAATTGTACTGTTCCTGTGGGATAATACTAAATCTACATTCATGCGAGCAAAGTCGCGGGTAATAGCTAGTTAGTTATAAATATAATGCGTGTCGTATTAAAAAGCACCATTCTTTTATGTCATTTGTTTCCTAAAAATTGAGATTCCCACTTTCGTCTTCAGAATAAAATATCTATTTCCTTCATTTATATTTATTTTTAATTTGCAAAAGCTAAAAGATATTGGTTACAAAACGTTTTAGTGTACAATTTTTTGTCAATGCTCATCGGTTTTAAATTAAATGGTTTTTTTTTGTACACGAAATGATCGCACGAACCGTCTCACTAAATCACAGGTTGTGTGATTTGTGTGTATTACATAAGTCTAAAGTTTTTTTTCTATGTGGTTCTCAAACTGAATACAAAAACTTTCAAACTATTTTTAAGGATAATATTTCATATTGAATTATCTTATAGGATAATCTATACATAAAGCTCACATTTGAACAGGAGTAATATGCAAAAAATATAAATGATTGAATACACTTCTGTCACTTTCATTAAGAATGTATTTCACTTGCAAGGATTTTGAATAACTAAATTATAGCTCAACATCGAGAAAAGCGAAATCTGTGTAGACAAATATTGTATATATTTATATAGATTTACATCCAGGTGATAAACAAAGTAAAAATGCGAAATAAATATCTTTTGTATTCATATATAAAAGTGAGTTATAATTACTTAATTGTAAAATATGTTCCACGAGACATTCTACTAAAGACAAACAAATATTTGAGAACCGTTGGCTTAAATTAAGGGTGGCGCCAGAGTGACGCGGTGTTTTCTCTCAGGTAACTGACGTCATCTCTTATTGTCGTCACCCTGGTATTTATTTGAAATATTATATTATAAAAAATAAATCACATTGAGTGTTCGCTAATTTTGATCAAGTCTTTAAAAAAACTACAATTAGTTTCTAATTAGTATTAAAACCGGCAGCGAATTCTTCTGCATTTCATTGCAACAAATAATAACTATAAAATATATTCTAGTGCCATCTACTAGACTGTTTTACAGTAAAATGGATATCAAAAACATTATCCATAAGGAAAACACTTAATTGTGCCAACTTTGATATACCAACATCCATTTTCATATACGAAGAAGATAAGTCACTTAGGAATTATATATACATTGTAATAATATATGATACATCACTATAGCTCTGTTATTATGTTAATATTTTTGACTCTTTTACAATATATAACTAGCTCCTACCTGCGGTTATGTCTGCGTTTGTATCTTTATAAATAATAACACCATACGAGTATATTATCTTTGCGTAATTGAAGATGTTTATGCAGCGCCGTCCGAAATAGTTCTCAAGGGATATATTTTTTCACACATACTTGACATTAATATTTTGGCAAATTGAAACAATATATTCATAAAATGTACTCAATGTGGTATCCTGATGTATGAGCTATATTATTGAAAAAATTTAGTCAATATCCGCTCTGCAGTATTTGCGTCAGAGAGTAACAAACATCTATAAGTGCTGACAAGTTCTTTCCTTTGTAATTCTAAAAGGATATAAACACTTGGTAGCCGTTCCAAAATCTATTTTATTATTATTGTCATACTCTGTTTGTTGTTTGTTTGTATTAGTGTTTGATCACAATCCCAGTTGGTTCTAAATGACGATGGGATCTAAGATGATAAACACGCTAAAACCTAGAGAGGAGACTGCCTCTCAAGTGCAGCTGCCGGAATACACATATAGATAGATGCTTGTCGTCAGACTTAATAATTCTATTTTCAATATTATTAAATGTGAAAACAATACTTAGAAAATAGGACAAGTATTTGTGACGTGCGATATAGGGTTTTCAGTATTATCTATCAATGTCACTATAAATCTTTACTAGATGGCGCTGTACCGTATTAACTTATGCTTGTTAGTGTTCAACTGACTGTCATAAAAGTTTGTATTTGTAGATATTTGAACACAAACATACTTTCATTTTACTTTTTAAAGTTACGTACACTAGATTCTTTTTTCATTTTATTGTTTGTTCTTTTTTGTTGTTTTACAAAAGCATTGGTACCACTTTTGATATAATTTTTTTTATTACCATTTAATAGTCTTGATCTTTCACTTAATTTAAATGTTTTACAAAACAGTGTCACCTTAGCACCATCAGACAAACTCTCATCTAACGTTTTTATTGTATTCGTTAACAGATATTTCGTCGCTAAGTGTGAATTTTTAATATCCATAATTCCTATATTATCTACTCGAGAGACATTGATATTATTGTCTGTGATACATTCATACTCATCTATTTAGAGTTGTTATTGCACACGACATCTACTCTTATTATTTGTATGGTTTCAGGACTTTGAGCTCTAGATATTGTAAGACTTTTTCTTTTCCCTGACTTATTAAATACTATTTTAGCATCTTTTATATTATCTTCAGTCGTGATATTTCTTTCTTTTGTCTGAAGCTGAGAATTACTGTTAACAATATTTCTAATTTTCGAATCGCATTTTCTAGATATTTTATTCTTGTCGGGTATTATATTTGCCTGCGTTCCTTTATTTACCTTGAGCTTGTCAGTTAATTCTTGCAAAAATAAAGTCGATTTACCAGATGTAGGCCTAGATTTATCGTTACTGAATAAATATTTGACGTAATCATCGAAATAATAGTTAGTCAGGTCGGAGAATCTGTCGGTATCATCAAATTCGTCTTGGACAACTTGTTTAACGAACATTCTGTGTTTTTTATGATCCTTTAGTGTTTTGTACTTAAAACTTGTCATTGGTCGTTTCCTCGCTTCTATAGCGCCATCAAACTTTAAAGTTTGTACTGTTAAATACAAGTCTTCCGTTTCTCGCTCGTTAGTATTATCAAAGTTATGTTTTGGATTTATTTCTTTGTGACATCTGAATCTGAGAATGAATAGAACAATATTATAATTTAAATAATGCAATGTTTATATGCCATAGAGATTAAGGTGTTAAGTTCTTTTACCTCGAAGGCGGTAAGGTTTTCATAGCGTACCTTTTTATTATTTATAGATAAGCGTTTGACCATAATGTGGTCAAAAATGGTAACACAGTAAGCTTATGAATAACACTCAAGTTCAGTTGTAAAGAGTAAATAGATTTTTGCTCATAAAGGTACAAGTTGAAAGTGGAAGCTGGTAAAATGAGTACTAGAAAATAGACAAAAAAATGTTTATAACTCTTTCGCAATATTTTTCTTAACTGAACATCAAAAAGTTGATTAGAAATATCAATCCTACGTCATACATAAATCATCATCAATATTTACTTTAAAGGTAATCGTATACTTATTGATTATAGTTATCTTTGTGTGTGTAAGTGTACCTTTCGAAAACGTCCTTCCATCGTGGGTCTTCCTCATATTCGGGATTCACCATACGTTTCTGACAAAATCTTTTGGGCTTTTCAATAGGTATGTCGTTCTCGCCCTTTGATACTGGTTTTGATCTTTCTCGAAGTTGGAGTCTGCCGCATTTCATGTCGTAGATTTTCTTAATTCTATATCAAGAAAATTAATATTATTTATTGACATGAATGAACATGAATTTTAACAAACTAACACTGTGAACGATTCATCGCTAAACGATTACCAACATATATTTTTTGACCGTTGGAATATCAATCTGTTGTCTACAGGTTCGAAAGCTGACGTGTACCGGCGACTATTCAGAATTCGCGTACATTTACTAATTTAAATTGGTAACACTATCGGCGGACGGTGAAGGAAAACATCGTGTGGAAACCTGAACCTGAGATATGTTCTTGTAGTACATACTTGTAGTACATGCGGGAAACATATAGAATTGTGGATTTCTCAGAGTTTGAATTCGCCAATACATCGTGCTACGTGGATATATCGGGAAAAAGGAGACCTATAGCCCTGTAGTGGATTTCTTACATGCTGATGATGAAGCGTGATATGAGTATTATTTTTTATTACCACATTATAATATTATGTCGTGTATATAGGATATTCAATTATCATTACGCTGTGGTCCTAACAACTGCATTAAAACATTCAAGCTTGTTTACGAGTTTAAAATAAAATCAAACACGTTTGTTAAAACGTACATTTAAAAAAAGTTATTCGAAGCCTATTTTATTATTCTGTATGTATTTTATAACAACGTTAAGTTTAAAATAGGTCATCGACCTATTTTTAAGAGAGTTGTTAACCTATTTGATGGTTCGAACGAGTTCAGATATTCTTGCAAAGTTAAATAGCTATATTTTAAGGTATCGAAAACGTTTTGTTTTTAATTTAACAACAAATCTGTAATAAAGAAATAAATAGGTTGATTTAATATATATTATCTTTCTGTTTTGTTTTTGTCGTATCTTGGAAACTCTGTAAATATTTCTGACATAAAGTAGTCCGCCTACACATAAGCGCATGATTATAATCTTGTAGCGACCATACTGTATTCGTTTTGTGAACTAAATAATCTTTATTTTTAATTATAAAAAATATCGGTTATAATATCTAAGTTTATTTATTTATTGTTTCCAACAGTAATTTACATTTACATTTTAAGGTATGCGGATACAATACAATATTCATATTACTTTAATAATTAATATTATAGTAACACAACAATTTGTAAGTGGTTAATTTTAAATTGTAAATTTACAAAATATTTTAGTTCACAATATTGCGAACTAGAAATATAGAGCCCAAACCATTAAAAGGTTGTTAAAAATTGTAGAATTATACATGATGACCGCTACCATCTAAACTAGGTAACCCTGTGTCTCAGGTGGCGGTACAGATTATGTCTCTATTTGTGAAAGCATTGTACAACCGTAGTGGATATGTTACTTTGAAATACTATATATAAAAATAAGTGGCTAAATGCATGTTGACAACAAACTAGAATATACTACATTTAAAGATTAGTGATTATAATATAATGAGTGTTAAGTTTTGGTATTAGTTTTGTTATTCTAAGAAGTGATTTTAACCTTATTAGATTTAATGGTACTTGTACGAAGACTAACCATTGCCAGTTTCATATGTATCTGTGAGTAATATTTTTCCGTTTTGCCATAGTTTATATTTTAGTTAATGTTATCTGAAAGAATTATGTTTTTTTTTTATATACCGTGGTGCCTCTCGAGCTACGGAAGACGTGGATTAGCAGGAATTTATCGAATAAGTATACAATAGTATTACAATAATCTCTGTTAATCCAAATCTGACCGAAATTATTTTATAAATAAATATATTTATTGTATATTACACCAGCAGCTTCTAATAAAAACACAAATAGGTAGTGAATTAAAGAAATCGACTGAAATACAGGTCGCTAAAATTAGCATATTGGCACACACAAACTCCATTCGTATACAGAGTAAGCAAAATAGAATTAGTAACGAAAATCTATCTATGATTTTCTAATATATTTATTTACTACATACTTTGTAAGGAAAATGTAAACAGATTATTTAAATACGCAGATCTTAATATCATCAAAGCACTGATGTTGTTCTAACACAGTCTTAAACAATGACCGAGTATTCACTACCTACGTTTTTAGTAGGCTGCAGTATATTAAATGCTACATAGAATTTATCGCTATGATTAATTATTACTTGACTTTGTTTAAAAAAAGCAGCTATTGGCGAAAGTGGATGTAAGAAGTAACAATAAAAAAACACGATTACAAACAGTACTTTGTATCACGTGCATATAATTACGTAAAACACGGAATATGAATTTTAACTTCGGTACGAATCATCAAAATCAAATCAAAGTTAAATAATTGATACACAGTTAAACCATTCGATATTTGCTTAATAAAACTAGGATAAATTTATCTACTACAGTATAGAGCGGAATAGGAAGGTTCCGTGCGTCCTTGGAGTCCTCGTAAATAGTTGAGGACAATGCAAACAGCCCCTCGTCGTGGGCTAAGTTAAATATGAAATAACGGCACTTAAACACGATAGGTTTTATTTTCAATTGTTGCAACACGAACTAGAATTAATTAAAACTCATTATAATACTATTTTAACCCTTTATTGTAATTCCTGCATATCGTGTGAAATCATTCTTTAGGTAATTTTAACTTGATTATAAAAGTACATTAACTGTGGTAATATTAAATGATAGAAATAGAAATCTCATCTGTTTACGATCACCTGTCGTATAACAATAAGTATCCTCTCCTAATGTACTAAATGTATTTCATAGAAAATGTAGTATATACCTTATTGTACTACAATACTATATTAGTACAGAAACATTTTCAAACTTCTAGGAACTCGACTATAAAGCGCTGGTATAATATTCATAACTCAGCCATATTTATACATAACAATAACATTTAATAAATGTATAAGTAGCAACTTCGTGCATATTTTTGAGACTTTTCATCGTTTTAATCAATCGAGTTTAATATTTTTTTAGGAAATATGACAATTAAAAATACTAATCTTGTTATATGTAAGCTAAAATATTATCTATCGTCAAGAGCACGATAAATACTGATAGTAATCAATGTCATTGTAAATCTTGATGAAGGACTCGAACAAGCTTAACATAATAACAGTGCTGAATGGTATAAAACGAGAAAATATTATACAGAAATTTTATTATTAACTATCTTGTCGTATAAAGGACTCAAAATACTTATATTTTGTTTACTAACAATTTAGGTTAAATAATTTACATCTGGTTTCATTAGACAAATGCTATTATAAATTTCCTACTCATTATATGCGCACAAAAGTTCATAGCTATTTTCGAAAATGTGGAACTTCATTTAAACTTTATTGACATTACTCCAGCAGCGATTTTGCAAAGCGTTTTTGCATTCTTTCTTAAGCCTATTGTTTAAAATCTATTCATTTTTGGAGCAATGTGTGAACTTGACTGTATACGACTATCCCTTTTACACTTAAATATTTGTTAAGGCAAATCAAAAAGAGACAGATACTACAGAAATGTTTTCTTTTTCGTTTTGATAATAGGAAGTACAATGACGGCAAGATGGTGTGTTTGATCTAGCAACGTAGCAGTCCATATGTTCTCGGGAATGGCATCGCTGGCGATGCAAAAAAAGTTTCTCTAGCTTGTATGCAACGAAATATACTATTTGATCTTTGATATTTCTAAACGTAAGTTTTTTATTTTCTCGTAATTATTAGTTCGTATCGCGCTTATATATAAGTATTGAATATTTTATATCATTATATCTATATTATTAATGAATAAAAAAATACTAATTTAGAACCTGTACCATATAAGCCTTATATGATTTCTATTACTATTGACTTATATTAGTTGTATATAAGATTAATAAATAAAATAAAAGTAACATTAGAAAATTATTCTGTAATTAAATTGCAAAAGAAAGTTATCGTCGTAGTATTATATGCACTACATGATCATAGACCATATTTTTCCATACGGTGAATTGTTAAAAATTCGGAAAAAATACTCTTTTTAGTTCCTAAATACCTATTGATTTTTAAATAGATAATTGTGGAATCACTTTTTAAAATACTATTTCATACTGATTCAATTAAAATATACCTAAAAAATTACAGTGCAATCTTATATTACTATAAATTCTACTACAAAAGTACAATCATACACTCATGCAAATGTATACACTGAAAGTATACTTCAGTATTATCCTAAATAATTAAAATCATTTGATCTATTATTCTAAGTAATTGTCATAACGTCAGTCGTAAAAAAAGTTTAATCGCGAAATCCCGTGATCGTTATTGACGCTTTTCATAATTATTTCAGCAGAATACAAATATATTTCGCTTAAATATATTTAGCACGGCGTACCGTATTTTTAAAACTCAAATGTCAAATTGTCACGCGATTCCTCAACACAATCACCGTAAATCTTTTGCATTTATATTACAAAAGTATCAAATTGTCTCCATCAGTGTTAAAAATACACACACCGATACAACAATAATAGGCACAGCTGCTAGACAATATACACACACCGATGCACCTCGGTGCATCGCACACAGGCGTTCTGTTTACAAAAAAATCTATTATTATTATCCCTCTTCAAGGACATTCGATTTTCTCTAAGAAATTTGAACCATAACGTTTAATATTTAAGAGTTACAGTCGCCCAATAATAATCCCGAAAACGATTAACTCCTATTTCAGTAATTTTGTTAAACAAGTTTCTACCCTGTGCCTATGAAAATAGGTTTTATATTACTTTAGTATTCGAAAGAATTTGAATTTAATAATTGTTCAAAAAAGCCTACATACGTATCCGAGGCGCCAAATGCACGTTGCACTGGTTGCTTTACGAATTTTCGATTTTTTTGTGAACGAACATAAGGACATTTTTGATTATTAGCGATTTTCCTGCTTATGCGACTGTTTACGAAATTTGAACAAACGTATTTTTGTGTAACTCGGAAATATATTTAGTGATAATAATTAAACAATTCTTTTTCTATAATTTTTTAGGTGTATACATGCACGTAAGGGCTTAAAGGTTTAACAATTGAAATGATTAGTTTTCTGAAAGCTAAAAGTTTCTTTGAAGTCTTGTTATGCTAGAACTCTTTTGATAGGTAGTATTAAAACCAGACAAAACGCTTTGTTCTTATTTGTTTCTGGGAATAAAACACAACGTGGTTCTTTGAGACAAACTAAAAATCGAGCATAGGAAGAGCAAATTGTTAAGATTACTCAAAACAAAGATGAAAATAAATAACAGTTATAATAGAAGTCACCTTAACTGATGTAATGATCAAAATTCGTAAATAAATGTTTAATTAAAGTTTATTAATCGCTTATAATATAGACCTGAAAATGTTTGATAAGAAGAAGAGATAAGAGATGAATTTGAATTTAACGAGACAATGAATTTTCTACGCAAAACTTTTTTTCAACTAAAGGAAATGTGTGAAGATCATCATTACTGCTTGATTTAGAGCCACTCGCCGATACTTATATACTATCTTTCACATGAATTCAACATACCTTTGTACTATATATACATTATTACACACAGCCTAAGAAACATCCGTCAACCCAATTATATATCGCAATTTAACTAGGTTGATGATACGACCCGAATTGCATTTATCGAGAAGCCTATCAAACTAAATTCGGGTTACGTGTTTGGAACCGGCTCGTGCAGCTATTTATATTCATTTTAATATAACATCGACTTTGTACTTGACCGATTACGATTAAAACACAAATAGCCATGCTTGAAATGACTTCTCGAAACTTCGAAAGCCTTCGTTTAAAACAATAGCGATGACCTAACCGTACAGGTGTTTTGTTCTTATAATTTCCATAAATCGTTGTTTTCAGTAACTTTGAATAGAAAAGATATTTTTGTAAGTTTCTTCTCATCTAAAAGATTAAAAGTTTAACTTGAAGACTTGGTTTGTTTTTGTATATCTTAAAAGAAATTAGGTTGTGCTTAAAGTTTATTTGATTACCAGTTGGAATATTTATAATTTTAGTTAAAATAATTTTATACTTAGTAATGATTAACTATTATATGTTATAGATTCTTGGTACATTACAATAAATGACAATTACGAATGTGACGACGCATTAATCCTAATTTAAATCTATATCAATAAGAATTTAACATGTTTAAACGAATTCTCAATATGTCACTTCCAGTACATTTCCGAAGAAAGTAGCATTTTATAATAAGAAATAAATAAAAACTCATCTTGTTAATTTGACTGCATCATCGAATGTGATAATAATCTTAATGAGCACTCAGCCGAATATGTATCTAATAGAAGAGTGTCAAATTGGCTTAACTTCGACTTGGTTACAGCATGCTACAGCTTAGCATGTAATTCCGTGAATTGAACCCATCAGTGACTGCTAACTATACGTCATGTATGTGACATATAAGACATCTGTACAAGAAATAGTAATTATACAGAAGATATATAAATGAATTGCTGGTCGTTTGTCTCGCTAAAACTCGATAAATAATTGTGGACGTTCAGGCAAGCGGTATAAACAGTGAGATACATAAGTAAAGGAAAATATTAAAAAAGACAATTTAATTTTCAAATACAAAATGTTCATAGCTATGAAACATTTGATGTCTTTTGTCCTTTTAGAAATAAAAAAAGTGTCATTCGTTTGTCAAATATTTATAGGTGCGTTCCGAAAATTTGTCTGTTTCATAGCTGTAGTATGAGGTCCGATCTCTTCGGTTTATTTTGTTGGAAAACAAAACATTTCTGTTTCAGAAATAAAAACAGTACACGAGAAAGTTTTAAATTGATTAAGAGCATAATTATGTTGCATTTATAATGTAAATAAAAATGTTGTATTAAGTTTTGACCACATTTTACAGAAATATATGTAAGTGATACGAAGTTCACCAGGCCATCTAGTGTTTTATATATCTCATAGAAAACTACTAAGTCTTGTATTACATAATTTATAAAATATTAAAAACAATATCGATTGTTAAGATTACCGGTGAATACTATAACAATATATCTGATTAAATATATAAAATAGCCATATCCACTTGCAACTATCACAACTGACCGGTTTTGTACAAGTGCACTATTTAATATAACTTGTCGTTGGGGCAAACACAACAAAAGCGGGTCAAACATATCCGTATTGATTTCAGTGCTCTGTTCAAATCTTGAGTCAGGAATATTATTTAACATGACAATGAACTGACCCCCCGGGCCGGGCTGAAAAAGGAACAAAATGCACTTTGTAGCCACGCCTCCTGGGTTCGAATTGGCAATTTTGTACGATTTATATTGCCGTTTTCTTGTTATCTTCTCTATTAACTAGTTAAATACAATATGTACTTTATCAGAGTTAGAGAGAGATAATAGATAAACAATATAAGAAAGCACGATAACTAGAAGAACTAGAAGACGATTAATATATTTTTTTCATTATATTCACCACAATAAAGAGGGTTTAATTAATCTAACTATCAAAAATATTTTTTTCCTCGAACTGACTAACGCTAGTGCTCTTATGGGCTTTGACAGTTTCACCGGACTAAGATCAAAAATAATTAAGAGTACAATAATAATATATGTATTTGACAAGTTTAAAACTGGTTGTTTTTGAACACTAAATGTTTAAAGACGCTTAATATTAAAATGTTCCAGAGACACAAATATAAGAAAACATTGTTATAATTAAAAATTAAATCAGGTGTGTCTATGTTACTGGTGTTTTCGGATTGTAATTATGCATCTCGATACGACAATAGTAGCATGCGTACTAAGAAAATATATTTTATAAATCAACTTTAGTTAATGACTTTATATTAATTACAACTTAAGCCCAGAATACACATGCTAGTTACTCGCAAAAAAGCATGCCAGTTACTAGTAAGAACAAGCTACCAGCATGTGTATCGAGATTCTACCCGTAGCTTGCGTGCCAATACAAAGCATACCATGAGAACGCAGCTGCCTGAACATACCTCTAGGTGCTTGGGAGCAAATTATCATCTTCACGGTGTTAGTAAAAAAGGTGGTGATGGGGGTCAGCATACTAAGGCTTCGTCATGAATTATGATATTTTCTTTCACTGAGAGCACTAGTTCATTGTAATATTCGAACTTCCATCGAATGGCACTGTGTTCGAACATGTTATCTCTGATCTACCATTTCACTCACGAGGAAGTGTGACGCATATCACTAGCATGAAGAAGCTTGATTCTAGAATCTGGTATGCCACCCACAGGAATGTATATTGCGGCTTCACGGAATGCCAGTAACCGGAATGCCGATTTACCAGCACCTGGTACGACATTTACAGACATGTGTATTCTGGGCCATAAAGACCGAAACAGGAGTGCTGTTTGCGTTAAAAATAAGTGTAGCAATGGTTGCTTTAAAAGGAACTTTTAAAGACTCTACTACATTGAAACGCTAATAAATTAATGATATAAATTTATAGCTAATTCTAAGCATTCTAACTAATATTTAAAATGCCAAAGTAAATTTGTTTGTTTGCAATGCTTTCATACCTTAACTACGCAACCGATCGTCTTGACATTTTGCATACATACGAGTATTATCAGGGATATCATAAAGGCTATAGCATACTTTCATCCAAAGAAAGTACTACGCCCGAGGGATTGGACAAATCTATGTACATGAAAGCGAGAGAAGTCCCGAACAAAAGCTAGTATTTAAATAATGTAAACTACATAATAATAATGTTCATTTGCACCCGTACTTCTCGTCACTTTTAGTTGACTCTTGATAAGTAGTTACTACTGACATTTATATTTTTAAGATATGTTTAACTATTTTCTTGTCTATGTAGTATTATAGTATAAAAGAAGATTTTTTAGGTTATACGTCTTCATTATTTTGTGTGATGAGAAATTAATTGACAACACCGTTCATGAAACTTCAGTAATAACCTGTAACAAGACTAATTATATAAGAATGTTAAGTAGTCGTCTCATAAAATATATCGTAATATATTCATAACTCACAAATACACTTAATTTTGTATATGAAATCATAGGCTTTATTATTAATGTAACATGTTCCCATAGCATTTGATAAATTCACTGCATGAGTATGTTATTGATTCGCTTTCTATAGAAATATACACCGGCTGCAATGTGCACCCCTTCGTCCTGTCTTACGGACCAGACAAAGACGGGTGCGCGAATATGTAACTAGTCGAATAAATAAAGGGATGATATATTGTGAACGGTGATGTGATTAGAAAAAATCATTTCCCTTAGTGCTGTCAAGGTGCATACGTACTAGTGATGGGAAATTTTAATATTTCAAAATTATTATACAATTTTAATAAATATGGCATTATTTTTTACGCGGTGATGACAAACGGCGTATAAGATTAATTATTGGAATACGAAGTTAAGCAAATAAATATATGCACAAACGTATATTCCTTGAAGTTTCATATTATTTTACTTCTAGTGTGATTTCTTTGTAAAACATTTCATTCATTATTTAAAGGGGTGAAAAATATGATGATTCATGATGAAGCATTAATATGCTGACCCCTATCACCACCTTTTTTTACTAACATCATCAAGATGATAATTTGCTACCAAGCACCTAGAGGTATGTTCAGGCAGCTGCTTTTAAGAGCCGTTCCTCCTCTATGTTCGTGTTACCATACACCAACTGCACATTTAACAAAAACCTTCAAATTTTTAAGTGACTATTTTATGGATTTGCATATAGATCTGACCACACGTGAAAATATATATATATATACATGTATATATAATACTTAATATAAGTTTTTGCATATAATTGCTCTTCATACACTACGTGTCATAAAAATATCTATTTTAAAGGCATCGTTAATTATCGATGTTTCGATAAAGCTTTTATGTTGGCATCACTACCAAACTCAGGTGAAGGTAATCGTTGTGGGAACCATTATATCTATTTCACACAAAAAACTATTCCCATCTCTCTCTCTCTCTGAAATTGTTAACTCGACAATCTCGCATAAAATATCGAATGCTTTAGATGATTTAATAAAGAATAATCTTTTTTCTATCCGACAACAATATCCAGAGAATTTGTTTGGGGGAGAATTTGTTCAATAATATACTTATAGTTTAGTTTTAAGTATTTTTTTAATATAAATGTTAAGAAAATTTGTTACCAAAACTTCCTCCGATTTAATTCCTTTATATTATTACATCGTTGTTATTATTAGAATTTTCAACAATTTGCAATCTATATACAGCTTGAATACATTATTTATTTATTGCATATACTCTTTATTATTGAAGTAAACAAAGAAATAACATAAAGTTATCCGAAGATTATTTTTAGACATTGGAATATAACCAATATAATTATAAATTGAGCCGACAACCACAACATGTAATATTGCCGGGTAACGTATAATAACTTCTACTAGCGATAATTCATTTCTTAGTATCACAAAATAACAGAGAATTTTATTTAGTTTTAATTTTATTTATCTTTCAATGCTCAAATAAAAAATTATTTTGTCAATATTTTGAACTCAATTCATACCGTTACTCGTATTATGAGTGTCGGTAACATGTTTCAAATTTTTGACCTTAGTAACAGTCAAATTATAAAATGCTCGGTATCTATATATACATACAAACATTAACTTAGACATTGTGCTAAAAACTGGTATTTCGGAATTAGCGACAATCCTTATTTGTAGAATACTATTTCTCTGGAGATTAAAAAGTTTTATATCGTCTATTAAATTTAAAAATGTCCTTCGCTACAAACAAAAAAATAGACAAATGAACATTTGAAGCTTATTATTATATCCTATCTGTTTTAAAGAATTATAAGTCATCATCATCATCTTACCCTTATCCCACATAAGTAGGGTCGGCACAACATGTTTTCCTTTGCCACTCTCCTCTGTCAGATGTCATCTCAGTATTCACACTTTTTATACACATATAATTTTTCACACAATCCATCCACACCTTTTTCGGTCTTCCTTTACTCTCATATCCGTCCACTTTCAAAGTGCAAAACTTTTCTTGTTACATAACTTTCTTCTCTTTTCATAATATGCCCGTATGTGTATGTACCATGCTAATCGTTATTCTCAACTTCTCTGTCACTGGTGCTATTTTCGAACTTCCGCCGATGGTATACAAGTTATTAAATTTAACCATCTTGGTTACACCACACATCCATCTTAACATTCGCTTCTCTGCCACATGGTATCTTTGTCTTATCTCATCCGTGTCTTTTTCGTAGCCCAGCACTCGAATCCATATAACACTGGTCTCATTATAGCTTTATACATCTTCCCCTTGAGTTTGAACGGCGTTCGTGGGTCAAAAACTACCCCAGATACCTTTTGCCAATTTATCCACCCTGTATTTATTCTATTCCTCACGTCCTTGTCTACTCCTACGTCGTTTTGGATCAATAAACGGTGGTACCGAAAGTTAGAGCAAGCTGATAAGAATATACCGTTTAAGGTAAAAGTAGATGGACTCCCTAAGTCGCAGAACAAATGTACGACAGAAAAGTATGATAACAAGGAATGGAAATATAAAACGATCGGATGTATTTATCAATATTATATACATCTAGCTAGCGTTTTCTGCAGCTTCGCTAGTGTTAATGTAGCTTGAACCTATCCCTCGGGAACAGTACTTTATTTCTGGATGAAAAGTATGCTATATTCTTTTCTGAATTTCAGATAACTTGTATGCAAAATTGGATAATAATCGGTTCAGTAGTAAAGGTGTGAAAACTTAACAAACACTCAACAAGCAAACTCGTATTTATAATATTATTTCGTAATTTTTAAAGGTAGAAACAAAGATTTAAAAAAAAACTTGTTAATATTCGGGACTAAACAATATATGACAATAATATTGGACAATAAGTTACAAACGTTTATAACATCAATCGGAATGAAATTTATTTCGAAAAAAGATGAGATATGTCATTTTCCCATTTAACCAACAATATCGATTTCAAACAAGACGTAGTGACAAAGAAATGTTATTTTATTTTCAACATTATTTAGCGAAACTTGAACAAGATTTTTTCATTGAACGTGTAAAAATGTTATAAAATAATCACGATAGTAAACGAATTATCCTCATTGTTACTAAAACAATGAATACATTTGTTATTTACTAAAACTAAAAATACGTGTCAAATGACACTGCAGTAAAGTTAGTTTCTTGAATAGACGCTGCAAAGATATTTGTTATCGGCTTCTTTGTCGGTCGCCTTTGTTGAATGCAAAAAGGGTCCGAACGATACGCGTCTTTGCAGTTGGGTCATTAAAAATCAATTTCAATGTAAAAATGATTTAGGCGTAAATTGATAACTTAAACGAGATTTTTACTGGCGGTGGTACTATGAGCTTCACTGTATATTTTAATAGAAACAATTTAATTTTCAATTATATTATTCATAGTAGTGGACACAGGCTTGATATCTCAGATATATTCGCGTTTAAATAAGTAAATATAAGAAATTAAAAGGGTAAAACATATTTATAGATGTAATATCGATTATCGATATTATCGATAATAATATCGATATAGACTATTACTGTACAGTGTAACTCAGTTTTGTCATCATTTGTGCACAAATATTAAACATAGTACTACATATTATATACAATGTAATAAAAAAGTAATTTTACGTCGTAGTCCGAGAAACTGTAGCGGCCCTAACGAACCAACAGTGTAGTCAGTTCTAAAAAAGAAGTGTGTGTGTACGTACTTATGTACACGCTTTAGAAGTTATATATACTTCTTTGGCGTAACAAGATAAAAATCTTTTCAAAAATTTTATCTTTCTCCTTATTCTACGTTTGTAGAAAAAACGACACTAACAATAGAAAAAAGGTATTTAATACATACATACTTTTTTTGAATAACATATTGATTATAGCTAACTTCAGGGTGTCGGTTTTTCGTGACGGTCTGCGCGCGCATCTTAAAAATTGACTCTCATCATTTTTCCCTAACACACCAAAAGAAGTATAATTTCAAAAAAAAAGTAATTTTTCGTATATAAAAAGTGCATGTTATGATAAAGATATATATAGACTTTCCCGTAAACGCACTTAATAAACAGATATATATATATGTATATATAATTCTATATATAGTGTATTGATTCTATTTAGTGCATAAAAATTTACAGTACTTTATAAAGCGACGTTAGCAAATTATAAACGTGAAAAGAATCAATTCTAAAATAACTTTCTCATACAATTGCAATTAACAATATTATCTACCGCAATAACTTTACCGAACACGGAGAGACGACGTGTTTGTCGTGGAACAGGCTTCACGCTCGTCTGCCGCAAACCTCTACCGACGCGTCGTATAAAAGCTTTTAATAAAACTAAGGCACGTTCATAATTGGGTCTGCGGCGGAGGATTATAGATAAATTAACATTGAACTCGATTTGAAATCGCATATCAAAGTGTATCAGTAGGTATATGGTGAACCAATAGCGAGTAGTGATTCGTAGATCCGCATAAATGCTTATGAAAAAACTTTGTCACAGTAACGTATGGTTACTTGTCATGCGAGGTTATGGGTACTGGATAGACAATGTTTTATACTTTTAATATTAGCGTATATTGTTATAAAATAAATAAATGTAAAAAGACATTTTTGACACCTTTTAAAATGCCTTTTAATAAACAAATACACGGTAAACGTTAAGAATACTTGATAAATAGGAAATAAATTCAATGGGTTTGTCGTTTGGTACACGTTCATTTATTTAACGTACATAATATTATTATATGTCATTTAACAAATATATAAATAAAAAAATAGAAAATACACGGAATATATGTGCTAATAATGTTAGTCTTGCGCATATAATAACTACATAGTTATTACGAACTTCAGTCTGCTTACTATGTTTTAAATGAAAAACACATTCTTTTTTGCCTTTTTGCTTCTCCTCTTAACCTTTGACAATATAATAACTAATTAGTTTCGCGAAAAACTAATTACTACATGTGTTAACATAATTAACATTTTTATTAAAATGGGTTGGTATATATATATATATACTTACTCCAAAATTATAAAATCAAATATGAGTTCGCTTGTTACATTTTCACTACTTAATCGATTATCACAAAATTTTGTATACACATTACCAAGCATACAGAAAAGGATATAGGGTATGTTTCACTTAGAAATTACCAAAGGATAAGACAATTCTACATTAAAGCGAGCGATGGCACGGACGAAAGCTAGTTGTTTATAAACTAGTTAAGATATAGCAAAACGGATTCCATAAAAATCTTTTCCTTTTAAAAAAAAAACACTTAAGTTAAGTATTAACTTACATGGTGACCGATCAAACGATGTTGGAATTTATCAATCTCAATTCTCAGTTATGTACTAACATCACTTTTTTATGTATTTTTACTTTGGCAACGAATATGTAATAAAAAACTTTGATAAAAGTAAATTGTATTCCTCTGTCTTATGAACGCAGCCCCATAAACCTGTAACGGGTCGTAATTCAAACCCACGAGGTGTCCCACTTCAATGTTTCACCGTTTTTATGTTCTAGACTCATGCTAGACTTTTGCTTTCAAAGGAAATGTCGTGTGAAATATATAACATTAGTACATATTTTTATATTCTTGGGTTCGGGTACAGAGAGGTCTTGATTTTAATATGCGCACGATCTTTATAATTCGACTTGAACAATACATCAATTTATTTTATAATATTTTTATTACAGTTTCTTATTAAAAAAAATATATAGTTTTAATGAATGAAAACTAATGTCAAATGTGATTCACGCGTTGATACTCGAAAGGAAATTCAAAGGTGAAGAAGTTCTCATTTCGGGGATTCCTATGATCCCATGATGAACTCAACCGTGATGCTACTCAAGTATAATTAATTCAACTTTCAATTCGTCCTGCATTCGCCGTGAAGATTAACAAATCACAAGGACAATCCTTTAATATTCGTAATGTAAATTTAGAAAATGAAAGTTTTGTCGCATGGTCAATTGTACACGTGCACGTACAATTGACCGTGCCACGCCTGTTCACGTGTTGACAAACGAACGCGTCTATTTACTATTGATAACAAAACGAGAAATGTCCATATATCACAAGGTGATTGACTGAAGACAATAAACCCGAAAGTGACCAAAATATACAACATGCAGCAAAATATACAACATCAACAAAGCGTAATATGTCCTGCTGATATGCCATTTAAGTACTTGGTTTTATAATTTTTGTTCACTTTATATATTATATTATCGTAATAAACTATGTAATTTGGTAAACTTTTAGTAATCGTTTTGTTACTTTAATAAAATCCTAAATTAAGTTTAGCTAAAAATTAACACGTCATTCATTAACTGTTAGGCGATACGAAGTTTTTTTTTTTCGAACTGACTACACTATTGACCTGGCAAGGCCTCTCATGTTTCACCGGACTACATCGACGGGTCAGCTTGTACATAATATATACAATAACAATTCGAGATTTAGTACAACTATAGATGACGCAACAAAGAATTATCTATGAGATGTTGTCATTCCTGTGACGTAATAATACGATACACCTGTTGGTAGAATTGTTACAATAACAAGGTTACAATAAAACATATCTTAATAGCTGAGTATGAATATCTCATCAAATGTCTATAACGTCCCGAAATGCCTACATCGTTAGGAAGTCTAGATTTAGATAGTTTTGAAATAGAGACGCTGAACTGTTAACTTCACGCCCCGGGTGTTTGTGCGAAGTAAATATTTCAAAACTTCACAAATAACTACGTTTTAAGGATTATTATTGCCAACAGATATTGTTTTAAACAGTTATAAACAATATTGGACTTTATAGTGACCAATATGATTTATAAGAAATTTAAAGGCTACATACACATGTAGTAATACTTTTTTCGATTACATATTATCTTCAAAGAAGTTAAACTTTATCAAATTAACCATTAATGAAAATATCGTATCATTTTCACTTGGAAATATAAATTAAGCTTAAATTAAACTCTGTGTGTAACAGATTGTTATCAAATTACGGACATCAATTTCAAAACGGATTGTAACATAAATTGCAAGGAAAAAAGTGTTTGACCACCCATAGAGTGTTGTTGGGATTCGTTGTCTCTGTTATTCAAGGTATTATGTTGTAATATTCGTCTCATTCTCTCCCGTTTGAAATGCATTTGTTTATCTATTATTATCATTGCCGTTTTGGGGGTGGTCTTTTTGGAAATACTTTTTTGACATTGTAGTGGGTGCTGATCAATTTAGAAAACTTCTTATAATCATAAAATTTTAGTAATTAGCGTATTTCAATTTTAATATATGATCTTTTTTTCTAAATTACTAACGTTGGAATTGGCATACATGAACGAAGTGTTAAAGGTGAAAATTAGCGGTTAAGATGTAGGTACATATAAAATACAGATTTTATAAATTTGATGCCTGATAGAGGTAATTACATTTTTAGTTCATGTGATCGCTTAGATTAGTGGGGGATAAGGATGTCTCTCGTAGCCTAGTAGGGATAGAAGTTGATGATATTCCTTGTTTACGTTATCAGACATTAAGCTTTAAGTACTAAAATTAAAGCTTCTCTATTTAGCAATGAGGGCTACCATACGATCGACGTATATTCGAAACATTACAATTGAATCGGAGCTTTCTTCGGTCAAGGAAAACGTTGTGATGAAACCATAGCATGGTTAGGCTTTCTCTTTGCTATACTAGATACCATATTCAGGTTGGAAATCTGTCAACAATACACCTATAGGTGTGTTCCGGCAGATGCATTAGAGATGGCTCTCCCGCTGTAAAATTTTAGCACGTTCACCATCTTTGATTACATCATCATTTAATATTCGATAAGATTGTGGACAAATGTTAAAATTTACAAAGTATTAAAGAATGTATCTTATGTTGAACATCATCATTATTAACCTATAGGAGACCCACTGCAGAGCCATAGGCCTCTTCCCGAAGGAAGGTATGGGCAAAATCACCGCGCCAGCCCACGGCGTATTGGTGATTTCAAACTATGGGAAGTCCAAAGTTTTCTATTTCTCCCACATACGGTGGTACTACAAGAACATTTCACAAGGTTCAGGTTTCCTCACGATGTTTTCCTTCACCGTCAGCCGACAGGGTCACCAATTTAATTAGCAAATGTACGCGAATTTCGAAAAATTCATTGGTGCACGCCGGGGAAGCTCGAACATGTTTCTTTAAATTTCCAGTATACTTGTCGTTGCTGTTGTTTAGGAGTAAAAACTTGCATATTCATAGTATAAAACTTTTCGGAAAGTCGTAATGGGCAAATATGAATACGACTTTAAAATTGTTTTAATAGTTTTTAGCTGACACATGTACATAAAAAAGAATGGCGCAAAACAGGTAAAGAAAACACAATATAATTTTCAATTCATTATATTTATAAACTAATAAATCTATTTTTTTTTTTTTTTATTCTTATGCATTTTTTATTGTGTTAATATATCATAAAAACATTTGCAAAACACTTCCTAATATATCATAACTAAATTATAATACTCCGGTATTTGTTAAAACAGCATGCAGTGGTGCTTTTAACCGGTGCGGCGCGTGGTGGGTACGAATTCACAATAATTATGGTACATAATAGAGCTGGCGCTACAGAGCGCGAACAGGTACGTTCCGAAACAAAGTAGCATAAAAAATTACTTTAATATGCTGTTATTTTTATTCTACGTTGTAAAAGGTTTTATCTGTGCTTATTGCTATAAAAGATTTTAAAAGTATTACGTATATATAGAGATAGATTAAATTGCGAAACTATTTAGTAAATTTTATGTCAAAATTATTTTAGCGAAACCTATTAGGTCGGTAGGTGTACATTTGAAATATTTTCCGAAATAATATCTGATCTAGCTTTTTACAAAATTTTGTCTAGTTATCTTTTCCAACATCCTCACATATTATAGGCAACGTTAATATTGGCTAATATGTAGATAGTAATAAAGAAATAGATTACTTTATGAAAAAAAGTTTTAAAAGTACAAAGCACACGATTACTTTTATATAGGAACAAAAGTAAATTATATAAACAACATACGCATATTTTATACAAATAATAAAATCATTAAGACTTATTGATGGATATATATAACTTGGAATTTTTATTTGGTATTTCTTATATAGTGTAAGTGAGCACTGAGGAGGTTACATATTTGGTTAAAGTTCCATATACGTTGCTGATGCCAATTCCCATTTGAAACACTGTTAGTATCTATCTAAATCTCTAATATATAAAAATCAATGTCTGTTTGTTCGTATTTTATAAGCTGGCATGATTATCATCTGATCACGATAGTACGTTGTTAACTTAATGCTTATTACACTTGCGCGAAGATTATAGGAATACTGCAATTAACTTATTAGGTGATGTCCGTGTCATATCTAGAAACGAATTTAAAAGAATAATTCTGTGATTCTATATCTTATTAAAGTTTTACATTTCTACAATCATAATAAGTGCCGCATACTAGTTCTTCTCTATGACTTTGGTTGTTTTCCGAATCGTTGGTAGTTTTGACGCTCATAAGCGCATTTTCAGTATAAATTGAATAAAGTATTTTTGAAATTGAAATAGGTTTTATGCTATACATTTTACTCTTCATATTTCTACTACTTCGCGGAACTAATGTATTTCAAAATCTATAACATTCGAATGTTTTTCTTGAAAATTGACATGTATAGAGATAGATATGACAATTTAACACTGAGAACATTAGCGCTATACTCATATTACTGTAACTCAACAATTTACTACAACAAATAGAATTTACAATTAATAATAACTAGTAACGTATAAATTTAATTACATCATAAATGGTTACATAACAACAATAAGCACTTATTTGCAGAGAACGATATTATTTATTATTCCGAAAAGATAAAATAAATTTCAATTTAACACTGAGAACATTAGCGCTATACTCATATTACTGTAACTCAACAATTTACTACAACAAATAGAATTTACAATTAATAATAACTAGTAACGTATAAATTTAATTACATCATAAATGGCTACATAACAACAATAAGCACTTATTTGCAGAGAACGATATTATTTATTATTCCGAAAAGATAAAATAAATTTCAATAACAACATACACGTTTCGGATCAAAGCCGCGTTGTTCATTCGTCAGTACCTACCTCGCGAGGTTTTATATTGTGAACGTATCTAAGGGAATAATTACGACATGAAACCATTTACGCTGTATTTCAGCCGGCGACCGGTACATTTTATATTTTCATAACCTGATTATTGTCCATGTAATAAATATCTAGTTACTACAAATTTACAAATGCGATTTGGGAGCATCAGGTTTATTCTATAAACTACTTATGTAAGGAATGTTATGATGTATATAAAAATATTCGGTTAGTAAAATTAATATAAGGATTTTTGTTTTTATTAGAACCATACCGTACTATACCATACATATATAAATAAAACAATTAATATTCGATTTCTTTAATACACCTATCTCTCAGAAATAATTATCTACTTTAAATTAAAGTCAATACAAAATTAAATATACATACTTACTATATATACATACTTAAATGAAAGGTTATATGTGTATAACATATACTGAAGCGATGATGGCTCAGTTGGTAGTGTGTTCGGAAGCACTGTTACTTCACGTCGGTTTTCTATGAGAGGGTGGTACTACCCCGGGCGAGCCGACCCATTCATGCTGAAACCAGTAATCGCTTCATCGTAGCTCTACCACCTACTGAACAGTTGGTAGTGTGCTTGGACACAGGGTCGAAGGACGTTGGTTCGAATCCTAGCAACTGAGTCGGAGCTTTCGGTGAATGAAAACATCGTGATGAAACCATAGCATGGTGGTAGGTCCTTTTCTAAGCCCGCCTGGCTGGTTATCAACGTCAAGTTGAAATTCTGTCGCCAAGCACCTGTTGTTGTGTTCCGGCAGCAGCACTTGAGAGCTAGTCTTCCTCTAGGTTTAGCGTGACTACCATCTTAGACCACATCATCATTTAATATCAGATGAGATTGTGGTCAAACGCTTACCTATAAAGTACAAAAAAAAATACTAATAGAAATAAATGCATAAATGAATATCAGGACACATAGTCATTTCATTGTAAACTTAACATAGCTTGTAATAATTACAAGGAAAATATACGTACATATACAAAAATTCAAACTCAGACACAAAACTGACAATTAGTTAATTAGTGGTAGTGCTACGCTGAAGCTATTACTGGTTTCAGCATGAATGGGTCGGCTCGCCCGGGATAGTACCACCCTCTCACAGAAAGCCGACGTGAAGTGACAGTGCTTGCACTGTTGCGTTTCGTTCGGTCAGTGAGAGCGCCGGAGGCCCACATATTTAAAAGGCCGGCAACGCACTTGCGACTCCCCTGGTGTTGCTAGTGTCTATGGACGGCAGTGATCACTTCTCATCAGGTGACCCACCTGTTCGTTTGCCCCTATAATATAAAAAAAAAATGTACTATTAAAGGCAGTAAAGTAAAGAAAGGGTACTTCAAATAGGTAGGAGGTAGAAACGACATAAATGTATGAAAACTACATTAACTACATTAGTTAAAAGTTAGAAAATTACATTAGTTTAAATGTATTTAATGATGATAGTAAAGTATTCACTATGATTATATATGAGAAGAAATACTTAACTTTATCTATTTTCATTTCAGTTGCCGAATTATAGGTCGGTTCTACATTGCCGCTTTCGATTTTTTAATACTCAGTCGTACTAATCATACAATAGTTAGCCATATGCGGGGATCAAACTCAAGACTTGTTAGCTCAAAAATAAGTCCATTGAGTCATGAAGGTAATTATAGGTATTCCAAAAATGTGTGTGTTACTTTGAAAAAATATACAATAATAATTTTCATATCTATCAAACAAAATGGAAACTTTCCTTACTAATGTTATAAATAGGAATGTTTGTTTGTTATTATTATTAGTCTTAATGAAATTTTGTATACACATAGTCAGGGGTACAGAAAAGGATATAGGATATCTTTTATCTAGGATACAAGCACTGAGGGATAGGTGAAATTAATACCAACACGAGCGAAGCCGCGGGCAAAAGCTACTTATATTTAAAATTTCTTATTTAGGAGAAACATGAATAATGGTTATCTACCACCACACTACCTCATGTAATTAATCCAGGTCGCGTGTAAAATGAGACGTCAATCTTCCTCCGGCAACAATTATTGCAACGCTGCACCGGGCCACGCGATATCGCGTTCCTATCGCCATTATGGTGTTATACACGTGCATTCATTTACAGCGTTATTATTATCATCATATAACATCAGATAATTATGACATTAGCCATAACGTAACGACAGAATTTACAGAAGTAATCCGGTGGAACTGTAGCGGCCTTGCCAGGTTAACAGTGTAGGTCAGTACGAAAAAAAAAGAAAGTAATCGACAGAATTTTAGATTCAATAAAACGTATCAAGGTATTAAACCTGAACTATACAATATTTTAGACTGGCGATATTATTTTGTGAGCATTTTTCAAATTTAGAATAAATATAAATAATATAGTTTATTTTTTTAAATAACGCCGGTTATCTCTCATTCTGTGTTTTAAGTATGAAGGTAGATGGATATAAAGAGTAGAGGAAGGCTGAAGAAGGTATGGATAGATTCTGTGAAAAGTGATATGTGTATAAAAGGTGTGAATACTGAGATGACGTCTGTGACAGAGGAGAGTGGAAATGGAAAACACGTTGTGCCAACCCTACTTAGGCGAGATAAGGGTAAGACGATGATGTCGCATTCTGTGGTAATAATCATAAGTATACGAATTAACAAACATGAATGGTTGTAACTTGTAAAATGATTTTATACGCTCTATCAGAATTATTATGAAAATATTTACAATATTTTAGTTAAATCTATTAATAAAAGAAAATAATGACATGTGGTCTACGCGAAGGTGATACGCGATATCTTTATCTTATGAACATTTTTGTCATGTTGTGATGTATGATTTGGCTTAGTTTTTACGATAAGCCGTCTGCCTGACATCAACTCTCCTTGACGTTATTCTGTAGTACCTATCACTATAACTTCAACTTTCTATTCTCGTATGTATGCGTAATAAACGTGGATATTTGACTCTTCGATAACAGTTGGTTACGATTCAAATGACGTGCTTGTGTACGATGTGTCCGTGTATTGCACCCCCACGGGCCCTGGTTCCTGGTCTGTCGCAGCAATGAGGATTTCTTCCAGCATATTCAGGAGGTTAACTGGCATTTTTTTTCGTTGTTTTGTCCTTTTTCGGCATTATTATTAAAAATATATATATTATTCTAAAACTAAATAGGAGCTGTTTTTCTTCAATTATTCATTAATTTGGTAATTATTTCAAATAATTTTCTATAGTCATAGTCATATCAAACATCAACAACGTCTATGGGAACGTGATATATGAACATAATATGTCTGTGCACACAAATAAATACAGTGACTAATAATACTTATCTTTCAATACCGACATATTATATTTAGTGTTATTTGAAGGTGATATATCAAAAGTGCCGCTGCAACTCTGTGTGGTCGAACATAATGATGCATTTATACAAAAAAATGCAACACACGTCAAGTTTAAACATATCCAATTAATAGAAACAAGCTTGAATTTATATATCATAAGTTTTGTATATTTGCAACAAAATCCCAGAAGCTGGGAGAGAATTTTTTTTTTTGTGTATTCTTTTTGTTTTTGCGCTTATTGTTTTTTTTCTAAATACCCTTTCTAGTGGTTCACGCATATAGCTAACACGTGTTTATTCAGCTATAAAATACATGTTTGTGATGTTACACATGTGTGGCTCACTAATTAGACGTATGAATACTTTAGCAAACTTTACTAAGATAGATTCTCGATGTTGCATCTAAGACAACAGCCAAAGCCGCGGTTCGGCCACTTTCCACCCTTGAGCTCATTGCCAAGCGACTGAGCGTCTTAAGCCCTAACCTTAATAGTCCCGTGAAGCTGTGAAGGCCAGTCAGGCCAAGTACGTTAGTCAGCTTAAAACAAAAGAACTCTTGTTTGTACTTGAGAACGATGCTTATATCCATTTATTTATCGCAAGTACCAGCTAATTTTCGTCCGCTTCTTTGACTATTAAAAAAATGGGAAAAGGTCAGTGGAATCTAAAAAATAAGTAGTCTAGACTCGTATACAAGGAATTCCGCATCAAATGGCTATAGTTCTAAGTCGATAAGATCAGTAGATTTGACGTAATAGATCCTCAAATAAACTGTAGTTTCGTTATACATGCACACACATATATAACTTATATATATAGATGAGCCAACGCTTAATAGTTTGCAGTTCAGGATAACCACAGAAGATGCTATAAGGCTTTAATGTGAATTTGAAACACCAGATTTTTTTTTTATATTATAGAGGGTAAACAAACAGGTAGGTCACCTGATGGTAACTGATCACCGCCGTCCATAGACACTAGCAACATCAAGGGGGTCGCAAGTGCGTTGCCGGCCTTTTAATATATGTGGGCCTCCGGCGCTCTCACTGACCGAACGAAACGCAACAGTGCAAACACTGTTACTTCACGTCGGATTTCTGTGAGAGGGTGGTACTACCCCGAGCGAGTCGACCCATTCATTCTGAAACCAGTAATAGTTTCAACGTAGCTCTACCACCTAATAATGATCTGATCTTCTATAAGACCTTCGAATGAAGGGTCTAGATTACAAGATTTTCTTATTATAATAGTAGTTGTTATAACATTAACTTTTCTTGTGATAGATTTTAGGTAATTACCGGAATACTTAGAATTTAACGTTTATCTAGGTAAAAAATAGATTGTTATGTACATGACTTTTATTGACAGTATTTTGTTTTATAAAAATACTACACTTTCAATATAAACTATAACGAGTAGTCCGGTGAATCTGTAGAGGCCAAAAGAGCCAACAGCGTATGTCGGTTCGAAAAAAAAAAACTATAACGCTTTGAATTCTGTTCACAATTGTACGGAAATTTTTTCTCAAGTTTAAATAACGTATCTAATGAATTCAAATGAGCGAAGTGCATACTGCATACCATGTAAAATAATGTGCCACAATAAATCTTTAGGATTTCCAGATAAAATGTCGGAATGTTTTATAAACAATCACATTCAGCCCGAGGCTTCGCTCGGTCAAACCTGAGAACTGGCAATTCTCAATGACCATTATAAATTCACCTCCATTTTATACGGCATTAAATATATTATGAAAATGATTCATATTATTTCATATAACATTACTTTTGTTTGCATTTCAATTTATTGAGTCCTTTTTGCTTTCAGGTATGTAATTTTTTAAACTACGAAGGGTTTATTATCTAAATTAAGAATGATTAATAAAACAGTTGAAGAATATAAAAATTCTTTAAATTTTAAGTCCACGTATTAATAAATCAATACATATTATAAACCATAGTCGGCCGCCGCGTCTGTCTATCTGTATGTTCGCGATAAACTCGAAAATTACTAAATGGATTATAATGCCGTCTTCATCAATACATAGAGTAATAAATGAGGAAGGTTTAAGTATAATAAGTGTCAAGGTTTTTTTGTAAATTGCTTGAAATATTACGATAATTTTTGGAAGTGTTCGAAAAAGTCAAGTCGCTTGGGAGCTTGCATCGAAAACGCTGCCTAATAATTCTTTTAACATATAACAAAAAATTCATAGTGAGATATTCCTCTTTATAGATCTACAAAAAAGCCCTGCGATGGCATATACTTATCTCTTCAGGTTGGGTCACTATACCCATCTATCTTTTAAAAACATGACCACATGAGGTAACTGGAAGGCTATGTAGACGTATACAGTATTAATCCTTATCAAATTGAATACATTAGTTACCTTAAGCATTTGATGCACATAAGTATATATTTTTTTACTATCAAGGCAGGACAATGTCCCTCAGGCCTGCTAGTAATTATATAAGTATATTAAATTTAATAGTGTATGGAACAGTATCGAAAATACGTTCGCGAAAATGCATATGAGATTCGGAGCTATAACGAAAAATAAAACATTCCTTGAAGTATCCGTTATGACTAACTTCATCAATGATTACGTAATAAATCAATATTTACGAAATTCATTCTTACCAATTCCGAGTTCATATATAATATAACTTTAATATTCTTAAAATCTCAACTTATTTGTTGTGAATCATAATAGGGGCCATTGAACCTGCGTTGTCGAATGTTTAAAGTATTTGTTATAAACGCCCGAGGTCAGGGAATTAATGTTTGAATGTCACTTTATTTCACTTATATGTCTTTAATATAATATCAATTTAAACGTATATACATTTATATTTAGTATATGTACATATGAGAATGTTTTTTTTTTAATTATAACTCGCTACTAGTTGGCACTGAACACTATTTTATTGTTATTATATGTTTAAATGTAATTAGAAACGGATGAATACTAGGATAACATAAATCACTAGATAGCCTGAGTCAGATAACCAGTCAGGCTTGAACAAAGGTAGAGAATATTAGTTTTTTAGTACTAAATCCCATTTTTCTTACAATCACAAATAGCATACGATCGTAACGAAACAAAACCGGCGTCTATAAAAAGAATGTATACCGTTTAATGGTATCAAGAAATAAAACTACACATATATCGTATTGACATTTACGTGTACGTTTTCGTGTCTTATTGTATGTAATAATATACACGCAGAGAATCGGCAAAACATGGCCTCGCGTAGTTGACCTATGAGTAACGTGTATTTTTCCTAAAGAAAAAGACAAATGGAATGTAATCATCTATTGTGGCATAGATGATAACATATATGTAGGTTACTATATTATGTTATAAAATATCAAACCAAAAGGTACTTAGAGATTTAAACCATACATGCATGTGTTAAACTCTGCACTAAAAAATTAACAAATTCGTTTCACATTTTCAAAAGTATATAAATATCCATTATCAGTAGTGGAATTCATCGCTGATTTCTAAATAAAATATAGTAAAAAATTATTTTAATATAATAAGGTTTTATCACTTTTTAACTTACACTGGGAAGCAGTACTGATATAAGTTCTAAAATAAGCTATACCAAAAAGCTATAGTTTTCCATATCACTGTGCAGTGTGCAGTTTGATGAACTTTGGCAAGATATATTGAGATGACATGCATTTAATCTCCAACTTTAAAGTAAATTTTGATTCTACTACAAATCATTTTTGATATTACAATACTTTTTTTTGGTAATATATCTTAACGTTTTTACGAAGTATTTGACCTTCTCGCTTCTACATATTATGTGATCATGAGGTCCAGTGATCCTATGGAAACTTTTTTCATCTCATTTTTGGAACAACCATCTGGACTCATCTAGGTCCACTTTCTGTGGGGGCGCTTCTTGAAGTAGGAATTCATCATAAAAGGTCTTTCTTCTCCATGAAATCTGCCAGCATCTGCCCTCTGTAGTTCTGTTGTCCAATTACAAATTCTTCATTTCTTAATTTCTTAATAGTATAACGCATTATATTAAGTTAATAAAAATTGCTGTTCTAAAATTTATTGCGATATCCAGTTGTTTGCGTAATAAAAAAATCAGTTAATAAGAAACTTGCTCAACATATATCTGTAACCTAAATTCCTAGTCCCGCAACAAACGACGTATTTCAAAACCTAACCTTGCCGAACCTAGCCTTGGACCATTAAAAACCGAGACATCTACAGTTATATGGCTCTTTCGATTTCTATAAAATCTATTCCACAATACTTACCTATTCTGGAACGGTATTAACTTATTCGAGAAACCTACTATAGAACGTTTATTAGAACATCATAATTTTGACAAATACCCTGAAATAGTAAAACCTTCAGTCTAAAGGTATTTTCTTTACCAATTCAATTGTTACTATTTTTTACTAAAAATTATTATTTATAAATATTCAAATATCTTCAATAAGGAGTCACGTAGGCTATAAACCGAATTATTTAGACTTATGTATTTAATATTAGATTTTATACAATAAAACTAAAGTATAAGTATATATAGTAATAAAATATTACATCTGAAAAATCAAATAGGTTTTAGTCAATATCGATTTTAATGAACAATTCATGTAATTGATATCTCGGTAACGGCTCTAACGGTTTTAATGAAATGTCGTGTTCAGATCATATCTTATTTTCCAAGTTTAATTTTTAACTGTTTTTATTTTACAAGACATCGAGAATAGATTCGCAGCTCAGATATTATATATAAATGTGAAATTAAGTTTTTTAACATTAGTCCTTCATGCACACTCAAAGAATTATATGATTTTATAACACTGTAATTATTATTCTGCTACATAATAAATGTAATAAAAAATATGTAAATAGTTACTATTTTACGTAATGTAATTAAATGTAAAATATTGTAGTATATAAAAGTAATGCAATGTTTTATCTGCATTTCATATACTGATAGATATTATTTTAAAAATAAATATTTCAGAATAGGGCAATCAATCGTCGGAAGCGAGCGCGTTTCGGCTGGCTGACGTCACCAAGCAGGACTGAACCAACCAGTTTTTGCCCGAAGCCCAATTTAGTGTTTGATTCTTTATGCATAACTCGCTCCGTGTCCTAAGGTCGTCTGCGTTTCAAGGACAGGCAGCTTAATTGCTTTATACACCTATATGGAGATATATGTATAAATTGCATGGTACAAATAAATCGACACATTTTATATTCAAGTATGAGTGTAATTTTTTTTTAAATCTGAATAGGTTTCTTTTGCATATAATGTATAATAAAATTCAAAGCTGTATTTACTTCGGAACTGAATGCAAATTTTTATTTTACTATATCATTAGATTTGGTTCTTTGTAATCGGTAAAAGCTTATGCGTCACCATTAAGGTATGGAATTTAAGGTGACCAAATACTATATTTTTATTTTGATATACTACGGTTTTCTAGCTTGATCTTGAAGCTAATTCGTACTAATTGTAACTGATATTGTAATTGGATAATAAATATACAGAAAAGACAAATGCACAGAAAAAGATATTATTTATTATTTATAAGTAAGTACCTCTCATCCTTAAAAAGAGTACTGTCCCTCAAGATAGTTACATTATAAAGATATTGATTTTCTTTTTATATATTAAATTAATATAATAAATTATGTGTTGAAGCTTCCATCTAAAATTACCAGTCTACTGTAGCCTCAAGCCTTAAAATTGGTTTCCTAACATAGTAAGTTATATTATTTTTTATGATTGTTGTCTAAGAAAAAGTAACGTTGACAGAAATACAATTGCAATTAAATGCGCTATAATGTATCACATATAAAATTATTTTCTAATAAATGTTATTCTTTGTTTTCTTTCGTTTCGCGCTGTACAAGACACAAAAACACCAACTGAATTCTAAGGCGTAAATATATAGGCGCAACTGGTCGCTTCATGATGTATACCTAATGTATAATTATATTCTACTAGCTTTCTCCCGCGGCTTCACTCTCGTTAATGTATCCTATCCTTCAGCAGCAATAGTTTTCTTCTGAATGTAAAGTATGTCTTTTTCCGTACCCCAGACAACGTGTATATAACATTTCTTAAGGATATTTTTTAATATAGGTACTTCATAGGTTAGCGTTTCACCACAATCTCATCTGATGTTGAATGATGATGTGGTCTAAGATGGTAGTCACGCTAAACCTAAAGGGAGAATGGTACTCTATTGCAGCTGCTGGAACACACTAATGGGTGCTTAACGACAGATTTTCAACTTGAGAGTGGTAGCTAGCCAGACGGACTTAGAGAAAAGCAGCTACCACCATGCTATGGTTTCATCACGATGTTTTCCTTCACCGAAAGCTCCGACTCAATTGCTAGGATTTGAACCTACGTCCTTCGGCGCTGTGTCCGAACACACTACCAACTGAGCCATCATCGGTCAAAGGATTGATTGAATTATTGTGTGAAAGAATAACAAACAAACGATCTGACATTCACATTTATAATATTAGTTATAATAAGGATAAAATAATCTTCTTTGTTTTCTTTTTTCACATTTCTATCTGGCTAGCTGAATTACATATTCACCACCTCATTTGCTGAAGTACAACAGAGATAAATAAATGTTATAAACCATAACCTAATATTCATTTCACAAACGTTCCTATTACGCGATAAATAAAGAATCGTGTCGAATTATTGTCGCCAAAATTGAAATAAATAATTGCTTTAAATATCACTATACCATATCTTCCTGTAAGAGACCTATATTACAGGGCCTCTAGACCTCTTCCCGAGAGAAGGTTTAGGTATAATCACCACGCAAGCCCAGGACGTATCGGCGATCTCGAACTCCGAGAAATTCACAGTTTCTTTTATCCACACAAATTTTCCATGGACGGTGGTACTTGAAGAACATTTTTCCGGGTTCAGGTTTCCTCATGATATTTTCTATCACTGTTAACCAATAGTGTCACCAATTTAAATTAGTAAATGTACGTCAATTCCGAAAAATTCGTTACAACATGTCAGTGTCACCCTACCAGCATGACGTGAAATATAAAACATTGTTGTTTCGCTAATTTAAAATTATTGCGACTGCTTTATACAACATCACGGTCTTCTGTAATCCGAACACAGATTTAAATAAAAACTACAATTTTTGTGGAGAATATCATACTGCGAAGGTTACGGGAACACAAATATGACTTTTTATTTCGAACTGACTACACTGTTAACCTGGCAAGACTTCTACAGTTTCACCGGACTCTACCCTAAAAATGACGGCAGTCCGGCAGCCATGACTACTTAGTCTAGGATATACCCAGACTATATGAAGACATAGATAAATACCTGATGAAGGTTGATAAGCATAAACATGAAAAGTTAATAAACATTTTTTTATCAAGAACCATACGTGTAAAGGTGTTTTTTTTTTTGTTATTTCTTTTAATTATGATTGCAAAATGGCACACTAATATCTGCGAAAAAATACGTGTGTTTATTGTAATGGCAGGTCACTATAGGTCAATGGAATATGTAACCAGGTTTCATGCAAATGGAATACGTTTCCAGGTCATTTCTCATGGTACTTTTTACTTGAATGTAGTTATGCCACGTGATTAACGGTAAGTTATACACTTTGTAAACAATACGTATGTACCTAGATCTTGTGAGTGGCTTGCTTACTTCTTCTTCTTCTTACTTCTATAAGTTTATAGCTTAGGGTTATTGTTATGTAAAATATATTATATCAAAGTAATACTCACTAACAATTATCGTTCACTGACAATAACTATCGACGAAAACGCTTCTATTGATACGTTCATCAAAATTTACTACTGTATTGTTGATATTATCATTATAACATATTATAATACAAAGCCGTCCGCCGTGTCTGTCGTCTGTCTGGATGTTCGCGATAAACTTCAAAAACTACTGAACGGATTGTAATGCGGTCTCGCCAATAGATAGACTAATTCATGGGGCAAGGTCTAAGTATATAACTTTGTTAAGGTTTTTGTTGTAAATTGGTTGAAATATAATGATAATAGTTGAAAGAAGCGGAAAAGGTTAAGCCGCCTTAAGCAATTCATGCACATAAGTATTTTTTTTTATTATCAGAGCAGGACTAACGTCCGCCGATCCTGCTAGTAATCTATATACATATATGTATTTACATTATTCAAGTACCCAATCATTGTGACTTCATAACCCTATATTAATATCATACAATACTTAAAACAAAAAAATCCTATGTCTACTGTAGTCCAGGTGAAACTGTAAAGGCCTTGCCAGGTCAACTGTGTAGTCAGTTTAGAAAAAAAAAAAAAAAGCAATATCTACAAAACGAAGTATTAAGAAAATCCAATTCAGGCTCTCTGCACATGGCTGGAATTACATCAACAATTTAAATAACAACGATACAAAGATTACCATTCGACGACAACTTATCACATTTCTCCCTATTTCGTGTTAAGCCTCAATGTCATAAGCCTGGCGAACTACCTTTCAAATGGAATAAAACATGTCACTGCCGTGTGAAATACATGTATAAACAGAGAACGTTAAATACACTGTGCACTCAATGACTGGGTCAAGGACCCATTCCCCTTGCAGCCTCCTTGAGATTCCACGGCCAATCACCAGACCATGCACCATTCTTTTTTTTTTATTTCGAATCAAATCATTTTTATTTACGTAGGTATTGCTTGACCGGGGTTATCTGGTCATCAGCAAGGGCAAATTTAAGTATTTCCAATTTGAATGAGGAAGAACTTAAATGTGAATATTTTGTATCATTTCTTACATACATTTAGTTTGAAATATGTAGAATATTAGTAAATAGTATTTTAAGGCTCGGTTGCACCAGTTAATGTTAAAGTTAAAAATTCGGTTAAAGTTATTGTTAGGCAAAAAATAGGTTGCACCAATTGACAATGGTTAAAATGACGTCACGATTTAACGTTAACTATTACCGCTCCATGTTGGCCGGTTACCGTTATTGTTAATGTCAATTTTTGAATCGGTTGTCATGTTCACTAGAAAAAACTTTATAATATCATGTCGTTGCTAAGAGAAATCCTGTGGGAAACTGAAAATAGTTCTTCCGATGACGAAATCAATATATTTGAAGATAATTTGCGTCTTAGAAAGAAAAAAGTTTAATTTCCTAGAATTGGAAAATGTCCACAGGACGACAAACGCTAACGTTTTGTCGTTGACATCTGAAATCTGTCGTCAAAAATCTGTTGACAGTCACAGAATAACAATAGTGACACTTGGTGATACTTATAACAAAGTCCTGCCAAGTAAAATATATTACCCCTTTCGATTTTAGGGACTAATTGGCTTATTGAAGTAGCAACCCTAATAACTTTAACAATTACAAAATGTTTGATGGTGCAACTCGTTTTGGCAAATGTAACTGTTAGCAAGTCTTGTCATTGTTAAAGTTAACTTTAACAATTACAATAACCACGATTTTGGTGCAACTCAGCCTTAGTAATCGCTACATAAAGATACAAATGTATATAAAATATAGAAGGGTATATATTTATATTCACCCATATGTGGGTTCCGTAAGTGAATGTAATTTCTTTTCCATATAATAAGATAGAACTTAATTGAAGGAGTTACTGAAAATTTTGATATTTTAGTATTTGTTACCTGAATGTTTCTGTCCGAAACTACACTTTATTTGCTGTTAATAGATTTTTAGCCTAGATGTTTGCAGTATTCATTGACGTAATTTATAAATAAATGTATTTTTATATAGTATAAGGTTTCACTATTTCATCACAAATTCACTCGCTAAAAAGCTAAACCTAGAGAGGGGCTGGCTCTCAAGTGTAGCTGCCAAGACACACCTGTAGGTGCTCGGCGAAAGATTTTCAACCTGCGAGTGTTAGCTAACCAGACGGACTCAGAAAAAGCCATTATATCACCATGCTATGGTTTCATCGTGTTGTTTTCCTTCACCGGAAGCTCTGGCTCATTTCCAAGAATTTCGAACCTACATCGATAGACACATGGTGTTCGAATACGCTAATCACTAAGCCATCATCCTTTTAAATATGATTCGAGACAGTATTTACATTAGAATGGCAATATATTATTTAAACGATACATAATCGTTTGCATATAATTCGTTTTCTATTGATGGTTATGCAGGAATTATTAAGGTAGTATTATTGTAAGGGAAATCAAGAAAAAAACTACGACGCGTACAAATATTATGATAACGAATAGGTACTCTTCAATTTGTTCGACATCATATAAGTTTGTTGCAAAATATTGAACAATGACTTTTTTATTTTTAATTAAGATACTATATGTACTTTAAAACTTATTAATGTAGTTACAATACTCTCAGCTGATTATAATGCTGATTACCTGAAAGACATTATTTGCCTATAAAAGTTACATTTATTGAACAAGAGTATCTTTCCAATTAAAAATATATGCCTAAACATCATGTCGGTCTTGATATATTTACGATTTTGAACACTAAATATCACCATATAAGCTCCCACTGCGTTCACTTTTTGTAACTTCTGAAATTCCTCTATTTGTTCTCCGTTGTTGTGCTTATAACTTGAGAGCCAATTTGATTATGTACTAGCTTTTGCACGCGTTTATGATAATCTGTCTTTGGTAAAACAGTACATTCTTGCGGCATGAAAAGTACCTTACGTACTTTTTTGTACCCTTTATTGCTACATGTTTGGAAAATGTCACAATGATAGGTTGAGTAGTTACGACGTGAGACCGCAACAAACAGACTTTCGCATGTATAAGATTAGTTACGATGGGTTGTTATGGTTTTTTTTTAAATATTTATAAAGGTTATATTGACTGGACATGTTTTAGTGTAGGTATATTTCGATTCATCAAGTTAGTAAAGTAAAATAAGTTTAAGTTTATTATAAAATATATATTAACCATGCATTGTTTTACAATACGCTGATTAAAACCTTAAATATAAATAATTTTATAGAACGTGGTCTACATAAGGATCTTGACTGAACGTATAGAATTGACCAAAATATACAACTCCTATTGTTGGTAATATAAAATCGTACTATTAAAATTGCATACGTCACAATGACAATTAAATAAGCTTAGATTTTGTATTGATCTGTAAAACAATACTCCTGATATCAAAATAAACCATTGAATTTTCATTAGTTATATTTTCGACTAAATCCTAAATCATGGCTAATAAATAATAATGATGTGTGGCGCAACTTACTACAATAAATATGCATATTACCTTTTCACAAGTATATTATTGTTCAGCGACAATTAGAGTAAAAGTTTGGGTAACCTTAGAAGTTTGGGTAACCTTTTCTGCATAACACTTATGTATTTTCCTACTTATTTTGTTATTATTGTATATTACAAACAGACCCGGCGGACATTGTTCTGCCCTGATAATAAATAATATATACTTATATGCATGACATGCTTGAGATAACTAATGTATATAATTTGATAACGATTAATACTGTATCCGTCTAAATAGCCTTCCAATTACCTCATTATATGTGACCATTTTTAGTAAATAGGTGGACTTATTTGTAGATCTATAAAAGAGAAATATCTCACTATGCATTGTTTTATTGTTATGCAGCGTTTTCGACGAAAGCTCCCAGGCGGCTTGAATTTTTCCGAGCTTTTCAACAATTTTCATTATATTTAAACTAGTTTATACAAAACTTTAACGAATTATATACCTAAACCTTTGTCATGAATCACTCTATCTATTGATGAAGAGCGCATTATAATGCGTTCCGTAGTTTTACAATCAGACAGTCAGACGCGGCGGACAACTTTATTTTACAATAAAAACGAGTTCGAAACAAAATTATCGATTCGCTAACACTTTCATTAGAATCAACAAGTTAAGACCAAATAGTCCGGGCATTGGTCGAAAGAAAACCTTGACAGTATAAATATGGCAAACATTTAAATGTGAAATAAAACATAATGTTAGTTAGACACTAATAAATTATTTTAATTGTTTCCGAAGCACCTTTTTGTTATGACAAATTCTCAGAACTGGTATAGATGTAGCGAAACGATTCATTTCAAGACCACACGCATGTAATAATTTTATTATCTTATTCGGCAGTAATGTCAATTCATAATACAGACGACGCCTTCACACTTAAATACTATTTTGTATAGTAATGAAGCGATAGTGTCTCCGTATTAATCAACTCAAGTTCGAACCCTACAATGAGTGGCAAGAAACCATAATATTTTAAACTAGTATTAGTAGTCGAAAATTCCCCCTTAGTTACCTACCGACCTATTAATTTAATATCTGTCGCCAAGAACTTATATTTCAAAGTTAGTCTCTCTAGACTTAGTAAAGTAATATTTTTAGCCGCGTCATCGCTTAACATCAAGCGATATTAAAGCAAGGGAACAGTCATGTCTGATTCGAAAGCAATCTAGCAGTGTCCAGCTTGTATCAGTCTAGATCGTCGAATCGTTCTGATATTCGTAGGTCGCATGCCTGTCTATAAATGTTTATCTCTGATTGCGATTCACCTCATATTTTACTTACCATCAGACGATTGATGATACTCATAGATAGTTATATTCTACCAATATAAAAGTATGAGAAATGTATCACAACCAATTAATTCTTCAACTAAAATTTTATTTAGACTCTAAAAAAGTATACATCGTGAGAGATGATCGTTGATTTGAAAAATATTCGCCTCAACGATATCGTTGGTGGTAATAATAAAAAGAAAACCTGTCGACACTAACAACTCTCAGTGTATGTTCTTAAATTACTAGAAGTATTGTATTATACGCACATACATATATTAATATACAAAATGTTACGGAAGTACGATCAGCAAAAATCCCCGAAAGTTGCGGACAAGATTATTATAATAAATGTTCCCATATCATATCAAATTCGAGCAGAACACGTTTCTGTGTCTAAGTTATAATTGCAAAACAAACACGTCAGAGGCGACACTGACCTCCTTCATTTCAAGTACGATAGGTCATTACCACCACTCTCGGTGTCGATTCCAATTGAAACAGAATGC
This sequence comes from Antheraea assamensis, assembly GCA_035772565.1. Classification (NCBI taxonomy): domain Eukaryota; kingdom Metazoa; phylum Arthropoda; class Insecta; order Lepidoptera; family Saturniidae; genus Antheraea; species Antheraea assamensis. The sequence continues at coordinate 4,590,692 of JAQQSE010000065.1, forward strand.
AAATGTGCACAAAAAGGAAATAAAGACGTTTAGTTTTTTTTTTTTGCTGTTGATAACTCTTTGTTCGTAGTGAACTTCCTGGACTAATTATAATTGTATTTACGAAAAGTTATATTGAATTCTACTTTAATATTGAGAAATATTTTTAATTTATAATTACATATCCTTAACATAATCATTAACTATACATACTCTATTGTCATTTAAAGATAACTTGCTCTATATATATATATATTTTATATTATAGGGGGCAAACGAACAGGTGGGTCACCTGATGATAAGTGATCACCGCCGTCCATAGACACTAGCAACACCAGGGGAGTCGCAAGTGCGTTGCCGGCCTTTTAAATATGTGGGCCTCCGGCGCTCTCACTGACCGAACGAAACGCAACAGTGCAAGCACTGTTACTTCACGTCGGTTTTCTGTGAGAGGGTGGTACTACCCCGGGCAAGCCGACCCATTCATGCTGAAACCAGTAATAGCTTCAGCGTAGCTCTACCACCTACAGACTTATAACACTCTTTAGTTTTTTTTTAATACTTTATAGGTTAGCGTTTAACCACAATCTCATCTGATGTTAAATGATGACGTCGTCTAAGATGGTAGTCACGCTTAACCTACAGGGAGACTGGCTCTCAACCGCAGCTGCAGGAACACACCAACAGGTGCTTGCCGAAAAATTTTGAACTTAAGGGTGGTAGCTAGCCAAGCGGACTTAGAAAAAGCCCTATCACCATGTTATGGTTTTATCACGATGTTTTAATTCACCGTCAGCTCTGACTCAGTTGCTAGGATTCGAACCTAGCTCGTTTGACGCGGTGTCGAATATCGTACTCATCGGATTATACATATCAATACTCATAAATCATGTTCTCTTAAAGTCTCATAGTGATAAAATATATCAGTGTTTAAGACCTCCCAAGTATCTGCATATTAATATGTACTAACTAACTATCATTTAATATACGGCCAATTCCAAAACACCTTTGATATCAGAGGTAAAGGTTATAAATTATTTAGTCGATAATTATAATTAGTGATGCCGCTGTATATATATATATATATAAAATGTTTACTCATAAGGTGAGTTCCCTCGGAATTATTATATTCACACGAAGATTTTAAATTTCGAGAAGATTCAACCGCATCAAAGCCTCCAGCCGCGCCGGCCAGACTATGCGTAATTTATATTATCAAGACAAGACATATTATACGCAGTATAAGACCGGAAATTATTGAATACCAAAAACGACCACCGAAGTTTCTAGAAATGAATTAAAATTAGTTGTTCGTCTCATGAATAAGATAAAACTATTTTAAAATTTTATATTGTTCTCGATACACTTTTAATTTTAATAGCAATATTTAATGACAAGTGACTATTATTTTTTTCTAATAATTACACCTTTTAATTTAAATTTGAAGTCGCATTATAAAAGTTTTGAGTTGAAAAACGAATTCTCATTTTTAACCTGACGACCAATTTTATGATATAACTAGCCTTTTTTAATTTATTTCTTTAATTATATAATCTATATTTCGAAAATACTACCTTTTCGCTGCACAATGATATAATCAAATAAACCTAATACGACTTTGAAGTTTATCAATCTTGAGTAATACAAGCATTCCTTTTTATATTGATGGTTGCGCACTTCTCTGTCGATTTTATAGTCTTAGTATAAAAATGACTTTTATTTGTCCACGGAGCTTTATGTAGTTATATTTGAAAGAATTATCGATAATTATTTATTATTGTTATTTATTTATATATAAACGAATTCATATAATTATAAAATAACATTAGACATTACTTTGTAAAGAAGTTTATATAATTCAACTGTTATTGTCTGTTATATCGAATTAAATAATAATTCTGTATCGTCTCCACTGGCAGAATAAAGTAAATATTGGCACTCTCGTCCCGAAATATAATAAAAAATTATATATAGTTGATAAATAAGAAATGTAATATGCTTTGACAAATATGTAGGTATTGTGTATGGGGAGTTTGTCACAAACATGTGTTCAATTAAATAATGTTGTTATTACACCAACGAAGCTCGACATTATTGGTAGTCAGTGCTGCTTGTATGAACATATCGATATACTAAAGTTATTGGAGGAATTATTTATCCAATTTGATCATATTAATCATATATATCTTTACAAATGAATAAAATATGTATAAAATTGTTTCCTCGTCAATATGTAATAAAACTTTGATCAGATGAGAAAGTTAATATCCTTTGTTTTAAATTAAATTAATTATTCCGAGTATGTTTCATATCAAAATATACATCATATTATTTATTTAAATGCAGCGCGTTAAAATGTAAACGTATGGATACCGAATATCGATGTCTAAAATCGCGTAGTACGCGGTACGCGATGTGTGATTCAGTGTTGACCTTCGAACGAAAGCGAAACCGGTGTGGGTCATCGTGCCTGCGCGGCCGGTACGCTCGCCGAGTCGCGTCGCGCCGTCCGCCGCGCGCCTTCACCCTGCACCCGTTGACACTCGCGTTTCCTTTCATACACACAGATTGCCTGCGTAGCCACTAACTTTGACTGTATTCGTGTATTATATATAGGTCAGACACATACTCAGTTCTTCCAACTTAATACTAAAAGTCTATGTAATGATTTATTCATTTTCTTTGGTACTGGATATTTTCAATTTAATTTATGAAATAATAAATAACGATACTCTATAAGAGTTCCAATGCTGAGCCGTAGGTAATAATTCTCTTTCTAAAGACTAATTATTGTACATCCGTTTATCTGAAAATGTAAATATTTTTAGCGCCCTTAAAATATACTCAAGATGGCTTGTTCTTCCTGACACTATATATGCACTAGATACGTTACACTTAAAAGTGTTTATGGTATGTATCTTCTACATCAATTCTAGAAATATGGTTTGGTAAAACCTAATGCCTACAGAAAGTTTATAAGAGACAACTAGCATTTAACTTAGTAAGTAGCACGTTCTGTCTATACAAACTCAAAAATCCTGACATTAATATTTTGTAGATAGAACTTCTAACTAGATAATTTTCAAATTATAACGTTAGTTTTAATTATCTGTATTATTTGTTCAGCAGTTAAGTTATAAGAAAGATAGTTTAATTCGCATTTAGATAAAACTTATGATTTATATATATACTAGCAGGTCCGGCGGACGATGTCCTGACTTGATAATAAAAAATATATACTTGTGTGCACTGAAATGCTTAAAGTAACTAATTTAGTTTGATAAGGATTAATATTGTATCTGTCTAAATAGCTTTCCAATTACCTCACTGCTTTTTGTAGATCTATAAAAGAGGAATATCACACTATGCATTGTTTTGTTACATCTCACAAGAATTAGGCAGCGTTTTCAATGAAAGCTCTCAGGCGTCTTAACTTTTTCCAACACTACCAACAATTATCGTTATATTTCAACCAATTTACACAAAACCTCGACAAACTATATACCTAAACCTTCCTCATGTATTACTCTATCTATTAGTGGAGACCGTATTAGAATCTGTTCATTAGTTTTCGAGTTTATCGCAAACATACAGACAGACAGACGTGGCGGACGACTTTATTTTATAATTGTTTAGCTGTTCAATGTACTATTAAATGACTACCTGTCCAAATGTACCTCTAACTGTCCATTAACAATTGAAAATATGTCAACAAATATACCAAACATTATTAAAAGTTTTGTTCGAAAACTATTCGTATTTTTAAGTTTACCACGGTATCGGACATCGAGAGAGATTATAATTAATGCTATTCTTTCATACAGTTTGCTTTTTATTGTTGTATCCTTTCTATCACATCTTTAGATTAATGCTGCTGTAAGTTTTAAATGTCTGCCTTAAAATAAAATATTTAATATACATATATATATTTGTTGGACGTCTTCCAGGTGTATATTTAATTTCCATATCTATTATCGTTTTTTAGTGTCGCCTGTCATGTTTTCCATATAAAAAAGGGATATTTATTAATAATTATGGGTCTTATCTTTTCTGAATAATACTAATTTGATTCTATCCACAATGTTATCGGTGTTTTAAATCATTATGTTCCCAAATTATTAAATATATTTTTATACTTACATAGTGGTTTTCGCTATCAAATTAGCACGAGGAAGACGAATTCTCATGAAATCTTGTCTCTCGGTGGTCTTCTACATTCACATTTAAAATGTGAACGTAATACGAAGCGAAACGTCACGAATGGAATTATTAGTTGCGTAAGGCAAAGTATTAAATTCTATATAGTATATATACTGAACCTCCTCTAAGTTTTTATATTTCTTAAATTTTTTTGATTATATAAAATACTATTAAAATGAAATCGAATTATATTTATTATTAATCAGATTACGTATATAAAGGTAAGGAAGATTCTATGTAATCCGAGTAATTCCAAATACTCCAAGTCATCTCATCTCATCATTTAGGATTTTTGATATACTGTAGTTACAACAGTACAAAATCGACGATATTATGTATATAAACAATAAAAGCTATCTTATTGCTTCCAACGTTTATCACTACATAGTATAAAACAAAGTCGCTTTGTCTGTCTCTATATCCCTATGTATGCTTACATCTTTAAAACTACGCAACGGGTTTTGATGCGGTTTTTTTTAATAGATAGAGTGATTGAAGAGGAAGGTTTATATGTATAATAACATAAATTAAATAGTGGAGAAATACTGTTATTTTTGAGGTTACTCCAAATTTAACGCGTGCGGGCCACGGGCAGTAATGAATCAATCAAAACTACTGGATCGATTTTAATCATTTTTTCAGTGAATGACATAGGCTATATATTTTATACCCGTGCGAAGCCGGAGCGGGCCGCTAGTTATATATAAATACACAATTTTTTTGAAATGAAACTTTCTTATGATTAATCTTGTGATTTTAGGATAAATAATGTTTCAAGTATACTGTAGTAAACACCGATTCACATCCGATCCCCGAAGTTAAGCGACGTCGGGTGCGGAGACGCTGTCTATACTTGGATGGGTGGCCGCTTGGAAACACCACGGGACGTTGGCTTTTTGTTGTATTATTATTCTCTTTAAGTAAAATGTTTCCCTGTAATATAAGACATTTTACCAAAGGCCTACTGTCTCAATCGGTATGGTTTTCATACTTTTACTAGATTAGAAAATCAATTTATAGTTTTAAAATATATAAAAACTGATATTACATAAAAAAAACGTCATAATCACGTTATTGTTAATTTCTAAAAATCTTTCTATAGGCTGTTGTTTGCTTTATTACCCATGTTTTGTAACAATTATTGAATATAACTACTATAGGTATAAAAGTTATCGGAGACTAATTACTACGGAACTAATTAAGGAAACAAGAAATTTAAAATAACAATCTTTATTTCTCGTCACAGTCTCCATTTAACATGATATATACCATTCCCAGTCATTAATAACTTGGATAAAGTGAGAATCGTTATACTCCTTAAAACAATTATAAACTATAAGCTATTTTTGAATTAAAATTATACTCCTTAAAACAATTGTAAGCTATTTTTGAATTAAAAAACTTCTTTAGCCATGTTGAGTGATTTCTGGTGGGGGAAAATCTTATGGGATCGTGTCACCGATGATCTCGGCATACTCGTGACGTATTGGGTTTTGCACTAACCTAGCAACCTGTGTACATGTAAAATTAATATTTTGTATTCAGCTTCTACAGCCCATCATATGTTTGATGACTTAATAAACTGTATAAAAATGTATACAATTATTGCTCAGAGTCCCAATAGATGTGGAAACCAGACTAATGCTAATAGTTTCAATTTACAAGTTATGAAATTTAAATCATTCAGACTATATTCGATTTAAACATACAGAATGGTCACACTTATTCCATTGTTTTGATTTTTCACTTCTATCAGCAGTCCTTAAGACAGCCTCTGATTTTTTTATTGTTAGCTCTTTTAAGCACCTAGACTTTTTTTTGCATAAAACAAAAAAAAATGTAACTAAATCTGGCGACCAGGATGTAAGAAGAAGCAATCTGAACTTTAACTCGTTAAGTTTGGCTATATAATAATAACTAATGTGTAAGCTTTTATGCATTATCCACAGTCAAGCCACGGTGCGCCGTGCGCCCTTATGCTGGTTGCCTATATAAAATCGGGTGAGTGCCTTAAGCGCTCCCCTTAATAATTCAGTGAAACTGTAGAGACCTTACCAGGTCAACAGTGTAGTCAGTTCGAAATAAAAAAACTTACGCATTGTCTTGATGACACTTCATTTCATTTTTCCTTCAACAGGAATAAGGTTACAAAGACTATCAGAATTACAGTATACAACCAAACTGTACTATCAAAGGTTCGTTGCTCGTAGTAGCCTTTCGTGTATCAGAATGCGTTCATGTCAACGAAATTAATGATATATGATAATATTCTACGACAGTAAAGTTTTATTTATTAGGGGTCATAGTTATGATTCTTTTTACTTATTCTACGTTTGTTATAAATAAAAATGCAGCGAATTTACTCATTTAATAACCAGAGAACGGAAGTGAAGTTTTGCTTACAAAAGACTTCAACGAGACTGTCCGTCAGATTTCGTTAATTATATAATTCGTCGTCTAATAAGTACGAGAATAATAAAAAGATGTATGTATAAAGTACTAATACAACTCTCCATATACCTAGATATTGCATTAAGTATAATATCTGTAAGGATAACACTGGAAAATTAGTAAAATCACGTTACTATATTCGGTAGCAATATTGTACAAATTTGGGCCCATTATTAAAGTTATATTGTTATAGGATTAATGTCTCTTTTGAAAACAAAAAAATAATATATTAAATAATACATTGACAGTTAAGTTAAAAATTTTGCTCGTATGTGGTGCAACGTTGGCATAGATAAAGACATAAAATGTGCAAAATAGTTAGTTTTTAATTACCTCGCAGGTTTTATAACTAATTCCTGACAATGCTAACATAACAAAGGGTAGTTTATTAAGGTCTAATCAAGATTTCTAGCGCAGAACCTTTAACTGCCTGAAGCTTAATGAAATGAAAGCCGTTCCTATTTTTTATTCCTAATACCAATACAACATAATTGAGAATACTTATATATAATTAAGAGGTCAAATGCTGTCAAAAAATCAAGTATATATTTAATAAAATATATAATAATATGGACACTAAATTTGGACGAAGTATTAAAAAAACACGTGTTTTTACTGTGTTTTAAATACCTAACTGTTCATAGGTTATTAGAAATCGATATTTATTACCCTTTTTGATGGTAGTTTTGACGTTCATACGTGCCTAAATTGGAAAAAAATATTTGATTTTGAATTTAGAAATGGAGTAACATTTACCCATTATTGTAATCTTGGATCAAAAATTTGTTGCTCAAGTTAAATGTAATATTTTATCTTTATCGGTTTAGCATAAATGTTACCTCAAACATATTTATATCTATGTATGTACTTGTGACAACGACTAAAAAAAAATTATGTTGTATCACATACTCCTATAAATTTAATTTTATGACCACGAAGTGCAATTTTTGCCAAAATTCTGATATCGTGAGTGCTACTAAAAATAATTACTGGAAATTAATATTTTTCAAACAATTTTTGAATAATATTTCAAAAAAAGAAAATGTTATACTAGCTGTTTAGGTAATTATTTCAAAGAAGCAAAATAGAATTATAATATTCAATATGCATAAGAAATGTAAAAGAAGGGTGTATATTAGTGTAACAATGGAATATTGATAGAATTATTGCAGTATATTTTTAGACATTTATTTCACATTACTCTGCATTTGCTTTAATTTCATACTTTTGTTTTGTTTGTCTATTTGCCCTATATAGATAGGCCCTTATATAACCTGGGGAATAAAAATGTTCTTCGATTTCTATTGCCTAAAATAGTTATTTAGTTTTCTGTTAGTTGGGCTATTAAGTTTCCTCTCCTTTGTAGAATAAGAAATAAACTAATCATAAATATACAGTTAAATTTTATTTGAATAATGCCTTAACTTCAAATGAAAAAAAAACTACTCAGGATGGTCAGCTTAATGAAAATCATATTTCAAAAGAGGCGAAAAATAAATACAAAACTAACGTACGTATAGAGGAAAGAAAATGACAAACAAATTTTTGTATGAAAATTTTTGTATTTTCATGTAACACAATTTTATCAGATTTTATGTATTTATATGCATGCTATAGTTGGTGAAAAGTTTCCCATTGCCTTTGGTTTTCTTTTCCTTCGAACTGGCCAATGATGTCGTCCTGAAAGGCCTTGACAGCTTCATCGGGTTCGGTGGCGAGCATGGAAGACAACAGACGCCAACGTGACGACTTGTGTAAGGGCACCACCAAAGTATTCGAACCTCAGCTGGGGCTGTAACCGTGTAGCCTCTGCATTGTAACTTTAGTTGTGTACCTACTCTTAGGGCTGGTAGAAGCAGGAAATTTTTAAGATGACGCCTATACCCTTATGTATGTGCTATGTATACCTGATATGTACATGTACACCTGATTATAAATCTACGAAAGACATACCTACGAATATACTTACGTTTATAATTTCCACCAGTGTAGACTCAACTCAACAGGAACAGTTTGAAGTTTTATTTTGACATCAGCTAATGGTACCTCCATTGAAGGGTGTGAAGATAGGACAAGGTTAGACTTTTAATGTATTTTATAATTATGATAAAGAGATTTTTATCCTAGTTACGTACAGTAAAATAACTTTAATAATGACATATCTGTCATTATTATCCATCGCTTATTTCATAGAAATGTTTTATTGCAATTAAAATAGATATAAACCAATCAATTAAAAAATTAAACTAAAATCTCACTTTATTATAGCAGAATACGATTATAAATTACCTAATCAATTAAAAAATATAGAAAAGTATAAATAAAGCTCAAGTCGACTGGTACCATAGCATCAAGCTAATAATAACCATTAATACTGAGCCGAGGGTGTACCGGTTCATTCTTCGGACATGGCTGATATTTTGTGAGACGAGCATTACAATCGGTTCTAAATCTGGATGTTAAATAATTTAAACATCAATCTAGTTGCCATAATACAAGCTCTGCTTAGTTTGAAATTTATTGGCCGTATGTGAAATTTATTTGGAAATTGTTAATTGAATGCGAATGACATATTAAATTTACTATGGAAAAGATACAGACAAAAAGGTACAAAGTTTTCTTAACTATCTATCAAAGTTAATGGAACCCATAGCAATTATTGCCTTTTATGTAATGTTATCACCCGTCTTTATACTTGGAAAGTTATTCCGTGTTTATAAGCGTTCAAAAATTTAAATTTACCTTACATTACGTTGTTAATACAGCTTAAATAAAACTGAAATCCTATTGCGTATAATAGATATTTAACTGTGTTTTTTAAATATATATATATAATGGGTAAATTTGGGTAATTTTTAATAACTATTGTCGTACAGTGATCGTAAATTAACTATATTTTTTTTTATCTTGTTACCTTATTGATGTTTTTTTGACACAGAGTGTACAAACATTGTAGATTAATAGACACAAGGATCGTGAAGTATGATGAATAGAGGCTTATAAATAAAAGCTTTGACTCGAAATAAAAACTTCGATGGTACGGAAAAGAAGTCTGCTTCTGATAATACTAAAACTATAACTAGAATGGATAAAATTAAGAATAAGTATGTCAGAGGATGTTTGAAAATAGCACTAGTGGTATAGAAATTGAAGAGTAATAGAGGCTAGCATGGTATGGGCATACTGTAAGGAGAGCTGAAAGCCATGGGACTAGAAAATTTTTAAGTACGAAAGAAGACCGAAGAATCTGTGGATGGATTGTGTGAAAAATTATATGCGCAAAAAAGGTGGTGTGGTGCGGCTATTGGGATGGCATAGTGGAAAAGGAAAACAAGTGTGCTGACCCTGCTTTTGGTGGGATAAGGGTAAGAAGATGATAAATACTAAAACTCTACGACTTGCGTTAATCAAAATAAAAAATCAGTTGACAAACAAAACAAACAAGGAGGAGTAAAAGGTACTGAACTATTTTGTCTTCACCTATTTATACATAGATGTCGTCGTGTATTTCATAATTGTTATACTGTTTTAATTAATATTTATTTATTGCATTTTAACTTGTGAAATCAAAATTGTTTTAGTTATTCAATGATTTTCACCAATAGAAATAAAACGGATGAACTGTTCTGTAATTGATTTAGGAATATTTTTACATAATACAAGGATTTTAAGTTACATAATGAAATGAATTAATATAAAAAAAGAAAGACCTAAATAACGATATCTATAATTAATTATATTGGACTTTTCCTTCTTACACATGGAATTCAATAAAAATCGTATTACGATATAAATTAAAACTTAGTTGATGAATGTATATGGTTTCTACACAAAACAAAAAACTAATTACCGGCGAAAGAACTCAGCAATGGGTGAAAAGAGGACGACTGTTTTACTTGTCAAAGGTATAAAAAACATTGTGTTTAGTAATTTGTATTGTACTTGTATATATATTGTAAGGCACGTTTCACAAAACGAGAATTTCACGATAAAAATAATCCCATACAGAATATAATAGACCACTATAATAAATATAATAGACATATATTTTTAATTGCAATTAAATAGTTGTAGTACAAATCTTACGAAATAAGCGATGTATATAATAATTCCTTATGTTGTGTTTATCAAAATTTTCATTGTAATAGTGTAGACAAAATATTTTAATAGTTGTGTTTATTGAAACTTGTTATTCCTATAGTGTATATATAGTTCATTAAATTACACTATGAACAAATTATTGAGTACAATTAACAAACGAACAATGGTAGGACGATAGCACGTTTTTTCTTATGTGTTAAGAATAACAATATATTTGCGGCACGCTGTTGAATTAAATCGACCCGACGTGTTCGCATACAATTAATCATTCACATGTTTCGTTAATTGTACATAATAGATATAGTTGCACAGCGTATTTCGCAAACAGCAGAGATAGGGTTTTTATTAAATGAAACAACAATATTCACATTAAATTTATATTTAATTACAGATCTGATAAACCTTACTACTGTGTCGAATTGAAAATGTAACATAAAAACCATCTAAGGTACTTTCATTGTACAAGTTGATTAAAATATATCGTATCGCGATTGGCTGAAATACATATATATACTTACTTGAGTCAATATAATCCCACCAACTTGTACACTGAAATGTACCTACAATTATAATAATATACCTGTGCGGTGATCCCCGATCACATGAGGTCTGAAGATATAACATTTAAAAGAAAAATCGCAAAGCTTCACATAATATATTTCGCAAGAAATAACTTTACTTGTTCACGTATTTTTTTTTTTTATAACAACGTATAGTTTAGTTATATTTAAATAACTGTAGTCGACATAACCGCGTTTGAAATGCGACCGGAAATTATTCATTGCAAATTGTATAATATATTTCAGTTTAACTTATGTGAACAAGTAAATACGCCTAGCAAAATAACCTTCGCCTGTTGTCAGCAGTAACAGATCTGTCGCCTTACACTAGTATTATCTATAATCAATCAAGACTTATTCCTAAGACAAAGTTGGATAGAACGGTCATATCAACAGACACTTTTATTTAAAAGGTAACAGCAGAGTCGTTAACGTTGTTGACGAATCTACCAAATCTTTGCCGTGTAGTTGTTATTTGATCTACAATTAGTAATAAACAAATATTCAATGGAAACGGTTATTATACCTAACTAAACGCATGCAATCCCTAAACTCCGTAAAACGGCATCGGGAACAATTTATAAAAGAAAACAACATATTTTCATTATTTAACTTTCCGATTTTACTCAACTCAATGTAACAGAAATCATCTGGTAACTGATTATTAAATTAATTATATATATATATAAACATCACAAAAAAAAAATAATTAAAAAGAATACCTTATACGATTAATTGTAAATTCCTTACATTTTTATTGTTCATAAATTGGAAATTTCTACTTTAAACTTATTTCAAAATAAGTCTATCGAGGATTATGAATCATAGAATATGATAAATAACAAATTTACCGTTACTTTATATTTACATAATTATTAAATCTAATCGATACTACTAGAGGGTGCTTTAAACAGTACGAGGGGAGACAAATATGCCTTCTATATATTTGTATACATATATATATATATAAATCTTAGGAATGTCGCTCGGCGGGCCGCGTGCGTTATCTCTTTCTTGTGCTTAGTACTAAATAAAATCCAATAACTCTTTAAACTTAAACATTGAAGGCAAGTTGAGGTATTCAGTTGTAGAGAGAATTATGCGACCCGCAGAGCGCTACACCCTTACAACGTTCTAATTCTATTACTGGTTACCTGAGGTAGTTAAGTTTCATATTGTGACACTGTTATCTTATTTATTGCTATATAAAAAACGTATGCGTCATAGAATTTTTACCAACAATATAACACTTTTTTGTAGTCGCTCTACACAAATAACTACATTTATATCAGAATAATTGCGTATAAATTGTTTTCGTAGCCCGCATTCGTTTTTTTTTTTTTTTAATAAGATTGGCAAGTTTGTTGAAACGAACGCGGGCTAGTTCACATTACTGTTATTTTTATTATTATCAAGAATTAACACTCGAGAGGTAGGCCATATTGATACAATGTTTTCAATTATTGCCTTTACCGATATACTTCTAAAATGTTATCGGTTCTAGATATACAAATGTAAATAGTTCCTGAGGTAGATTAACATCGTTTTTGATACTCTTCTATGTGTATAAAAATACTTCTGCAATATAATCAACATTCAAATACAAACATTATCAAAAATTAAGTCGATATAATGTTTATATTGCACATTTCTGTTGTGTGACCAATGATATGGGTGCTATTTAAGGGTGTGTCGAATTAAGCGTCCTTTTTTTATATACGGAATTGGGAAAACCCCAAAACGATCACAACCTGAGAGAAATAAACTATAAATATTGCTACGGTTAATTCGACAAACACTCAGATGCACTTAACGGCCTTGATATGTTCCATTAAAATGTTTTTCATACGTTATTTATCGAAAACATGTATTTTTTGGGTATGCGACCTATTTCTTTTATATTGTCAGTCAGTGATATAGATGAAAAATTAAAAAATGCATATAAATATATACATATATGTTAACTAATCGAAACAAAGGTTTAATACAGTCTGTATAATTCAGTACTTTTAACTTTCTCAATTTTTTATTATATTTATATGCAAAAGAGAAGGACCAGGCAAATTTAAAGACCCTTTCGTCTCGCAATAACTAACGCATAAATAATAAATTTTATGAATGGTTTCATTTATGCCTTTAGTTCGTCACAAGTTGAACTATATTAATTAATTTTTGTTACCTTCACATCCATGTGCAACTTGTTAAATGTTATTAATTATTTCATTCTAATAACATTGTAGATTTATTCTAGTTCACTGAATTAATATTACACAACAATGGATTCGTCGAAGCGGTAACTGGTAGTACGGTAATGTTCTAATGTTATTGTTCACCATTACCACTTTCGTTCAATAAAAGAAATAGGTTTAATAACCAATGTCTCAATGAATATTTAATTTGAACTTCTTAATATGTTAAATACATAAAACAATTATGATATTATTATTATCTTTAATTCTATACAAAAACATTTACATTTATTATTTCAAATTATTGCTAGAGAATTTCATTATTATTAGGCTAATTAAAATCATTTTTTTTTTTAATAAACTGTATCGCAACAGAGTGTTCGCGGAATAAATTTGGCAACGTTTAGGAAGACTACTTTCCTACCACTAAAGAAACAGGAATGTATAAACTAAATTCGTTTAGATAACACATTGGTAACTTAATTGGATACAAACATTCCATTTTTTTTTTAGAAATTACTTCAGAATTCAAAAAAAAACATATACGTTAACTAGCTTACATCAAACAAATGTTAACAGACAAATAATATTAGGAAGCACCGGGGACGTATCAATAATCATAATTAATAAGATTTTACAGCTAGAACAAAAAAAACTTAAGTAATCAATAAGCAACCATCAGTATGTCCACATTCTAAAGGCAACATTCAAATAAACAAAACAGACTGAACGAGACCGAACGTAAATAGAACAAAGAAATAAATGTTCATCACACAACACTACTAACGCCCGGTGGCCTTAACTCGATTCACAACTACCTACCGACAGGTAGGTGTATATAGATTGCTTTAAGATTTCTGTTAACACTAACCTATATCTTGGCAATAGTCTTACTTTATATATATATAGTTAATCTGCGTCAAAGTTAAATTTTGTACTGTCATTTACCTTTATTATTAATCATTTAATAAGATATTAAGTTTACATTTTTATAGTTGCTACATAAAATAGTGTCTGGCAATCAAGTCCCTTTTAACTATATACAAAAATTACTCTAAATACGTCGCCACAATGAGAGTCTCTTATAACGTTAACAACCATTATGAAGAACATAGAATTTTTCTAAAATAAACACTTCCTATGGTTTTATAATAAAATTTTACATTTAAACAAGATATGCGTTTTATGCGTAATATGCACGTTTCGGTCTACTGGGTCCAGGCGTAAGACGCCGTGATACCATTCTCTAATTAATTCTAAATATTTTCCGCATTTTATAATATTATAAAAATGATATGATTCGATAGAACGATATTACAGAATTAACTAACGTCATGTAATTATATGTTTAGCACCCAGACACCCAGGCATGTAAAGTCACCTTGCGCTGGACACAAGGTTAGGTTGAATGAACAACAAAAAAAAAACTGAGCCGAGAACTGAATGCACGCCAATATGCGAACATGTTGCACAAAAACAAAGTTTAAAAGCTAGTGAACGCTACAATGTTACGTGTAAATAGAGATATTCATATAATAAAATACTTGTACGTTTTGTATCTCACGCTTTTGTCATCCGTGTGCATATAAAATATTATTTGTATTAAGTATTAAGATATCGTTTTGCTCACTAATTTTGATGAATAGCCAGATTAATACGGCAAGAACAACATATCAGCTACTCAAAAAATTTCATTAACAATACATTATATCTTCCTAGTAAAGAATATTATTGCGATGTGTCATTTCAAATGATATGTGGACGCGACATCTTGACTATAGAAATTGATTTAAAACATATTCGTCGACTGTGTAGTCGACGTTGGTGACGAAGAAGCCTTGGGCGACCTTAAAGCAGTAGAAGTCGAGGAAACCGACGATGACGATTGCGAACGCAAATTTTTCTTTATATGCGTTTCAAAATGTTTTACTAAGTGATCTTTCCTTATAAAACCTTTACCGCACTGGTCGCAAGCGAATGGTTTACAGCCCGAGTGTAAACACATATGACGACGTAGGTCTGCTTTATGGTTGAAAGACTTAGGACATTCGCTACATTTGAAGGGCTTATTGTCAGTATGTTTGACATAATGTCCCTTCATATGATACGTCATCAGAGAATCGCTTGCCGCAGCGATTACATTTAAACGGTTTGACACCAGAATGGAATGTTTTATTATGTTGTGTGAGATAGCACGCCTTATTAAACAATTTATCGCATTCATAACATTTGTGTTTTGTTGTAGCTGTCTGTATCTTTAGCTGATTTCTTTCAGTCAGTGGTGTACTCGGAACAGTCGATGAAACGGATGGAGAGCCGTTACTCTCATTTTCTGCCTTCGCGCTCTCTGGACTCGCGGGAGATTTCATTTGAGACCCATAATTTTCCTTATTTGCATAATCCATAATATCCTCTATTTTTAAGATTTGAAGCTCACTCGAATCCGATCGCATAATGTCATCCTCTCGTTTTATTGTTTTACCTACTACTGCATAGCCATATGGATAAACCTTGATTTGTTCCGGACTATAACAAATTGTAGTTGCCTTAATACAGCCGGGTGATAAGCTGTACTCATATTCCATACCGGTTCCGGAAATATCAGAATGATACTGCAAAGGAGAGTGGACCGGATCAACAGTAATGTAACCGGCGGCCGAATCATCGGCAATTACGTGACCCCCCACGTTAGGCGGTGTGATGTAGTTAGAAACATAAACGCTGAAGCTCTGCGTTTGGAGCTGCGCGAAACTTGGCAAGCGTCCGCCGGCAGGGTGGCTTGACGTTTCTTGTTCCATAACCTCGGCATCTTCAGGTGCTGATTCACCAAAAGTAGCCGGATTGGCTATATGCAGATTGTTGATAGCCATATCCATAACGTGGGGGGCCATCCCGTTTGGGTAATTCGGTGCTATAGTCTGCTGAAAATTCTGACCCAAATACAATGGGGTGTGCGTGGGGTCCGGAACTGAAGGTCCCAAAGGATCCGTAGACCTCGGACTGTACGGGTTGACGCCCAAATGGCTGAACGGAGGCAGCGTGTGTGCTGTAGGCGCCGGAGTACTCTGCGTTAGAGCTTGTGTTGAAATATTGCTGGTTGACACTGATAGCAGGCCCCTCATATGGTGATTTTGAGAAACAGAGGGACCTGCTTCCCCGTTTGGGGGATTCCCTGCTGAAGATATTGTTACACCTTTTGATCCCTGGTGGTTGTTATCGCTTGATATACCTAACCCTGGCGGTTGACTACCTATATTTAATGGATGTGAACCGACATGGTGCTGTAAAGGGTGATTAACTAACGGATTATTACTGAAATTATTATCTAAATTACCCTGTTGAAGATGTGCATATAGTGACTTGACCGGCATGTTAGCGACACGATGTGACCTCTCAAAGTTCTGCGTTGCGTACGGCGATTGAAGAGCAGGGTCATCGACGCCTCGAACGTCTTCAGATGGAACGGGGCTCTGTGTGTTCGAGTCAGCAGTTTGTTGCTGGGCACGTCCTTGAATAGCATCGCGACTGGGATGATGATGACTGGATATTGGCATGGTGGCGGGATCAGGCTGTCCCGACGACCTCACTGCATTTTTATGGAGAGTAGTATTGTAATGCCTTTTGAGATGACCCGAACTAGTAAACCATTTATTACAAGCAGTGCAATTATATGTTTTGGGCCTTCTAGCTTCGTTAGATTTCCAATTTGCACCTTTACCTCCAATAGTCGGTAAGGTTGATGATGTAGAATTAGCTGGTTGAGTGCTTGTTATTTGTGGCACTGCTGGTGAATCATATGGCCTATATGGTGGTTTCATATCAGGGTTGGAAGAAACCACAGGTCCTTGATAATCATTAAGAGGAGGCATTTGTACACCGGGATATATTTTCTGTTCTACGTGCATAAATGGTTTCTGGTCATGATGAATAAATTTATCTTGCGGATAGCCGAATTTTTGTTCAGGGTGAAACATTTTTGCTTCCGAAGAATATGTTTTTGGATCAACAAACATTTTTTGTTCTTTAAAAAGAGAAACGTCACCATTAAGCTGTGGGTTATTATACATCTTTTGTGCTTCCCAAGGCATCATAGGGACAGTACGGTTATTTACTTCCCGACCTTGTGACGATGCTTCTTCATATGCTGCGTTTTGTTGTTCACCCTCGTTCCCTTGATAAACAACTTTCTGTGAATCAAGATCTAATATGTCGGATGATTCTTCATGTTCTTCTTTTATTTTCGTAGTTTCAGTTGGATATCCGGGGTTACTGTATTGTTTACCAGAAAATTGTTGAAATGGCATAGACCCTGAAGAAGGAGCCCCACTGGTTCCTGCGTGAGCTGAATTACAGTGTTCGTTTAATTGTACAGCTGAATCACATACAAAGCCACATTTATCGCACTGGTTCGGTGACGGTGAAGGTGTAGGTTGGTTCAATGGTTGTCCGTATAGTGGACTCGATGATGATACTTGCGATCGGTCTTGCATCTTATAAGGATGAAAGCGACTTGGTTTATACTCTTGGCCGTATTGTGATTGTTCCCAATTGATCTGATCTGGGTTTTGAGGAAAACCAGAATGCGTGTAATTATTAGCGTATTGATTTCCTGGCGAGAAGTTTGTCTGATCCGGATTTTGATATGGTGACGGTGCACTATGGTAACTTTGAGGAGTCGCGGGATGTGGAAACTGACCAGACGTTTCCGGCGTCGCTCGCTGCTGGAACTCTGGACTGGGTTTGGTGATCATGCTGTCACTCGAATCGGCCGGTGCCGATACCGTCGTACTTGTTGTTACTTTTGCTCCGTTGTTGTTATCTGTATCATTCTGAGAATTTTGCGTGCCCCACTTCACATACAAATTTTCTTTGTGATATTGAAGATGAACTTCTAATGAATCGACAGTGTCCAAGTAGAGATCGCAAACCTTACAATGATAATCCCTCGACGGTAAGGTCGACGACACAGCGTTACTGTTGTTAGCCATTTATCATCAGTCCAATGGAGAACACCGTCTCCTCCAACGAAAAAAAAATAATAAAAAAACGACACTTCTCGTTTCGATGTACATGTAGTCCAATGTCAGTCAGGCTTCACAAATCAAAATCATGATCGCGCTATATATTCACGCGACCTCGGGAACATCAATAGTATTTCCAAAGAAAGTTTTTCGCGGCATTTCGCGTGCGAGCTCGCACTGCAACCACGTGCGCACCGTAAACACTCAGCGATCGCGATGTTGGCGTAAACGAACCGATGCCAAAACGTCCAGCAGCAAATTAACAACACCAAACGGTCTATGGCACAAACGATAAACACCGCTCACTCTAAAAGTTTTAATGTTCAAACTTTAAAAAACGTATCGTAAAGTAATTAAAAAATAATAATGTATACATTTAATCGCACGTGACTTTTATAGAAGTTGGCACTTGTTTATTACTCGTTGCCGCGACGTGTTATAGTTTGTACGCAGTGGCAGGTTGAACGCGGGAGCGTAGTGATACGACCTGGTACAGACGCTGCGAACGTTTACTAGCAACTGACAGCCTTCCCGAAGTCGCCTTCGGGGGCATGACTTCAATAACAATTCGCAACGTCGTCCCCCACCGAGGCGTGCGTGCGAGTGAGAGCGTTACGCGATGATGAAGTTATCGCTCCTTCGTCCTTTTGTATGTCCTTGGTGCGAAAGAGATGGTCGTCGCGGGGAACGATCGGGGCGCGGGGCACGGGACTGGTCCTACTCTTTCTCAAAATTGAAATGCCCGGTCGAAATGTCCGGTGATGCTGCGTCCGAGTAGGATAGCGATAGCACCCACCCTTACAATGCGGGCGGATAGAGCCCTGCGACGAACAACTGTAAATTTTAAATAATATATTTTATAAATCTTGAAAACGTTTCGACGCTATTCTGTAATTATATAGATAATCATATTTACTAATACTGAAACGCGGCTTGTTTCTAGAGTTATTATAAGACACCTACATAATAATAAAAAACAACCTTTTCATTTTAACCTTTAAAGTAAAACAAATATTTTTATATATAAATCTCAATCTACCTATAAGGATATAATAAATTAATCATATGTCTTGTAATCAGTTATAAGTTTAATGAATAAAATATAATTGTATAAAGGTAATCATAAGCAGTACTTCATACATACATCATACTTCATCGGGAGTCTTCAGAAAACATAATTGATTACTTCTTAGAGATGGCCCGTAACTAAATAAACGAACAAAGTAAAACATTGTAAGCAATACTCTGGGCCGTTTTTGAGAAATCAATAATAACATTCAAGAATTGATCGTTGAATAATTTTGGATAAATCTTAGGCCATTACTAACGTAAATATAAGGCAACTTAAAAAAAAAATGACACATACAAAAAATATTTTACCAAACTAAATATTTACTGGACATGCGTTTATATTTATTGATATAAAACATGTAGTAAACGAGATGAGTTTACTCTTGTTTGTACATAAATGCTTGGATATTTTAATATTTGCTTATAACAGTTGTTGAATTCTTAGATCACGCTTGAATTGATGTATAATATTATTTTCTAAAAGATTCACAATATCGTAGAAATCAAACCGTACGCACTCTATTTAATTTCGTGTAATGGTGTTCTGCGCAGGGCACTAAAAATTTTGCATCGTGGACGTGAGAGGGACGCATGCCGGTTGAGGGGGAAACAGGCGCGGTTCCTTAAAAATTTTCTAAGCACAACCAAATTTGAACCACGCGACTCACAAGCGGTTATTGTCAAAATTATGTTTTTAAATTAAAAACATAACAATAAAATAAAACGTACCGAGGGCCGTTGATAACCGAGCGCTGCGGCACCGGACATACGGTCCATGCAAACTATGAGGGTTGTAACATCGATTTTCTCGGACTGTGCCGATACCCTCCTTCACAGAAATAAAGAGGCTTCCTTGTTCCCGTCCACCATACCAAGCCATTTTACACTTGGTATTTCATTGATTTTCCCTATACTATTTCAACTATTCCTTTATTAAATTCAACAAAAACCTTTCTATACTTTTATTTTCATTTAAAATGTAGTCTTATATAAATTTTATTGTACTTCCGTTTAAAGTAATTCGATATATTTTTGGTTATGTTATGATAATTAACAATATTTAGCGAATCTTTTGATTCCTACTCTAAAGTAACAAGGAAAAACCTTTGAATATATACGTATAGACGTATTTGCTAATATAAATAACTAAGTTGAGTTATAATGAAAATGTATGTAGTAATATTTGATAAAAATGATCTTTCAGAAAGATATGAAAATAGCCAACTAAACGTATAATGGATACGAAACGAAGCCACTAAACGGTTAATCCGTGCCCCGCGAACTGTATCATTCATAACATTTTATGAGGGACCACGGCAATAAACACACGGGCTGACAAACAAAGTTGTGCTTCGACAACTTTTACGCGAGCCGTGGTGCGACCGCCAGCGACGGAATTATACTTATAAACGTACAAATTCGCTCGTAAATTATTCAAATCTAAATTCAAAACATAATATTTACCGATATTTTGGAAAATGTATAGAAGGTTTTTTTTTCGTGTGAAATCCATAGTCATCAGTACAATTATAAATTTGTATTTTTTAATATTATTGCATTATTCAGTTTAACTTACAGTGCATTTGAAAAACGTTTATAGAATAAATAACAAGTACGTTATATTTTTTAGGTTATATCAAAACTTTGTATATATAATGATGTGGAGCTACTGCGTAGATATTTTACTATATAAGTCACTAAGTTACTTGAATTGGTTTTCAGTATTTTTATTTAATGTATTTCAATTCTATTTAATACCTAGTGATTTTAAATATAACTAACAGTTATTCAGTTATACTTTTAGAGCGGACAAGAGCAACAATATAACGTAATAAATAAAGATAGCAAAAAACTGTATTTGGTAAAGTATGTATGTATGTAATATATTAAATAAAAATACTGAAAACCAATTCAAATAACTTTATGATAGCACCTATGATAAACAACAAAATATGGAAAATCAAACAACAATTGCAATAAGTAACCAATACAATATTAATATTAATTACCATTACAATGTTATCCATTCTTAACGTACAACAAATTCGTTGTTATATTTACCATTTTAATTTATTTGTCCTCATTAAAAGACATCAACTAAAACCTAATTTCAAGGTGTTTAGTTCTATTTCGAACTAAACAAGCGTAACAACACATATTATAAAACGCTCGTGTTATGGACAAATCTTTAGACGTTACTTCCCGCGAACTTATTCAGACGGTTATCACTATCAATCTTATTAGCCCTCCTTTAAGGAAAACAAAGTAATTGATTCTTTTCTATTATCGCCTTTCAAATTTATTTTTTAGTTGAATTTATGAGTAATTGCTTATACAAGCTATTAATTATACATTAATTTAATCTTTATATAAAACATTCCGGTGTACGTACGTACGTAATTCGACTACTTCTAAACGGCTTGACCGATTTTGGTGATTTTTTTTTATACTTATGAGGTTTTTTTTTGCCATACCCTGTTGGCTCTTTTGGCCTCTACAGATTCACCGGACTACAACTTATGAGGTCATCTGTTTGGTTTGTAGATATTGTTGGACCAAGTAATTTCGGGGTCTGGTCGACGCTATTGTCAAAATCTAGATTTTTCTTTTTTTTTTCAATTTTCCGACCAAATTCTCATATTGGATTTCTCGCATAAAAAAGACTTCCTATCAAGGTTGGTAGTATTAAAATACATATAGTTATATATATTTAATTATAACTATAATATAAGAACTATTGTGAGATAATTCATAATTTTTTTGTATATCGCATATAACAAATAACAAAGCAAAAATGTTACTTTATTATTCGAACACGTGCGAAATATTAAGATAGCCTGTTGGTTATTTATCGTATTTCACTGTAAAATTACAAGTTTATTGCATTTTCTAAAACAAACGAACTCTCAGAATTGTAAAAAGAATGAACAATGATTATTATACATTTCGAATAGAATACTTTTTGATGGATGAATGAAAGAGCTTATCGTAACAAAAGAAGAGAACAATAAAATAATTCTTAGTTCTTTAACTAAAGTCAAATGAAACAATGGAGCCCGTTATCTGTTTCGGTGGAAATTTTCTAGTTTCACATCTATTTGTGCCGGATTAAAAGGTTTGAAAGGATCGCCGCTTAGTTAATTCTGCTAATCCCCCGAAACGCTTTCCTGTAATTTATATTATAGTTATCCATAAACAATTTAGTTTTGTTTTAAATACTCTATTTATTATTCAGTAATAAAGCAGTAAAATATATTTTTATTATTTCAACAATTTTTATAACAGAATAATTAGTGCTTAGCTGTTGGAAACAATGAGTTAGTCGGTACAACTCCGTAAGCCAAGTAATCGACTTAAATTTATTAATATACCTTAAGTTTATGATGTTTCTATTCTGTTGTTAATACACCCACTGCTTATTCAAGCAACTCAGAACAAATATACATCATCTCTATAATTTGTTTATAGTATTGTTATGATTTCCATATTTCTGGGACTCATACCTACTGTAAGTGGTAACGGTTTCATATAAATTGGTACATTTAGATTGTAGGTTTGATAATTAGCTTTCAGTTCATGAGGAGATTGTAACTACGGTGTGCCAAGGATTTTTTTTTCTTTATTTGTAATTGGGGTTTGGTCACAAGTAGACCATGGCACCCCAGTGATTACAACCAAAATTAAGTTTGTACTGTTCATAATATAAATAAAATATTAATAAATTCTAAGGGTTTTTAATACTGAACATAATCAATTTATAAAGCGCTCATGCTTCCGCGGATGTTGGGTAAGCAAGGATGCTATTACAATCATAACCCAAGGGTTCTTAATGAGACATTAATTTTATTTTCCAATGCTAATTTTGGAGCTTGGTTACGTACACATTCTGTCATTAGATGGTAAACATCTTCTACACTATTGCATATGTCACAATTTGGTGACGACTTCACAAGATTGTATGACTGAATTTAAGATTTCAGTTTTCGAAATCGTATTTTTAAATTTTCATAAGAAATTCACAGCACAGTCATAATATTTAGAAAACATTTCAATGTAATAAAACAAAGTGCCAGCAGCTATGAAATATTACATAGTATAATTCATATAAAACGATGATGGCTCAGTTGATAGCGTATTCGGACATAACAGCGTCGAACGTCGTAGGTCCGAATCCTTGCAACTAGGTCGGAGCTTTCGGTGAAGGAAAACATCGTGATGAAACCATAGCATAGTGGTAGTAGGGTATTTTCTAAATCCTCCTGGCTAGCTAACACCCTCAAGTTGAAAATCTCTCGTCAAGCACCTGTTGGTGTATTCCGTCAGCTGCACTTGAGAGCCAGTCTCCCTCTAGGTTTAGCGTGACTACCATCTTGGACCACATCGTGATATAACATCAGATGAGAATGTGATTAAACGCTAATCTATAAATAACAACATATATATATAGTTTTTTTTAGAATATATTGTACTATCTAACTTTTTCTGCGCGTACGTGAACGCACGCGCATTTGATTGCGTTTTGTGGTCGTTATTTGAATATTTTTATTTCACCTATATAACATCTGACTCTACCTTTATACGGACCGGCTTTAAGAAACTGAAACTCACTTAGGGGGAAATTATCAATGTCATTGAAATGTTTATAAGGATAAATAAAAAATATGGAGGTAATTCTCGTTGAAATGAGACTAAATATATTTTGTTAGTAATGGTAACGCTATAGTATTGTAGGTGGTTAAATATATAAAAGTTTATCAGACATGATTACGAGACGATCGGTTACAATATTTGTTACCGAGTACCAATTAATTGTTAGTCACAATTAAAGTTAAACGTTGTATAACTTCAAAAAATAAATTTAGATTCAAACGACACAACCCAGGCGTATAATAAATATTAAGTTGAAATTCCCACAAATAAAATGTAATACAGGATAAGCTAGTAAAATTTGTATGTCTCGTAAAAATGTAACATTATTTATAAATGTAAATAAGCATTACTATTAATATATACATATTAATTATATAATAATAATATATAAATATTAATACATCTTATATATAATTTGAATAGGATGCATGGAGAGGCCAAGAGAAAAATATTTACAATTGAAGGGACTTGTTATAATTTTATTTTGTAAGAAAATATTTATTCTTATGTTTGCTTAGTTAATTATTATTCTAAGGTATCTTTTATTAATGGTCTATGTTTTTATTTCAAAATAAGTTATATTCATTTTTGATTTTTATACTATAATTATTATTCAACAAATTAAAGTAAAATCTAAAATATTACAGTTCGTTAGTTGTTATCGTTTAACCAATTCGTCTCCAAATGTCAACACCACAAATAGAATAAAATAACCTTTGCAAATGAGATTGATTCCGAAACGTATCACTAAAACAAGCAATTGTAATATGTATTTAAAGATATATAAGACAGTTACTCTGACAATAAGTGCTAATGCCGCGATATCACACTACCATGATTTTTGTTTGTTTTTTCGGGGCGTCTCGTGGTATTACACGTATTTTTTTAACTTTAGTGATTTTATACACATTCTTTTTAAACTAATACGTAACAGATTTTTAAAGCAGCCATTTCGATTCTATTTTGCTTACGTCATTTTGATATATATTTATAATCTATACATATAAATATAATTTAAGCGTCTGTTCTTTGTCCTCAACTTAAATCGACGAATACTTAAACTAAACTTTAAGTAATGAAATAGGCAATTAAATAATTATTTTTAGATTGTTATTTAGGCTTTAAATGAATGCGAAACTTAATACCAGGAGGTATTTTCTTCCAGCTAGCCAGCCAGGTATTGTTGTCAAGATTAAAAGTTGTGAAGTAAGAAGTGAAAAAAAATTAATAAACTAATAATATCATAACTATAGTCAAGGCTATCATAACGCTTTAAGAGCTAAGCAGTAACGACAAAGACTACGATAAAGCACGTACTTAGTTCTCATGAAAACCACTCTGACGGGAACGAATTCGCGGCCACTGACAAGTCACATATGCAACAGACTATTATAAAGTAACAAATAAAAATTAGCGTTAAACTCTCGAGCAGCATAAAATGCTTATAATAAAGTGTAATTTATTCTGTTAGTCACTTCACCGAATTGACTTTACGTTCGAGGTCGTAAAGGACGGAACATTTTCAACGAACGCTCCCGTTTTTAGATATATGCCGGTCGCAGACATGTTATTATTTGGTGATTACTAATAGTCATTTTTTTATGTCTGCCAAATAAAAGGTCAGGTGATCCATGAAGGTTTGCACTATTATAATATTTGTCAGATGTTGACCACTGTACACATGAGTAGGAGTAGGTTGAGGAAGCTCTCGAAAACTGCCCGTATTGATTAATCTATTTATATATTTTATGAAATTCTTATAATCTGTAAACAACCGCTAGCACATTACGTCAGCGGCGAAACAGAATAAATCAATATAGAACTCAAGGAGATTTACAGGTTTCATTAAATTATTTATAAACCTACCTATGACAAGAATATTAAAGGCAATACATAATTCATAATAAAATACACTGGAAACGACTAAAACAACGTACAATAGTTTTAGTTGACCGAAGTTTACAGTAATCGAAATCATCGATTTTTAAATTAAAATACATACATGAGGTACGAAGGGCTTATTAAAAATCATCATTGGGTAGGTATCTATGTCAGTTTTTTGTGAGTAAATTACACGTGTTGAACATCCTAATAGCGGATATAAATTAGCTGTAGTCTACTAATATTCTAGTAAAATATATAAACATGATTGATGTGCAACGATTAGTGCTAATTCATTGTAATTGCTAGTATATTTTTTTTAGTTTAGTTCTGTAAATTATAATTTATAGTTACGAACGCGAAAACTTGACTTTGGTATGAAGACTATTCAATTTGTTCTCATAAATTAGTGTTTATGAGACAGTGAAATATCAACATTCATGTAAATATACTAATACCGACCACTTCGAACTCGTGTAAATGACCCTTTTAATACTTATACTGATTTGAACTTATTATAATTTTAACTACTGTCCAACTAACTAATTACTGAACTTATTATAATAATATACTACAATAGTACTCTAAAAATGACCTATATATGCTAGCAAAAGTCTCGCCATTAGTATAATCGTCTGAGAGATTAACCCGAACAAAAACAAACAGTTCGATTTTATTTAATATTTACTAGCAGACACGGCCACGCGTTGCTCTGGCTAAGGTTATTAAGTTGGTTGGTATGTGAATAAGGTTATACCGCCATCTGTTACAATTTGAACGAACTAATTAATTCGATTATTCTTTGTCAATAAACAAATAATTCGCAATAAAATAATATTTGCGATTATAAATTTAGATATAAACTATCCTATCTTTTAAGCTGGATGAACTGCACACAGTGTGAAGATTTTTATTAAAATCGTTTCAGTAGTTTAGGAGTCCATTGCGGACAAACCACGCGACACGTAATTTACATATATATTAAGATAATACACACAGTGCTATTAATTAATCTATCAAACTAAATACCTAATATCGTTTAATAAATTTTTAAACTTTGACCTTGTGCCTTGAATACTTGTACAAAATGTTCAACATACCCCATATTTTTGAATCGTTTCTGAATCAATTTTAGCACGTTCTCTGATATAAAAAATGTAGTTTGATTGCAGAGACTTAAAACAAAAAATGTTTTTTGGAAAGAAAGCTTAACAAATGTATCTTAAATTTAGTTTGTATTACGTATATTCTATTTGGTAAAATAATATTTATGTACGTGTTATAGATATAATGTGTATTATAGAATACAAATGGGATTTTTTGACGATAATAACCGAAACGTTTATCGTAAATATATGTTTTTACTATACAATTATTTAATTATATTTTCGCAATTTATACTTTTAATTTTGTTAAATATACGACATATCAACATTCTTTTAAGTCTATATCGATCTATGTCCACATTCTATTGATTATTTATGTTCTGATTATATTCAAAACTTAATTTTAGAATGATGTACGAACAAACAATAAAATAACAATAGCTGCGTTATTAATAACAATACACGAAAAAATATGCCGCTTTCGAATTATACGTGGTGCGTTCAAATTGCGCGACGTTGTCAAATTTACATCGGTGCGTTGTAAAAAAATGCATCCAGCAACATCGCATTCATCCCCACGCGAGAAAATGCACTCACTGCACTCATACACAGAGCAAACAGGTGAAATAGGCGAGCCACCCACACACATGCACAGAAACTAGTCAGCACACGAAAGAATTCTTAGAATAACCATGTATACGAACGAATTCGTGCACTTGTGTGAAATCAGAGAAAAAATTTTTTTTTACCTCGCACCAACTTAACTACGAGTCGAAATGAAACGCCTTAACGTTCTGTATTACAACTTTTCTCTTAGCAATTTACTTATAGTATTACTGTGTAGGATATTTATTTATTAAAAACTTTACACTACATGTGTTAGCAAGTGTTTTTTTTATTGTTTTGATTAATTGTCATCTTTGAATTCCAAAATAAACGAATTTGGCATTTTGTTTGAGGTTATTTATAATCTAAAATCATATCTTAGAATAGCGATATTGAGAGATAGAAGTGCAGCTTATGTTCTTAAATTTACATTTCAATGTAATAAACATTACAATATTAAATACTTTAATTTATAGTCATATTATAACATCGGAATAAGTTATAGATCACAGGTTCATATAAATCAATGTTATAAGGTATTATACTGAATATTCTAAATAAGGTTTCTATTTAATTTTGTTTGAGTGTTTTAAACAATGTTCATTGTTGAAACAACTGGTGTCTGTCGATGCATACGTGTTTAAGTAGGGCGTAGTAATGATGCAGAGAATCAAGGCATCCGTGATCACATCGACCTATAAGGGATGATACGGCTGCGCAGGAATGCAGCGGACGCGTAAAAAAACGATAAGTACTGTTAGCTGCGGGGGTGGCGCACACTAAAACCGGTTTCATCCAACCTCCAAACACTGTTATTCCCTTGATCATTTTAAGAACCAATTTAAACAATTTGATTATTTTAAAATAGAACATTAGCTATTATCAGTACGAACCTAACATTATTTGGTGTATTGTGACGGACAGTTTTCGATATCGTAAATGTTTTGATACTAGTCATTCAAATATACTTTAAAGTATTTATAGCCAATACATGATATGAGCTTACGGATAACAAACTAGTGAATCAGTAGACCCGACTTTTTTAGGTTGCTGTGAGAAGTTGATATTTTAGTCTCAAATGGTTTTTTTTTTCAAACTGTCTACATTGGTTGCCTAACCAGGCCTCTACAGTTTCACCGGGGTACAAAGGGGAGCGCTTAAGGCACTCACTCGATTTTATAGGCGATCAGCACAAGGGCACATAGTGCGCCTCGGATTGAACTGTCGCCAAGTATCCTGATCTAACTAAGCTAAGCTATCTATCTCATAGATATATGAGTTCGCGAAAAATATATGTGTAAACATGTATGTTTCACGAATGCATACGTGTATTTTGTATCTGACTGCCTCACATGGTAGTAAGTTTCGTTTCATTTTTTTTTGTATTTCGATATAAATTTATTTAAGAATTCTGATTATCATGGATCAGTTGGAAACAATGTAAATTCATGCACGAATTTGCTTAATTTTTTTAAAGTAATTTTTGTTCGTCAGGAATATTAAAATTGCATTCAATCGAGTGACAAAATTTATGGAAATGGTTAACACAGTTTTATTTAATTCTGTATACGTTTTCTTCGTATAAAATGGAATGTTTACAAATCACATTTAATGAATTTTATAGGCACTTAAATGTAGTTCAGTATTCGTCAAAATTTACAAGTTAGTGTCTCCACCTTCAATCGATTTAAATTTAAATCTTTCAAGAGTTTCAATCGGGATGCATGCTTGCTTAAGACGTCGTGGAATCTAAATCCTTAAATTTTGTAGTAAAATATTTAAATGAACATATTGAATTCTAGAATATTAGTATTTATTCATACTAGGTGCTGAGTTCTCATTGACAAATATATGTCCTCACGACACATCGATCAACTAAAGTTATAAGTTGTATCCAATATTAGGCTCATATTACGATTTTAAACAAGCCATAACTTAAATTACTTGTTGTGTTATTTCAAACAATATTTTATTTCTTTTAAACCGATCAAGTCATAATTAAATTTTGAAATAACAAATATTCGTTTGATTATACCATTAAATTCGTATGAAATATAGTGATTTTGAATGTTAAAGGCGATTTACGATTGATCATTTAGCTAGAATCACCATATCGCACTTTAACCTTACTGAAAATAAATCACTAGTATTATTAGGAGACATTTACTGCAGAATTACGATTTGACACCTCCTCGATCCTTTTTTTTATTCCTTTCTCCATTTCATCAAGAAATACTCAGTTATTTTCATTATACGCATGCAAATATTTGAAAATCTCCTCGTATCGCTAAGGGCTATCTAACTGTATCACGAATTCATGAATTAAAAAATAAACTCTGTACGAAATATTTAACAATTTTCAAGGGGATATTAATGAGAACGGATAAGGTTCAGAAGCGTTTTACTTTTAAATACGATATGTGTTAAATTTGAACAGATCTCCCTTCGGGTGGTTGGTCATCAATTTGGCGAGAGGCGCGGGGAGGTCGAGTCCAACCTCGTCTAACCCCTTATTTTACATTTCACACTCCGGGAAAATCGTTAGAGAAATCTGCGTAACGTGCATGTCCGAGACGCACTCACACACGCTCCCGACGTCGTGTGAACACGTACGAACGTCCAAGCCGCCTCTCGGTCACCCTTCTATTATATCGACGAAACTTCAAGAAATCCTCTTATACGCACATGACTGTATACCTAGTAACATATACAACATTACTATGTAAATCAAAATTTTATTTATATATTGACTTTCTTTACAGCATTTAAATTGATCAAATGATGTACGCTTTACAGCTATGTTTATAACCAAAAATCGGTATATTTTAAGGCTTGGAATCAAATTACTTGCAAATAATTTCTGATTTCTAATCGGTGAAAATATGTAAAACATATACATATGTATATCTTAATCAAATATTTTCTTAAGTATATTTACTTCCTATATGAAGCATAATTTTAACTGAATAATCTTAATTTACCCGAGATGATACTGATTCTGTGCTGCTTACGGTATTACAATGCGCCTAATCCCAATCTATTGAAGTACGTCGCTACGGGGTGCAGCGCACAAGACTGGGGCCGGGCATCGTAAAACCGCGACGCGGCCGTGTCGACCTAGTGGTCACATACATTATTACCGTACAAAGTCACTATGCAAATGTATGTGGGAAGGCTTTGTGTGAACGCATTTACGCATACAAGGCAGGCGGGAGCTGCCTCCATATAATCCGAAGCTCTCCCCGTTATCCTCGCGCCTGGTCTTGCCAAAGATGGTACGCATGTGGGTGTACACACGCGGCACTTTCTCTTGAAGCTCGCCACTGGCTTTTAAAGAGGGTGGTGGGCGGTGGGTCGAGGGGTTGGGTGATTCGTTCCGAACGGGTGACCACGGGGTGAGGGACCAGTGTGTCGGACGGCGCGAACTTACGCGTGCCGACAATCGGTTCAGAAGCAGAGGAAGCTAGGCCTGCCGCAAGAAACGCCGGACACAGCACACTCTGATATCGCATTTATACCGGTTAGACTGAAATAAAACTTTACTTCAGCTTAATTTCAATTGCAAAGCAATTATAGGTCACGATGCAGTTACATATTAAGTAAAATAAATGTATATTAGTTATAACTACTACTTTAATAAAAACTATTAATATCCCAAAAGAGTGTAATGTTTAGGTCACAGCATTTCTCGCGTTGGTTGAACGAGAGTGAGGGAGGCGGGGAGATGTGGCTTCTTTTAATTGAGTGTACTCAGCGCCCTCTCTAAATGATATTCTCTTCCCAAAATACCTGTAATAGATGTTAATTAGAACGCCGCTCCGCACGCTGCAAAGAAAAAAAAATAATTTAAACAGGGCGTAATTAGAGATGTTTACATAACTGTTATACAAATATTTTTTTTAATTTTTAATATTTTTTCCTCTTTCTCCTGTTAGGTGGGCTTTAAGTATATTTATTTTTGTCGGCAGTTTCTCGAAAGTGAAAGGCAAAATCTGAAATTACATCTGAAATTTTCCTCGACGTATACCTAATTTCACTTCGTGATTACAACATTTTTAAATCGTGGGTATATTACATACTTGTTTACAATAAGGGCATCATGATGCATCGGACGTCAGCCCCAAGTTAGTTGAATTGATAATATCGAGTTGGCACAGTTCGACGGGGCGGCAACGGCTCGTTTGAATCGAACGCACGTCCGGACTCCCCGGCCCCTCCCGTGGGGTGTATAGTGGACTTTTCGCTTGAGATATATTTTCCATTCCACCCAATGTAGGCTACAGCTCCTGTAAGTTCCGGACAGCGCCGGTGCGTAGCTCGAATTTACATGTGCCGTTCGTCGGACCACCTCTTTCCGAAAGCAACACTCACCGATCACTATGCGAAGGTTGCGTAACATGGTTCTAATCAAACTTAATTAAATTCCCTATCTATCCTTATTCAATGACCTCTGTAGTATGAAAATCTGTCATAGATTCTTACGGTTTCTTATATTTATTTTTACACACTCCTCTTCGTTGTTAACTTTTACTTCAAAACATTGTGATAATGTTATCGTATTGATGCAAGAATTTATTTTATAGTCTGGAATTCCTTATCAACTTTGTCGTCAACGGGTTCAAGAAGATTGCATAAGCTAGTACTAGTATTCATAGTTTATTTCTGAATCTTACGAGACTTCTATTGAAAGACCTCAATAAAAAGAAAAATAAATAACCTAATCAAATATAATTTAATAAAGTAAAACAGAAGAAATGTCGCAGCACTAACTCAACTTTAATTTTGTTATCGGTACATATTGTCGTCGTGTCATTTAACTCAAATAAACGTTAAATATGCGAATAATAATTAAGAAATATTTGGAAAAAAACATTCAAAATTCTGATTGGCCTTAACTAAAAATAAAAATCGCATATAAAGACGTGTGTACCCTTATTTATATTTATTTAAACAGAACTAATCCACTGTACAAATATTTTAAAGTTTCCATAGGAGATTTTTACAATACCACTTCATGTTTTGAGACATCTGAGAAATGATAGAAATAACATTATTATGCTAGAATAATCTGGACAATACAAACCAACCTAGTAGGTACTTCAATAACACTCTATCGATATGTGTAAATGAGCTTAAGAATGTGGAATTTTGACGTATTTTATATCATTTTAATTCGATTCCGAATTCATTCGGTGATTCAATTTGATATTTTTTTACACTTATTTATAACAATGTATCTGACAATTTTTATTTTTTTCTAACTGACCTACACTGTTAGCCTGGCAAGGCCATTACCGTTCCACCGGACTATGTATGTATCTGACAAAGGATTATATCAATCGTACTTAACATAAAGGGTATAATTATTTTTTTGACGAGGTTTATCCATGTACTAAATGCTCAACCGTAATGAGTGGCGTCTTCTAAACACGAAATACACGTTAAAACATTAAACTTTTGGAAAGTTAAACGCGATTTATTTTAGTGTTCGATTAAGGTTAGATCGATCCAGGCCGAAAGCTTGTTCAAAAGTGGTCTCATTTTTTATCTCGCACTAACATGTAGGAATACGTATACTCTTTCTCTTTTGCAATACCGATCTTTAATATATACTTCATATATGTTTCCAACAATATATACATTGAATTTAAATATTATTTAACAGTACACCCTGCTAAGAATAGGCTCATTGACATATTAAAGGTGGTAGAGCTACGCTGAAGCTATTACTGGTTTCAGCATGAATGGGTCGGCTCGCCCGGGGTAGTACCACCCTCTCACAGAAAACCGACGTGAAGTAACAGTGCTTGCACTGTTGCGTTTCGTTCGGTCAGTGAGAGCGCCGGAGGCCCACATATATTAAAAGGCTGGCAACGCACTTGCGATTCCCCTGGTGTTGCTAGTGTCTATGGACGGCGGTGATCACTTACCATTAGGTGACCCACCTGTTCGTTTATCCCCTTAAACATAAAAAAAAAAAAATTATATATATTTTTTCATAAAATTGAAACCAGTTAATAATTTTTTATAGCAACAAGACTCTTGTATAATAAACCTGCATATACTTAGACTTGTGCCACTTTATATTCATTATCATAGTTGTCTACGACTTTCAACTGCACTCAAGGGCACACCTCAGTCTAGTTCTTAATTTCCCATGCAGTTGATACGGAAACTCGTGAGACTGTATTATAAAACAACGTTGGTAACATTTGAAACGTGGATATTAACTAATGTGTAGTACACTTATATAAATAAAATTTCCTCCAACTATATTGTAAAGGATTCTCTATATTCATCAACTATGCATATTTTTCTGGGACCGTGCCTATTGACCACTAGTGCGTTATTATCGTATTACACGAATTTCTAAGGGTGTTTTACAATACACATAAAGTATATGCTAATTCTATGTACCTTTAAAATTTTTACATATGTCATTATGTTATACATTGTCACATTTTATAAAGCGTCATTAAACGCAAATAGTTTATTGAATAGCCTATCTCATGTTTTGTGGCTTTATTATTGTTATCTCTTTAGTCCTCATTATCAGGTCTTATCACCGAAAGCACCACTCCATTTCTTGCCACTAAAATAAGTGTTTGAATCTTATATTACTACTAGCTGTTGCCCGCAGCGCCGCATGCGTTTTTTTTTTTTTTATAATTGTAATACTTCTTATAAGATCAGCTATCTTCTAGTGAAAGTTCCGTAAAAATTGGTTCAAACCTTTTGGAGATAGTACAATAAACAAAGCCATGGGTAAAAGCTAGTCTAAAATAAGAAAGCTTTCATTACTTTTTATTATGTTAGCTATCTGTCAGTGAAAGTCCCATGAAAATAGGTCCAATAGTTTTGGAGACCGTACTACAGACGAAGCCACGGATGACAGCTAGTCTAAAATAAAGTAACCTATGTCACCCGCTGTAGTTTTAACTAGCCGTCAGTAAAATCTATGCCAAAATCGGTTCAGCCATTTCGGAGATTACCCGGATCAGACAGACAGACAAAAATTTTAATAATTGTATTTTTGTTTTCAGTATCGTGTATGTGTTCATATCCAATCAGTAAAAAGTCGTTATTTTGATTTTACATACAGACACTTCATTTTTATTATATGTATAGATGATCAGACATAGAGATTTCCTCACTTACTCACCAGTTAGTAAAGTAACGAATAATTTATCGTTGATAGAAAGTTTAATTGGCAAACATGCATAGTTTGTCAAATACACGTCGGTCAATTAACCTTTTCACAGTCGTTATCTAAAATTTATTGTCTAACACGTTAGTTTACAACGGTTTTTTTAAACATTTTTATATTATACAGAGCTGATGCTAAAATCAAAAAGTAACCCAACTATAACATTATACATACAACCTTAACATATTTGCAAAGGCTATTGCGTTCCTTTACTCTCTTGTCAGCAAACCAATAATCTCGAGTTCTAATCTTCGTTAGAAATAACATACACTTCACGGAAATATTCAGAACAGAACACGCAAATAGATAAAGAAATATTTTTATTTACTAAACACTATACTTGATCTAAGCCTACATCCTCTGTTATACGTACGAAAGAAGCTTACTTGGTCAATCCATTGGCTTTATTGTTATGCATCAAAGGTTATTTTATAACAACGAGATGCGCCCTCTGGAAGGCATTGCTCCAGTATATCGGCGATATAAGCATACGGTGGAAGATAATCTAGTGGATCTTCGTGTTTGCGCTATTGATTTTAAGTACTAAAAGATTGGATGGCAAATGATTTACTTATTTAGGGGTGTATCCAATTCTAAATTAGGTTCCGTCAATCAATGAGTTCTACGCCCTCCCTCTGTGTAACAGTACCAGTTCTGAAGTCTGCAGCTCTATCAATTCTAGTCTATTCTCAAGCTATTTAATGGCCTAGAGATTTCACTATGTGACATGACCGTGAATTCAATGTCCAACTCAAGTTTTCCTGCTTACTCTTATGCTTTCAAGGAGATGTTATTCACAATCTCATCTAAATTTCTCTATGAATTATACATTAAGTTCAGACAAAAGAGTTCCGAAACACAGCTATCGCAATAATATGATGAACAAATTTGATAACAGGTTTTTACTTGAAAGGTGGTTGCTAACCAGAGGAGCATTAAAAAACCCCCATAGTCTTGTTTTGGTAGTGTAATTTAAATAATGGATAGCTAGGGATTTTTGTAGCGAACGCTACAAAGCGTTATTCAAACGTTCTTAATTGTAGTACACTCGGAAAAAATATAAATATTGTGTGTTTTGTAGTAAGTCAGACGTGTTCAATAAACTCTATCTCACATCGCTGAATAGATTATAAATAAAAAGCAAGGTCTATCGTAAGGACACACGGTAGAAGTGAGACTTTTATATTACTAAGAAATACTTTAATGAAAACAATAAAACAAAAAACCAACGTCACGCGGTTTTTTCTAGGTGGTCACCCATCAAGTACTGACCGCGACCGACGTTGCTCAACGTTGTTTAACTCGATGATCAGATCGGACGGTTTCAACACAACAGAGCACGGTGTTTACCCACACCACCTTTCGTGACAAAAAATGGTTGCCCATCAGAATTTCAAAGCCCTTCCATAAGAAGTTTCGCTTCAAAAGTTTCCTTACTATTTGTTTTTTATGAAAATACTAAAAAATTAATCCAATTTAAATTTATACTTTTTTAACATGCTCGTATAAGAACTATAATCTAAGGGAAACTATACTATATATATGAATAGACTTTGTTTGTAGAATACATTGGACTTAAGTTCAGGTAAAAATATCATAGATTGAAGGTAAAAAACAAGAAATACCGAATAGGAGCACCAACAGCAGCAGAAAGAAGACCATTATTGCTCAAAGCAATGTTAATCTTTTTAACTACTTTCGAAATATGCAGATCTAGAAAGTTCCTTTACTTGTAATTATTACTACAAGTAATTGTAACTGTATTTTTTTTCGTTTTATGATTATCACATATTTCATTACATGTCCCATAACACCTTACCTATTATATCAAGTAACATTTTCACAAATTTTCATAATAACTAATATTTCTGCAATTTTTTCATTAATTGTAAATCCATTTTCATTCTTATTGGGGAAAATATTATATAAGTTACAAATAACTGTATCGAAATATACCTTTGAGCCCTTAAAAAGTAGACAGCCATATTTTCACCTCTGAAGTTTGACTGCGAGGCCTATATTCCTGTTTGGTGACTCCGTCATACTAGCGACCGACCTCAGCAACAGGAACGTCACCAGGAATAGTTCGAGCACTTCTTCTAACGGGAGGATGCTCGATAGACTAAATAACGTTCTCGAATATGGATGGCGTCACAAACAAGGGATCCCGCTCACTACCAAGATTACTACCGATTGAGATAAACCCACCCCGCCTAGTCTCGATAGGATCCCGCATGTGTTAGATTCTAAAGCCGACGCTGACTTGGTGCTCAATTCCCTGATCGATGACCTCCAGAACGATATTAGGGAGATCTCGAAAGAGGTACATGCAGGGAACAATTGCCGCTTTACACTCTCCGATGACGTGAAAGCAAGCGTTAATCATGGTATCAGAATGCCGCGACTCGATCCCATGACGCCGATAACGATCGCTGGTCTTATTATAGTCACTTCCCCTTGTTTCAACCAGTGACTCCATATGAAGTCTCTGCCGCTATAAAACGTCTCAAAACTAAGAGACCTTTCGATCAATTCATCCACCCTGCATTTATCCTATTCCTCACGTCCTTGTCTATTCCACCGTCATTTTGGATCGATGAGCCGAGGTGCCGAAAATTGGAGCAGGCTGGTAAGAATACACCGTTTAAGGAAATATAACATAAACTGGATTCGGATTTCCTGCCGAAGTCACAGATCAAGTTCAGTTTTCATCGGAGCACTAACCTTTAAACCAACGTTCTCCAGTTTCTCTCGCCATTTCTCCAGCCTACTCTGGACCTCGGCAGCATTTTCACCAAAAGAACAATATCATCAGCGAATAGCATACACCAAGGTGCTTCCAAACCCTGTATGTCTGATGTTAGTGTCCATGACAAGAAGGAATAGATAAGGACTTAAAGCTGATCCCTGATGCAAACCTACAGCCACATGGAAATTGTCGGTAATAAAAACTTTGTATATGCTTCAAGCAGGATGAGAGTTATCTTTAAATCCCACATCAAAAGTGGTCTTCATGGTCTCAGCGAATGGTATCAAAGATGACGCATAGAAATCAACAAGAATACTGTGATACTATTTGACCCCGATAGAAGTTCTGACTCAAACCCTTCAGGTTATTCAAAGTTTACATACCACGGGGCACCAAGGTAAAGTGCCTAGGTATTATCCTCGATAAAAAACACGATTTCTAAGCATACGTGTATAGAGAACAAAATAAAGTCATCATTCACTTGGGCCGCCTGCATCACCTGCTATGCTCGAAGAGTAAAATGCCTCTCAGACATAAGCTCACATTTTACAAAACGTGTATGCACCCCATATTAATATATAGCTGCCTCGTATTCTAACACAGGCCGTATCCGAACTTTCATAAAATATAGGTTTTACGATACGTCTTCTTACGTAAGTCAGTTGGTACCCCACGATACGTTCGATGCATGAATCTCCATAAGGACTTGGAACTTCCTTTGATCTGCGCGTACTTCAAGTCCCTCATGACAAATTAAAAAAACTGTACCATCCTTTTAGCGGTATCGACTGCGAACTATGCTTCCAAATCCAGCACCGAGCGCAATAAAAAACAATCAAAATACGTCTTCAGCGATCTACCTCATAAAATAGCAGCGAAAGATTCGTACCTCTCCGCTTCTTTAAACACAGTTACTCGTACCCACATCCACTATTGCAGCAACCACACCACCGTGGACAGACGGTAAACTTCGGTGTCGCACATCCGCCGCGATTCCCCTTTGCAGCGCCTCAAGCCTCTCTAAAATGGAATCCTCATGCACGCTGCAGTAACACTGCTGTCACTAGCTCATTACAAACACATCACATTGCATCCCATACACGTGCATACAATCGGTAGGCACAGATG
The DNA here is from genome assembly GCA_035772565.1 of Antheraea assamensis. Classification (NCBI taxonomy): domain Eukaryota; kingdom Metazoa; phylum Arthropoda; class Insecta; order Lepidoptera; family Saturniidae; genus Antheraea; species Antheraea assamensis. Next base: position 4,629,591 of record JAQQSE010000065.1, read on the forward strand.
TTGTGGAAGGGTTCTTTCCCTATTATTTTTTATTCGAAATTACAAAATTTGGAAACTTTTCAAAACATTCGTGTCTTTTTGCTAAGCCTACACTTGAATATGGTTTTAAAGGAACTGATCTAAATTTTGTTTGCACCTAAGTAAAAAATTATTATTTATTTTATTTCTTAAAACAAAACAGAGGTAAAGTAATAACATAGCACAAAACAACAAAAAGTATGATTTATTATATTATTATTTGTGATATTAAAAATGTATGAAATATTCAATATATGATAAACAATAAGCATGTTCTATACTTTAACCGTAGTTTCAGTTGCAGAATGTTACAATTAATGATTTCATTAGAAGTTCGAGAACTGTATATATATATATATATAAATAATTATATTCGATTCGAATATTCGTACGATTGTTGATTCGAATTATTTGAATAATCCAAATAGTAGGAATTATTCGAATAGTTCGAAATATTCGAACAGTTTAAATGTTCAATTCGAATCTCGAATCGAATTAGTCCGTACACCCATAAATTTAAGCTATACGACGTTAAAATTTCAGGATAGAGGCATGGTGAAAAGGCGAGGTCAGTTACCGTCACCGGTGTCAGCTATTCAGGCATTCCTCACACAACTGCCACCGTCCGATAGCCTGTGTGTGGTGCAGAGGACCTCACTTCGCACACCAATGTGCCCACCCTAAAGAGGAGCCGGTGACCTACGCCAATTACAGCAGAGTCTACACCTCCAACAATGCCTACTGTGCCCCGTTTTTAAGCGGGAAACGTGCAACCGCCGAGCTATCGTCGTCGACATTTATAACGCAGGACTATAATGATTTTTACAAACTTTTACACAAATATTTCTTTTGAACGCATATTACAAAAAACAAATAGGCAGCTGCATAAAAATTTATATAAAAAGATGCGCTGTAGAATTTATTTACACCTGTACACTTTTAAGTATAAATAATGAGGAAATGTGGAAATGCATAAGACATTAATAAATTTTGTTATTTTAATAGAATCCAAACTTATTACAACATTGTTCTAAGGAGATTGTTATGTTTATTCTTCGTCCATCACGATGTTATATAAATCGGGAAACTCGACGACTGTTCAAGCCGAGGTGCACGGTCTGCCCTTGCGCTGATCTCCTAAACAAATCAGGTGAGTGCCATAAGCGCTCCCCTTAGTATTCTGGTGAATTTGTAGAGCCCATAGTGCCAACAGAGCATGTCAGTTGGAAAAAAAAATTATATAATTAAAAGACGATTTGAAAGATACTTCAGTATATAATAGGTTGAACAAAATATTATTAAAATAGATGGAATACCTAGATTTATTGATATATTACTTATTGTATGACGCCATATGCCTGTATAACTTCAAACTGTTCATTATTACATTAATAAAATATACTAATAATATATCCTTATATAATTAAAACCTAAATTGTCCGTATTACAATGGGTATTATTTAAAAACAAATGAACCGATTTCCTTGAACCTGGATCTAGGCTACATACATATCATAAAGTTTTGTATATAGGTTATGCAGAAATAAATAATACTATAATAAAAAATTGCCCACTTTTAATGTAATCCTCATTTCTCATGTAACATGAAAACCAACTGGTGAACGATATTCCAGACACCAACTTATAAAAAATGTAATAAACACTAACAAATAGTTCGAGCCATAGTTAAACTGTGACAAGTATAGGATAAATCTCTGGATCGAAGCCATAACATATTTTATTGATACATACTATTGATAGAGTAAAGCTTAAGAGATCGGTAACGTGCATGTCAGATCTCCGGTGTTGCAAGCATCCATAGACTACGGTGATCGCTTACCCCGCATGATTCTTTGCTAGTATCGTGGAAAAAAAGAAATCAAGTAATATCGATGTATTTATTCCAAAACGATACCAGTTTAGTGGTAGGTACTTAAACCGCTCGTGAACTACATTTATTCCACTTTTACAATTAACAAGTGTTCCTATAGAAGTAGAATAATGTTATGATACCAATTATCTGGCACCTGCCTGACAAAGTCATATCCACAGGATAAATATTGCACAGTAGTATGATAGCGTAAAAGCGAATTGACTTACGTGTAATGTACACGTCAAATGCACATACGCACAATGTACGTCTTATGTCAAAAGCGCGGTTGTCGATACATTTTATAAATTTAATTATAAGCGTTTCAAACGTTGTTTTCTGATTTTAATAATTGTTAATAAAGTTGTACGTGCTTTGACTTCTTTTATAATATAACTAGTTGGCGACCCAGCTCCGCGTGTACGAGTATGTACAAACGAAGCAAATGAGATGTCCTCCTTTTACGTTACGACCATGCTATGTAATAAAATAGTGACTGAGCAACTGTACGTCAATCTGTCAGTTCTGTAAATATGTTTTAAGATTTTCCTACTGCCGGCTGTCTCACTTACTCGTTCACTTTTTATATGGAATTTTTTGACACAAAAGGACAACTTTTGTCCTGAAAATTACAAACATATCAAAAAAAGAATAAGCCATAAGCCGAATGTAGCCAAATAGTTGTAGGTGTTCTGAAGTGATACGCGTGCATACACTCGGCAAATGATTTTTATTTATATAAATATCTGTGTTCAATGCTAGCTTCGCACGCGTATGTTATTATTTGTCACGTTGGCACCTTTGATTTTGTTGCCAATCGGCCGAGTGCACTTAATAGTCCGGTGAAGCTGTGAAGACCCGTCAGACGAGTAGCGTAGTAAGTTCAAAAAAAAATTGTTGCCATCATTAATTTTCATAGTTACTATTTGTCCAAACAAAAAGTAATGTATATCAAAAATCAAAATGCTTATTGTGTAAATATTCTCCGTGTTCGACTATCTATACACATCAATTTTCATCACGATCGGTTGTACAGTGTAGAAGTTGATGTGCCACAGCGCCACCTACCTGCAAGTTATTGTAAAAGGATGGCATAAAAATCTTGTTCATGAAAAAAAAAGTGCGGACTTTCGCTGATCGGTCAGACGAACATATGAGATTCCAGTTTGGATATAGCATGTTATCTTCGGAGCTATTATAACCTAATTCTGAAAATTAATTCATGTTCGTTATTAACCAGTACAGGATCGCCGGCGGTTTCTATTACCTGAACAGTATATATTGATTCGACTGCCGTTACATGAAATGTAGTAGTTAAATTGCTTATCTAATTTAAGGAAACCATCTTAGGATTTTTTTATTATAGGAAAAAAGTACCGTTACGAAATATTCCTGTCGTGACACATATTATAATTTCAACTCTATTTTGATTTAACCATACACTCTATAACTTCAAAACCATAATATAATCTGAGATTTCAATTACGATTTACTTAATTTAATTAGAAGCTTTAATACTATTCAAATTTAATTTGGACCCAACATTATGACAGGAAATAGATTTAAGCTTTATGTAGGTACATAGCTAAAAACATTTAGGTAGACTTCAAATTGCTTATTCAAATAAGCACCTCTATGTATACGCGTGTGAGCTTATAGAGGTACCAGAGTTAGTTCTGTATGGTGTGTTACGCGTGAGGTGGGTTTCAGGGAGACAACGTAGGGTAGTAACCCCCCTGTGGGTGGCGTTCAGGACTCGCCTAAGGGGCCTCGTCCAGAGAAAGTAAAATATCCTGGTGTGAGGTACGCTAGTATTGTCAAACGAATGTATAGTTATAGCTTTTAACTATATACGTTTCTACTATAACCATTGGAGTAGTTATTTACATATATAAGCCGATTCGTTATGCAAACATACGAAACGTAGCAAATTATTTATAAGATCGATAACTACTGTTATCGAAATCAAATATATTTTATATTGAATCGATAATTTCTATCAATAAACGTTTTTCTAGTCTGTCTTTTACCAAGTACCATCTTTAACCCTTAAATGCATGATCTGTATTTTGAATTTTGTTATTAATTTTAAAACAACAACAAAAAACATATAATATACCCGCCATAAGTATTGTCAACGTTTTCATTCACGTTCCAAGGTGTTTTCTATGATTTTGATATGCTATTGGAAACTCATATACTTGTGTGTGTACAAATATGAACATACGAAGTGGAATGTAGAATAATATGCATTTAAGGGTTAAAAGTAATTTTATTCCACCAGCTTAATACATAACTGAAAGCGGAGAACTATTTCCACGAGCCACGTTTTACGCAAACCCATGATTATTTGTCATTTTATTTTCAATATTATTGTACGTATACGAAGTGTTTACACACATCCACACTACAGCGTCTAACGTGAATAGTTCCAGTACTCATGTACGTAAGTTTCATAAATTTGTTTATTAAACGACTATGCGTGCGTACATGTTATCGGTAATATCACGGCAGTACTATTACTCTGGAATATAACATTACAAAACGTATACTAGTGTCAGAACTATCACTACATTACCCACAACGTCTTATTAAATACTAGCCGGCTCGGTAGACGTTGTCCTGCCCTGATAATAAAAAATATATACTTATGTACAAGAAATGTTTAAGGTAACTAATGTATTCAATTTGATAAGGATTAATACTGTATCCGTCTAATAGTCTTCCAATTACCTCATTGTATGTCACCAGTTTTTAGAAGATAGATGGGTATAGTACACTATCCTTAAAATATAGGTATACGAGTATGTTGTCGCAGACTTTTTTGTAGATCTATAAAAGAAAAATATGTCACTATGCATTGGTGTGTCATATCTCAAAACAATTAGGCAGCGTTTTCGATGAACGTTCATAAGCGGCTTAACTTTTTCCAACACTTCCAACAATTATCGTTATATTTCAACCAATTTACACAAAACTTATTACAATTACTTATACAAATTATATACCTAAACCTCATGTATTACGCTTTCTATTGGAGAAGATAGCATTACAATCGGTTTAGTAGTTTTCGAGTTTATCGCGAACATACAGACAGACATGGCGGACAACTTTCTTATATAATATGTAGTGTATTTAGCAACAGAAGTAGTATACTACGGGAAAAGCCCAAGAGCTCTCTTATGTGTGGATTTCTGTGACGTCACTCTCAGGTACGTTTTATTATCTACAGAATAATTGCGAATGAACAAGCCATAACTAAAATTTTGGGAACGTATGCAATATGCAATATTTTATGTGAAAGTAAAAACAATAATTGTATGTCAATTTTTCTTTCTTAAATTTATAGGTTAGCTAAAATCTCACTTGATTATAACTGGCTATGTGATTTAAGATGGAAAATACGCTAAACCTAGACAAGGTTGAATCTTTAGTGCAGCTGCCGGCATTCACCTACAGGTGCATGGCGACAGATTTTCAACTTAAAAGTTGAAGCTAACAGGCGAGCCTATAAAAAGGCTTACCACCATGTCTGAAAGTACAATGTGATTATAGTTTCAAATATAGCGTCACGAATTAAATGCATTATTCTGTTTCATAATCTGCCTATTGTCTTGTGTTAGTCGACATACCGCCGTTGCTATTAATCGCCTAAAATAAATATACATAGATAAGTACAATTGTTTTAAATGCGGGAGTAAAGCTAAATGGCAACTACACTAATGTTGTTGGCAAGTTATTATTTGCGGTAACAATCGAATTCACTGAAGTAGATTTATTTTTTAAACCAGATTTTTTTCAAATATTCCAACCAAAATTACGCCTGAGAAAAGTGACCTGTTTTTACGTGACTTTTCCAGATAAATATAAAAAATTAGACCTTTTCGTTTAGCACGAGTAATATTACCTGAGTGTGATTACACCGATAGCTAAGTGTAGTTTCTACATCCCAGTTATGGATGTAAATCAAATTATAAAGTAAATTCCTATTCTCAATTTCAGTTTAATTTCCTTCGAGAATCCTTCGAGTGGCAGCAACAACCTCAATAAACAGCATAAGCAGTTTAAAGTTCTAATTTACCTACATAAAAATATATCATAATAAATATTCAACACTCTTTATTATTGGATAAATTTCGATTATGAAAAGATAATTTAAATAAAACATCAAGTGAGAGAAGAAAGATTTAATAAATAGATATAACTTTAATCTAAAACAGATTCTCAGAAATAGCCGATTAATACGACTCTTTGAGCGTCAACAATTCGGATAGTATAATTCTATGTTAAACTGCCGATAAAATAAAACAGATAGAAATAATATAAATTTTCGTGAATTTTTTATTGCTATTTTGCAAAGACGACAAATGTCAGTTATTTTCACAAGATGACGTCTAAAGGTCGTTTTAATTAATATACATTGCCTGTCGTGTCTCATTTGGAAATATTAACGCTCAAAGAGTTAAAAGTATAGTGTAGGAAATCACAAATTGACCATATAAAGAATAATAACAACAGACACAATATATACTGTGTATAAAGTATCGGAGCCAAACGTCAAAAGTCAATTAGCACTCTCATATTATTTATATACAACGAGTTCGATTTATAATTCATATAAAGCAGGGTGCTATTAGTATTAAAGATGAAGTGTCGAGTTTTAAATAGATAAATTACTATTCAACAGACCGAAAAGCTAATGTATATGTGAAAGAAACTTCATAAAATATCAAGATCAAATAATTAAGTGGCGTAACTTTACATTTGCAAGATCGATTTAAAGCCATAGGAAACCTTCCATTACACCGTTATCATTAAACGAATAATTAACAAGTACAATTTTGTAATAGTATTAACATTAAAAAAAAAACTTATGCCACAAGTTTGCGAGTGCCTCGATACAATTTGCAAAGGGCTGTCTGTGCCTTATACTGTTCCGCCACTAATATTATATGTCATATATTTAAGCATAATAATGATATGTAGGGTACAACAATCACGTTTTTCTTTTAAATTACACTAGCTGTCGGCCTGGACCACCTCTACAGCCACATCCAATGGGCCACGCTCGTTGTAGATATATATATATATATATACATATAGATAATAAGATATAATGAGATAGATTATTAAGTACCTACTTCTTATAACAACCAAGAACTATTCAACATATTCGTATTATTATAACATATATTTTTGTATTATAAGAATATTTTCTTCTTTTAACATTAATTTGTAAACGACTACAACCAACCATCTATGCGCTTTCACAGAGTGAACTGGACACGCTAAATATTATAACGTAATTAAAACCTTTATTTTGTACTTTTCCTTATGAAATAGTATTTTTTTTTTTTTACAGGCAAATAGGTATTAGGCCGACTTGGGATTTCACACATATCATGTATAATAAAATGTATACTGAACTTTAATTTTGTTCCCGCGCCACATGTTTCATTCGCTTGGGGGTTTAGCGTCACGGATCGTTCGGATATACATACCATCGTACGCCAATTAATAGCACCCTGAACAATGCAGTAGTTTACATGTCATATATTAACTATTTTAAAAGAACATGCCGTTGTCAGAACACAATGTAACCATTAAATCTAACATAATATGAGATATATTATAAAGCTTACTTTAGGCTATGGTTACGAATTCATAATAATAACTATCAAACATTTAATCTTATATATAAGTCATGCACCATATATTGTATCATTTATGTGTATTAACTGATAGGTGGTGGTTTAGATGGGAATAGGTGAAACCTTGATATTGCTAAATAACATACTGATGGGTACTCATGTAAATGTAATAAGTATAAATTGGTGTATTTTGATTAACAATGTAAATTAATGGATTAAAGCGATCTAAACTTTTAGTTTTAGCACCATATTATGCTAGCAAACTAACGCGGTGCCGCTAAATAACCTATTCATTTAACTCGAATTGTATGTATTTTTCTATTCCAAATTGTATAATGCACGAGCTGATATTAATATATATAATTTAATCGTTTTCTAATTAATATATTGGAAGACGGTAAATAAATCGATTTCGCCATTTAATACTGATTAATATATCGAATTATAACTTTGCCAACGGTTAACAGCAATTTTGATAGCTCCTATCAATAATAAGCTATTTTCTAACTTGCAACAAAAAGAAAATATTGAGGCAACTTATTATTAAATTATCGAAACAATTTAGAAGATAAATTTTACATGCCTCATTGTGAATAATATGTACAGAATCAAGACTTAAAAGAGTAGTAATATGAAATAAAACAACAAACATCTATATCGTTCACATTGCAATCATTCCATTTGCGTAGCCGAGCTACATTCGGGGGTAGGGCGACGTTGCCACGTTGCACGCTGCCCCGAACCGAACGCTTGTTGCCACACTGCCCACCTCTGTTTATGATACTTTTTACAACTTTATCGAGGATGTTTAAGCTGCCTATACATAAATAGCTAATCATCTGATAAATTATATTTTTAAGTTATTTTATAGATACCATTATTATTATAATTGTATATTCTTAGTTTGTACATGAAATAAAGTTAAATTACCAACCATACAAATGACAATTTTTTACTAACTATTCACTGTTTCTCCAGGTTCTAATAGAGACGAGAATAAACATTATATAAATATTGTAATAAGTTTTGCGTGATTCCAGAATATTTCATTGTGTACGTCGCAGAATATATTGAACCAAATACCGACATGATTTTTGGAGAAATTTAACACGTTCCGTACCACGTGTGCCACCGGTGGTACACGTTAAGCTTGATCTTTAGGCCACATGTACCACCGGTGGTACACGTTAAGCTTGGTCTTTAGGCCATGTGTACCACCGGTGGTACACGTTAAACTTGATCTTTCGGCCACGTGTACCACACACATGTTACGTGATACTTAGACTACTTACTTAATTACATTTACACGATGTGATGCCTACTGAAAACGAAAGAATTACGTATGTATTCATATTGTAATGTAACATATCAATTTTTAGTCAAAATATCAAATGGTCTGAACGATATATGAGGCAAAATTGGCTTGGCACGGAACGTGTTAGGTAGATAAGGAACACTTTTAAGAACTTCGATAAAATTCATAAATAAATGAAAAGAAGTCATTTACATAATTCAGCAATCTTGTTAATATCGAATATCAAAGATATATTTAGTTCGGCCGCAATCGATAAGCATGTAAACTTAGACACAATGAATGTAATTTAAATATAGTATATATAATACTCAAAAACTTTGCCACTATATGGAAGATGCATAAAAATATTTAAAAAAACTAGTTGGTTTAGCAGTGTAAACGAGAACCTATATATAGTTGTATAATCACGAGCTAAATTTTATACATAAACAAGAGTAGAATAAACAAGCACTAGCCGCCATTGTGTTTGCAGACATAAAAACTTTCTAGAATTACTAAAAATCAAACAGAACAGCTACATCACTAATATAGTATATAGCACTATTGTCGGTTAATTTGCAATTTTTCAAACAGTGCTCGTCTTAATAAGCTTATAACCTGTATATTTAGTTACAACATTATAACGGAAGACTAATTATTGAAAATAACGAATATATCTATTACGAATTTCCTGATCATAAATGACACTTTAATACGCAACTTTTCAGATCTCTTTAGATTACAATTTTGACATAATCTCATTGATGTATTTAAATTATGTACAATACTAAGACCGGAGGTATTTGTTTACCTATCTGTGACGTCACGAGACGACATTCGAAGAGCTAACGTTTTTGTATAGAAATCAATGAAATTTAAATGTATTTTTTCGATATTATAAAAAAGACAAGTTATTATATCGTTTGCTTAATTTCATTAGAACAATTCTAATAAAAACATATGATACCTTACAATACATATTAAGTGAAATGATAACATTTAATTATGAATATTCTTAATGTATTTTATAATCACTGAACTAATATATTTAACGTAACTATGTGTTGTAATAAACAGACAAGACTTGTTTTGTATATGGACAAATACACAAAGAATCACTTACGTCATTAATTACATTACATACGTCAATATATTACAGAACCTGCTGTAATTTTCACAGCATAACGAGTTCTATCGTGGTTTATCAATGAAAAACTAAGTGCATGCTATGCAAATGAGGAATTCAAACAAAATTATGCAGACAATATTAAAGAATAAGCAACTATAGACATAACAAATACTTGGTAATTCGGAATCTCCTATACTTAATTGAAAAAGATAAATGTACATTTTTCTGTATATGTTCCCTTTATAGTGCTGAACTTACATATTCTGAACATTTTTTGTGTAGCAGTATAATTTATTAAACTAATTGCTATCTACACAAAATCATTTTAGACCAATAATAAATTATGACAACTTCCTAAGTATATTTAATTACATTTTCCTTTTCCCTTTAATCATATATTAATTTAAAATAAGAGCGATTCTCATTTCTATGACGTAACAAAAGTCTGTATTTACCGAACATCATATTTTGTGACCCTTAAAAAAGTTTCAATTACTGTCATCATATCATAATTGATTTATAACTCGTAAAATATGAAATTTTATAAAAATTATAAAATACTACTAACACCTAAAAATGTATAAATATATTATCAAATCCATGCGAAACTATAGCTGTATAAATAATTGAAACACTTAATGCAGTCTGTATAATCATTCGTCGAATCATTCATTCAATCAATTCCGTTCACTGCATGAATATAAGCTAATTACGGGAAATTTACAAAGCGTTTCATACAACAACTAAGCATAAATTGTGCGGTAAACCTGTGCTTGTGGTTCAACTTATTGTAACAACTTACGTACAACCTGAAAAGCTGAAGTGAAGCGATATAACGATAAAGCGAGAAATGAAAGTCAGATTTATGATTGAAAAAAAATTTTAAAAATAATGTCAAATACATCAACATAAACTAAAATAAAAATTATAAAGTATACGTGCTTACATTATACATTATTTAGTAGTATTAAAAGAGAATTAGTATAAGTTGTATGTAAAACAATTGTACGTATGTAACTGCAGTATAGTTAGTTACATCAATGCGTATTGTATATGCAATACTAAAAAGTATATTGTACCGATATAATCACCGCTTGCAGTATACCTTTTGGACAATAAACAGATCATCTGATTCTGTTAATAAGCGTACAGATTAATATTACCCGTGCAGTTATAGTTTCCAATTCATTACCTACCAAAAATAAATTAAAGACACAGTTATCACATACATTTAAATTTCTGAATAGTCCTAAATTGTATGCAGTATATTATTAGAGAGAAAATGATAACATATTGTTATTTTATTACTACAAAATATGCCAGTTAAATGTAATACTGAAATAGAAACTGCATTGATAAATGACTAAAATTACATAAAATGCATAATTTATGAAGAGTTAAATTCTATGATTATTCTTTTATAACATTTTTAACCAGTTGTTGTCCGTTTTATTTTGACAGTATGTTGAAACGTACATATATTGAGATGTATTTAATTGTAACTAATAACAATATCAGCATTATTTTAATTATTTGAATTACATTAATTTACAGTTAGATATATTTCATATTAAACTATTAATCGCCTGTTCTAAATTACATTTTTTATCAGAAGCTTTTTCAAATTTCACAATAGCAAAATTAATTATTAATTTATCGGAAATTAGCAACCTGATCGGATCAGCCATTCCGAAGGTTATCTCCTACAATCATACAAATGTTACCCGATACAAATAACCTCTAATAAGAACAGTAACAAAATATTATTTTTTAAAACGAAAGACCAGATTCAGTATAAATTATATTTAACAATTATTCCATTGATAAGACAATATCGATTCGCAAGCGGTGAATATATCTACAAATTTATAATGTTATAAGTATAAAGCAAATTATTTGGTTACGACATTACATTGTACACACTACAAGATTCAAGTGGCCGAGATTTATTTTAGATGCCATCCCAGTTGATATTCTTTTAAGATTACTTCGAACTAACTTGTGTTGTCATTTTTATCAGATCTCTGCTTAGATTAAATTATTGCTCAATTCATTTTTGTAAGGCTAATCATTAACTTTCCAAGTGAGCCCGTGATTAATAAAAATATCCAAATCTGATTGATCAAAAGAGAAAAAGGGTACATTTATTTATAATTTACAACGTAATATTTATATGCACCCCCGCAACGAATACATTAATTCACCTTTGAATAAAGATGGAAAATAAATGAATAATTATTATACAATATCCTTTTGATATATAATTATCAAGATCTAATTGAACTATTTTATCAAAAATATGTAAACGACAAAAAGAGCAATCCGTTTAAAATTATATATACTTAATGCCTTGTTAATTACTAGTTACTTGATAAATGTATTAGTAAGTAATCACATCCATCTGTAGATTTATATGAAGGGCCCCCGCGTCTATTCCACTAAGATTTAGCTGACAATGTAGTTAAATTAATATTTATTTTTTTTAAATCTCCACTACTAACAAATGTTACATTTTATTACACTAATCACATATTAAAATCCTTATAAATCATTTTTATAGACAAAAATAAGATAATCAAATAATACTTAGGCTGACTCAGGACTATAATTTTTTTTTATATATCCATTCTTTAAAACTAAACCTTAATAATATCAGCTACGCGAATAGATCAGTATCAATATTATATATATTTATAATATAAAACTAATATAATTGTATATAATATTTACCAGTGGCAATTGTTGCGTAAATCGTTCTCATAATTGTGCTATGTATTTTATATGCTGTCTCAAAAGTGTAAAGCATCATTACAATCTATATAAGTATAAACAAATGATGTAGGGTACGTTTTGAAGTTTTGTACATGTGCATATGTATATATATATATATATATACACTACGCTATAGAATAGGTAGGGCCTAGAGGTGGTGAGACAGTGCAGCGGTATGATCGTCATTTATTGCTATCTGTCTTCAAAGTAGTCATGGAAATTATAAATATTTTGATATAACTGTATCGCAGTGAAATTACTTTTTAACATCACCGCTATCCTACAGGTGATAAATGAAAACCTGCTATATTTTTCACGTGAAAGTTATTATCACATATATGTTTTTTCCGATAAAAGACCTTTTATTTAACAGGCGTATGAATTCTACGAACTTTAATGGAGTAAAATAAAATCATACAAACGTGCAATGTGTAACAGGCGTATGAATTAATATGCTCCAGTGATATACAAAAAAGCGTACGAATATTACTAACTGTATTATAGTGAAATGAAATCATATGCTAATGCTCTTTACAAGGGTGTATGAATCCTGCGAATTAAAACGAAGCGAAATAACATAATACTTGTAGTAAATGTAGCAGGCGCTTTGGATTAACAATACCATACGACAAATTATTTTTCAAATTATATGAAAAATAGCAATGACGCACCGAATGCACCATAATTACTTATATTAAACCATACAAGTGTACAAAAAACTTACTTAGCATGCTAAATTTCAATGCTGCTATTGTGAAATTATACGTGAATAAAAATAGTCCATTATAAATATTGTATGCTGGTTTATTGTTTATAACACTACTAATAGTTCACCCACCCATTGTCTCAGTTACATATTCAAAAAACAGACTTTTATATAACTGCATAAATATTAAAGGCATTGCGGTGCTTGATTTTTATTATGTCATTTGGACACACGACGGAGCAGAACAACACATGTCTATTTATCGAATAGTAAAATTCTAATAAAAGGTGTTTATAACTATAGAACATAAATTATTAGGTATCCATTGCCTGACAGATAAGGATAACTACACTAACTTTTATGTTTTTCTCTTATAAATATAAGATCGAATTGTTCATAAACGAGATAGTTTTAATATACTTAGGTATCTATATAAATGTAAAGAGATAAGCAAGAAATGGTGTGGCTTGAAATTTTATAAACCTGCACAAGTGATAATTGGAAATTCATTTTAATAATGTTTTTCGAAGCCGGTAAACAATTTAAGTGCGACATAAGCGAGCAAGGTCTTTCTCAATAATCGATAAATTTGTACTAACGAATCTAATTTTTCTTCAGAAAATCATTGTTTCTTCAATTACTCGACATTATCTTTATTATTCATTGTTAAATTGCAAATATAAGCCATTGACGATTGTGAAAATGTTTCTCATATTTAATTAAAGACACAAACTCGCTTATATATATTAAGTTGAAAACAGTGTACGTATTCATAAAACTTTGTTCTGACTTAACTAGATATTGGGGTATATTTTAAACACTATAAACAAAATGGTCGCACAGTTTTTGTCCTGCTGCTTGATTGTCTCGAGTTATTTTCTAATGTTAATGTGCTGCGTTACATAAACGAACGAATATACCACAGAAGTTTTATTCTAGTGTACTTAATGTATACTTGTACGTATAGTTATGATATAAAGTAGTTTATATATCCTTACGTGGTGTGAATGACAAGATTTTTTTTTTGTTTGAGATGTCGGAAAATCAACACATTCTCGCATTTCGATTTCAATCAGAAAGATCTAGTAAACATCGGTTTAGTACACTTAAATACATGGGACCAAAAATAATTTTTTTTTTGATTAATAATAATGTTGGCAATTAATCAATCTTACCATTGAATTGAAATATTATTTAACACTGCAGGATCGTGAAATAAATTGTGCATAGAATCCATGTCTTTGTAGGGAGTTGGTAATTTGTTATGAAAAAAATTATGTATTAGTTTCACAGCCTTATTATATCACGATCGTCGATCTCAATATTGTAGATATAATTAATGTTTATATAAAATGTTGTAGTTAAAATAAATTTACAACTTAACTTCAGATCGAAATTTCGATGTTATAATTTTCTTTTTTTTTTTTTCTTCAACCAAGCAACAGGACAGCCTACAACGTATCTCGAGTGCAACCAACGTTTACAATATCTTGCACTAGCTGTTACAAGCAATCATAATCGTGATATATTATAACAATAACATCATACTTAGCAGGGTGGATAGCTCGAGTGATTTTCGATGCTCGAAAAAGATTATTATAATTTATGTTTATCACTGTGACTGTGGATCGCACTGGAGGAGACGCACGATAGAGGGGTCGCTCTTAGCGCCCTCTATGAACTCCTCTAATGAAAGTTTTCCGTCTTTGTTTCTGTCCATCTGTCTGAATATTTTGTCGGTTCGTTTTTCCGGCGTCG
Organism: Antheraea assamensis; assembly: GCA_035772565.1. NCBI lineage: Eukaryota > Metazoa > Arthropoda > Insecta > Lepidoptera > Saturniidae > Antheraea > Antheraea assamensis. The sequence continues at coordinate 4,644,789 of JAQQSE010000065.1, forward strand.
ACTCGTCCTCCGGCATCTTCATCACCGAACCGACCATCTTATAAATAGCCTGAAACACGGCGTGTTGATGATTAAATAAACGATATATAATGATTTATTAATATTTTATACATAGAACAATACACAATAAAAACAAACAAACTAAGCCTAATATTTACCAAGATTTGAGAGTATCACTGCTTATAGCCGAATTAATGTATTTACTGGTACAAAAGTAAAATAATATTTAAAAATATTATATCTTTTTAATAATTCAAAAACGTATTATTTTTCGTTAAAATAATAATTGAGTACACAAGTCACAATATTGTTACAAGTTTGAAAATAATTCACTACTTGATATATAAACATGAATTTCATTTATACAAACAAAATGCTAAAAATATCCTGTCACAATATTCGAGATACGATTTGGATTATGTACAATAATTTTCGTGTATATAAAAAAAAACGTGAAAGCAATAGTAAAAACGTGATTCATTCTGAAATAAAGATTTATTTAAAAAATATAAGATTTGCACTACCTACAATTATATTTTTTCTCCACAATACCGCTGGTTAGCTAGAAGGAAATGTCTTGTGGCATTAAGCTCGTCAAACTAAAATGTGCAAGAAAGTATTGATTCATTCAAGCATTAACTGTTTTTTTTTTTTAATCTAATAAAATAAGTACGCGGATGGAAGCCATACCACATATCTACAACAGCAATAACTTAGATTTATACTAACAGTGACAATTTCGAGCATCTCCTGTCGCGATATGTATCCGTTTCCGTCGAGATCGTACATCGAGAAGGCCCATTTGAGTTTCTGCTCGAGTTTCCCACGGGAGGTGACGCTCAACGCGCATAGGAATTCCCGAAAATCAATTGTGCCGTCGCCGTTCGCATCGAACGTTCGGAATACGTGCTCTGCGAACTATCAACCGTAAAACACATTTTAAAATTGCGAGTACCACCATCACTATATCTAACCCTTTATTTATGTCTACTTCATAAAAATGTATTTTGAAAATTATAAATTTTCGGGACTCGTGTCAAAATCAGGAATTATTTTTGGTTTTCAGTATAATTTATTATGTAATTATTTTTTTTTGTGAAACTTTTTTATATCGCCTCAAAATTTTTCGCCCACCTATCGCATGTCCCATTACTGCCGGCCAAGTAGTAGGGACAGCGTGAAAGGCGCTCGGCAGAGCAGGCAAGGCCAATATAACGTTCATGGCTCAGTTCAAAAGTTTCACTTGCATCGTGGTTTTATAATTATTTTTTACAAATTACAACCATACCTTACTAGCATCGCCATAAGGGAAGAAATTCCCATATATTTTCTTAAATTCTTCTACAGACAAGTGTCCACTGGGACAATCTTTTAGAAACCCTTTGTACCATTCCTGTATCTCTGCATCTGTAAAAATGTTTGTAATAAATAATTTTTTTGGTTATATTAGAAAACTCGACACGTTATCATCACGAGATGCGTCTTATGGAAAGGGTCAGAAAGAATAAATTCACACTTATTATATGACCCGTACATTGTAAGAAATAATTTTTCTTTATTTCGCTACAATTATACTTCACTAGCTCTTGCTCGCGGTTTCTATCGCAGAAATGTAGATTGGATATATCTAGAGAAAAGGTACCCTATGTCAATTTGTGTATCGCTGACAACGCGTACGTTAAATTTCATAATGATCAGTCGAGTAGTTAAGGCTTGATAGCGTAACTAGCAACAAACTTATTTTCGCTTTTTCAATAATAGTGAAGATTCGAAAAACAAAGTTTGTGAAAACATCTCATTCATAGAAACTACTATTTCTAGAATAATTTTTGTCCTAAAACATTCAAATGTTAGGTTGAAGGTAAATCAAAACTACACCTACTTACTCTCGCTTCCGCATTGATATTCTACGACTATTCAAATACCAAGGTACACAATCGACATCTTTTTCGAAATTCAAAAAGTTGGTAACGCTACTCACACGGCACATCTTCCACGACATTAAATTTCCCATATGTTGTTACTAAATTAGTTAATATGGTTACTGAATTGGTTTATTTTATTTATGAGAAAAAAAAATGTACCTGAAAACTCAGTGTTTTGCTTAAGATCTTCAAGGACCTCTGGTTTGAGTTTGCTATTTTGTTTACCCATTATAATGTTAAAATGTTATCTTTTGGAATAGGATATAACAGTATTCAACACGACTGTCTCAATCTCGATCGGTCTAATTTTGTGCCCTAAAAAAAATAAAAAAAATAAAGTAGAAACACATCGGTACGAATGACATTAAATCAACAAATGTGAATAAGAATATTATAGCATAGAACGATTTTTTTAATTACATTAACATATGACAACTTTCTACGTAATGTTGTTACCTTTGTAAGCTTGCAGTTAGTTTATCACACTATGTAGATATTTAGATAAAAGTTTGCATTCGCCGTAAATTTACTCTATGTTCCTTGTATAACTAAATAATAGGAAAAGTTATGATAAAACATTATACTATACTCAAGCTTTAAAAGTTTTAAGCGTGTATGCATTATACAAAAAAAAACCTTGTTCGTGTATAAGTGTTACACACAATAGAAGTGAAACTTTTTTAGGTTATACATTCGCGTTTTTCTTGATATATTTTATACGACGCTTGATATAGAATTTAGAAAAAAATATCGGCCACGTGTTTTCTTTGATTACAATAGACCATTTGAGTTTGTAAAATAATAACATTATCACCCTATATATACAGCTTATTATAGACACGATTATGTATTATCCACTATATGCTTCTCCCTAACTTTAGTATGAAGCGATATAATTACCAATTTAGGTATACTCATGATTATGACATCGGGGCTCGGTATCAAAATTTCTTAGGGATATTTAATGTTCCAATTATACCGTGCTTCACACGACTTGTTCCTAGAAATCTCTAGAAACAAGGAACACATGCATTGACATATATTAACGCGATCGTTATTGTTTTATAATAGCGTAACCGAAATGCATTTATTTTTGTCTAATAATATCGCGACCAAAAAAATTTCACTTCAAAAACGAAATTGTTTAACCATATACATAAGCCACTGGACTATACATTTTGTTTGTGATAATTTGAAGTAGTTTATAATAATTATTGATTTTTATTTGCATTTGTGAAGTAATATTATAGTGATTTATGTAGAAATATAATTTAGAACACAGCATTAGATAGGTACACCGAACAAATTGGATAATATTTCATATTTTAACATATTTACTCGTAATTTGTACGTTTATAGAATAACTAAGATTGTGCATTTAGACATTAAGTATAAAACATCTTTGATAGTTGTAGGCACTAAATAAAGAGAAAGCGCAGAATGCTTCATAGTGACTCATAGTATCGCCATTTCGATGTACATAGTTAAACGCTCTAGCGCCGCGCACTCGGAGCATTTACGGATACAAAACCGGATGAGATCGGCAAAGCCCTCCGACGAAAATGATTCAAGCCGAAGTACATCTGCGTGATTAAAGGAAGAAGTAGTAGGCCACAGTGTATTCACCAACGTAACCCGAAGAGGACGCCTGGACTAGGACTGACCATCTACGAGATTCAAGAGTTACTCCTGATGGACGGCATTAGAAGCGAAGCGTGTTATGGGAAGTGAGGGCCGGCATAATGCCAGTCGATGCCAACAGTTTAGGCACTCCTGTTACCACTGTCATCGTCCGATCGCCTGTGTGCGATTCGGAAAGCCTCGATCCTGGACCTGCGCCAAATGCGGAGGATCTCACCCCTTAAATAACGCCTTACCATGCTCCATGTTTTTGAGTGGCACGCGCAATTACCGAGCAGGAAACATTGCCCCAACCAATGATGCCAGGACGTCTTTGTTCCGACGCCTGTGATGGTGGAAACTTGTAACACTTGTAACGCGCCTGGTAATGATACTATTTCCAAACAGACGAAAACGAGGACACAAACGAGGAAGCTTGTGTAAAAAACGTGTTCAATCGATAAAATGAAGCCCGAAGTGACTCAATAGCCGTAGTAAATGAACTGAAACTGAATGAACCCTCCTAGGAAGTAGGCAGAGATTACCCGATAGACAAATAGATAGTAGGAAGACACGGTAAGCCTGATTCAAGGGTGAATTTAAAATAGTTGACAAATTCGAATTCATGGTGATCCATAATCACAATCAAGACGTGTCAATAGAAGTACTCGTCGCAACTACACCGGAAACAAGACTTTCATTTGCAACCCAGCGACGAAAAAAATTCATTGTTTTCGTCGAACTTCGGACGACTATAATCAAATAACTGTGAGTCAATTGAAGGTAGGTCACACATATAAATTTTGCTTAGAAATATTTACGAACATTTTGGTAATGCGTGATTGGCAAAGGTAGTCCTTGTTTAGATCGAACTAAATCATGGTAAATAAAACAATGAAATTTAAGTGAAATTGAAAAACAAGATTCTAAAATTTCCATCACCATGAAAGAACAGGTTATTCATAGTAAGGATACCTACGCACTATGCGGTTAGCCGGAATGCGGTCAATCGTCCGGCTAACCGCAGGATGCGGTTGCGTTTACGGTTAGCCGGGCGGCGTGTAGCCGCAACTGCAACCGGAACATGGGCTTGAGAATTCGTCGTATTTTGCGGTTGGATCGGTTTAATTCCAAGATGGACGTCGAAGACGTCGTAGCTATTTATTACATATACTGACGTTATATGTACACAAAAAAACATTGAAACAGGTACTAGGTGCGTCCTTATTTTCAAACACGAGATGAGAGCAAGCATTTTGAATTATTTTTCGAAGAACTCAAAAAGTATGGAGACAATTTTTTTCATACACTAGTCTGAGTATGAAATCGTTGGAAGAACTATTAAGCATTTTAAAAACCAACATAATAAAGCAAAAAGCACATATTCATAGCAGGCAACCGCAAACTAGCACTATCCGTGTAGCGCCGAGAATGTCCGCAGCTGTAGGTCGGCAGCCATATCGTATTGCGGATAAAAACTACTTTCTCGTACATATTGACCGCATTCCGGCTAACCGCATAGTGCGTAGATACCCCAAGAAAATAGAAATGATACAAGCGCTAGAAAGATAACAAATAATGCACGTAGCTAAAGGACGCTGCATGTTTAATATCTTGGTCGTATGTTTACAAGGAATGTGAATTGCGATTTAGAAGTATAAAGGGGAGTTATAGTTAACAACTACACGTCCAGTGGTTATTTAGTATATGGCATAAACGCTTAATAAGACTTTGGTATTTTTATATAACGGCAAATAATAAAAAATAAATAAAAATAACAAAATGGGAAGCAATTTTTCTCTCGATTGTTATAAGCTTTTATATATTTTCATTTCCTTATGAGTTTTGTATTATTTACATGTGACATCATCGGATAGGAAATGTCGCATATGTTTAAGCGTGCGTACTGAAATAACGAGACAAGTTATGAACTATTTTTGTAATTTGTATATTATACATGAATAGGCAAAATGTGAATAATTAAAAATATGTAGTCTTAGAAATACAACATAGAAATGAATGGGACATTGTGATTAATTTAATCTATTACACGTGCCTATCTAAATATACGAACAATTAATTATACCAGAGAGGGGGGGGGGGGGGGACGCGGGCGTGATTTAAGATAAACTACCACGATTAATATTTATTTAACTTTAAACGAGTATACTATGTAATGTTAAAACTATGTATATTCTTTTACTCAGACTTCGAGATTCTTTAAGCGGTGCAGAATCTACAGTAACATCGCTGGTGTTCTTTTTTTTTCATTATTTCGCATATAATCCAGCAACGTGTACTACGCTGGCATCGTAATTACCCTTAGAATGTTCATGTAGATACCACCGAAACAAAATTATTAGCAGAATTTGAATAAATAAAATATAGTTTTGTCAAGATATTCGAAAGCGACCCAGAAACACAAAACAATTATCTTTCGTTTTTTTTTTTTATTAATTTTAACTTCTTATTTTTAATGTGCTCCAACTAAATGCATTAAAATATTATTAAACATTTCTGTATGTTGATTATTCATTACGTAATTAATTAGTTCTCTAATTGCTTTGTGCGACTATCGCAGCTACTTACATAATATCTAAAAATATACCTTAATACAATGATGATTTCTATAGATTCAAGTATACAGCGCAATAAATGAATTATGCAAAAGCTTACCAATAATAGTTATATATATATATAATGAATACTTATTAGCTAAGACGGATATTCAATAAAGGTAACTACTCTGTTAATTGAAGACATGAGGGAATGAAGGTGATATGCAACATTTCTTTTTATCCGTTTATGATCTAAATAAAAGTGTTATACCCATTACGTATTCTGTCCTCACAACGTTAGCGCAAATGGTCTTTAGATATTAAAAGTGTGTGTTTGTAATGTCAATTTAACAGTTTTTTAATTAAATAGATATGAAACTATATACGATATTTATAACAAAAAAAAAACATTTTATTTTTGTCTGTCTGCTTGGTTTCGGGTAATCTCCGAAACGGTTGCACCGATATAACAACCAATGACTGATCAAAGACAATATATAACTGCATCGCCACCAAACGCATAAATTACATCTTAATAATAAACTGAATTTAAATAAAAATACATACAAAATTATTTATTTGAGATATCAACGAGATTTAGACTACGATAATGCAATATTTTTGGCAAATATAAATCTGGATACACGCGATATTAATTATGTGTATTTGTGACATATAGAAAACTGTTAACTACTGCAAAGTTTACACTATCTTTATAGAAAGCACATAATCATTCTTTCTATGGAAATAAGAAAAGTATTATATTGAGAATATGCGCATTTTATATCAATATAATAAAAAAATTAAGACTTTTTGACGAATAACGGACAGCTCCAAAATTTTGCTATATAGTGTAAAGGAGCACAAAAGGGGTCGGTTATATAGTGGATTAAAGTTCCAAATTTGATGATAGCAAATCTCAGTCCGACATACTGTTAGTATTTATATATCAAATATATAAAAAAACAATGTTTGTTTGTACGTACTCTACGAGCTGCCGTTACGTTTAATTGAGTATAGAAATGTTAACTGTTAACTTATTCCTTAGACTTGCGCGGGGATTGTAGTTATAGTGCAATTAAGTTACAGTAGATGACGTGCTTGTCGTAACTACAAATATATTTGAAAGATCATTTCTGTAATCCTACATCTCCTTACAATTTTACATTAATTAAATTAATATTTAAAAAAAAACGGAGCCGTGGGCATCTTCTATAATTATTCAGAGATACAACCAAAATTTGGAAGCGCTATTCTTTAAAATAGCAAATTAGCAATGTATGACACATATCACGTTCATCCACTCAAGTCTTCAATTGTTTGAGTTTGTTCTTTAACTATTGGAAAAACTAAGTGAAACAAAAACAACGCATACAAATAAAAAAAAAAAAAAAAGTATTTACTATTTTGGGTGTTTCTATAAAATAATAAAGTATCGTTAGTATACCAATTGTGACCAGTAGTTTTAAAATAACTACTCGACAATATAAATATTCGTCCTGTAGCAATATTGTTTTACTGTATACTGTGGTATATCATATGAAGAGTATTACGTAAAACAATTAAGTTTAAACTCGAGAGATCATTAATCATATCTAATCTCGATATATACCTACCTGATAATGATTACATTTAATTCGTTACACCAATTACAAACATTTAAGTAAAAATAGTAAATATACCATGGAATATACACGCTAACACGTACTAATTTTTTTTTATTATTTTTTTTTGACAGGTAATTGTACGCATATCAATTTTTTAGCGAAGCTATAGAGATAACGTGCAAAAAACTATCTAGCGCGACAAGTAAACGTATTATAAAATAGCATGTATCATTTATATGTAAATACTTAAACCATATTATTTATCAGAACATTACTGAAAACAATTAATAGGTTAGAATAAACAATAAAATCTTTGTAGCTGTAGTTCGGCGGTGCTGTCAAGGCCACGTGGGCTGACAGCATGGGACAGATAAAAAAAAAATAAGCCCGAAAAACCTTTTACAAATTACCTACTTTGCAAAACTCAATTACGTGCCCTATACCGGTATAAACAATCGATTTAACGTTTAAAAAAATCTTCAATGTCCATAGACCAACTCGCTCTGACAAGACAGAATTCAAAAGGATGAACATAACCTAAAACAATTCAATTAAATAAAAATTAATATACTCATATATATATCACACAAAATGTATCGACTGATCAGCTACGTAAGATATTTAAAACATCTAATATATACTTTAGTTATAGTGTAGTATTTTAGTTGTAGTGAAACACAGAGTAGTTCCCTTTTTACATAATTACATAACCGCAATTAATTTAAAATCATTCTCAATAACTAATGAACTGCAAATCTTATCTCTATTGTTAACAAATTCTTAGTTCACAATGATGTAAAAGTATTATGAAGAGATGTAGTAAAAATGATAAGACATAACTATCTATGGGTTTTTTCTCCTGAGAAAACATATCATTTTTCGACGTGACTCGAATGAATCAACTGTCACAATCTATTTCGTTGAATACAGCATTCTCAAAGTGTTATTAGACAATGGAAATCAGGGCTTGATGCATTGCCAAAGCTAATTTATTAATGATTTATAAAAAAAAAAAAAAACATATTTATTAAAATTCATCAAGAGAAATAGAAAGGTCGTGCCTTCAATAAGTTTAATTCCAATTCTATAAAAGAATAGAACATTCTGGATATAGGAAAATCTAGACAAATATGAAACTGTTCTTACATAAAACATATTCCCTTGTTAATATGTATTATACGTATAGTTAAAAAACGAGAATAATTATCATTCGCCGTTATACATACTATATATCTTTTCGTAGAATCTTAGACCTTCGTAATACAGCTTGTGCAATTAGATCCTGTTAAGTTGAAATTGAGTACATTAATGACAAGAACAAAACCGATCTGAGATTTCATTGTTTTATCGAATAATGATAACTTAAAATGAAAATCTTTATTCCCTTAAGTAGTTATATATTCTATTGTTCAATACGAACTTATTACACCTAACTAAAAACGGTATATTTTATTTCTGATTTTATAGTCTCACTACAATCTAAAAAAAATAATATTGTTACAACGCTTGAAGCTATATTAATTGTGAACTCCGCACGATATCATTTATAGTTCAACAAAATCAGTGTACAACGATATTGTATCATAAATTCACGATTGTGTTCGTTTAGAAAAATTGTATATTTATATAGATCATTAATAGACATTAATAGATATATATGTTATTGATAGAATTGTTTTTGAAATCAATTTATTTGATAGAATATTATTAATTACTGTTTGAAATTCGAATATGATACGATCTATTATTGAATAAAAAGGCATTATTAGTTGATGTTAGAACTCACAGTACACGTGTATAAAATTAAAATAATTGACTTATGATTCATTTAGCTCGAGATATGTTGCGTTTAGGATAAAATTGCATAATAACTATACAGCAGAAGTTCACGCCTTTGACGCATATTTACACCAGTACCAAGGTATACTTGAACGTTTTTACATTTAAATAAAAGATTTAACTAAATCTGATATGTAACGGCAAACCCTGTCATGAACTAATTTCAGGTCCAAGGTCCAAAGTATTGTTATTGATCCCATTTCTGACAATTTTAAGACGAATTTGTAACTATAAATAAAAAGTATTAACTAGGAACACGCGAACCTCACAAGGAAAAAATAAATAAAAAAAAAACTGAAAATGAAGCTGCTATGTCAAAAAAAAACACCACGATTTACTACTAAAATAAAAAAAAAATGATACTTAAAATCTATATAAAAAAATGTGGAATGTTTCAACAATACATTAAGTTTTTTAAATAGTTTTTTTTTTAGATGTAAGCATAATTTCCAATTCTAATTATATTATATTTATTTGTAGAATACTTTAAAAAATGTAATTGTTCCGCTAAATTCTATTAAATACCTACGTAATTTGATTAATTATCATATATACTTTTCATAATTCATGAATTGTTAAGAGAGATACTGAGAATATTCGAGAACTTTCCTCGAATAACTGCTATGTAGCAAGCGACAAAATAAATCATCATATTCCTTAGAGTCAGAAGAGGCATTTGCCCGTATTCGAAGAATTTCCCATATTACATTTTATAAAAGTATTGCAAATAATTCACGTTATCTTTTTCCGAATAAAATTTGTCTGAGACTAGTTTCGACTGAAATTTGTTTAAATTATCTTTTGTTCCACATTTCAGCCGAATTACGAAAGAATTTCTATTAAAATTCTATTAGATATGGTGAGCATAATACGCTGAAATATATTTATCTCTGTTATGCTTTCAACAGTTGATTATGCATTATTTTCAACTACATATGAGACGACTTAAAATATGCAGTACACAAGTGCATACTGGAAGCAATATTTAAAATTAAAGAGAGGGTACACTAAGAATTCGATTCCGCGCTATTTTAAAGGCAAATAATTACCTACTACAAAAAAAAAAAAAATCAAAATGTAAAAATATCGATAGTTCAGTATGTACACAGAGGACTAGAAGGCACAGTAGTAGAGAAATGACGTGAAACATAATTATTATGTATAAATACTGTGAAATATAATGCGGTGGAATAAATGACTATTATTATTATTATCATTGCTTAGTAATTGAATAGTTTTTTTTTTCAATTAATTTTCAAGTGAAGTGAAGAATGATACACAAGAGCTCCGAAGGCGATCAGTTGAAAACTATGTGAACAAAAAATCCCTAACGAATAGCATCGTATAAGAAATGACACAAATATTGTTTGTTCTCTTTTTACACAATTAAAAAAATCAACACGAATAACAGAAGCGGTCAGACTGTTGTCATTAAACGTATGTTCGATCCGAGTTACTACTCAAGCTGAATAGACCAGAAGCCGCGAGTATTTTTTTTTTTTTGATAGCGTGATTTTTCTATTAGAAAATTTAGATATTCGGTTGAGAATTGAACTAAAACTATTTTTTATTGTTTCTCATTGCGGTATTCAGTACTCAATTGCTTGTTCAAGTCACTTTATATAAACATATAAATATCGTTGAAAACTGAAAGTAATCGAAAATATACACACTTGATAAACATTAGCATAGAAAAAAATAACTGCCTAATCAATCTGACCGATTCTGCCGTCACACAATTATTCCTTAAAGCTAATTTGTAATATTGACATTACTATATAATTGATTACATTGTGCATTAAAAGTCCGTACATAAAAATTTCAGTCCTGATAGACTGAGTTTCTTAAGAAATAAGTCAGATAAATTGCTTAGTGAAGTGGACAAAACGACAGCAAAATAGATTGAATATAATATTCGACATACAATAATACATTATTAACCACGTACATTTATAAATAGGAATGGACATTTTTAATTTACGAGAATGCTTTGACTGCATGTTTTTTTTTTACATTTAATATACGCTTAATCATTATTAATACATATTTTGTTATACATAAATTATAGTAAATTTTGGTAAAAGCTTTAAATGTTACGTTTTCTCTAATACGCAACGATTGTTTTACATTATTGTATTCCGTTTAAGTTTGAACAATCGCTTACGTCTCTATTCAAAGCTGGTGGGGTCGGTCGGCGAGCGAAAAGCGGGTTGATTTAATATGTTAGACGGAATCGACAATTGAAACGAGATTTCGCGATTCACTTTTAGATCGGATATTTATGAAAGAATGCAAGCTGCACTCCGATGTAACAACGGTGTGCTGTTCTAACGCAAACACTTTGCGGATACAACAATCCTACGTTCCGAGTACCATGTCCACACGACAGCGAAATGTTTTTTATTATTAGATTATCGGTACGAATATATTTACGAAAATTAAAAGCCTATATGTATATATAATGATCCCTTCAAATAATTAATATATAATTGAAATTGTTAACTATAGAAATGGTTACATATTAAAGTTGCTATTGGTTTAATTACAGTGTAAATGCTAAGTTTTGATATGTGTTTTCATTTTGCTTAAAATTTATTACCAATGGCAATTAACTTTATTGTTATGCAAAGTTATTATTGAAGGTTCTCTTAGCCTTCGTTCATAATACATTGATAAGTTTTAGCAAATGCTGTCGTGTCAATAAGGCAACCACCGTCGGACTATTATAAAGTATACAAGGGTGGGAAGTGGTATGGGACCGTATGTTTGGCACGTAGCCTATTTAAGGGGCTAGCATTTTCGACAGTTCCTCATCCTGAAGGCAACCCTTGAGGAACTCATCCTGGGTGAGCTGTCCATCGTCGTTTTCATCCATTTTGGCGAAGATGTTCTTGGCTCGCTCCTGAGCAGAATCGGCGGGTCTGTTACTTGAACAAGCTCCGAGCATGTCATAGATGGCCTGGAATTTATAAAATATACATTTAATTTATTTAAGAACAAATACTTTGGCGCGCTTTAGAATTAATGGACAGAACATATTTCAATGGTTTTTGGATTTTTATTCTGTTTGTCTATATGTCATAGGTACACGCGTCAGGTAAAAAATTGGTATGTTAATAGTTTCTATACATAAGATATATTTTATATATCTATGTACATTCATATACTATGTAAATCTTATAACAAAATAATAAAGACAGAATCAGTAAGTACATTAAATTTAAGAAAAATATACCCTAGGGACCTTTAGAACGGAGCTTTTTAGAATGTTTGCCTGTTTCTTAGATCGTTTGTACGCGTATCACGCAAAAACGACTCAGGTGATTTTTATGAAATTTTTATACGCCTAAATTTTTCCACTTATAGTTCCTTATACATAAACACCACGTAGACGTAATCGAGGGTATAGCTTATATTTATTATATACATACTTCATAGATCCTTAGAACAATCAACATACTTTCCCTTGTCACATAAAAACTAAATAATTTATAATATCGAAGGATCCGATTAAAATATCTATAAATATGAACATTAGAAAACAACGTTCCTCACTTTGCAATCGTTATAAACCAAAGATTCTTCCTACAAAGAACATTTTAAAGTCTGCTAAATAGTAGTATATACTAGACACATGATAGATATTATACTACATATGTCACAGTATAAATTAAAAATTCCTAAGTTATCACAACATATTATTATAGTAAATCACTCATAGTCGTTGGATGTGTTTCTAATATGATATCGAAAATGTTCACTTCAGTTCGTTTTGCAATTAACATATATATTTACGTATATATTTAAATGTACATTTATTATATTCATGCCCTTCTACCCCGACTGTTGAACAGTGTTCACTTTTTATTCCCAAGCGTGGAGCGATTTTAAATGACTTCAGAACTGAGTGTTATAATCTGAAGGAATAAAACGGCTGAATCGCCATTATATTATACGGAGTATGCAGTAATGTTTTTTTTAATTATATTTATAGTCAAGAAAACGTGTTATGACGTGTTCTAGAACTAAGTAAAAGACAAGAATTGTACGTGCTATTCTATATAGAAAAACATATTCAAGTTTCATAAACAATTACGAATTCAATTTTCATCGAAAATACATCAAATGTTACTGTATAAGGAAATTTATTGTTATTGTCGATTCCCTTTTAAGATGTGTTTTTTTTTTGTATGTGTATTTGTTGCTTACATAACTAGTTGCAGACTTATCCACGGTGTGAAAATAACCGCTGCTTAAGTGTGAACCCGTAACATAATAATGATGAAAACCTGATGTTATCAACAAAAATCCCATGTTATTATTTAGGGTTAGCAGACGTCGAACATTATTTAATAAAGTATATCTCACGTTTCAATTTTTTATCTCAAATAATAGATAGATCTAACAAAAGATGTTTTTTAAACTGATTTTTTTTTTACATCCCCACAATTTTTTCCGTCCATCGATCGCATGTTACATTACAGCCGGCCGTGGAGTAGGGATAAAGTGAAAGTTGCTCAGCAGGGCAGCCAAAGTCAGTATAGCGACGTCCAAGGCTCAATTAAAAAGGATTCAATGATTTAAATAAATGTTGTGCTCAGTTTTTAAAATGCCTCTATCACCTGAATAATTGTATTTATTATGTATTCTGTACTCTATCTAATATACAGATTGGAACTAAATATTATAGTTGGATATCTTGTCTACTAATGATATTCCATTATCACTCGCATTTCCCAATAGTTAAGTTGAGATTAGAAACGCGATTTTAATATCTTACATCGAATAATTTTCCGAAAATGTTCAGTTAAATGTGTACGCTTCGAAAAAAAGTTAACTTTCATCGTCGTTTCATACAACCACTCAATTTTCTTATATTCATAGTTTTTTTTTGGAACTGACTACTACACTGTTGACTTGTTCAGACTGCTACAGTTTCACCGTACTACTATATTCATAGTTTATTGTTTTTATAGTAGTACATTACCATACTATTCTAAATATTCTATTCTATTTAATAATATTAAAAATGTGAATGTGATTTTGTTCGTTACGATTTCACGCCCTAACTATCCGATCATTGCATTTCATTTTTTTCATATCTTAGCCTACAGAGGTCCACTGCTGGACATAGACCTCACCACACGATCGCCACAGCGTACGGCTCTGTGCCGCCTGTAACCAATCGTTACAGGTTATCAGGATTGGTTAATCCGATCATAATGAAATTTAATATACACGTTGTCAGGGACACAACAAAAAACATAGGATTCTCTTCATCCAGAAAAAAGTGCTGTTCCTGAGGGTTAGGATAAATTTACATCAATATGAGCGAAGCTGAATAGGCTGTTATTATAGAAATGTCTTATATATAATATATAAACAATTTCTAGCCATTTTTTTCGAACTGACCATACGCTGTTGGCCTGATGGGCTTTCAATTTCACCGGACTAGTTGGGCGAGCGCTTATGGCACTCGGCCGCTTGGCAACAAGCTCAAGGGTGACAAAGTAGCCGAACCTTGACTTGGACAGAACAACGCGAATCTATCTAAGCTAACCTAGCTAAATTAATTTATATATATACGAATTAGTGAAGCACACATGTGTACTAGCATGTGTGCCGCACGAACTCAAAAATGTATTTTGTATTTGTCAACTCGGCTAAACTAAGCTAACCAAGTACGAAAAACGAGGGGAAAAAATAAACCCTTCCACCATATGTGTACCTATCTACCTGTGTGTGTACACGTATGTCGGGATGATCTAGGTTGTGTATGTTAAGCTAGTGAGTGAAAACATTCAGAGTCACTGTATCGCGCTAGTAGCTTGTTCGAGGGCTCCACTCTGGGGGATCGAACTTAGGATTACGCCGCTGCCATAAGGGGACGCGGCAAGTACAATTTCATAATGAATATGATCTGTTATCATAAAATTCAATATTTCAGTTAAACTACATTGTCGATATTAATAAATGGCAACCCTATACGTACCGGACTTTATGCGCGCGTATATATTTATAGGGAGCAGCGTGAACGTCAAAAATTATCCGCCAAGGTTACGCCCACTTGACCGGTAACGAGAGCGCCGCGCCGTATTGTTTGATGATATATACCGGCTTTTTATATTCGTACTTCATAAATGTTATAACAGAAATATTTCACGGTAAATCAATAGAAGCACATTAATAATTCAAATGTTTAGTCTGTTTTATAATTACACCTTCGCACACTGAGGGCTTAAATATAACTTTGATAAAAAGTAAACAAAAGTACCTCAACCTCCTTTTCTGTATCCCGGAAGTATTTCCGGGAACGTGTATCCAAACTTTCATAATGATCTGTTTTCCCCTAAACTATTTCAAGCTATTTCTTGTTTAGGCGTGAAAATGTAACGAACAATAAAGAAGCCCACTTTCGCATTAATAATATTAAGCGAGGAAGTAACGGAAACGATTGTGTAGTATTAATAGAATACATTGAATTTATTCAGCACCCACTCTAGGGGCGGGTGACCGGAACATTCGGCGGAGGCGCTAAAATTCGGTGACTGCGTTAGGCTGTTGTGCCGAAAAAAATATATAGCTAAGAATTTGTAGCTAAGTAAGTATATTTCTCCCTTGGCAAGGGATAGTAAAATAAAATGGACAAAAATAATTACGGAATGGTGTCCACGGGATGGCAGAAGGAAAAGAGGCAGACAAGTTAAAAGATGGACAGACGATATAAAGAAAGTTGGTAGCTCAGTTTGGCAAAGGAAAGCAAAAGATAGGAGAATTTGGAAACAGCTGGAAGAGGCCTATGTGTCAAGTGACACGCTGACCACTAATACGGGAAACCTGATCAGTTAAAACTATGTAAAAAAAAAAAATGTACATATTTAGTATCAGCAATAAAGGCTATAATAATAAGTATATTTCTTAATCAATAACCACTGTTTATATTACTCGACTATCAATTTTATGTTATATTATATTATGTTACAATACATATATACTTTATTAAATTGTATATAAAAAAGTAGTGTGTACTTATGTACACGTGTTAGAAGTTATACTTCTTTGGCGTAACAAGATAAAAATCTTTCCAAAGATGCTATCTTTCGCCTTAATCTACGTTTGTAGAAAAAACGACACTGACAATAGAAAAAGGCATTTAATACATAAATACTTTTATAGAATAAAATGTTGACTATAGTTAACTTCAGGGTGTCGGTTTTTCGTGACGGTGTGCGCGCGCATCGTAAAAATTTACTCTCATCATTTTTCCCTAACGCGCCAAAAGAAGTATAAATTCACTAATTATTTTTTTCTATGTATGTATTTATAGTTTCATTTAATATATGTATATAATATACTAAGTAATTGTCTAGGTCGCCGTAATCGCTTGAGCGGACGCTGTCATACTTATACATCATAAAATATGTATACATGCAGCTATTCAAATAAAAAGCGCTCAAGTGTTTATTATTTGACACTGAGTGAGTAACGCTTTTTTTTAAATTAGTTACACCTTAATTATTGTCTGGTTTTAAAAATACATTCGAACGCTATAATGTTGCCAGTACGCGGATGACCGCTTTATTTCCCTCATAACTACTGTGCAACAGACGCTTTAATTACGTTATACCGAAGCTACCGGAATTAACACCGGCCACGTGTGTTATGTCGAACGTGATCGCATGCCATACACACTTCACCCGTCCCCATGTTAAATTTACGGCGCCGATATAGTATGTAATGTAATATGTATGTGCATAATTCAGTCAATATATGTACATTGTTTAACATTACAATAACGAAAAGAGAACACATAGGCTTCTTATTAACATATCACTGAACAGAATTATTACAAATATTTAGAACACCTTATTTAAAATGATAAATGTGTATTCCGATATCCAAGAATTCATACAAATACATCTTGATTTTTTTTTAAGTTGTTTTACAAAAGTACATCATATACAAGAATTGCTACTTTTATGGACTCAATTTTCACGACAACTTAACGATATCGACTGCGTGCAGAAATCCCGAGCGAACTGGGATGTATAAATCCCCTAGCGAGGGATTTTTGCATCCATTCGCTAGGGATTTCTGCACCTAGTTGCTAAAGGTTTCTGTCACTCAGTCGATATCGTTAAGTTGTTGTGAAAATTGTGTCCAAATAAAATCGAAATACTGTCACTGTTTTATAAGCCCTATCTATACTTCCAGTTTGTGAAAAAAGTGTGGAGGAAAAAAAATATACAAGTTTTACGATTACTAAGAGTTTTATTGAAAAACTAATTTTTGCCCGAATCTTCGCTCGCGTTAATGTAGATTTCGCCTATAATATAAAATTGAATATTTTCTTTGTTTTTTTTTTTTTTTGATTCCTGAATGTATGATTTTCTAGTAACATTTCAATTAAGAAATAAGATGACCTTCCTATGTACACAATAAAAAAACAAATGACGTCACATTTATGATCAATGACCTTTATAAAACATAGTTCTATCACAGAATTAAACAAATGTACAGAGTGGTCTATAGATATACAATGTATAATATCTGAAATGGGAAAAAATTCTAAGGATGCGCTTCCATTTTTAACCGACTTCAAAAAAAGAGGAGTTATCAATTCGTCTATTTTTTTTTATGTTTGTTTCCTCATAACTTTGGATAGGGTAAACCGATTTTGATGATTTTTTTTCTTATTTGAAAGCTGGTGCTTCCCATATGGACTTCAGATATATTATTAGGTAGCGCATATACTAATGAATTTTATTTAATTTGATTAATGTTATAGTTTAGTTATTATTTTATTTTTAGTGCCTTCTTGTTTCCTTAGTGTTTCTTGATATTGAAGTCGGTTTTTTTTTTTTTTTTTGTAAAATTAATATTATTTAAGTTTGAAGTCTGTCTAATTTCAAACTTTTCATTTTATAATATTCAATGCCGAAAACCTACGTTGTTATAACCCGGTTACATTGCAATGTGGCATGGATTAAAACAAAGATATAGACCTAGGGAGGAGGAAACATAAACATTCAAATATTATCAAAATAAGGTACAACCTAATGTGCATATACTTATTCTCTTAATAAGGTAAAAACGAACATGAAAAACTTTTTTATTGAAAACATTTCCAATTAAATATGAGGACCTGTTAAACTTTTCTTTTACAAACATTTTATTTTATACGTAATAAATACCGTATTCAAACATACGACCCAGTTAATATACCATTGTTGTTCGTTATGGAATACCGAGGCGCACCATTAAAATCTGTAGCTATATTACGTTAATACAATATCTTTATATATATATGTTGGAACAAAATAGTATTTTTACTGAAATAAAAATATTTCGCTCCACCCGCTGATATAAAGAAAGCCTATAAAAGGTGTAGAGAAATAGGAGCTTGATTCATCATAGTGACACTGAAATTATTTTCAAACACTAGTTCTAACAACATAACACCGGTCACCTTACACACGTGCACACACACACACACATACACATGTAGGTATACATAGTTGTTGGGTTATTTTTCACCCCTTTTTCGAACTGAATTAGTTTAGAATAACTTAGTAGTCAGATACAAAATATATGTATGAGATCGTGAAACATACATGCTTGGTCCACATGTATATTTCACGAATTCATATATGTATGAAATGGACAGTTTAGCTAAGCTAGTTAGACTCGAGATATTCGGCGACAGCCCAAGCCGAGGCGTGCCGTGCACCCTTGTTGCTAGTCGCCTATATAAAATCGGGTGAGTGCCTTAAACGCTCCTCTTAGTAGTCCGGTGAAACTGTAGAGGCCTTGCCAGGCTATCAGTGTAGTCAATTCGGAAAAAAAAGAGGAGCGCCGTCCCGTTCACATCTCTGAGTATAGTACGTAGTTATGTTCAGTAATGTATTATGGTATCTTCTGTTTATCGCTTTTATTATGAATACTTGATTGGTCGAGATTGATCGATTAATGACAGGGAGGACGTCATCTATTTTTGGGATATTCTATTATTATAATTCCATACATATTATGAAAACTATGAATATTTTTTCCAAACATGAAATGGAAAATGGAGAACAACGTAGGATTTTCATGTAAGATTCAAATGTCATTTGAATACTTGTTCTTTACCTGTCGATGTGTTGTGTTTCTGTATTTTTCTGTGTCCCAGATGTAAACTTTTAACTCGATCAATTTATAGTTAAGATAAAATCGTTAATAATATTTAGAAATTGCCCTGTTTTGGTTTTACGTTCACACGTTTGTATCGATAAGACTGTTTTGTAAAGAAATTTGAAAAATGGTCGTTACATCAACTTAATTCGTAATTAATTTCCTCGGTTTTATATTGCCTTTTTACATTTTTAATACATAATAAAAACATTAATAAAACTTACTAAAATGCAATTTACCCACCTGTACTATTTTGGTCATTTCCTGGATGTCTATAACTCCATTCCCGTCCACGTCGTACATTCGGAATGCCCACTTCAGTTTCTCCTCGGGTGTACCGCTAGATGTGACGTGAATCGCCTGAAGAAATTCCTACAACGAACAGAGACGATGTCGTAGGATTTTCTCTCTATATCGGAACACATTGTTGGGTACATATTGTTCAAAATAAAAATAAAAATAACCGAATACTTATATTTTTAACAATCGCAATTGCAATTATGGTTCACTACGTTTCGCAATTGGTGAGGGAATGTTTGAATTCGCTCAGCAAATATGAAACGATGTAAACTGACGAGCATAGTATAAAAGTAAGTTAATAAATAAAGAACAATTGTGATTTGAAACAAATTAAATAAATGAAACCAGAACTTCCAATGATTAAAAAAAACATAATAGTAATTTAAAAATTAGAAGCGTATCTGGTTAGTTGATTAGCGATGTTAGTAGCCATCACCTAATCATTCGTAGTCCATGAGCGAGATCTTTAAAAACCATATCGTAAAAATAATATAAAACATAACACAGAATAACAAATAACACTGTTAATACATTAAATCATGTGAATAACGGTCATTATGATAATTACCTTCTCACAAAATACATATGCAAGTTCGAAATCCAATCAGAATAAGCAAACAATACATAACATAACGACGATAAATATAATATTCAATGCTCGTAGTTTTGTACATGTATTAATTTTATTCGCACATACAATATATACTTCAATAATAAAATTGAATGTATACACTCATATAGACTGTAATCTTTAAAGATCAATATAAAAGATTAAATCGCATCAGCCTGGTCATATTTCAAAACAATAACCACCGAGAAAGTTACCTCAAGATCGTTACCTTAAAATCTATGTAACCGTTTTTGTCCATGTCGAATGTGCGGAAAACGTGGTCGCAGAATTCAACCGCATTGCCCGAGGGGAAGAACATCTTGTACATGTCGACGAATTTTCCAGGTGTTAATCTCCCGTTCGGGCAATCTTGCTGCAATAGAACACTTTTTTTATTTATAGTTCATAAAGTTTGTTTTTCTAATCTTATCTTTATCTTTCTAATATATAATATATATCGACGTTAGGGCAGTCACTTTTGAAAACTACTTGACGCGGAGTAATTATGCGGAATGTATTGTTACTTAGTACATGTTACTATTTTTATTTTGATAATAATGTATTTATTATACTTTTAATGTAAATAATAATTATCCAAAATAAATGAAGAACTGCTGCGAGGCGAGGGCATAATTTCATTTATGAAAAGGTATTTTTTTTTTATAATTTTTTAAAGTGAACTTCTTGTTCTGTTTTTCACATATTATTTAAGCAAATCATACAATAATTATTTTTTATGATTAATTTTGTCCTTCTTAGATCAACCGACAGGCTTTCATCAATTCTTAAGTTTCCCATTCGAGAAAATACGCATTCCACATAAGCGTAGAGATATTTAAAAATTTTTGCTATTTTTAGCAGTAGTCCTAAACATTTTGCAAATTTAAACAATTGGACACGCAGAATATCGGTAGGCAATGTTTGAAAACCGATTTCTATTGGCTGTGTTTCCTGTATTCATTTTTAAAAACTTGGAACAATTTGTGGAACCCTTTAATCTTTGATACATTTTGTACGGTTCGAGAAGCCTTCATACCCTAAGACCTCTGGTCCAACTCTAATCGACGTACATATCTATATACCAATCTAACTTTATTAATGGATCTTTACTTCCTCTGAAAAATATATCCGCCTTTCAATAATATACTTTTTCATACTGTCAAATCAATTTATTATCTAAAATTGAATCGGCATTTCAATAGAATTGCAAGAATTATTTTTTCTCTACACAAATCGTATAGACTGAAAGCACTCCAATATAAGGAGGGGTAAAAAGCATTTCTTACTGATATTTTTACATTTTCAGAAATCTTATCTCTCTCTTGATGCTAAATTTAGTTATGATACGGATCACACGAGAGGAAAGAAAAATGTATTGTTCCTGAGAGAACAAGAGAACAAATAATTTAATAATGTGACCAATTCCCCACATTGGAATTTTTAATTTGACAATACTTTAATATGTTCTTGATTTTTTACACAATAGCTTTTTTTATTTCTTTGATAAAAAAAAAAACAAAAATACAACGACGAAATATCATACATATAACTTTTAAAAATCATTACAATATGGATACCACAAAAGGAAGAATTGGCTAAGTCCATTTTTTCCCAAATTGATTTTTTGTTGTCTATAGCCACAAAAACACTCATTTTATAATATGACCACCACCTAAAATAAGTGTAAAACGCGTTGTGTCACAATTGTATTGTTGTTGTTATATTTCTGCTTTAATAAATATTGAATAACTAGTTAAGTTCGTGACTTGACCACGTCTTCTCTACTAAACGAAGAAACGGAACGCACTCGAAAAATGTTACATTGACGGTGATTTTGTTTGATGTTGATTGAGTGACGTTTGCTTTTCGTGATCGGTGGTTGAAGTTGGTTATTGTTGATAAATAATTGTTTTAAAAAGTTTAAATTTAGATAGACAAAATGAGCGACGATTATGAAAGAATCTTACAGTTTTAGTACAGAAAACTAGAAAAAGAAAAAGTTTCGGCAGAATGAGAGACGTAAACAACAAGTTGATTATGTTGTAATTTTTAAATACGTACTTTTATTATTATACATTCAATTCACGGGAAAAACAGTATAAGTCCTGGACTTAGCTATTTATTCCCTAGACGATTGCACCCTTAGTATTTTTATTTAGTATTAATTTTCGGTTATTATTATTATTATTAGGCATAACTTATACAAGAAGCAATTCAAAATATAGATAACATTCAAACTTTCCTTTCAAAATAATTAATTATGAGCAAATTTCAAGCCCACCATAAAATGCTTTAAATTGCCTCTCCTGTAAAGTTTCGTAAATGTGACTTAACCAATTCTTTCCTTTAGCCCTTCATATATCACTACATATTATAAAACAAAATCGTCCACCGCATCTGTTTGTCTGTGTGTATGTTCGCGATAAACACAATAACTACTAAACGGATTGTAACACTTCACCAATAGATAGAGAAATGCACGAGGAAGGTTTTAGTATATAATTTGTCAAGGTTTTGTGTAAACTGGTTGAAATATAAGGGTAATTGTTGGAAGTGTTGGAAAAAGTCAAACCGCTTGGCGAGCTTTCATCGAAAACGCTGCCTAATTATTTTGAGCTATAACAAAACGATGCATAGTAAGATATTCCTCTTTAATGGATCTACAAAAATGTCTACGATGGTATATACCTATCTTATAAGGATAGCTTACTATACCCATCTATCTTCTATAAAATAGTCACATAAAATGAAGTAATTGGAAGGCTATTTAGACAGATACGGTATTAATGCACATAAAATTAAATACATTAGTTACCTTAAGTATTTCTTGCACATATATAAATATATATTTTTTATTATGAGGTCGAAACAACGTCCGCCGGCCCTGCTAGTTTCATATATCATAAATGACAAGTAAAAAAAATGTAAAAAAATTAAGCACCAAATAGTAAACTAAAGTTACGAACGTAAGTACCGAAATAGGGACAGAACTAGGGCACTATTTTAACTATTACAGCAAAACAATAATCGCTGCAATTCCAAACGGCAGTTTATTTGAAAAATCACCGCAATTAACTCCACACGCTAATTGCAGTCGATGCACACGCAATAATAGTAATTATAACTTTGTTGGACTGTAATATCGATGGTAGTCTCGCCTACTGTAACACTTTGCAGTTCACAAAACGAGATTTTTTAGTATTTGATGTTTGAGAAAAAACTTCCAATAAGTAAATATTATTTTATACGTCATCGAAAATATTTGAATAAAAAATGAATGAATGAAATATTCTATGCGCTTATGGATATTCATCGCAAAATTTTTGTGAATTCTTACAAAGAATTGAAGAAATTTTAATAAAGATATTTAACATTAATGAGACGGTTTTAGTATGTGGTGGCTTCAACACAGATATTTTAAGTACATCATCACGGGTCGCTGTATTCACATCGTTATTTAGGTGCTTTAACCCGCACCCTCTTTTTAATGAGCAAGTCAGAAAGTACGTCGCAAACTGCATCTTGGATAGATAATTTCTTTACTGACATCAAAACTTCAACATGCTTATGTTTGATGTTATTTTAAAGTTGCCAAACGTGTTTGTGAAGCTGCCAAAGGAACATTTTTAAGAAATAAGATTCTTCAGTCTAGAAATAAATATAAAGAAAATATAAACTTAAAACATTTAATTACCAAAATCTAAATAAATTTTGTATATAACTACTTTATGTTTGAACAAAAACCAGTGTGTAATAAATAACCCGAAAAGTACTGAGTACTTCCGACCTTTTGATATATGTGCTAGTAGTCCAGTGAAACTGTAGCGGCCTTGCCAGGTCGACAGTGCTGACAGTTCGAAAAAAAAAATATTATGTGCTCCAGGCAAAAATGATAATTTTGTGTACTGTGAGTGTACGACTGTTCGGTAAAACTTTCTGCTTGGAGGAATCAACTAACACAATCATCTCTTCGGCCCACATCACTGTAGTAAATGAAGAGAAATCAATTAGCCACATGTTTCCCCTATACATAACGATACTACGGAAACAATACCAAGGAGGGTTGATATGAGGCGCGCGCGGCCTATCGTAAAAATTAAGCCAAATCATACATCACAACATGAGAAACATCTTGTACCGACCCAACATAGGTGGGATAAGAAGAAGAAGAAATAAATATGGTATATACGAATAAAAAGTCAAAAGTTCAAAGGCCTCAAAGGCCGGCAACGCATCTATGATGCCTCTCGTGTCGATGTCCATGGGCGGCGGTGATTACTTACCATCAGATAGCCCCTTTGTTCGTTTACCTCCAATCGTGTAATAAAAAAAGGGATCCAGAAATTATTGAGATTTTTATGACAAGTGTATATTTTTTTAACTAAGAATTAACGATTATAGATTATACAGCGTGCTTATATGTATACGATATTAAATCAGGTGTAATGCCACTCGTCATTCGGTTGAAAATATTTTGTTTTTCATTTTCGAATAAAGCAAATTCTAAATAAATACCACGATATTGAAACACATTGTATGCATTATTCTTCATCATAGTGTAGCTTGTGTCTTTGTGTAAGCTTATGTTCTTTTAATTTGTCATGATTTTCATTATGTTCCCGATTTTTATATACCTGTTATTGTTACATGATTTCACAGAAATACACTAATTCCTCAATAAATACATACCATACACCATATGAATAAAAGTTACATATACAATTATCTAATGTGGCCACAAACTTAGTTTTTGAAAGACTACCCAACAGAACGTTGTCTATTAATTTATAAGGCTGGTAAACATTTGATAAAATTTCAAGAACTCGTTCAACGCCTTCATTGTGTCCATTGTAACACGAATTTTATGCACATTTTAGGGACTATAAAAGTTGAAAATTATAACAAGCGTAATATAATGTTGGACCTCAATATACAAATAGATCATAGAATTAGTTTTCATTAGCATACCTTAAATCCTTTGTACCACTCCTTAATAGTGGTTTCATCATACGACGTGTGGGTCTTGAGGAAGTCCATATCTTCCTTAGTGAGTTTGTCTTTACTGACGAAGCAACCCATTTTGTCTTCTGAAACAATACAAACAATTTTTAAATTAAAAATATCCTGTCAGCTAAGTCAATAAAATAAAATAAATTGAACTTATTCCATATTAGTTATCTGTAGTTATATCTGTATGTTTTTCCCCCCCAAAATTGTTATAATAGGTAGCTATAAAAATACCATTAGTCACGAATATGATATATTTTTTTTCAATTTGATTGTACATTCTGATCTGACACAAAAACATATTTACCGATATTTACGAAATTCATTACACAGGGAAGCTATATAAATTGTTTATTAAACGGAGACTTTGTACACAAAAAGTATAAGTTATTCTAAAATTGACAGGCTAAAAAACATAAAGCATAAAAAAATCATTAATCTTCCAACAATTATGACCAAATTTTGTACATAATAAGTACACGTCACTACATACTTACATACATACTACTACAATACATAATACTTTGATATATACTTTGAATATATACTCATATTTTAATAAAATAATATAACAAGTCGAAAAAAAATACTGCATAAAAACGCCTGAGGAGCTACAAGTAGTTGCCAGTTTACTTAATACAACTCTTAAGACCGACTGAAGGAGAACGCACAACTTAAACCGGTGGAACTAAAACGTCAAACTTTTCATAATATGGCTTCCGCCACAAAGGAGGTTAGCACAATAATAAAGGATTTTTCCCGTTAACAATAAAATGTTTCCTGAGATGTTTCCAATGGGAGATTACGTCGAGTACACGGTTAAAAGTTTTGGAATGTTATACAAATATTTGTCGCGTAAAATTTGCCGGTAATTATAAATATGAACAACTGCATTACCAATTTATACTACTATCAATTTTCTGCTGCGTTTTCTGGTGATGTTTTCTATCCAATGATTGTTTTCGCCTTTTCATTTTATATCCGACGAATATTCATAAAACGTTTCATCTCTTTTTCACTACCTTAGGGGTACAATTTCCAAAAACCCATAGTTCCTCACGTACTATGTAAAGGGAACTCGCACGCAAAGTGTCATGGCCCTAACCCCAGTATTTTGGAATGTGCGATGGTATGTAAGTTAGTCCGTTATCCTTAAACATTCCAAAATGCATCTCCTTTCAAAATACTTTTCTGCGCTTTTGCACGCAGAAATTTAGAATTTGCATCACAGATATGGACTCCGTGTTATGCCATTCACATAAATAGAAGCGAAAAAATTCAAAACGAATTGCTGACATTTCTCAAAAGACGACGCTTGCTTGCTTGCTTGTATCTCCAGTTAAAAATGAATGCTTATGTGAACTAAATATGTTATCTCTTGAACAGACATGTTTCGTAGCAGATTTTATGTACTAGTATAATATAATAAATATTAACACAGATTGTTGAAATTCGGTGGAGAATGACCTCAAAACACACTCTAGGACCATGGCTCTTTGATGAGTCTAAAATTAACACTATGGTTCTAATTTAGTAATGAATAGATAAGCTCACTGTAAAAACTCAGATGTCAATATTTTTCATGAGTGTAGTAAACCCTTTAAGAAGAAGACCATAAACAATATTATTAACTATACTTCAAAGGCAGATTCCTAACGCACACGCAAATTTATTCTCACACTTACCCTTAATATAAGTATCCTATGTTTTTTATATAATTATTGGTAGTTGTTTTTATTTTAAATTGTAGTTCTTATTTTTCATTTACCTGCTAGATAATTGTGATTTTACTTCATATACAAAAGTTTGGGTCAACCATATGATAATAAAAAAATTATAAATGTAATATATAATAAAATCATTGTTGGTGAACCTCGACATTTTTCCTGTCCTTTTTTTTAAACAATATATAGATGTAGATTTGTTTGACATAAACAAATATAGAGTAATGTCTAAAGAAAATATATTCTCTTTCGATTTACCTTAGCATAAAATCCCGTTTATACCTCTAGACACAGGAAACGATATACTGTAAGTGGAAGTTGTGAGTAGTTTGTTAGTATCAGTTTCCGCAATAAATTAAGGTTGCGATAGAGAGGTTAAACTTCAGTAACATAGTTACAAGCAACGAGCCCGAGTTAAGTTCAGAACTGAAGCTCGAAAAGCTAGTAGCTTGTATGCCGGAGCAATACCCACAACTAAGGAACACTATTAAATTGCCTGTTAGTTATTTTGCGATGTATGTTAATTAAAACATCATTCTGTATGTGGTATATTGAAAAGTGATATTACTACACTTTTATAAGGCGGTTGTATACAAATATTCGTATACCAATGATTAATATTAGTTGGAATTACATATATCGCTAAGTTTGCGTGTAAAAAAATACCGTGACAAAATTATATATAAATGACTAATGGGATGATACTGGATAATTATTGAACTTATTAGAAATTATAGATAAAAACAAAACTAAAAAACACGCTTTGAGAGATAATCACACTAAAAAGTAGAAAAAAATTCTTAGCATATATATTTTTTTTTTCGAACTGACTACACTGTTGACTTGGCAAGGTCTCTACAGTTTTCCGGACTACTAAGGGGACAGACTTTAGGACTTTAAGACACCCACCCGATTATATATAGGCACATAGAAATCAAATTACTGACGAGAATATATAATGTCGCCATTTTTAAAGGCGTGGGGTGCTTTGCACGAAATTTTTAAAGTAACTGTGCGTTTCGTAACCAAAAGATCTGGTAGTTAGTTTTAAAAATATCATACAAAGTACCCCCACACTTTTAGAACAGTGACATTAAGTATTCTTGTCAGTAATTTAATTCTTGTGCTAAGAATTATTTTCCACTTTTTACTTTGATTATCTCTAAAGGCGTGCTTTTTAGTTTTATTAACTATATGTTTCGCTTTTCAGTTTGATTTGCTTAAGATGAGTGCCAAGTTTCATACAAATCTGATGATCGCTCAAAGCAGGAGAAAATCGAGGCTAAAGATCACAAAGTTAGAAACATACAAACAAACATTGCAGTTGAAACAAATAAAAGCGTGTTAAAAAAAAACGACCTATTTATAGGTATTAAGTTTTTAATACGAGCTAACTCAATATACGTATAAATCGTCTCATCTCCTGTGATTTTGTGAAGTGTTTCGAGATGTCAAAGAGAGTGGGTGGGGGTCTCTCGCTATCTGAATAATAGGACTCGAAAGTTTTGTTTTTATTGAAGAGTCTCCTTCAATTAGGCCTTGGGTGTTTTTGTTCGCTTTTGTTTCAAAAATATCTTGTCGCGTTCGTCGACATTTATCCGTCGTACATCGTATAAGTCAATACGGTTAACTAGAAGTGTGGAGCGTTTTTAAACTTAATTGCATATTTTTTATCTCACACCTTAAAAACCCTTTCTTTATTTTAAAGCTTCTCTAACTGTTAATAATTTAGAATATATCCTAACTTCAGAAAGATTCCACGTTTGGCTAATTGCTTGTTTGTTGTCTTTGTAATTATCAGAACAAGGTTTGTATGAAAGAAAATGTTTGAAAAATCTTACGGAAAAGTGAAAAAAATTAAGTTAAAAATTCTTCATATAAAAAGTGATTGAGTGAGTGATTATTCAGTTGCCACCTCATTTTATTTTATTGCTTAGTAATACTGTAAAAAGACACCTATACGAATCCGAAGGTGAGCTACTTTAAAATAAAAATTGGACTCCTAAAGACTCCTAATAGATAAACAATATTATTAAAGTAATTTTCATTCATCCGAAGTCAATCAAAATATCAGGATAGCATAGATATAACTAACATGTTTCTAATTAAATGTCAGACAGACAAATATAATTATTATACCATTAGCTACTTGTTAATTGAAGACAAAAATACTGATTGTATTAGTACGAGTATTAAGTCATTAGTCGATCGCTATCGGGAAAACGGTTCAATTAAAACGAAACGGTTATAACAGTAACAATGTTACGCTGAAAGCTGCAGCGTGTGATTCCAGACAAATCCAAAATTGGAATTCAAATTAAAGCCAGTTGTCTCGTTTTTGTCGTTAATTGAACAACGAGAGCAGGAAAATCGTTTTGTATGTTCGACTGCAGAATAATTGATTGTCAATTAGATGTGACAGCCCATGGCGATGGACATTGCATTTGCGAACTACCTAAAAGTGTGATATAAAAAAAAAATGCTAACAAAAACAAAATCATGATATATGAAGCATAAATAATTTTTTAATTGATATCCAATTACCGTATGACCATAGCCTTATCCGATGTCAAATTAGGTAATAATACATAGAAATGAAAGTTGGCTTTTATGTACCCACCGTTCTGGGACATACTTATAATTGCTTAGCGACGGATTTTTAATTTGAAGTTGATAGGAAAACCAGGCCTACGTATTACCTTATTATGGCTTCCTCAAATTATTTATCTCATCAAAAAAATTACCTTGCCACACGAATTTATACAATGCTTGAGATTGCTACCATTAAGCAATTATCGCTTCACAATTATTATAGCACCGTCGTTTTTCAATATGTAAACAAGTATCATCTAAAATAATAATGTATGAACAAAGTCTATTCAAACAGTTTTAAATATTAAAATAGCTATTTATCACTTAAAGTACTTACTGTTTACAAAATTACCCAACCGTGTATTTAAATGTACATAATTATCAATTTTAAAGTAAGTAATCCGGTAGATGTTCTCCGTTTTTATATGAGACTAGCAGCCCGCCCGGCTTTGCACGGGTGTGCCAACAAAGAAAACGAGAGCAAATCTTCTCTTTACAGAACGAGCATCTAATAAAAAAAAAGGCAACTGAACAACTGAAAGTCAATATGCCAATTCTAGCAACAGTTTTAAAGATTTCCCTACCGTCTTCTGTATCACTCACTCACTTTTTATATAGAGATTATATATCCCACAAATACTTCATTTTTCTGTACTATTTTTTCAAACATGTACTCTGACACAAACCTTGTCCTGACAATTACAAAAGAATTATCCAATTAGGTGCCGCCGTTCTGACGTGTTACGCTTCTTATACATTCCTTTACGTACAATTTATTTACATAAATTAAAAATGATAGTATTGATGTGTTATTTAGTTACAAAGAAATTTTCGATAAGAATTTTACAATTGAAAGTTCGAATAAAACGAAGTTATTTTATATTTACATAAGATATTTAATTGTTAACTAAACTAAGCTTTTTTCACTGAAACCATTCATTCATCTACTGTTACTGAAACGGTTAAAATTTTATATATTACGTATTTCATTTTGCCTATCGCACCAAGTTATACTTTTTATATATTATTTGTTATACTTGTGTTAGTACAGAATTTTGGAAATTTATGACGTTGTGTGTTTCCAACAATATACGTAGAAATAATGTCATAAATCGATCTAAACCACAACAGCGAATCCGAGCGATGATGGCACAGTCGGTGGTGTGTTCGGACATAACATCGAAGGACGTAGTTTCGAATCCTAGCAACCAAGTCGGAGCTTTTGATGAAGAAAATCTTTGTGATGAAACCATAGCATGGTGGTAGCTGGCTAGCTACCATACTGAAGTTGAAAATCTGTCGCCAAGTACCTGTTGGTGTGTTCCGGCAGCTGCAATTGAGAGCTAGTCTCCCTCTAGGTTTAGCGTAGCTGCCACCATCTTAGACCACATCATCATTTAACATCAGATGAGATTATGGCCAAACGCTAATCTATAAAGTATATATGTAAAAAAAAAAGAAATCGCGAGGCATTGACGACACACCTTTAGAACGACAATATAGTTGAACTGTATTGATACCGTATAATTTCCAAAGCAAACCTTATCAATATTCATGCAGTTTAATTGTGAAATACGGGACAGCGCAATATAATTGAAATACGGGACAGTTTAATGTTGATTATTCGGAGTTTATTTATTACGTTACCGAGTGAAAGATGGCACTCGATGCGGACAGACGAGGGCTAGGGGCGTGGAAATGTCACGGACACAGAACCGATAAAGTGTGCCGCGTAACACCTCCACCCACCCCTTTTCCGGTGTGATTGGTCCAATTTGATTCGATGACAGTTCCTCCAAATATTCGAGCAAGAACACATTGTCAATTACGTAACAGTGGAAATAAACTTCATGGGTCGCTTTTTAATAAGAAACTAGGTCCAGGTAACGTTAAATCACTCGTTCTTATTATTTTATAAGGGTGTTTACTTTGAAACCAGATTACGTGAACAGATTCCTTATTATTTTCAAAATAAACTACAGCATTCTATACACTGAACTAAATTATGTCGATTAATTAAAAAGTAAATTGCTGAATGTATGTACGCGCATCAATTTAGAACGGCTGAACCAACTTGGTTAATTCTTTTTTTTTTTTTGTTGTGTTTGTAATTATCAGGACAAGGTTTGTATGAAAGAAAATCTTTGAAGAAATGGTGGGAAAAAGTACAAAAAAATTCAATAAAAAATACTCCGCATATAAAAAGTGAGTGATTTATTGAAACAGTGGTGTATTAGGTGTACTAATACAATTTTAAAAGTACTCAAGTAGAACCAAAATAATAGTACAAAGAAAATTTTAATAACTTCGCGGCATAAAGAATAAAATTAACTATTCTATCCAAGAAAATAAACCACGGTCTTTTATATCTTCTTGTAAGATAAATGGTAACATTATTTAATGTAAATAATTTAGGTTTTCATTAACCTGCGTACCTCCTTCACATGAAATATTAATACTTCTGAGAAAATAGAAATGTAGATTAAGAACCGTTTTACCGGAATACAGTTATATCTATTTTTTTTTATCTTAGTCATAAACAAAGCTAATATATTTTATCATGTGAAATGTATTACAAATACGATAGAGAAATAGATACTGAGATTTTTTTTGAAACGGATTAATCTAGTTAATTGAATTGAGATTTATAAGAAACTAGCGGCGCCCGGCGGAAGTTATCCTGCCCTTATAAAAAAAATATACTAATGTGTATGAAACGCTTAAGGCGGCTTAACTTTTTCCGATTCTTGCAACAATTATCATTATATTTCAACCAACTTACAGAAAACCTTAACAAATTATATACCTAAACCTTCCCCGTACATTACTCTATGTATTGGTGAAGACCGCATTTCAATCCGTTCAATAGTTTTTGAGTTTATCACGAACATCCAGACAGACAGACAGACAGACAGACAGACGCGGCGAACAACTTTGTTTTATAATATGTAGTGATAACTCTGAGGCTCGAATTCACATCGCATTACACTGGGACTAAAACATGTTTATGACGATGTGTATACTGATAGTGCATCTAAATATATTCCCATTGTCCAACAGCACGTTTGATAGAATATGACTAGACAAACCTGTATAGAGGCAGTGAAAATAATGCGAACAATTGTATAAAACATATTTTGCCAGTTCATTCATACAATGTATTTCAAAGTTGAATGCTTTCAATATACTCGTATACTCACGATTTAGACACATACATACACATTGTATTTAATTCACTGATACCTAATCATTTTACGTTATTTGTAGAAATAAAAAAAAATCGGATCATTTGTTTTGATTCAACTTTTCAACTAATGTATAACATGCAGTTGATATCTTTTACAACATTCGTCATATATAATAAAAAAGAATCATCGTTTTGAAATTGCCTCTAAAAACTTTGATACAATGAGTATATTTTATTGACATGAAATAATATACAATATCAATAGTTCAAATGCCATTTAGTAAGCCCGTTTTTATGGCGTACCTCATAAAAATAAGTCTTCAGACGAACGACATTAATAACCATGAGATATAAAATGGTCCATTGGTATAAGCAACGAACGACATGGAATGTCTTACTTGAAACGTAAAAAATGTATGCATTTCATAATCAATAAAAGAATATACACACAATAAGAAACAAATATATCTATCGCAAGGGGATAAACGTTAAAGTGTCAAAGTGAAAAGTCGACCACAGACAGTGGTTCGCCGTTCTTGTCGCCGTGACATCTAGACCAGTATCGGTGCCTCGAGCGACCTATTTTGTCTCGCAATTAGTTGCGACAGATAGCATAAAGCCAGCTTTACTAGCTTATTTGAAACAAAATAAAATATTATTCATATAATTATTTGTAAATTTTTATTGGGTATTAAATAGTAGAAGTACTATTTACATTCGTACTAGACTATAACTTATAAACGGTTGTGCCCGCAGCTCCCGTACGGTCTTTTTTTTCACTATTAGCTATACATAATAAAAAGTTGAGTTATTACAAAATATAGATATAAATATATAGATATAGATGTGTAAATATAGAACATGTTCAAATGTCTATATCTAACAATTTATCGATCGATCAGATTCGAGTTTATCGATTTTAAACCAATAACATTATGTCAATACAGTTCCAATAAATTGCAATTGAAGAAGAGCTCTGATGAATTAAATTAGAGCCATGTGTTTAGTTTCATTCGGTTTTATATTAAACGAATGTAATGCATAGCATTCAATACATGCATTCCTGTATAATGCAAGCCGTTTCAAATTACAATACTATCTATCGTCTGTTCGATGAAGTAGAGCTTGACCACAACCCGTTCCGCAGAGAAACTTGTCTTCCACATTAGTTTGTATAACTCCTTATTGTCTGACCCTATTTCTAAATACGCTAGGGAATTGTATAAAATTAATTTAAACCATCGTTAATTTTATATATGTATGTTGCATAGGCGAAATAGTCGCACAGGCGATTAAGCCTTCAATAAAATAACATAAAAAATTTGTTACCTCGCCACATAACTGGCTTTGCTAGACCAAATAACTTTGTTAAAACTATATCCCCGCAAATGTGAACAGCGGTGATCGATCGGTGATATGCTTTGAACACTTGTGTAAAAAATTTTGATCACAGAAGAGTGTCTTACGCTTGTTTAGACATAGATACTATTTAAATTTAAACATTGTCTAAGTTGACAGTTCTTATTTCATTGTTGTGATTTATTGTATTATTTCTATTTACCGAAAATAGATGTTTTGTAGTAATTTATGGATTTCTTCGGTATAATAAATTTGGAAAAAGTAGACATATTAATAAATTTTAGAGATTCACAAGTAAATCTTATCTTACTATATGAAATTATTGACATTTGACAATGTATTTAATTTAAGATTTTATTGTTGTTCCATTTTACGTACTTTGACGGAATCAAACTTATTATTGCTTATTTTAACAGTTACGTTGTTATTTTTAACAAGAATGTGAAAATAATAGTAATAACCAATTTCTAAAGTTATCTCTCTAAAGGTAGATGAACGGATGTAGTTGGCTTTATATTTTAATAAGATGTTGAAAGAGAAGGCGATCCCAAATGAATAGTACAATAGCATAATAGTACCTATCTTTAAGAACAAGGGCGATGTACAGGACTGTAACAACTATCGAGCGATAAAAAGCTTTTTTTCATATAGCCTTAAATGGTGGATCCTTGATAGCCTTTTCCAATTTTCAGTGTGTCGGTTCATTGATCCAAAATGACGGCGGCATAGACAAGGATGTGAGGAATAGAATAAATGCGGGGTGGTAGAAGTGAGGAAAGGTGTCTGGGGTAGCTTCTGACCCACGAATGCCCTTGAAACTTAAGGGGAAGGTGTATAAAACTATTATAAGACCAGTCATGCTGTATGTATCTGAGTGCTGGTCTACGAATGAAACGGATGAGAAAAAACTACACTTGGCAGAGATGCGAATGTTAAGATGGATGTGTTGTATAACTAGAATCGATAAGATTAAGAATGAGTATACAAGAGGAAGTTTGAAAATAGCACCAGTGACGGAGAAGTTGAGGAGTAATAGGTTAGCATGGTATATGCATGTCATGAGGAAAGCTGAAAGCCATGTAAGTAAAAACGTTTTAAGTATGAAGGTGAATGGGTATAAGAGTTGAGGAATGCCGAAGAAGGTATGGATAGATTGTGTGAAAAATGATAAGTGTATAAAAGGTGTAAATACTGCGATGACGTCTGACAGCAGAGAGTGGAAAGGGAAAACATGTTGTTCCGACTCTACTTAGGTGGGATAAGGGTAAGAAGATGATGAATTAAAATATATACATTTTCTTAATGAAGATCTGTACAAAAATATTATTCATAAATTCATATTGTTTGCAAATATCTTTGTATGTAATGGAACGTTTTTGAATACTGAGATTGAATCGAATGAATGCTATTCAGAATTTCTTACATGAAAAATTTTAACCAAATGTTTATCTAGATACCGCTTAGACACGCTTTTGTAAGAAAATATTTTAAAGATGTGATTGAAAAGATTTTAAATTTTAGACAGTGTTTAGTAAAACTCATGTTAAACACGTGTTCATGTTTGATTTTGTAATTATATCAGTTTTGTTTGAAGTGTACTCTTAGGTGAGTTCGCGTTAACATTATATTATTTATTTAACCTAGATTATGTTACACAAATGTCCAACCATATTGTGGGATAAGATTCGACGTCAATACCTGTTTTGTTACTGTACTGAAGCTTAACATCAGACATTGTAAATTAACTTACTTGTTAAACTTAAACAATGCTTATTTGTATTATCAACAATGGATTAAATGTATAAAACATAGGTATTGTGTAATGGAATTTCTTGATGAATTGATTATATAATTAATTCTATTAAACAAGCAACAATTTTCCGTTGTACATGGATTCTAAAGAGAGAAAAAGTTTAATACAAAATACATAAATTAATTCTAGAGATTTATAATAACATTTTTGTAAATTTCTAGTTGTGGTTAGAAATGAAATATACATTAATTTTTCATTTTCTTGTTTTTTTTTCATATGTAGATAATATGGCAAACAGCTTCGTAAACTAACCGATGTTATCTAAAAGTAACAAGATTTTTTTTATTGAATGAATAATATATAAATTTAAACCGTCGTCTCTAAGGATAATCATAAACTATTTATTATTTTCACTACATCACCGAACCACTAAACTCACTTATCGGGATCGATAATCACGGCGAACGCTAATCTAATGAATTTAGCTTTAAGCTTCGGGGCGTGGAAGGGAAATTTGATAAAATAAAGCTGACAGAGTTCAGTTTTAACGCAACGTCACCGGATGTACTCTTATGTCTACGTATTACTTATAATTATGGTGCACACCACGTTAGAGACTGTAAAAAATATGTCCACGATTTCTACACACACATTTTGCATTAATTTTAATGAAAGAAAATGTTGATATATAAAACCGATTCCGGCCCGCTTCGTTGGGCGATAAAAAAATGGCATAGGGACATTCGAAAGCAAAAAAAAAAACTAGGACCATCTACGAAAAAATCCGCATCGAATGGTATGGTATAGTATATTATGCCGTTACGTTGGTTTAAAGTCTTATATTATGCCGATACATTCGTTTAAAGTCTTATATTATGCCGATACGTTCACTAGTTTTGAAGTGATGGAACAAAAGGAAATGTATTCTCAATACATTACACCATATAAATAGCAGAGAGATAGATAAATTTACATGTGACAAATAACCAAATTATTGTATGTTATTTTATTGTGTTCAAATTTATAAATATAATAGCTGACCTAGTCGGATGTTGCCCCCTGTCCTGATAAAAACAAACATCCTAGAA
The DNA here is from genome assembly GCA_035772565.1 of Antheraea assamensis. Taxonomy (NCBI): domain Eukaryota; kingdom Metazoa; phylum Arthropoda; class Insecta; order Lepidoptera; family Saturniidae; genus Antheraea; species Antheraea assamensis. The sequence continues at coordinate 4,682,131 of JAQQSE010000065.1, forward strand.
TCCGACCGCAACGCCACCTACCTGATCAAATTATAGATCTAAATATTCTTGAATCCACCTGAACACACACAAAAAATTGCATCATAATCTTGTCCAGGCCGTTTAGGAGGAGTTCCGTTACCGATATACGTACAAAATAATTGTAGTTATAAAGATTTCCACGTGCCTTATCTATAAATACATATAGCTTAATTCACTAAACGAAAAACAACATATATAAAGCTTTCATGTAAACATTATTTTATGACACAGTTTTTATAGGAGCGATGCATGAAGGAACTAAATTCGAATAAAAATTGTCTGTTATAACTTTTGCGTGGAGTAGTGTTTTATGAATTTCCTTGTGTCGTAAAATATTTGTACACAAAATTATATTTCTCGCCCCTCCCTATAAACGAAGTTTCGCTGGCTTCCTCGTTTAACGCAACATAATTGAATATAACCCAAGCTGTCTATATACACCGCATAAATATGTACCTTGCGAGTTCCGAACAGCTAACTATAAATCTAGGTTGAATACAATTAATGCGGAGACCTTTGCTATTACAGTACAGCGCTAATGAGATGAAGCTCAAATGATATTCAAATTCTAAGCCCATACTTAATATTGAGAAAGTCAGACTTTTCGTTTTAATATTGAGAATTATGATTATGAATAATGCAGATAGCCGATTATTAAAAAAAAACAGTGTTAGTTTTCGTGGATTTTATTTCCTTTTCACACATATTATTAGAAAGTTGTATTTTATATTTGCGGTAATAAATATTAGTAACAAAACTATCAGAAATATCTTTACTTTATCTTTAGTTTTTATTATGATAAAGACTAAAATTATGAAATTAATCTCACATATATTCAATGATTATAAGAAATTGTAACTGATTATAATACAAAATATTCACATCGAATTCAAAACGCTAGTGCTTCCAACATGTATAGTATAGCGGGAGTGTCCATTTTATACATAATCGAGTTTCACACCGGGCTGTGACGTCAAAAAACGGTTACCACCGATACGTGAATGGTTATTTTGAGATGTTTCTAAATGCCATGGAAAAAATAGTTTAAGTGATTTACGCGCATTCAACAGTCGATACTCGAAAATAGTTTTACGATTAATACGAAGGTAGGTGCGATTTTGGATTGCTCGTACGATTGTTATCAGGAACATTGAACATGAGGAGAGATGGTATTGCAAATCACATTTGGGATTTACGTGATATATTCCAACTAGGACTGTTCGTATGCAGTACATCTGTACGCAATTAGAACGGAGCCGTACAAAGCCGTACCGATACAGACAACGTCAATATAATTTTGATTTTATGTACGTGTATATTAAGAGATACTATCTAACCGTAGTGAATTCTGCTATCAACTAGTGACCTAAAAAGCTAACCTATTCATGCTGCATTTTATTGATTAACGGACAGGAATAGTATAGTCTGATAATATTGTAGGACAACATGATTATCTATAAAAATAAAATGAGAGAGGTATACGGTTGTGGGCGCATCACTCATAAACTACTAGAGATTCCGATAAAATATTTTTTGTTACTACCTTGTTATAGATATATAGAAATAGAGAATTAACAAAATAACACGATAGCTTCATTATATTTAAAGTTATTAATGATTTAAGAAACTAGAATTTGTATAAACATTAAACTTGTTCTATAACATTTTCTTGGGACAAGCGGTATGGTGCTTACGATTATTTCCCCCTTTTCTGATAACAATAGTAAAACGCTACTTAGAAAAACTAACCGGGGAACATAATACACCTACGTACACAAAATAAGTGTAGTAATAAATTATGAAATAGATTGAGCAGTGCAATATATAAAACTAGCAGGCCCGGCGGATGTTGTCATGCCCTGATAATAAAAAATATGTACTTATGTGCATGAAATGCTTAAGGTAACCAATGTATTCGATTTGATAAGGATTAATACTGTATCCGTCTAAATAGACTTATAATTACCTCATTATATGTGACCATAATTTTAGAAGGTAGATAGGTATAGTAAGCTATCCTTAAAAGATAGGTATATGCCATAGCAGACCTTTTCGTAGATCTATAAAAGAGAAATATTGCATCATGAATTGTTTTGTTATATCTCAAAAGAATTAGACAGCGTTTTCGATGAAAACTCCCAAGCGGCTGGACTTTTTCTGACACTTCCAACAATTAATGTTATATTTCAACCCATTTACACAAAACCTTGACACATTATACCGAAACCTTCCTCATGTATTACTCTATCTATTGGTTAAGACCGCATTACAATCCGTTAAGTAATTTATGAGTTTATCGGGAACATACAGACAGACAGACGTGACGGACGACTTTGTTTTATAATACGTAGTGATGTAGTGAATACTGGAAGAATCATCTTATAAATAAAGTGTAAGCCCTTCTGTATACACTTGTCGATAAAAAAATTAGTAGTTCATTGTATTGTACTTGTAGCTAATAATGTCTCTTCTACAAATACTCTAGAACCATTAAAATCCAGAATATTCCAATTACGTTACATATTACTGTAAAGCGTAGCATACATCAATTTCAATTATCCCGTTAACATAATCGATATAAGCGTATTAATGATCAGAATGTGCAGATTCATTAATATCGAACAATAGGGTGTACCCATTATCCGTAAGTTACATAATACGAGGTGCGCGCCGATATAATCTATTTTCGACGTTGTCGAGGAAATAAAATCTATCAGAATGAACAAAGGGGCGGTAGCCACATCATACAAAAGTTACTCCTCGTTAATGTTGCCACCAATTAACTGTTAACAAAATTTCTTTCAAAATCCAGCCTATTAATTGACTACAGAAAATCTTTTGAGTTTTGTCAACGCCTTACCTATGACACTTGTTGAGTTTTTGATACTTACCTAGGCTGTATTAATTGATGACATAGTTCGGTACACTGCGTTATGCTATTTAGATTACAGAGTACTATAGTATGAGACTAAGTACACAAAGATGATTCGTTAAATCCAATTGAATGCTTGAGTGTTCGATGAAGAGTTTTCATTTTTATTGAAACAAAAGAGTCTCTATATTAATGGCCTTAAGTTATCTCTATCTTAACTTGTGTATATTTCACACATTTTAGAGTTGTAGAAAATCATGTAAGATTTTATAACTAGCTAAGAACTAATTATGCACTGGATAAATGTATATTTTTACAGAAGCAGGTAGTACACAAACGAGTAAAATGTGATATCATCACAAATTGTAGTAATTATGGAACTGATAGGGGGCATGGCGAAACGTATGCGAATAGGAAAAATAATACGACGGTAATAGTAACTCTGATCAAAGGGTCATATAGAAGTCAAAGGATCCGAATTAATCCGATTTAATAAGACACTAAATTAAATAAGGACCTGCAACCATGGCTAATACAATCAAAAGAATTGTCATACGTGATACTCGAAGTGAAAGACGTATTTAGCTCAAAATGTACAATAATAAAAATATTATAAAATCGAACGAGACTCGTACATATTCTACTCCTCCTGTTTCTACTTTGACAGCCAATTCTAACCCAATAAAGATTATTACTACCGTTATAAATTGGATGAATGTCTCGCATTTTAAAGTTGGCAACTTCGGGCGATTTTAGTGCGCTCACGAAGTAGTATCGCTCTAGATCGCCTCAGAACTTTCCAAGAAGTTTTGTAATATCTCAGACTTTAAGTTTTATAACGTTATTTCTAATACCCTTCACTTATACACAATAATCAAACTTTATTACGTAATATAGAGCCTAATAATGGAAGATTATTACATGACAATATAAGATCCCGCGAAAAATTCCTCTATATTCACTAATTAGAAACTCACTCCTTATAATTATATAGCATAGAAATATGTATGTTCTTATTAATTTATTTTGATAGGTTATTACTTATATCATACTTGATGGTGACAATGTAATGTAATGTGTAATAGATACCAATAGTGTTGTTAATCGACGACAGGTTCAACCATCCGCCAACGTCGAAGTTCGACCGCCGACCGACGACGCCTTTTAATTACTTTTAGTTGTTTCACAACCGTTTTCTATTGCAATAAAACGTGATAACGGTAGAATATTTCCAAGCGGAAGTACGGGGTAACGTCCACCATAATTTTTAATAATACATTTCCGCAAATTAAGGCCTTCAACAATAAAAAAATACCTGTATGCCGCCAGTAAAAGAGTCGTGGAAATTCAAAAAAGCCATTACGAAGAATAGCTCCGACATACAACATACACCAACAATTTATTTATGTATATGTAATACAGACTGTATAAATTACTCATTTCCGATATTAGATTTATGAAATTCATACACAGAAATGTTTAACATAATATACGCAAATGTACCAAATACCGATAACTTACGACTTGACAATTTGTGGCTGATGTGCGTAATAGGATAATTTGACATTTGAACATCCCTAGTATGATTCCTTTGCTCATTAGCCTGTTCCCATCAATTTCAGAGAATATTACACTTAATTTAAACGTAATTTATCCCCTATTTAGTATTATAAAGTAATTAGTCATTGTATTTTTAACAACTAAACGAAATTACCACAGTAAAAGATTCTAGAGTAACATTTCGGCCCGAAATCTCTAATTAGTAATCCTCGCATGCCCAAAGTAGCACGAAGGTTGCATCCAAGTCTCCATTTCGAGGGCGTGAAATTGGAATGCCAGTCACGTCTATAGTTGTGTGGTCATTTCAAAAGGATTTCACGAATACTAACTCTTTAACTGGCATTATTACCACAATTAAATGGTCATTAAAATGTCGCGGTGCCTGTCCGAATAATTCTAAAACGAGATGTGAAAAATGTAAACCACTTTCTATTACAGTCCATCTACATTAAAAGGTAATATGTACAAAAAGGAATTATTATTTAAACCTATTATTTCTAACGAGTAAAATAAAATAATCTTGAATACAAAGAAATCAAAGACTCTTAGCCAAAAGCTATAATTAAAAAATACCTTGTGATAAATATTAATTTCTTAACTTTTCAACTGTATCGAAATAACTTGTCCAATCAACAATTACTAAAGTTCTTCTGATAAATTATTTGATTTAACTACTTTATTGATTTCCTTGAAGTCAACGATAATTTAATTTTTTTGACTAGAAAGACCGTCTCCTACTTAGTCCCTACTCTTATTTATATCTACAATATTTTAAATATTATGATCTTATATGAAAAAGAAAATAGAAATAAGTTATATCACGAGTTCCAGCACCAACTCCGTTCTAGCAACCACTTCATTTTATTTAAATTACATTGTATGTATTTACAAGGAGGTAAACATGTTAAATCTCCATAATGAAAACATTTGTAATCAGTCAGAATATTACTGTGTACAATAACCTTATTAAGTTGAATAATCTGTGGAGAGGCTACGAACTCAGTCGTAATTCAGTTAGTGAAGCTATATTACACCTTAAGGATAATGACTACACAATGTAATAGAATAAATATAATAGTCCTTTGACTAATATATATATACAGCGCACAAACAGTTTATAATATAATACAATAACAGTATAGAAAATCGTATATGTGATTAAATATAACGAGAAAAAATAATGAACTGTTTGTAGGCCGCAATGCGAAGTCTCTCTATTGTCTCTTGAACCGCGATTGACGTCTTCAACATAAAACAGTAACAAGGTTAGAGCTCTCGTTATCGCAGGCCAGTCTATTAGTATAGAACGTCTCTTGATATAGAATATCCAAACAAGCTATACTAATGAGAATATTAGTCTACTAACGAGTACTAACAGCATACATCGGTAGTAAACACGCCTAACGTGATTATCAGTTGATTTTTAACAACAATACTTGACTTTGAACTTTCTTTATGGAATATTCATTACAGTAATACATGAAGGGTTCAATTAATATAAATGTATATATATATATATATAGAATACAATAAAACATAAATCGTGGTAAAATGTATAATATTATTTTACTATAATACTATTATTAATATACTATAATATTATTTATCGTTCTTATTATAAAAAAAATGAATAATAATAATACAAATTACAAGCGGTCAGTTCATTTTAAACTAATAATTTGAATTAATCATCAGTACTTATGATAATAATAATTCATATCCTCCTATTCTTATAATTAAAAGTGATTGATAACCCATTGAATTATGGTATATGTTAGTTACATTGTGTAAAATTATTTAGTACATTAATAATATGCTAACAACAGACTTTATTAGACACAAATTATCTACTAATTCACTTTTATCACAACGGTTACTCTACAAAAACGCATATAATTTCTTTCGATGTTTAAATTATCAAATCTACTCAACATTACGCGTCCTAGTCGTGGAGTAGAACAAGCGTATTTGGTGTTCTATCATCAGATTTCATAAGCTTTTTGTCCGTTCGTTTGATCGCACGTAATTTTGCCCGCTCTCTAATATTAAAAGTAGATTTCCTTACCAACACTCGTGATTATAGCATAAATATATATATGTAGAAATAACTATTACTCGTCGACATAAACATGACCTAAAATCTGTGAAGTATTAGTAAACGCGCGTACCATTAATATTTCGTATTACGCATACTAGCGTAATAGATCAAATTAATGAATACGTTTAACGCATAATAAAATAAAATAAAAAAGTGTTATTCTGTATATAAATAAATATTATAAAACAGAGCTCCATTTCGTTTCTATTTGCGAGTTCGCAACTACGCAACCGATTTTGATACAATTTCATTCCCGTTCAGAGAAAATTTCACCTAGAGGCTTTATATGTATAACACATGTTTATTGTATTTAATCGTATCTGTTAAATAAGGAGTTTACATTCGAAATACAGACTAGATAGACTAGATAAGTCCTCGATGCTGTATGTCTATCTCCCTATGGTTAACCAACAGTAATCACTTTTATCTTTTGGAATATGAAAAAATTCACGCTATTTTCACCAATATAGTATTAAACCTTGTCCAATGAAATACTTTGGTTACTTTGGAAATTTCGTGGTAATCAAAATTGCAGTAGGCATATCATTTCAATGAATATCATTTATATATATATATATACATATAAAAACAAAAAAAAACTCGTGTTACGAAATTTACTAAGCTTCTTCATTAACTTTGATAAACTGGGAGAATCACTGAGTGCTAAAAATGGATCTAAATCCTTAAAACACTTATAACATCACAACAGCTTATAACACTCATGCGAAACCGAGACGAGTTTCTAGTTTTAACTATTGAAAAGATTCCCATTATCTATACATACATACTCTAATGACGTTAAAAGTCAACAACTGCATTAACAATCTTCAAGATTGTATAATAACAAAATGTTATACGAAACAAATCGCAAAACTTGAAAGCCATCAACTCATTTCCGGATGTTGAAAACTTTCTAAACGGAATGCGGGCGAAAGAAAAATCCAATATCCGGCACTGTCAGCGTATATAAAAGTAACGATTCAAACTGAACCAACCGATTAGAATCGTACTAACGACATTAGAACAACTAGTGCTCTGGTTGGCAATTACATTTTTTTTTTCTAATCGCTGAAACGTACACTCACGAAGTATCCGAGTTAAAATCAAATGGCGAAATAATGGTAATGAAGAGATAATAATAACGGGTGCTGTAAACAAGGTTTTTTTGTCACTTATCATCGATGAGACTCGAACTAGTCTTAGACCAACTGACGACCATCCCAACATCTATTAAACTGCAATCTATAATAAAACAATAAAAATATCTTAAATTGAGTGTATTCGTTTGTTAAATTTGCATTACAAACCATTGATTCCGGTTAGACACAAAATTTCGAGAGAGACAGAGCCCACTTTTTAGTTTTAGTTTTTTAAGTTTCTCTCCGCTCTTAATATATGGCACCATAATCATTATGTTTGTAGGCAGCATACGAGTATGTAATGATTGGAGGTTACATAAGAAAAGAAATAAACATACTGCATAAGTCATTTATTTATTCGTTTGACTGTGAACAAGTTTATGATACGTTTTGTTATATGAAATTTAATCTAAGACTGTATTTTTTTTATTTCGAACTAACCTACACTGTTGGTCTGGCAAGGCCGCTACAGTTCCACCGGACTACAGAGGCTGATTGATTTTATTAACTTCGTAGTTTTATTCGCTATCTAATTTAAAAACATTTATAAAAAGTACATACAGAAGTTACCCCTCTCACCGCCTATTTTATATTGATGGCACTATGTTAGAAAAATTTACGCAAATATCAACGATTGTACAACAAAAACCAAATATTATTTTTATATACGGTACTAATAACCGCCTGTGACTTCATCTGAGTTAAAATACAATTTAAAACTTAATAAAAATGATATAAGGATTAACGCAACTGACTGAATGCGTTATATATATATCGTATAGTGTACAATTTATAGCACAACATTCTTCTCCAGAAAGGAACAGGTATGACAAGCCATCTTCCGTTATGATCAGATAAACTGTGTTCGATTTTATTCCGAAAATAACTATTAAAAAAAAGAAATATGAACATGGACAGAACATGAGGTAATGTTCTTAAATTTAAAATGTAATTAAACTATCGGTACAATATAACCTAAGAATCGATTAACCAGGAAAGCGAGAAATAATTATTGAACAGTTCTAGACATAATATAGCACAGGACTATAAATTATCGCGTACAATGCTGCTTCCCCCAACTATAGAGATACATTAATTGATCTTAGGCGACTCGTGACATTGCCATTGTAACAACTGACTAGGCAAATCGCGCATGTAATACGTGTGATGGTGCATGCATGCGTTAATAATCACTAATGCATATATGCTGGTTTGAGCATTTACGTCATATTATTGCGGGATATATCAACAAATTACAATTTTACACTGATTTAAACTGATTTAAAAAAAATGTATCTTTTAGGCTGTTGGAAAATTTCTTATTGTCATTACTGTTAGATAGATCATTTAATTATAGTTAGTATTTTATTTCAATAATAAACCTTATTCATTTATACGCTGAAATTGTTTAAAGTTATTTACCGCCGTTTAGGAAATTATATAAGGGTACGTGGGGATAGCATATATTTTAAATATAAGAAGCTCAAGCGTACAAAACATGAGATTATTATTATAAGAAACAGTGGATAGGTACAACAGCTTCAATGTATAAACAAGATTGAAATTTCGAATTATTTGAAAATAAAAAAAAACAATTAATAAAAAAAGTATGTTCTCAAAGTACGATATACTAGACAAACAAATGAATATTGTTCTACAAAGATTACTTTCAGTTGTTATATAGCTCTACGTGTGGGTGCTACCGATACAATGCTTGTCAAACACGTCAGCAACTCGGAAATGTATTATGGGCTTTACGTGAGCATAATAGGCTGGCTCCATGTGAAAATTTACACCAATATATATGTATAATACCTACGGAATTTTCCTGACCTGAGTAAATTGCGCTATGGTATCGAAGCTTATAAGTAACGATAGACATCTAACAATTTACATATTCCTTGGTTTCGAAAAAAAAATAAACTAATAAGTTAAACACAACTTTACAAGGCAAATTAAATTGTACGTCAGCCTATTTATAGGAAGATAATAATCTTCTTATTGAAAGAAGACCCTTCGAATTCAAAGAATACAGGTACATTACCATAATTTTTTAAACAATGGTTTTCATCATTTTCAAGGAAAATGTTGGCAAAGGATTTGGTAACGATACCCTGAAGAAAATATCCTATTATTTTCAAGGTAAAAATACAAAATTTTATAGTGCTCCTAATTATTTTCTTTTGAGAATAAAGGTTTCACACAAAGGTACTCTGTCTGCTTTGAAAGAGTTTTATAGAGGTAATTACGATTTTAACGGCGCGCACACTCTCCTATTCGATGAAGAACAGCGACAGTTTCGTGATCACTAGAACTAATAAATCGTATCGGATATTTAATAGAAGCTTTACCGATGCTATATTAAAACTTCGTCTACACCACAGAGAGTTTTTTTCATATATCAGAATCTCTCGAATGAACTATAACAACTTTAGTGCGCCTCTTATCATCGGAAATCTGAATTAAGAGTAAAAAATGTTCTGTTCAGAGGAAACATATATAGAACTATTAATAATTGTAGTATTTTTATGAAACAACAAAATAAAGCAAAAAATTCTTAACCGCGTGTGGCAATCTTTTGATTTTACCAAGCAAAGTTATTCTAGATCTTTTTTGTTATAACATGAAAATATTCAACGTTATATTTTTTACACTATACGATACTAGCTTTTGCCCGAGGCTTTGTTCATGATAATGTAGATTTAACCTATGTCTCAAGAACAGCACTGTTTTTTCTGTAAGGAAAGTACCCTATGTCCTCTTCTGTACTCCTGACTACGTATATGGGAAAATTACACGACCATCGGTTGAGTAGTTACGGCGTGAAAGCGTAATTTATATGTTAGTTAGGACGAAGATTAATCAAAATGTAGAACGAGTTGACATTATGATTATCAACCCTAGCTTTAATTCCTTGATTTATGTGTTTTTTTATTACTCTATAGGTTAGCGTTTGACCGCAATCTCATCTGATGTTAAATGAAGATGTGGGTTAAATTTGTAGTCACGTTAAAACCTAGAGGGAAACTGGCTCGCAAGTGCAACCGGTGGTACACACCAACAAGTGCTTGGCGACACATTTTCAACATGAGGGTGGTAGCTAGCCAGGGGGACTTTGAAAAATCTCTAACACCATGCCATGGTATCATCACGATGTTTTCCTTCACCGAAAGCTTCAACTCAGTTGCTAGGATTCGAACCTACCACGCGGACCACGTTATCAACTAAGCCATCATCACTATGGCGGGTGATATATAAATGAAAAAGTAACAATCGCGACTTTCAATATAATTTTTTTCAACTTCGTGTAAAAGAAGGGGAATTAAATTTATGTCATTCGAAAAGTACTGTAATTTAAATGTTGCCGTTAAGATCGGTAAAATACTTGATGATAATACAGACTTGATTCCCCATACAAAGCCTTTTAACCAATCGAATGAAAAAGTATTTTGATCACGTTTATACTTGAATGAACTTTTGTAAGTAAGCCTTTACCATCAACACTCGGGAGAATATCAAAAACAAAAAATAAGTACATGAGTTTTTTTTCTATTTCCCCAGGTTTTTTCTACATTTTTTACTCGAATCATTCAACAATATGGAATACCATATTAGTATGAGTTATAATACTTACAATTTTGAACAGAGTCCAGGATTTAATGACAATGCAAGAAAGGGAAGAGAAAAGGTGTGTCGCGATATTTAGAAGTCAAAATACGAAAAATAACTATTTTTTTATTAAAACAAACCGGCACGGCGGTGCTGGTTGAAAGTCGGGAATTAAAAAAATCGTGCATCAATAATGTGATAGCGGCATTTAGTAGTCTTTAACCATTCAGAATGTAGATTGAATCCATCCGATAAGTCTCTAATTAAACTGAATGAAAGGCAACCTTTCATCGGCAACTCGAGTCGCACGATAATATAAACTTTCTTGCGGCGATATTACGCTGATTGAAAGCTTTTCTTTTTATAAAATCAACGTCGAAAATGTGATGAATTAAAACATTTATATAGCTCCTAGAGTATATTTATATACATTTTGCTAACGTAGAAGCAAAAATACGACGCAAAAGTTTTTTTATTTTTATTTTGTAATAAAAGATTAGAAAATATTAGTATAATAATATACATGCAATAAGCATACATATAAAATTATAAAAATGTAATGTTGAAAAGATTCTATTTACGAATTCATGCCACGAATAATTGTATTATAATTGATATTGTATAGTTCTTGTCAATCTTTATGGGCCCTCTGAATATAGCCCAAGTTCCGGTTTACGCATATATACGTGTAAAATACAAAACAAAGTTAAAACATGATTATGATTTACGAATCAATAAATTAATATTTACTTATCCTTAAATTGTCTGGATGTTGTGATACATAAAATATAACATGTATTCAGATTCAGAGCGGTTAAACATTTTGGCAAGGACTGTATACTTAATAATTTGATTTATGATTTTTTTATATATAATCTATGCAATGATTTATGTGTAAGCCTTCACTACACAATATTGAGTTTGAATTTAAATCTAAAAGGACAATAAAGAAATGTGAGTACCTACTAGAAGGTTTTTTTGCATAAAGAATTTGTCTCCCATACAACGTTAGTACAAAAATACAAAGTTAGAATAATATCTTATTTTCACGCAAACAGTGTTATTTTTTTTCGTGTTCCATAGTACAACCCTGCAGTAGTAAAGAGAACTAGGAACATACATAGAAACATGAAAAGATTCATGAATCCGAAGGAAGGTTTTTTTTTCTCGAACTGATCTACACCGTTTGCTTCGTAAGAGCTTTACAGTTCCACCGGACTACATCCGAAGGAAGGTTCTAGAAGGTGTTCACAGATAAATAAAAATGATAATTCATCCTCGCTGCCTAATGTAAAGGAACATATCTTAATTGTAGATAGATAATTAAAAGATGCCATGTACAAACCTTGGCTAATTCTTCATTAACCAGGCGAAGTTAAACATTTAGCCTCCACTGTAATTGCCTATATTTCATAAGCTTCATTAAATAATATAGACTCCGCCAAAACTTAAAACGTATTCAAATCCATTCTACTCACACTATATTTATCTACTTCTTCTTCATAACCCTACATCATTGTCATATACTAATGTACGTTTATATTATAGGTTTCTTAAATACCTAACATTAAGTGCCTATCTAAATCCACTTCTCGTAAATAACATCACCCTGATATATAATTATGTAGTTGATTATTAGACAGCGCTCTGACGTCCAGCGTTATAGCGGCATAACCATAAACATTTCGTTGACAGACAAAATGTCAAAGGTCGCATGTTTACCTACAGATAAAAGAGCCTCGTTTCTTCTTACGGCTAAAGAATTATAGTAGCTTTGATATTTAATTTATTAATAGAACGTAAATAATCGTATCATATTGCAAATTATTATTACTGCACTAGAAATTTAGTACTACTAACTATCTAGTACCTAATAGTCGTAAGTAATAGTCTCTTATAGTTCTTTCAATTCCTTCAATCCATTCTTTTTTTTACACTCTAAAAGCAATAATATTACTTACTTATACATACGTACTATAAATTATTTTTAAAACTCATCCAACTACTTTTGTATTCCAAATTATTTGATCAATAATAATATCCGACCATTGTGTAATGTATTTTTCGTAAATTCTTAGTAATAAACACTTAATAATGACATTAGTTAAGACAGAAAATATATTCGAAGCGCCAAGTTAAAGTACATACTCAGAAACAAATAAATATCTTAAATAGTAACAAACAGCTATCCGAGGCAAAACTTCTACCGCACAGGCATCGCGGAACTAAAAGATAAATAAACAACTCGAACGAAGCCCGTGTGAACTGAAGCCAGAAGATAGCTGAATGCAAACAAAAGAGTCGATCATGGCATATAACTAAGCCTAGAGAGGCTATATCGTAACTCCCTTTGAAACGTAAACATTTCACTATACATTGAAATGTTTTTTTTTTATTTTATAATATACTAGCAGGCCCGGCGGACGTTGTCCTGCCCTGATAATAAAAAATATATACTTATGTGGATGAAATGCTTAAGGTAACTAATGTATTTTATTTGATAAGGATTAATACTGTATCCGTCTAAATAGCCTTCCAATTACCTCATTATAACATGACTATTTTTAGAAGATAGATGGGTATAGTGAGCTATCCTAAAGAGATAGGTATATGCCATCGTACATATTTTTGTAGATCTATAAAAGAGGAATGTCTTAGTATGCATTGTTTTGTTATGTCTCAAAGGGATTAGGCAGCGTTTTCGACGAAGCTCCCAGGCGGCTTGACTTTTTCCAATTCTTTCAACAATATTATTAACAAAATATTCAAGTTTTTTTCTTTAGTAAATAGACTGTATTATTAAAAAAGCTGTAGTTATTAAAACTATGTAGCGACCGCAAAAGCCGATAGAAAATTTAATATGATGCGCAACAAGCGTAAACTGAACTTGGCCGAGTGAATTTTCATATGAAATTTTCGATTCCTTCTCCAACGATATAATCGGATTTGTATATTGAGTTCTAATAGAATCGAGTTTCAACAACGTTTTCCCAATAACGGGGTGCATTCACTGTATGATAAACGTAACACATTTTTATCGCGCTATTTTCAAAGAATTTTATTAACATAAAGGAAATCCGTCTTATATTGGACAAATAATAAATCTAGATACACTACGAACAATACTATCAACTGATATAACCTAAAAATAAATATGTTACATTTCACATACAGTAGATCAATACTATTCAGTTATAATCCATCGAGGCTAAGTTACTATTATTGAGAGTAATTTTCTAAGTTCTCCGTAAGGTCGGGAAGTTTATCGTTCGAGTTTCATATTTATTTTATTTTTCATAGATAGTTCACCCTCAAAAACATTTCTAACACATATAATTGAAGAGATGACGGCTCAGTTGGGAATGTGTTCGGACACAGCGTCGAAGGACGTAGGTTCGAATCCTACTGAGTCGGAGCTTTCGGTAAAGGAAAACATCGTGATGAAACCATAGCATGGTGGTAGTGTTTTTTGTAAGTCCACCTGCTAGCTACCACCCTCAAGTTGAAAATCTGTCGCCAAACATCTGTTGGTGTGTTCCGGCAGCTGCACTTGCGAACCAGTCACCCTCTAGGTTTAGCGTGACTACCATCTTAGACCACATCATCATTTAGCATCAGATGACATCGTGGTCAAACGTTAACCTATAAAGTATAATATATACAAAAAAAAGTAATTCAAAGTTACCCCCAATCGATATAATGAAATAGTTACCAATTGTCTATTGCTATCAACAATAATAAACAATTCCATATAACACAATTTCGATATTAAAAATGTCTTTAGAAGTAACAATAACTAATTCACGAATTTCCTTTATTAACTCTTTGTTTTTATTTTATTATGATTTTTTATAACGTTGTTAAAATGGTAGCAAAGGAAAAGAAACTAGGCCGACAGTGATAAATAAATCTCAACGTCAAACAATCTCAATACAATATTATCAAAATTACCATGTTATTTTCTGATGACAGTACAAAAAAAATAAAATATATAATTTTTAACATACCTAATAAAACTCAAGCATCTGCAATACATCTTAAACAAATCTGAAATATTATATTCAACGACAATTTTTGCTAAGTCTTGATATAAATTAAAAAATAAAAGTGTGTGTGTACTTATGTACGTAACAAGATAAAAATCTTTTCAAAAATTTTACCTTTCGCCTTATTATACGTTTATAGAAAAAATGACACTAACTATAGAAAAAAGGTATTTAAAAAGATCTGTATCCCTTCTTATAAAGTTATCATAGAGAAGTAGTGTAGAAAGAAATAATTCGTGTATAATATGTCGCGTACCAAATGCAAAAAGGGCGATCGCAGCATTTAGTATTTTATATCAAACATCGAAAAACTTTTTGTTGACTTCGGACTTTTTTTCTTATAACATTTCTACAAAACGTTTGACAATAAATACATACATACTATTTTTGAATAAAATGTTGACTATAGCTAACTTCAGGGTGTCGGTTTTTCGTGACAGGAGTGCGCGCGTATCGTAAAAATTTACTTTCGTCATTTTTCCCTAACGCGCCAAAAGAAGTATAACTCCAAAAAAATACACTATTTTAACTGTGAAGTTATTTATCAATAGAACTTTACTTTATGTTCACAACAATTATATATTCATATTGAATAATTCAAGTACGTAGCGAAGTATTTTTATATTTGTAACTATTATCGCTGAACACTTACTTCCACGTAATAATTATTCATGGGAAATCTACATAAAGGTCACAGCAAAAACATAGGTCGCCGATTTGCGACCTAATTTTTATTTTTACTTCTCACTGTTACTAAAAATGTATCCGGTCACGAAACAATGTACGCTTTAATAAAATCTCTTATGAATTTCTGTACAATTAATAATAGCACAAGGATAATCAATCTGATATATCCGAACAAACCTTCTACATCCTCTTTCTCGACATATACCTAACTTGAACCAAAACAAAATACGTAATATTATGAAATATTGAGTTTTGTACTTCGTGCTCATTAAAACTTCATAACAATAGAAATGTAGGCGTAGCGTCATCTAGTGGTCAATAATAGTAAGATGGATTTCATAAAACCTTGTTTATAAAAAGAAAACCCTAATTTTCATCGTATCGTGTTGGAATTTATCTACCAAATGCAAATATCCATTTCTATATACATAATTATATTCACTTATATAGGATACATGTACTGTCATGAAGTAAAGAGTAGGTACACAGAAGCGTTCACACATCCAATGAATTGAATAAATCGCAAAGGAAATATATATCCATTTTAAAATGGTAACTTTCAAAGATACAATTTTCTCCGGAAATAGAAGAGAATCGACACTGAGATATACGTATTGAAGCGAACATGGAAATTCAATATAAAACACCTGAGAGATAAAATTTAAAACACGAGTCTTTTGAAATAATGTTATTCCTAATACCTTTTATATGTAGAACTTCTAAGAATGTATATATATATATATATAAATAGATTTAATAACGACTAAGTGTATATTAATACTGCTTTGCTAAATTCTATTCTTTAGAATCTCTTCTGAGAAATTTATTTTTACATCTTCGCGGAATAATAGTTCAAGCTTTCGAATATATAAGCTGTACTCGTCGTGGCTTATTAATAACACGGTAATTATTTTCCTCTCATATATTTTTTTGTACTCATACTTGCTACTTTTTACTTACTTTTACAAAAAGTATTATCGGTAATTTGTATAACTTATCGATTACGTAATTTATATCCAGTGTACGAAATAACACCAATATTAATTGAGGATAAATAAAATTTAATTTCTTGTCATTATTTTTTTTTTATAATGGCAAAACTATAATTGAAATTATTATAACCTATCGTGTACACCACTGTTTTTCATTTCAAGCTTTTCCATAACGAGACTCCCTGGATGTGTAAAGTTATTTTGCAACTCCCTACTACGCTTCGTTGTTTCTAATATGTATTTTTTTATGTTAGACAAATCCAATGCATATATAATTTTATTTATATCCATAGATAAGTATTGGTTAAAAACATAATTAAATCAGTGAGATATGAATATGATTAGCTTGTTTTTTTTTTTTTAATAATTAAGGCTTTGCAACTCCCCGCCACCTCCTTATAGAGTCTTTGTGACTAGGGGTCGTGACTCACAGGTTGAATAACACTGGTGTACACTATTTCATAAAAAACGTTTAAGACGTGTATGAGTTAAATTCTGATAAACTAACACTTCTAAAGACATATACGTAATCAGTTGTCCTTATAATAAATTCATATTTTGGACAACAAAAAACTATACATGGACAGATATTATTATTATATATATTATTATTCATACAGATACAGACAACTCTAAGAAGCGAAAATATATTCTAAGGACATAAACCATTCGTACGTAGAAAAGATCAGTTTAAGACTACCTACTACCTAGAAACACTTTTAATATAAATTAATTATGATTGGTGCATGACATAAATAATTTTTATATATTTGTGTAGAATAAATTATAATGGGCAGTTATTAAATTTTCACATTTCGATATAAATGTTCTGTATATAAATAAAACCACAAAAGTCGTAGTGCTCGAGTGGTTTGACCGGTAGAATGTCAATTCGATGTCCGCAGGCGTTTTCCAACTAATTTTCCGAAATTCGCGTACATTTACTAATTCAAATTGCCAATAATATCGGTTAATGGTAAATATATCGTAAGGAAACCTCAACCTGGGAAATGTTCTTGTAGTACCACCGTGCGTGGGAAAATTTAAAGGTGTGGATTTCTCGGAGTTTAAAATCGCCAATACGTCGTGGACTAGCACGGTGATTATACCCATAGGCTCCCTTGCAGTTGGTCGTTCACAGGCTGATGTGATATGATTATTCTATATAAAGTATAAAGTGATAGGTGAAGATAAAACAGTTCAGGACCTGTCTTTCTTTCGTTTGTCAATTTATTTTCTGTTTAGTAGCTATTGGTAATTTTTAGTGTTATGTATAAATTTGGAAATACGTACGTTTTTCACGTACGGACTTCACCGGGGGAATGGGACCAGCGATTGTAGTGTTCGGCCGCTTGGCAACAAGCTCTAGGGTACCAAAGCGGCCGAACCTCGGTTGGGGATGTTGCTTTGTATGCAATATCGCGAATTTTACTAAGCTAAACTAGTTAAGCTAATCATATATATATATATATACGAATTAGTGATGCACACATGTTTACCAGCATATATACCTCAGAAACTCAAGCAATCGACGAGTCGAAGCTTTAATTTATAAGTTTCTATTCGTAATTCTTCACGCTCCTTACGTTTATAATCTAAGATAAATTTTATACAATACCTGAAACAGTTTTTATCATTTAGAGAAAAAAATCAAAAAGAATAACAGGTAATAATACTTGCGAAACAAAATATGAAGAAAAAACTTTTACTCCTTATTATGGTGTGGAATTTCGGTGGGTACATAATAATTATGCATATATGGACACAATTTCACACACGGCCCATTAATTGCCACCCAAACACAGCCTATATTATAATATTTATACGACCAACACACATACTACATAAATGTTTCAGACCCAGTCTTAGAACTGACAATTATGTTTATCAAAAATACTTTATACAATTTAGGCCCCAAGTAGGCGCTTATGAATGTCAAAACTACCACCGGTTGGGAAAAAAAAAACAGTCATTGAGAAGAAACTCGATCTGGTGGTTTATCTTTTTCTCATATACATCCTAACTAATATCATAAACGTGAAAATTGTCTTTGTTTGTTACGCTTTGACGTTTTAACTACTCAACCGATTATCATGACATTTTGAGTACACTTTGTACAAACAAGTATTGTTCCCGACAGATAGACTAAATCTATATTATCGTGAGAAAAGTCGGATGCAAAAGCTAGTAAAGTATATACGAACGAGGCGTTTACCAAATTTTCAAATTAACTGCTCAGTGACGAGCTACGCTTATCTATTGCTTTCTGCGCGAGTAAATATAGATGAACAACTCAATAGTATAATTTATTATGATAATATTAACTTATGCCAGCAGACGAATATTCATTACGTGGGCGTTAACTGCAATTCGAGGCTCGAAATTGTGCCTATTTTTAAATGATCCCTCTCTCTCAATGGAGAGCGTTATTATTTAGCCTTGATAAGGAATGTGGTAATGATGATTATTGCTTCTGGGACCTCGATATATGATGTTTATTTATATTATGTTTGATTTTATAACAAAATCCCAAAACATGTTACCGATTTGCCGGACTGCAAGTTGAAGCGCCATGTCAAGCGGGTTTTAGTGTCAAAGGGCTATTTATCGAGCGAATCAACATGTGAACGGTGGTGATGTCTTGAATTGACTCCTCTCTGTACATCCACTAAAAGCGATTGTAAGGTGTAATGTATTTTAAATGTACATCTATACATATTAAAATCCGATCGAGTTTCTTACCGGTTCTTCTCGATGACTGGGATGTTTTCCGAAACGGTGGTAGTTCTACTATACATAAGCGCCTTCTTATAGCCTAAATTGAAAAAAATATATATTTCTTGATTTTCATTTTCATTACAATACATCCATTGGTTTAAAGAATACGCCTCCTAAACCTATAAACAAAATCATTATAAAAAAAAAAAACTTAAGCATTACCAACTACTGAGAATTTATTAGTTGTATATATTTTACAATATTTTTTTCAATTATTATTTATTGACAACGAAATACGCATACTGTTATTTAAAATAAAAAATACACGACCGGATATAATACAATAAATCACATTTTTTTTTTTATGAATGACTGTTATTTTATAGCAGTTAATAAGCATCAGTTGAACTTTAAATCATAAACATTCATATTACACCATTTATATTTAGTGAATGTAGATCAAGGTTCTGAAACAAAGGCTTTCGTGTAATAATACTTAACAATTTCTAAGTCGTGTCACGCACCTCCAGTGTACCGCCCGAATAAAATTTTAGTAACCAGACGTCGCACACATAAACTTTACAAAGAAAATTATTTTCATTTATAACATGTATATATACCTCATTCAAAAATGTGAATTTTCATATTTGTAATAATGAAGAATACGACCTGCATGAAAAATATACAAAATAGTATCTTAGACTAGAAGTTACTTCCCCATTTTATAAAGATTTCTACACCTTTTTCAAATATACATATTATATTTTTATAGTATTACGATTGATTATAGTACTATTTTATAATTTACTACTACTTCGTCTGCGTCAATTTAATATCTTAACAACAAGTTTTATATAAAGGTGAAAGAAAATATATACCACACCGCTTACCCCACTTCACCACGGCAAGAAAACACAGTTCGTTGAACACGTAGTGCTTATAAAAAACGTAGTTTCTAATAACTTTTCACTAAATCGTGATAATCTTTTTTTAAATAAAGCCCAAGTATTTAAGGAATAAATATAAAATTCGATCGAAATCTATCCAGTACTCCTGAAGTGATGCGTATACAACAGCTGCAGACTTGTATCGCTTTATTTATTTATAAAACTGGCTGAGCCGGTGAACTTCGCACCGCCTAACAGTTAGTGAATGTCATGTTAATTTTTAGCTAAACTTAATATATGATTTAATTTATGTAATAAAACGATTACTAAAAGTTTAACAAGTTAAATAGTTTATTGCTATAATCATCATCATCATGATGATGATCATCTTACCCTTATCCCACTTAATTAGGGTCGGCACAACATGTTTTCCTTTTCCACTCTTCCCTGTCAAATGTCATCTCAGTATTCACACCTTTTATACACATATCATTTTTCACACAATCCATCCACACTTTGTTCGGTCTTCCTCTACCCTTATATCCATCCACTTTCAAACTCAAAACTTTTCTTGTTATAGTCTTATATACCTACCCCTTGAGTTTCAACGGCATTCGTGAGTCACAAACTACCCCAGACACCTTTCGCCAATTCATCCACCCTGCATTTATCCTATTCCTCACGTCCTTGTCTATTCCACCGCCATTTTGGATGAATGAGCCGAGGTACCGAAAATTGGAGCAGGCTGGTAAGAATACAGTATTCATACAAAATTCTCCAGTTTCTGTTGCCATTTCTCCAGCCTACTCTGGACCTCGGCAGCATTTTCACCAACAAGAACAATATCATCAGCGATTAGCATACACCAAGGTGCTTCTTCCTGTATGTCTGATGTTATTGCATCCATGACAAGAAGGAATAGATAAGGACTCAAAGCTGATCCCTGATGCAAACCTACAGCCACATGGAAATTGTCGGTAATGATAGGACCTAAACACTATCACCTTAACATGTGATATAAATGTCATCTCGATTTCCGTAAAAAGAAATAATAGCAATAAATGTATTCTTTATAAAGAATACTATACTTGGTATAATTCAGACAATTAAAAAACCAATTATTATCACTAATATTTTAGTTTGTAATTTATTCAAACGATTAATTGGTGTCTTGTAAGTGAGTAGGTCGGTTTCACACAATGACTAGATCATTTTAGTTATCGTAACGTCGTCAATAACATCAATTATCCAATTAATTAGTTACTTCTCTATAATATAGACTGTATTCTGGAGGATAGTAGCATAATTACTCAACCTATTTAATTAATAAAGTACTCAATATATCAAATTAAATTACATATAACAGCAGAAGAAAACATTTTAAACTAAGAAACTAAGCAGCCCTATGCGCAAAGAAGGAGACACATAATCACTACATATTATAAAATAGAGTCGTCAGCCGCGTGTGTCTGTCTGTCGGTCTGGATGTTCGCGATAAACTCAAAAACTACTGTACGGATTGTAATGCGGTTTTACCATTAGATAGAGTAATTCACGGGGAAGGTTTAGGTATTTGTCAAGGTTTTTTTGTAAATTGGTTGAAATATAAATATAATTGTTGGTAGTGTTGGAAAAAGTCAAGACGAATTTCTATTCAACACTATTTCAGAAAAAAGGTGTGGACCTAGGACGATGAAAAAATAATGTAGCAGAAAATAAAATAAATAACGTAATAAAAATTAACATTAGCAGAATTATTATTAAAAAAAAAAACCAAACAGAAATAATAATCCTTATGTTCCGTATGGTTTTACGAGTATTTACATATAATCAAGATTGCTATATTCACTCACCTTTAAATAACACGCTATTTTATACGATTAAATCAATAAAAGTTAAATTAACTATGGTTTGAACTCTCATAACTTTATTGTGATGACTATTCACGTATTTAAATTACCATTACTAATAGTTCTAAAATTCGAAATAACTTAATACATAAACGTTAAATAACTCAAAGGCAAATGTATATACAACATACAGTGACACGGTACGTTCGCTAATTTTAACGTGTGCTAAAAGCCAGGTCGGTTATACGTCTCGATGTTGGAACTTTAGTGGAGAGTACGGTACGTGTGGTTACGTAGTGATTAATGCTATTAGGCTGTTAGTACACTGCGGTGCACGGACAAGTTACGCTCGTTTATTTACCTAGCTGAGCTCTGTGACAAACGGTAGGTAAAATCACCTACAGCGTCGTTCGAATATGCAATTTGTTTGTGATATAATAACGTCACTAATAACGCTTAGCACAATCTGATATATCTTCCACGCATACGCAACACATAACTTTTATACTTTTTTGACGTGATTACGTCTTATAAATCGATAAACACCGGTTGCAAACGCATGACTCATTGTCACGTTCCGCCTGAGCCAAACGTGCAAGCGAGAGCGGAGAACAAGCGATAGAGAGGCGCGATCGGCCTAAGTGTTCGGCTTGTGACGCATGTTTTTTTTTATGACGGTACACCGTAAAATTATCATCCGTAAACCTACTTTACATTCTAGAATTATATAATAATGTATAGTATAGTACCAAAATAATTGTATTATCTTCCCGTATAAAACATAAAAGTATATACTTTTAAATCCACAAACAGAAGCGTATTCGTCGCATTCTGCATAAATTGACTTGTCTCGATTCAAGCAAACTTAATATGTAATATGTTCACGGTCATGTAAAATGTATGAGAACATTAATGTCAAATCTTTTGTATAAAGTTAATAGAACATATTTGCTAGAAATAGCTACATCCTCATAGGAAAACTTAAATATTGATGATATACCAAATTCAAAAGGTGCGTGGCCGGCAGTATCTGAGTGCGGTGCGGCGTACTCTGTAATAGATAGACCGACACATCCGGCTGGACAAACGTATCCATGTAGCAAACTTGCGCATCAGAAATATCCACATTGTGTTCTATAATAAACTATTTTTATGTAGCTTTACTTAGAACTTACGTTGCGCGCAAAGTTTTGTATGTAAAACAACCTCTAACGACTATTTATATTGTATTTATTAACAAGGATTTTCCGAGGTGAAGTCGTAAACGATATTGTGTTAGGGGTGACCTAGAAGAATTTTCCTCGCTTACCTTTGTCGTATGAGTGAACCAGTTTGTAAAATTGCAAAAATATACAAAGTAAACTCATTTCTCTTTTCATTTCTATTATATAACATGCCTTTTTATACATTTCATAAATTTATACATACAACATAAATATATATTTATGTGGTAGCATATTTTAGATTTACAAAAACGACTTTTCTACTACCATAATATACAAATAATTATATTTTATATTTATTTTTCGATAAACATCCAAAAAATTAACATTAACAAAAAAATGCTTAATTGCGCTGATGATTTCTTAATTACTACATCTAAGGAAAGCCTGTGGAAGGTGAATTAGTCCATCGTCACAATAGTATAACATTTATTTTCCATTCACCTAATTATTTTACGCTTACCCAAGAAAGCAGACAAAAATAATCATGTATCGGTAATTGCGAACTCAAACGTTTTACCAGTACCTCATGATTAACGCGATAGGTTCAATTAACCAGCCGGCATTCTAAGGCCATCAATTCAAGTAATTTACTAACCGTGTGAAATTTTAATTTTACTCTATACAAAAAGGTCTACAGACTTCTCCACAAAAGTCACAAATCTGAAACAAAATTGTCTCCTCCAGTTACAGACCGGCTAAAAAGCAAATACGTTTTAGTGCTTTTACGAGTATCGTAAAGGAACGTTTTAGTGGAGGAGCGAGACAGTTAAGTTTAGGAAATAGCACATTGTACCATATACATATATATACTACACAATTTAAC
The DNA here is from genome assembly GCA_035772565.1 of Antheraea assamensis. Taxonomy (NCBI): domain Eukaryota; kingdom Metazoa; phylum Arthropoda; class Insecta; order Lepidoptera; family Saturniidae; genus Antheraea; species Antheraea assamensis. The sequence continues at coordinate 4,706,659 of JAQQSE010000065.1, forward strand.
CTTCCATCCCTTTTCATGTCAAATTGAAAGAGAAAAAATAGACGGATATTATATTATGTACACAAAATCAGACCAAGATGTCGAGCGCTGATAGAATAAATTGAAACGATTCCCAAAAGACCAATTCCAAGAGACGGGCCAAATGAAATAGTGACATAACCAGTATCATCTAACTAGACCCGTTTTAACCAATGAGAATATTAGATTTTTGTACTAGTAGCCATTCATTTAACTGATAGAAAGAAATTACATTATCTAAAAAACAACTGATGTAAAAACGACTACATAGAATACAGATAAAATACGAGTTCTAAGTATATTACAGAAACATTGGATACTACCGCAATGAGCTTTTGCAATACACAGACACTAAACTCGTTCAGATATCACTATCAATACAAAGTCGTACGTCACGTTTGTCTGTCTGTAAGTTCGCGATAAACTCGAAAACTACTGAACGGATTGTAATGTGGTCTTCACCAATAGATAGAGTAATACATGAGAAAGGTTTAGGGTACATAAATTATCAATGTTTTGTGTAAATTGGCTGAAATATAACGATAATTGTTGGAAGTGTTGGAAAAAGTCAAACCGCTTGGGAGCTTTCATCTAAAACGCTGCCTAATTCTTTTGAGATATAACAAAACAATGCATAGTAAGATTCCTCTTTTATAGACCTACAAAAAAGTCTGTGATGGCGTATACCTATCTTTTGAGGATAGCTTACTACACCCATCTATGTTCTAAAAATATAGTCACATACAATGAGGTAATTGGAAGGCTATATAGACGGATACAGTATTCATTCTTATCAAATTGAATACATTAACCATTGAATTATCAGGGCAGGACCACGTCCGCCGGGCCTGCTAGTGTAAGATTATTGTAAGAGTATTGTAAGTCAAGCAAAACACACGTTCACAACCACACCACACCTTTTATTTATTTTAAATTCATAAATATAGTATTAATAATTACGAAATTAAAAAAATTGTAACCCAGTAAACAAAATAGACACTTTAATCTACACACAATATGTAATTACCGTTTGTACATATATAATGTCTTTGTTCCCATAAAATAAATAAAAAACACTTCATATATTATGTAGGTAACAGGCATCAAAAGTGATTTTTGATTTCTGTCTGTTGTCGGTTTACCATTTTGTTGTCGACATATTTTACTTTTATGGCACGGGTCCACGACACAATGGCTTGAAACTTATTCAGCATTCAACAAAAGATGTCCCTTACCCTCTTGTATACATATGTATTTAATTATTACTGTGAGTGAAACCAAGGTTATTTCATCGTGAGTGTATATTTTACATGTATTTTCAACATTATATTATATACTAGCGGCCCGCTCCGGCTTCGCACGGGTATAAAATATATAGCCTATGTCATTCACTGAAAAAATGATTAAAATCGATCCCGTAGTTTTGATTTATTCATTACTGCCCGTGGCCCGCACGCGTTAAATTTGGAGTAACCTCCAAAATAACAGTATTTCTCCACTATTTAATTTATGTTATTATATATTATATAAACCTTCCTCTTCAATCACTCTATCTATTAAAAAGAACCGCATCAAAATCCGTTACGTAGTTTTAAAGATTTAAGCATACATAGGGATATAGGAACAAAGAAAACGACTTTGTTTTATACTATGTAGCGATTATGTAACAATATTATAGTAATTACAATGACAACAAAAGTTAATATTATAACACCGATGCAACACTCGATCGTTTGTTAATAAATTTATACAGTTATGAAATAAAAGAATTGATTTTATTGTAAACTAGTAAGCCCGGCAGACGTTGTCCCGCCCTGGTAATAACAAAATATATACTATGTGCATGAAATGCTTAATGTATTCAATTTGATAAGGATTAATACTGTATCATCCGTCTAAATAGCCTTCTAGTTACCTCATTGTATGTGACCATGTTATTAGAAGATAGATGAGTATAGTAAGGTCTCCTTAAAAGATAGGTATATGCCAACATAGACTTTTTTGTAGATCTATAAAAGAGTAATATCTAACTATGCATTGTTTAGTTATATCTCAAAAAAATTAGGCAGCGTTTACGATGAAAGCTCCCAGGCGGCTTGTCTTTTTCCAACAATTTCAACAATTATCGTTATATTTCAATCAATTTACACAAAATCTTGACAAATTATATGCCTAAAGCTTCCTCATGTATTACTCTATCTATTAGTAGTAAGTAAGAGCACATTAAAATCCGTTCAGTAGTTTTCGAGTTTATCGCGTACATACAGACGTACAGTCAGACGTGACGGACGACTTTGTTTTATTATATATAGTGACTATTAATCCTTCTTGATAAACAGAAACCTAAATTGAAACCTGACAACTAACATTAAACAGGAAAATGAACCTAGTGAGTATTTATTAGTTTGACACGATCGTATTAAAGCTTCGAACTATAGTTAACCAGTCACTTAAAATGTCCTTTAATTAGCTTACTTGAAACTTAACTCGATACAGATGAATTAAGTGCTACACGGAAATTCTAAAATTAATCAATGAGTAACGTAAGCTTATTATTACAATGAATATTAAGTAACGACAACAATAATGCTCTAAAATAAGGCTACCCATGACCAGTTAACTAATAAAGTAAATCGCAACCGAACACCAAGTTGCAGGCAAAATATTATTGGAATGGACGTGACCAATACAAAATACCCGACAAATTCAGATATAGCCGTTCCATGGTTTGTAAACTTTGGAAAAATATATCATAAAACTTTTTGAAAGTAAATAACTATTTCATAATCAATTCTGTGTTGAAATTGCATTTCTATTATTTTCGAGATGAATAATAATTTTCTTTTAATAAATGAATCAATTCAATGTAGACGGAGGTTCAACGCGTCACCTTTGTATTTTATATTTACATTTAATAAAAGTAGAATATTTACTGTCACCGAAAAAAGTGTACATAGAGAAAATCTATGACAAGAAACCTGGCGTCAGTAAATTCCTCTATTTTTAAAATGCACGAACGAAATCCAACCAAACAAAGAGAAAAAAAATGTATGTCATATTATACAGTCATGTCGATTTAGCGTCAAATCTATTAACGAGTATAGAATTTTTTATTAATGCCCTAATTTTTGATCCTCAAAAATTTGTAGTTTTATCAGTTTCTTAAATATTAATTTTGCTTTTCATCTGTACGTAATCCACAATTATATATTTTGCAAAAGTATAAAATATGTTAAGCACTTAACTTATAAAATATTCACTTGGCAAATGGAGACACCTGATAAGTGGGTAGCTGACATCTCTTGAGAAGAAATAATAACAAGTGTACAGGTTTTCTGGCGTGATCGCGAATATACCTTATTCTAAAGAGATGAATGCTTTAGATGGATTTTCGAGGTAACATGTACGTTATCTCTGACACACATATTTTAATGGGACGAACTGTGATATTTATTTTACCTTCCTTTATAATGGCACCGACTTTTCGTAATGGAATTTTCCGTCAAAATGCCTATTTGAACATAAGCACGTTTTATTTATTCCATAAAAAGAGTAATTGTGTAGGTACATAAAATTACAAAATCACAGTTAGAAATTAGTAGAGGAGATATATGTATATGGGCAAATTATAGGATTTCATACGAACTAGTATAAGCTAAGAACTATCGTGGGACTCTGTTAAGAAATTTATATCGTACAGAATTACTTAAACGAGTAGTATTTTAAATAATTTGCTTATTAATTGTCTGTATTTATATTTAAAATAAATATGAGTGTATTTTTTGAAGTTATACTTCTTTTGGCGCATTAGGGAAAAATGATGAGAGTAAATTTTTACAATGCGCGCGGACACCGTCACGAAAAACCGACACCCTGAAGTTAGCTATAGTCAACATTTTATTCAAAAATGTTCAGTCAAAAATGTATGTATTAAATACCTTTTTTCTATTGTTAGTGTAGTTTTTTCTATAAACGTAGAATAAGGCGAAAGTTTAAAATATTTTAAAAGATTTTCTAAGTATAACTTCTAACGCGTGTACATAAGTATACATACATTTTTTTTTTCAAACGTATTGTTGATAATTTTTTATAACCAATCAATGAAAATATATAGTTCCTTTGAGGCTGAATCACATCAAAACTACTGAAAGTATCGGTATATAACTATAACCGTCCGATGTGGATTTTTTCATAGATGGTCCTAGGCGTTATTTGGATTTAATGACCCCTTTACATTTTTAATGCCCAAAGCATAGGAAACGGATGGGAATAAACTTGTAGTAGGTAAACATAAAACAAACGATACAAAATTATCACTTTTTTCCTATTACAGATAGAATTATCTACATTTAAATTTACATTTACAAAACCAAGTGTATTTTATTTTGTTTTGTATATATCTCTCGTGTTATATAGATCCAACTCCTGAGCTACGAAAGAGACGGATGAGAAAAGATTAAAACGGAAACGGAAAGTTAAGACGGATGTGGGGTGTAACCAGAATGGATAAGATTAATAATGAGTATATCAGAGGAAGTTTGAAAATAGCACCAGTGACATAGATGTCGAGGAGTAATAGGTTAGCATGGTACGGGCATAATATGAAAAGAGATGAAAGTCATATAACAAGAAAAGTTTGGAGTTTGAAAGTGGACGAATATGGGAGTAGGGAAGACCGAAGAAGGTACCTATAGATGGATTGTGTGAAAAATGATATGTATGTAAAAGTGTAAATACAGAGAAGACGTAGGACAGGAGAGAGTGGAAAAGGAAAACATGTTGTAGCGACCCTATTTAGGTGGGATAAGGGTAAGAAGATGATATCTCAATTTTTTACATACAGATAAAAACGATCTTATTTCGTTTTTACCAATATAACGAATATAAATCGAGTTTCGAGTGTGTCAAATAGTACTTATAATTTTTGTAGTGTTCGCTCAGTCTTTTTTTTCAAACTGACCACGCTATTAATCCGACAAGCCTCTACAGCCTCACTGGGCTACATGTTCCCTCCGTCATTAAATTTACTTATAAAACCAGGTAGAGAGGTAATGTGAAAAAATTAATATTTTTATTATTGCAAATTAGCGATTTGAACATGTTATTTTGCTATTTAGCTTAATTCTGTTTATAAATAAACGGTCAGTATTCATTAATATTGCATGAATAGAAGAAAAACTGTCAGTCTTTATAGTTACACTAAGTAACGGTACTTTATTTATTTCATATTGTAGCTAACAGGAAAAAATTATATAAATACATCATACATTTAATATTTCGGTTTAGTGGACTGCATTAACAAATATCACGAACAAACAACTTGAATGATAATGTTATGTTAGTTTATTTAATAATATTAAATAAATACAGTCTTGTTGCGACAGGAAACAAAGATTAATGCGTATCTATCTATAATATATAATGTATACACTTGTAGTACTTGCACACCGACGATAAAGAAGAACATTCATAAGGAACACAAGCCGCAAAATATCTGTATCATTGTAGTTATTAATATCTATTAATTTTCAAATCGATTAAAACTTAACAAATTCTGAAACGTAATTTAATGCGTTTGTTTGTATAAATAAATATGTTTTGTATGAATTATTATTTATTTAGCTTTATAATTACTACCAGGGAAATCAATTCTGCATTGAAGTAAATTTATTACGTCGATGTACCAAATTGAAAAGTAGATACACGTTTTAATTTTACGAGCCTTACTATAACTGAATGAAAATGCAATAAAACTAAAAGCTGCGGATACTAAAATCTAAAAAACAAAAAAAGAATATAAAATACTCTTTACACGCTGAAACAGTTATGGCTACGTCGTCATTCATTTAGAAGACACAAGCCATATGTGTATAGAAATCAAAACGTGCCCCGCGTCCATGTAGGTACTATATAATTCAAACGATTCGCAATAATATTGTTCGTCATTATATTGCGATAAATAAATTTTAAATATAGCACTCGATGTATCAATACCGTGTTTTATTATAACTTATAAATTTATAACATATTGCTTCATATGAAATTCGAATATTCTTTGTATAAGAGTGGATTACGTCGAACAAAATACTCGTATCTATAATATAGTGATGATTCCTTGTGGTTTACGATTTTACAATCTAACTTTAGAATATAAGCCAGATGCCCGGCTACAACACTCAATAGAAATTTGAACAAACATTTGAACACGTTTTAAACAAACAAATTTTTAAATGAACGAGACCGGGTCCGCAGAAATTAACTCGAAAATGGGTAAAGACGAAAAATAAAAAAAAATTAATTAAAACATAAATTTTGCAAACGATACAAAATAAAAATTTACAAAACACTTACCAAGTTTTAGCCGCTTTGAATAATAATTGAAGAAACGTGTGCGATAACTCCGCCGACTTTTCAAGTGCGCTCGTAGATTCGTGAGTCTAGTTATCAATAAGCGACGAGCATGATCGCGCGGATGAAATAAATAAATACACGGACGCGTGAACCGTAGAGCAAGGCCGGCGCCGACGGCAACTACTGGACGAATATCCCGTGAGAACGTGCTGCACGAGCGGGCACGCGAAACGTTCAGATCGATACCGCCACTGCCGCGCGCTCCCTTTCCAGTAGCCGACTAACTGAGACCGGTCAGCCGGAATATGCAGACGGTTGCAGTGGCGGGCCAATATCTATGCAGTCGGAAGCATCGACTGATGTAAAGATGATCTAATGATGTAACGAAATTATGCGCGCCGGTCCATTAAGTATGTTATTTCAATCATGGCGTAGTAGTCATCCGAGAGCTACGTTGGGCATGCGCGATGCAGGACCTGGGCGGCGGCGCAAAACGATACGGTGGAGGCTATCGCGATGGCGGCGACGGGCGTGAAACAAAGAGAAGCCACGTCACGCCGCCTTATACGTGCTGTACGAAATTCGCGTAGCTACTGGGTTTCCCGCTTGGTTCTTACCGAGCGCCTAAGAATTTCGACAAACACGCAACACCATCGATCAAAGACACGCACCACGCCGACCTCCACACCACATTTCCCAACCAACCAGCTTATTTACATATCGATTTCCACTCCATACCGTTTTCAACGTATAAATTAACATTGCGATTTTTCGCCCCTACTTTTACATACAACATCAACTTATTGTATATGGAATATAAACACCTAATACAAAATTACTCAAGATCAAATCAAGGTCTGCTTAAACTTTGGAAACTGGTAAAAGTTAATATATTTTCACGCTCGTTATTTTTTTTTAAATCATATATTTAAAGAAGCCAGAATGAATCTTTAAAATGTTTATAAACACATGAAATCGCTAGTATTGGTTGAAAGAAATGTCCGGCGCGCCACCGTGTTGGGAATCTTGTGTTGAAGCAACGTTTCAAAATTTCTGAACGATACATAGACGACTTACTTGAAATTTATTTTTTATATATAAATATACATTTATCTTTTATAATACTTGAATTCATAAAAGATCTTTACCAAAGAAATCGAACCTATTAATATTTTTGCCATCAGAGTGTTCCAGTCATTAGGTGCGTATATCAAAAATCTATACTTATGTATGGATTTGTATTTATTTAAAAATAATATACAGGAACAATAATCTTATACCACTGATTCAAATTTTAACAGCATATCCTAGTTATCAATGTGACTGATCAATTGGTCGATGCAATGCAATGATTTGCAAATATTAAAAAAAATGTCGAATATTTAAAAAAAGAATTGCTAATAGTTAGTTCTCTGCGCTGTACTGTACAAATATATTCACAACACATGTGTACTGATAAAAATGTTTGCGAGAATCTGTATATTATGTATGTCTCTAACAAAGATCTAAAACAAATTTCAACGTGACAAGTACAGTTTGTAATTGAGTTGTACTATTGTATAAAACTTGTTTCTCTTTGGCCATAAACAATATTGTATAGAATTAAGAGGGTAAATGAGAGATCAAAAAAATAAATTGTATTTTTATAAGTATCACCTGTTGTCGAAATTTAAACAGTGCCTAACAATATATAGAAATTCATTATTTATACATATAATTAATTGGTTATTATTTACATACAAATTGTTAATTCTTACCTTGACGCTGTAACGAAAAAAACCGGAAAGGGCAAACAGGACAAATGTCGTATTCATATGACATACAAAATTCCTTGATAGAAAATAATTCAACTACTAAGAAGACATTTTAGTACATGCCCAACGAGATGCTAAATGACTCAGAATGTTTACATGTTCTAAATCTCAAAATATACCCTTAACACTAAATATTACTGGCCGTACGTAAAAACGTAAATCTTAATAAAATTCTTTAATTTTTTATGACATAATCATTGGAAGTGAGACCCTGATACGATGCATTAAAAACCATTTTTTACTAATGGCTACAAATAAACTACTCTCTTGTGGCAATACGCAACATACCTATAATGTAACTTCAGACGTGTAAAAATTCATCAAGACCTGTCCAACCGTTTATGAGGAGTTCAATCTCAAACACACGTACAGAAGAAAGATTAACGGGTGCGATGGACGTTGTCGTGCCCTGATAATAAAAGTAAATCCTAGAATCAGACCGCAACGCCACCTACCGGGGCCCAGTTGTGAAGCTAAACCATTTTTGAATCCACCAAAACTCACAGAAAAAAATTCAATCAAAATCAGTCACATACACATACACAGAAGAGTCATATATATAAAGATAAACTACATTGTTATGTTGTTGACCGTTGCCGAGAAAAATAAAAAACGTAAATTGTTTTTTCTTTTTGTAACGTGGTCTGGTACAGTACATGCACACTTATACGGCTATGAAAGCGATTAAAACACTTTCATTCAATCGGTGAAATCATTTTGTACGAAGAAATCCTGTTTCGATATTCACATATTCTACCGGTCTCTTAAGGGCAACATACAATTACGATTTTTATTTTTCTATAGCATTTAACATTCTTACGATCTTCTGAATGATAAAATTTTATTCCGCCCTCACCCCTTTTAATAAACTGTCAAAGAATGTATCAAACGTTTCGATGTTGATCTATTAACACTATATATAAAAAGGTAGGGAGAATATAAAAAATTTCAAATATGTTTCCTCGTCCATTGTTAATTCCATAAATAAATTGTCAAATTACTTTTATCATTTAACATATGTACGAATTGACTTCCATAAAATAAGTCATTTTTATCAGTCTAATTAAATACTTTAGTCTATAAAGATGTTTTAGCAAAGGAATAACAGAAATAGAAGAATTTTTTAAAACATAACCTGGCATGTACAAAGATAGTGATCTTAATTTAGTTTTAACTATTATGTACTTAGCAACTTGAAATCGTTGTATATTGGTACAGGCAGAATACTGTTCTACACGATTATATTTTTTCATTGGGATTTCGTAAGAATCTTAGAAAGATATATAACTGTTCTCATATTATTTAGATTCTAGATATAAAATACATAACGAAGTCAAATGTGACTTGCAAACATAATAATAGTGAAACCGAACACGCCATGATGATCGTCTATTACCAACATCGTATAAGTGAATACTACGTTGGTACCAGTATACAATTGCATGTAACAAAAGCCACTGGAAATTGTGAAGTATTACAGTTACGCGAGTAAAACTCTTCAAACATTTCAATTCAAACTTTTTCTTCATACCGCGTAGTAGCAAATAGTTGAACAGCAACTATTTATTATATCGATATGGCTACTAGATATCACAATTTGCGTCTATCTTAAGCGACCGATACAATTTATCGATAAATTGTCAACAAATGACGGGAGGTAAAATCGAAAGAAGAAAATTAAGACCTCAAGTGTCCTATATACTTTTTACTTTATAAATACAATATTATTTAAATTTCCCTTATTTTTTTTTATTATTATTAATTAGTAAATTTAATATAGAATTGCTTAAGTTATATTCCTGCATTTTTATACTTTCACTAATTATTAAATTTGATATTCATTTAATATACACTTTTGAGTATTATAAAGAAATAACTTTAAATTATATTGTTTGAAATAAACACATTTAATTAAAATACCTTTATATTATAGTTGTAATTAAATTAAATTATAATTAATTTATTAATAAGTAAATTCAAAAGCCTCATTTTTGTTAAAACTTGAACTAATTCAATAAAAAATGAACTGAACTAATTAACATTATATTCCTACTTTAATTTTAATATTCATTTAATCTTTACTTTATAAACGATTATAATATTGTCTCTACTAGACTTTTAATTATATAAATGTAGGTACTTCTCCTATAGTAAGTAGCATTTCGACCAATTTGTTAAAACTTATCTATTGTAAACTAACCGTTGAAGAAATTACTTAATCAAATATTGTAATAGACTAACTCTTGGTATAACAAACGCTCAGATAATGTTCGAAGTGTAATTTATTGAATAAATAAATAACAAAATAAATACTTTTAATACTCACTTTATATTTTTTGTTATTTCCAAGAGCAAATGTATTTATCACGGTGTATAATGAACCCTTAAGGGATACTAAAAAATTGGCTTTCTTACTTTACATTATTACTCCCTGACTCTTATTACCTCATCCTACCCGGAATAAGTTATTGTAGCTTAAGAATGCTGATTTCGTTGTTAATAATTAGAACGGTTTTTGTAGAAAAACTTCCCACAGCCAGATAAAATCCATGTGATAAATTGCTACTAAATATATTTAATATTGTGGAAAAACTTAACACAAAATTTCAAGCTTATAACTAACATTAAAAAAAACTTTTAAACGAGGCATTTGATTTTACCGTTTATTTGCGATATATATATACTAACTCGGTAATTATTGTCTTGATTAAACAAAAAAAACAATTTTCACACATTGGCAAATAAGATTAATCATAAGTGAATCAATAAAACAGAACCTTTTTTTTTCTAAGTGACCTACACTGCTAGCCTAGCAAGGCCACTACAGTTCCACCTGACTACTACGGGGAGAGCTTAAGACACTCACCCGATTTGTTTAGGCGATCAGCGCAAAGGCACTCGGTGCGCCTGGGCTTGAACTGTCGCCGAATTTCCCGATCTGGTGTATTTTGCATCTGACTACTAAGTTGTGTGACCTATTTCAGTCCGAAAAGGGTAAAAAAACAGCACAACACTATGTATACCTATGTTTGCACATGTGTGGGGTGATCTGTGTATATGTAAAATTAGTGTGAGTCACTGTATTCGCGCGAGTAACATACTCACGGCGGCGTGAGCAGAGAGAACCGTAAAGACCGCATTACAACCCGTTCAGTAGTTTTTGAGTTTATCGCGAACATCCAGACAGACAGACAGACGCGGAGGACGACATTGTTCTATAATATGTATTGATCTTGATATAATAAAACGTGCCAGTAATTAATGTGACGTTTCTTTGTTTTAATGCGAGAACTATAAACAATAGTCATATTTCTAAAGCAAATTAATTAGTCCTTATTGTTTTAATTCGAATGATTATCCCCTTTTTTATTACATATCCTTTGTGCGTGTTGATTTAATGCTCCAAGAAGCAAATGCATATAAGAGTTCATATTTTTTACCCACACCTAATAAGACAAAATATTTTTATAGTAGGATAGTACAATCCAAACAACGGCAACCAACGAGAAATTGACAAACCATTGCGGGTCGTCGATACCACAGGTACCGGTTTTCAAACTGATCCCGGAAGGCAACGCAACGCAAAGTGTACGACGGTTGCAATCTGGTCGGACACGACTGTCATGTCCCCATCTACGGCTTTTGACTCAGAAATGAATGGTTCATATTTAAGCAAGGGGGAACATAACTACACATGTAGAAAATATTTCTTTAAAATAATTTTCATTCATCCATACATCTAATTATATATATTACTAGCTGTTGCCCGCAGCTCCACATGTGTTTTTTTTTATAATTGTGAATTACTTGTTATAAGATCAGCTATCTGTTAGTGAAAGTTCCGTGAAAAATGGTTCAAACGTTTCGGAGATAGTACTGCAAACAAAGTCATGGGTAGTCTAAAATAAAAAAGCTTTAATTACTTTTTATAACGTAAGCTGTCAGTGAAAGTCCCATGAAAATAGGTCCAATCGTTTTGAAGATAGGCGAACATAGGCGAAGCCATGGATGACAGCTAGTCTAAAATAAAGTAGCCTATATCACCCGCAGTAATTTTAACTATCCGTCAGTGAAATTTTCTGTCAAAATCAGTCCAGCCGTTTCGGAGATTACCCGGAACATACAGACAGACAAAAATTTTAAAAATCTATATTTGTTATCAGTATCGTGTATACGTTCATATCCAATCAAAATAAAAAGTCGTTGTTTTGATATTACAAACAGACACTATAATTTTATTTATATGTATAGATTATTTAATAATGACCTTCTGTTTACATTTTTATTAATGGCAATATGATTGGATTATTTTTAGTTTTAAATAAACTTATTCAGCAATAATATTACTATCAAACAGAGATTATATCAAAGGAAAAAGCTTGCTGTGTTTTATGCTTTAAACACACTACATTTATGTTGAATAGATTATACATTATGGGCAATCATCGCATTCGCTGCAAACGATGGAAAAGTCTAGACGTTAATAATAGGCGGGTGTTCCACATGCATCGTTGTTACAGGTGTTCTGTACTGACCGTAATTACATTACGTGCTTACAGCGAAAAACACCGGTATAACGCAAATTTTCAATCGCACACTTCGAATGTTATTGACATAAAAAGTCTCAAAATTATTTTATAACTTAACTAAGCAAGCTCGGCGGACGTTGTCCTGCCTTGATAATAAAAAATATATAGTCATGTGCATGAAATGCTTAAAGTAAGTAACTAATGTATTCAATTTGATAAGGATTAATACTGTATCCATCTAAACAACCTTCAAATTATCTCATTGTATGTGACCATGTCTTAAGAACACAGATGGGTATAGCAAAGCTAACCTTAAAAGATAGGTATATATACGCCATTACAGACTTTTTTGTAGATCTATAAAAGAGTAATATCTCACTATGCATTGTTTTGTTATATCTCAAAAGAATTAGGCAGCGTTTTCGATGAGAGCTCCAAAGCTTGATTTGTACCAACAATTATCGTTATATTTCAACCAATTTTCCCAAAACCTTGACACATTATATACCTAAACCTTCCTCATGTAATACTCCAACTATTGGTGAAGAACACATTTAAAATCCGTTCAGTAGTTTCGAGTGTATCATGAACATACAGACAGACAGACGCCGCGGACGACTTTGTTATATGTAGTATATGATTAAATACACTACATTATATCTTGTATGAGTCATGTCCTACGGTTGAACTTTTTGTAAGAGTAACATCACTACATACAGACTATGATATCGTTTACAATAAAGAAATAATTCTATCAAACATTACTCTCACGTAATAATATTAACTGTAAAGGATGTCGGGTAATATATCGACATACCCAAAATAACCACGCCTACACGTCGGTACTCTATACCGAACAATAATGGTAAGAACGAGTTATACGCACTAGATGTCTACATGATATACATATGTGTATATATATATATATACGAGTATGATCAAGAAAATCCTTATAATCCAAATGACTCGCTTCAATGGTTCCGTTCGTTTTTTATCAATCAGGGTATATTGTATACATCTACCTAATTGTATTTAGCCATAGTAAGTTTTAGAGTGTGTGATGAAACAGTGTTAAATCGACACATTCCTATCTTACGGTGATCGCTATTGAATTTTGAATTATATTTTACATATCATCAAGTAACTCCCCTCGGTCTAATTGTAAAGTTCATGTACATCATAAAGATAATACAAGCAATAATAAAGCACTTTTGCCCTTTAAACTAATTAATTAATGATGTTGTATAATCATGTCGGAATCGCGGAAAAACGTCCCGTGTCAGGCCATAAATTCGGCACGATGCAATCAATATAATCTCCACATAATAATTCCACGTGATACATAGAACATATCAGATAGTGCGTTTGACACATTACAGGTACATGTAACGTTCTGTCAGAAACAATGTTCAGTTCAATTAATATAAACGCAGTTCCGATGCGATATTCAATTTCGAACACAGATTCAATAAATAACTAATATATGTATATATATATACAAGGGTGTACCTAAAAAATCATTAAATGTCCAACTTTAACCTTGAATAACTTTTACAGGAGTGGATTGAAAAAAAAATCATAAGATACCATTTTTGTACGGAATCCAATGTCCTCTAAGAATATAAGTTGTTTTTTTTAACACGATAATTCAAGTCAGAATCAAAGAAAAAAAGGAAAAGGTAAAACAAAAAAATTGGCAATGTTAATAGCATGACAAATTAAGAAAATTGACGCGTAGCCTCTAAACATATCAATATTAAAGACTCAGACCTTAACAGTCTCTGTTTTAGTTTTCCATGACAAAATTTCACGTTAATTTGAAGAATTAAAAAAAAATGTTTTTTTTTTTTTGCTACACTCTAATATATATCATATAGTGTTCAATAAGCAGTAAATATATACCCATTATATTATTATATACAAATGTACAGAATATTAATTAACCACAATAGAAAAAAATATATATATAATTGATTCATATTAATATAAATTGATCTGAAAATAAATGTAAACAAAAATATATCTAACAAACTGACATTAAGATTAGGAATATATCGACATAAATATTATTGTACAGTAATAGGAGAGAATTGATAAAGGTATCACTCTCGAGGCTATTTAAACGGAGCCGTGAGATCAGTGACCACATCCATTACTGGTTGCGGTTTTGTTCGGACATGCAGTTATTCGATTTCGTCATTTACCTAGGATATGGTGATATTACTAAAACAAATCTTTACGAACGGATTTAACACTTAATTCATTAATATTATAGTATATTGTTGTATGTGTTTCTTGGTGGAACTAAATTTATTTTCATTGGCTTTAAGAAAGCATAATTAAGGAATGCATTATAAATTATTTAATTTATAGAATAAATTCGTTATTCATCATATAAAACGTTATTTCATGTAAATAGAAGATTATAAATAACATACGAATGATTATATAAAATTATTTTTGAAGTTAAAGGTAATATAATACACCTATTCAGTTTTACTCCATTTTTACTATTCAATTTTTGTCACCACATTCAACTGACCTACGCAAATTTCACGTACAACGTTTAGTTCTTCAACACGTAAGTAATTAATTTATCTCGTAAACTAATACGGAAATTATTTTAAAACTCAATTAATTAATATAATTTAGATTAATTTTGTAAATATTTATAATTGAAAAAAAAAATGGCCGAAGTTATTGAAATTCTAATTTACTTTCTCAGTTTAATAAAAGAAAAATAATTAGTATTTAATTTGAAATTTACTAAAGAGTATTTAATCGTCTACAATCTTTAATAATTTTAATATTTAATAGGTACCTACCGTTTTTTCATTGGAAAAGTTTAACAAATAACCCTTTCGTCGCTTCTTTAAAAAGCCCGTAGCTTGAAAATTAACACGAAAGAAAAAAAAATGTGTTTTCACAATTTATACGTTCTAAAAGTTCCATTAGTCCAAATATAAACGAATTTTCAAACTACATACTCGTACACAGTTTGTTCACTGCCCGCTTCACGTGCAATTCTCCCCGAAACGTTGCTTTGTTTTTGACGTTTTCACGATTGGTATTCCGCGGTCAAGTGCAAATTGGAAAAATTTAATACTAAAGCAATCTATGTACACTTAAATCGTAATAGTAAACAAATGACCTATACATACATATACTTGCTATGCCTGCAGTTCTGCCCGCGTTTGTTATTATTTATTGACCTATAACAAATTGTAATCGGTCGCACAGTTTGACAGTTTACCAATCTCAAATACGTATATATATATAAGACAAATAGATAAATATAACTATAAAAGTCCCACTGTTAGAGAACCGATTTTTTCAAACAAAACCATTCGTTTAACCATCAAGTCGCCACCATGTGATTATCAATGCCGAGAAATCTATGTCTTTATTTTACTATATGGTGGCCTTGTGATAATAAATCGAGTGTTTAAATATATGGATAGTGTTTTTGTAAATCTTTAGCCAGGAATGAAAATTGTTACATGCGCATCGAGTTACAAAAAACCGTAATCAAAACAGTTGAAGTATCGTAATTTTTTCATCGTTCGTTTTTCAGGAATTGTGTAAAAGAATGTTTTACCTGTCTTTATAAACGACTTAAGCTGTACTATATACAAAAAGTTCATATTATAAAAGGCATCAATATATCTCACCCAACTATAATACATTAAAGAAATCAAATTGAATACAAAGAAAACGGTCATATTGTATTATGGCCACATGATTGGATCATGACAAGGATCTATATAATTAAAAATAGTCGCCACACTTAGGATACACAACAAGAAATGCAAACAGACTATCTTTTTATTATATTTGAAAATTAATCCAGTTGTAATTGAGAACACAATGTGTCTTGTTACTAAAGCTCCATCTCGTAATCATTACTAATATTACCTAATTTCTCAATTCCATAGGCTTAAAAGCACTTACACACGCAAGATTCCCTCTGCCTTCCGCCCCCGCCCTAATATTTTTCCGAGAATCCTTTCGCACCGCTTTCATACCACGACTCGACTGACAACGATTCGAGGAGGGTATCGACATGGATATCGACTCCGTAACCGCGCCCGCGGCCGCACCCGCCGAAAATGACGGAATTAAAACCGTCACGCGCCTCGTTAAACGTCCACGCGCCGTGACCGCGAACCCGTCCGACAGCGATTCGGCAGCGGGATTTTCCGTCCCAAAGCAGTTAAATGTAGGTGACGCTCGGGTCCCTCGAGTCTCGCCCTCGCCCGTCCCCTCCATCCCATATTCGTCTCAAGCTCCGGCTGCGGGTTCTGCAGTCGCGGCTATGAAGCCACACCCCCGCCTCCTGTCACGATTCAAGACAAGGCTCGCTGGATGTAGATCTTAGCGGCCTTAACCTCCCGTAAGATCTACTATACCTCCGCCGTCAATACCATTGCCGGCATATTAGCTACAGTCAGCACCCCCGATGAGCATCATCAGCTCACAAAATATCTCCGGGAGCAAAAACTCCGGTATTGCACCCACACACTCAAGGAGGATAACCTCCTTCTCTAATTGCCTGAAGTCTCAAGATCGTCCAATCCGGGATTTACACCGTATGTACCACCCCCCAGACGAATGCTCCCTTCAACTTGGTACTGGCCATACTGGACCGTAACAAGGAAGGCAAGGCTATTTTCAACCTCACCTCCGTTTGCGGTCTCTCTCGTGTCTTAGTAGAAGCCCCTTGTAAGCACTATATACCCTCGCAGTGTCACAACTGTCAGGTGTACGGTCATTGCTTTACGAGCAACCGGGCCATCCCACAAACTATCGCATGTCTCATCTTCCTGGACGCAACCACCCACGCCCCTACTAAGCCAAAAGGCTTTCCCTAACCTGTCGGGTACCTTCAGTGCACCGTTAGCGTTCTCACCCACGCCGAGCGCGCTATCCTGGAGCACAAAGGCCCTGCTATCTCCCTCGGCTCCTAAAGCTAAGCCCCAGTCTCAGAAGGTTCAGTCTACTCCTTCTCCACCTATCGCCTCTTCCATGTCGCCCACGGTATAGATTGGATAACTCAACTCTTACTAGTTCACGGTGTTCAAGAATTATTCGCGTTCAACGCGCTCGTTAATAGTACTTCTGAACTCGGGCTTTTAAACGCGATCTCAGCTTTTCCGGCTGTTGCAACTAGGTTACAACGTCTAACCCGCGGCGCGCATTAATAAATTTGCGATAGTCACGAACAGTATGAACCCACGTGTTTGTGTCTGTTCCTCTCTAAAAACCTTTTTTTTTTATATTATAGGGGGCAAACGAACAGGTGGGTCACCTTATGGTAGTGATCACCGCCGTCCATAGACACTAGCAACATCAGGGGAGTCGCAAGTGCGTTGGCGGCCTTTTAAATACGTGGGCCTCCGGCGCTCTCACTGACCGAACGAAACGCAACAGTGCAACCACTGTTACTTCACGTCGGTTTTCTGTGAGAGGGTGGTACTACCCCGACCGAGCCGACCCATTCATGCTGAAGCCAGTAATAGCTTCAGCGTAGCTCTACCACCTACAAAAATATCGTATATAAAATATATTCGGTCCCCCTCACAACGCGTGTTTACAGCAACAGCCCAAGACGAGGGTTCCGTAGGCCCCTGTGCTCGTTGCTCAATAGAGTGAGTGCCCTAAGCGCTCCCCTTAGTAGGTTGGTGAAGCTGTAAAGCCACCTAAGGTGTCACCATCGTAGGTCCACTGAGAAGAAAAACCTAATATTAAAAATTGGTCTGTCGTTCCAATAGTTATAACAGATAATTTGTACGATAACACATTTATGTGTAGTTATATCATAAGCGACATAGGTTCGCACAAAGGCCGGTTAGATAATAGGCATTATAACAACCGCAAACTTCGCGAGGGACAGAATAGAGGGTAACGCGCTAACTTTCTGGAGCTATCGATTTTGCAGTTATAGTACGCCCCTAGCCATTGCCCGTTTTCTATGGATAGAGTGTTTGCTGAAACTTATACTTGCAAATGTTACTTGCGAATTCGTGAGGTGAGCCGATTCTGAAAAAGAATATTTTACGGGAACGTAACAGTAGATGAGACGAATCTATGAATAAATCGTACTATTCTAAATGTGGCTCTTATACTTAGACTGTATAAGTTAGAAGCCGCAACAACTAGTTTTAACTAGATATAACTAGTTATAACTAGCAATTATAAAACTACGATAGATTCTCCGTACTACTTAGACTTCTATTTATCATTTACTGATATTATTAAACCCAAAATTATATGAATATGAACATTTTTTTAACCTGAAGATGTTATAAGAGTAAATAAAAAGATTTTGAGAAAACAATAACGAAAATAACAATGACGCGATAGCTTAGCATGGTACGGGTATATTATGAGAAGAGATGAAAGTCATGTAACAAGAAAAGTTTTGAGTTTGAAAGTGGACGGATATAGGATAGGAGTAGAGGAAGACCGAAAAAGGTGTGGATGGATTGTATGAAAAATCACATATGTCTAAAAAGTATGATTACTGAGATGACACAGACAGGGGAGAGTGGAAAAGGAAAACATGTTGTGTCGACCCTACTTACGTGCGATAAGGGTAAGATGATGATGAGTTTTGACGTATCTCAATTATACAGAAAAATAGTTTTCTTGATAACATCATCATTTATCAACCACTTACTTATGCCATATATAATATATAAATAATTCCGATGTATTATTTCATGAAAAAAGAAAAATAACCAAAAATACTTACAATTATCTACTTAATTTGAAACAACAAATGCGGTTATATTTTAGCACATCATTTATTTCCCTACAGTTTTAGCTGCACACGTTATCGACACTAAATGTCGTTACCACAAGTAAAAAAAAGAACTGAATTATTTTACCATGAAAACCTATATACGATTACCTATATATTCGATGAGAAAAGAAAATGAGGCATGCAAGTAAACACAATATTAAATAACGGCATTGAATAACCCAGCTATCTCATAACTGCTGCCTTTTTCCGAGATAGGATATAAACGATGGTCACAGAGATATGCTGGAGGAATTCTCCCTTTGTCTCGCAACAATAAAGTGTATTTAAAGGACTGGAACGTCTTAAATGGACGTCTAAATTGAAAGTTAACCCTTAATATTTCCTTATTTTAAAACAAATCATAATCGTCATCGATTACGTCATCAACAACATTGCTTGTGCTACCATTTTTTTTAATACTTTATAAGTAAGCGTTTGACCACAATCTCGTCTCATGTTAAATGATGATGTGGTCTAAGATGGTAAGTCACGCTTAACCTAGAGAGAGTCTGGCTCTCAAGTGCAGCTGCCGGAACACACCAACAGGTGCTTGGCGACAGATTTTCAACTTGAGGGTGGTAGCTAGCCAGACGGACTTAGAAAAACCCTACCACCATGCTATGCTATGCGATAAATAAACCATAGTGTTATTTTACATTTTTGCATAATGTTGAAAATCTTTGTTGACACGTAACCACAGTGGTGCAACACGATAACCGCAACTGTATCTTTCTTTTGTGATCACTCCATCTTTGAAAATTAATACTAATGTTTTTAATTTTATTTTCGGACAGCGCAAACGTTCTATATTCAAAATTAGTCGAAATATATCTGGCTCGTAATCGAAAATTAAAAATAATAAGGTTCTGACAGAATTTATGACAAGACTACGTATTTTATTCACGTAAAATGTGTATAAAGCTAACATGATAAATGAAGATGTCTGTGAAACTGCATAGAAGAACTCCTTATAGTAGAACCTTCTTATTCTTTTTCGTTCTGGGCAATTTTTATAGTAAACATTATTTTAACACTACAGACTATCTATTAACCTCTTTTTTATGAATTAAAAGAAAACTCACAATTATTAAATAAACGTACAATTTTTGTACAACAAATGTAATAATACTTTATAAATGATTAAAACAAATTTGAAATGATCTCATTATGTGACTTCAAAATTATGTTTCAACCATACAATTAATGAAGTGGGCCAGTGGAATAAGATCTCAAAAATTAGTAAATGAGTTTAAATGGTTATTTAATACACTTGGAAAATCTTTAATGGATATTTTATGTAAAATTTATATACCAAATAGGGTTTAGTTATTTTCTTAAAAATCAGAATCCTTTATTTAATTACGATGTATTATTTGGATGACTAGTAACTCGACTGGGCGATAGCTTTTTTGAGGGAGGAGATAGTGCTATATGCAAGGAATTTTGTCCAAGATTTACTCGACCTGTGGAACAAAGGTGTCAGGAACGTCAACAGAATACTGAGATTTATAAACAAAATTACAAAAATGGACTACAAGCAAATGTTAATTGGTCAAGCTGTAAGCAAACTTATTTATTAACTCATGAAAGAACCAAGAGTACTGTGGAGAGATAACATTTAACTTTTCCACTATATTTGGCTTCGTCGCCATCTGTTGGAACGATGACATAAAGATCTCAAAAATCTCTTTAAAGCTATTGTAAACGAACAGAAGAAGAGAAGATCTAACGACCATAAAAGCGTAAAATCATAATAGATGAGGATTTTTTTAGAGGACGTTGTCATAATGGTATCACATATGTATTATCCAATATACATTAAAAAGTACAGAGGATACAAATATTAATAAAAAGATCAAAAACCACTTCCTTCACAGCTTTTCATCCGAAATAGTAATAAGGTTGTAATGTCCATTGAGACTCTCCAAGCGATAGTACATTAATTTCCGGGAGATACCTATTCAAGAAAGTGCTAAGAATATGCATCCGTCTTTCTATAATGTACAACAATCCAAACTACACTGCTGTTTTCCGAAGTCATTAGTCACTGTGAAAGTTACAGCTGTAATAGGGGGGGGCCATTAATTACAATATTATATTAATTTGCGCGAGAAACCTATTCAAGAACGTGCTAAGAACATGCATCCGTCTTTCTATAAGGTACAACAAACGAAACTGCAGTGCTGTTTTCCGAAGTCATTAGTCACTGTAAAAGTTACAGTTGTATTAGGGGATGTCCATTAATTACTTGAGGATTTTTGATCCCCCTCCCCCATACCTTAATCTCACGTAAGATCTTTCAAAATTTGTATTAGTAAATCCGTTAAATTTATTTAAAAAAATAACAACAATATGCTTTATTATTCTTCTTATTATTAACACTAGTATTTGAGATTGTTTAAATCGTAATCTAAAATCACAGTGATAACATTAAAGAGTCAGGTGTGTCGAATCGGCTAGGCTGGTCGATAGCGTCCAAACAATCTATACATCCGCTCCGTCCGCTTTGGGGCGTTGGGATAACCAAGATAAATAATACCAGAAATTTAAACTTCGCGCCATATTTTTTCAACCAATAAAGAATCGGTAATCATCTTTCGATATATTATACTAAATAAAGTCATGGATTTTAATATATAGAAAAAAATTGACAGATATTTTAGTCTATAAACATGTTTACCGTTAAATTAATCTGTATTTTTTTCACATTTTTACGCAATTATTACCCAAAAAAAAATTACGTGATTTTTGCCCCCTCTCTCATCCACGTGAGATAGCAACGCATCTGTGATACCTCTGGTGTCGCAGGTGTCCATGGGCGGCGGTGATTACTTACCATCAGGTAACCCGTCTGTTCGTTTGCCTCCAATATCATAAAAAAAAAATTTTCGTCAAATTCAGCTTGACGCCCCCTTACCATTAATCGAATTGTGGCAATTGAGAGCCTTTCACAGGAAGTTTTAGAAGCCCGTAATGTATAAGGTTTCAATATATCATTCCCGAATTTCCCGAAAGAAGATTAGGCAAGCATGGTAACGAAGATATCGCCTAATATGCTTGTTGTTTTTTTTCTTATCTGATTAGTATTACAAGGAGGCCTACGCTCGATGCTAAATAAGGCATAGCAGTAACATTAAATTTAATCTAGTTTCGGAAAGCGTAATTCGAGTTGAACCAGATTCCGAATTGGAATTTCAAGATAGCGACACAGATAATTAATTAAATTATTACGTCCTAATTTACTATCTTACTATACTTTTATAGAATATAAATTATAGACAAATTACCACAAGTTAGATCCCCTACGGATACAACTTTCTTGAACTTCCTGCATTTTTGGAGAATATGGCAACGGTCTCACCATAAACTCATACTTTTGAATACTGCATATTTATATTGTTAAAATAATTAATTTTAGGCTAGTCTAGAGAATGTTATAGGCATAAATAATATTAATATCGTAACATATTTACTCTTCTTTGTTGACATATTTCTCGGTTTTCTATGATCTTCACTCTGTCAAAATCATCTATAAAAATATATATATTTAAAGTCGGCTCACTGTTTTGACTCTTTTGTTTAAGAAAATTAAGTATTCCAGGCATAAAATATTTAGGTCTGTTCGGACATCAAAAATTGTACAAGTCGAAGAAGAATAAAAAAATCGATATTTAAAAAAAAACCGCATTTAGAACCATAATGAAGTATGTCCAGATGTCATAAATAGGTAATTAATACTATAACTGTAAAAAATACTAAGGTTTTCTTTGGGGTAACAAAGACGGATACAATATTTATTTCGTAAATATATTGTCACAACTTGTCAGTTTTCAAGCCAAAAGTCTCTGCCAAAGTACTTCTACGAACGAAAGACCTAATGAGATGGGATACGTTTATCAAAATATTTTCTTTTATAGAAATTACAATTACCTACTTTTAATAAAATAGTCTAACTTTATCAAAATACCGGCCATCGGTTGAATAGTATGAAAAAACTGTTTATATATATACATAAATATTCATGCAACTTACATTGGAAAATACCGCATCACAATATCACCCAGGTTAAGTTAAAAACATATTTGCGTCGCGTTACTACTTACCTCTGAATACGATCTTGATGGTTTACCTGAAATGAATATAAAAAGTGAGGTTATAATAGTTGAACGATAATTCAAAACAAGGATACGCAGCTAGGGCAATATATAGACTTGAGAAACATTACCGTTTTTACACAATTTCACATTATCTTTAGTATATCGCCACCTAATTATGCTCCACAACGAATAATAGTGGCATGAATAACACGTAAATGACGTAGACGTAGTTGTTAAGTGTTGCCATCGTGAATAGTACTTTATGTGATATCCGCAGAACGTCTATATTGATTGGTCATACTCAAGTATTATAGCAGATGGTAAGGAATCCATCGAAAGTCACATTCATGCAGCCGTAAAAAAACTATAACATTGCCTATACATTTACTTCATTAAAAAAATGCCTTTTCATTATTTTGCTTGTTGTATATATGGATCACAACATCAACTAAAATAGTGTATGGCGGCTGACTTTTCCTATTGTATAAAAACAGAGTATACTTTCTACTCAAGTGATATAATGTTGGTAATTAAAGGCGAAGGTCGATTTCAATCGATAATTCAAGTTACCATAAAGGGTGAAAATTACCTTTCATATTTCATAGGAATTTATAGTGAAGTACGTATAACAACAACAGATATATATACATATATGTACAAACCTGTAGATCTGTATCTACACTTATTTGTTTGGAAATGTTGTTTATCGCATAATAAAGCCATTGGGCGACGCCGAAAAACACAACGTTACAAAAATTGTTTAGTCTGCTTATATATCCGGATTTAATTCAAAAACGGATTGAAGAATTTTTGTAAGAACTAAATACAGTGAACTTATGTTATTCCTTAAGAAATGATAATAGACTATTTGAAACCGAACAAAAATAAAGTTATAAAACACAATTCTTATTTGTTCTCTATCGAAATCGATTAACGAAAAATAACGAAAGCAAATAAAAGTCAACACTTAATTAGTATATACTACTTATTAATCATATAATCTTCACGTTTTAGGAATGGCATATTGTTACTCCTCGAATTTGACATTTACTTTAGTTCTCAAACGACTTTAATGAAATTCTATATAAGGAAAATGTGTGCCGCCCTCTATCTCATTACCTATATCTCTCTCTGTGGTAACTCACTTTACCTCACAATACTTTAGATATGGTAACAAAATTCTCCTAATTTTGATGTAGTTTTATATGCAGAGAGTATATTTTATTCCGCAATTATATAGTAGTATAATAATTTTCAATAATTCTATTAAAAATCACGAATTAAAGAAAGTCTGTACATAATTGATTTATATACAAAGATTATATATCATTGCTAATTTGATAAGGCATTAAAATTAAAAGTAATGCTTTCGACAATAATATTTTAATTATATTAAATATAGAGTCGACAATAATTACTGCACTAAAGACGCATATGGGCAGTTACTAATACATAATAAACCTACGAATTGCCGATTTGTCAAACTGATCACTTTGAATTGGAATATCTTTGAATTAATATAGCTACATTTTTCTTTGTCAAGCAATTAGCCATTTGCGTCTAGGAAATTAGATAGAAATCGCTTCTGAAATATTTACAACGATAAAAGCGAAAAAAGTTCATTGGCATTTCAATCGATATACTATACCGACACGCGTGGCAGCCATAGCAGTAAGTACTTACTAACGAACGAACGAACTGTTTCAGTTTCAATTGTTTCAGTCGCTTTCATAATGGGAGTTATGACGTCACCATTCAACATCATAGAGACCCCCGGAGATGAAAGTCGATAATGCAAATTAAAGATGGTAGTGGCATCGGGAACGTTTTAAAGTTACGGATAGCTCTGCAGTGGGAAATTACTAATTGAAGACGAAGAACATCGTGGCCGCTCACAGATGAAAATTGATGATACGAATTGAAGGCGGTAGTGGCATTGGGAACGTTTTTAAATTACGGATAACCTAATAGTGGAAACTTATTAATTGAATGTATGAATGGATGAAAAGGTGATAATAAATTTTTCATGTAATGACCTAAATGAGAGTGTTATGTAGTTATATACGTATTCTGTTCTTATAAGGTTAACGCGAATAGGGTTAGAAATTAAAGTAACCAAAGTACCTGTACTACATATACGAGTATATAATCCTAACTAATCGTATAAACGCAAATGTGAGTTTGTTTGAATATTGTTACACTTTCACACTTTAACTACTCAACCGATTATCACGAAGTTGTGTCCTACTCTGTCACGGGTACAGAAAAGGATATAGGAAATCTTTCATGCCAGAACATGTATCATTTCTGAGGGATAGATTAAGCCTACATTAACGGGAACGAAGCCAAGAACAAAAACTAAAATAAAAGGTAAACAAAGATATAACCAAAATGCGGAGAGTGCATTTATATAAAATAAAAAAAAAATTGCCCTATCACCTTCGTCCACCCATGTTTCATACTTCACGTCAGTACGTAGTAACGTTCAACATTACCGAATCAATATAAGAACGAAAGAATATTGACACGAACAAATACTTCGACAAGGGATGTCTTTGAAAAGTTCCTCTATTACTATGCAGCAAACTTTCACAATAGGGGTTACAGTTCAATCTGCAGTAGTAGCGACAAAACCACCCTAGAATTCGTAGGAATACTTAGAGACAAAAATAAGTACATACGCTTCTTGTATTTTACATATTCATAGAAGATACAACTAACTATAATGGAGACGGTAACCTTAAACACAAGAACAATGATGAGTTCTATAGTCCTATAAGTATACCGCTGAATCGATTAAGATACACTTTGCATTTATCTTTATAAATAATATAGGATTTTCAGTATAAGTTTAAGAAATTCAACAAGTTTAAAGTATGTATAGAATTGATATTCTACAGATAACTTTGTAATACGTCGAGCTTTTCTTGGTAACCTAGCGTGTCTTTGTACTCAACGTCGGTACCATTTGGTTCTGGCGCTACGTGGTAAACGTTTATTCGTGAAAGTTCCTTTTAAACGTTCAATCTTTTCAGCGTTAAATTTACCAAAGCTTTTACACAGTATTTTACGAATTTAATTTTCTTTAAAAGTACTTCTTTGTTAAGTCACTACTTTTGGTTACACACAACATTTATATACCTTATATTTTGACAATGAATTATGTCAATAACACAATGGTTAATACAATTTTCTTGTACATTTTTTTTAATATTATAGGGGGCAAACGAACAGGTGGGTCACCTGATGGTAAGTGATCACCGCCGTCTATAGACACTAGCAACACCAGAGGCGTCGCAAGTGCGTTGCCGGCCTTTTAAATATGTGGGCCTCCGGCGCTCTCACTGGCCGAACGAAACGCAACAGTGCAACCACTGTTACTTCACGTCGGTTTTCTGGGAGAGGGTGGTACTACCCCGGGCGTGCCGACCCACTCATGCTGAAACCAGAAATAGCTTATATGATTATGCAATGTGTTTTTCTATTGCACGTTTTTGTGATATAAGTAATCGGGAGCTAAGTGATAGAGTAAATATTTTTAAAAAACATTTCATGGTAGAGTAATGTCTTATGTATTGGCATCAGCCGTAACATATTTACGAATACTTCTCACGATTACTGCTAAAGTATTTAAAAGAGGAAAGTAAGGCACCGATGGAGCTGCCGAGTTTCAAACTTAATTTATCACTTTTAGAAAATATGATTATAACGAAATAAGTTTTTCGTTAAAACTTTTAATGAGTGTATCAATTTAGGGTAGAGTGTATACCACACGTAACTTAGATTACTTATACGTAAATGTACAAGGTAAATTTGAATGTAAAGTTGAAAAAACTTGACGATGTTCTTAACACCGTAATAATAATAATGAATGGCTTCACAATAATAATTGTATTTAAATGTTTCACAGAGTCTTTAGTAAATAACATAAACGTTTACAATCCTCTGAAACTTATTCGAATCTTATAAATAACATGCTAAAAAATAGAATAATATTTGTCGGGCAACATCCTGATACAGAATTCAATTGAAATATAACCAATTCACTACCATTTATGTGTACAAATCATTTACAAGACGCCAATTTATTTATCACACGAAATGTTAAATTTATATATCTCCAGTGATTTGAATGCGCGCTACGTTCTACATTCAGTGTTCGGAACTATCATTATACATTTAAGATGTAATTTAAACAATAACTTTAAGGCTGAGTTGCACCAAAATCGTGGTTATTGTAATTGTTAAAGTTAACTTTAACAATGACAAGAGTTGCTAACAGATACATTTGCCAAAACGAGTTGCACCATCAAACATTTTGTAATTGTTAAAGTTATTAGGGTTGCTACTTCAATAAGCCAGTTAGTCCCTAAAATCGAAAAGGGTAATATATTTTACTTGGCAGGACTTTGTTATAAGTGTCACCAAGTGTCACTATTGTTATTCTGTGACTGTCAACAGATTTTTTATCAATGGCTAATTCCGAGAAAATTAATACCATATTCGAGAACAGTATAAAGTAAGTAGTATTGAATTTATTCAAATCTACAATAATATTTGAAAATTTCATATAAAATGTTTTGTATGCACTATATAAGTGTGTTAATAATATACAAGCATTCGATTCTGTAACGACAAAACGTTAGCGTTTGTCGTCCTGTGGACATTTTCCAATTCTAGGAAGATAAGCTTTTTTCTTTCTAAGACGCAAATTATCTTCATATATATTGATTTCGTCATCGGAAGAACTATTTTCAGTTTCCCACAGGATTTCTCTTAGTAATGACATGATATTATAAAGTTTTTTCTAGTGAACATGACAACCGATTCAAAAATTGACATTAACAATAACGGTAACCGGCCAACATGGAGCGGTAATAGTTAACGTTAAATCGTGACGTCATTTTAACCATTGTCAATTGGTGCAACCTATTTTTTGCCTAACAATAACTTTAACCGAATTTTTAACTTTAACATTAACTGGTGCAACCGAGCCTAAGGCTGAGTTGCACCAAAATCGTGGTTATTGTAATTGTTAAAGTTAACTTTAACAATGACAAGAGTTGCTAATAGTTACATTTGCCAAAACGAGTTGCACCATCAAATATTTTGTAATTGTTAAAGTTATTAGGGTGGCCACTTTAATAAGCCAATTAGTCCCTAAAATCGAAAAGGTTAACATTTTTTACTTGGCAGGACTTAGTTATAACTGTCACTATTGTTATTCTGTGACTGTCAACAGATGTTCATTGCGCGCAAATATCAAATTGGTACAATTATTTTCTTCTGTTATTTACTTTATATCTATTTCTGTGAAGTTGTATATTGGAATTTTTGATATCAACATATTTTTATCAATGGCTAATACCGAGAAAATTAATACCATATTGGTTACCGCATTCGAGAACAGTATAAAATAAGTAGTATTGAATTTATTCAAATCTATAATATTTGAAAATTTCATATAAATTGTTTTTATTTTCTTTTTCTTTGTGTGTCGTTAGTGTGTGTGTTCTTAGAAAAAATGTTTTCTTTCTAAGACGCAAATTGTTTTCAAATATACTGATTTCGTCATCGGAAGAACTATTTTCAGTTTCCCACAGGATTTCTCTTAGTAACGACATCATATTATATAGTTTTTTTTGTGACCTTGACAACCGATTCACAAATTGACATTAACAATAACACTAACCGGCCAACATAGAGCGGTTATAGTTAACGTTAAATCGTGACGTAATTTTAACCATTGTCAATTGGTGCAACCTATTTATTGCCTAACAATAACTTTAACCGAATTTTTTACTTTAACATTAACTGGTGCAACTGAGCCTAAGACTTGAATTTTATGTTCGTTGCATAAATTTAATTAATTGATATTAAATTGCAATATTTTAATATTGTTAACAAATGACATAAAAAAAGGCTTTTTGGTAGTGAATTTTTTTTTTTTTTTGTTTTTTATATTAGAGGGGGCAATCGAACAGGCGGGTCACCTGATGGTAAGTGATCACCACCGTCCATAGACACTAGCAACACCAGGGGAGTCGCAAGTGCGTTGCCTGCCTTTTAATATATGTGGTCCTCCGGCGCTCTCACTGGCCGAACGAAACGCAACAGTGCAACCACTGTTACTTCACGTCGCTTTTCTGTGAGAGGGTGGTACTACCCCGAGCGAGCCGACCCATTAATACTGAAACCAGTAATAGCTTCAGCGTAGCTCTACCACCTACGAAAATATACTACATAGAATCATTTAAAGACTGGTAAAACTCAGAAACTGGCTTATATGATAAAATCTATTCATATCGTAGACAAAATAAAAAGTACTCAAAATCGGCGCAAACGTCTTATGAATAAAGCAAATTTAAGGCGTTTACAAGGTTAGAGAAAAATGGTGCGCTATCCTTTCTAATTATTACAGTAGGGCGTATGCCTACGCTATCGTGATGGTAGGCGGAGAACTTAAAAAATACCCGTATAAATGAAGTTACAGGACTTGGAACTAAGAGTATAATATATTGAAGAAAAAAATTATCATATCTAAGATCAGATGTATTTGAATTATAAACATATTAATGGTATTGGCAAATTACAACTATGACTATCATTACAAATGGAATATAGAACAAACAGAATCAACTTCTGAACAATTAGAAATAATAGGTAACAGAAGAATCTAAATTAATATCTGAAATAATGTAAGGATATTTATGAGCTAACAACGATTCTTACCTACAAACCTACGTTTATTGTAAAAAAAAAACAAGTTGGTAAAATCGAGCAAACTACTACCGCTTAATATGCACTTTTAAAATGCCGAGAGATTATGTAATAGTCGGGACGAATTCAATTTCTCCTGTTATTCAAACCTAAGCTAATAAATTAGCCCATAATAATAAATAGATAGGCTTTGACGTAGAAACAAAATGAAAATAATTAGGATATCATTAAGAATGCTTTTATTGTACAAGTTGAAATGAGAAATAGTCTTTAACCTATTTCGATAACATGTGTGTATCACTACATATCAACACATATTATAAATCAAGTCGTCCGCCGCGTCTGTATGTCTGTCTGCCTGTCTGTATCTTCGCGATAAACTCGAAAACTACTGAACGGATTGTAATGTAGTCTTCACCAATAGATAGAGTAATACATGAGGAAGGTTTAGG
The DNA here is from genome assembly GCA_035772565.1 of Antheraea assamensis. Taxonomy (NCBI): domain Eukaryota; kingdom Metazoa; phylum Arthropoda; class Insecta; order Lepidoptera; family Saturniidae; genus Antheraea; species Antheraea assamensis. Next base: position 4,737,445 of record JAQQSE010000065.1, read on the forward strand.
TATTTAATTTGTCAAGGTTTTGTGTAAATTGGTTGGTATATAACAATAATTGTTGGAAGTGTTGGAAAAAGCCAAGCCGCTTGGGAGCTTTAATCGGAAACGCTGCCTAATTCTTTTGAGTTATATCTCAAGGCTTGATTGTTTTGTTACACAAAACCATGCATTGTGAGACATTCCTCGTTTATAGAGCTACAAACAATTCTGCGATGGCATATACCGATCTTTTAAGGATAGCTTACTATACCCATCTATCTTATAAAAAATGGTCACATAAAATGAGGTATATAGAAGGCTATTTAGACTGATTCAGTATTAATCCTTATCAAACAGAATACATTAGTTACCTTAAGCTTTTGACGCACATAAGTACAATATCAGGGCAGGACAACGTCCGCCGGGCCTGCTAGTATATATACGAGTATATTATACATATTTATATAGTATAGCTATAATGAAAACGTATTGGCGTGATTGAATTTTTTTAAAGACTTGCTATGTGTAGAAATATGAATAAATAAAAAAGCAACGTTCAAACCAAATAATATTAGATACCAATAAGCTATAAGAGTCAAACTGCAAGTAACGAAACTACCTTCATATTCGATCGTAACTTTATATTCAATATAATAGACTATTGCTGTAATATCGGTTCAGGCGAGAATACTTAATTTACGTATACTTCGAGCTGGGTTCACACTTGCTTTCTATTTCCTATTAGTCTACAAAGAAAACTAAATTTCATTAGATCACTATGCACTGGCAGTCTTTTATCGTTGGTAAACTGGATTATCCTTTCAACCGCTAAAAGGTATAAATGAAAAGGCGGCGGTTTAAAGTGGCACTTTTATATTGTACTTTAAGTCAAAAAGATATTACAAAACCTATATTCATTACACAGTTGGTCTGTAGAAACTGAAAGGTCAAAATTAAATCAAGAGGCAATTCAAATAAATAAATACATGATAGGGAGTGTAATCGATTGACCAGTAAACTAGTTAATTGAGCTATGTTGTCATTTGTCAAATTGATATTAGAAGAATATATGAAGATGGTATGAAATATCATTACAGTAAGTTCTAAAAATATTTAAAATCGATATAATTTTGATTATCCATTCTACACATTATGATACTGCGCTCACCGTCTGCAATCAGGATCGCCTGGTCCTATTCTTTTATTTTTATGGCAAGTCTAACTTTTCTTTGTTCTGGCGGGGGTCTCTACTTTGATCCCCACTTCGCCGAGCTGCAAATACCAGTTTTGTACTGAGTAAACCCTATCGGCGCTTTTCTCACACCCTTGGGTTTACTGTGCTGGAACTGTCTCTGCAATACTGCAATACCCGACTTACTAGATGTAGGACCGTCAGTAAGGTCTACGAACACTAATGAGTCTTAACCACATGGGCCAGTTACATTCGCAAGTCTAACCTAGCACGTTGAGCCAGATCGCCGTTCTTACACAGTCTCACAGAATCGTTCGAATCTTAACGTATGCCGAGAACTGCCAAACTAAACATTTAACAATTTTTTTTTTTATATAAGTTCGGCAAAATGACTGTACAATACCTGATGGTAAGTACGGTACAGTCCAAAAACAACGGCGACTGTCGGTGTTAAATACCAACGGCAGTCGTCGTCATCATGCCGACCTGCAAAATTTTACTGTTATTTATGTATCACACTGCTTTATCATTCCTTGCACTGTAATAGTAGAATTAAAAATTCCTCCAATATTCTTTTAATTATAGTACACTTTTCACTACCACAATAATTTAACATACGATAAAAATAATACCACTGGTCGTATATTTTTTTTCTACAGCCACCAATAACAACCGCCCTTATTGTTAAATAACAGTTGTTATTATTTTTATTTTCAAGCGAAAATACAAACGTTTAGATTTAAAATCGTATTCTGTTATTAAGTGAACCAACTTTAATACTGGAGTAATTTGTAAAACTTTCTAGTTTGTGTAAAATCCGTAATATTAAGGAAACTGTAGAAAACTTCGTATAAGTTATACCTACTTCACGAGATTAATATTCCTCAAACATATTAAAATTTATGTGAAGTGTAAAGTTAGACTACAAGTAATCTTACTAATAACGTTATAACTAAACTAAGTCTACCGACATAGAATGTCTATCCGTGGTTCAGGAGTAATGAAATGCTTTGGAATTATCATCGTCTTTAATAATACATATCACTGGACCGTCATTCTGTATAAACCATAAAATATTAAATATTATTTAATTATAAATACCGGTATGTGTGCACATATGTGGGAGTTATCAATGTTGTGTGTGTTGCTTAGTCTGGCGAAGCTATAAATGCCTATAAGGCTAATACCGTCAGTCAGTTGGAAAAAAATGGTGTGTCGAGCGAGATAGTGAAAATTTCAGTATCACTGTATCGCGCTATCAGTGCTCGAGGACTACTTTACGGGGTATTCGAACCTAGGCTTAAGATACTGTCGAGGGAGCTCGCGGTGGGTATGCTGGAACTTAATTAACCTGCCCGTCGACGGCAGCGTTAACGATGTTTTCGCAGGCGTAAGTATGAGGATATACCTGTTTAAAGAATCGAAAGAGTATGAATCATTCGCTACCGCTACTCTATCGAGGGGGATCGGTAAAGATATTACACGGCCTGTCTATTAAAGCCCCTTAGCGTCAGGGGTCATAGGGTATTTCACAAATTATACTGTATTAATTATATGTGATATAAACTTATTTGCTAGTCTTTCATCCATGCACAACACCTATATCGTCAATAGGAAATATTTAATTATATGAAATCCATTGTAACACAGATAAATAATACATAAACGTATTTGAAAATAGGCTTTTGAAGAGTTACTTTAAAACGATTTCTCATTTTTTTGTGCTAGACAACTATAATTTGACAAAATTTCTATGCTACAAAATTAAGAAAGAAAGGCAGAAATGTTTTTATTGTTGGAAGACATTACGGCTACAAGATAAATAAATAAAAACATAAATATGCTTATAACTACTGATGTCCAACATCACCTCTGTTCAGCTGTATGCTGCAGTACAAATAAGTGATACTACAGCGCTGATTTGCAATAGGGGCGTATTAGGGTGAGCCAAATATTTTTTCTCTTTAGTTACCATCAATATATCGTCCAAAGTAAGGAAAAAACATTCGGGTAAAGTTTAAGCTCGTAATATTAATAATACTAAGAGGTAGCGTATCGGTGATTTTAAATTTTCCATTTAACAAACACGAGACATTAAAAAAAAAATTGTAATAATCTTAAACGAATTATCGTCCAGTGAAATTGAAAACATTGATGTACATTAAAAGAACGTATATGATTTCTTGCTTTAGCCGACACGTTTAAAAGTTATTCAAGGTTAAAACTTGCTTAGTAAATAACAAGCTACACCTTGAGTACAACGATGAAACTTATATTCATATACTTGACGTTGAAAACTAAACTACTATTTAACAAAGGAATACTATGCAGAACCGTTCGTTCAAGTAACTATTATGCAGTACGGGAAAACCTATTAGGGGTGGGACAAAAGAACAAGCTAACCACGTCGATTACTGAGAATTCATCAATGACCAATAATTTTAAATACAATTCCCCATGTACCTGCCCTACTTGTCAATAATTGTTATAGATGTATGAATAAATAATTCTTATACTAATGGCTTTTACTAATTCATGGCTTGAGATTTTGTAATATTAATGAGGTAGCCGCATGACTACGATGAACCTTTCAAAGGAAATTTAACAATTTTCCCAATTTTGGTAAGATTAAATCAAACGAATTTACTTTGTACGTGAAGTTCGATTCTAAATCATATTAACATGCGTTTAGGTATGCATCATGCATCGATGATTAATGAGTAATATAATAATATAACTAAATTTACTATACTGGTATAATTCACAGAGCGATATCCTAACCACAACCACCACATATTATAAAACAAAGTCGTCCGCCGCGTTTGTCTGTCAGTCTGTAAGTTCGCGATAAACTCGAAAACTACGGAACGGATTGTAATGCTGTCTTCACCAATAGATAGAGTAATACATGAGAAAGGTTTAGGGTATATAAATTGTCAAGGTTTTATGTAAATCGGTTGAAATATAACGATAACTGTTGGCAGTGTTGGAAAAAGTCAAGCCGATTGGGGAGCTTTCATCGAAAACGCTGCTTTAATTCTTTTGAGATAAAACAAAACAATGTGTAGTGTGATATTCCTTTTTCATAGATCTACAAAAAATTGTGCGATGGCATACTCGTATACCTATATTTTAAGGATAGCTTACTATACCCATCTATCTTCTAAAAACATGGTCACATGCAATGAGGTAATTGGAAGACTATTTAGACGGATACAGTATTAATCCTTATCAAATAGAATACGTCAGTTATCTTAAGCATTTCATGAACATAAGTATATATCTTTTATTATCAGAGCAAGACAACGTCCGCCGAGCCTGCTAGTAGTGAATAATTAAAAGTAGCATCGAAAATGTTTATATACGATTTATAGTAAATCAATTCTATAAATTTCGTTTTGTAAATTCGGAATAATTTATAACTCAAAATGCTTTAAGAGCAAATCATCTTAATAACAACGATGTTGTATACGTGTAATTATGTATTACTTATTCTAATATTACTGTGTCCTCTATGTACACGGTTCTTCTTGTAGTAGAAGTGTGTTATTTATACAATAAGTACTTACATGTTAGTCAAAAAATTTGTAGGCTTAACAAAAAAAAACTACATTGCTAAGAACCTATATATTCTCATAATACACATAAAAGCAAATAAATCCCATCAATTATCATTACCGTTACTGACCTATAATGTGCAAACACCACTGCAAAATGCCTTTCGAAGTTTCTTACACATGTATGCCTGTTTTCTATGTTAACTATAACTTCGAAAAAATATAATAAGATTTGCTTCATTTATCACAATTATACAAATAAGAGGTCAGCAAAATAACATAGTACTCATTGACAGAACAGTCTTCCGGTCAAACTTTTTGACCGCCCTGAATATAATAGCTGCGCGGGACACAGATCTACGTATAAATACATATTATATTATATATATGTATAAGATCGAAACAAATGATGGATAAATAATTACCAATTTTAAATTCCTATAGTACTATTTTAACTTTGTTTTCTTAATAAACTATTTACCATATTACACGCAAGCCCGAACTTACCGCTATGTTCAGAGCGGTCAAAAAGTTTGACTACAAATGTAAGAAGGATTCATTTTAAATTCTATTTTATACGTCTCGAATCTACAAATTAAAAACTATTCCTTTTGTTTAATATACACCGCTATTAAATAATATAACACGTGAAAAGTTAAATTTTAATCACGGAAATGTCATATTCCATTTCGTCCTTAATTACTACCAGAACTATAGAACCCACCATTAAAGCGTCATTACAATGATCGTTGGCACGTTGTTAGCCGAGCGAGTGTAACGACTAGTGGTTCAAGTGACAGAAATTACCGCAATTACATACGAACCCCTACGCTTGCTTCGATTATCTAGTTATACCCATTATGAATCTACTATTTGTAAAGAGTAAATATTTCTTTCATATAGCATTTATGCTTATATTATACCCTGACAACAGCGATAAAAATATGGCACGGTAAAAACTTTTTTGGAAAGATACGACTATTTCTTTTTCTCCGACAATAATAAAATAAATATTGATATAATTAAAAATATTGAGATACTCATGTTAATCTAAATTAAACATAGCTTATTTTATGATAACTGAGCAGCTGATACACATACATATATAGATATTTAACACAGTATTAGAACTGATAATTTGTTTTCATCACGCAAAAGGGCATGAAATCTCTCGGTTCAATAGTATCGCAGTATAAGTGTCTCACGGACACTGTCAAAAAGGTCGTATACAATAAAATTATTCTATTTAGTATCAAACTAGACTATTACTAGACACAATTAATTATTTCTAACTCGTTCGTTTTGATATGATGCCTTCATCAACGTTCCAAACTCGAAACCACCCGCCCCTGGCTGGCTGCTCATCCACATACCCTTTAGCCCAGCGGATAGGCGCCAACCGTGAGGTTTTCTAGAAGTTTTATTATGCGTACGCTAGCGTTGTGGAATGGGTTACCCAGTACAATGTTTCCACAGGCTTATGACATGGGGCTCTTCAAAAAGGAATTAAAACGCGCTCTTCAAGGTCGACAACACAACAGTGATGCCCCTGGCGTTGCAGTTGTCCACAGGCGACGGTAACCATTTAATATCAAATGTTCCGTCTGCATTGAAAAGAACTCTTCTATTACAAATATTATTTTTAAATAGAAAAACAGAATAAAAGATGATATAAATCCTGCAAAATCAACAAATATCGTAAGATTTTTTTACAATACTATCCCACTAAAATCGTGTTAAAAATACTCGTTTATACTTTTATATTTCTGAATAAAATGTAAATTTATAAAAGTTACTCTTCATTTAAATTAACAATTAACACTATGAAGTATGTTCCTCCGCAATATGTGTGTGAAAACAAAAATAACATTAATTGTATTTCCACAGCGTAACGAATGTATGCACAGTTATAAACGAGGCGGGAGAGTCAACTTCAAACTAACAATTTACTGAAAACAAGTACTTTCACAGGGAACTCTCATACGTTCATTTGCACAGTGTTATAAACTTTTGCTGTTACCCTTTTTAACTATGTTTCAAAACGCAATTATATTAAGCAGTTTCGTTCCTCATAATTATCAGTTTAAGCATTCTAATAATTAAATTAACACCTTGACATTTATCTGTAATATAAAAATTATAGCTGAATGTGTTGCTAAGCGCAAATCTCGAGAGCAGCTGTATCGAATTCGCTAATTCTTTTTTTTAAATATGCCTTGAAGCACGAGGATGGTTCTTACGGAGAGAACATTTTTAAAATTGCCTGAAAAAGTCTAAAAATAACACTTTTCTATACTCCCATAGAAACGATTCGTAAAAATACCTAAAAGTCAATTTGAACTTTATACCATACCGTAAAGTGTAAGCGGAGAGGTTCCGGGAAGGCAAAACAATTGAGTGACGTTAGTATCGTGTAAATATTAATGTCAATATTTGTCAATATTTATATGATGGTAACATTTAACATTACACAGCGTCCCGAGTAGCAGAATAAGTATTAAAAAAATATAATTAAAGCATCGCCTGTTAGGCGGTACGAAGTTCGCCGGGTCAGCTAGTTTAATAATAAATATTCAGAGATATTTAGTCAGGATTAATGTGTACACATTATATTAATATCCGATAAAAACCATCAACAAATTTATCGTCATATTTGATTACAAAACCGCTTTAAGAAAGAAGCTCTAACTCTATTATATCAATTTGTTTTATTTTACATTTTATTTATGCACAGTTATGTTTTGATTTAAAATTAATGATAAATAATGAAAGGAATTGTTTATACTGCCTCATTGGAATTAATTTTCTTTCCTTGCAACAAAAGATTCAAAGTTCCATTAAAAATTGGTAATCTGTAGGAGCAAGGCCCGGGGAGTTTGGTGGATGTTGGAGACATTCTAACCGCAGTTTTTCTAATTTAGCAACCGTCTGTTTTGAAGTATTGTATCTGGCGTTGTCCTGAAGCAGCAGTGGGCTAGAGAAATAGTGCAGTCTAGGTTGTTTAACGACTACCTTTCCCATAATGGTTTGCAATTATTGAGAATTCAAATCTACTATAATAGTCTAACTAGATCTTAGGAAACTGTAGTGTATGACACCAGCACTGGTCCACCAAACACTCATCAGTACTTCTTTATGAGTCAACTTTCGCTTGATGAGCTTTTCCGATTGTCGTATAGGACCTATTTTTCGTCACAAGTAACGATACCATTCAAAAATCCCTCGTCTGAGTAATGTAAGTAATATAACGCAGCACTCCATGCTTGTTCGTTAGTGTGCGTCAATTCTTGCGGTACCCATTTCTCGTGCTTTTTCAATTTGTTTCAAGTTAGTTAAAATTGTTTTATCACTCACACCGTCGCCTGACGTTAACTCTGACATGGTTTGCGAACACCTACAACTCTTCATTATTAACTAGAATCTCCGGCCATCCACGGGATTTGTTCCGTAGGACAAAATTTCCAGAACGAAAACGGTAGAATCAAAAATGTACTATGCTTTATTTTACAGTAGCTTCCCAATACACATGATTAATCCTTCGTTCTGTTTTTGCAGCACTGATGCTATGGTGGAACTCCTACTCGTAAACAAAGCAATATTTTACGTTTTACTTTTTGTGAAAAGAACAACGTCAAAGAAAAATCAAATGGTGCGAAAAGAATTGTGTCATTAAATTCAAAACTTATATAGACAAGCGTAACATATCTTAGTAATAGATTTGAATTTGGAATTCAAAGTAGTCAGTTCGACAAAACGCCAATTTCACATATAACCTACCATATTTATAATTAATAAATTTATTTATTTCACTAACTTACAGGCGGTAGGGTTTTTTACAAAACGGAAGTTATAATTAAAAAACGGACAAGCAGAAATAAGTTTAGTCAGTAAGTATCTAACCAAAGTGTAAAATTACAAATGATAAATCGCTTAATCTAGCAAATAGAATGATAGATAAAAATAACGACGTAATTCATAAATATTATTAAGAATTACTACAATATTGACGAGGAATCACAAGTTGAAATTCATTCCAGAATATAGGTTCTCCTATACTATTATAACGTAGCAATTATTCATACATCTTGTCCTCTTGATGAATGTAGAATCAATTCAATTATAATTTATAATAATTATCAGTTTTTTAATACGAATTTTCGATTCAAACAATTATCATACAAATTAAAGATGTATATGCTTATTACTAAATATAAAAAGTTAATTCGTTTGAATGGTTAGTTATGTACTTTGATCGCAGAATGGCATGTACGATAACAGCATACGCCGAGAAAGGCCACTTTGGCAACGGCAAGTTAGATGCCATCTCGGTTGAGTGCCTTCCACGTTCGTCACAAAGCGCTGTGAAGCTGACAAAGCTTTTCAGACGAACAGCGTTAAACGAATTGGAACAAAATGCGTTTTTTAGTTTTATAAGGTATTCTCATTTCATTGAAGTGTTCAACAAGTGATTTAATGCTATACGTATATCTGTATATCACTTGACCTATCACACCTGATGCTTCGAACGATCGTGTTGATTGGGCTAGTAGAAACTGTTGGTAACTCAGAGAACAAATTTATTTTGCGACCGCTAATCCACGCCTCTACCGTGTCACAGGACGGGACGTTTATCTTGCGGTTCACAACCGCAACTTCTATACGAATTGTAGGTCATCGATACAGCTTTAAATTCAGCAGTAATATTAAAATGTTTACAATTGTTTGATATTAGATCGAGTAAATAAGTAAAAACGGAATAAAAATCTGAACTGCGTACGATTACAGGTAGATAATGGAATTATTATGCTTTTGTTGATACTTACACCAAAAGTCCATAAATAATAGACTAAGAATAGATAGTTAAACAATTTTTTTTTCTCAACGTCCTCTAAAACACATGTGCCGCATATCGATCAAGTTGTTTTTTTGTTACACATACACCGCACCGCCGTAACCACTAAACCAATAATCGTGCAATTTTACATACGCGTTATAAAGGGTACAGAAAAGGACGTAAGATACCATTCGCCCAAAAAAGAAAAAAATGTTCCCCTAAAGAAAAGTTCAATCAACATTAACACGAGCAAAGCCGCGTATAAAAGCTAGTAAATAATATATATCCATATTTCAGAATGCGAAAAGGCATTAATTAACCTTTCTAACGAGAAATATGGCGTTTAATAATTCAACGAAGCAAAGAGAGACGCCCTTTCAGTCCCTCGTAAAACAAGAATACTATCTAAAACTTCACATAACTCACAACATACCAGTACTGTTAGTGTTTATACTAGCATATCAGTAGTATATACTATATTTGATTTACATACTAGTTACTTAGTACTCAGCATACATATATATATATACCTTATTAAAATTGATTTATGCATTCTCATACACAATAGAACATTTACTGAGTAAAGTGATTTTGACACATCCGATTATTGTACATAAGATATTGCGAATGTAAAATAGCGTATGCGACTTGATACACGATTGTTACATCAGTATAATTTAAATGCGATAAGACATAGTATACAAATATCAGTCTGTACGCAGCTTTCTATCAATCAAATATTTTTTAGCAATCGAATAGCTTAAAACTTATAGTAATTTAGACGTACAAATAATTATGCTTGCTTTTCCAGATACATATATATTATTACGAAGTATATATTTAGTTGGTGCTCGTTCGTAGTAATATAACAAGTAGATGACTTTACACAAAGATTAGAGTGACAAAGGAATGAGTATGTCTTCCAAGGAGCAATTTCCAATATCACAGTATAAAACAAAGTCGCTTTCTCTGTCCCTATATCCCTATGTATGCTTAAATCTTTAAAATTACGCAACGGATTTTGATGCGGTTTTTATTTAATAGGCAGAGTGATTGAAGAGGAAGGTTTATATGTATAATAATATAAATTAAATAGTGGCAGAAATACTGTTATTTTTGAGGTTACTTCCAAATTTAACGCGTGCTGCGGGCCACGGGCAGTAATGAATAAATCAAAACTACTGGATCGATTTTAATCATTTTTTCAGTGAATGACATAGGCTATATATTTTATACCCGTGCGAAGCTGGAGCGAGCCACTAGTATAATATATATTAGTAGATAGCCACTTATTAGAAAAACATCCGGGCTGTATAAACCAAAGTAACAACCCTAAGGGACGGAATACAAATTTCATGCGAGTGATACCACAAGGGTAAAAGTAAAATATAAGGCTCTTATAATAGATGCGTAGAACGTGTAATATATACTTATGAATAACGTTAGCATCTACTCTTGTACCTTTTCAACACCACAATATTCATTAGCACACCAGCTCGGGTGCGAGTCCGCTTTTAACACAACTAAAAAATGCACAGTTAATTAATGCCCTTTGTACGTGCAACGCTACCACGTCTACTCTCGTAGCGTTTTATAACTTGCATGCAATTGTACATTGTAACTAGATGAATTGTTGACTGCATTTTCACCTAAAATACACATATGTGTAATAATACTATTATTATATTAGTTTCTCTGAGAAATTTCAATTTCAGACATAAATTTAATATTCAATCTGAATAAATTTCGAACGGGTCGGTTTATTGAAAAATTACAATAGAGATTATTGTAGAGTGGTAGATTTCCTAGCTAGCTATTTATAGAAAATTTATATACGTCTTAACAAGCATATTCAAAAACTTCTAATTATTAGTCAGACAATAACTTATATTACAGGAGTAACACAATACTGTCGGGTTAGAGAACAAAAACATACGGAAATTCATTGTTAGAATAACCTACGCTTTCCATCAAAACCCACTTGTATTATACTTTAAATGTCAAACGGCGTACCCCAATGTTATTATTATTATAAGTAAAAAGGGGTAGTAGATACGTTATAAGCGCTCTGATAGCGTCACGTTAAAATTTCGCTAGTTAAAGGAACTATATTGTGTACAGGATCGTTTGATAAAAATGCCCCAAAACTGTAGTGTACTGGTTAGAAACAAATATTTATTCATAATCTCGAGGGCTATGGAGAGACAAATGACTATCGGGTGGGCTGTCGTTCTTTTATAAGAAGCGGTGAAAATTAAAGACATAAATAAATATTACAAAAACTACGTAAAATACCATCCTACGTTATAAGACATTTCACAAACTATACAAACCGAACTTCTTAATATGAATCAATCACATATCATTCATATGACTATTACCATGAATTAATGACATTTTCCAATTATCAAATAACACGAAACCAAAAAAGTATTGCGCAAATAAAATGAAAATAAAAAATACACGAAATACTTTAATTCACGCCCCGAGAAGACGCTTAAGAAGGTCAAAACCCCCACCGGTTCGGAAAACAACCGAGAGAAGAGTCCATCGAGAAGAACTGGCAAGAAACTCGATCTGGTTTATATTTCCATGATAATATATCTATACGAATATACATAGTTATAGACATATAGATGTTACGCCCGTTTTTAACTGATGCACAGAGAGGGGCGACATTTCCAGACATCACCGTCGTTCACATATTGATTCACCCTTTAATAAATAGCTTTTAAATATTAAAACCCGCTTGACATGGTGCGCTTGAATTTACTATCCGACAAATTGGTAATGTGCTTTGAGACTTTGTCATGAAATCAATCACTAGTACCTAAAAAAAATGTTACGAGCGAGGCTAAAATATGGAATGACGAAAATTATAAATGCAACAGAAGATACCTGTGTGATCAAGTCGGACAGAGACAGGTATCATTACCGATCAATGATTAAAATTATACCTAAGAAGAATATGTATACAATACCGCATGACAATATAGTGTTTATTTTTTTTTAATTGTAGCATATATTTTTTGTTATAAGGAGTGGTAGCTTATTTAATTTCTAGTAAATTAGAAAGTTGTTATATAATATTTATATGGTAGGATTCATTAATAATAATGCACTAGGCACAATGACAGTGTTCCTAGATCCTAGTGACTCCTAGATCACACGTCAATAATATAGAACTTTGTCATAATTATGGGTCACATTGCATCAAATTACGCCAGTGACGTCAATCCAAGTACGCGCTAATAATAACATTGTTTTGATCAAATTGTATTTATTACCTTTTTGATCTATCTTTGCTACATAACTAAAGTAAAGGGAAATTATATGTACCGATTTTTTTTTATTAAACTCAAGAAAATAGATATTAACTAAGATACCGCTTTAAGTTTATTTATATAAAATTTTCATTGCATCTATTTTCAATGAATATACACTACTTCAAATAAAGTCATCCGTGAGTCTATCTTTAGGCATTTATTATAAGAAAGCAATATATCATATGCATTTAATTATTACTCTTTGTTGTTATTATTCTACACAGGGAGATACAAAGCAACATATATCTATTTCTTTTTCACCGCTGATTTTAAAAACATGCTATCTTACTACCACGTTTTATCTAACATAGTGTGACATTACAATATCACTCTACGAACGTGTGCGTTATTGTAGCATTTGTTTCGTCAATATATCGTGTAGGTAACGCTCCTATACCTTTTTACTTATAATATCTTTGTGTACCGGGTACCCAATATAATAAAATTTCGTTTTAATAAGTTATTGCACTAATTTTCTTTTCCTGTCTCACATCAGATAAAAAGTGGAATAGTATATTAGAAACAAATTGTATAATATAATACAATAATATAAATAAAATCAAACCATTTTATAAGGAAAAAGAATTTTCCTTTATTTTCTAGTACAAAGTGCGTTTTGAAGCGCCATCTAACTTTCTCATGAACAAAGATAGACGAGACAAGAACCACCGGACATAGCGTTTGTACTTCAACAGTGTATTTTAAACCGGCATATTTAGTTCACAGTTTAAAACGCAGATGGCACTACCTGTAGCTGTAGTAACTAATATATTTTTAGCATTCTATTTGATTATTTCAAAAAACACGTACCTCCATATTGTGATTGATTATAACACATTAAAAATATCTATAAATTAATTATTATAATTTTAGTGAGAGAAAAAAGTGCTAATCAATATTTGTTATACCATTTTATTTATTACAATTACGAATTAAGCTACTTTTACCTTAAATATTTTTTTCCAAAAACTATATAATAGTTTTGTACAAAACTTGGCAGTCACTAAATACTTATATATTACATAGAATCAAAACCATTTGTACTTAAAAGGCACTAACTAACATTTTAATATTTTTTTAATAAATTTAAAGCACCTTTCTGGAATTAAGGTATGTAATTATATCAGTCACTATAATCAAAAAATCATTAGATGCTGTTTCCCATCGAATTTTATCTATGAGAAAATTAAAAGTAGGTAATGAAATAAGTGAACTTATAATTTCATTACACTGGTTTCCTTTAGTTAAATATCTACTCTACACCTATCGCACGTATTCGTATTTAGATAGATATTTGCAGACCCATATCACCCATGAATCCCTTCAAAAGTATGTCAAATACTACTTCACATCATAATATGTAATACTAGCAGGCCCGGCAGCCGTTGTCCTGCCCTAATGCTAAAAAAAATATATACTTATATGCATGAAACTCTTAAGGCGGCTTGACTTTTACGATTCTTTCAACAATTTTCAACCAATTTACAAAAAAAAACCTTGACAAATTATATACCTAAACCTTCCCCGTGAATTACTCTATCTATTGATGAAGACCGCATTACAATCCGTTCAGTAATTTTTGAGTTTATCGCGAACATCCAGACAGACGCGGCGGACGACTTTGTTTTATAATATATCTTGATAATATCATCGGAACTATTTAATATAAATCTATAAACAAGTACTAACAAACCATTACAAACGCTGTTATGGTAAGCAGTAAGCATAAAACCAAGTTGTCTATTTTTTTATTTGCGCATTGTTCTTCTATTTGTAGTATTTTATCTTTTATTATTTATTTTTGTATAACATTCATATATTGGAACACTTTCGCATAGCAACCGTCGCAATGTCTTTGTTATAAATATATATAATATTATTATAAAATCTTTACAGTAGATAGCTACAAAAATATTTTGTGATTACTAACGACACCTATGTTATTTTCTTGGATTGAGTAGTACTTTAGGTACGTAATCTTTACATGAGAGGAAACTATTCCGAACGAAACGACGCTAGATGGAGCTGTACAAAATATTTTCACAAAAGCGAACACTAAAAAAAATCCAGGAGATAAATCATATAAGAGATAAACACATTTTTAAATATTTATGATGAAAATATGTTCATCTAGTTAACAGTGTTTATTATAGAAAGAAATAAATGTTTTTAGTTACCGAGAATCAAAATTATATAACAGCACCATCTAGTGATGAAAGCCATAACAATAAATTCATAATACAATGTCTTCGAAATAGATATCAAAGAAATGAAAAGATCGTGGAAATATCGAAATATCTTTGTTTATAGAAAACACTTTTCAAAATGTATGAAATTTAGATGGCGCTGACTAGATGGTTGCGGTTAAACATAAAGGACCGCGTTAATAATTTTATAATAACTAGCGGGCTCAGCGGACCTGATAATAAAAAAAATACCTAGAATCGAACTACAGCGCCACCTTACTAGGTCTAATTGTGAATCTAAACCATTCTTAAATAAACCTGAATACACACAAAAATGTCATCAGAATCTGCCCAACCATTTAGGAGAAGTTCAATCACATACATACATATATATAAAGATATATATACTGTTGATATAGATATAATGATAATCGAAAAAAGAAACTGAATTAGTTTCTTTGATAGTTTCTTAACGCAACTATTAATTACTCTACCTCAGACCCTCTCTCAGCTCCAACTACAGTAGCGCTATTCGAACAATTTATAAACCCTTAGTTTCATAGATTTCGGTAGACCCGTTTTGACTGAAAACTTCTCACCGCGGCAATCTATAAAAAGAATTTCGCAGTAACATATATGTACAATATCATTTAAATTGAGTATGTACCACTATGACAGTTTGACTACAAAAGCTAAACAAAGAAATAGAATGCAGTCATAGGGAGCTGTGTCGTTGTCACATCTTTACAGACAAATGTACACCACGTAATTTATATCAATTGAAAGACGAATTGTACGGAGAACATATATAATTTTATTACATGACCTTTTGATATGTCGGTTCCATTCTCCGCTTATGTTAACAGACCGCCTAAAATTGAGGTAACAAACATTTTTGCCCCTTATTACAAGACAATTTTAATTACAGGCGAACTTATGTAATTTAAAATCTAAAACATTAGTTATATAGAACAAGTTTATAAAAATATATTTATAGTGTAAAAAGATTCAGAAAATATTTTTACACTCATACGTTACGGGCTATTGTCTCCCAAACGGAGGAACCGATTTTGACGAGACTTTTACAGTCAGAGGACCTTCGGAGAATTTTCTAGATACTACATAATTACTCTTTTCCATAGGGGCCAAGAAATAATAATAATAAGTAACAAATTGAAACAAATGTTGGACACGGTATTTAACTTTTTTGTAATAACACGTTGACTGTTTTACTTGCACAGGTATATATGTAGGAATGATGATATTTAATTGATTACTTTCAGGTCTCGATTAAAACATATAACTAAGCAAGTCTCATATTATAAATTCGATATATCCTACTATGCTCAATACTTGTTTGAGGAACACGAGACAAATTACGCGGCACCAAAAACAAACTATTTCGAATCAATTTAATAAAGATTTGGATTTATTGGACGAATGTTAACTGATAAGATAATGAGCGGACACAATCAACAACTACCAATATGAGTTTCATTCGCTTAAAGGTACTTCTTTATAATTGGTTAAATATTAACCGCCTATAAAAATATACAATAGGTAATCGATGTAACTTGAAAACTTTTTGATACAATATACACGTATGCATTATATGCTCACTGCCACGGTTCGTAGTGTGAATCGTCTTCCACGGTTATTATAACGGAAGAAAGAGATAACATTGCCACGTGGTGATTATCAACGGTACTATTTCTCAATTATTCTTTCTTAAACCACATATTTGATTTGACATTTGACAAAAAGGTTTATATTCTTATCTCAAACGCAAGTATTCAGTAACTGATGAAGCGATGATGGCTCAGCTGGTACTGTGTGACAGCGTCGAAGGACGTAGATTCGAATCCTTGGAACTGAGTCGGAGCTTTCGGTGAAGGAAAACATCGGGATGAAACCATAGCACGGTGGTAGGGGTTTTTCTAAGTCCGCATAACTAGCTACCACCCTCAAGCTGAAGATATGTCGTCAAGCACCCTTTTGTTGTGTTCGTTCACATCGAAACAGTGCTTTGAGTAAATGTGCTGAAAAAAAAAATCTCAACCTATGCGTAATTAGCCTTATCATTTACAAGTCCATTATTCAGATAAATATCATGTATATATGAATGAAGCGTTTTGAATGAAGCGTTATGAATATAGCTACCTAAGGCTCAGTTGCACCAGTTAATGTTAAAGTAAAAAATTCGGTTAAAGTTATTGTTAGGCAATAAATAGGTTGCACCAATTGACAATGGTTAAAATTACGTCACGATTTAACGTTAACTATAACCGCTCCATGTTGGCCGGTTAGTGTTATTGTTAATGTCAATTTGTGAATCGGTTGTCAAGGTCACAAAAAAAACTATATAATATGATGTCGTTACTAAGAGAAATCCTGTGGGAAACTGAAAATAGTTCTTCCGATGACGAAATCAGTATATTTGAAAATAATTTGCGTCTTAGAAAGAAAACATTTTTTCTAAGAACATACACACTAACGACACACAAAGAAAAAGAAAATAAAAACAATTTATATGAAATTTTCAAATATTATTATAGATTTGAATAAATTCAATACTACTTACTTTATACTGTTCTCGAATGTGGTAACCAATATGGTATTAATTTTCTCGGTATTAGCCATTGATAAAAATATGTTGATATAAAAATTCCAACATACAACTTCACAGAAATAGATATAAAGTAAATAACAGAAGAAAATAATTGTACCAATTTGATATTTGCGCGCAATGAACATCTGTTGACAGTCACAGAATAACAATAGTGACAGTTATAACTAAGTCCTGCCAAGTAAAAAATGTTAACCTTTTCGATTTTAGGGACTAATTGGCTTATTAAAGTGGCCACCCTAATAACTTTAACAATTACAAAATGTTTGATGGTGCAACTCGTTTTGGCAAATGTAACTGTTAGCAACTCTTGTCATTGTTAAAGTTAACTTTAACAATTACAATAACCACGATTTTGGTGCAACTCAGCCTAAGAATACATTTTATGTCAAAGGTAATAAATAACAAAGCGAAATACAACAAGTACTAGCTATGCTTTGCATATTTGAGTGAAAATGACAAGTATTTGTATATATATATATACTTTCATTGGTCGATTGTAGACGTTTTTTTTAAAATAGTGTATATCCAAATTATAGTTACATTATTTCGACCTTGCATGTTAGGAAAATTGTAAGTTTATACAAATAGCGTACTTTACAAGAAAGACTAAATTGTTTAGAAATCGTCCACGTGAACAAAAGGGTTTAGGAACATCTGTCAATTATCAATACAACTACGAATACTTTGATAAGCATTATTACGGTGGTAGCTTTCATTTCAAATGTTAACAACATTATATTGAATTAATAAGGGTAATATTTAATATAAACTAATCTCCAGTTGTTGCTCCATCTGGGTTTTGATATCTATAATATAAAAATGAATCGCTGAATGTGTTGCTAAGCGCAAATCTCGAGAACAGCCGAACCGATTTCGCTAATTCTTTTTTTACAATATTCCTTGAAGTACGAGGATGGATCTTACGGAGAGAAAAATTAAAAAATTACCTGGAAAAGTCTTAAAACGACACTTTTCTATACTTCCATACAAATGATTCGTAATAATACTTAAAAGACAATTTGAACTTTAATACTATAGCATAAAGTTTAAGTGTTAGTGGAGAGGTTCCGGGAAGGCAAAACAATTGAGTGACGTTAGTATTGTAAAAATATGAATGTCAATATTTATACGATGATCTCGAATAGCAGAATAAGTATTAGGGGTCAGCTAGTATTCTGATAATTTTTCATTCTTAATTTCATTTGTAATATTTCAAAAGTTATCCTAATATACAAATTACTGGGAAAAGCAAAACACGTGTATTAGTTATGGTTTCTACTAATGTTATTGCTTTCTATGCGATAATTTCTTACTAAACACGTTTCATGCCCCCGTGTACCACCGAAGGAAGGTACACGTTAAACTTGATTTTCAGGCCACGGGCCAACGCGTGGCACGGAACGTGTTAAGCAGCGAATAATATATTAGACAGAGAATAATACATAATAAAATATTACAAATAATAATCGAGGAATATAAAACTATGAAATTATGGGATTATTAGAAGATGTGGAACGCATGCAAAATAAATAAATCGTGCAAAGTAAATTCATCAACACCTTGAAATGCATGCATGCATAACTACTTTCATGAATTAATAACAACCAATAGAATCTGTAGTACTATCTCCAATACGATTGTACTTATTTTCATAGGATTTTCACTGACAGATAGCTAACGTTATAAAAAGTAATTAAAGTTTTTTTTATTTTGGACTAGCTTTTACCCATGGCTTCGTTTGCAGTACTATCTACAAAACGTTTGAACCATTTTTCACGGAACTTTCAATAACAGATAGCTGATCTTATAAGAAGTAATTTACAATTATAAAAATAACGCATGCGAAGCTGCGGGCATTTACCTCAAAATAGTAATCGAGTGATATGTTCAATAAACAGTTATCGTGTTCAAAGATTACCTATATTTTTTTACTAGCTGACCCACGAGACTACGTTTGCGACAAATCGGTAATTACCGGTTTCAAATATATTTTCAAACGTAAATAATCTTTAAAAAAAACCTACACCCCGGAACGGCACCTACCGGGTCCTATTGTGTATTCAAACTATCCAGGCACCCATTCAAACACATAGGAACCTAGTTAGCATACGAAAATTTTATGTAATAGAAACCTAGAATCCGATTGCAGGCATCGCAGCGCCACCTACCTGGTCCAATTGAAATAAATACTATCCTATATACATTAGCAAGTCATTTCTTCCCAGTACATTGTAGTTCGGTAACGGTGTAGCTGTAGGTGTCCAGTCAACGAATTACCTTATACCGCTATCTGTTAGAATCTTATAGAACTAACAGAGATAATCATGACTCTTTGTTAATAAACAAATAATTTGCAATAAAATAGTATTGCGATTATAAATTGAGATATAAACTATCCTATCTTTCAAGTTGGATGAAACTACACACAGCGTGCAAAATTCTATTAAAATCTGTTCCATAGTTTAGAAGTAATGGACTTCTAAACAGCGGACAAACAACGTGACATGTAATTTATATATAGGTATTAAGATAGCACTTTCATGCTTCATTAGTATAATACAGACGTACACTATAACACGTAAGATTATTGTTTATTATTTTGTGAAATATGTAATGAACGCATAATAAATAATAATTATTAATATAGACTAGTGGCAAAAGGTAAAAATTTACAAAATATAAACCGTGTAATAAAAGTCAAAGTGTTACCAAAGTTCGAACTTTATATATAACACTAGCAGGCCCCGCGGACGTTGTCCTGCCCTTATAATAAAAAAATACATACTTATGTGCATGAAATGCTTAAGGTAACTAATGTATTTAATTTAATAAGGATTAATACTGTATTCGTCTAAATAACCTTCCAATTACCTCATTTTGTATGACAAGATATCCTTAAAAGATAGGAATATGCCATCGCAGACTTTTTTATAGATCTATAAGAGAGGAATATTGCACGATGCATTGTTTTGTTATATCTCAAAAGAATTAGGCAGCGTTTACGATGAAAGCTCCCAGGCGGCTTGACTTTTTCCAACACTTCCAACAATTGTCATTATATTTCAACCAATTTACACAAAACCTTGACGAATCATATATCTAAACCTTCCTTATGTCTTACTCTATCTATGGGTAAAGACCGCATTAGAATTCGTTCAGTAGTTTTTGAGTTTATCGCGAACATACAGACAGACAGACGGACGCGGCGAACTACTTTGTTTTATAATACGAGTATGTAGTGATATATATGCACTGGGTTATTATTTCGTAATACATAACTTCAATTTTCGTAGTGGATATTGGATAGAGTTACTCAAAAAGAAACCAGAGGGAATTGGCATATATTGACGTCTCGCCACATTTGTATACTGCATAAAGTGATGTCATAACGAAACAGTTTAATTTTATTTCTTTCTTTTTCATTACTGGCAACCCAGTCCCCATCAAACACTATTAGTACCAGTTTTCACGTATAAAATTAGTCCTCTTCAGATTATTGCGATTTTCTCGCTATGAAAATATATTTCGGGCTTTTAATTCATAAATTAATCGTGTTTGCCATTTTTGGAGTAAGTGTCTTATGGTAATTTCAATATCCTAACAAGATGGCGGCTCCATTGTTAGAACTCTCCATGTAGTTTTTGAGGCATCTCAAAATTCATGCTCCGTTGTGTTATTATTGCTCATACACTTCACTCGTGCATAATAACCGAACTATATCACGTAAAACTCCACCAATATTACAAAATATGGATTCAAATAACACAAGATTATGAATAAAATATAAAATCCACTACATGACATACTAAGATCCCGCCAAAAGCTCCCAAAGAGTTTAATTAATTGGCAGTTTTCGTTATAGTCGATAAGGTATGTTTTTCATATATTTTAATTTCATTATTATATTCAAACATATCTTGTCAGAGTTGTGGCAAGGATGTGAATAACGTACCGTGGGAGAAAACCACGTTAAAAAGTTACGGGTGTTGAGGAGACAACCTCGTTAAAAAACAGACGGGGGGCCTTCGGGCGGAGGGAGGTAGAAAACCTCGTTAAAAAGTTACCGTGGGAGGAAACCACGTTAAAAAGTGACAGAGGGACGGCCTTTGGGCGGAGGGAGAGGGAGAAAACCTCAAGAAAAAGTTACCGTGGGAGGAAACCACGTTAAAAAGTGACAGAGGGGAGGCCTTCGGGCGGAGGAAGAGGGAGAAAAACCTCATTAAAAAGTTCCTGTGGGAGGAAACCACATTAAAAAGTGACAGAGGGGAGGCCTTCGGGTGGAGGGAGAGGGAGAAAACCTCGTTAAAAAGTCACCGTGGTAGAAAACCACGTAAAAAAGTTACAGGTGGTGGTGGTTGGAGGGGGTGACCCCTTGACTGCCAAACCGGACCAAGGAGGGAAGGGGCTGGGGACCTGACTTTCCATTGCACATTGGTTCGGTAGACGGGTAGGCAGCTTGACCGGGCTGTCGTCGCGGTCAGGGCGTTCGCGCTGGGCCTTGTCGCCGGGGTGGCATGGTGCTTGCTTGTTCGATCCCGTGCCACTCCATAGCGCGGCAGACGGTATCTTGTGGGTTTTTTTAGTCAGTAAGAGTCTGACACCCCACAGCTCCCCAGGGCTGTGGGTGTCCAATGAAGGATTTCTTCCCACATTAAAAAAAAAAAAAAAAAAAAAAAAAAGGATGTGAATAACGTATTTGCATTTACTACGTTAATAATTTTTGACAATCATGCCATCAAGCATGCTTGAATGTAATGAAAATGAACTAAATGTAATTTAGTTTTTATATGAAAAACATGTTTTTATTAACCATATTGTATTAGTGTACACTTGAACCGTTAACTATAAAAACATTTCTTTGGTAATTTCTACCGAATACATTTAAAAATAACAACCTAAAGTGCATTGTTCGTGTTGACTACTGTTTAAAAATTCATTCTTAACTATGATATTTACCTCAAGCAATATCAGTTTCTAAAATCAATACTCGATCTCTATTGGGTGATAAAAATGACTACATCGTTCCTAAACAAAATGGCTAGAGGAATATTAATTAACAAGCAACGTTGTCATTATAAATTACATATACGACAACTAAAGCATACTTGTAGTCGTTCAGTGGTCGAAAGTCGCAAAATCTGTGACTAGAATTACATACGCAGGCACTGCGGGTAAAATTCCGTATCGGATTTAAATGAATGAATTCCTACTACATATTTCTTGCGGTGCCTACGTAAAAAAAAAATCACAAAATATCGCAGCAATCCTGGAACTCCGGTGAGGCAATGTCGTCGGCACGTGTTTTAGATAACAAAGGAGGTGGTGTAAATATCACGGTCTATATTTGTCATCAAATGTCAAATAGTTTATGGTAATATTACTATAGCAATACCAATCATTGTTATAGCAAAAATAATATTGCGCAGTAATCGCTGAAATTCACGAATCGATCTATAAGAAACCAACTGTTTAACCAATGATATACATAGTTCGGTGAAGCAGTAGAGGCCAGTCAGGCCAATAGCGTAGTCAGTTCGGAAAAAAAAAACATTAAATACATTTTAGTGTAGTCCGCTTTCGTTTAAGTAATTGACATATGATTATTTTCGACCATTCACAGTACCTCATATGTTATCATTTGTATCTAAAATCGATATTAAATATATTTGGTCTTTGAGTCTTAATAATTACAACAGATTTATTATCTATAAAATTATATCGCATAAAATGATTCCTCAAATTCACGTTATAATAATTGCTACACAATATATTAACCATTTTTTTTTTTTGAAGAGTGAACCACATACTATCGTTGTTATTCTAGCGAAAACGAACCGTTTACACTTACCACCATAAGAACGCAACCCTCGCTCGGTTCTAATATTTGCCGGTGTTACTGAAAAATACAATCGGTTGCGTGGTTTAGTTTTATTCGGTTTAGTTTTATTCAGTTATAATGACGATATTTGTTGCGTGCCCTTGTATACGCGAGTCTTGTTGAAGCTCTGCCTAAGTCTTCAGGTCTTAAATAATTTGACGACTTCTAATTCATGATTCTAGTATCCTATGTGTTGTTATTCAAACGATTATAACAGATGTATCCACATAACTTTTGCAGCTTCTTCTTTCTTCTTATACATTGCTATTACAAATCGCCCAAAATCAATTTTGATCTTGCTATCTTGGTCTTGTTTTTGCATTTTCGCAAGACCAAGACGGAAACTAAAAGACTCTCACGGGCTTTCAGTTAAGCCAATCTAAGATCTGTGCATTATTATGTATTTGGTTTCAATTGCAATATTGATAGATATTCTCTAGCATTGGTATCAAAATGCGATTTCTTCCAAATAGCAAATAAGTTAGCCGCTATAATACTATAAGCTATCATATTCGTTATTATATTCAGTAAATAGTGTTTTACTCAAATAAAATACGTATGTATACATGAGATAAAATAATAGTACATAATATTTTTTTTCTAGCAAAGTTACTGAAATAAGAATTAATAATCACCGAAAATAAAAATAAAAACTAAAGAGACGAGTGCACGGTACAACGCAACCCTCGTTCGCGTTTCTCAAATCTTGTACGAGTAGGTACTGCAGTAATAGTATTACCGAACGAAATGTCGAATTGTAGACAAACTTTTTTGGCTCCATCGCAGAAATCCACTGCTATTTTATTGGAATAGTCACACAAACCAGCGGAGTTTATAAGCTTGTGACCGTTCATATGACTAATATAGCCAATTTTCGTTCGAAAGGGTGAGTGCAGAAGTGAGAACACCGTTCTCGTAGGTGTAATTAATTGCCGCTGGTGATACAATTTTCAATTCATCACATCTAATATTGATAATGTTAATACATGTTACATAATGTTACATAATTTGATATAATTCATTACTAGATATTGAACAAGCGAACCATAAATAGATTTATCAATAACTCCTGGGACGCGCTCTAAGAGCTCTGGTACAACAAGATCCGCCATGGAACACAGATCCCGCACTTCATACCAATTATGTTTTATTTAATACTTTATAGATTGTAGCGTTGGACTACAATCTCACATAATGTTAAATGATGATGTGGTCTAAGATGGTAAGTACACTCTAAACCTAAAGAGTAGGGTAGCGTTCAAGTGCAGCTGCTGAATACATCTATAATTTGGGCTTAGAAAAAACCCTAGTATCGGGCCATGGCATTCATCACATTGTTTTCCTTTACCGAAAGCACCGGCTCATTCGCAAGTATTCGAACCTACGTCTATCGACGCGGTGTTCGAAAATTATAATTACTACATCATCTCTTCAAATTGATATTACCGCTAGTCACAGTGACTCACTCTCTCACTCGAACCTTATACTCGTAAAAATTGAATCTATGGTAAAACTATCCGAGCCGAGGTGGATGAAAGGCTCATTCGGGTTTCCAAGCTGCCCGAGATAAAATGCACAAGCACTATAGGAAGAGCAGCTAGATTTACTGTACTACTTTAATTTCAAGGCATAAAACTCGGACTTTTAATACTACATTATGTAGGAAGCAAATTAAAACAAAAGAGCTTACACAAATTTAATTAATATTATAAATAATATAAAACACCACACTCAATGTCTAAATCTGCAGAAATTCTAGAATTATCAAAAAGAAAACAAATTTGGGACTATAAAGAAAATGAAGACCTAATAGACTTTGAGATACTCTGGGCATATCTCTCCGCATCATCTAAATCTGGTTTCCAAGGCTTAGTATCGGACAAGTTTGTGGAATACCTAAGTAAACCGATAGCCACCAGCTCGGGAGACATTTCAGAATGGTGAAGGGTTAATGAGACGGAATATCCGATTTTATCCAAGACGGCTTGTCACTTTATTTTAATACCGGCAACGTAAATACCCGCTAAGAGATTGTTTTCTAAAGCATCATTAGCAATTACAAAACATAGAAATAAGTTATCTGATGAGTCAGGTAGATAGTTACTTTATATTAATTCATGGTCAAAAGAATTGTTCAAAATGTTGTTTAATTTGTGTTCTATTTTCATTTAAATAAATGGTAAATTGTATAAGTTGTCATTATTCTAGAACTCTTCCATTCCATATTAGATGAGGACCTATCTCTGTATATCTTGATTATATCTTAAAAATATTGGCAAGTTAATGGAATTCATTTGGTTGCACATTACTATGTCCGTGTCAATATAAGCTCAGAGTGTACCTATACTATTGCGTTGTTCTAAGATCTAAACGAACGTTTTCTATATTTATAGATTATTGCTATTCAGCAATACGTTAATAAGTAATTGCAAGACTTGCGAGACTCTTGTTGCAAGATCCGTGCCAAGACGAAGACTGAGATCGCAATAGCAAGATCAAATCCAGGTATATCGACTACCAAGACTTGGTTAAGTGTTTTTTTATACTTTGAAAATGATCAAATTGGCTTTTCTAGGAGTGTACAAATGCATTTTTGTGGAAAAATGCAATACCATAATAGGTAAGAATTACACACTATTATCTAAAAATATTTTAAAAACAAAATTAGAAGTGAACGTTTCCCACGTTGTACTTTTGTAATGAAAATATATACTTTATAAAGACAATCGTTTTCTATTAGGTATTTAAAGTATCGCTCAACTGCTCAGAATGGTCGAGTACTTATTACTTGTGCAATCATTGCTGAAAAGATGTAGAACCAAGCTTCCATTCATTTTCGCATTTTCGTTCACATACATACAATACTTTGTATGTATGTTTTACATTAGGAAACTTAACTTGATAAATATTACAAGGGCTTACATATTTTATTAGTAAAAGCACGACAAAATAGCTACACTGTCCCATAGTTACAATGCATCACTAATCACCGTTGTTATGTGAACATTGTAGCCGCCGCTCGACAGCTAAATAAATACGAACTGATTCTGAACCGTATTATATCAAAAGAGAGTCACTATGACGGATTTACAATTCCGTCCGTGATGGAAGCGATCCATTTGGTTACAGATACTCTGCCACTTACCTTTTTGCTGAATATTCACCCGTCGATCCGGGAATGCACCACGCCAAATATTGCCCGTAATGTGTGTGAAACACTTAGGTGTGTGGTGATTGCGATTCATAGGACACAATTGACATATACTACCGCCAAACTGTTATAGTATATATATATACATAATGAAAATATCAACAAATTGTATTAATAACGGGTAAATTCACAATGTAACTTTGTTATGAGGAAATATGTAGCTCATTAAAAACAGATCAGTTGAAACAATCCAAGATCAAAAGCTATAAAACACTGATGGTAGTTTTATTAACATGAAAACTTAAACTCTTCTCTAACCTTGACGATGAATGTATACAACAGCAAAACGATTCTTTTGGGAACTAACTGTTTGACTTATTACCGAATACTGATGTTACTTTTACATAAATTAGAAAATCAATAGACGTTTATAGAAAAGAACATAGGAATACGTTGTCATGAATTATACGCATTTGGTAACAATCGAAGAACAAAGGAGGTACAAAAATAACGCGCAAAGGCAATAAACGCAGACCTAAATCCATGTTATTTCAATAGAAAAATAGATATAGGCTCACTTATAAACGCAATTGGATTCATATTGTATATAATTAATGGATATAAAATGAAAATGCAATTGAATTTTAAATAAGAATGACAATAGTACCACAAATTGATATATTATAAATGAGTATTGTTCATAAAAGTGCATATTTTGATATAATGACAAGGGTTTTCTATCGATGCTCGTTATTATACTTCGTTATTATACCTTAACATAATGGGTTTGTTTTCGCATTCTTAATATTTAACAATGCAGAAAGTAAAATTGTACATTTAATTAAATTATTTTAGAATATATGCAATCACCTATGAGAATATATTCCTACACTTACAGGATTAGTTGTCTACAACATTGCAATATAATACTACTGTAAGGACATTTATATAAAAACGAAATATATGGAAAAAATCTAAAATACCCTATGAATACAATTCATTGATCACAGGTGCAACAATATATTTCTCATTCTCATAGTTTTCTTTTCTTCGAAAATGCTGTAATATATTTTATCCATATCTTAAAGTATCCTTTATTTATTGTTTTATATGACACTAGCTTTTGCCCGCGGCTCCGCATTAATATAAATGACACTTATACCTCGGGAATGGTACTTTTTCTCTAGATGAAAAGTACCGTATGTCCTTTTCTATATCTCTGACATCATGTACATAAAATTTAATGAAGATTCGTTGAGTAATTCACACGTTCCGTGCCACGTGTACCACCGTTGGTACACGTTAAGCTCCATCTTCAGGCCGCGTGACACGGAACGTGTTGAAACGTGATAGCGTAACAAACAATTAAACCCACATTCACCATTCATAATATTCGTCAGGAATTAGGAGCAAAATATTTTAACGAAAAATATATTTTCAAGTACAACAGCTTAATGTCGTTTGCTGTACAAAACATTTTTCTTCACACATTACATACAAAGTTATCGCGTTCTTCATCCAATAAAGGGAGATTCTGGTGTAGAAATTTGAAAAAATCGATTTTTTTATTGCATATCTTAAAAGTTTACACTCTTAACCGCTCGGCTGATGTTTTAAGACCCAATCTTAAAATGGTTGATTATATATATATTTTTTTTAATTTCACGATATCGTGCATTGTAAATTTCATGGTTTAGTAAAAAAATTCGTGCATCAATCATGAAGTAAAGAAGAAGGCCCAGTATATGGATCAAGCATCGGTGATTAATCGAATCTGAGTATTAAATACATTATCTGAGTTACGCTGCCGAAACAGTCTCTCAAACTTTATACGCGTTTTTCTTATAGTTTTTTCGAGTTGATCGACATGATATTTAAGTTATACTGGAATTATTCTTTTAAAGTTTAGTGGAAATCTTCTTTATATATCTGTCTATACTTTGACGCTTGGATTTAGACATTTTTGAAGTTAAACTTCTAATGGAAGGACTTTGAATTCCGATTCGCATACTATCTGTGTGACAAAAAGTAGTGTTTAAAATTAAACAACGTCGGGCGCGGTCTGTACTTAGCTGGGTGAGGGCTTGGGAACACTGCGTGACGTTTGCTTTTTATAAAGAAGTTGTCACTTCTTTCCCACGGCCATAAGAACACACACTATTTTTTTTATTATTTTAAAAACATTCAGAAAAGTAAAAAACTCTTAAGAAAATGTTTTTTTTTTTTCATGTTGCCAGTACATAAAATAACATATAGTACAAATGTTTTCTTTTATCCTACTGTATTCCTAAAATTTAAGCCTCTACATAAGAATACCCCCTTAAATTAAGTAATTCGAATGAGTAATTGACAATTTCAATGACAAATAGAGCCTCTATGGGCATGTGAGCATCTGTATGCAACTCGTAGGCACAATAATAATAATAAAAAAAATTATGAAACTTTCTAAACGCACAGTCATTTTATAAGTCGTCTTGTATGTTTTATCCTATTAAAATATATATCTCGTTACGGTATTATTGCTAGACAACGAGACTCCCGCTTATATTCAGGAGACTGTCGAACTTCAACAGAGAAACTTAAGGAAATACGTTAAGGAAGATACAAGTATAAGTAAGTGTGTACAAGTATCACTCATTAGGCAACTTGTTTTACCCCGCTCATATGACATGCATAAAAGTGTTCATACGTTATATCTGTGGCTCTCAAAGTGGTATATATCAACCCCCCGGGGTTCTATGACGACTAGTAAATGTGTCGAAATCAGCGAAAAAAAAAGTTGAGGACTCCATGAGATGCAAATAAGAATCAACGATAATGGTCTCATTTGAAACAATACATATACACGTACTGTCTACTTAAATAATGCTATTTTATAATATGAAGACATATTATGTACCGACATAAATGATAAAAACCACTTTTTCAAAACATTTAATGTTGAGGATTTAGTAAAAAAATATCAACATGATGTAAACTTATGGGGGTCTACACATAACCATAAAATACGGTAAATGGACTACAAAATAAAAAGTTTGGGGACCTACGCGTTATATAAATGTTATTACACTTGTAAGGGGTTGCCGACTAATATACCATATTTTAATCTATTACACTGCCTATACTTGTTCATTAGCAAACGAATGTGTAACGGTATATACGAACATTCAGAGTTCGCAAGGTAGATAGACATGTGTTAAAAACCCACAAAGCTCGGAAAAGCACGAACGCAATTAATACTTTGCAAACTAATTTGCGAATGTCGTACTAACCCGGCTTGTTTCACCTATTTGTATTTATATGTGTGTTGAGTTAGTGCCATTAGTTTTATTTATCTTTTTATATTGAAGTTTTTGTTTTATAAATATTAAGAATGTAAATTTTATAATAGTGTTATGTACAAAAGTTATGGAATCGATGTCCACTGTGCTTAAATTTTAGTTTGATTTTAAGTGTTGCTTGTTATTTTTAACCTTAATTGATTATTTAACAAATGAATTATATTTCTTGAGAAACGCTTGTGTACTGGCTGACTGATTAAATTATTCTCGTAGGCTTCCTCGCAAGATAGACTTTGTGTGGCAGTGCTTTATTTTATAGACTCTAAAATATCTATAGTCCAATACTATTAATATTACTGTAGTAAAGATTCTATAAAATAATTTTCACAGTATCAAAAATTAAAGGAAATACCAAGAAATATTGATCTTGAGAATTAACACTTTTAAGAAAAGCTTCCACGTTCTAAACAAACTGGGCATTATGCATTCCTGCCTATGCACATATACAGTACTAACCATAGAAGAACTACAATTGTATATTTTATATGACGTTCCCAATATAATCTCCTACATATAATTCAAGAGCCACCAAAGACAAACTCCCGTTTTCAACATAGCTAGATTCTTATTGATTTTGACGACTAATGATGTCTAAACTAATTCCAAATATTCTCTGGAACTGGCGAAGAATAAACATCTAATTTCATTTATGTATACCACAGTAATTATTTTACTAAGCAGAACCGTAAATTATTAAAAAAAAATAGGAAGCAATATTTTAACATGTTAATAAGAATATTATTTGTAATCTATATATACAAAAGGATAACATATCTGACTTACAAGCAACGCACAGCTCAAACTATTAGTGCCGTGAAAATTTGCAAGTGGGTTCTTTATACACTGCAGGTCTGCACTATAGAAAGATTTTTGGAAAATAAAAATCCAAGACGTTGTAAAAAGGAATATAAGTATGTATAAAAATCAATATTAGTCCGTGAATCAGTCAATCCGTGGGATCTTCTTATATATAAGAGTCGAAGATTATTATTGCATAGAAAACGCGTGAGTAACCGCAGGAAGCTCCTAGTGTATTTATATTATTATTACATTCGTAGATACATATAAATATATTTAGATATTATTCATTTATTTACTCATATTTATTTCAATAATCAGCTTTCATCGAGTCCGTTTTATTTTTACAGCGCCTAATATCTTTATAATCACACACACACCTCATTTCCTAAAAATAAATTTTACCAACACTATTATTGTAGGTGGCTTTCGACAACGTAGAGACTACGCTTATATAAATATACACAAAATACTACGATATATTTCATCCACACAGAGTATGCTTTGAACAGTAAAAATATTCATGTCTCTCAGTTCATAAAATAAATGCAATTAGGATTATTCGATTTACAATCTACTTTGGCAAAGGGAAAAGTGAAACGGTCCTTTAAAAGCTAACATCTGTGTCTCGACTTAAATATTTCCATTTCTTTTCTACGTTATTACTTTACTTCTAAGTACGAGACGGTTCGATAACCTCTTCATGTATTAAGTTGTAATTTTACACATGCAATTATGAAGGTGTATCAACATAGATACCAATGATAATTTCGTTGTCTAGCCAGTGCAATAAGACAGTGAAAAATAATGAAATTTAGTCTGGATAAGTGAGAAACGTGTATAACTACAATTCATTCTGAGGTCTCAATATTTTTGCAGCAAAATCCTATTTATTTCTTAAATGTTTTTAAATTATACTTTGGATTTTATTTTGGTTTTTTAACTTTATACATAAAATGTCTGTAGAAGTGAAACTACAAACAATAATATGTTTGTTTTTAGTACAAAGTGTAATAAATCCTTTAGTTTTATAACAGTTATATATTTTTATATAGTTGTATTGTTTATAACCTATTTTTCAATGTCATGAATTTAGTATAAATTCTAAATAAATAAATCATAAAATTACTACCGAAATCATTTTATAACTAGGATTACTTGTACTTATATCATTTTCTAAATATCTGTACTTCGATATCTGATAAAGTGGGTGAATAAGATAGACTCCTTAAAGTAAAATAATTTACTTAAAGGCTTTATACACATATACGTATTAAATGCTTTATTGTATTAGATAAACATTAAAAACCAAACTAAAAACAAAAAAATATTACTCACATGTAAATATGTGCACAGTAAGCTAAATAACTCATCAAGAACAGTGTTGAAGAATGGCCTAACGAAAGAATTGTCTACTAATTATGACCGCCGTATCACACAATACAAGATGTCACTAAAAGTAACTGAGGCATTGTTTTTCGAAATAAAACGTATATTAAATATATTTATTTATTTCCTTATTTCTTTATTACTACTTGAATAAGGCACATGTTAAAAACTTATAGGTCTTATGCAAAATGTACATGTTAAGAAATGTTCAACAAAACACTAGTCTATAACGATTGAAATTAACAAAAGAAAAGTTGAGCTCCGACAATCCTAGTCGTCGATGTGCCTTTGACACCCGACAAACATTTTATTGATCAAAATGAGGATCACTACATATTATAAAAACAAAGTCGTCCGCCGCGTCTGTCTATATGTTCGCGATAAACTCAAAAACTACTAAACGGATTGTAATGCGGTCTTCACCAATATATAGAATAATACACGGGGAAGGTTTAGGTATTAATTAATTTGTCACGGTTTTGTGTAAATTGGTTGAAATATAACGATAATTATTAGAAATGTTGGAAATTTCAAGCCACCCGGGCACATTAATCGAAAACGCCGTTTTATTCTTTCGAGATATAACAAAACAATGCATAATAAGATATTCCTCTTTTATAGATCTATAATAAAGGCTGCGATGGCATATACCTATCCTATAAGGATAACTTACTATACACATCTATTTTCTAAAAAATGGTTACATAAAACGAGCTAATTGGAAGGATATTTAGACGGTTACAGTATTAATCCTTATCAAATTAAATACAGTAGTTACCTTAAGCATCTCATGCACATAAGTATATATTTTTTTATTATCAAGGCAGGACAACGCCGGGCCTGCTAGTGTCGTATAAACGATATAAAAACCTCAGCTAAACTAAACAATTGAAGGCAAAGATATCTTCCAAGACGATTATAGGCTAATTCGTATAATATTTTGCTTATTATATACACACGAGCTAAACCCGTTCTTCTATCATTACTGTAAAGTCCGATATTTACATTTATCAGTTTTTACAGGCACAGCGACAAGTGTATTTTTGTTACCTAGGAAACGAACTTACAGAAAACGCTTTAGGAATATTATATAAAAATATTATAAACAAAAATAATAATTACAAAGATCGAGCATTACATAGTTAACGTACTCGTATACTTGAACTATCTTGTATGTATACCCGATACCCGTTCACTTTACACGGTATATTATATTGACATTTACGATGATAACATTGTCGATAACACGTCATAAACCCGACTATTAATATTTAACGTGTACCATAAACAACAATGAACAATTATTAATGATATCTAGTACCCACAATACCGCTTCAAAGTTGCCCTGGAATATTCGCTCGTAGCATAGACACATCGCGTCAACAGATTCCGTTGCCAAACCTACGTTTGTGAACTTTGCATTTGGCACTGGTAAACGTGTCTGTACTGTTACGTTAAAAATATGCGGCGTCATGAACGAGTCACAACAGAACCCGGCATCAAAACGGGCTGGTTTGAACTTGAGCTATACACCTACAAGAGATAATTCCCCATTGTAATTATACATGGACTATCGTAAAAAGACTATCTGACCTTCCTTTTCAAACGAGCAAGCAACCTTGAAATCGCAAAGCCCGCATGTTAAAACATCGTCGCCTTGTATAATTTGATGACACTGAATTGCACGGTATTGGTCGTATCAAGATCCATGAGTGACGCATAAACTACGTAACGAGGCGTATGAAAACTTCGCCATATTGTTGAGTCTGTTCATACATTGTGATATTATAAGCATTATTAAATATAGATATATGCGTTGTTTACGATTAACCTATTAGAATACATAAATCACAGAAAAATTAAACCGAACATCGTTTAAGAGAGTAAATAATCCCAGCACGTGTTTCGCCATCTTGTAATAAATTGTTTTATAATTAAAACTTGAATCAATAACCACAATTAACGAGTCACAGCTATTTCAATGTTACAAACGACATCATAGATTTGATTAATAACCTAGTATTTATTTAAATAAGTGATCTATGCCAGAGCTCCTATTAACAAATGTCGCAGGGAATAATAATCGGGAATAACATCTTGAGACGGCGTTTTCGAGGCACGCTATATCTTGTCATAAACATAAATATTACCTAACTATAATTCAGCAAAAATAAATTGATATTGTCTCAGCGAACATGGAAACCGATGACTGTTACCTCTCATCTTTACTCCGTTCAGCAGCGAATCATGTTGAAAGGTGTTGCCAAATTAATTATGTTTTAAGAGACCTATATACCTAGCTGACTTTTGTCCCAAGACACCTGTTTGGCATAACATCCAGTGAAAAGAGAGTAGTTTAATAAATCAACGATTATATAAATGATTTTAAAGCCACCTCCTATATTTAGTTCTTTGTAAGATTAATTCGTATCATTTGATGATGAAAACAAAATCGAACTGACATCAAAAACTACTGATTGCTATAGCTGTAGTATAATTACGTTACAGGATACTATCATTCTTGGTTAGGGCTATTTAACCAAGGTGAAGTGTATACGAAAATTACTTGAGTTTATTTAGAAATGGTAAAGCAGGAGAATAACCAGTTATGGTGGTAACTAAGTAGTTTAAACTCCCAAATGGATGGAATTTAAAATACAGTTTAAATATATTTACAATGACGTAGTTATATAACAAATGTATATTATTTGCATACTACAAGTAAATTTGAAATCAACTTAAATACATAAAACGATTTTTTAGAAATAATTTATTAAGAACAGTCAGTTCTCGGGCATAAAGTTTCCTTAATGGCCGTACTATTTAGGATATTTATACACAACAAATACTATCTCTATTATGCAAGAAACTCTGCGATAGTTATTAGAACCGGTGCTATAAAAAAATTACAGTGAATCACAGTCGTGGGAATAATGATAATAATTTTGTGGGTGAACAGATGATAGCGACACTGACAAAACTGATGTCATACTCGGATGCGTGTCGCTTTTGTACGTAACACTCGACTTCATGACATCACACCCAAGATTATTTTTAGTCGCTCGAGCCTTAAAATAATTATTTCAAGTCGTCACATCTCTCGGGCCGGTGTTCACCTCGATGCACACGTTTGTTTTATTTATCTATCGGCTTCTGATTGTAATGAGAGAATTTAAAACAAGATTCGCAAATTTTTTGCTTGCCGAGTTTTTACAGTTCATTTTCATCATCAGCGTACTAATTATAGTGGGTTTGTTTTAAGTATGATACTAAAGAAAAAAAAATGAAATCACTATAAATTTATTGGCTACCACTTGACCACGAGAATTATTGATCGCGTTCCTGTGCCAAGAAAGATTTGATGTTACATAAGTATTTATAAATGCAATACCCTATTCGGTCTGTTACATTCAAGCTGAATGGGGTTATATGCTGCCCATTAAATGTATATATCAAAGTTTAAATATTACCTAGACACGCAACCACAATCGGTCCAAGAAAGCAGTTAGAAGTACTAAACAAATTTTCTATAAAAATACCATTGTTATAACTTTTAAAGTGTCGTGTATTTCCATGAAACAAATAGCTGTTATCCAATCGCTTTACTACGCCTATTTTTTTATCTTGTTTTTCAATACTCTTATCATCAGAACCGTTTAACCGTGATTGATAGACAAACATTCAAATAAACCTACTTTGTCATTTATAATAATGCTAGTAATGTAGATGGTAGAGCTACGCTGAAACTATTACTGGTTTCAGAATGAATGGGTCGGCTCGCCCGGGGTAGTACCACTCTCTCACAGAAAGCCGACGTGAAGTAACAGTGCTTGCACTGTTGCGTTTCGTTCGGTCAGTGAGAGCGCCGGCGGCCCACATATATTAAAAGGCCGGCAACGCACTTGCGACTCCCGTGGTGTTGCTAGTGTCTATGGACGGCGGTGTTCACTTACCATCAGGTGACCCACCTGTTCGTTTGCCTCCTATAATATAAAAAAAAGTAACTTGCAGAGATTCGTTATTGGCTTGATAGTAAGTTAGCCTTCTCCTTATCGATTTATACGGCACGTTAAAATAAGGCACCCAGTGTCTTCCCATTATTCGAACTATGAATTACAAGTTACTTTACAAACAAAGATACCATTCGACAGTGATTCGTTTGTGGGGTACATTTAATTTTCATTTCCAACTGAAAATGAAAAACGTAGCGTTTTTAAAACTCAATCGGCACCTGACTTACAAATATCTAAATTATGTTTACTGGTTCCGATTCTAGATTATTTCTATAAGTCAGTGCCGCGTTTAGTTTTTCTTTTATTTCAAAAAATTTACATGAATTTCATAATTTCAAAAAATTGTAATCTTAATTTGCATCATAACGTAAAACTGTAAACGAAGATTATCGTGCAAGCATCTATACCTGTAGGAAACGCTTTGTATTTAAAAAGGAAAGAAAATAACGACATTTGATAATTTCCATAGAAAACGCTGAACTGTGTTCATTTTCAATATTTATAACATTCATAAATGGATATCGTCGCGTAATTGTTTGTACCGAGAGGAAACACTTCGAATTTTGAAAAGATCTGTGAAAAGATGAGAAAATACGAGCATTTGATAATTTTAGTGCAGTGTCCATTTCTAAATGGGGTTCAGTTTAAATTCTGACAAGCTTACAACTTTTTTCACTTTGAGGTACAAACGGATGCAAACGAAGTACTGTGGCATGATATCTTCATAATACTTTATTTAAGTAACGTGTTAGGTTCACCTAGCTGCATTTGTGCCTTGTGAATAAAACAGGGGAAATCTATACATTAATTGGTAGAGACATAGCAAATTAAGTACATCTTACTCCACTGTTTCAAAGCTGATTTTTCTGCTTAATTTCTTATTGTGACGAATGATTAACATTAAAAAAAAAGTGTGTGTGTACTTATGTACACGCATTAGAAGTTATACTTCTTTGGCGTAACAAGATAAAAGTCATATCTTTCAAAAAATTTATTTTTCAGCTTATTCTACGTTTGTTGGAAAAACAATACTAGTAACAGAAAAAAGGTATTTAATACATACATACTTTTACTTTAAATAAAATGTTGACTATAACTAACTTCAGGGTGTCGGTTTTCGGAACGGTGTGCGCGCGCATCGTAAAAGTTGACTCCTCATCATTTTTTTATAACGCGCCAAAAGAAGTATAACTTCAAAAATGGAAAAATTTATCTCTTCATTTACGTTCAAACTTGAAAAAATCATTAATTATAGTCGAATTTCGACTATTACGCGATCACTAGTTATTATAAATATCAATCAATCAGACTTAAGGCAACTGTGACGGAATATTGTCAGATTTAAATAATATAATGAAAATAACTGCTATAAACGCTTAAACCGTTATATTCGTTTTCTTTTTATAACAACCCTAGGTCTAAAGGTTATGTGGCACACCATAAAACATGAATGATTACATGACACGTACATATCGTTTAATATAATTCAGCTTATACATACCTTTACATTGTAATTTATTGTAAACTGTACCTTCCTTTATTCATCATCATCTTCTTATCCTTATCCCACCTAAGTAGGGAAGGCACAACATGTATTCATTTTCCACTATCCTCTGTTAGACGTCATCTCAGTATTTACAACTTTTATACACATATCATTTTTCACACAATCTGTCCATACCTATTTCGGCCTTCCTCTACCCTTATATCCATCCACCTTCATACCTAAAACTTTTCTAGT
The DNA here is from genome assembly GCA_035772565.1 of Antheraea assamensis. NCBI lineage: Eukaryota > Metazoa > Arthropoda > Insecta > Lepidoptera > Saturniidae > Antheraea > Antheraea assamensis. The sequence continues at coordinate 4,775,453 of JAQQSE010000065.1, forward strand.
TACATGGCTTTCATCTCTCCTTATGACTTGCCCGTACCATGATAACCTATTACTCCTTAACTTCTCCGTCACTGGTGTTATTTTCAAACATCCTCTTTTATACTCGTTCTTAATCTTATCGATCCTAGTTATAACACATCCATCTTAACATTCGCATCTCTGCCACGTGTAGTTTTTTATCATCTGTCTCTTTCCTAGCCCAGCACTCAAATGCATACAGCATGACTGGTCTTATAATAGTTTTATATACCTTCCCCTTAAGTTTTAACGGCATTCGTGGGTCACAAGTAGGGTTGCCACCTTTTTTTTGCAAATAAAGTACAATGATTATTATAGGTAGGAAAAAAATACATAGTATTAAAATAAAGTACAATTCTTTTTTTTTATTATTATTAAGCATAAATCTATACAACTTTTAATCTTATTGTTATTGCATTTAAACCGCTTCGCACGAAACAAACAAGAAATTATGACAATTAATGACAGTGACATTGTTGACATTTGAGGTTAAGCTGCGTTCAGAAATATTTGTTAAAGAAACGAGTGCTTAGGTGATGTGCCGTTAGCGAGTAGCAACATCGATTGAGCAATCGATGAAATTCTCTTAACGAAAAAATAAATATGAATAAACTTTTCAAACCACCAAAGAAACCAAGTCATGCCAAATAAAGTATTTTTGTGTACTTTATTGTTCACATAAAGTATAAACTACAATTACCTTGAAATAACGTACAATACTTTATTATAAAGTACGGGTGGCAACCCTAATCACAAGCTACCTTAGACACCTTTCGCAACTTCATCCACCCCATATTTATGATAATTTTCACATCCTTGGCCATGCCTCTGTAATTTTGGAACAATGAACCGAGATACCGGAAATTGGAGCAGGCTGGTAAGGATACACCATTTAAGGCTATATACGAAAAACTTGATGGACTACCGAACTCACAAAACAAATGTTCAGTTTTTGTTATACTAACCTTCAAACCAACATTCTCCAGTTTTTCTCGCCATTTCCCTAACCTACTCTAGATCTCGGCAACATATTCTCCGACAAAAACAATATCATGAGCAAATAGCATACACCAAGGTGCCTCCTCCTGTATGTCCGATGTTAACGCATCCATAACAAGAAGAAATAAATAAGGGCTTCAAACAGAACCCTGGTGCAAATCTACAACCACATTGAAATTATCGGTAACTCCAGCTTCAGACCTAACGTGTGTTTTGACTTGACAGTACAAGAACAAATAAGTTGTAGGTACTTCCCTGGCACTCTTTTCTTTATCAGAACCCACCAAAGAACATTTCGGGTTACTCGATCATATGCCTTCTCTAAGTCAACAAATACCATATGCATGTTCTTATGTACACGTCTATATTTTACGCACAGTTGCCGAACTGCTAAAATGGCATCTATTGTCGCACGTACATAAACCCGATTTGATTCAGAGTCATTTCAGTCTCATCTCTTATTCGTCTCGCTATCACCTTCCCTAAACTTTCATACTATGTGACATGAGCTTTATTTCTCGATAATTGTTACAGTCATGTACATCACCCTATTCACCACTATTATGCTATTGTACTATTGATTTGGGATCGCTTCCTAGAAGATCTTGTTAATTTTAGCAACATCTTGTTAAAAAATAAAGTCGGCCACATCCATCCATCTCCTTTTAAAAACTTCCATACATCAATAGGCATGCCATCTGGTCCTACAGCTTTTCAGTTTTTCCTACTTCATCTTCGTTTATATGTGCAGGAGGTACAATGCCTAAATTTGACGGTATAGTCTCTAACTCTCCGGTGCAATCGTTTTCTTCTTTAATCAGTTTTTCAAAATATTCCTTCCAACGACTTTTTATATCCTCATCGTTGATATCCAGTGATTGGTACAAATCATCTTGTACTTTAGCTCTAGTAATAGCGACGGCTCTTTTTGCATTTCTCTTACATTCTACATACATCCTTCTCTTTTTTTTTTAATCGTACTATCCCAGTCGTCAATACTTTTCCACTCTTTAAAAGTTGTTTTCTTTTCTTTCAACGCCTTTTGTACCTCTTCATTCCACCACCAAGTGTCCTTATCTATATTTCCTCTTCCATTCGTTTCAACAAAGACATCCCTAGCTACGTTCCTTATACATGTTGCCATTTTATTCTAACATTAATTTACAGTTTTCACTTCAATTCTTTCAAATCTATCATTTTATTAATTTTTACAGCTTCATTATATCCAGCTAACGGTGCATAAACCCTTATTAAATTTACCGTTATCTGTTCTATTAATAATTTCACCAATATTAATCTAGCATTCACTCTTTTTACATCCGTCACACATTTCTTAAACTCCTCGTATAATACAATTCCTATTCCATTTCTCCTACCGTTACTCCCACAGTAGTAAAATGTATATACGATACCAATATCTCTCGCTTTCCCCTCTTTCCATTTTGTCTCTTGCAAACAAGCCACATTTATGCATCTTCTTTGTAAAATATAATATACCTTTCCAGTCATTGTCCCCACATTCCAATTCGCAAATCTCAACATAACATACCAAATTCGTTTTTGTTACTTAGAATCCTATCCAGAGGTAACAACCTAAGTCTACTTCTCATACTCATCGTGTCGTGATATATGGTTTGGCTTAATATTTACGATCGGCCGTCTGCCTGATATCAACCCTCTTTGGAATTAAAACGTAATGTTCTAACTATAACAAATCATAATATTAATAAAATATATATAATATAATAATCTCGACAGCAGCTGAACCGATTTCGCTAATTCTTTTTTTTGAAGTACGAGGATGGTTCTTACGGAGAGAAAAATGTTAAAGATTGCCTGAAATAGTCCAAAAACAACATTTTTCTATACTCCCGTACAAGCGAGTCGTAATGATACTTAAAAGCCAATTTGAACTTTAATACCATACCATAAAGTTTAAGTGTTATTGGAGAGGTTCCGGGAAGGTAAAACAATTGAGTGACGTTAGTATCGTATAAATATCAATGTCAATATTTGTCAATATTTACACGATGGTAACATTTAACATTATATAGCGTCCCGAATAGCAGAATAAGTATTTAAAAAAATAATCAAAGAATCGACTGTTAGGCGGTACGAAGTTCGCTGGGTCAGCTAGTATCTATATAAAATATAAAGACTAATACTTACTACGTATTGTAAGCATTGTTTAATATATGGAAGCTGTAAGCATTGTTTATTAATTTATAGAATGATTTTTGTATAATGAGAAAAAGATGTCGGCAGTAAGATGTGAGCCGAGTTTGAATATGTAGTTTTTCTTTTAATATTATTTATGGTCGGAAGTGGCTTTTGTTTTCGTTGGAAGGAATTCGAAAAAGGTAGATTGACACAGAGTAAAGGTGCTTACTAAGACTAGTTGTATATATGATAACAAATTTGTTATTATTTGCAAAACCCTGCAGTTTTTCTAAGTTGAATACCTAAGTCCTTCAGTATTGAACAAGATGTAAGGGCCAATATGAAATGTTACTTCCTTTATATACAGCAACGTTCTCTGTTCAATATGCCTCCCTGTGCACCGCTTATTGGCCTTTATATGCTCCAATCAACATTATTACGGTATACTAGTACAGTCTTTACAAAATATTTCAATATTTTCACTATTTATCGCCAAAAAATATTTTTTATAAAATTTTGAATTAATTTGGACGTGTTAAAGGCAAACGTCAAATATCATTCTTGTATTTGTACCTTCCTTTATTATTCATCCTTTAAAGTTATTAAATATTTTATTTCAATAGACATAGTTAATGACAAACGTCTAGATAATTATACTATACGAGTACTTTTCAAAGCGTAACTTAAAATAAAAACAGTTTTTTTAAGTCTTTTCATAAGCAAAAAGTAGGATATTTTCATTACTGAATTTTGTAGGAGCAAAGTCGATATTTTTCGCATGTTCAAAATATTAATTGAATTCTACAGTAAGAGGTTATAGGTTATGTAATATCATACTATGACTCTGAGGAACTGAACAATGTCCATACCAAATGTAAGTCAATAATTTTACTAGCTAGAAAAAATTAATAGAATGTTAGAACAATTAAGCGCGAATGAACCCGCGGGATACAGTCAGTGTTTTATATTCATGTAGGCAGTACGGTTCCAATTCATCACTTTTATCTGTTTTTAAATGGATGATTATATTAAAAAAAAAAAAAACAAATGAAAGTTACTACAATAATAACCGATTTCATTACCACCAAATAAACTTATTGCGATTTGAAATTATTGATATTCTCTATTAATGTATTTTACTATAGATCAATAACAATAACAAGAATTCCAGGTAATTGTAATATACACGGCATTTAATTTGCTAGCTGTGCAGACATCAGTTTCACTGTACGTTAACCGCTAGACTATCCAAAACCATAAAGTTTTAAATGCCATACAAACGAATGCAGACCTAATGAGGCACAGGTCAAAAGACTGTGAGCAGCATAAGCTTAAAAAAAACCTGGTTAATTACAACACATTGAAAAATAACAAATTACTTATTGTACAATATTTGTTATGTAATATGTATTTTGATATATTTTTTTTTCTTTTTTAAAAACTTTTTTTTACTAAGCCATGAAATTTATAATGTACGATGACGACAAATTAAAAAAAATAATTAAAAACATAATCCGCCATTTCGAGATGTGTGTCTTAAAAAGTCGGCCGAGGGGTTAAAAACAAATAATATTAAATATTCAAGAACTACTTTCAATAAACTTAACTATATTCATTGAAGAACTAACTGACATTAAATTTCATTACATCAAAATAATTACCAAAGGTAATAATATTATTCCTTATATATTTATTGCTGTGTTGTGACCACGGATGTGTTATAAAACACTCTCGTTTCTCGAAATAAATATACGCTAAATTTGTAAGTCTCATGAGGCTGATATCGGTTCGAAAATACATTCAATGTGATACGTGTGTAATCAAAATATGCCCAAGATATTTTTTATCGCGAACTAAACGGAGTCTAGAGGAGTGGTATCACTCATCATCGTCAAATGTCTATTGTTGTGCCATGGTCATTGAACAAATCTGAACACATTGTGTAACTGAAATACAAAAAAATATTTCGATTTTCATTAAGAAACAGCATGTGTCGATGACTCTATTAACAACATATTATTCCCAAATTCTATTCCGCTAACCACACCACCAAACCGCTAACGGAATTATTTTTTTCAAAATCTTTACTTTTGCTTGATTATTGAAGATAAATGAAATTACTTCAAAAAAAATTAATGTAATTGATATAAAGGCATTCGTAAATTAACAACTCTCCAAGAAAATAAAAAAAATTCAACACAATGACACTTTCCATTATTATTATTCTGTATCGTATCGGAATAATATTAAAAAAAAATTAACGAACCCCGGTTAAAATTTTTGTAACAAACTGTAATTAAATTAAAAATGTTACTATGAACAATCAGTTTTTAGTTTACTACTTTTTTAGATAATATAAAAAAATACAGTCTTCTTCTTCTTAGTCTTATCCCACCTAAGTAGGGTCGGCACAACATGTTTGTCATGTTGTGATGCATGATTTGGCTAAATTTTTACGATCGGCCGCCTGCCAGACATCAACCCTTCTAGGGATTATTTTGTATGGTTTTTGTTCAACATTGGCGACGGTTATAACATAATTCGCCTACGCGGCTCCAGGATATTGTGTCACGTATATCGGTGTACAATGAGTTGAATTAATACAGTCGGTAGCTTTCGCAGTGTTCTTGTCGAATAAATTAAAATTTGTTACAATAAACCATTACGACAACATAAAACAATAAAAGTATAACGGAAAAATAAATGCAAATAAAATGACACGTCCTGTCATAACGCACCACATGAAAGAATAAAAAAAAAATACATTATCAATTTAAAAAAAAAACAACTCAAGTATGAGGTTATCGAATCTTTTTTTTTTCTAAGATGAAAATCTAACCTTAGTTCACTCCATAATAAGTAAACGTTTGCGAGAATCACAATAGACCTAATTAGTAACGCAATGAAGCACCTCGGCTTTTACAGACACCCGCTTACAAGAAACGTTTAAATATCGAGATGGGTTTTTTGGAATCGTCTCAAGGGGAGTGATTATGTCTAGACGATAGCTCTATGGTATCGGCTACCTGGACCTAATAAAATATAAAAATACAGACAAATTACGAACAAACTGAAACTTGATATATAAAAATGTTTCGAGACTAGAGATATATCGAGTTTTTATAAAGTTCGTACAAAATCACTATTCTCATTGTTTTATATCTTCCCATACGTATAAATAATGATAGAAATCTACCGTTGTGCGCGCAACATGCAAAACCAGCTGGATAGATTTGAATCAGTTTTGTTTTATGTTATTTCTTAGATACTTACTTCTTATCTAAATAAATAATTGTCACGATAATTTAATATTAAATTCTGAACATTTTTAGAATCTACGATTTTATATAGCTTACCTTAAGCGTTAAATTACCTGAGAAGTCGGGCAAGCGGTGTGCTATACATGCGCAGGAGAGGAGTAGTAAACGGACATATTCTAACAAAGAAATTTTGTAAGCAAAGTATATTTTATAGCTTACTTTTTTCCTCTGTATATAAAATATATTATTAAAAGAACAAACAACGTAGACCAAAATATAAATAGTGTTAGCAATGGATCATTTGATAAAAGAAAGTAAATACACTATAAGTGGTAAGATGAACTTCAAGAAAAAACTGTTATTAAATGCACTATTATTCTTTACTATGCCATAGTTCCCATCACTGCAAGTTCGGGTTTATTCTAGAATCCGAACCCAAGTCCTTCGACATAACATCAGAGGGCGTTACCATACTTCTAACTCTAACAAGACTTTGATAGTTATACACCTAAACCACTATAACATACATTTTATATAGTAATGTAGATAAATATCATGATTAGTGGTATTTAATAGCCCATACTCAATATCTTCGAATGAATTACAAAGTATTCGTTGTTAGGCCTCCATAACATTATATTCATTAACCGACCACACTTTACTGCGACCGTTTGATTGTTTTTTTTTTTTTATTATACAAACGCATGCGGTTAACGATTGCAACGTCGTGTCAAAATTTTGAAGAAAACGATGAAAATCTTGCGGTATTTAAGATTTCGAAGAAATGCTCATTTTTTCTTTTTGTACATAGATGTTTTAGAGATTTGTTTGAATTTTTTATCACACCAATCTCTCTCTCTCTGTAGCCTTACTCCTGCTCAGAGGCCAACCAAGCGTTAGCTTCTCTGAACATCAAGAAGATTGAAAGTTTAAGCGCCAAGTCAAGCGGGTTTTGATGTCGAAAAGCTATTATAGAGTGGATCAATATGTGAACGATGGTAATGTCTGGAATTGACTGATCTCTGTGCGTCCACTTAAAATGATAGTAACGTGTAATGTGTATTTTAAATATACATCTATATATGTGACAAAAGATAAAGCCGATCGAGTTTCTAGCCGGTTCTTCTAGATAACTGGGTTGTTTTACGAACCGGTGGTAATTTTGACGTTCATAAGAGCCTTCTTAGGGCCTAAATTGAATAAAGTATTTTTGATGTTGTTGCTGAATTACTCGTAAGTATTCAGGGTCGAATTAAAACAGTCATCATCATGACAGGAGAAGAACAATTATGCTCGAACGTTTGACGACGAAGATTTCACATCGTATTTCAACTTTTCGTACTATTAAAGTATTTAGACATGTATGACGTAAACTCACTCGAGGATTTCGTGCCTTGAATTCGATTGTAATACCTATAAAATAGCAAAAACCTTTAACATTCCTGTGGCGAAGAGCTGTATAACTAACGATAAAATATTACACAAGGACAAATGTAGTTTCGTCGGCTTGTATGCAGTTAAACGAACGCATCCGTCCAGACAATAATAAAAATGACACTGAACAAAGTATTAAAGCTGTAAATATGTATAGCCCGTTAGTAGTCCGGTGAAACTGTAGAGGCCTTGCCAGGACAACATGTAGACAGTTAGAAAAAAAAGTATAGCCCTTTTAAATTACCTTTTTAAAGTAAATTTTCTGAATGCCTAAAACAACCATTGCTTTAGGAACAAATATTTCATAAAAAAAACTCGTTGTTAACTATTGTTGCTCATATGATACATTCATTTTGATAGAGAAGAGGATCCGTAGCATCAGGTTTTTTACCTACGACATTGATAACTCATTTATTCAAATTGAATATAATTTGTGTATATATAACATATATAATTGCTACACTGTCACTGCATCGTAATGATCACAATGCTTCTATAATATTCGCTAAAAATACGTAAGTTCGGTTAATTATTTAGTACTAACTAAATGAGACCAGACCTTCTGATTTCAGTAAGATATGTAATTAAATAAAATGGCAAACTGAACTGAACATCGATCTGTCAATTTTATCAATATTTTTGAAGACCTCTCTGCTATCTTCTGTCTCACTCACTTTTTTATATGACCTATTTTTATTTTACCTATCCGTCTGGATTTTCAGACATTTTCTTTCATACAAATCTTGTCCTGGCATTTACATACACAACATAAAGGAATTGATTTTTATGCAAATAGGTTAATCAACGACACATTAATATATATATATTGATACACACAAACTAGTCTGGAATCAGTATGTGAAAAGTAAGATAAATACAGTAGATAACCAAAGTTCCTGTGATTATAAATTAACTTATTCAATTTTTTGTTTTGCATACCACTTCATTTAAAATTACCTAGCATCGATGTCTATCTGCCACCATTTTTTTTGCATCATGGTATTACTATATTATCGTACTAGCAATTAGCTGAGCTCCGCACGTTTTTCTTATAGAATAATTATTTTCGGCCGATTATTCTATATGAAATATATGAAAGAATAACTGTTTATGAGAAAAATTAACCGCAAACCCGGCCACGGATACGTGCAACATTTCCCTGTCAGGCGTTTGACCATCTTGATTAGAGCTGCCGAAGGAGGCGGTCATCGCTCAATCCTGGACCCTGCCCCACTCCAGACGGGCTCTCCCAGATGGACTAACGCAAGTGCCCACAGCTAGCCTGGAACCATCTCCTTCTCCGTAATCGGGAGTGGATCGCCGAGCATCTCTACTACAAACGACAAGGGCGACCCGCTTAACCGTGTAAAGAGTCTCCGTTATCATAAATGCTTGGTCGCGGAATTTTTCCGGTTAATTTGAGAGATAGAGACCGTAAACATAATGTATTGATAGTTCGATAAAGATCTCTACCTCTACTACAACCATCCACTCCCGAGCAAGACGGTCATAGATTCACCCACATATCTGGCCCGATGAGGCTGATCCAGAACATGGAATGGCTCCGCGGCTACAGCGACATCGACGCTCCCTAGCACCACTGCCTGCAGAAGTTAATCCCGAGCAGCGGCGGAGTGGTTCAAGTTCCCCTGGAGGTAGCCACTATGGCTATAGTTCATTATTGATCAATAGTAACCAACTCCGTTGTCACACTTCTCAAAAGGGGAACCACCATATTGAGGAGAAAGGGGGTTACAATCAATCTCTCCCTATAATATGGTTCACCGGTTTCCGTCGTCCACGCAGACGGGTACCGCAGCTTAACCTAACATGTTAATAGGCTAACTAACATTTCTTATCTCCTACGAACCGCCTATTATAATACAAATCGGTCAAGTCTTGTGTAATCCGAGTTGCTTGATACCCGTGAAAAAAAATTATTCAGAATTCGGAAGCATTTTAAATTATACCACGACTGCAAATACTAGAGATATAGAAAAACATAACTAACATACAGATAGACATTTACTATTTCATGTTATCTTTCCTAAATGCTGTAAAAGGTAATGCTGAGTTCCAGGATATGGAAGACTATGAGCTAAAGTAGCTGAAAAGTGTTATAGTTTTTAAAAATCATAATTGTGAAAGATAACTTGAAATGAATAGTTGAATGAAAATATTTTGAAATATTTCCTTAGCAGTTTAAGATATACTTGGCACAGTTATAAGTATAAAGTTGGTTAACGATATCATGGAAGTATTGCTAATGCAGTTTGTATACTTCTTTTATAAAAGCCAGTGGCAATGTAAACGGTCTATTTCCCAAGCAGTATCTATCGATGACGGTTCTCCGATCACCAAGTACCGCTTAGTAAGTGGGTTATCTCGCCCTCCTTGGCCGACCCAAGTGAAGAACGAACCGGTTAAATAGTTTTATGTTAATCTATATTCCGTTAAACATCTTTTTAGTAATAGTAGAGTACGCTATTAGCATAAGTTTTACAATAAACCATATCCGTAATCTATTTTCTATTTATCTACATAAATGGATGTTGATTATCTGTGGTTGTAAACTCAACGAAGTAGGCACAATTAAGTGTTCAGCAAAACTAGGTGATGCTGGGCTATATTTTATTGTTATCATAATATATATAAATTACGTGTCACGTAGTTTGTCCGCAATGGAAAATATTTTTTGCATACTGCGTGCAGTTTCATCTACCTTAAAAGATAGGATAATTTATACCTCAATTTATAACAGCAATATTATTTTCTTCTTCTTTATTGTTCGGCTCCGGAACGGTTTGTGCACTAGCGAGCGTCAAGTAACAAGATTTTGCCAAGTAAGTGTCTTGTGATAATTTTAATGTTCTGACAAGATGGTGGCTCCCTTGTTAGAACTTTCCATGGAGTTTTGGTGGCATCTCAGAATGCATGCTCCGTGGTATTCTTTCCCATACACTTCACTTGTGCATAATAACCGAATTATGTTACATAAAACATCACCAATATTACGAAATATAGAATCTAATAACACAAGATTATGGATAAAATATAAATACCACTACATAACAGACTAGGAATTATTTGTCTATTAACAAAGAGTCATGATTATCTCTGTTAGTTCGATGAGATTCTAACAGATGGCATTATAAGGGAATTCGTTAACTGAATTGACGTCCGTGCAAAGCCAGACCGGGCAGCTAGTCACATTATAATCAAACGTGGTCGTTGCAGGCGATTGTTAACATATACTATATTGATTACCCATATCCTATTTGCAAGACATAATAATATAGAAAGCTAATAACTACAATAGAACGATGATAGGGCCTTTTCTAAATTCACCTATATAGCTATCACCGTCAAATCGAAAATTTGTTGCCAAGCACCTGTTTGTCTAAGTTTAATATATTTACCATCTTAAACCACATCATCATTTAACATCAGATGAGATTGTGGTCAAACGCTAAAACCTACAAAGTATAAAAAAAATACCAATGTCAGAGAAGCAGACACAATACAAAACACAGATCCAAGCATAGACAAGGATCACATACAGTACGCTAGTAAGTGACGTGAATAATCCATTGTTATCAGTACAATATCAAAATGTTCCGGGCAATGCATAGTGATATTGATAGTCAAATTTTTAAACAAAGCGCATAGTGAAACGTTTAACCCTTAATAACCTAGAGTTTCAATTTTGATACCAATCTTTTAAACCGAATGTTCACGTTACTATTAGTTTTTTTTATAGGTTGGCTGTACGTATTTTACTGTTGTATAATATTCTTTCCAACGAAATTTTTTTTTTTTCTAAATAAATATGTAAAATAAATATTGTGATTTTTTTAGCTATTTTTCCCTTCATCTAGACCCTCAAGCAAACACAGTAATATTAAAAATAAATCACTTTCGTAAATCAGGCTACTAAGGGTTAAGGTGCGAGTGAATTTCATTGAACAGACTTGTAAATTCAACGCACTCGATGTAACATCACATAGGTACAGTTGATTTAATAAAATCGATCAGTGTCTACTTTACTAAATTTACGACAAGCAAAAATACTTATGTGGAACGTAATTGTCAAGAATAAAAAAACACATCTGCAATTATACTCATTTATATAGATGTCAGAATTACTGAAGAGAATGTATCACATACAATATAATATTTTTTACTGTAAAATAAAATTGAAACGCCACACGCGCGCACTCATGCATTGCTTCCGTGCACAAAGTACTTACAGTTAACGAGCGCCTTTGACAGAATAATACAGGCTACAACGATGCGCTATAAGTCCATAAATTTCAAACTCTTTAATACTCGAATGAAATTTTATAAAGCGCAATAATCGCATTTCATTGTTATACTTAAAACGTCCTTATAGTCTATCGATAAAAATAATATGTAATGGAGTATACAAATATACTAAAATTTAAAAAACCTTACAATTATCACAAATAATGGGAAATATTGTAATAAGATTCTCGCTTAATAACATAGTATTAACGTATTTTTAATATTTATTATAATATATTTAATATTGCAATAATTAAACAAACATTTGGTTTGTTTTTAAATATTCATTTAGGTTAGGCATAGTTAAATATGTAAGCACTAGGATATTTGATATGGTATATAAGGTATTGTGAGGGTTATTACCAAAAATAATTCCCCTTTTTATTAAGCAAATATTTACTTTATGTACAAAAAATTATAGAGGTATATGCCGTTGTGCGCGTTTCACTCAATAATTACTTTAGGACATTGATCATTTTTATTATACTTCTTAGACACTTAGTCCTTTTCTAAAATTATTACGATAACTTTAAAGTTTTAAGAAACTACAACTTTTATAACCACTACAGCTATGTGGTTTTTCTTGCCGTGGAAAAGTGGGGCAAGCGGTGTTGTGCTTGTTATTTCCCTCTTTGCATAAAATATATTGTTATGATAATAAACGAAACAGACAAAGTTGCGGGTATCAGCTAGTACGGAAGTTGTCATTACCATTCATGTTACAGTTCACCGATATACAATGAAAGATACAATTCTTAAAGACTTTATTTAAATTTCTATAGATAGGCCTACCTACTACTTCAGACTAAACAAAAACTAGCGGTACTTAAAAATAAAATCTAAATTCCAGATTAAACTCTTCTGTCAGTTACAAACACCCAACACTAACTCTTTGCTTTTACACCCGTTACCAGTGGTAACAGAGCTCAAACTGATAAAGTGATATGTCACACTTAATACCCAGATTATGTATTTTTCTAATTTACGCACATTACGAGCAAATGCCGTTGATAATGATAACAAGAGCATGTTCTGTGAAATCATTAAGTATTGTACAATTTTGGAGCATAGGTTTCTATGTACGTACACTTGCACCTGATATATTCTAGTAATATATAACTTATATATTTAATAACATAGTAAACCACCATCATCATCATCATCATCTTAACCTTATCCCACCTAAGTAGAGTCGGCACAACATTTTTTTATTTTCCACTCTCCCCTGTCATATGTCATCTCAGTATTCACACCTTTCATACATATATCATTTTCACACAATCCATCCACGCCGTTTTCGGTCTTCCTCTACAGCTATCCGTCTACGTATATTCATCCACTTTCAATCTCAAAACTTTTCTTGTTACACGGCATTCATCTCTTCTCACAATGTACCCGTATTATGCTAACTTATTATTCCTCAACTAACTCCTCCTCCTCTTTTTAAACAAACGTATCCAAAGACTGTTTTGTTCAGTTTCTTTTTAGTGTGTCGTCCATCCGCCCATCCGTCCGTCCGTGCATCGTTTTTAATATTAATTTTTCAAATCAAAAAATAAATATTAACATCCAATTCAAAGCTTCTAGTTTCATTGTAAATATTATTATGGTGTACATAAATAACACTCCCGTATAGATCGATATATGAATTGTGTATCTTTATTTCTTTACGTTATTAATGCGATTTAGGACATTTGCTTCGACTTTCGTCTTTGAACTTATATACTTACCTAGTCTTAGATTGACATAAACCTACCAATATCTCAAATCACTATACATTTCTTTTACGATTTTGAAATGTATGCTGGTTATGGTAGTTATAATGGTATGGTAGTGGTAGTAGTTAAATAAAATAGCCCAAACTGGGAATCTCCTCTTTTTTGATGTCGCTAAAAAAAGTAATAGACATATTAGTATTCGATATTTATATTTCGAAATCACCACTAGTACGGAAAACTCATCTAGCCATTCGATTGAGTAGAATTAAATAATTATATGAGTATAAAAATAATCAGTTACAACTACATAATCCAGATTTCTTTAAACAAATATAGAGCAATAAACATCTTTCCCTATTAGTTGAAATTGTATTTAATCAAAAATGCTTAGACCAGGTAATATAATTGATTTTATATCTCATAATTTATCTACTTAACTTTTAAGATATATATTGTTTCGGTTCAAATAATTTTAAAAACATATATTTTTGTAAAACTTTATAATAGTCTCAGTAGAGACTGTTGCACAGATTAATGTCTATATGGGGCTATACACAATAAAATTGTATTTTATTTTTCGAACTGACCTACACTGTCGGCTTCGTAAGGGCTCTACAGTTCCATGGACTACACAATAATGTTGGGGTTGTTTTTAAAAGGACTGCAATACAACATATGGGCAACTAGGAAAACTCCGCACATATGCAACATTCCTGACGTCCGTATCTACAAATGTTCGAAAATATATACATAAGGGCGGTAATACAGTATATTCTTTTACTTAGACGTATCTGAAACGCTATCACTCTCGTAGTGTAATATTGGGGTTCCTAAAATATCGATTAAGCAGGATGGCTGTATGTTTTTATTTGTATTTGATTCAGATAAGTTTTTTCTGTAAGCGAATTTCACATTTCTATTCGATTTCATATGATCTATTTATAGAAAAATTATAATGATAAATATAACTAATTGTTTACAATATTTAAGATGTGTTTATATTGAAAAACAATATAAACGGGGATAAAGTTTTCTTTAGAATATATTATTCGTAGAACAGAAAAAGGTTATAGAAATGATATGGTAGAACAATTTAAATAAAATAATAACTATAGTTGCAAATCGCAATAACAATATGTGACACAGTTTCAGATATATGAATATGTATAATGTGTAGTAATCAACATTTTTTTGTTTAGTAAAGAATGTTTGTTATAGACATTTCGTAATAATGTAATCGATGATGAAAGATTAATTGACCAACATGCAAATATTGTCAAATGCATGTTAGCCTTTTCGCCATCTATATGAAACTTTCCATCAATTTCTATGAATTTATATTCCATATACAATTTTATCATATTTATTTCACAACAGTTTCAAATTTTCCGATTTAAGAAACCTGCATAAAATCTATAGAATAGATTATTTATTCTTGAATTAACACATAAACTCAATTGTATATTATTTTCAATACATTTTAAATTACATATTTTACAATGTATTGATTGTATAATGATTTTTTTTGGTATTAGTAATTATGTTAATTTGCAGAATAAAACTTATAAAGAAAAATTAACTGTGTTTTGTCAAATTTGTTTGATCTATAAATGAAACATGTAAGAAGAGTTATATATACATTTTCATGGTGCAACAATTTGAGCGAATAAACAAATTTGTTTAAGATGCTGATCAAACTGTTTTGTATATAGTTAATATACTAAAGATTTAATAAAAATCTTTTAATTCAAATTTTAAATAATTTCACATAATTTGAATTTTTTAATTTGAAAAAAACATGAGACTGCATATTTCAATGGGACTATAGTATAGTGAATAGCAGATGCAAATGTCTTGTTAAGTTTAAAAGATAGAGCCATCATTTATT
This sequence comes from Antheraea assamensis, assembly GCA_035772565.1. NCBI lineage: Eukaryota > Metazoa > Arthropoda > Insecta > Lepidoptera > Saturniidae > Antheraea > Antheraea assamensis. Next base: position 4,791,235 of record JAQQSE010000065.1, read on the forward strand.
AAATAATATAAAAACTTTTCTAAGGACTTTTGTAATTACTAATGAATTTATATAACAATATATCACTATTGTTTCTTTTAACAGTTATACTATATTATTATTTATTAACAATTTCTAGTTTATCGAAGAAATTATAGTTTTTCTCAGCTGAGTGCCTTGAGAACTCGCCCAAAAAAATCCTGTGAAGGTGTAAAGGCGCATCAGGCCAAGAGCATATAGTCAGATTGAAACAAAAAAAATAGCGTTTTTGAATAACAACAAAATGTTCAACCAAGTATAAGCAGCAGAGAATATAATCTATGTTAATAGAATTATAAAAATCTACCATTGTGTGGTGCTTATTAAAAAAAAAAAAAAAATTGAATATAATGTTATTGGTTACAAGAAAATACGATTATTGTAAGCATTCATTGATATATATTATGTTTGATTGCTGCAGAGAAGTGACACAACTGGTGTAGTGCTTATGTTGTTTTTTGTACATCGATTTATTATTAAGTTAATAAATAATGCAGAGGAAGTCAGGGGTATCAGCTAGCATAATATATAATTACTATATTGTTTCATTGAATGACACAAAAAGTGTATAACAAATTTCAGTACTGACAATTCAGCTGTTTACAGATAATTTATAAACAGAAATTCAAACAAATGTAATACTTTTGAAGTATATAATAGATTTATACTTTTATTCATTGATAAACTTGAAATTCATTGATAACTACATAAATAATATTTTCCTTATTTTTAATTTATTTTGAAGATATTAGAGAGCTTTAGCATTATCAATAAAATTGTAGAATCTATTATTTTGTTTCCTACCATTGAATGAATACATATTTTGCTGTTTGAAAATGACAACATTTTGAAATTGAAGACATTTATTAATGTATATAATTACTACCATTAATTAATAGTATGGTAAGTAATGGATGAACACTATTTTTATAAAATATCTCAAGCCTCACACTCTCTGAAATGTTTTGGAGCATTACTTTTATAAGGATTCAAATGTATATTGTACATATTAACATTTCAGAAAGTGTTGTAAATTAAATGTGTAAATAAAACTTAATAACAAACACTCACCATGTTTATCTCTTTGGTATAAGCTCAGGACTTCATTTTCGTCTTCACTGACAACACTCTTCTTATTGTTTGCACGATACTTAGAGTTAATATAAGCCTTACAACTACGTAAACAACATGTAACCAATTCTAACCCGTTACAATTTCAAATCTCTTAGCAACAATTAATAACCAACTTTATAAAAATTTAAATATATATAGACGGTATAAAAGAGTAATTGATGACCATTAAACACATCTGGGACTTATACTTAACGATTATCTTGACAAAACTGTATACACAAATTACCTAAAAGATTCTCTATTAATTACAAAACAAAAGGCGAATGCTAATACGTAAACAAAGAGTTATTATCCTAAAAACAAGTAAGTATTAGATCGAGCTTATAGCTAAGCGATTATGCATGACTTCCTTTATTTCCAAATTATACCATTATTATTTATATAACCTACATTTCATAAAATTCACATTTCACTTTTAATGGTACCCTTGTATCACACTTTAGTAGCCTTAAAAACTCCTAACTATAACGCATGTCTTTTCTATCAAAACTCTGAATTGACAGATACGCCGTACTACTAGTGTACAACAATTATCTCCCACTCGCCGCACACACAGAAGTCCCACTGTATCAATTAGGCGAAACTACGAAGTAAAATATAAAAATTGGCATATCTCCAACGTAACATGTATGAAAAGAAGTAGATCTATAATGACCCCTTTTCCATCCTGCACACTCATTAAACTATCTCACTCGCATTTTACTAACAGATGTCAAGCGTCAGCTGTCTTTTTCTTTTTCATTACTGGCAGCCCAGCTCTCATCCAAAAATTATTACTGCCATTTTCATGTACAAAATTACGCTACTTTATGTAATTCTCTTCCGTATGAAAATATGTTCCAGACTTTTAATAAAGACTAATCTTGACGATTACCATACAATTAAGGATTTGAGCAGGTAAACGATGAAGGTGGATAAATGATGTAATGTGCAATATATATAAATAGGTTCTACAAAAAAATATGATAATGAAGGAACTTCACCTATAACATAGTACCTATAATTTTTATTCTTAAGAGATGGGATAGGAAGGATAGCCTTATAATTATACAAAATAGCATATAGTGGTGAGGAGTTATAAAGGGAACAATTAAAAAGAATATGCAAAATGTTATCATTTTCAAAGCCACTTCGTTGTTTTCGTATTCAATCTCAATTTGGAAAAACACTGTTTCAATGCAATATTAATCTGAAACGTTTTATAAAATTGGCTTTTATTTGAACCATTACATTATATATTCCACTTTTTCAGCAAGTTTTTACGAGGTAGTAGAGAAACCAAATCATTACTATACAAAGTATTAACAGAAACACCTTGAAAAGCAACTAGTTTTGCTAATCTATCTGAACTTTCATTACCTACCATGAATACCAGATCGAGTTTCTTGCCGGTTCTTCTCGATGACTGGATTGTTTTCCGAACCGGTGGTAACTTTGACGTTCATAAGCGCCTTCTCAGGACCTAAACTGAATAAAGTATTTTTGATTTTGATTTTTTTTTACCTAAATAACCAGAAATCTTGTAAACTTATTTGGGAGTAATACTTAAGTGCACTCTTTATTACAAAAGAAATTGTTGAGAAATTAGTTTATGTAAAAGGATTATGTAAACGAGATTGTGGACAACTTAATGAATCCATACAAATTGCAGCTCTGGTTATTTTAATCATTACTGTATAATCAAAAAACTCTAGAATAGTTAAGCTCTCTCCAGAAAATTTGGAAATAAGAGAAGAGTATTTAAAAAGTTTAAAATATCCAGAAGAAAAACTGATAAAGTGCACCCACGACTCGAGTCTTTTTATAATGGAATGCAGAAACGTTTTCAAACAAAAAAAATTCAGCATTTGGAGTGTTTGAACTAATAAACATCAAAAGTTCTTCATCAGGATTTGGTACATAATTTTCTATACCTATAACACTATAATGAAAAAATAATAGAGAATGACTACAATGAATTCGACTTTATTTAAATTTCTGAAGCCTTGAACTAAGCGTGCAATGGATCTTCGGTGCCAATAACAGTTACTGTACTCATTCATAATTTCAATATCAGCAATCTTTTAATGAAGTTGATGGTCTTGAAATTGTAATGATTAAAATAGAAACTAATCTGATAAATGTTATCTTCCATGGAGATGACTCGGCCCATTCTATTTGTAGCGCATTAATGGGTGTGCTTTTCGTAGCTCCAATAACAATACGTAAGCTCTTAGATTGAATTAAGTTTATGTATTGCAGATTTTTTTACTGGACAAATTTTAAATAAGCTATAGTCTACCAGACTTCTTATCAATAAATTGAAAATACATTTTAAATAAAATGGATGAACACCACACCAGAGCCCAGAAAGTGCTCTTAGGATGTTAATATTTCGTTCACATTTACCAACTATGTAATCAATATCCAGAATACCAACCAGTACATTTGTTATCAAAATGTGTACTAAAAAAACTACTTCATTACATATAGGTAATATCGATTGATTTAAAGAAACACTGGTGTAAGAATTTGTTTGTCTACGGGAAAAAAACAACTATTTTACATTTAGGAACAAAAAGAAAAGACAATGCTCAAAGAACCATGGAGTGGCTGTTATACTACAGTAGTAACTAATCCAATTGAACTAATTCAGGAATATATTAGTAAATCATCAGCATACTGAAGGATACTACTATGACGCAAAATTTCATAATCTAAGTTCTTTATGTAAAAATCGTACAATTTACAGTTGAGAACAGATCCTTGAGGCAAACCTTTCCAGAGTAATCTACTATAATTGCCCACGCCAAGAGTCCACAAGCTAATAAATCTACCACTAAAAATATTAAAAATGAAATCAAAATTAGAAATGTAGTTTAGGGCCAGTTCATTTAAAAAAGGATCATCCCAATCAAGGAAGAACAATTTTTTTTTTGAAGACCTGAAACTTTGATCATTTCATAAAACTAAAGAAGAGGAAGAATCAGGGGATAATGACAAACAAAAACTCGCCACCCTCTCGCTTCTTCTTTTGTAAAAGTCAGTTACGTATCACTACAATATTTCTGTATCACAAAAAAGAATTTAAATCATGCGACAAATTACAATCATTACACACATACAACATTCGTTTTCCCACAAAAGTGGCGACGAAATATAACTTCTAGCAACACTTTTATAACCAAATACTTCATCAGCGGCTAAAAACTCCATTCCAAACGTAGTTTATAGAATTTAATCAAGCCAAAATCAAGGTTCAAAACATCAATTTCTCAAAAATCTATAATTTTAATTTTTTTTTTACATTTGCTTGTAAATAAAATACAACATTAGTACTCGATGTTCTATCGTTTTTAATGTTAACAACTAAAATAATCGATTTTCTTTGTTTAAAAATCATTATTCGAGTAATCGGCCATAAATCGGCATCCCTAGCTAATGTCAAAGAATGAATTAAATAACCCTATAATTGTACTATAATACATATTTAAACAAACTTGAGGTTATATTTGTTATCATCCAGAATTGAACTAAATAATTACCAATTCCGTTTGTCAGTTTATATTTTAGTAAATGTGGTAGAGATGTTTAGCATGCAGATGAAAAAGGTTTCGAAATAATGATTGGAATATGATAACTTAGACACATAAGAAAAGAGAGAGTTGAAGAACAACGAGAAATATCTAAATACCTAAAAGATTGCTCGGGAACACCACGACGAGTTATTGAACTATCAGTTAAAACGCATAAGTTCAAAGTCTTCAAATAAATTAACAAGTTCGATACCCAACCTATCAACATTAGGAGCGCCACAAAGAATGTTGCGCATTAAAATCACCTAAAATAATAACTAGAGTTGAAATAGATTCAATAATACTCTTTAGCATAGGAATAATTGATATATCTTTAAAAGGAACAAAAATAGAAAAGGTTGACATATCAATTCTAGCCCCCACAAAATTTAAATTTGCCTTATAGGAGGCAAATGATATATATCTGTCAAGGAGTTGTCAATAACAATACAAAAATATTTTTTACATTTTATAAATATGTGTAACTGAAAAGAAAAAAACATACTTTGCTTTGTAATTATTTATTTATTATTTTTTAATTATGATGCTGGAAAAGAACAAGAAAAGGAAAAAAAATGCCAGTGAACCTCCTAAATCAGATTTGTAGGAAGAAATTCCTCATAACTAGGACAGACCTCGAACCAGAGCCTGAGCCTGTAGAGGTACAATACAAGAGTATATTGTACACAAACATGTCATTCAATCCTTACCAATTGTTATCGAAGTTATGTTAAGTAGAAGGTAGATGTCAGGTAGGCAGCTGATCATAAAAATTAAGGCAAATCATAGTACATCACAACATGACAAATATGTTGTGCCGACCCTACTTAGTTGGGATAAGAGTAAGAGGATGATGATAGGAGGCAAATGATAAAGGTTTTAAGAAGAAATTTTTTTAATAAAAAATTAAAGGCAATACCTCCAAAATCTCATTGTGTTTAGCATATCTTAATATGAACTAACCTGGTACTTTAAATAAGGTACCAGATTTCAACCAAGTTTTATGGAAAGCTAAAAATTGGTAGTTTAAATATTTAATTAAATGATGTAATTAAATGTCCAATTTGAAGGTAACTCTTACTATTCCACTGAAGAAAGTAATCACGTTTTAAGGAATTGAATTAAAAAATTTGAAATGAATAATAGTAATGTGTGCTCAGTAAAAGATAATTAGAAATAATATTCATTATTCATTAAAGAAAGAATCAACTTGTTTCATTCTTCACCTTCCTTATTATAATCTTTATTGCTATTCAAAACACAACCATTACTTGAAGAACGAATTTAATAATTTATAATGATATCATTATGAGCTTTTATACCATAGCCCTTAATAGAAGAACATGTGTTTTGTGTAAAAAAATGTTTTTTTTTGTTTGAATTAGTATTGTTTTGAGGATGTTAAAATGATGAATATTGTAGTTACTTCTCATTATTTGTAGTAAATGATAAAATACTTCAGGGAATTTTTTCACTCCCTAGTAAGACACTGAATGAGTCAACATAGTGAATGTACCCAAACCAAGTAACCCATATTTGTCAATTTTTTGCCTTCTTACCAAATTCCCTATGCAACCATCACCGTTTTTTCTGAGCGCAAGTATTTGGCTTCGTTTCCTGTTGGTCGATATAGAGCGGCCACGGGATACCCGGTGCTGTTGACAATGCCACTCCATGACGAAGTTGCTGCACCATGTCTTTGAGCAAAACTAATTCCGCTGTACGCTGTAGTCACTTGATGGATCAGTTGTCATCTCCTTGTACTTTTCCTAGCCATTAAGTTCTTATTGTAAATGCTTTATTGTGATGAGTCAGGATGTCGACGTAATAGTCCGTTCTACCGTCAAAAATATTTATACTGACATAAATATTACTACGCTAAACATAAACGTACATAAATGGACTACCCTCTAATATTAAGCAAGACTATAAAAGGTGTAATAGGAATAGGAGTGAGTATCGTTCTCACACAGATCGTCTGACTTATATTCGTACATATATAATAGTGGATTACTGTATCGGCTATTAAATATGACGTTTACAGTGGATAACACCGTACTTTTATAACTGTCACCTCATCGTCCCGACATGTATAATAAGCTCTTACATAGTTACTTTTGACCCATGCTCTTAACATTGTACGTTGGTTAGTTTCCTATTGTATCTGTTATTATTACATAAAAAATGTCTTTTCAAAAATTAAATGACACTGTCTCTTAAGCTTGTACACAGTAAAAACTGTTTCTAAAAGTGGAAGACTAACTTTTAGGATCACAAAACTTCAATGATATTGTTAGAAGATAATGAAATATTTACCTTGAAGTAAAATAAAAATACGCATTAGAACACTAGTTTATTTGTTGCGAAACTGTACCATAAAATTAAAAGAAGATTTTGTTAAAAACCTTTTTGTATTTCATTATTTTTGTATTTAAATTTATAACCGACTTCAAAAAAGGAGGAGGTGCTCAATTCGACAGTATTTTTTTTAAATGTTTATTACCTCATAACTTTCGACTGATTTTTTTTTTCGAACTGACCTACACTTGTATCCTGGCAAGGCCATTACAGTTCCACTGGACTTTCGACTGGGTAAACAAATAATGATGATTTTTATTTTATTTGCAAGCTATTGCTTCCTGTGTGGTGCCATTTCAATTTGGTCTAGTTCTGACAATGACATTGATGATAAAACCATATAAGTCTTAAATTTGCATTAAGTTTGTGGGCGACAAATGGACGAATAACTTGAGAGAGTCACACGTGCGCTCTCTCGCAGGTTTGACGGTTCGATCGTTCGATAAGTAGTGCGCAGTTATCGGATATTTTCATGAGTGTTTGGTAGTATTGTGTGTTCGTTCGGATAATGTCTATTGACACGCTCTTTTCAGAGCGACGGTGCACCTCTATCAGTGTACCAATTAAACCGCACATTTCGGTGCGAGCCGAGCGCACTAAGCTTAGTGCGTCGAGTCGCCGTGCAGCGCGTCGTATTTCGTGCTGTGCCGTATGCAAGATACGAAGAGAGAAGAAACCGAAGTGCTAGGGACCTAGGGACCGTGAACTCATACACGGCGGCAAGCACTCCCGTCTCCAGCTCCCTTCCAGGGTGAGGCCCAGATACCTCATCTGGGTCTTCACCCTGATACGGGCACCATCCACCATTAAATGGGCCCCTGGAGGTGACCCTCGCCGAGGCCCATGGAACAATATGGCCTCGGTCTTGTCGAGGGCCACCCCGAGGTCCAACCGCCGAATGCGCCCGACCACGACGCTTGTGGCCGCCGTGGCCAGACGCACCAAATCCTCCCAGTCCCCCCGCTCTGGGCTACGATTAGGGTGTCGTCCGCGTAACATATGAGGCGCGCTCCAGTTGGGAGCACGCCGCGGACACCCAGTCGTAGCCCATGTCCCACAAGAGTGGTCCCAGTGCCGACCACTGTGGAACCCTTCGCCGTCGACGTATGCGACCTCCATATATTCCAGGTACGCCTCCAACACCCGCCGCAGGTACGGGGGCACTCCCAAAAACCGGAGCGCCTCCCGTATGACTTCGTGCGGCAGGCTGTTGAAGACGTTGGCGATGTCAAGAGACACCGCCAAATCCCTGTCCTCGTGGGAGGTCGCCTCAGTCGACAGTGACTTTAGGAGGTACACGGCGTCCACCGTAGCACGCCCTGTCCGAAAGCCGAACTGCGCGTCTGTATGAGATAGATACATTAGCTTGGTCAGATCGGGTAAATCAGCGACAAATATACTTCAAATATATTATTAGGTAGCGCATATACTAATATTTGTTATTTAATTTGATTAGATTACGCGATTACGCCTATTTATTTTTTGGTGCTTTTTGCTTTCTTTTTTCGTTAGTGTTTCTTGATATTGAAGTCGGCTTATTTTTTTTTGTAAAAGTTTTATTACATTTCAATATTCTATGATGGAAATTGTAAAAAAGGCTATGAAAGTAAAAGTATACAAATATGCAAATCTATTATATTAATTGTAAATTTTCTAGTACACTGTCTTCGAAACAAACCTAAACTTACAATATTTTTTATTACGAAAATAAACATTTAAAAAGGTAAAACACTGAATATCAATGACTTGGAAGAAGCCTAAAATATTCACATGTAGTTAAATTACATTCAACATTTACATTTTTCAAATATTTATTAACTGTATTTTTAAATAACACAATGTAATTGTTATCGCATTCTATCATTTACTTTTAAGGGTAAATTATCAATATACGTTAGACATAACTTTTTTTTTTAAATTGGTCCAATTTAGAAAATATATACTCCCATAATTCATTTTTGGAATAAAAGTTCACAAAAAACGAACGCGCGCACTACGGTGCGGTGAATTGCGGTGCGTTTTTTATTCCAAATAGAAAAAAAAAACCGGAATAGCTGGTATGCGCATTGCGGTAGAATTTCCACAATAGTTTAAGAGCCTGTGTATGCTAGACATTCCTTATTGTATACTGATATTTAACATTTTATATTAATGAACATTTATTCATTGTCTCTCCAGAAAACAAATTTATTTTGCCACTACTTGTTTTGCAAATAACACAAATTAATATGTGTCCCATAATGACGTTTTATCAAAACTATATCACGTTTATTTTATAAGCTACACAAACAATAACAGTAGAATATAGTAATCAAATTTCTACTGCAAGTATAATATACTAGCTGATACCGGCGACTTCGCACGCATTTTTTTTTATTGTATTGAAGTAATATGAAGTAGTGAGAAGAGGCAGAATTAGAGAAATGCTCTTTTAAATACATTTGTAGGTGTGACACGCACGCCACCTACTGTAATATGTAACGTGTATATTAAATATGTAAATACTAACAGTATGCTGAATGGGAATTAGCAACAACAATATATTTGGAACTATAACTTGCTATATAATCCCCTCAGTACTCACTTACACTGTATAAGAAAATAATTAAAATTTCAAGCTATACGATTTCTCTTAAAGATGTTGTTATATAGATTTTGTTAACATAATTAAGTTTTTGTGATCATACAAAAAATAATCGCTTCTCTAATTCCATAAGAAATTCTATATTTGAACTGTTAACTTGTCTGGTCTAATATTGAAAAAACGTCTTCTATTTTCAAAATACCTATCAATTATAATGTCGAATTATAAACAATGAGATGATGGTTATTTTTCTAATTAAAAATACAGAAAAAATTGATGTCTTTAACATTAATATAAATCCTGATATAAAACTCTATATCTATCTGTAAGCAGTTTTTAATATTTATGGGTACAAATAATGCTAATTGAACTCGACACAATATGCTAATACATTGCTATGGTTAATAGCACCGGGGGTTGGCCCCGATTTTTCGCGTAGCGATTTGAAAATTCGTAGTGGGTTTGCCCATCGATTTTCCAGTATTGCCCACCTTTATAAAAAAGTTATGAAAGATATAAATTGCGTGGGCCAGCGTCCGAAATGCCTTTCTAAATTTTAAAATTACATACAAATATATTAATTACCATTATATTCATTCTTGGAGTCCAGTACCGTGCACGCCTTACGCACACGTTTACAGTGAACAACATACTTTTGTTAAATTTTATGTGGAAGAAGTCGTGAGTGACAGATAGTCTAAAATAAAATAACCTAAGTTAGTTCTTATAACTTCAGTTATCTGCTAGTGAAAGTCATGTGAAAATCGGTCCAAGCCTTTGAAGGCTAAGACGGTGCAGGTTACCCTACCTTCTCCTTATCCATCAACGGTGCCAAGTGGCTAATCCAACTTCTCCTCGTACGGGAGATCATCGCTTTCAACGCCTTAATATCTAGTAATCATAACTTTGGTCTCCTAACGCTATCTCGCAATTCCTTGCCATTGCGGTTATCATCCAACGCCTCACCCGCAGTTTTCACAATTATTTTTTTCTTTTAATGACGAATAGAATAAAACCATGTAGTCATTGTTCTATCCTTTTTTAATACTCAGAGTCTTAATTCCCGACGTAATCTAGTAGCTAATGCCTTCTCGGGCATCAGATGGATGTGTTTCTCGTCCAAGAGACACTTCTAAAACCCACTAGTCTAAATTTTCCGATTATGAACTACAACTTATCGCTCGAACATCTGAAATCCTCAATGGAATAAACAATCGCGTTCCCCTCTTCCCACGGATGCCCCCCAACTTCAGTTATCTCCGATGAAGTCTCTGCGGCTATAAAAGGTTTGTAGCCCAGGAAATCCCATGTCTCAGCAGAATCAGGAATGAAGTTCCTAAACTTCTTCTCGATCATCTCATAGCTCTCTTAATTTTCGTATTCAATACAGCATAATTCGATCATATTCCAGCTAATCGTGATCATTTATATAACATTGGTCAAATAATAGGTTACTCAATGTATAATTATTAATATTTAAACAAAGCTAAACTAGTATATTCATAATATGAAAAACTAAAACTTTCTATTGGACTAAAATTATCTTTCTCATCTCTAGAAAGGCTGTGTCCAACATAAATGTCTTTATTTAGATAATTTCACTGTAAAGACATATCACTAGTCATAGATTTTTATCTTTCTATCTATTACGGAGATACAATATTTTATAATCCGGTTATAACATACAACCATGACAACATACATACAATAACTCTGTGTAACATTTGCATCTGTGATACCTATCGACTAGATTTTACCTATGGTACTTGCCACAGAGTACGTTATACAATATGCCTACTATCGTAGACATGTATTTATACTGTGCGTGATGCCGACAACTTTGTTTGACTTGAAATGTTATGTGCTTATTTTTGTACTTATTTTCAAAATTCAGTTACGTACTTGTAATGAGTTAAATTTACAAACAGTATAATGGGTAAGTTTATTAATAATGTTATTGTTATACTACCCAGAATTTTATGTAAACTTTGTTTTATTTATTTCAGACTATTTATATGACGATCGAGACCCATTGAAATATTTCCTAAGAGATGCAGATCTTTTGTCTTATTTAAGGACTTTTAGGTAATTATAAAACTCTATAATCTATTTCATTATTACTAGTGCTTTGAATAACTTACAATTATGGATTATTATCTAATTTCTGTATATACTTATAGACATTTTTATTATTAACCTAGTTCAATAGATTATCGATAAAATTCTAGTTTTTATTCACCTAAAGTGACAGTTTAGGTTTGGAATAAATCTAGTTTCACTAATTATCCACCCTTCTCATGAATTAAGATTATCTGGCATATTTGAAAATTTTATAATATGTCCTCTTGTTCTGCAGTGGAGTAGTTTACATTATGAATGTACATTTTACCAAAACAATTTTGGTTTATAGTTATTGTCTTTGGTATAGAAACTATTTGGTCACAATTTAAAACTTCTAATATTAAGAATTGTAAATTTATACAAATTATGTATAGGTACCACATTGTTATTCTGAAAATCTGTTCTAAAAGATGATGTTAAGCTAAACTGATTGTAATATTTATTTCACATAATAGTATTCTTAGTTTTTTATTACTTGCCATCAAATTTTATCTAACAACCAGAAAATGTTTTCAGAGATATATTGAGAATCACAAAAATTTCTCAACTTAAATATATAACAAAGGATGACTTGGTGTCCATTGGATTTACTCGCTCTGAGAAAAGGAGATATCAGAAGGCATATGACAAGTATTTTCCCAATCCATACTTTGCCAATTTAAAAGGATTCATCAGGAAAAAAAAGAGGAAGTTAGTTAGTATCTTGCAGTATACATTTTTAAATTATTTACTTTTTCAAATGTAGAGCAATTAATAGTTCTGTATTTTTTTCTTTTATGAGTACTTTTTTTAAATATTCAGGTTTCCTTATGATGTTTCATTCACTGTCAACTTATAGTGTTACTAATTTAATTTAGATTATTTGTTTTACTTAAATTCTGAAGGATAATTTATATATCCCAAGCTTGGAACTGCAGATATTGTCAAACTAATGTCCTAGAGATCATTGTCGATTACGAGTTTTAGTGGGCTTTAGTTATCAAACTATGTAATTGTTTTAAAAATTCTCAAGGCTATTGTACTTTAAATACATTCATTATAGTTTTAATAGTTTTTGATATGAATTGCCAACTGTTATAGAAAAAACTAGGGTTTGGAGCAAAGTGATAGATTTTACTTTTTGTTGCTAATTTACGCATAGTTGTCCTATAAGTGTGTCATCTTGTTCTGTATTGGAGTATTTTACATTATGGATATACATTTTACCAAAATTAAACATTTTCTGATAGTAATACTGCTTTATAAAAACTATGTTATAACATTATTTTTTCTTAATTTATTAGTACTGGTTTGCTTTCACATATGATATAATATATATATATAACTTTTTTAGCTTTTATAATAAAGTTGGTTTAATGTGTAAAATTATTGTATTTTGTATGAATCCGAATTATTCTTAAATTTATTCTAGACATGCTTTAATTAAATAAAAAGAATCATGTGCTTATTTATTTATTCATGATTAGTAGTCCGGTGAATCTGCAGAGATCAAAAGAGATAATAGGGTATGTCAGTTCGAAAAAAAATATATTCATGAAATATATTGCAAATAACTTGTTGCTTGGCACAATGATTACTTATCATGTGATGGCATTACATTATTTTCATATTCAGATGAATGTTTCATCAGTAACAATGTTTATATTTATGTTAATACCTATTCCTTCTTTCAGTGGAGAAGGCAATCACTTCCACCTATTGAATTGGAACAATTTACAGAAGCTACTATAAAAGTTCCCATGAAGCACATAATAGCTATGGAAGACATTTCAATAAATGTACAACTCGGTGTGGGCCAATTTGGGGTTGTGCAACAAGGAACTTGGACTACAGGATCTCAAAGAGTAAGAATGATTTTCTGCCAGAAATGTAATGAATTTTCAAAATGTTATAGTTTCATCATCAAATGTAATAATTTTATTATATTCTTGTATTCCAATGAAATCATAAACTGCATCTAATCACAAGTTAACTTTTTGTAAATACATACTTAGTAGAGAAGGCAATTTACAAAAAAAAAAGCTACGGAGAATAAATTATTTTTGGTGTTTTTTTGAGCAGTATCTTTAATGCTACTGAAATCCACTTATGTTTTGTTTGAAAATAACTAATGAATTAATACAATTTCACTGTTTTATTTATTTGAACATGCAAATAGTGGGTATAAGGTATAGTATTGTAATCAATAGCTGCCATATCTACTGGTACACTCATGTTTATATTAAGATTTTGATAATAATATTTATTCATTTTAAAGGTACAAGTGGCGATAAAGTGTTTAGGACAGGGCATGACATCAAATTCTACAGAGTTCTTGAAGGAAGCTGCTGTGATGCATGCAATAGAACATCCTAACATTGTTAGATTATATGGTGTTGTCCTTCATTTGGACACTTTGATGCTGGTAAATACATTTATAGTTATTCCACAGAAAATTGCTGCATACAAATATTTTTTCTGTTGCATTGTGTAGTAGTGTTATGATTGTATATTATTTTTTATTATGTGTTTACTATTAGTATCAGCATAAGTTTATGATGATTATTTTGATTGCATTAAAAACTTCAAAGTGAATATAGAGATTTGTCACTGTTTGCAATTCTATTAAAATTGATACACATATTTTTTCTAATCTCTTACTAACTCTAGTAACCGAATTGTTTCAAATGGTGTTCATATGGAATTGTTGGAGTCTACAGCATTGAAGTTTATTATGTACTTTATAGATAATAAATTTGATTTTTAGGTGACTGAATTAGCACCTCTCCGCTCTCTATTAGAATGTCTGCGCGATGCAAGTCTACGCCTTAACTTTCCAGTGTTGACTCTTTGTAACTTTGCTGAACAAATCTGTGACGGTATGGCTTATCTAGAAAATAAGCGCCTTATTCATCGGTTAGTAAATATATATTTTAATATATAAATATATTTGTGCGAATGTATTTTTACTTAAATGGGCTCTTGATTATCCAGTTACTTGCTTAGCGAATGTGATGAATTGCATAAACTTTTTTTTACAGCTTCCAACTATCACAGTTGCGGTTGTTTGTTTTGATGAATAATATGTTTTAGATTTATCTCAGCATTCAACTTATTTTATTATATACATAAAAAAAAAATTACACAACTGCTTTAAAAATAGTAACCGTTGGTCATATTGTGGAGTTATTCACTGACATATGAACAACCATGAAATATTCATATTCTGCCGTCCAGGTTAAAAATATCTGCATCGTTATGAAAATGTAATCCTTTGGTAAGGTTTATTAAAGGTATCGTATGAATTCCCCAACATTAGCCTCTCTGGCGAGTAATATAAACAAATGGGGCGATATTTTACGTAAGATAGGAAACCAACTACCATACATGTTCTCAAACTTTGTATCTATTATTGCTCAAACGCTCACAAGAGTAGAATCTGTACCTATTAGTATAAATTATTATTAACGTATCTAAGGATTATACAATATTGTTATACATATGAAACTTGTGTGCTCCTTTTTTCATGATATAGTCCGGTGAAACTGTATAGACCTTGCCAGGTCAACAGTGTAGTCAGTTCGAAAAAAATATATATCTTCATGCCTACCAAAATAAATATTTTCCTTCACAAAATGTCATAACCTATGAGACTTCATCACTGTACATTATCGAAAAATGGACGGTATGAAATATTTTAGTTATATTTTTTATGTGTGTAGTCTGAACGATTTTATGATCATTATATTCCGCCTTGAATTTACTATTAGCCTTACATTCACGGTACTGGTCATAACGGAATAGCAGTTGTATACTGAATTTTGATACTGTTTGGAGTGTGAAAAAGTTATTGTTTTACCAAAATAAATGCCAATACTCTGAAGTTTTCCTTCCGTTTGATTCGTATTTCCAGTTGTCCGGAATGTTCTAAATTAATTTTTATTAAGATTACCCTCTTTTTTATTTTCTTCCCATGGCTTAAGAATAAGCCCATTCAAGACATTTTCATCTGAGATTCTTTCGTTTTCTGTATGACGGTTATTAAGGTAGACACCAAGGTCTAATTAAAGCGGTCCGGGAAACATTTATTCTTAACTTATTCTTAATAATAAGTTTTCTTATAATACAAGTTAAATTTACACGAGGAAATTGTAATGGAACGCGACATGAGTGGGACAAACGGCAGAGTAAATAATGTATGAAAAGATTACCATCAAATTTATTTTCTTATACAAGTATGCTTATTATGCGTATAAATAATGTATTATTATACGAGTACTGTGAATATTGTTTTAATAAAAATCCTTGCAGGATATAAAATTGATGCCTACAAAATATAAACTAAATACGTTAATATCGTGTACGTGGGCGGGTCGTGTCCTTCGTTTAATAAATGATAATTGGTATTTACTGGATTTGAGATATGTTACGAATTATGGCAGAGGTATAGGCCTTATATTCGGAAGAATAATTGTAACAACTCGATCCTTATAGCAAACTGTATATAGCACTAGCAGGCCCGGGAGACGTTCTCCTGTCGTGATAATAAAAAATATATACTTATATGCATGACATGCTTAATGTAACTAATGTATTCAATTTGATAAGGATTAATACTGTATCCGTCTAAATAGCCTTCCAATTACCTCATTGTATGTGACCATGTTTTTAGAAGAAATAGTTGGGTTTAGTAAGCTATCCTTAAAATATAGGTATATACCATCGCAGAGTTTTTTGTAAATCTATAAAAGAGGAATATCTCACTGTGCATTGTTTTGTTAAATTAAACTTAAATTAAAAGTATAAACCTATTTCGAAGTATCGATAAAATTTGTTATGTATTATCAAAATAACAAGTTGTGTTCATTTTTTTAAGACACACACTCACCTGTGTATTGAATGTTTGCTAATGTGTAGTGTATTATTATTAGTCTGACGTTTGGTTTGTGAACCAATACAAAAAAAAATTATAGTGATATAATATGAAGTTGCACTCGCAACAAAACCTAGCTAGTTACCAACTTCAATTACATTATTTCAGAGCCGGTCCTTCTAAGTTGGGCGTGTTATTTTGCCCCAAAACAAAAAATAAGCACAAAGTACTCGTGTAAATCATGTTAAAGCTTTTATTATGTTGTCGTCGCTTGACTGTTAATATTTTCAATTGTATTGTAGAGATCTAGCCGCGAGAAACATATTAGTGTTCAATAAAAAAAAAGTAAAGATATCGGATTTCGGACTATCTCGTGCTCTAGGCGTCGGGAAAGACTATTATCAAACCAATTACAACGTGGATCTCAAATTACCAGTTGCGTGGTAAGTATATAGATTTAAAATTCTACCACCTATACACAATTTCGTATAGTCATGCTACAATACTCAATGACGAGTTTTCTTATAATTTGCACAAAGAAAACAACAAATATATGTTAAGTTATCGTTATATCAAATCGATGTACGTATTTTTCTTTAGTGTATTTGCTATCAATAAATGGCTATTAAACTTGAAATAACTAACTGAAGAGAAAAAAAAATGAAGCGAGATGTATATAATATAGTTACAGTAATAGTATATATCAGCCTATACATATGCCGTTTTGCTATGCGAAGATATATTTCCTTGGGAAAGGCATAGATAGGTACAATAAACACAGCTCATTAGTGATTTCAAGCTCCAAGAAATGTGCAAGTTTGTACTCTCTCATTATATGTAATAAATATCCTGGTTACCCGTTAATCAGTGGCGTAACTGTACCACTTGATGTCCGTGGCTAATTCATTGCATATTGCCTCCAGTAATAATGGTTACATTGTAATTTAATTTTAGTAAAGTCATGTAGTCTGTCTTGTCCAATAGAGTTTCTAAAATCATAGGTCGCGGAAGTTCTGATGACCTCGTCAGGCCGTGGCATTTTGCCAGCTCTGCCACCCTATAATTATGTCAGTTGCCATTAGTGTCAATAATTAAGCTACGTCGTAATCCGTTATACATTCCATTAGTCAGATACAAGATACATGTATAAGTGTAACATACATGCTTGGTACACGTGTACATTTCACTAATTCATATATGTTTGAAATAAGGCCCACATATTTAAAAGGCCGGCAACCCACTTGCGACTCCCCTGGTGTTGCTAGTGTCTATGGACGGCGGTGATCACTTACCATCAGGTGACCCACCTGTTCGTTCGCCCTCCTATAACATAAAAAAAAAAAAAATAGTTTATCTTAGTTAGACTCGGGATATTCGGCGACAGTCCAAGACGAGGCTCGGCGTGCGCCTGCGTGTTGGTTGCCTACATAAAATCGAGTGAGTGCCTTAAGCGCTCCCCTTAGTAGTCCGGTGAAACTGTAGAGGCTTTGCCAAGTCAACAGTGTAGTCAGTTCGAAAACAAAAAAAAAACTATTCCACTAGTCTTAACCATTCAAACACAACTACTTATATGTCAATGTATAAAAATATGTAACGTGTTCCATTTTAGGTGCGCTCCTGAATGCATTCTATACTTACGCTTTACGTCTGCCAGCGATGTATGGGCTTTCGGTGTATGTTTATGGGAGATGTTCACCTATGGCTTCCAACCTTGGGCTGCATTTTCTGGACAACAGATACTGGAAGCTATTGATACACCAAATTGTCAAGTATACATTTTTTGTACACTATTCGAGTTAATCGCTTCTGTAGGACACTGTTAAAGAGATATATATTTTTAATTATTTATCAACAGAGATTGGAACGTCCCGACTGTTGTCCAGAATCTTATTATCTCATGATGCGTGACGCATGGTCCCATGACCCACACAAGCGTCCAAAATTTAGAGACCTTAAGCTGAGATTACCTACTAGCCGACCTGAAGAGGTGATTATGATTACCCATTAATTTTCTAATTAAATACGAATATGCTCATAATGAGACTCGAACACAGGAATGTTGTAATGCAGATGCAAGATTTTGAAAATTCTCATTTTACTTTAATAAAAAGTATATTTTAAAGTTTATTAAAAGTTTATTTTTTTATAGGTTATAGCATTGTCACAATTCAAAGCAGCGGAGGGAACGCGTCGAGCAAATTTTTTAGAATATAAAGATGCACAAATCATTACCATTTTGGGAAAGGAGTATGTATATAGTAATATCTGTTTATGTATTGTAATCACGGTGTGTATTCTTGTTCAGTGTAAACTAAATAAGGCTGTAACAATTTCCACTTAACTTTTTTCATTAATTGTAGTACGTTACTCCAAGATAGGTGTTAGTCTTTGATGATTAAATTGTTAAGGAAGAGATCTCATTCTTCCTCCTCTTATCTGCTTTAAAGTAAAGCAATTGCTTTACTTTAAATTAAACGTTGTATATTTGGAGATGATCCAAATCTCGATTGTACATTATTAATATTAATTTAAAATATTCCAGAAATATGACTAAAACAGCCATGTGGTATGGAGTCATCCCTGGGGGTACCTGTGGTATGTTCGACCCTAAAAACACTAAACCTTACAAGCCATCAGAGGTTAGTATATTTTTCGTTTATAAACATTTAAATTATTACTTTAAGAGTTACCAGTAAGAAATATAAAAAAAATGTTAGGTATTGAATATATTAGATTCATCAAAGAACTGGATACGTCATTACGTTACTAGTAATTACACTCGTAAGGAATGAAATAAATTCGACACCCTCTACCTTGTATGAAATTTCATAATATTAGTAAAACAAAAATTGGTTAGGTTTAGGATATACCGAAACTAATTTATATTTACACTAACCAATTTATTTTAATTGATGCGACGTGGCACTTTCTTAATTTGATACCTTTAATAGAGTTTAAAAATATATTCGTGAGTGTTTAAATATATTTGACGAGTCGTGAACTTTTTTAATTTGATAGACATTACAAAATATATTAGCGAGTATTGAAATATAAATGACGGGACCTGAACTTTTTTAATTTCATAGCTTACCAAATATATTGATAAATGTTTAAATCTTAATTTAAAGAAAGTTAAAAGTTGTTATTTTTAGAGTTTGTTGTACTTATTATTTCTTATAAACTACTTATTACTCATTCAGGATAATTAAAAAATTAACTAATAATATCGTTTTTGAATGCAATGTTAACAAAAAATCATCCTGATTTGTTTCATAGAAACGTTCGTCCTTCGAGTCATTGTCACCAGAACCGGAACGCCGTTCGATTCCATCGATACCAAATCTTCTGCGATCTGACATCAAGAGACACACCTACACAGGCAAAAGAAGTATACAAACCGACATGATATCGTGTCCTCAGGGCGATGTGAAGCACACCGGTCATATTGGCCTCGATGGAGCACACTTTGGAGACATATCATTTTTAGATCCCGCTGGTTGTGTGAGTAAATATAATATATATAGAATAGAATGACATCCTTATTTTATACTATAGAGGTTTTACTGAACTGGTAGTCGTTAGGTGGTCGAAATTTGATCATAATTCGTTAATTTTTCAAGTTTCAACTATTAAGGAAAAAAACGAACTTTAAAAAAAATATATTGATAAGACTAAAAAGCTCGGTCAATATTTAATTTAATATGTTTAAATCGGCTGAGAAACAGGGGAGAAAGATAGATATATAATTAACTTTTTTGTCTCTGTTTATTTATATATTGTATACCTAGTTATAGTATGGTACAAAATTGCGTTATACGATTTGCAAAATATTGAGCCGTAAAAAAGAAATAAACTAAACGAATATAGCTTTCTTATTTATTTAGTTGTAATAGATGCCCGTCCGACTTTTCACGGGTGTACATACTACCAAAGAGAAAATGACACAAAATCTTTCCTTTTTACAGTAAGACCATGTAATTAAATTGCAATCTTGCAAATCTGACAATGTTTTTAAAGATCTTCCGTGTCACTCACTTGTTTGTATAGATAATTTTTTGTACACAAAATTTTTCCCTTTTCCGTTCGGTTTTTCAAACATTCTCTTCCGTACAAACCTTGCCCCGATAATTATAGACACACAAAAAATAATGAACTAAGTCGTTGCAGCCGTTTAGATTATAGATAACTATCGTTGCACTATTTTGTTTGTAATTATTTGACTTACAATTCGCAGGTGCCGCGTCAAGTTTTGTATAAACCGCCTGTTGACTCTGAACAGGTGCCACTTATTAATCCAAATTCCCCGTCACACCTGAAGAGTTCATCAGACACTCAAATGCCGTACCCGCCTCAACAAAGTCAACAGCACAAGGTCGATTACGATGAAATTGAAAACCCTTGTAAGTCAATTTTTTTTATATGCTATGAATATTACCTGGGTAATTATTTAAACTGTATTTTATTATTGGCCATGGTACTAATAATATAGACAGTTACTTAGCCCTATAAAATTGTAATCAAGAAAATACATATACAATAACTTCTTTCCGTCCGTTCCTACTCGCGTTTCTTAATATTTCTTGTAATCGCTATTCCTCATAGTATATAGTTAGAATTATAGCAAAATGTATAGGAATAAAAACTTTAACGATGCAAAAATCTGTTGAACGATATTAAAATTTACCAACATCGATTTTGATAAGTATGAATTCCATTAATGAACATACTAGCATGCTAACGTATATGTTAAATTTATTTCCTGATTTCTAGTATCACACATACAATCAAGGAGTCTGAAGAAACCTGCTCACAAAACAGTGTCAGAGCCGATCAAAAGCAGAAATATACTGAAAAGAGTAAGTTCATATAAGATTATCCGCCATTTTAAAATAGTTATATAATATTAAATGTTAATGCGATTATTATGTACAATTTAATTTCTAAGAGTATAATTTAAAAATATTGTTTACATTGTTAGATTAAAATGTATATATTTATTTATAAATGGATATAGAGAAAGAGTGCTAGTATAAGATGTGATAGGTTCAACGTCGGATGAACATCTTCACCTACATTTTTCTGCAATAACACTTTTATTAATCCCTAATTACGTATTTCACAAAAGCAGTACGATATAAATAATTACTAAATAACATAATTCATATATCAACAAGTGAACCTTCTCTACAGACTTTCTAAACTGTCAATTTTAGATATGTTTATTTTTGACAGCTCACAGTAGGGATGGGGTAGTATATAATCGTAATTGAATTTATTCGAATATTAATTATTGTTGTCATACAACATGAAATCAATAGTTGCATGGTTATACTGTATGGATTTATAATACAATAAAACCAATTTTTTTGTTTTATATTCGGTTATTTTGTATTCATATACTTTCTCAGTTAGGTTTTCTGTTAGTGTTGAATTAATGAATATTTTATTTTGTGTACTGGAACCTTAATATCACAAGGTATTTTCTTCCAACTAACTATCGTTATTTCAGAGACGAAAAACTGTGTGTAGTGCACATAACAAAAAAAAAAACAAACAATATAAAGATTATAGTAATAATAATAATAAGCTAAATTATTCATAATATTAGTTTTAATATTGTTTTTAGCGTTGTTAAGTTATTGAGTATATTATAATTCATTGACGAGTATAAACTCATTATTTTAATAGTTTTAAATATTCTGAAACATAAAAAGTCAATCATAGATAGCACTTTACTACGGTAAGTGGTCGGTGTCCACCAATGAAGTAAGACATTCTCTGTAGCACATTTTACCAAAAAAAAAAATACGATACCTACTTCATAGGCGTGAGCTATCAAATTTATCATCCTAAGTTTGACTTACACACGGGCGCCATAAATTAATTGAAGAAAAAGAAGATACGTATAGTAAAAATATTGACATATGACATTCCATGACTGTTCCCTATGTAAATAGAATACAAAAAGTAATGATACTGCATGGGTTAACAACATTTTTACCTAATGTATTTCACATATAAGGTCGTATAAATACTGTCTGTTTAAGGGGATATTAAATCTGCAAAATAGTATATATACATATACTAACAGGCCCGGCGGATATTGTCTTCACCCTGACAATAAAAAATATATACTTATGTGCTTGAAACGCTTCGGCTTCGGCTTGATTTTTTCCGATTCTCTCAACAATTACCATTATATTTCAACCAATTTAAAAAAATGCCTTGGGAAATTATATACATAAAAATCTTCACCGTGAATTATTCTCTCTCTATTGGTGAAGACCGCATTGCAATCCGTTCAGTAGTTTGTGAGTTTATCGCGAACATCGAGACAGACAGACAGACAGACGGACGCGGCGGACGACTTTGTTTTATAAGATGTATTGATTGATATAAATATATGTATATTATATTTTTTTTTCCCAGGTTAAAAGTGCCACTTTAGGTCGATCACATAAAATAGACAATCATAGAATAACACATAAGAGCGATGAAGTACACGAGTATCAAGAGATTATAGATCCGGACACGGTGAGTACATTATTTATGGTATCTCAATTATATTCGTTATTTGTTTCTTTAATTTATTATTGAATAAATATTAAGGACTTTTTTCCCGTCCCACAATCAATAATTTAAAACACACAAATATTAATCGATGTATAAAAAGTCCACGTTGATAATTTTAGCCGCAAGTTGAAAAGTATTATGGTTAAAAGTTTAATACAAACTAATTGTCATTTATTTATCATTAAGTTGTCCCGATATTATACATATAGTATAGTAGGTATTGATATTTGTGTTCTGCGCAACTATATTCTAAAGGGGTACATTTTTTTTTTGCGTAGACTGTTTAAAACCGAAGCTGGAAAACATCGCTGAAAGTTATCAACGCCTTTAGGTAACTTATATATGTATATTGATTGATTGTTGACATCTGTTTAATAAGTCATTTCGTCTGTTCGATACATATTATGTGATAAAATATTAATTTACTTTTCATTGAGCTAGACACTTAAAATTTTTGAAACAGCTAAGAATTCTATAACAATTTAGTATTAATTCGCTGTCTTGTCTGCTTGTTTATCTGTGGGTGTGAATTTTACTGCTGATTGTGAAATAAAAATAAAATTACACCTACAATACTAAAAAGCAGGAACTAATTATCTATAGGTATATTTGTCGCGGTGACGAAGTGGCGGTTATAAAAGTATGGCGTCATGCCATGTAGACGTCATCTTTAATCTAATTGTAATCGACTACTGTATATAGTTAGGGGATATATGTAGGGATATAAACGGTCCGATGCAGCGATCCGCACGAGAATGACCTGGTTCATGTTTTTTCTTTTTTTTATATAACTGACTACGATATTGACCTGACAGGCCTCTACAGCTTCACCGGGCTATGACCCGATTCCTTTTATACTCCGCCTTTTTATAGTTTTCTTTTGTATTAGAGGGTAGGGTTTAATATTTGCATCGATACAAAAATACTTTATAACGGTAGACGAGACATATATAAGCAGGCGAAGTTCAGTACCATTTAGTCAAACTTTTTTAAATCACATAAATTTTTTTCGTCCATCTATCACATATCGCATTACAGCTAGGCCGCGAAGTAGGGGTAAAGTGAAAAGCTCTCGGCCGAGCAGTCGAGGGCAATATGGTGTCGTCCTTAGCATAATTCAAAATTATTTAAATAAATATTGTGCTCAGTGTTTGAATTGCGTTTATCATCCGAATTATTGTATTTATTATGTATTGCGTATTCTAATACGCCGATTGAAACCGTGATTTTAATACCCCATATCGAATAATTTTAAGTCGAGAAATTTATCCCATATCGAGAAATTTTCAGTTAAATGCTTACGATCCGAAAAAAAGTTTCACTTGCATCGTGGTTTCATAAAATTACACTTTTTTTTGTTCTGTTGCTATTAATAAACTTAAGTGCTATCAATTAAAGTTTGTACTCAAAATTATGTTGAATGTCGTGGAAACAATTATTTTTATATACGACGTTTTTAAAATGAACTAAAACATATAAATAATTTAAATATAATAATAAACATAAGTCACATACAATAGGTAATTGTTTTTGTTCAGAAAATTCAATATACATAGTTTTTTATATACTTATTATTTTATATGTCAATTTTAGTTTTAGTCGGTTTTATAAAAGTGGTGTACTTTAAAGAAATTTGTAGTTATTTTTTATATATTACTCAGGAAAGAAGCGCTTCGGAAAATGCTAAACCAGAAAACTCGCTACCATCGAGTAGTCCTACAAGTCCGGTATGTTTATATTGTTTTTATTCAATAAAAATTGATAAATGTTTATGTACTTTAAAAAATGTAATTCCTTTGTAATGACCTCCTTATTGACATCGAAGTGAGATATAAATATATGTCGAACTACAAGAATTCGATCCGTCTCCACTAATTTGTCATATAACAGTTATTAGTAATAGAACAGTTATATGTAGTTAGGTTATATGTAGTAAATATTCAATTTTGTCACATTAAAATGTATGGATATTACGTAGATCATTTGAGTAAATTTCTAAGATTTAAAACTTTTAACGTAACTAAAGTGTGTGGTGCATTTTGCAGAAAGAGACATCCGATTTTAGTGAGATATTATTGGAAGAAATGGAATCAATATTGCGAAATATGGACTTAAGAAGAAGGGATGAAAACGTAAGTCGGCTTTATTGTTTGTAAATAAGTAAACGGTTATACAAAAACCATAATAATAATAAATGATTATTATTTTTGTACGTCTATGCAATTGTTGTAGAGTTCTAGAGTTCGGTTTTTTTTATTCAGTGAATAATATTTAATATCCTTTCGTTCCTGAATTAGGTAAAATTATTGTCACTGATATTTAATGTACCACCTGAAACGCGAGATTTCGGCTGTTTTTTTTATATTTACAATCTATCATTGTATTTACGAAAAAACATAAAAAAATTAAGCAAAAATATACTATGTACAAAATTTCGTTGTAATATTAACTGTTTACTTCATCTCTTCTGCGTATGCGCACCCCACGGCATGCCCACTTTATGCATCGCTGAACGCGTAATGCTTATAAAAATCGCTGTTCCTTAAAACTTGTTATTCAATTGAGATACTATGATTTTTTTTTTCATAAGCGACTACGTTTTTAAAAATAAGACTAAAAAAGCAATAGTAATCTATCGATAGTTCTTGAGTGATGTGCGCTGTTAATGGCACATAATTTTATTTATATATATTATTAAATTCCCATTCATCGATACAAGTTGACATAACAACTATTTATTATACAATCAAAAGTAATAACTGATTTAATTTAATATATTTTCAATAATTATTATGTATATGCTTATATTGGACGTGTAGTTATTATTATAGATAATTTTATTATACTAGCAGAGGTTATTTGTGGTGATACCAAATTTCTTATAATAATTTCGTTGTAAAAGACGTACCTGGATATAAAATAACCCTCACATTTTAAAACCTTAGAATACTTCCGTTTCTTTATATTTTAGACCTGTGGTGGCCAATCCCTGCGCCTGTGGCGGGAAGTGTGCCCACGGTTCATCTCTAATGCGCTTGCTAGAAGATCTCCAAAATACTAATTTAAAAATACCATTTTTTTTACTGTTTGGTGTTTTGGGGGTTTGAGTTTATTTTATTCTCTCTCCTACCCACCTAAAGACAAACAAACTTGCGCCCACCGCATTATTAAAATATTTCATTGCGAACTTACTTTGAGAACGGTTGGCTACCACTTTTTTAGACAATACTACTATTTTATATAAATATTCCGCTACAAATTAGATAGTATTGTAGCAACAGAATATAAATTTTATATTAATCAAAGGAAATAGAAAACTAATAGCCGTTTTTGTTCCTTGAAAATATTAGTTTGCGATACATTGTTTTTTTAATTTCAGAGTGCGGACGTCGAAGGTAATATTGGGTATGTATACGATTATTTTAACATATTTGCAACAATACATGTATATGATTGAAAAAATAAGATGTGTACTGATTTATATATAATGTAATGGGCAAATATGAAGCGAAAGGTTTTTACTTAAATAAAAATTAAATTACAATTAATCATTGTATACTCGTATTTGTGTATATATTAAACATTTTTTTATATTTTTCATGATAATTACGTTTTTGTAAAATCAACCTTAGGCATAACGGTTTGAAGAAAAGAAGTCCATTAGGCACCATGAAGCAGATGAGCGCACAAGAAGAGAAAACTTTAAACACTGCTGTCGCAATGGCGAATGAAATTACTAGCAAGTGAGTCAACCTGGAGAATACTTATTTCGGTTATGATACTGATTGAAATATGAATAGCTTATGTTTAAATTTATATTATTGCTTATTTCATTTACATTGCATCATCATAAGATGGCAAAATTAGATACGTAGTGACTGATGGAATATCTACATTGCACGAACATAATTGATAACAATATAGTTTATTTTTATACTTTTATACAAAAAATAAAAGTATTAAGTAGGAAAAATGCTGTATTGAGGTTATGTCGTTTGCTTATTTAAATAGACAGCTTAGTAACATTGTATTCCACAGGTCAATGAATGATCTTGACGGTCCCAATAAGCCAGCAGCCTCTCCGAATGACAAACATAAGTTGAGTTTCAAGTTTGGCCAACTGTCTTTAAATAATCACACGACCCATGAGAACGATAAGGATACGACAGGTCAGTATGTAAAATGAACAATAAACATTCGAAATATTGTTTTTTTTTTTTTGTTATTACTATTAGGCCCTAATTACCTAAATTTACCCGATAAGGTACCATTACCTAATAAGGTAGAATAATTACGTAATAAGGTAAAGGCAAAGTTGGAATGGATGTACATTGATTTTTCAGGTAAACAGGAACGTCGAAATTTTTGTGATGAAGCCAAAGCTAAAGCAAGAGATATACAGGTAACTAATATTTTTCTCTATCTTCGTAGAAATGTTAGTAATTTTTTTGTTATATTTGAATGAGATGACAACAAATACAATGTCTACGTTAAAAAATAACATTCTTAACATATTATTCATCTTCTTCACGGTAGTCACGATAGCAATAATTGTATGTTTACAGTCGACAATAACCAAAGAAAGTAAAGCGGCATACGCGAGTCTTATAGAAGAACCCACTCCTTCGACTTCACGTATCGTACAAGTTGCAAAAAACGCGAAACGTGTTTATAATACGGCTACAATGCCGAAACCGCTGCCCGTTACTAATGGCACGAATAGTCTTAGGCCAGCGACTATGCCCAGACCAGCGGTTGTGCCTAGGCTAGAAATTATAACCATGTCAGATGCCAAGAATACGACAAACTTAAAAACCGGCGCTCGGCCAAAAGAAAGATCATTGCAGCAAATACCGAGCAAAATTCAGTAAGTCAGATTTTTTTGTCATAATATTAACATTTATACTGACATTCTGTGTGAAATACGTTGACTTTAAAAATCTATAGATAAATAAGCGAGGATAAAACGATTCTTTGTGCTTTTTTTTTGTACTCCATTTTTCAACTGATTTTCTATATTTTATTTTTTTTGTTTATTAGGTAATGACGTGCTTTAGAATTATTATGAAAAAACAATTAGAATCAGTTCGGTTCGTTTTTCATGCTATCGACGAATCGAAATATTTATATATAAGCTTCTATTTGTAGTACTTCATGCTACCACGTCCACAATCTTCTTCTTCTTACCCTTATCCCACTTAAGTAAGGTCGGCACTACATGTTTTCCTATTCCATTTTGTCTTGTCAGAATTTCACACCTTTATACACAAATCATGTTTCACACAATCCATCCATACCTTTTTCGGTCTTATCGTATATTTGTTCATTTTCATACTCAAAACTTATCTAGTTACATTCATCTCTTCGCATAATATACACGTAAAAAACTAACCTATTGCTCCTCAACTTATCTATCACTGGTGTTATTTTGAAACTTCCTCTGACATCCGCAATTCAAATCAAAAATGTCAAAAAAATACAGATTACTAAGACATAATGGGAAAACTGTGTGAATTTAGACCATTAAAGTGGAATAGATTAATCTAATGAAAATCAACTCTATTTTCCTCTCATCCTGATAATGGCTAATAACCTAATAAATATAGAGAAGAATAAAATTAAAATGTTACGACTTGTTGAATCGTTTGAACATTAATCGAATTCTTTATACTGTTTATTACAGACAGTCCATCGATGAAATTGATAGAGGAGAACACAATTTGGTGAGTTTAGCCAATACTACTATTTGTTTACAAATTATTAAGTTTTAAAACATAGTAGAGTTTGATACATTTTTAAATTGAAAATGTAAAATAAAACTGTCTATGGAAATTTATTCTATAATAGAAATATGAATACTCTATAATAATTTAAAATTTATAAAGAACAATAATTGCATTTGTATTAGTACAACTGTACCATTTGTATTTATACAATTTTAACAATATTATCAATTGTATTTTTACAATTGTTTCAATTGTATTTGTAGAATTGTTTCAATTGTATTTGGAAAACTGTATTAATTGTACTTATACAAGTTTTCAAAAAATATCTTGCAGGTCGTGAACGTACTTCCTTTACCGCCGAGATCGACAAAAACGATGCTCATCGATATGCCACGACATATACGTAAATATCCACTGAAGATTCTTAATAAACCGAATGTTTCCGAACCGGAATCAATTCCTAATAATTCAAACAACGTGAAACCGATCATTTATCAAAACACATATAGGAACCTCGAGTCTAATGAGGCACTTAATCAGAACAAGAATGATGAGAAATTGATCTCCAACTCAACAAACTCGAACGCTGTCCGATTCGATACAACCCTTGGGCAGGAAATGGCAATTAACTCGTACAACACGGAGGATGATGAAGATGAAAGTATTGTAAGCGCTATGGTCAAAGGTCAGCGTTATATTTTTTTTTTAATATCGATTTCACTCTTATTAATACAAACGATATGTCGTTGCGCAACAGTAATTCATGCATTTCATTGAATCTAGCAATCTTTTCAATGTTGATTTTAAATAATTAGTCGAGTGTAAGATTACCTCCATTTTTTTTTTTGCTTTATCTGTCAAAGATATGATGAATGATCATGTCATGTCAGTCATGAACCTATTTCTTGTATAAATTTTAAGTTTGGTCAAATAACTACACAGTGGGTGTATCTAATGAAAAGTGGTAATTTTGACTGGTGGATTCTAAAATATATCGAAGTTCTCATAAAAGTAGTATAATTATAATATTTTTGTAACGTAACTAGTTGCCCGCCCCGACTTCACACTAGTGTGTCATTGAAGAACAGGAACTCAAATATTCCATTTACAATACCACTACATAAGGTAATGAAATAGCAATGATGATGAATGGACACCGATCTGTCAATTATATCGATCTTTTTGAAGATCCCATACTGTTTTCTGTCTCATTCACTCGTTCACTTTTTTATATGGAAATATTTTAAACCATTCTTTTTTACCTTTTCTGTATGATTTTCCTAACATTGTTGTCATACAAATCTACGATTGATTGACAAACAACCAAAGAAGGTTTAACCAATAGGTGCAGCCGTTCTGAAGTGACGCGCGTACATACATTCGAAAATAGATTTTTATTCACATAGATATATATAATCGGCATTATGTTGGGGAAGCTTTATTATTTACAATCAATAAAATATTTATAAATATGTAGATTACGTCTCCGTCGAGGATTTACTGGAGTTTGCTGATCTGAAGCCTTGCGGCCGTCAGCGGGGTGTCGAATCCGATGAAGTTAGAATTATGTTGAAAGTGTTCAACGAAAATGTTAGTATGAAGACGTGCTACATACCTTTTGTTTCTTGAGTATAAAATCCGTCCCAAAAAAACTGGTTCAATTTAGATTCTAAGTAATTTAGATTCGTTATTCGTATTCGTTAGCGTTAGAATCGAATTCAATAATCAATCAATCAAAAATACTTTATTTACTTTAGGCCCTAAGAAGGGCTTATGAATGTCAGAATTAGCGCCGGTTTTGAATACAACCCAGTCATCGAGAAGAACCGGTAAGAAACTCGATCGAATTTATCTTTTCATCAAACATAGTAGAACATATATTTTTAAGAACATATATAGTTATAGATATTGGACATTAGGTTTTGGTGGATGCACAGAGCGGGGCGACAGTTCCAGACGTCACTATCGTTCACACATTGATTCACTATATAAGGTAGCTTTTAGTCATTAAAAACTGCTTACCATGGTGTTTGAGCTTAGTATCCGACAAATAGGTAATGTGCTTTTGAAATTTTTGTTAAAAACCTAACACACTATTTACCTAAAAAAGTATTACCGGTTCGAGTGAACCGAAAACACGGAATAATGATAATCGGTTCTAATTTCGGATAATATATTCGAATACATAGAACTTAATAAATATTAATTGTTTTAAAAATATTCTACTCAAATGAATTTTAAGTCGAATTGATTAGATCTGTTTATCGATCGATCGATTAATTCGATTATTCAGCACACTTTTAATTTTTAATTGTAATTTACACCTTATTATAACCGTATAACTAGTACTTACGAAACACCACGAACCACACACAAACACATACTACACACACAAACCTACGAAAATAATTAAATATATCAGATATTCAAGACATATGGTTTAAAATAAACTTCCTTAACGACAGGTGACACCAGAGCAATGCTTGGAAGCGCTCGACTTCTGTGACTGGGATGTCCATAATGCCATCAAGTTGCTCAGCATCAAGATGTCGGTTGGTGATTATGTTGACTTAGAAGATTGTTACAGCGAACTTTTAAAAGCCCGCGGTGATATCACGAAAGCTGTTAACTTGCTCAACCTGCAAAAACGTTGTTAAACAAAGTTTACAAGATATTATACTATTTTAATGTAATCGATTTTTTGAAAATTCTAAAACTTATAGAGTTTTAGCAATTTTTTACATAATGTACAAAGGAATAACAAACTTAAGTCACTTATTTATGAAACAAAATTGATGACTGTTATAATAATTGTTTATTTTATAAACACTTTTAATCTTGAAGACTACTGTCGTTATCTTCAATCAATTCAAAAAACGTTTAAATATTAGTTACTAAGTTTTGCAGTTAAAAAGCCTTTCAAAATTTTCTAGTCGAAATTCTTGTGGTCCCGTAGCACTTATATAGTATCGACACTTTAGTACAGGGGATCTCAAAGTATGGGTCGCGTTACCTTGGGCAATTCGTGCGGAATTAGTATAAATCGCCCTGGATAGTAAGTCGATTTAATTTTCACAATAGAAAATAGAATGTAATATTTATAAAGAAAAGTCAAGATACACTTTTCAGTCAGTCTCAGGCAATTATGTTGATCTAAGTTCTTTCATTTTTGTACCGGATTAATATCATTATACATATATATGAAGAAGAACATACCAGATTATTCATTTATTTGAAGAACAACCGCTGTCACAAATTACTAAGCATTTACGCGTGTCGTTAATTAAAATACTTTGAGAACCCGTATTATAACGAAGTATGTATAATAACATTAGAATATGAATCGAAAAAGTTATGTGAGACGAATTCGCCTACAATTATATTTGTTTGATTCAAAATCGATTGATTTCACTAATTTTATTAGAGTCTAAGTGTTAACACAACACTCGAAAAAGATATATTGTATTTTTTATTCTGTATTTATGTATGTCGTGACAAAAATACTACCGATACAAATTTAAACACGGAGAAACTTAATTTTAGTAACTATTATTGCTATTAGTAACATTCAAAAATATGTTTTTTTTTTAAATCATATGATGAAAATGCCGATAACTCTTTTATTATTATTATTATACTCTCGATATATTTGGGTCATTCGATATCGAAGTACGTGAACTGTTATGGAGGCCGACTTCGGGTCATCAAATTAGAGCATTCGAGCTCTACGGAATTAGGTCAAAGGAGGTGCAAACAAACCCTCGTCACCGCCCCCGACTCGCCCATCGTTGTTTTAAATTAAAAAAGTAAACCGCATATTGTAATTAAAATGGCATTCTCTACATATATATACTGTCTGACATCTCTACGCACAACCCAAACTACTGTCCCTAGGGCTGTTAAAATTTGCTTGCGGTTTCTTTTAAATGTAAGTAAGGAAGGATTTTTGGTAATTCAACCCGTAAAAGGTGATGAAAAAGGTCATGAGAGTTTGCATGAAAATTGTATTTTTAACGTCGTCAGTTATCGTTTGATTTTTAGGTATAAAATGAAGAATCGAAAAAATATAAAGAGCAAGCGCAACCGCGGGAAATTGCCCGTACAATATATAAAAACTGAAAATTTAAAGTCAAGTCAGTACTGAGTTTAAAGATTTTTTTATTATCAAATTATGTATTTATAGGAATCAACTGTAATTGAATATTACAGTAATAACTTATCGAGGTCTTGTTTATAGCAAAAAGTATAATTAAAAACTGTATAAATATTATAATTTATACTCTGAATTCATTGTATCAATATCGTGCTTCACAATTACATACTGCGGGCAGTATATTATTATTATTTTTATTTTTTCGCGTTTAGCGTATTGTTTGATGTACATTCTTATATGTCGACATGTATATATTGTCTAAATCACTTACTGCATAATTGGAATTAACAATTTTAATAGGTTTTAAAAGTAAAAGGGATCATTAGGACAAAAAAGAAAAACGTTTTTAAGCATTTTAGACCAATAACCTATTTTTTTTTTATAATATGTGATAGATGCATTATTGATTATTTTCTGTCTTT
Source organism: Antheraea assamensis (assembly GCA_035772565.1). Taxonomy (NCBI): domain Eukaryota; kingdom Metazoa; phylum Arthropoda; class Insecta; order Lepidoptera; family Saturniidae; genus Antheraea; species Antheraea assamensis. The sequence goes on from JAQQSE010000065.1 coordinate 4,824,730, forward strand.
TGAATTCCTCGTGAGAACGTCCTAATAAAATTTCGGGGTCATCGTTTTATATATTCAACTAGGTCCATTTAAAACAGGGTTTATATTCCGATATCACCATAAAAGACTTTAATAAAATTCATATATGAAATCTTATTTTGTGATATACGAACTTAATTCTTTATATGTAATCAATGTTAATTTGTGTATAAAATTGACTTTTAATAAGTATTTTGTAGTTATTAATTCTATATATAAGAAATGTCTTCACTATATTGATGATACCATGTAATGTAATTAAGATGAAAACATATTTTTTTGTCATATTTATATTATATGTAGTCAGATTATGTAATGAAATAACACATGCATCACGAATTTTATGAATCCTGTACATCATTCAATAGTAGTCATCGAGTAAATGGTAAGTATATATGTTTGATACGATTATCACAATATCTACAATTGTTTACAATTTATATCGTACGTTATAGTTATAATGTGGGTCAAATGAAATGAAGTGATCACAGCAAGACTGATTTATAACGATGATATATGTTTTTGTTTCATTTATTTTTATTTTTTTCATTTATTTTACTTTATTGGTAAATGAAATACAATTTTTTTGTGGAACGTGAATCGATGGGATCGTTGGGAGTTTTTTTTGTTTCGTTAAAAAAAAATTAAAACGCTTTACGAACATAAATGAGTTATGTTGACATTTATTTACTAAATAACTCTTGTTGTCATGAATACCGTATAACGTTATATAAAGACGAAGAAGTACTTATAAGACTGATTTACAAATGACTATTTAAGACAATAAAAATATTCGAAGTTGAACATTCCGATTGGTATAAATATTCATTGTTTTTAATTGTTAGTGCCACATCACATACTATTGAGCTTTGTGAAATAGTTCACTAAATTTAGTAATTCTACCTTCTTATAAAAAGTTGTTTTGTTTTTTTTTCTTCTTCTAATTGTAATGGAAGTAATTCGATTTCATATATATAATCCTGTCAAAACTATACTAGATCACTTTTACATCTTTATGAAGAGTAGTATAAATAATTTTTGTCATTTTTTATTAGAATGCTAACTCCAATCGTGACCAACTTTGTTGAAACACTAAGTATTCCTTTTTAGAAATATTCAATATTAACTTGAGAATTGTATTAATTAGTGTACCTGTAAATATGCTCTGTGATAAAAAAAAACAATATCTTAAAATATAGAACAATCAGTAACCAGATCGATCTGACAAAGTAAAAATAATTTATTTTATATATACAGTGATCACTGAGCAGATTAAATCGAATCAATAACTTTAAGTTTGGTGCAATGGAAAATGACAAATTTTCCGCTTTTAATTATTTCACTCTAATTTTGTTTTCAATTAGTGATTTACAAAAGTTTTTCGCATTGCGCTGTAACCAACCAATCGAAGACTTAAAGAAAATGAAATTATTTTCAAATTACTCTATTACATTTCATAACATTTGATAACGCATATAAAAAAATCTTATTTTGATGATGCTTCTATTACGTGGATAATCTGAATACAGCATAATAATATGTTAGATGAGGCATGTGTTTAAAATGATATATATATATATATAATGTTTCTTGTAAACAAGACTTACGGAAATTGTCTTCTACGTTGTGTTTGTTACATTCGGATGAAATATTAAAAACTCGAATTTTACTTTCCAATTTGTAATTTTAGCGACGTAATGAAAATTCGTTACGTCATGTTTGTCCTGACGCCATAATGCTCATGCAAAATGTACAGATAGATGGATAGATAAATATAATAATATTTTATGTATCTCTTTGTTAAGATATGATAAACTTTGGACATTTAGGTACTTTTAAAAACTGGGATCTATAGATTATTTAATATTAAGGTTTATTGTAATTATACGTTAAAAATAAGTCATATATAGATACATAGGTACTTAATAATTATAAAAAAAAATCAGCAAAATGAAATTAAAAATAACTCGTTTCGAAACTGTGAAAGTGTACAAAAAACGGGTACATCTACATCTGACTCTATGTTCGTAAATATTGCGAAAGTGTAAATGTGTAACCAAATCTCGCCGAAAACAAAGGACTGAGATAATGCCCACATTCCTTATTTTACATACGGAGGCGATTTCTATGCATTACCATAAATAGTAGAACCTCATTTCTCTTATTTTTCGCCTCGAATATGTCCACTGAATCTCATCTAAACTCCCAAAGTGGGCCTCGGGGTCACCACTACATAGGCGACGATAATTGAGCGCGAAGCACAGTTAATGTACGAACCAATTTAATAAGACCTCGGCCACGTCTTTTAGTGTCGTTGTTATTTCCAACGAATTAAACTAGAGGAGGAGGCTTTATTAATTTTGTCACTCCTATTAGAACACATTAATATTTTTTTTACTCGGCATTAAAAAAACAACCTCTATGCTTTCGCCTTTTTCATCATTATTATACTTGTTTATAAAACTAATATTTATACTGTTTACTTTTTCCATTACATGACGTGAATTAATTATTGAATACGTGTGTTTAGACAAATAACTATATTTGTTATGTTGTAATTATTAAGGATTTTTAATAGTGAATAATAAGCATGCTTTCGACATTTCCATACTGCAGTTTGAATATTAAAAAAGAAAAACCAACGAATTTATATTGTTCTGTAGTTTTTATAATAACTAAGTATAAATTCAAACCTATGATCTATGTTTAACGTCTATTAAATTATTTACGTCTCTGTGTCTTTATTAGCCATTAATAATAATAATAATTAAATAAAATTATGACGTCACAAGAAATCAAAATATGTATTATATTAGAGATTCATGTCCGTTACAAAGCATATAATTTTTATCATTACCTCGTTTCGTCTATGTTAAATGTAAATTAGTAGCGTAAAAATAAACACATGTAATACTTTTTCAATGTTTATATTATATACATATGTACTATTCTATATGGAATAAAGTCTTTTATAAAATATGAAAGTAGCTTTTATTCATTATTCGCCTGCTGCTTACTATAATCAATGACAGAATCAGTCCGTTGTAAAACTATGCGACGAAACTAAATGAGGCCACCGGCACTATTCACTGTTGCCAGATAGTATAAATAGATAAATTAAATCAAATAATTTCTAAATAAAAAAAAGCAAGAAAGTATTCGAGGTTATTTCTGAAAACTTGCGAGGGCTCCACGGCCCAGAGGAAGCGCAATGCGGGTCGAGCGAGCCCCTTCCACTCTCCTCCTCTTTGTTTTCGCAGCCAACTACGGACATGAAGGTTTTGTTTTTACAACCCTCTGTACGGTCCGCCTTTGCTCAACTGAAAAGAAATAATAAAATTTAATGAGAAACATATTTTTTGTGCATCGTTTTATAGAAGTATTTTCACAAATTATTCTTGCATCCTGCTATAGTCTGTTTCTATGATACTTGGTATCTATAGGGAAAATGTTTGTCTACAAACGTTCATAAACATAAAAAAAACACGTTTTCTAATATATATACAAAGTATTTTTTTACCGAGGCTTAAATCTTTTATTGATGAGAGCACAAATTAATAGAAATGTTATTATAAAATGTTAATATTATTCTACAAAAATTAATATTTGTTGCTTTTTCTTAAGTCACGGCAAAATGTTGTATATTTTCTTGTACTGGTAAAAACCTAGATATTTTGTTTAGATATTAATTAGATATTTTAATCTAATTAGTAATCCATTTATAAATACGACAGTTACTCTTTCTATGTACAACCCTTATATGATTAAAACCCTGTACCGACAACAGTTACATTTAGTATAGAGCTAATGTGGAACCTAAAAGACATAACCACCTAAAGGCGCCTTTCATCTTGAATATACAGAAAGACACAAAGTCAGTCACCGGATAAGACTATATATGATAAAACTAGCTCTTCCCCGAGGCTTTGCTCGCGTATATGTATATTTAGCCTATCCATCGGGATCCGTACATTTTTTTTCTAGGTAAAAGTTATCATATACTATTCTCTGTACTGGTAACGTGCATGCAATGATGATCTGTTAAGTATTTAAGACATGAAAGCGTAACAAACAAACTCAAGTTCGCATTTATGAAATTAGTTAGAATGTTTCTTAAGCGACTACGAAAAATCGGTGAAGTAATTATATCAAATAAAGGATAACGTCCTTATTTTGTTAATTTCACTTATATTTAATAGCTATTTGACGATAGACAACAGTTTGTCCTACCTTTAAAAATAAATACTGATGCATCTAGGGTCACTTCAGAAGACTAAATGATGAAAGTATTTCTGAATATTCTAAAAAATATCTATTTATAATACTGATCATCACACCCTGTAAGAGATCCACTGCAGGACCGTTGGTCTCTTCCCGAAGGAAGGTATAGACATAATAATCACGCCCGTCACCATGTATTGGCGATTTCAAGCTCCGAGAAATCCAGTTCCACATTTTCTCAGATATACTGATACTAGAACAACATTTCTCAGGTTTAGATTTTCTCGTGATGTTTTCAGTCAACAGATAGTGATACCAATTTAAATTAGTAAATGTACGCGAATTCCGAAAAATTCGCTGGTATATGCCAGAATTCGAACCTACTGACACCAGATTGATATTCCACCGGTCGAATCGCTCGACCACCACGGCTTAATTATGATGATACCCTTTTTTACAAATGGGGAATTCCCTACGGATACCCACCGAATTGCACGAACTAAAACCGCATGATGCCTTTTTACGCTTTTTGGGCCGGGGAGCAGGAACTGCCTACGGCGTTGCATCTGCACTCAATTATACCTATTCCAATTTGTAAATAAGTGAATATATGTACAGGATAGCACCTAAGACCGTTAGCATTCGTATTCTCGTTGTACTTCAATGACTAAAAATTAATACGTTTCACGTGTAACAAGCAGGTAAATGTTTCCGATTTTAGTAATATTCGATTATGCTATACCTGAGTATATATGTCCTAAACCGAGTGAACGGTTAATGAGTTTATACTTTAATTTTTTTTCTAATCGGGTTTGTACTACTTCGACTCCCAATACCCAGTTTCAAATTGTTATAATGAAATACAAAGATATGAAAACAAATAAAAATGAATCTCGGAATGAGAGATAATAAGTTATGAACTAGTGTAAATCATTATTTTTCCAATCTAAAAGTTGTCTCTAAAGTCTCATGAAATGTTGTGTCCACGTCTTAGGATATCCAAGGTCAAAGGACACAAAAATTGTTTTTATTTTTACTGTGACTATGATTATATGACTGTAATGTTTAAATAATTCTTAGCAAGTTTTATAATGGACGTGAATCGTTTACGACCTATACTTCACAGTGACAGAAGCGGAGTGGTTGGCTGGAGCCGTGTCAGTTTTATTGCCAGTTAGTATAAGCTTACAAACACATTGAAACAATTACATTGGATAATTATTTGATGCACTTAAAATTATAATAAGTCGATATGATTATGTTGTAATAACTAAATTAACAATTTTATAAGATTTACTGTTACTTTTTTTTATCTGATAGTGCCAATGCACAATCAATTTTGTTATTTAGAAAAAAGTCTGTCCACTTATTTTTTTTTTATTTCCGTGAAAAGGTTAAACGCACGGAGGTATCATGATGAGATTAAACAATTTAATATGCGACACGGTTACTGTCTATACTTATCTTTCAGAAAAAAACTCACCAATATCTTAAGGAAAACAACGTAACTACCAAAAATGTATTTAAGTTACTGACAACACATCAATTCAAAAATAGTCTCAGTTTCATTTATATATTCTATTTTCAATAACATTTTGGGTGTATAGATACAGAACTTAATTTTTATACTACTGCACATAACAAAGGACCGCGTGAACGTCTTTATGGCAACTTGAGACACCCCTCGATACGTGGTTAGTTTACAGTCGGTATTAAAGAAAGTCCGAGTGGATATATCTCAAACTAGTATTTGATAAAGTGATTTTACTTTTCTGTGATAGCATCAGAGACAAAAAGATACTATGGCTTTATATCAAATGTTGAAAGTGTTGTGATAAAACACACATAGGTATAACAAATAATTATAAATATGAAATAAAATAGAATAGCATAGCATAATTATCTTGTTTTATTGTAATTTAAACTATATTAAAATACGATAAAATTATTAAACGTATGTATGTACTGCTGCGGTTTAACAGTGTAAGTGCTCGTGCGCACTACGGTTTTTTTTACCGCATGAATTTTCTTCGTAAAATATGTGACCTAAGTATAGGCTTACATACAAGGATGTATACTGCAGGTAAATTTCTAAACAGGATTGAAATCCGAGGGATTGTTACATATTTCTTGCGGTGCGGAAAAAAACCGCATATTATAGCAGTTATGCTCGAACTATAATAGTTCTAAATCCTGGCTTGTCAAACATATAGGGTAGCTATACGTGCGAGCCCGAGGAAATATGCGATAGCGGTAGATGCGAGTGAGTTAAAATTCTTGCGACTGTTCTCATTGCAGATCTTTCCTCATGTGGCCCGCGAGATAGATCCTTAGAGCGGTCGTCTCCTCCAGCGGAGGGCTGATGGAAGTAGGGGGCGCTATGTTCGTCTCCTTCCACCACCGTAGCCGGGTGTCTTCCCATTGCCCAGGTTCGCCGGACGGAGGAAACGGCCGGTGTGTACTTGGTCGTCTCCTGACTAGGACGGAGTCCGGTGGCACAGATTAACAGCGGGCCGACCGCTGGGGCGGCACGATGAATACTCAAGACTAAGGGATCTCGTGTCGCGTCAACAAGCGGGGGATGTACACCGTGGAGTGTCAGTGAATAGGAGTCCTCACACTACCCACCCGCTCCCTCAGGAGGTTGGCGTGTCTATGATCGATTTCCCCAGGTAAAAAAGGCAAGCATTTTCAATGCTACTATTCACCGCTGAACTAAAGTCTCTTCACCACTGGATGTCGAGATTTTAGGTAGAATCAATTATTGTAAAACGTTTAAATTTCTTTCCAAAAGCTATATTTACTTTTTAACTTACGTAACAGTCTACAGTTATTTATTGAGTATATGTCGATACAGCAGTTAGAACTATCAATGAATTATTGTTACAGTTGTTCCGAATCTGAAATAAAAACCACATTTGTTTTCTACTCTTGTACTCGACATTTAGCACAATGTATATTGCAACCCTAGTAACAGGCATACAATACTGAATACCTACATATGCGAGAGCTCGTTTTATTGTCAGGTTATTCTAAAGGCACTTTTGTATGAGAGGACATGTTCTTTATAAATTGATATAATAAAATTCAAGACTTTCTACATTGTGTGTGCGAATGAAAACATGACAGTTGGATAAAAAGGAATCATTTTCTTATTATTTGACTGTACCGTTATTTATACAGAAGTTCAGGATGTAGGCATTCAGTACATTCAATTCCTTTCTATTATAATGAGGCAATGAAATTCTTAAATCAAAACTTTGACATAAAGGAATCTAACATATAATGTGCACTTTGTAACGTGCACTATAGCTGCACGTATAGGAATTTAAAACATAAACATCTCAACTGTCTCGAGTAAGCAATTTAAGTAATTGAAGATTGGAATATTTGCTCATGAGTTTGGAATGTATTATGTAGTGTTTTGTAGATTGATTTTTAAATATGACTCATCAATAGCTCAATCTGTTGTAATAACGTCCATAAAAGTACTTTTTTTTGAGTATTATCGTTATTTATCGATACATGGCATCTTATATGTCAAAAAATGCTAGCGGTAGGTAAATAGGTAGTAGTAATTGTATATCTATATATATATATATATACACAGTCAGACTCAAATAAATTATTCTAATTAGATATTTACAGCCGTAAAGACTGATGATGGATTCACGTAATCACAGTGCTCATAGATATTTTTGGATTGTTCTGTACCCTTCAGTTACTTTCAAAATATTAAACATCAATAATTGCATTACAGTTAAGAACACTTTCTTTCACACCGAGTCGCATTAATCGATATCAGAAACGTATATTAACTATATACATAAAAGAGTTACACGTTAGAATAGTAAAAATCAATTTAAAAAATCCTATAAATAAAGAAGGAAATCCCCTTTATCAAAAACTGATAAGAGATACAGCATTGTTTACTGACGAACGGCGATAACAATATCATTAAAGAACTACGAGACATTATACGTAGTGTCTCACGGTTTTAGTCGACGCGAGGTTAGATAAATATTATATTTTAAATTTATTTGTAACTTCTTCAATAGGAATCTAACATTATTAATTAAATTTCATATTAAAGTACAACAAAATATAATATCGAGGGTGGAAAGGCATATTGAGTAACATGCAAAGAGTCGTTAACTCGTCTGTCAATGGCTTGTTAGCTAATTTTGTATGTGGTAGAGCTACGCTGAAGCTATTACTGGTTTCAGCATGAATGGGTCGGCTCGCCCGGAGTAGTACCACCCTCTCACAGAAAACCGACGTGAAGTAACAGTGGTTGCACTGTTGCGTTTCGTTCGGTCAGTGAGAGCGCCGGAGGCCCACATATTTAAAAGGCCGGCAACGCACTTGCGACTCCTCTGGTGTTGCTAGTGTCTATGGACGGTGGTGATCATTTACCATCAGGTGACCCACCTGTTCATTAGCCCCTATAATATAAAAAAAAATAGACTTTCTTCTGTCTAAATAAATTTCCAATCCGTATATTATTTCTTTACTGAATATTAAACGTTGCTATTCGGGTCTCCTTTACCGTGTACCTGGCTTTTAATTTGCAAAATACAGTCGAACTTAATCATTCCCATCGAATGGTAAAAGCGAACCACACAAAAGACATTCGTTTCAATAGGGTAAATGATTTCAACTTGAACAGTAACTGGTTTAGTGGCGGTGAGAATTTTTAATGACGTAGTTATCTGGACATTCCTGCTTGCGGGTATTCGTTGTCTGTAGCCAGCTTGCTCAATTTCAATGTCGTGTCGCAAAATGTTAGGTAACCTTTCACACACATGTATTCACGCATAAGGTGTACCGGAAAACTTTTATCAATGCTCGCAATTCACAATATTTCTATAATTTGACACTCTTAATAATTGAGCGTAAATACATTGTAAAAGCGTTTATTATTTATTTATTTATTCAACACACCAACAAGATTTACACTGAGACCGTCTAGTACACTGTACATACATTTAGAAAGGATGGCTCTATATAAGTGCAACCTTAACTATAGGTGTTTACGGCTAATTACATGGTAGAGAAAATAACTTAATTAGAAGGTTATAAGCAAAAACTAACTCAACAGCACGTATGAATCTATTTTTCTTTATCTAAGCTTACTTATATATATATCTTTGTATTTGCTGAGACTGTTTGTGATGATGTCTAGATCTGAGGTTCTGGATCTAGCATTATAATGCAATAACACTCTATTCAAAAATATACTTTTCTCACAACATCGAAACAACGTTATCCGTTTACTTACTTCCTCTCTCTTACGCATGCGCGCCCACACCGTGTGCGCTACCCCACACGTAGCTGAGAGCGTAACTGCCTCTAAAAGTCGTAGTTTCTTGAAATTGTATTAACTTTTTATAAAATGTAGTTATCGTGATATTTTTTTTTTATATAATAAGCAAGTGCCTAAGAAGTAAATTCGATTTAAATCTATTGAATAGTATTTGGGTGATGCGTGCACAACGGCAGGCCTCAATCACTATATTTATATAGATACACTGGTATTCATACAATAATTTTTCAGATATTTTATAAGTTACAGGTAGCATTTAGGTAAATCCCTTTTTATTGAACACCTACGTTATTTGATTAAGATTAAGATTACTTTGTCTTATATAAGATATGTACTGGATACGATGTAATTGCTGAAAAATCGTTGTCATCTCCCTTCTAACTAAAATAAAATGCATGGTTTTCTAAAAACACCTTTAACATTTTCACGTGAAGTACCTACTTAATTCGCACATAAATAGTATATAATAAGTATACTTCTATATCCCACGAGAATGATAGAAATGTTTCAAATAGTAGAATAATGGATTCTCAAATACATTTACGACATACTGACATCGATGAAAATGCGGTGTGCAGCGGACTACGTGCACATGTAGGGCACCTAGTTTCCCGATCCGGGTCCCCCCCGTGCCGGCCCGCACCTCCCCAGTTCTCACACCCGAGTGAAGCGTTGCCCTCTCGACCTATTTATTTCCTGGTTTACGTAATCGTCGTCCGTACCGTCCTTGCCACCATTTTGTATGCGCTCCATAATCTATTTAACATATACAGTAGGTTTTCTTTTTACACGCTTTTATTAGTTTCACCTGTATGTTTATGACTGACTCTTCAGCATCGATTTCGCACTACTTTGAGCGATCAGATTTGAATGAAACTTGGCACTCATGTTAAATCGAACTAAACTAAAAAACGAAAATAAATTACAGTTTAAAAAAAAAAACAAAAAAAACACGCTTTTAAGATAATCAAACTAAAAGTAAAAAATAATTTTTGGCATAAGAAGAAAATTACTGATAAGAAAATTAGTGTCACTATATTTTTTTCTGAACTATAATTTATTTGTTTTACTGTCGTGATTTAGATTCATAAAATAGTTTTATTGAATTTTGTTAATGTTGTTAATTCTCGTTTCGATATTATATTCCATACATCAAGCAACAAATCCTCGAAAATAATTTTCCTATATTATTGGCAGATCCATACTGGATCTTCTGTATATAATTAATACTAAATATTTTCCGTTTGACTCTAAAATTCTCGATGTATTAATTAGCAATAATAATAGTACTATAGGCTATAAGCATCGTCAGATTTATGGCAATTATGAAAACAAGATTTACACTCAATTTTTTCTATCTTAAAAATACGAGTATTATTTTATAGTAACTTTGCAATCTAAAAGTTAATATAAAAGTAATATCCATCTGTTTTTTCTTCTCTTTTCGAACTGACATACCTTCTTGGCTCTTTTGGCCTCTACAGATTCACCGGAGTACACTACGGTATCCATCTGTCATTTCTTTTAGTAATAATCTTCATAGACTCACTTCAAAAAACGTTCAATTTTATACCATTGTTTTAAGAAAAAAATAATTCTACAACGTCATAACAATAAAAAATCCAGAACAAGTAACAAAAGACTTTCTGTAATTTGCATCAAAGTAACTGTATTACTGTATATAATTGACGTCAAGTGCAACAGCAAGCGAAAGTTAAATATTATTTTAAAATTAGAACTCCAAACTACAACACAAATATTTTCTCTTTCATAACAGACACACACTACACTTACACACACACACACACACACACACCAAACATTATAAATATTGACGTTGACCTAGTTATGTACAGGGTGGGAAAACAAAAACGTATTAAGAGATGTTCGTACATATCTTTCACTACTTACGTAGGCGTAATTTAGTAGGCTAAATCTACTAAAATGTACATTATTTATGTACACCTTATTGAAGTGACAAAATGTATATATAGAGCTAGCGCTCTTTAGACTTATCCTTATATATTTTTGGTCTACGATTTCATATTTACCCCATTTTGCCAGTCCATTATTATCTCAAAAGAATGCAAACGATATGTATATATAGTGAATATTAATTTAAAATGAATTTCTTAAATTCTGAAGTAAATTTAAATCAATTAAAAATATTAAGCATGACCAATATTTGTGAACTATAAATACTGCAAATATTTAGTATACAAAACTGCAGAACTTTCAAAACCTATATATATATATATATATACGCATATCATGTGAGTTATGTATACACTAAATTATATGAATTCGATATGGTTATATCATTTGAATATCCAAATTCATGTTTCTGAAGTAATATAATATTTGTGAAAAAATAAAAACTTTTTAGTACATAAACGAATACGAATATTGTATCTGTCTAAATAGCCTACCAATTATCTCATTGTATGTGACCATGTTTTTAAAAGATATATGGGTTTAGTGGGCTATCCTTAAAAGATAAGTATCTATATGCCTTCACTGACTTTTTTGTAGATCTATAAAAGAGGAATATCTCACTATGTATTGTTTTATTATATTTCAAAAGAATTATGCAGCGTTTTCGATGAAAAGTCCCAGGCGGCTTGACTTTTTCCGACACTTCCAGCAATTATCGTTATATTTCAACCAGTTTACTCAAAGCCTTAACAAATCATATATCTTAACCTTCCTCATGTATTACTCTATCTATTGTTGTAGACTGCATTACAATCTGTTAAGTAGTAATCGAGTTTATCGCGTACATACACACAGACAGACAGACGCGGCGGACGACTTTGTTTTATAATATGTATTGATTGATTATTTACATGTCAATCCGGATTGGTTGGACTTTCCTGTGTGTCCCACAGGTGATTTTCCATTTCATTTTTCTCAAACTCGAACTAATCATTATACAAATAATATTTACACGTGAGATAGACTTACTCACACATTTAGCACTGTTAATAAATAAATCATTAAATTTACATAGGTTAACAAAAACAGGATTTCAAGCCTACGCAAGAAATACTATATAGAGTTCCATTGTACAGTTTTTACGGCATTTGGTTAAATATCATGTTTATAATAGTAAACGTATATCGATTATTTATAATGTACAATAATTTTTACACTACGTATAAATTACACATTTCAATGTAGTACATTCCATACCTTTGTGTAATTGTCTGCTGTAAGCAGGAGAATATATGTGTTTTTGTTTCTTTCGAACTTTCTACACTGTTGACCTGGCAAAGCCTCTACAGTTTCACCGGACTACGAGAATATATGTAACATTTTTACTCCTATAATTAATCCTATACACATTCCTATACTGTTTTTTTCCCCATAAGATATCTAAGTGACGTCACGAAACGACATCTCCAGGCCAGCTAAATTGATTAAATCCTACTGTAGTAATGTAATACCGCGTTACCTATGCAGTGTTACCAAAGAGATAAGGCTCCGATCGTGTCTATAAAGTATGTTTTTGAATTCCCTTTCCGTTTACTCTTACGGCGTTTCGGACTGGTGCTGGTCGGTGGCAGGGTCGGGCTCGGAGTAGAGGGGACTGTAACGGATCATACGTATAGGCTATAGAGTATAGAGCAGAATGCGGCATCGCCTTGCGTCGACGTCGCGTTGTAACGCGCGAGCGTACTACTCACAGCAGTTGTCATAAATACCATCCCAACCAGGCAACGACAACAGCTACTATCATAAGCGGCCGAAGAACGATGACGTCCCATATTCTCAACGAGGTAAGTGATGCTGCGCGGTACATTTAATGATATCTTATTTTTTTCATAGCGATTTTAGAACGTTTTGCTGGCGACGAGACAACCTACATTCAAAGTACTGCGAGATAGTATCCACAACATTAATTTCTTTATCATTGCAATTACTGGTTCTGTTGTTATTTAATTATTTTTTTCAAGTTCGGTTCTTATAGCTCTCAAAATCTTGTCTATAATCACCTGTTCAAGTAGGTACAATTTTGTTGCAACTTTTTGAGAACTATGGCACTGCATTCTCTCGTGATTGAGACGAATCAATCAGCGTTAAGCGGAACGGATTATTGATCATGTACTGTGTTCATGTCTCTATTACACACGTGTTACCTTCTCATCGTGTGAATAAAGTCTTTATCAAATTTCGTCACGTCGCGTCGTGCTGCGTTGCGTCACCAAGTGGTGTGTTCAAATATTTTTCAGTACATTATTACTTAGTTCAATAATCAATACACACCACACCGTATCACTTTTCTCATACCGTCTGCAATTAATCAGATTACAAAATATTTAAGGTGATTCCATAAACTTACAATTTTATTTTCAAAAGTTAACCAAGTACCGTGTAATTTTCTCGCGGAAAATTAAATTGCAAAAATCTGGGTCGTTCCAGGCTGATTTTAAATTTATATAACGTCATTCTGTTCACTAAGATTATTCTGATAGGATATTAAAAATATCAGAAATATTTTTTTATATAAAAATATTCTGAAGTTCTATAAAACTTGGTAAATATAATAGGTAGATATGTATACACAACGAAACCATTTTATATATAGCCCTTTAACTCCTTACGAAGTATATTTTTTACCATGATACAACACACCATCAAGCTGATTACGGTAACTAAAGAGCATGTTTAGACATTTAACACCCAAGAATAGCATTGAAAATTATACTCATGCCATAAAAGTCAATAATATGTGGCGATCGAACCCGCGACCTCTTCATTTCGACCTCGGTTTGATAACAGAGTTCACTACCACTGCGCTACGAAAAATCATATTTAATAATACTAAACTCATATATGAATGAATATGTGATATATTAAACGTTTCGACATCTTCACATCTTATTTATACTGTTAATAATAAACAAGCATAACAATAAACATATTATTATGGTAACGTCTTTTTAAAGCCTTGTTCTACGGTGTATTTTCTCACACCATAGACGTCCAGTAACAGCCGCACAATCCACAACAATTGTTCCCACGATACGAGCAAGTCTTTATCTTTCCATTTTAAAATGTACAGTCGTCCAACATTGTGAGCACACCCGTTGTTTTACAAATTTTTGGTTTAACCGACTCTTGACGTAAGCACACTACGTATACGACTACGCGGGCACAGGCGCGGATGATACGATTCCCACGGCACGCTCATGCGGTCTGCCTCACCTCAGAATTCTGCGCTTTAAGAATAAGGCCTTATTCACTCATATTCAATTTCCAATAAATATATTTAGGTAACTTTGATATGATGCCATAATTTTGTTTATGTTATTATCGACTTGATTTTAAATGGTTACTGCACTTTTATAACCAATCTGCAAATGGACCAAATCAATTTTTTTCATCAGTTAGTCACTGTTGGGTGCTAAAAAACTAAGTTCGACCATCTTATTTGGCAGTTCTTCGTGTACTACCACTGATTTTTTTAAAACTATAACATAGGTCAGCGCCTATTGTTTCTTACGGCAGTCGAAATTTACACAACTGCCTAATTATACTTACTTCTTATACGTCTCTCAAATTTAACATATGACAGCGTTTTTATTAAATACAACATCATTTCATTAAATTTCTCACTAGAAATACGGTAGTAATATTTTATTCAAAGAAGGAAACTTTTCAGATTTACAGGATTTTTTTCAGTTTTACTTACATGATTATTTTCATTAAATACGAGTAGACAAACATAAATAGATAATTATTAGGTATTATTGTAATATAGTCGTTTTGTCATCATATGAACTGTAGGGGGAAAAAAAAACTAGAGTATAGCTGGAGGAACCCACAGGATAATATTCAAGGAAAAAATAAACTATTTTAATTATCACTACATATTATAAAACAACTAGCAGGCCCGGCGTTGTCCTGCTCTTATAATAAAAAATATATGCTTATGTGCATGAAATGCTTAAGGTAACTAATGTATTTAATTTGATAAAGATTAATACTGTATCCCGTCTAAATAGCCTTCCAATTACATCATTATATGTGACTATATTTAAGACTTACTATAAATTTATCCTTAAAAGATAGGTCTATGCCATCGTAGACTTTTTTGTAGATCTATAAAAGAGGAATATCTCACTATACATTGTTTTGTTATATATCAAAGGGAATAGACAGCGTTTTCGACGAAAGCTCCGATGCGGCGTGACTTTTTCTGATTCTTTAAACAATTATCATTACATTTCAACCAATTTACAAAAAAAGACCTTGATAAGTAAGGTTTAGGTATATAATTTGTCAAAGTTTTGTGTAAATTGGTTGAAATATAATGATAATTGTTGAAAAGACCGGAAAAAGTCACGCCGCTTGGAAGCTTTCGTCGAAACCGCTTCCTAATTAATCCCTGTGAGATATAACAAAACAATGCATAGTGAGATATTCCTCTTTTATATATATCTATAAAACAAATCTACGATGGCCTATATACCTATATTTTAAGGATAACTTACTATACCCATCTATCTACTAAAAATGGTCATAAATAATGAGGTTATTGGAAGGCTGTTTACACAGATACAGTGCTAAGCCCAAATTAAATTTATTACTTTCCTTAAGCATTTCATGCAAATAAGTATATATTATTTTATTGTCAGAGCAGGACAACGTCCGCCGTGCTTGCTAGTGTTCATATAAATAGTCAAAATAAGAAATAAAATTATATACAAACGTACATATGCTACGTATATAATATTAAATTATGTTATCAAATATATAGACATCCAATTTTCCAATAACGTTCTCTTTTCTTTAAGTAATTACAAACGAGATCTTTTTCTTCGAAAACTTATCATGTTTCTTCGTTCGCATCAGATATCTGATATATACATACTGCATATGTGGGAAATGTTTTGACAATAACAGTATAATAAAGTGTCTTTATTACAAATATTTAAAACTTAATTGTGTTAACAATAAACATGCTAAAAGAATCTACACTTTACAATAAAATTACATTGTCTTTGACCGCATTGTTAATGTTTTTACGTTATACGCTGTGTAATACCAGTGTAAAAAAATACAAACAATACATTTCTATTTAAATTATCGTTTAAAATAGTTAAAGTTGGTATGAGTATATACCTATAGTAATTGTAATACATATAACAATGCATTGTTTAGTTATCATGAACGTTATATCAATTACATTATTAATTAGTAATTAATGTCACGAAAAGGGGACAACGATAATAAGGGCATAAATCACTATTCTATGTTCTTAAATCACGTTATAACTAATTCACACCACCGGTTTCACCTGCGTGAAATTATTCTTCCGCGATTAAATTTGTGGTAACGTTTATTTTTCAAAATTCTCATTCCATAAATTTTTTTTTTTATTTTTAAATATTTGTTTTACAATTAGGTAGATATCCAATATTGCTTTTCTTTTATAATGATAATCAAATATGTTGAACAGTATACATATATTTACAAAATACGTAATTTTTTTTGTCACATAAATTTTAACACTAATTTGTAAACCCTTATAAAATGATAGACTTTATCTCTCTCACTCTTAATTACTATAAAATGTAGAAACGTAAATTTGATTCCAGTAACTTCAAAAGTTGCAGTTTTAATAAATGGTTTAACATTTTTTTACAATCGTCTAGGCAGTGATTTTTCAACAAGTCAAGAACACTCTTCTCTTGATTAATAACTTGAAAGGCTAATTTTAAACAAAGACAAAACTTTGTATAAGCTTTAATTATCTCTCTCAGCATATCACGGAGTCATTAAAAAGAGGATTTCTTATTTATATATTTAGAATAAAATATTTACAAATGCGATAAGTGAAAGGTTTAAAGCGATTGAATAAAAAGGACAGTAAAAGAATTACTTAGAATGATTACGATTTCTTTTACTTAGAAGAACCTCAGTCGGATTTCTTTTTATTATAAAACGAGGTCTTTACCTCTGAATAAGGCTTGGAATTTCCACCTTAAAAAAATCACATATTTTTCATCCTTTCAGGGTTATCTTTTCTAAAATGTCTGCTTAAACAGAACTTATTGAAGTTTATCTATAATCCCTATACACATATACATATATATATATATACACATAAATATTATAATTTCCTAATTTCCTTGCATCTTGTAAAATTAAGTTACTTTAATAAAACTTTCGTCAACTATTTCATCTTTTAGAACTTAATTACTAATCTGAAGAAATACACTTATTTATTTGAACATAAAGTTTGAATCTAGATTTTCATGTTCATAATTAAAAACTTTGTTAAGTTTTCCCTACAACAGATTTATTCAGGCAACTCTTATAAGCGCCAGAATTATTAGAGAATTTAAGACATAACTCCAAATGGAATCTATCGTATTGATGCCGTATTTATAACTTATTATCTTATGATGGATCTTGATGAATCAGTGGAATCTTCTTTTATATACATAATTGAAATATAGATTTGTAAATGGAAGTTACATATAATATGTCGTTATTTCTGTTTATGTATGGTTAGTCCGGTGAAACTGTAGAGGCCTTGCCAGGTCAACAGTGTAGGCAGTTTGAAAAAAAAAAACTGTTTATATACGTATGACACGAGGTATTTTATCAAAAAAATCTATTACATTATTAGTTTTAAATTGTATATTTATGAAAGTGAAATTATTGGATTTACAAAAATTACATCTTATTGATGTCAAATTTTACCTATAATCACTGTTCAATATTTATTATATATAGAAGTTTCGTACGTTTCTCAATGTTGTCATGTAAGAGTTCGCTTATTTAGATATCTATACATATTTGTGAGTGCACGAAACTTCCTCAGAGAGGTCGATTTCGGCAATCCAAAATACCAATTTATTTAGACCCCGGCCTCCTGTTCAATCCATCGGTATTGCTATACACAAGCGAAAGTTGCGCGAACTAACGCGGTTCCCTCTTACCTAGTCAGTTAACGCAACTACGAGTTGCGTTAGCGGCTGCGCAGTAACGGTGCCCTAGTTATTTCGGGTGCTGCCCTAGATTCAAACGAGGTCGAAACGCTGTTTTCATCATCATCAGCAAGTTTCATTCGATGGGGCCACGTTGGGCTGCACGATTCTGCGACCTCGTATATATCAGCTTAGTGCGCAATTATTCCGTGTTCACACTCCCTTGTTCCAAACAATTGTACTCTTCGAACCCCAAATAACATTTCCTTTATAAATATATTCAGTGTGATAGTTACTGCTGAGATGTATTGGTGTCACTAACACATAATATGTTATTTTATCAATGAGTGTATAAATTGGATTACAATGAAAACAAAATGTAGCATCTCGTAAAGGGAGGAGCATTTTGATCCCGCCCACGAAACACTCTGCTATGCTTGCTGTATGATTTTGATTTATGATCAGTAACCCAAACGTTGTCGTCAATGATTAAAAACGTTGTAAATACTGTTATACTTATGAATTTATTGTGACTAAACAAATATTTACATGAACAAAATAACATTTACATGCACTATAGACTTATTTTTATATAACTGTATTGTACATCAATTGTCTATCGTAAAGTTTTACGTTTTAAATAATACAATGAGCTAATAGGAGAATAGCCCTGTCTACTACATGCGCGGTCATGCAGCCAACGGAGAAGGGGAGGCGCTATGCCATTTGGCCTAAAGTAAGCCAAGGCCGATATGGTGGGGATAACGTTTACACGTGTGACCTAGATAGCACCCGAGCGGCTACGAAAACTGTCGACAATGCACGAACGTTCCAACGGTTAGCTACTATGTTCGATTCCCGAATCCGAACCTTCGTTAATATTATCACAGCATCACAAACGTTTCGTTCTAGCTCGCTTTCTCGTTCCACTCAATCATGACGTATTTATAGGAATGTGCTTGTGTCGAATTCTAGGTTCGTTTGGCATTGACAAAACGTGGACTTTTGCACGACTTAAGAGTTTTATCGTACAATGGTTCGGAGCATATGTTAACTGTTATAACAGATTTTATCATATGCAATATTCTTTACCGCCATTAATGTCTATTAAAGGATTAACTAGAAATGCTCTATTGTCTCTAACTGTCTTATACCTGTGTATTGTGATAAATATTTTTGTGTCGCTAGATTGCTCCGTATTACCAGATTCATTCACTACCTATGGATAGAAATATAGTTCAAATTGGGATTGATTTAGGTTACCAAGAATTGTAAGGAACACATGTTACCAGGTGGTCAGCATTATATTTGCTATGCCCCCTCTATAAAAAAACGTTATAACGAAACTTGATTGTTCATTCATATTGTGGTCTTATTTGTGTATGTGTTTTTCATATTATTAATGGGAATTAATTATTTTCACATTACTGTTGCCTTTTTTTTAATATAATAATTTTTAATGTTACATTAACTTATATAATAGTAAATATGTACTTCTTCATTATCATCGAACATAAATGTTTTTATCTCGACTGACTATAACAACTCACCTCACTATAAGTAACTAGGTACAGTCTTAAAACAAAGAAGAAATCACACTCGAGTTATTAAAACACGATCACGATTATTGAGCGGTTCCATAAAAATTGCCTAGAAATATGGATTTATCAAAACAGCTCTCGGGGACTTGGAAGTATGTCATGGCGGACGTGATACGGTATCTCTCTATAAACTAGCTGACTCAGAAATGTGATGAACCGAAACGAGCCTTTTTCATCACGAATCACAAACCCTATCACGCTTTCACTAATTCTTGCCCAATAAGGTGTACCATTTCCATCTAAGGCTAGAGTTGAAATTTCGGCGTATTTACTCTACATTCCTTAGATTCTAAAGTATTTTGAGCAAATGGATAAAAGCGCTGTAGCAACATTGGGTTCGACACGATCATTCTTTACTGTGCCACGTGAAACACTGCACGTGTCGATACAGGGTTCACTGACATTTGTATACATTACCTGTATATGCTCAAAAAAAAAAAATATATATATATTATCTAACATTGTTTCCGCAAAGCGTATTGATTATCGTGTATACATGATATTACTTTTATAGTATACTGCATAAGTACAATTCCGTTAGAATATCATATTTTAAACTTGTCTAATTTTCATCCTTCGGCAAAAATGTTAATAAGGACTATTTTTGTAGTTAATTGTTTGTTATACATATAATATATTTTGCAAGTGTTATGTTATCCATTGTACCTAATATATTCAAATTATCTTGATGTTACATCGAATCAACTTACATTGTCTTCTATACTATGAAGTAAACCAAATAATTATGCTATATTTATTTAGAAACGGTTTTGCGCTCTCGCTAGACGGAGATATGATTTAGTTAATTTTTATTTTGTTTGATAATATATTTTAATGCATACTTAAGTTTCCGAATCTAATTTATTGTAATGATTATGACAGTTAGTAATAATGTTAAATACTTTTGTTATAATGCCCATTACTGGCAGTTAGAGCGCGGTTGTCACGACGTACGAAACTGAGTGCATCGATCGCGATTACATCACCACTTGCGTCCTTTCTCTGCGCGCGCAGCACGCCCCGCAACTCCCCCTCCGACCCACTGTCCGCGCCCCTCTCGCACCGGTCGTCACTACGCCATGAATCTCCACTACTCGCTACCATTCGCATTCTAGTCGTCGTTCGGTTTAGACGTTTTCTCTGACAGTACTACAACAGTGAAGTTTAGTTTGAAATTTTCCAAAGTTAGTTTCGATGTGCAACTAAGGCGCTCTTTAACTTAAATAGATATCAAAGTAATTTGTGACAACAATTCGTTGTAGAAGTGTCTCAAATTAATTTATATTTTAGTTTCAAACTTGTGAGAAGTTCGCGACCCACTTTTGTAACTTCCGTTAAAGACACGTTTTTTGCAATTTTTTACATCTGCATTTTGTAAATTAAATAAGTATTGAGAGTTATTTCGTATCTAAAGAAAGATTACTTAGTCTTTATATAATTATATTAGTCACAATTTTGCTTTTGTCTCGGTCATGTGACTCATATTTCGCCTTGAGAAAAACTTTGCCGCCACAGTTGTAAATAAAAAAAAATTGTTCGCAGTTGGAGTTGAAGATAGAAGAATGAAGTTTTGAAAACGAAGATTTTCTATGCGTCAGTCTTGTCGGGGAGAGGAATCGACTTGACTTTTCCAATCAGTCAGTCTTTTTCTCTCTCCTATATGATTGTCGTACAATCGTCAGTAGAACTCGCAGTTCCTGGTTTCTTATCATGCCGTATCGTGACCGTGTTCGCAGTGACGTCGGGGATTACGCTAGCTGTCATATAATCCGGCTGCGAAATCACTGAATTTTCTGCAAAAACACGACTTGTTAAGACTAGTGGTTTATTAATTCGCAGAAGATAGTTGCGACTTGAATTTCATGTCTGAATTATATGTTGTATTTTAGTTTGAGTCAACGTACTGACATGACGAAATCGAAATAATCGTTGGCGCGGTCGCGGCCGCGGCACGCTCGTGGCGGGAATTGGGCAATCCGCAAGCGAACGGATGTCCCTCCCCGCTCTACCCGCCGTACCGCCCGCTGTCTAAAATTTAACTCCTGTGCCGACAATACGCGAATCCAATTGACATAATATGAATTTCAAACTAGTTAATTTTTCTTTTTGTTGCAGCTGCTGACTTTGGCTATTCAGGACTTCGGCGAGTCGTCGCGCTTTTTAATAAGATGTTTTATGCAAATTGCGAATTATTATTATTTTTGTAATTGTGTACATGCGTACGTTTATATAAAATGCAATGCGATGTTTATAAATACAATATACATTTTTACGAAAAATAAAGTTTTGTCATTTATATATAACACACTTATGGCCTTGTTCTTGTACTAAACACAGCTACATAAAACCTTTTTATTTTGACTTTTTTGTTTACATTAATGAATCATTATCAGTGATTTCCGTTATGTTTTACTCATACTTTAAACATGACAAATGATGCACATAGGTTAATAGGCACAAGAGATATACCCTTAGCCCCGCCCCCACCACATGGCACCCAATAGCGTGCCACATCCCTGCCCTTGACAACCTTCGAAACTTCCATAAAATTCCTTACTACATCCTGTTTAGATAAAAAACGCTATAGGGTCAAAGCGAACAAAGAATTTAAACTCTACGATACTGACTGATAAAACATCTACTCGCACGTCTATTAGGAATTTCGGTGCAAGTACACACATATCGCGAATATTTTATTTACGAGTTAAAATGATTTAGAAAACTGTAAATATATTTTAATTATTATTATATAGGGTAAGAATTTACAGGCTATCAACATAATATCGTTTGGTCTAATCTATTATATATAAATTCAATTGAAGGGACATAAATCTAAAATATCGTACATAGAGCACAGGTTTTGATATCCGAATATAACAATAAAAATACAAAATCATATTATAAAGGCTTATAATAATTGCTGGTACATTGACCGCTGCCCTCATAACTTTAACGTTGTCATCGAATCATGTTCTTGGTAACATAGAATTATTACGTAAAAAAAAATACCTAATGTATAAAGAAAAACAATACACAACACGTGTACACGCGCTTACTCAATAAGTTCTGTTGATATAGTTTAAATTCAAAACTTCGACAATACATATAGAAGTAGATATGCTAAGTATGAAAAACCACGGTTTACAATTAAGAATATACTTTTATACGTGCACTATAGTGTGTAGAGACATAACAATTGAAACATTCACTGATACATGTAAACATTGTTATAAAACCTAACATATTATTATTGTATAACTTTAAGTCCACTCATTCACACTTATATATTCATGTGGAGAAAACATAAGCGAAGTAGTTTCACTGCAAAATGTTATTTATTCACATTTCTGACATACAACCGTCGATGAGTTCAGTGACATCCCAAAATACGACAACCTACTCTATGCTAATACAATAAAATAATTATTCGTTCAAATAAAGAAAACAAAATTAAAACTTGTCATGATTATGTATGTCACAGAGTCTATGAGTCTTTACTGGTTTTTTCGAATGCTTAATTGATATGTAATGCTACTAACACATAACTGTATCGTTTCTATTTTCAATATTATTAATAGGCTCCAATGAACAAATTAAGTACCTACTAACCATTTATTTATAATAAAAGGTGTGAACTTGGATGTGTTATTTCAATTAGTTAAATTTGTTTAGTAATAAAAACGTATATAGTATACGTTTATAGCCTATTCAGTAAAGTAGCTAATGTTGTATGTATACAATAATGATATGTTTATTTTCTCATTGTCTTCTAACAAAATATTATTTTCGTTAGTGGATATTTTTTTCAATATGTACGAGTATTGTACATAATAACTAATACATACATATAATCTACCTATCATACAGATTAAAGGCTTTTGTCCAGCGTTGGGACAGTTATAGGTTGGTGTTAACAAAGTCCATGAAGTTGATTAAATTTTATTTCAAAACTGCAATTCAATCTAACTTCTACAATTGTACTGGGTACGCTGTAATAAATAATTATGATTTTAATAACCTCGTGATTAGATAAAAGGAGCCATCCAATAGCTAATTTTTTTTAAACCTATATCTTTAATTATTCTCACAACTTGTAATCAATTTACAACCACAAGTTTCTCTTCTTCTTCCTAGCGCTTTCCCGGATTGATGCCAGGGTCCGCTTTCCGACTTAGCTTTTTCCACTTTGCCAGGTCTTCGGCATCCTTTTGTGCGAGGTGGTTATCCACTTTATCCGCTTCATCGCGTCAATTTATAACTCTTAGTTCATCTTGTTTACATACAAAATACAATAACCTTAACAAGGAACATGTATAATATTTTAAACGGAACGGAAGTTCACACACCGTACTATATTGCCCGTGAAAATATTACATATGCAATTTTATAGTCGTATGTACCATTTTGCAACAGTATAATATTTTCATAATAAGGGTTATGTTTATGGTATAACGTTACTCTTGTAACTCCTTTAAATTCATTGTTTTAAAACAATATTTACATTCAATGTTTACTAAGTGTATTCGTGAACGGTCTATTTTACGTCCAGTTTATGCAGTAAAACATTTAGTAGGTGATCGATTTCAGCTTAAGCAATGAGGCCTGGGTCCGGAGATAGTAATTTATGTATAAGGTTCTGTTTCGTTTCGTGATTGTATTAATAAATTTCAGTTATGTAATTAAAGCGTACACGTGTGTAAAGTGTTAAACACAAATAAATAAAATAAATAGGTGTGAAATCAAAGCAACAAAACCGGCCGCGGCATTCTTTTTTCTGTGATTGTTTTTCCTAATAAATATAGGAATTGTAAGGGAAGGTTTCAATTGTAACAATTAGTTAGAAACTTTATATTTATTGATCGTCCATAACTTGTTTAGATTGAAGTACAATACCGAAACTTTGAATTTTACCAAATTAAAATCAACCATCTTCGAGCATTTTTTGCCCTCTTACCGGCCGCGATTTAGGTCACCCTATATAACGGTGGGCAGCTTAAAGAGCAGCCGAAACTAAACTCCCCACTGGGTACATTACGAATACATGCGGTCAAGGTAATTTATGTCTATTCATTAGCCTGCTACGTATGGGTTATGTATAACCTTAACAGTAATAAAGTGGGACAGATCTCAGAAAGAACTTAGTCCGATTATTGCTGGTACGGTTACCAACGATAATTGCTACGGATACGATAATTTACCATAATGGCACTTAATTGAAATTACTGTTTTAGCGTTCTGAGTTCTTTAGAGGTCATGTATAAATTACATGACGTTAAAAGGATATCAGTCAATTGTGATAAGCTGTTAAATAGTGAGAAATACCTTTCAAACACCACGGCATGGAAATAAGTTATGTGACGGGTGCAGATATTATACTCGTTTTTTTAATTTTATTATCATATATGCTAGTGTGTAGTAACTGTTCAGTATAAGTTGCAAGATGGCCGATTACATTAACATTATAAAACTAAGAAATTGGACTCATTGTAAAATACCTACTACTGTGTTGTTATTTGAACACAACAATAGATGCTCAGCGATGGATTTTCAAATTGATGGCTGAAGGCTAGTATGTTATCAAAATGTTGAGGCTCGTTCTTTCATCGAAAGATCAAGTTTATTATACGACTAGGCGATACCCGGGATTACGTATGTGTTGTTTATTACCTTAAAAATGTAATTTATGTACAGAAGAAAAAACATAAAAAAAATAAAATAAAGCAAAAATATACTTTGCTTACAAATTTTCTATAGTCTTTGTAGTGCTTACTTACATAAATCTCAGTTTCTTAAAACCTACATAATTTTATGTTGCATATAGATTTCGTGATATTTGTTTAGGTAGGGACCAAGTATCTAGCAAGTAAAAAAAAATAGTCTAAATCTATCCAATACTTTTTGCGTGACAAAATGGTAGAGCTCTGTCATTTTATTTATGTAGAAATTTCGAGCACACCACCATCTTTTGACGCTAAATTGAAATACGTTTCACCTAAGCCCTCACCGCTTCAATGTCTAATTCACTTACAATATCCTATCGTGCGTTATAAACTTTTACTTTGCATGCATAGTCTAGATTTTAATGTGGCAGTTTTCTTCAAAGCACAAAGTTCACAAGATGACAAGGTAATTTACCTCATTCTATAAAGAAAGCGGATAAAAGTCGCTTTAAATTCAAATGCCTGTTTTGCATGATAATGGTATGCCAAACGTGTTGACTGACACAGCACATAAATGATCTACATAACTAAATTTACCTATCTAGACGGTGGGTAAATTTGCAGACTATCTCGACATAATGATACAATTTTGTCTTCATTTAGAAAAATATAACATACCCACCTATACGTAATAATCACATGTTATACTCGTACATTATATTTTGCTTAGGTGTCTGTTTTCGGAATATTCGGGATAGAAATAAACTACACCCTTCAATACATCCTAGGTTTAGACATTTTATAAGCTAAAGTCTAATAACCTGGAATTACAGCCCGAGTACTTGAAATAGCATAGCGACCCTTTCATGAAAGTTAGCCTGCTTTGATTTGGATATTTCGATTTAAATAGGTAGTTAATTGCGACGCACAGATTTTCAGACAATCAGGAACCAGTATTACAACTAATAGCAATATAGATAAATGTATAATGATTAATCTTCGAATCGGAGGATATATACGATCTAAAACACCCATCGCGGCCCCTCGGATATAGCATCTCGAGCCTAGGAGTCCTCTCGGAGAGAAGTTTTCGAGCATTTTGCTAACACAATACAATGCATCACAAGTTCAACACACAACACAGATCAACCCTCATATGTGCACATACGTACCGTGAGTACACATATAGTGTAAGGGTCTTCCCTCCCCCCCCCCTTATTTTTTCCAATTTGATTAGTTAATTTAGCCAATTATCGGATTTAAAATACATGTAGATACACTATTTTTTCGAGTTTCATTAGTGAATTTAACTAATTATCACATTTGAAGTACAAGTACACGTAGTTGAAGCACACATGTACAGATGTTCATTTTGGCGTCCTCGAGTTGTTGACATGCGGTTGAGTGCCTTAAGCGCTCGCCCACCAGCGCGGTGAAGCTATAAAGGCCTGTAGGTTTCAGAAGGTTACAGAAGTGTAATAATTAAATTCGGAGTGCATAAATAAGACTGAATTGTATTTGTATAAATATATGGATTTTATAGTCACAAAAGATCTTTCATTTCTTCGATTGATGTACATCAAATAAAATAAATTATATAAATTTCGGCCAGTCTGTGTAAAGATGACATTCTCGAATCATAGAGTTAGAGGCCCTTCAGGCCAACGGCGTTAATCGTTGCGGAAAAAAAAAATGTACTTTTCTCCTGAATTTTTGAAATGACATTTAAAACTCTAATCCTATTTTATATCTAGTGCGAATCTAATCTGCTATTTCACTATATACTGATATTTTATCGGTAATGCAGAATAAAATCACCAAGCCCTTACCAGATCCTTACCATTTAAAAGAGATATGCATTGTAGTAGTTAAGAAACAGTGACTTGACATACTGTAAGACCTGAAACTATTTATTGATATATTATATTGAAGTACTAAAGAGTAACAATTACTTACCAGATTTTTGAGTCAGGTGTGGACTTAATAGTGATACTGTCAAATATCATCCAAAATAGTTGGTAGCCGAATTGTAGAATACTGCATAGGTCTGGGAATGACGTCTGTATTAGAAGGGTATGGGTATAGATTTCGTATCATCTCATCGTCATAATTTACTTCTTTAGTAGAAAAATAGTCATATACTTAATTGAGTAGTTTAGAAAACTACCACCACGAATTATTATTATGTTATGGTAACACTAAACTATTTATTTGGAAGAAATGTGAATTTTAAAATGTACGCGAAACAGACACACTTAGATTAGATTAGCGTGTACTCATTGATAACATGATAAAGAACGACGGAAATCGGCAGTATACAGAGAGATAGTACAGTAGATACCGAAAAGCCATGAGTAAATTTGTAATTTACGCCATAGTTCAAATCTTATTGCTTAAAATAATTTTCTAACGAAACCACATGATAAATACATGTGTTTATATACCTGATATTGTCAATACCTCAATACTGAATTGTGTGGTTAGGTTATGGGTTTCAACTAATTTACTTAGAAATTTACCGCTAGATGCCCATTCTAAAATGTCTGATCGTCTGCACCGTACTAAATATATTGTATTTTTGATTAACTGAATGTTTTCGGTTTTTTTTTTTTTATATTTTTACATTACTGAAGATATTGTGATAATTTAATGAGTCCTTATTTTAAATGATAAGATAAAGGAACAAAAGATAACGGTAAATCAAAAAGCATTGGTTCGACGTCGTAAAACAAGATATAAGATTCATGAGTTGTGTAGTGCGACACATTTTACACATCATCTGATAAATGCTCCGAATGGTCTAAAGTAAAAACGGAAATTTCTATTAAGATATGCGAAAAGGGTCGCACCGTCGGAGTTATCGCCTGGGTCCGTCTGGATGTGATGCTGAATGTAAGCCCATACTAACCTAAGACCTGGCACGGGTAGTCTGCAATGATTCGGCAATCGGCGCTTACCTCTGGTGGCTCACGGTGCACGCGATATAATGACAAAATACCAAAGTTATAAAAGCTGCATTGTGCTTGAGAGAGAAACACGTCGAACTGTAACGGTCAGATGTTTTCGCTAGGATTATCCGACGGTGTCTGTCTGTAACGCACTGAACTCCAGCCAACTAAGCACTTTCGCTAAAGGTGCTCTTGTTCCTTAGTTTTATGCTAATATTAGTTAAGCTTAAAAATATTCTTACATAATAATAATATCTCCAGATAATGAATAGTGAATTAACATTACCTGAACAAATAGAAACTATAAAGTACCTATTATTTAATATAAACTTTAATACATTATAGTTAGATTTTGTTCCCCTAAATGTATATTAAGAGCATTAAGATTATTATAACTCATAAGCAAAAAATGGTTTATTATACCAACACCGTGTATATCATTTTCATGAAATGTATTATAAGTTATTTTTCACTTGTCCAACGTTTATTAGTTTCAAGCCCATTCATGTTTCGTTACAAATGTCGATTAATCATTTGAAAAGCTTTAGTAGTATTATCTAAATTTTACCAAACTATTTTACAGTTACAAATCTACAGTCTACAATTTTTAACGTTGACCGGGTAACTTGGGGCGCGGTGAGCAGATGTTTTACAAACTGTACCAACATGCGATCAACATTTATTAACATATATTACGTTGCATGTGATATTTTATCAAAATTATATATTTTTTATTCAAATAACAACGTAGTGACGTCAGTAGGACGAAGTATTTGTTTATTCATGTGTATGAAATATGCAGGAGTGCTTAATTAACAATTCTGCACACGCATATGAGGATATTAAAAATCAACATCAAAATTAGCAAGAATTACGATTAGTATGAATGTTCATATTTAAAAAAAAAAAACATTATACTTCTCTGATATACTAAAAAAGAAAGTTAAAGTACGTCTTATCTAAATAGAAAATTATCAAAAAACATAAGGCTTTGGAACGTGTTACTGTTAATTCATCTGGAATCGTTATCACCTTTTTGTCTAGCAATTAAATTATTGTACATTTTTGTTATCCGAAAACGTCATCTATTCGAAAGTGAGTGAACAAATTCCTTAGGAAATGAAAGCGATTTAAATACATGTTGTTACTTGGCGCTACTTGACCACTCTATAAGTGACATAATATAATGTAATCTCTTGCAAATTGTAACGATAAATTTGATGTTCTTGCAATTGTCTCTTTAATTTTATCTAAAATTCTAGATTATATAATTCGATATACATAATCATAACTATCGAATTGTAACATTCACTAAATCAAAATTTAAGTAAACACTTCGATAATAATATTCTAAGGGCACATTCCCATTTTAGAAATCCCAAATCTGAATAATTCACTCGTCATGATTTGTTTTATAGTATATGTTTTAATTCTTTACTATAAATAACTAATATATAAAAGATTTTCAAGAAGCAATTAAAATTAATACAATAAACACTCGTGTAAAATAAAATGCTATACATAACAATTCTTTAAATAGTAATTACTACGTGGTCTTTTATGTACTGCGTTATTAATATTTTTTAGGGCGTGTTTTCAAAAGTTTAGTTGGTTGAATGGCTCTGCCTTAACCATCATTGTCTTATAAGATTATTTCTTTTGCCAGCGACCTATGGTTTGGATGAAAAATGACGTTACATTGAAATGTTATCCAATAAGGCACTCTAAAGGCCTCTTGTTGATTTAACGTGAAGCTTTGAAGTTTTATTTAATTTGCGTCATATAAGTAATGTATGCCAAATTTTTTTATTTATAATTTGTAATCTAATATCCTTGTATGAATATATAAAAATATATTATGGAAAGTGGACAATAAAACATATTAAATGAAATAATAAAGTTTGTATATATTACTAAGTTACCTATTTAAAAGAAGTGATGTTGAAATAACCCGATCTTAGTAATGTTAGACCGGCTGCGTACCTTAGGCTATTCTCAAAAAATCGTCAATTTTTCACTATTTTTAGAAACCTGTCAGACAAGTCCGGCCCTGTCTGGACGCCAATAGAGGTGAACCGTGCTTGAACGAGATGAATACAATTTTCTTATGAGTGTAAATAGGACGGACGATTCGCAAAATTCTTTTCAGAATGAGTTCGGTCCGCTTTTGTCGGCGTCCGTGTCCAAAATTTAGAATGCTGTTAACAGTTATAATAACCAGTGATGGAATACTATGCGGCTCCGTTTTAAAGATTCAGGGTTATTGTACTAAAATTTAAGGTAATCTTATATCGTAAGTTATAAAACACGTGATAGAATCTTATGGGGATTCTTATGTGAATAATCCGTAAATTCTGCTAAGCATTTACATCTTTCTATAATTGCAAATATATAATATCGCTAATGATTTCATAGTAGTTCCCCTTCAGACCCACTCAGAAATTTAGGATTTCTTGGCACTTAGCACTCGTAATGGGTACGGAAACAATTACAGTGACAATACAAAATCGTCCGACGGCTTCGTACTTTGAGCGTCTATACTAATGCGGGTGGTATATACTCACTTGATACGAAATGGAAGAAAAAAGTACTTAGCGGTTATTTTATGATCATATCAATTTCACACATATCGTGATTGCAAAAACGACGTAGACTTTAAATGACGCTGCCGCCGCTTTAAGTGTCTGGTCGTATTGTGTCTATTAATTCTATATTTGTAAAGTCCTCTACAATGAAAGGCTTAATGTCCAGTGAGGATGAATAAAAAAAACAAATTGGTATTTCCTCATAGTTTATTGTTACTAAACATAGGAAAAACCATTGTAATGTTAACATTCAGAGTCATAAATATTGTAATAATCATTATCATTCTCTTTATTAACTCTTCTATCTCTATTCACTAGGATTACCATTTATTTACTAGTTCTGAGCTGGCATGGCATCTCTATACTGTGTTGATAACAGGAAGAAATAGTAGACTCGAAACTCTTGATTAATAGTGAAACTACAGAGAAAACTAATCAGATAGATCCATTGTATAACACTAATCGACTTTTGTTCATTAAAAAAAAGTAAAAATAAAACCTTGATACCTGTTACCGAGAGAGGCGTAGTCCGGCCGTTCTAAACTATTTGGCAATGCCAAAGAAGGCCCGTTCACTGCCAACGACGTCAACTTTCACTCAAACAGTTACGAAATAAAAAAAAAGTAGAAAAACTTTCTAAAGTTGGAATAGAAGTCGATATAAATATGGGATTTGCTTTTATAATTAATATTTTTAAGAACTTTTAGAATCTCTCCGAAACCATGGCATTAGCGTAAAGAGTGCATAAGCTACATTACAATAGCAAGTATTAAAGTTACACAAGATTTTGTTATTTTCAAAAAATTGGTCAAAATAAAAGTTTATGACATAGTTAAAATGAAACTATAGAATTGATTAATAAAAACCCTAAGAAAGTAACACGTACAGATGTATATAAAATCATAAACACTGATGCAGTAAGATTCGGTTAAGTAACTAGGTACATACTACGTAAGATAATATGCCTCAAATATGTGTGAATACGTGTTAAATATGTAAACAAATCAAATTTCAAATGGATACCTACTATTATACAGAGGTAAAGGTTGAAAGTTTAAAATACCTGGAACTATTGAATTGTTTTAAAAAAAATAAACCACTATGATACCGAGTTACGTTCAAGCTGACAATTTTAGACTGTTCTAAGTCTTACTATTAAGTTTTATATTACAACTGAAGATCATCCGCGTCTTCGTTACCAAAAATATACTGCAGACTAGCGCTGAGCTATAAATGAATACTATAAAAACCTTCACTACGAAAAAATACTTATGAACTTTCATAGTACAACATACAATTGCGTCACCCTTCAAGAATACACTAACCCCGGAAACCAAGGAAGAGGACTCTGTTGCTATGTAACATTCTAGAATACTTGAATTCTAGAAAATCTCCCGGCCTTGATGGTTTCAGGAACGAAAATCTAAAACATTTTCCTGATCACCACACACATCTCTTGATCTATGCTTCTTCGATGCGGCCAAGATCCAAAGTGATATTATAGCCGTCTGGAGAAAGGTATTCATAAGCCCGGAAAGAAAGCTAGGCTTCCCGGTAGCTATTCACCAAACAGAGCAATTCTTGCGTTTACGCTCACGTAACCACATATTAGACCGCCATAGACTGGCGGTCAACATCGTTCCTGCACTCGCCGTGACCACCCTCGGCAGCATCTTAAGCATAGGTTCAATCCCCCGGGGTGAAGCCCTAGAACACGCTAGAACAGCGGATAGTCAGGTAAAAAAAAGAATACGTTACATATAAACGTAGTGGATGCCAAGATGGCATGCCATGACAATCATTAGCAAAAGTGCTATCGTATGTTTCTTATAAGATAATAGTGATATGTTCACTATATCTTATAGTCAAATACATATAGAATATTTTTTGTTTAAAAATAAAACCTGTTTTAAAAGTAGTTTCTATATTAGCTAATAATTATACAAGCGGAGTATGCCGTATGTTTATTACTTTATCACTTTTAAAGACGACGTTGTTGTGAAAGTCCTTACGCCTATGTCTCTCTAAAAATTAATAGTTGTATACCAGTAGGCTTTTTCATCGTTTAAGATTGAGCCGCATTAAAGTTGTCAAAGAGGTCTGATGCGTTTTGTTGACCTCTAGCTAGGCAGTGATATAAGCACTTGTATAGTTCGAGTTTCCTACAATTATTTATACATATGAGTTAGTTTCATGCATATATAGAGATTAAAATCAATTATCGAGTAATGCTTGCAACATTTTAAATGATATGAATCGGTATTATATTGTTGTAAGAATTTGGTATTACTATCCTCAAGAAACAATACAGTAAAAGGACAGTAGAATAAATGTAATTTACACTACATCCATATATATATACGATTTGTTTACGATGTTACGATTGATACGTCTCGTTAAACTTTTTAACTTTTATAAGCTGTTTTTTGCGGGCACACTGTAATGTATCGGGTATTTTGCATTGTATAAAATGATTCCTTGATTTGACAAGATACGACCTACATTAAACAAGTCGGCTAAATATGTCATTGGGGTTATCTGGTTGACCGATTTAAAGTGTTTAATAAATGCAAAATTAAATTGAATTTATATATTTATGCATTATAAAAACACATTGTTAACTGTATCGAGTCTTGTTTATTTACTTTATGTATGTAATTATTATTGCGGCCGCGAGTCTGATTATAAATATTTTATGAATGAAGTTTTTATGTGCCATTTTTATTGTAATTTGTTTAAAATATTTTATTCATAATGTAATATTATCAATAATTCTGAATTAATTTTATTGGAAATTATATAATATATATATATTTTTTTAACTGGTTACACTGTTGACCTGGCAAGGCCTGTAGAGTTTCACCGGACTACATTATATAATAAAGCTAGCAGGACCGGCGGACGTTATGTTGCCCAGATAATTATGAAATATATACTTATGTGCATGAAATGCTTAAGGTAACTAATGTAATTTATTTGATAAGGATTAATACTGTACCCGTCTAAATAGCCTTCCAATTAAATTATTTCATTAAATGTGATCATTTTTAGAAGATACATGGGCTTAGTAAGCTATCCTAAAAAGATAGGTAGACATTTTTGAAGATCTATAAAAGAGAAATATCTCAGTATGCATTGTTTTGTAATATCTCAAAGGGATTAGGAGCGTTTTCGATGAAAGCTCCCAGGCGGCTTGACTTTTTCAGATTCTTTCAACAGTTATCATTATATTTCAACCAATGTACAAAAAAACCTCGAAAAACTATATACTTAAATCTTTCCCGTGAATTACTCTATCTATTGGCGAAGATCACATGACAATCCGCTTAGTAGTTTTTGAGTTTAACGCGAACATACAGACAGACAGATAGACGCGGCGGACGACTTTGTTTTATAATATGTAGTGATATATAATTCGTTAGTATAATATAATTATGCATAATTAAAATTTTTAAAAACGAAATAAACACCATTTATACAAAGAAGCCTTATATGATTTAGATTGTGAATTTCTGTCCTTATAAAACATGATGAAATGATGAAATTTATTTTATTTTATTTTAAACTCTTAGGAATAGTTACAACAGCTAAAAAACTTTAATTAAGTATTTAGACACGAACGAAGGTCATTTATAAGTTTCCGCATACAGTAAACTAATAAAGTAATTACCACCTTTAATAATAATTTTTAATAAACCATAATTGTATCGTATCACCCACGCGTTCAGAGCCACGAGTACAGATTATATTTATTGGAAATATTACTTCAAGTTATATTAAAAAATATTCACAAGGTGCGTATACATACATGTATATGTATTTGTGATTGCATTTTACACTTCACAATTTTATATTCTTCACTAAATCTGTAGAATAAAAATAAATATAATTCTAATTCGTTTGCAAAGTGACTCCCATGACTGACTTGACACTGGCAGATTTCGTATTTACGAGACGTTATTATTAAAACGTTGGAATTAAATTTGTTATATACTAGTTTTTAATTACCGGCCATATTTGCGGGTGTTGAGTATATTGAGAATAAAAAGTATCATATACTATTTTTCAAATCACATATTATTTCTATGCTAGATATATATAATTAGGACCAGAACAGAGGTTAATCCTGAAATGGTAGCAAACGGGCAGATACAGTAAATTTAGTATTTACTAGTTGATAACCGCGACTACCTCTGTGTTATTTATTATCTTATTCATTAATGATAAGAATCTATCTCTATTTTATTTTAAGCAATACACATGTACATTACACATTATCCTATGATTATTGCATGAAGTAAGTATATACTGATACAGATAACTTACAATATTTTTTATATACAGAAGGAAACATATAAGCACTACAGCGCTTGTCCCACTCCTTCAATGTCGTGAAATAAAAAAAAAAAACCGCCATTTTGAGACATGTGCCTTAAAAAATCAGCCGAGGAGTTAATTATATGGTACAATTTTAGATGACCTCTCGTTAGCTTTGTCGCGTAATAAGTATACAATAAATATAATGTTAATTACATATCGTAATTAATAATTATGTTATGATGGTTAGCGGGTTCAGAAACCGCGTCTGTCGATGTAGGTTCGAATCCTCACGAATAAGTCGGGACCTTCGGTGAAGGAAAACATCGTGATGAAAGAATAGCTTGATGCTTTTTCTAAGCTTGCCAGATTAGTTATTCTTCTCTAGTTGGAAATATGTTACTAACCCCGTACAGGTGTGTTCGGGTAGCTGTTCTAGAAAGCTAGTCACCTCTAGGCTTAGCATGTTTGTCTTCTTAAAGCACATCGTCATTTAACATCAGACGAGACTGTGGTGAAACGCAAGAATGTATAACTTAAAAAAGGTTTTTTTTTATATGTTATAGGTGGCATACGAACAGATGGGTCACCTGATGGTAAGTGATCACCGCCGTCCATAGACACTAGCAACACCAGGGGAGTCGCAAGTGCGTTGCCGACCTTTTAATATATGTGGGCCTCCGGCGCTCTCACTGACCGCACGAAACGCAACAGTGCAACCACTGTTACTTCACGTCGGTTTTCTGTGAGAGCGTGGTACTACCCCGGGCGAGCCGACCCATTCATGCTGAAACCAGCAATAGCTTCAGCGTAGCTCTACCACCTACTACTAAGTTTTTCGCAATGAATACAAACATTGTGCAATGTACTATTTTTTGCTGAGACAAAATTCACCGTAATGCATAAATGGGAACAACAACAACTGACAACATTATACAATAGGTCAGTATAATTTTTCCAACCTCGTGTGTGTGTATACGTATACGAATAGCAATTTCTGCTTTCGCAGCAGGTCATTACAATGAGTTGAATAAGTGCAACTAAACAGTTCCGTTTGCCCACTATCCGTATCTCTCAGTCCTTATTATAATACATTTATGATACAAAATTCTCATAAATATTTGATAGCACTGTATTTGTTACATTGTTTTTGGCTTAGTATGATAATTCAAGTTAAGTTGTCCGTATCAGCATTCCTTATTCACACAACAATCGTAGGATAACGTTTGTAATTTGACTCTGTAATATACGTATGTATTGCATAAATTATAATAGAGATAGATTATTGTCATTATGTTGGTATGCGGAGCGTAAGGTTAGTTCAAACTTTTAGACAATAGCAAATAGAAGAGTCAAGAGGGTTTGTATGACGCTTAATCAATATAAAGATGTTTACCTTCATGTGTAACTTAAAGAAAAATCGTATATTAAATATTATTACTTAACCACTCGGCTGATCTTTTAAGACCCAGACCTCAAAATGGCAGATTATGTTGTTAATTTCAAGATTATGTATAATAGTACACGTGAAAAGTTGTTTCAAAATGTATTTTACATAAACATTGTAATGTTACAATACATAGTTTGTTATTTTTCAAAGACTGATAATAAGTCAGGTATATTTTTAAACTTATGCTGCCAACAGTCTATTGACCTGTGCCTCATGAAGTCTACATTCGTTTATATGAAACTTAAACCTTTATGGCTTTGGACAGTCCAGAGGTTAATTTAAAACAGGTAACGATAAAATTAATATTTATATAGTAGATATTTCTAACATTTATAACTGTAGGGTAGTTGCTGTGTGTTTTCGGCCGTTTTATCGCAAATGGTAAGTCGGTTTCTAATAACGTGGTACGCGAGCGCTTCACCTTTGCTCGCGTAACGGTTGTTATGGTACCGCGACCGGTCGCAACATATGTATTTACGTACACTGTCACCTCCATAAATCGTCGGTAGAAAGGTAAAGGGGTCGGCCACTAAGCTTAAGACCAATTACAAAGTGCGTTAGTAACGCATTCCTATTCTTTTTCAATGAGTAACGAACTTTTTTTTCGAGCTGACTATTCGCTGTTGGCCTGACGAGCTTTTACAGATTCACTGGCCATTTCAGGTGAGCGCTTAAGGCACTAAGCCATATGGCAACAAGTAAAAAGGCACACGAGCGCGCCTCGGCTTGGGCTGTTACCTTGCATGCAACATCGCGCATTGATCTAAACTATTCATGCAAGTTAAGCTAAC
Organism: Antheraea assamensis; assembly: GCA_035772565.1. Classification (NCBI taxonomy): domain Eukaryota; kingdom Metazoa; phylum Arthropoda; class Insecta; order Lepidoptera; family Saturniidae; genus Antheraea; species Antheraea assamensis. The sequence continues at coordinate 4,862,589 of JAQQSE010000065.1, forward strand.
CATATATGTATGCGTTGATGTGACTTAACGTACCTTCATATGTGCCTCACAAGCGCGTACACCTATTTTAGCATTGACAATTCAGTGAAGACCAAATAAGCCAAAAAAATAAAATAAATAAGGGAATTAAAGTACAAGAACCCTACCACAACATACGTACTTACCCAAATACCCAAATAAGCTACCCAAGACAATATTGGCTTTGTTCCGTAAATTTGAAAATGAGTCTCTTATTGGAGTTAATATCTAAGAACCTTGACTTCGGTCCAATACATCTCAATTCCGTATAACCTGCCGATATAGGCAGGTTTTGTGTCATTATGTTCGGAGAATGTCCTATTCCATCTGTCGCCATAGGTCTCGCAAATGCGGATTATCACCACTTGGTTTTATGGGTAAGAAAGAGGCAGAAAGTCTTTGTTATAATTTCTAATAATTTGGTGATTTCGGCTATCGACACATTGTCGCCATCTATCGAGCTTCTGCACAAGACTAATCGATATGACCATTCCCGTGGAAGGGGTGTGGGCCTTCTTGTCTGAAGGGTAGGGTGGCGTGCCAAAATAAATTTCACGGACTATTCCGGGCCCGAAGAAAAGACTGCGGGTCAAAGTGCAATGACTTTGCAATGAGGGGATCTTTTCTGGCCTACGGGAAGGTTTATAGCGATAACGAAGTACAAAACGCAGTCCAGTAAACTGAGCTACGCTCAACAGATGGTCGGTGATAGAAAAGGTGAAGGTAGAAAAGGGTGGGAAGGCGATATGTGAGGTCTAACTACGAGAAAAGGTAAAGGCTAAGACTTCCAGATACGTCTGTGTTTGTCTGGTTAACCGACGAGCGTTCGGGACACGCTTCGCTCACTTCATGAATGTCGATAATAATGTAATTCTTATTTGTATTTACTTTCATTACACTTCCCACAGCAATGCATTATTATTTTGTAATAATCCATATATGCAAAAAAGGCAAGAAGGTACTGATGTAACCAAACGGGGCGTGAGCAAGCATGTGATCATTAATCTCAAGGTATTTAACGGACTTTGAAATTACTACGGCTCTCTGACTTGTACCGTAATCATGACCGATGAATCTTTGTGATCTTATTATATAATGCTCATGCAATGTCTCGAGGGGAAGGAAAGCGACTTGTTTGAAATTGCAATTACATCTCTCCCATTGTTATATTGCTAACATTGGTAATTCCGAATACATTTATGCGAAAACAACTAAATTCTTAATAAAATTAAAACAAATTACACCAAAAGGAGCGAAGGGTTTTTTACCCGTCTGGTTTGGGACCACCGTGCATATAGTGATAAAGCCGTCACAATGACTTCAATTTACAATATATCTAGCTGCTAAGAGAATTTAAAGCCGGCATTAGAGTGACGATGAGGTATGCATTATAAATCTCAATATGATGGAGGTTTTATTCTCTCTGCAAAAGTAAATAACGAATATTTATTTATACTAGCATTTGTTCGTGGCTTCGCTCGTGTTATTGTAGATTTTTCTAAAACAATACAGGCCACATCACTTGCTAAAAACGTAGCCTTACTATATACCTTCTTATAATAGTATCTTTTAATGACCCATTGGATTTAATAAACCCTATTAATCGATTATTAAGAGACAATTAAGATTCTAACTCTTGTCTTAATATTTACCGTAAATAATCATAAACACTAAACAATTCCGATATTATACCAGTTGCTGGTCTAAAATGTCGCGGGTTCATTCTCACCCAGGATTATTTTTTGTATTATGACATGGTAATTAGTTCCGTGTCCTGGCTATTTAATATCTGTTTGAAATGTTCCGTAACGACAGTTAACGTACGTTATCATAAATATTGGTTTTATGTTCACATGTATAAATAAAGGATACACATCAATTAATTCGCCGAGAACAAATAAATAATCATGTGAGGTATAATACAAACCTAGAGCGTATGTAACCTTGTGTCTTCAACGCCAATTACAATGTATAATTGAATCATGTACCTACATAGACTATAATTGATTATGTCATTAAATCATTATGAAACGACTAGAAGATCAATGAAAATAAAATGATGTTCACCATATACGGTGGTACTTACTACAAGAACATTTCTCAGGTTCAGGATCCCTCACGATGTTTTCCTTCACTGTCAGCCGATATTGTTACCAACTGAAATTAGTAAATGTACGCGAATCTCGAAAAAATCATTGGTACATGCAGGAGCTGTAACCTGCAAACATCGGATTGATATTCCACCGGTTAAACCACTAACCCGGCAATAAACCTAGAAAACCAACCTAATAACCTTTTTTTTTTTCTGATTATTTTAATTATTCACCTAAATGACGTGGATGCTAAGCATGATAAAAAAAATTGTAATCGGAATAGAAATTGTGAAATCAAATTTCAATGGTTGCTTTAATATACAAATGCAATTTCATTCTGTGTATTTAATTAATGACGGAAGCTATATTACACAAAGAACGAAGGTTTAGCGCGACCTTCGTGGAAAGAATAGACGTGTCTTTATTCGTTTCTAACAATAGTATGATACATACATACAATACGTTCACAAATGTAAAGAGTTGGAACTGTTCGATGACGTTGCAAAGGGCGACAAGGCCAGCAACTAACGCTGGTTCGTAAATATATATATATACATATATACATATGTTATACGTAAATAAGATATATATGACATTAAAGAAGTTACAAACGATCTGACGTTACGTTATCGTTAGGAAAGAGGCCGCGTGCGCCCGCGCCGAAAGTCGTTGGTGTCATCGCACTTAGGTGGCCCACTTACAACGATATTTCGATAGGAGCTGCCTCGAGCGCTCCCTCCCACCATCACGACCAATTTGGCCAGTTTTATTCTGTTCACGTCGGCTTTTATGACCACGTCACCACCTGGACTTATACCTCGGCGCTTCCGGAATTAAAAAGCGGGGCCAACCTCGACTGATTGTTACACGATTACTCGCTCACATATCTCATGTGTTGTTTTCTACATCGAAAAATTATACATTAGCTCATGTTCTAAATAGTCATCTCAGCGGTCCATATCTAAAAGTCCATAAAAAAATATTGTCTTCCCGAGTAAGATCTTAAAATGTCATTCAGAATAGGGATTAAATATCGATGTAACTTTGTTTTTTTTTTTTGGGTAACTACACCAATTATTCTGTCTAGTTAGAATTTGGTATTAAATGGATTAGTTATCTGCGCATAGGTTCGCCGATTCGACCCCTCCTACTTGCTTCACCCGTGCGCCGCGCTCGTCCGTTCATGGACCGTTCACAAGTTAACGGAATGTAATAACAATGTTACTATAACTATTTATAATATATATTTATAACGTAAAATTTTATAATATTATTTTAATTTTTATTCTCTTAAAAGAATTAGTAAGTATTCACATATAAACATCTGAAGATAAAACAGTTCAGTACCTTTAACTTTACTATTTGTTAACAGATTTAATTTACCAATAAAAACAATTGAAATACAATTTTTTTCTATACCATCGCCATGTTAAAACCTTTATTTAAAGTGTCTATTAGTCATACTTTTCCCTGTTTACTTCTAATACCTATAATATTTGTACAATACTTCGAACTCCAGAAAAAAAATAAAGAAGAATATAGATGAAAATATCTATATAAAATTTTATTATGGTGGTATTTCGACCAATAACCGACCATTAGTTGTAATAAATCAGGGAATGGCATAGTACTTCTTCTTCTTTATTTTTTGGCTCCATCACGGTTTGTGCACTATCCAGCGTCAAGTAACAAGATTTTGCCAAGTAAGTGTCTTGTATAAGTTATAATGTTCTAACAAGATGGTGGTTTCCTTAATAGAACTTTCCATGGAGTTTTGGTGGCATCTCAGAATGCATGCTCCGTGGTATTATTTCCCATCCACTTCACCTGTGCATAATAACCCAACTATATTACGTAAAACACCACCAATATTACAAAATATAGAGTCTAATAACACAAGATTATGAATAATATATAAAAACCATACATAACAGACTAAGATCCCGCCAAAAACTCCAAAATGGCATAGTATATCAGTAATTTTAGAAATACTTAAAAATAATAGTATTTTTCAAGCACGAAAGGCGTTGTGATTATATGGACCTGTAATCGAGGCTCATCCTAGTACAGGTATTATAATACAAATTGTTATAGATACAATCTCAATTGCTTATACTATATATAGCAATAATAAAAACTCTAACTAACTTCTCGCAACATCGAAACACCGTTTTCATGAATATGGGACTTTAAATGTATTACCTAATTATCGTACACTCGTGAAAATTTAGATATATATTAGGTTTTATTCGATAAGGATATTTTTATTACCAAGTAACAATTGTTTACAACTATTATCTATTCATAATGTAATGTAATTATAGCTTGAACTGTAGTGATATACGTTGCTGTTTTTATTTACGCTACTGGTATATCTAAGTCTTTCAAAATAATAAGCATGATTCTGAAACCTTAGTACCTGATATTAGACGAATGTATGATAAACTTATATTGTGTAATATGTGACGTTAGGAAACAAATGTAGTAACAAATCGCTATATAGTATTCTAAAAGTCGCCTACAACTTCATCTTGGTAGGTGGTAGAGCTACGCTGAAGCTATTACTGGTTTCAGAATGAATGGGTCGACTCGCCCGGGGTAGTACCACCCTCTCACAGAAAACCGACGTGAAGTAACAGTCGGTTGCACTGTTGCGTTTCGTTCGGTCAGTGAGAGCGCCGGAGGCCCACATATTTAAAAGGCCGGCAACGCACTTGCGACTCCCCTGGTGTTGCTAGTGTCTATGGACGGCGGAGATTACTTACCATCAGGTGACCCACCTGTTCGTTTGCCCCCTATAATATAAACAAAAGACTGCGTTTAATCACAGTATAAAATTCAATAACACTGATGTTGGTTTCAGGTTCGTATTTGTAGTCAGTCGACTAGAAGAAATACACTTATAAAATGTAATAAAGTAATAGTATACGTACATAATTTGTATACATTTTCTTTCATAGCCTCTTGTTACAATCACAGAGACATATAATATGTCCCTTTTTAATGCAAAAAGACAAAGAAGTTTTAACATAAAATACGAGGAGATTTTTGACACTAAAATATGAACAAAAACACCATCGCTATTACCAAGTTGTAGTGAAATGGATGGTCTAGAAATCTCCCCCGTGAAAAAATACTTAGATATGCCAACTTTTACAATGTTCAGTAATGCGTTAATTTAACCTAGAAAAAGCTTGGATTCGATGGTCACGTCATGCGATGACGTATTCACGTTTTATATCTAGAAATATACAGTTGTAAACATTAACATACGATACTATGACAATATTTTTTATACAAACTGTTAATCTGGTTCTTTTGTGCTATCCTTTACCATATCAATAGCAATACCAAGCTTAAATAACAACATTCAAATTAATAGATGTATATGAACTCCATAAAATTCGTTTGTACACGCCGCGACGCGTCGAAGCGCAGACCAACGTATATTAGAACGTTGTTCCATTGACCTTAACCATCCGATCCAACCAACACGACTTTTGTTGTATTTGTCACACAATACATTGTAACACACATAATAGGTACGAAATAAAGTAATGCTAATCTAAGCCGTAGGTATGTATGCCTTTCACATTCGCTTTAATTTTGTATAACGTATTCAGCGAAATTTGCCAATTCGTACGATGTACCATATAAACAATAACGGCAGTGGAAAATTAATCATGGATAGTTTGAAATAATTGAAAGGAAATGAAATTTAGTCTTTTGAGACAGAATAAATATATATGTATGAAATGTACATATTCAAAATACCTATGTTTTTGTTTCGCCTTGTTGGTACTTTTTTATATAGCGATATAGATTTATAATAATTACAACATTCATATCAAAGCCGATTTTAAAGAAATAAAGAGTGTCCTCCTTGAGTTTGACTTGGCTATCCTTTTATTACTATGAATTTAATATCGTAAAAAGTGCCAAATCGATATGTAGAAGGAATATTTCATTCGGCAAAAGCATAGAAAGGTATATATAACCTTCCTCGGGCCCCCTGGATCAATAAAACTGTGTAGACTAGCGATGAAACAGTTATTACCTTTGTGACATATTCCGAAGAACAAAAAAAAAATTTGTTATAAAAAAAATTAGTGCACGTGTGTGTAACGTATTAGAGGATGAATGCAATGTATCTGGAATACAATTGAAATGTAAAAGTGCTGCCTATTAATAAATAAAACTTTTGGGTCTGTACTAGGTTTTGTTTTCACTTGAAGTCAGGATGCTGTTCAGGATAGTCAATAAGTGTAAGTATAAAATGTATGTATGTATATTGTACGATTTACACATATTAGTGTAAGGGAAATAGTAAAAGTCTTTCGAAAAATTAAATTTGAAACACACTGAAGACATATGGTGAATGTCGGTTAGTTGGTAATAGTAATTAGTTGTCAATATTTAACTTAGATAATAAATTTAATTAGTGCATAGCAAAAGGGACTTCCCTAATTTAATGGAAATAAACAAAATGGTTCCTTTGTTTAAATCAAGTTATAGAAGTAGTCTTGGAAATTATAGAACTATTCTCTACTTCATTCGTTAAGTAAAAATTTGGAAAAAAACATGCTTAAGCAATTAGTAACATATTTCAAAGCGCAAAAGATTCTGGATGGTCGACTATTTACTTTCACGAAGTCGAAATCTACTAATAACGTTGGTGCAACGCTTATAAGTCATGTATTGAGAGCCTGGAAAGAGTTACAGGATACAATTGGTGTGTTTTGTGATTACGTTGACAACAGTACGCTTATTCTTAAATTAAAACTCTACTTCTGAATGTTCTCTCGACCTTCTAGTCTCCCATTTAAAAGATCGCTATTAGTAAGTTATTATAGATAAAACAACCTCTATGGAATCGCTCTCAAGAATTGGCGTCCCACAGGGCTCTGTTTTAGAGCGGTTTTTATTCCTAGTATATATAATTGCTTTGCCGCTAATGGTTAACCACCATGTTGGTATGATTGTTTTACAGGCGACACTTCACTTATATTCAAAGTTAAATCAATAGATTTAGAGGCTAGGTAGCTAAATAATACCTTATATAAAATTTCTGATTGGTTTCCATTAAATAATTTATTATTTAATTTGCCTAAAGTCCCACGTGTTTAAAGTAGAATGAAGATCGAATGCAATTTAGTAGACTTAGTTGGCAATACTAACTAATAAGCTAACGACTTTTGGGCATCACAATTTATTTTAAATAAAACTGGGGTCCTCAGGTTGAAAAATTCCAGGAATTCTTCTGCATTAGCAGTCCTCAAGATTCGCCAGCTAACAGATATTGCCCGTACTAGGTTGGGTATTTTAGCTAACTTCCATAGCTTAATGTTTTGTCGTAATTAGCTATGTGGAACAACAGCCGAGGTGGATACCATACTTCTATTATAAAACAGACAGTCGAGCAATTTACAATATGAGACCTCGCAAATGATTATAGGTTAAGTGTCAAGAATTCAATATCTTAACTCTGCGGTCCCAATACATCCTTACTAATATAATAAATGCAAATTTGAGTTCGCTTGTTTGTTACGCTTTCATGCCTTAACTAGCCGACCGATCATCATAAATTTTGCATATACTTTATCAGGGCTATAGAAAACGAAATATGTATACTATATTATCCCGCAAAAAGTGCTCTTCCCAAAGGATAGGTCAAATCTACATTAAGGCGAGCGATGCTGCGGCAAAAGCTAGTTCTGTAGTGATAAGTTAATGTAAGCCCGCAAAAATTTTGAAAAGCAGGATTTATTAAAAGACCTGCATGATTTCAATATTAGAAACAGTGACTAACTGGTCATCCCATGTTACTGGGTCAGCACCATGTGAAGCGAGTTTTAATGTCAAAAGGATTTTATAAGGTTCTTCGATAGGTGAAGAACGATGGTGATATCTGGAAATAACATCCCTCTCTATGCATCCGCTAAAGCCTATTGTAGCTATAATATATTTTCCTGACAGTATGTACAATGAAAAGACAAACCCGATCGAGTTTCTTACCGATTCTTCTCGGTAACTAAAATTGTTTTTCGAGCCCGTTGGTAGCTTTGACGTTCATAAGAGTTTGCTCACAGCTTAAACTGAATGAAGTATTTTTAATTTTATGCTTACCAATAAGTGTGGTATCGTCATTTTAGTCAATAAAGAAGAAAATTACAAAATAGTAACATTTTTGTATCCGTAGTCTTCTTCTTCAATCGTTATTAAGGCTTAAATTAATGTCTACATTTCAGTTACTACGTCTGCACTTGAGATTCATAGATAATAGTAATAGCGTTACGAATTCATAAGAGGCAATAAAAACTTTACGCGAATCGAGTAGAACGGCAAATATAAATTCCCTAATTATAATATTCACGGGAAGAGCGGTCGGTTGTCGCCTGCGTGTCTTTGGCACTTCTCCAGTTTTATATTTAAACGTAACCGCATCAACTGACATTTTATGAAGAAGTTTTGAAACATTCCGAATTGCGCCATGGTTGTAAAATAGCCATACCCGATGCGATTAAACTAGAACCGCTGCTGGGCCTTCAAATAAAAGTCTATTAGCTTACTGCTAAAATTATTCATATTCTTGCTACATATTTAATATGTTTAAATATTTTAAATATACATTAGTATGTATATATCCATGTAATAAGTAAGACCACAGCTGACATTATTTTTTATGCTTTACTAAACAGTATTATTTCTGTTTTTTTTTTCTTTTTTAATGTTTTTTATTCATATATATTGCATTCAATTTCTCAAATCAATCCATGATGTTAGTATAAAGATGGCAACAATATTTTCCAAAATAGTGCATTACCGAAGAGTGTTCGATCAAGTTTAACACATGTAATGCGTTATAATAAATAATTAATTAAATCGATTAAATTATATTCAACATAATAACATAGAGTGTATTGTAATGCAGTTAAAATAAATAGAAACGAGAAGAACATAATGTTCGAAAATGCAAGTAACACCAAGTTAAGTATAACCGATAATATTTAAAAAAAGGTACATATATATATATTATTTATCAACCTCATTACGAATATACGTATTTATCATTATGTTAGAGCAGTTCGCAAACCAACTTTATATCAATTTCCTGCACTCGGTCTCGGCAGTAGGTACTACTACCTATATTCGATAAAAATACGTCAAATAAAAAATAACAGTGCTTAGGTATAATGTATGCCATGATATAACGGTTATTCCCGCGTTAAAATTTAATATTGTACCTGTTTCCAACAACCCTGCATCGATTAGTGTTGATTGATTTTTGTTATTTACAATCATTGCCGTATAACTTAGCAATACGACAGTACTGTACTGTCACCAGTAAGAATTTAAAAATATTCAGGTATCGATTACTTATAGTAATTATTTATCTATCTTCTATAAATAAACAAAGTAAAGTAAATCGGTTCACTGCCTCTTTCTCAGAATCGTTTGCGAAACAGAGGTGAAAGAAGAGAAAAAGGTAGTGGCTTTCACTGTTTATTACATAGAAGAGAAATAAATTATTATTATTTCTATATTAATTAATCACTTAATTTATTGCATTATTATTATAAATAACGATACCTAAAACAAAAATACTGGTATATTCATTTATTTTGTTTAAACGCTATTGACGAGCTTTAGTGATATATATATATATATATTATAAATAAAAAAACATTGGTCTCCGCCAATAGATAGAGCAATACATGAGAATGTTTAGGTATATAAGTTGTCAAGGTTTTGGGTAGATGGTTGATATATAACAATAAATATTGGAGATGTTGGAAAAAGTCAAGCCACTTGGGAGCTTTCATCGAAAACGCTGCCTAATTCTTTTGAGATATAACAAAAGATAGACATAGAAATATGCTTCTTTTATAGATCTACAAAAAAGTTGTTATAGTATATACCTATCTTTTAAGGATAGCTTACTATATCCATCTATTTTCTAAAAAATGGTCACATGCAATGAGGTAATTAGAAGACTATTTAGACGGATACAGTATTCATTCTTATGAAATTGAATACCTTAGTTACCTTAAGCAATGCATGCAAATAAGTATATATTTTTTATTATCAGGGCAGCACATTGTCCGCCGGGCCTGCTAGTTATAAGTAAAAAAAAAAAGAGTTGGAGATAGATTATTTTTCAAACCATCGACGAACCGAAAGCCTTTAAATATAAGTCTCGATTCGTCATACTTCACGATTCTTATGTCTACAATATACAATACTCAATACGGATAGACGAAACAAAATGGTACCACTTATTATGTTCGAATTTCGACCTACTGGAAGATCACTAGCTATATATAAAAAGAATGCTGGTATATCAGCGATCGACACCTATATAGAATCGGGTAAGTGCCTTAAGCGCTCCCCTTAGTAGTCCGGTGAAATTGTAGACGCAGCCTACTAGCGTAGCCTAGTCTGTAGTGTAGTCAGTTCGAAAAAAAAATGAGATATAGGTTATATTTCACTCGCCCCTAAATGTTGCTAGGCTATAGCTATTTATAAATTTATAATAATTTATAAATTATTAGTACAAAATTTTATAATATATATAGTTTAATTAAGTCTCGGGCACTGCTTATACTGTATAATTAATCATAAAATAAATTACTATACCATCAAACTTACAAAATCGATTCTTTGAGATTTTCTATAGGTACACCTTGTTTCTATAAGAAAATATATACAAATATAAAAGTATTATTTTAATCTAATTGGCATTAACGATGTTTTCATGAACAACGAACAAAAAACACGATCAGCCTATAAAATTATTCAAGTGACTCGTGATACAAAACATGTATTAGAGATGCGCGCTACACCATTCGCTTTATCTATTTAATTCTCAATCAGGTCTGCCCTTTTATGGTTCGTATTATAAAATGAAAGTGTTTTGTCTTGGAAAGATAGCCTACACTCAAAGGTTTTATATTGTTTGCTGCTTTATAATGTGTCGTCACAATTTTATTACGACCGACTCTTTTCATACCTACTCGACGCCCTTTTAATAATTTTTATTTTACCTGCTTCAATTCTCACGAAATGCTATTTCGTGCAGGTGGAAAATAACAATTCATATCTTGTAAATATAAAAGAATATTGCATATTATGAAGTGTTAATAAATGTATATTATTAGATAAAATAATGTCTTCCTATGTACAATATATATATTTATATTTTAGATCATGGCGTGTTTGTAAATACGTCTCTCGTGAGATAATTTAGATAGGCGAGGTATAGGTTTGTCAATGTAGAGGATGGCTTTTTTATTATATATGGTTCGAGAAGTGGAACCTTATTATTTAAGACATCAAATTTTCCATTCACCTACTCACAAATTATACGAAGAATAGTTTCAAACAAATACATTTTTATTAACGTTTTCCCACTGCTGGAATCTATATAGAGTTAAGTTATTTTGTTGTATACATTAAAAGGTGTCACTACTACACGAGTATTCTGTACGAACATTTTCAAAAAATATATTGCATGTGTACTTTAGATATCGATTATTATTATATTTTACATAAATATAAATGTTTTATTGTTTTTACTATAGATGGACAGAGTGGATGTAGAAGAGTATGGCGACAGAGTACTCGATAGCAAGCATAGAATGTAATTAGCAAGCGAAAAATTGTTTTTTAAGATCATTATGACCAAATTATTAAAGGAAAGAATCGGTCACATATATTAAGAATATTTAAAAACTTATTATGCCATTTGAAAATGTAATTATCTTGTTGTGTTAATGTCAGTGATCGATTTCGTGATGGTCGACCGTCTAGCGCTATAAGCAACGAAAACATCGATGCAGTGCGTCGTATAATCGATACTTACCATGACTTATCATGAGGTTCAGGCATCCTTGAACATATACATTAATTAGTCAGATACAATTAATCCAGACAAAATACTTGGGTGTGGAAAGTTGTGTTTTCTATGAGTCCTTCACAATTTAACTGAGGCTCATAAAACGGACCGCCTTATTTGGTGTAATGCTATACTCGCCAGATTCAACGAAGGGACATCGAGTTTGGTGTGGGATATAGTGACAGGTGACGAAACATGGCTTTACAGCTGTGATTCCACAACAAAGCAGCAATGGACTGGTTGGTTCTACCCAAGTGAACCGAAACCAACCAAAATGGCGAGTGTATAGTCCACTAAGCGGATGTTTTTTCTAAACAAAATACTGGACGCGTAGCTACTGCAGCTTTAGAGGATCGTCGTACAGTGAATAGCTATTGGTACACAACCACTTGTTTGCCAGAAGCTAATAATGAACTTCGTAGAAATAACCAAAAACGCCGTGTCATTTTGTACCATTTTTTTTTTTTTTTTTTATTATAGGGGGCAAACGAACAGGTGGGTTACCTGATGGTAAGTGACACCGCCGTCCATAGACACTGGCAACAACAGGGGAGTCGCAAGTGCGTTGCCGGCCTTTTAAATATGTGGGCCTCCGGCGCTCTCACTGACCGAACGAAACGCAACAGTGCAAGCACTGTTACTTCACGTCGGTTTTCTGTGAGAGGGTGGTACTCGCCCGGGCGAGCCGACCCATTCATGCTGAAACCAGTAATAGCTTCAGCGTAGCTCTACCACCTACAATGTCAGCTTTCACACGGCCAAATAGATCAACAAATTTTTAAAAGAAAAAAACATTGATATTATTGGTCTTCTCGCAAATAGCCTCATCACACATTCCACCTGTTTTCCAATATTACTTACGCAGTCAACACTTTTCAACACCAGAAGAAACTGTCGATGAGTATATAAAAACTAGTTACCAAGGTCACCATGGAGGAGTGGCATAAATATTATCAAAATTGGTTTATTCGTATGAATAAGTGCATTGAAGCTAAGGAAAAATATTTTGAGAGACAATAAATTTAGTTTTGACCTGTCGAAGTATTCTTTCCTTATTAATACCGGTAACTTTCACTGCGCCCCACATAAATGCTGTTGTGTCAAATCCTTACGTAATGCAATAAAAACTTTACGATCATATACTATATATATGTGGTACAGAACTGAAAACTTGGTATTCAATTCGGGACCAGGCACGTCATTGTAATCTGCAAGTTAATAAGCATAATTGTAAGAAACGACTTCAAAATTATAGAGTTTCTCCTGGGGAATAATTATAAAAATTATAAACAGTTCTAAAAAATAATTCAGACTAAAATCTTGTTATTTTGTCGTTATTCTACTATTTTGTTATATCTGGATTGAAATACTGCAGTGCAGCTTGGAATCAGTATTACGGTGTCGTGATAAGTCGCTTAAAAAGCTTGCAGAAAAGATTCCTATGACATTTGACACACAGTAGTAATCTCATGAATACACTTATAAGTTATTTTGATCGATGAAAATATTTTAAAGTGTCAACCCAACCGTTCAGGATGAAAGGAAACTTTTCGATATAATATCTTATTATTATATCACTTCTTTTAGCGGAAGTGTATTACCTTCTCGAATACCGCGATCAGCGCATTACCTATTTTGTGGAAAACGATCTCACACAAATCTGAGTCATTTGTCTCCGTTAAATAGACTAATGAGATAATATAACTTTCCATTCAAAAGCACTACAAATAAGGTTGATACATTCTTCGTAACCATTACGACTATTAAGAAAACATATTCTCTTAATATATAAAAAATGAAAACAGTATAATTTAAGCAACTATTTTATTAAATATTTTAATTTTTAGCACCTTAATTATGCACATTACATTATATTTATGCACGGCATTTTTACCTGTAAATGGCGTTATACCCAGCAAAATATTGAAGTATAGGTACTAACCTTATTAATCTTGACTCCGTTGGTGACCTAAATAAGTAGTACTATCCAGCAACGAAGACCCCCGCGGGATCTATAATCAATTGTCAGACGCCGTTCTCACGCGGACAGGAGACAGTTTCAGAGCTTCATAGTATGGTAAATATGATGTAGCATATCGAACTTCTTTCTTAGTATAGAGACGAAAGACACCGTATCTGTGTTTTAAAATGAAAAAGACGGAATTAGGATTAACAGTTCTTCGATACATTCCTCACAAAACAGACAGAAGGGACGCTCAGTAAATCAACGTATTTAAGCTGCTCTTACAGCTCTTGCTTACGTCGCTGTTATATACAATGTTGAGTTCATAACTATAACCTGTGCAGAGAATGCAATGACTAGAACATCTGCCAATCATATGAAGAGTAAAGTGCAGAATAGTGCCAAACTTTATGGGCAGTAAACTATGGTTTCTCTGAATTTAGATGTGTGTATCTGTTCTATCTTAATAGTGTGTGCTTCTGGTACATAAAATGTAGAGAATATTTAAGTTTCAATGTCCACTTTTTTGTTCACTTAACTCCAAACACTCAGTAGCATGAAATAGCATGTAATAGTAGCGATGAAAATAAGAATATAAAGAAGGGTATGGAAAAGAAAAAGAGAGCGTGGAACAGTAAAGGCTAACGTGGTTACTATTTGTGCGATATGCACAGCACGGCTGGGGAGTAAGCGCGTCTGCGGCAGCGGGTACTACATTAAAGAGGCGTGAGTTACTGTCTCAACACTTCCTGGTATTTGCCTAGATAACGTCCATAAGTACACTGGTTAAAGTCGACGAAAGCCAGTCTCATTCATTAAAGTTAAGACTTCAACGTATTCTGCGATATCATCGTTCAAATCGTGTCCAAATTGTTAACATTAAATCAATAAAATATAAACAAATAATTATTACGACTTAGCTGAAGTTTATTACCAGTTCATTCATTTCATTTTAATAAATGAACATCAATATCGTCATGTAATAATTAGAATTATATAAAACAAATTCGCCTTGCACCGATAGATCAGAGAAACTTAATGATCAGCGTATTCTTAATATACTAACTGATTCCCGCGACTTCGTCTGTGTCGTTTATTATTTCAACTGTTTTATTATATCTGAAAGGGATTAATTAGGCAGCGTTTTCGATGAAAGCTACCAGGCGGCTTGACTTTTTCTGATTCTTTCAAGAATTATCGTTATATTTCAACCAATTTACAGAAAC
Organism: Antheraea assamensis; assembly: GCA_035772565.1. Classification (NCBI taxonomy): domain Eukaryota; kingdom Metazoa; phylum Arthropoda; class Insecta; order Lepidoptera; family Saturniidae; genus Antheraea; species Antheraea assamensis. The sequence goes on from JAQQSE010000065.1 coordinate 4,877,784, forward strand.
TCTTGACAAATTATATATCTAAATCTTCCTAATGAATTACTCTATCCATTGGTGCACTGCATTACAACCCCTTCAGTATTTTTTGAATTTACCGCGAACATACAGACAGACAGACAGACGAGGCGGACGACTTTGTTTTAGAATATGTAGTGATTATAATCATAAAAATTCAAAGTAATTAGATAAATCTATATTTATATATAAATAGGCAGTGGGAAAACGAATGAAAACATATGCCTCCTATCTTTTTTAAGCGATTTTCTTTATTCCCTTTGTGTTCAATAGCTATTGACGAACTTTAGTGTCATCAATTAAAATATTTCGTTTATTTTCTTTAACATTGAAACCTGATCGAATTTCTATAAACAATTAAGAACATCTTTTTCCTCTGTTTCTAAACCGATTTTCTTTATTCCATTTTTGTTTAGTAGATATTGACGAGCTTTAGTGTTGTCAAGAAAAAGTAAGAAATATTTTTTCCTTTTAATTCTCTATTTCTCATACTTCACGATTTACAATATTTGAACAATACCTATAACACGTGAAGAAAAGTCTGTGCTCCTGCTAAATGGCAGGCCTTTGTTAGAACTTTCTAGGCTAATATTTCTAATTTACTTGTACACAACATCTATACAACATTACACAAAATGTTACCAAAATTACACAATATGATGTCAAATAACACATGATAATGTATACAAAATAAAAGTCTTTATATTTGTATTAAGATCCCGTAAAAAATATTCAAAGTTCACTCCAGTACGCGTAAGTTACGAATAAAAACTAGTTAGGTGCTGTATGATTTTATTTCGTAGATACAACGAGAGCTAAAACAAGAATGGTGTTACGGAAACCACATTTCAATTGTTATATCCAAATTTCAAAATTCAAGGGTCAATTCAGAATATACATGCACGTCGACAAACGTTAAATGGACAAATTGTTTAGAGGACGACGTTGACGACTATCTAAACTGCGTTTACCGGCTGAGTGTACTCTAACAAACCTACTACCCAATCTATGAACTTGGTATTTTTCATTGAGAACAAGGTTACTTTAAAGGAAGTGTGCGTGAGCCCACGATTATTCCGGAGATAATTAAATTATGACAATTATGTTGGCATATGTATGAAAAAGTACATTATTACTACAGGAATTATATCATTTATTTGGTATATATATATATATATATATATATAATTTTAATGTTTTTACCTTAATCAAATTTTTAGGATTAAGTTTTACATATGACGTCTATCATAGATGGCGTCCTCTTTGTCATTTAATAAATCAGTCACTCAAAACCTACCAAGTAGTAATAATAGAACCGTTTACCTTAAATAACAGATACAATAACACATTACTGATTATAGTTACGTATTACCTTTAGAGATGTGAACGGTTGAGCGCTCTGTGCAAGAATGATGCCAGCTAGCAGCTAGCAGACTAACCACTAGTGGCCTGACGAACCTTCACAGTTTCAAGGGGTTTTTGGGTAGGTCAGCCGTATGAAAACAAGCCCAAGAGTGTCAGAGTAACCAAACCTCGGTTTGGGCTGTTGTTTTAATACAAGCGAACTAAACTAACCATGTAAGGTAAGCTAACCATACATATACTTTAGTCAGACACATATGCACAGCTTTACATGTGTCGCGTGAAGGCGTATATGTATTTTGAGTTTGACCATTTTGGCTAAGGCTAACTAAACAAAACAGGAAAAAGAGCCCCTCAAAAACCTGTGTATGTACCGTGTGAGAACGTGCATTATGTAGAGTGCAGCGAACTATTCAATGTTGGATCTCTGTATTGTGCTAGTAGCATGCTCAAGATGCTGCTGAGGGAGGCTGCAGCGGGTATGTGAGAGCGAAGTTGACCACCCGACCATGATGGTTTGCGGCGGATACTACTAACGGGTTGGGATGGTTTGTGGCCCTGTCGAAATAATTAGCTGTGAGGGTCTTGATGTATGCTCGAATTGAAGGCATCTCAACATCCTTATGAACATCGTCGTTCCAAATGTATTAAGGGACACCGAAACATTTTCGTAATATGAACTGAAATTATCATTCGATGTATACGCGAACACGGGAGAATTATACATAAGAATAGAGCGGACACACGTTTTGTAGGAAGTGAGCTAATATCTAAGTAACATTCTGTCCTGTGAGCATAATAGCTTATGCAAGCGACCCAAAACCATAGTATCCTTAACCCGCACTCTCTGGATTTCAGCTTTAAAGATAAGTTTGTAATTAAGGTAACACCGAAGTGTTTGATCTCGGTAACCCAAAGTATGCCAACATTGAATAGCTTGAGAGGCTTTAGTATGTTCGGCTTATAGGAGAGTCAATGAGTAATCAGAGTAGCAACTTTTTTTCATGGGGACAACCTCATTGACGCCACCCTCTCGGGGGAGAGAGTGGGTAGTGGGAGACTCATAGTCAGTCAAATCCCACAGTGTACCATCTACCACCATAATGGCACGACATGGGATAGTGCTTGCATTCTCCATGTTGCTAATGTACAGGATGAACATGAGGGATGCAAAAATGAAATCATGGGGCACACCTGACCGAATTGGTAAGTTTGGGAGTGTTTACCTTCCACTCTGAAGCGGAAACTCCGAGCGATAGTCACGAATTGGCGACATGAAACCGAAGAAGCTTATGAACATGATGGCTTGGAAAGCGATTCAGAAGGAGCTGAAGTAAATTAGGTCAGTAGCTTCGAGCAAAATGTATATCATCTTTATTTAATGGAATCTACGTATGAAGATCTAGGAAAAGGACAGTTTATCTTTCAGTTGATTAGACTATTGAAAGTATTATGAAATTCTAAACATATCTCGCAAGAGCCATTGCAATTCAGTAGTTATATAGTAGGTAACTTAACGAGTTTACAATTACTACTATCACGAACAGGATTATCAAATGCCACGATATTTTTTTTTAATTTTCGTTTATTTATTTTGAAATTATCTCATAAGCCCTGTGCTAATAATACATAATAAACGAATATTCATTCAGCATATTGCATGTCGACATATTTGCTATATATTCTATTTGTAACTAGATATACATATACACAGAAAGAATTTTACCCAAATGAATTTGCAACTCCCTTATTCCCTCATAGACAAAATCTAAACAATTTAAAAGAATTATGTGCTCTTTGTAGCTGCCTATTAATTCCTTTTTTTGGACATTTTGACATTCGACTGAATCTCTGAATTTCTTGATGTTCCTTACTTGATAATTATATCCGTTACTTTTATTACCCGGTACGATTTGGACAATGTGTGTATGTACTATATACGGATGAAGATTACACGATGAGATGAAGAGGACAATATATCTTTTATTGAAGTAATTTTATATTACACAAGAGACATGACAATGTGAAATTTACATTGAAGAATTATAAACGAAACGTTCATATAATCTTGACCACACATTAACGAGCAGACAGAAAACATTGCTTTTTTATAATATCGAAGGAAAATATTTCTAGTTCTGGTTATATATTTTTTTACACAGCATTGCATAATAATAGGTTATAAAAATATCAATATTACACTTAGCTTGCAAATTAAGTTTCAAAATTAAATATCATTTTGATCTTATTCAAAACTACGTGGCAAAAATTTTTTTTTGTGTAATAAACACGTGCATAAGTTTGGATATACGCTTATACCGTCTTATTCATATGTAAACTATAATTTTAAGCTATTACAGTAATCAAATAAAACAAATTTAGAGTTGTAATAGAGAAAACTGAAATCTGATTTTGATTCCACATTGCTTTATCGTTACTAGTAGAATAAAAATACGTTATTAATAAATACATTATCATTCCTAGATGATACATGTGCAACAAAAAAAAGTTATAGTACATTCTATAAAGCAAGAAAACCAAATAAAATTCACCGGGATAAACTAATTACTACCTAACAACATTAACCGCACAGTGTTAAAAATTACCCTCATTTGATTTATTATTTCTTTGAGTTCTAACTTTTGAAGAATTCCCTTAAATTCTATGGATTCATGTTGAACTTTTCCTTTTATCTTAAAGTTTCTTGGTGTTGCTTTGAGAATGTTTAGGAATGGGTGTTTAGCCTTTGCAGAGCTTTTTTTTTATTAAAGTAAAGAATTTTTCTTTTGTTTCGAATATAACTTAATTTCTAAGGTTTCTATAACTTTACAGCTTTGTTACATTTCCCCTTTCTTAACTACCTGTATATATGTTCTAACTTAATTATTTAATTTAATTAATCTAGAAGATTTTCTGAAACTATAACTAGACAATAATGTATCGTATGACCGTATCGTATCGACGCTGCGTTTTGATATATAAATATTGAAATAAGCCACTACAACCTTCAATATACGATTATAGATTATCCGTATTATTCACAGTATTTTGTATGCTTCACAGCATAGTAACGAAAACACTTTCTCGGAAAAAATAAAATAAAAACTTTTAGTGCTAATAACCACCTGAAATAGTCGATTTTACAAACTGTAAAGAAGACACCAACTGGCCACCAGTATATTTATTAATAGGAGTATTATTTATAAATAATAGTCCGGGCTCCGAATTGTTAGTGGTCGCCGCAGTCAGTACCTAATGACCTTGCTATAGCGTACTCGCCCGCCTTTGCTAAATGCTCTCAACTCTACTGACCTCGACGTACCACTTTAATATTATTTAATACTTGTACTATTATCCACACTGCCCTATCAATCATTCCACGAGAGTCCCTCATAATGAACTTTATTCATACAGATCAGGATAAATCTAAATAACTATTTTATTTATATCCACATATATTCATATTACTATTATATAAATATAGATGACAATAATACTCTTAATGTCCAAAACAAGTCTAAAGTAATATAATTTGTCAGTCAGTTCAGTTCAGTCTCAGTAGAAAAAATATTTTTCTAACACTTTTATCGACTTATTATGTACTTACTTACTACACGATCGTAGAACAAATGAATATTAATCCGTCGATTTACATAATATACACCAATAGATTATACATTAAATATTGTATATAATACATAAATAGTAGTGTTATATATGTATAATATAGTTCTAATACAATAAAACTGTAATAAACTTATTATTCTGTAAACTACTTTGAAAAGATAGAAACGACAATCAATACATTCTATTGCCTGTGACGGCCCTATCTATGGGTTTGAATAACCTTGAACAAAAAGAACAGTTCTTTATTCAGTACCAAGTATAAATGTTTTATACAAAGTCATATTTTATTTGATTTCGGTAAGAATGGAGTCGTTTCTTTCGTTTGTCTTAGATATATTTATATATCTATAATAATAATGCATTTTTTAAATATCAATGATATACAGTCCTTATTATGTCAGTTACATTGAGTGGTATGTAAATAGTTTCTATTACCACACAAGGTTTCCTTTTCAGTTCATTGATGACACTGATTATATTCTGTGGCTGCCTCTCTCATGCTTTCTCATCATTCAGATGTCATTCTGCGGTCTCTAACGTGCAATTAGTGTACTTTTTATTTTATTAACATTATAAATGTAAATAAAACATGTTAGGTAATAATACCGGTTATTATATGTGAAACTATAATGTGAATACGTTTTCGTAATATTAATTTTAACTGAATTACCTACTGATAAACTCACAACGTTACCTACACCGAGTTAAAATATGTAAAAACCGTTTCAAATAAAAATGCCTTAGCAACAGCTGTGTCGTTTCCATCGGTCTTGCAAAATAACTAAAGTAAAAATTACACTTCACGTTCTAATGACTAATTTATAAGACCGAAAATAGTTTGTTGCGACCGCAAAAATAACACTGTCTCTATGTTTAACGTGTCCAGTTAATCGTTGAATTTCCTCGCTCCCCTCGTACGTCGTAGGAAATATGTATAGATGGTATGTACTAGTTGATTTTCGTGGATCCTTGTAATCTGGTTTCATTCACGGTACGAATACCACGCAAACTTTTGCAAGAAAGAAATGAAACACAATGTAGTATTTTATTTCGTAGATTATTATTGTGTTTTATAACAGGTAAAATATTATTCGAAATTTTTGTACACAGAATTCACACAACTATATATATGCCTTCTAAGTTCACGGTTATATAATGAGTATAATATATATGGCAATAGTAAGTACTGCATTATGTATATGTATTTACAAAAATAACACAAATAAGTCTCTGAAAATAAACAACATTAATTAATTAGATACATTAGCCCATACGTGCTATTTAGTATTGATTGAAAGTACGAATATATACCAAATAAAACATATTATAAAACAAAGCCGTCCGCCGTATTTGTTTGTCTGTGTGGATGTTCGCGATAAACTAAAAAACTACTAAATAGATTGTAATGCGGTCTTCACCAATAGAGAGAGTAATTCACGGGGAAGGTTTACGTATATCATTTGATTTTGTAAATTGGTTGTAATATAATGATAATTGTTGTAGGAATCGGAAAAAGTCAAGCCGCCTTAAGCGTTTCATTCACATAAGTATATATTTTTTATTATCAGGGCAGGACAACGTCCACCGGGTCTGCCAGTACCAAATAAAACGAGTAATAGCTGCCACTAAGTATAGTCGTATACTAATACAAACGATTATTTTAAATTAAAATAAATGGAAAGCTCGTGAAGTGTAATAGAACTAAACGCTCTAAATCAAAATCATGTCTTATTATATTACATAAGTGTATGTTACTATTAATTGTAATGTACTAATTATTGATATAATTAATTCAATAGTATATAAATAATTAATATATAAGAGTCATTTTATATATTCAACATGTAATCATATTAATTATCCCATATTTGGTTCTCAATCTTCTTTTTTTTTTGAACTGACTACACCGTTGGCCTGACAGACTACTACAGCTTCACCGGACTACCTCAACCCTCATCTTTTCCTAATCTTGAATAGCTAATTTGGTAATTTTTTTTTTATTTTACGTGTCCAGCCTCTAGATTTGGCTCGAGTTAAATGGTTTTATAGGTTTGAGAGCCGGATCGCAAATTACGATAATACTCTATATATTTGTAAGAAAATTCTATAACTAGATATTTTACAAACGTATCATGTTGATAATCATTTTATATTTGTAATCAAATTATATTATTGGATTTAATCTGTGTATAACCGCTACATTGCACGTTGCGCCATTGGAGCAGAGTTGGCTCAAACGCCCTGATTACTAACATTTTCATGTTCCCCTGTTAGTAAAATTTTATTTCCATTTCCGTTCCTATTTCTATCATTCGATTGGGAAACTCTAAATATTTATATTTTGATATTTAAATGTCTTGGAGGCTGAAGGGTTGGTTCAGTGGGATATCGATGCAATGCCCACTGTCTCGAGTCTCGGTTAGTCTCGGCGAATGGTAAAACTCAGGTAAACACACACTAGCACACGTAGAGTTTCAACTAAGTCCTCGGGGATAACAGCCTATTATGACTGCAGTCCTGTCGTGGTCGATTGTACATAACCATAGGTGACAGTGGCCACTCAACCTCAGGTCGATTGTATGCTTCTTTGTTACTTCATAACCTAAATAAATGTATCAACGAATTCACGTATATTAATTAATCTGCGTATAGAAGAGTAGCATTGTGAGGAAACATGAGCACCTTGAAAAGAGTTATTTGAGTACCATAAAAATATATTTAGAATAATATAAAAGTGTCTAGGCTTGTTTTCGCCAATGCTTTATGAATATTTATGATTAACACGTGTTTTCAAGTAAAATAACATATTTACAAGGTAATGTTATATAAATAAATTGATAAAAAACTAGAACAATGAAAGCTTGGTCATATTATCTTTGTATTGTTTTCAATTTAATTTCTTCAAACCTAATACTAAAAATCTAACCTTATCAGCCTATTATTTGAGATAGACATCTACTAATATACGCTACCGTATCGGATCATGAATCATATCTTATTATGTTCGTAATGATTTTCAGTGTTTTTTGTTTAATTATAAACAACGCCTTAACGCAAAGAGAAAGTCTTGAGTACATATCACTACATATTATAAAACAAAGTCGTGCACCGCGTCTGTCTGTCTGTCTAAATGTTCGCGATAAATTCGAAGACTACTGAACGGATTGTAATGCGGTCTTCGCCAATAGATAGACTATAATATACGGGAAAGATTTAAGTATATAATTTCTCAAAGTTTTGTGTAAATAGGTTGAAATAACTCGAAGCCGATTGGTAGAGTTCATCGAAAACGCTGCCTAATTTTTTTTAAATATAACAAAACAATACATAGTGAAATATTCTTTTTTATAGATCTACAAAAGAGTTGGCGATGTTATATACCTACCTCTTAAGGATAGTTTACTGTACTGATCTATCTTCTAAAAACATGATCACATACAATGAGGTAATTCGAAGGCTATTTAGACAGATACAGTAATAATCCTTATCAAATTGAATACTTTAGTTACCTTAAGCATTTCATGCACATAGTATATATCTATAATATAAAAATGAATCGCTAAATGTGTTGCTAAGCGCAAAACTCGAGAACAGCTGAACCGATTTCGCTAATTCTTTTTTTAGAATATTCCTTGAAGTACGAGGATGGATCTTACGGAAAGAAAAATTAAAAAAATTACCTGGAAAAGTCTTAAAACGACACTTTTCTATACTCCCATACAAAGATCTTATGGAGAGAAAAATAGAAAAAAAATGAAGTTCGCTGGGGTCAGCTAGTTTATTATAAGTATTATAATAATATTTATAGGTATATATATTTTATTATCAGGGCAGGACAACGTCTGCCGGGTCTGCTAGTATAGTATAAAAAACGCAATATAAAGCAGGGAACAAAATTTTTAATGGACAATTTAATTCTAATCACTTCTATAACAAAAATATTTTGTTCTCTTTGGTAAAGTTAAATAATGAATAGCTGATTATACTCGTTCATTGACTATGTATCGAATTTTATGATAATTATACTGATCTTAGTTGATTTTTGGAGCTTGGTAGGTATTGAAATAAGGAAAAGTATTGCTGTAATGGATTACGGAACGAATGACTCATTGTTGGCATGGTGTTACGGCGGTTACACTTTATATCGTTCAATTCCATTTGTGATATACTTCGTACGTATATTACAAGGAAGTTAGTATTATTAAAATAGTTAACGGTTTTACTACTCAAGGTCATGAAACAATAGCTGCCAATAATATAACTATTTTTTATGTATTAAGCAATTGGTAAAATGTACTGCCCCTGCCTTAAACGACCAAGTCAACCTGCTCTCCTGGAATGCTTCTTCACGCTTTGTTTTAAATAGGTACCCATAATTGTAGGAAGAGGGAATCCTGATCAACGGGCCACAATTACGCGAATTCATTGTATGTCAAAGATAAACATTTATACATACATATTATATTCGTTTATGCAATGGTGACATATTGTTTTTGATCAAGAAAGCAAGTGGCATTTCGTCATTCATCAAGTGAACTAATTTAGATGTTCAATTTTTTATTTTCATTTTAACTCGGTATATTTTGTTTTTCTCTAACGCTCTATTATTTTAATTTCTGTATCAAAATGTCTCGTGTAGTTATTTTATCCCATTTTCTTACGTTAAATATTTACTCCAAGTTATTTATTATTTTTTTAGTGTGAAGTACCATTAGATTTATACGGTTCTCATATCACGGTGCATACACACAAACGTATTTATTATAACAGATCGATATATCTGCAATGTTGTCTATTTAATGTATACCTTGCCTCTAGAATGTTATATTTAATTTGGGTATTTATAAATTCCTTTTAGAGATTTTAAACACTTCATACAAACGTTTTTCTTTTTATGATAATCTAGTCACAGGAAATAATAATATAGACTATTATGTTTTAAGTACAGCAATTTTCCTACAGACGGCTACGTAGCCATACTAAGTGTATACCGATATACCAGTTTTAAACACTATTAATAGAACTTCCTAGCTGCTATAAGAACTTATATAGGTACGCATACTGGTAGAGTAAAGACAAGTGAATTATAAAATAATTTAGTAGATTCTAGCAAAATCGCGAAACGGCGGCACGGTGCCCTTATCACTTGAGCCCTGAAGACCGCTACTAATAGTTCGTAATAAATGTAATGAAATAAAGTAACTAATACTGTTAGTGAAGAAGCGCGATGGCAAAACCGGCTGCGTAGATTACCAAGAGTCCAACTGTAATACAGTTCGTTCGTAGGTTATTAGGCGCGCGACTTTATACGTGTCTTGACAATGGCTAGTGGATTTTATCAAGTTTCTATAAATGAAGAGTCAAATTCGATAGAGACAAATCACCTAATTTATCACCCAGGATTCTCATTATGATTTCACTGCTATGCCGTTTGGTCCATGGAAACAAAGATACATCATAAATTCCTAAATTCATACTATGCGCCGGAGGCCCACATATTTAAAAGGCTGGCAACGCACTTGCGACTCCCCTGGTGTTGCTGGTGTCTATGGACGGCGGTGATCACTTACCATCAGGTGACCCACCTGTTCGTTTGCTCCCTATAATAAAAAAAAAAAAACTATTATTTTGGTTCCTCCTCTGACTAAAATATTACAATTATATACATGTTGAAATCCGAAATAGCAGGAAGGAAATAATGTCATTTTCTTTTTTTAGAATATATTACAACCAACACATTATAATAAAGAAATAGCAAATGAAGTATTATAATATACGTAACGAAGTACCAATGCAACAACCTTAAAAACCCCATGGTGCCTCACACACCTATTTGGCCGGGGAGCAGGAACTGCCAAAGGCATTGCAATGCAACAACCTGCATAAAAGTTATATATTAATATAAGTTAATATTTGCATATTCGACAAAACCAACAGTTAACATAAGCGAGTTACTTCGCCACAGTTACAGATGAAACTACAATTTCCCATTAATGACTGGTCAGCTCTAAAGTTACCAGAGTCGTGTACAAATTGCTATTGAACAAATACATATAAAAGCGTAATACACTACGATAATTTCAGAATAAGCTTTATACAATTAAAGGTAAGGTAAGTTTGGTGTTTCATTCTGAAAAGTGAAAATATTAATACACGCTTCACTTTTTTAGTTATGGCTATTAATTAAAACAAGCTGATACCCACGACTTCGTCTGTATAATAAATAAAATATTTCACATACAGATGAAAAAACATAAGCACTACATCGCTTGCTCCACTTCTTTACGGCACGATAACACATACCGTGTTAATAGAAAAAATGTAAATTTGCGTCGAACCCTTGTTTAAGAAAAGTTTGATCAGAAAAAAGTATCTAACCCTTGTTTAGAAATAGATACTATTTAAGTTTTAACATTGTAAGGCACTTGTATAAGTTCACAGTTATTATTTTATTGTTGTGATTTACTGTATTTCTAATTGCCGGCAAAAGACTTTGTAGTAAATTATAGATTTCGTGGATATAAGTAATTTGAAATATGTATATAAATTCAATAATTTTGGAGATTTACAAGTAAATCACAACTACTAAAATATGACAATATTGACATTTCAGTGACGTGATATTCCAGAATGTATTTATTATAATAGTACAATAGTGTTGTTCCACTTTACGCACTTTGGTGTAATATTTTAACCTAATATATTGCTTATTTTAACAATGACATCATTTTTTCATTAAACCAAATGTCACATCAATTATAAGCAATATTACCTAAAATAAAATATTTATTAAATATTCTTAATGAAGATCTAAACAAAAATATTATTCGTAAATTGGAACGTTTTTGAATGATGGGATTAAATTAAGTGAATGCTATTCAGAGTTGCTTGCATAAAAACATAAAACAGATGCTTAGCTAGAGACCGCTTTGGCACTCTTTTGTAATAAAGTATTTAAACATGTGTTTAACAAGGTTTAAAATTTTAGACACTGTTTAATAAAACTCGTGTTAAGCACATGTTCATTTTTGTTTGTGTAATAAGGTCGATAGTCTTGTACGCGAAATGATTATACAAATCTTTAAAAAAAAAATGATTGAAATCGATCCAGTAGTTTTTGTGATTTACTTTACAAAAAGTGCGGAATTTAGTATAAGCTCATATAACACATATATGATAAGGCCTATTTAGCGGTGCGTCCTTATGTTACGGCAACGTTCGCTCATCGTCATAATTTTATGTGTCATAATAATAATTCATATAAAAAAGTACACAACATAAATAAAAAACACAAAATAATATCAAAACATTTTAAAAATTTCCGCCTATTATTTTTCGTTCAATTAATTTTTATTTGTTTTCCAAATGATTATAATTAAATAAGTAGCTAAATTAACACTTTAAATTCACTGTGTAATTAATTATTTACGTTTGATTGAAAATATTATTTGAATTAAATGAATCGAAACTTTAAATTAATTTTTAATTGCTTAATATTTCCTTTATTTATGTTGGTACAATTTTCAACAACGGTTACATCAACATCAGCCTGTAGGAAACTCACTACGGGGCCATAGCCTATTTCCGAAGGAAGGTATGGGCATAATCACCACGCCAGCTCACGACGTATTGGCGATTTAAAACTCTGAGAAATAGAACAGTTCTATATTTTTCCCACATACGGTGGTATTTACTACAAGAACACTTCTTAGGTTCAGGTTTCCTACGATGTTTTCCTTCACCGCCGATAGCATTACCAATTCAAATGAGTAAATTGTACGCAAATTACGAAAAATTCGATATTCCACCAGCCGAACCACTAGACCCCCACGATTTTTTAGTTTTTTAATAATGATTATGGTCTAATAAACATAAATAATAATAAAGAGGGAGTGAATAAAATAACTCTTATTTTATAACGTACCAATTTCATTTCTAAGTTCTGCTTATCATTAAAATCGACGATAGAATTTTTGAAATACATTTTCTTTAACACTTGCAGTTTCAAAGTTCTTCATACTAACCTTTTTCAATGTTACACACGCTCTGTATAATTAAAGTTGCATAATTAAAATTCAATAAAGCTCGTGTCAGTGTTACGCTTTTAGGACGTGATGTAACTTCCGCATACAGTCATAACGTACACTGAATAGTAACAAAGTGCTAATAGTAAATGTTACCGAAATTATGAATATCTTCCGATGACCACAATATCATTTTAGGAAATAGACCAGCTTGCAATAATATTGATTATTCGTGTCGTAACATTGAAAATTAAAGAATGACTATAGATTTGTAAACAGCGAGGAGATATAGACTGCGTGACTATGCTGCGTGATTTGATTGGGACATGTCTGTCATCTATACATAAAATAAAAATGAAGTGTCTGTATGTAATATCAAAATAACGACTTTTTAATGATTGGATATGAACGTATACACGATACTGATAACAAAAATACAATTTTTAAATTTCTTCTCTCTGTCTGTCTGTATGTTCCGGGTAATCTCCGAAATAGTTAGGACCGATTTTGACAGAAATTTCACTGACGGATAGTTAACATTACAGCGGGTGATATAGGCTACTTTATTTTAGACTAGCTGTCATCCGTGGCTTCATCTGTAGTACTATCTCCAAAACGATTAGACCTATTTTCATGGAACTTTCACTGACAGATAGCTAACGTTATAAAAAGTAATTAAAGCTTTTTATTTTGGACTAACTATTACCCATGACTTCGTTTGCAGTACTATCTCCAAAACGTAGAACCATTTTTCACGGAGTTTTCACTAACAGATAGCTGATCTTATAAGAAGTAATTTACAATTATAAAAAAACGCATGTGGTACTGCGGGCAACAGCTAGTTGTACAATATGTCCCGACAAATACTGTATACAATTTAATCAAATAATTGTTTTTTGCTACATAGTATAGAGATCAAATATTTATCAGGCCTTGTCACGTGGACTACACTATAAACCCTATTGAGCTGTCGGCTCAATGTCGCGGGTACGATCCTATGACTATTGTGTTTTAAACATAATTACCTGTTGTGTGATTGTATGTTAACTATTTATATCTTTACTACCTTTTACTCGCAGCTTCGGATTTTCTATAGTACATTTTGACATGATAACGTCTTATAAAACGATGAACGCCAGCTGTACGAACGAAAAACATGATTCATTGTCACGTTCCGTCTGAGCCGAGCAAGCAGCGTTATAGCGTTATATAGATAAACTAGCAGGCCCAGCGGACGTTGTCCTGTCCTGATAGTAAAAAAATATACTTATGTGCATCAATTTATTTGTTAATATAATGATAGTAACGAAAGACTTGGAAGCGAAAACTGTGAATGAATGTTGGAATGGCAAAATGTATAAGGAACGTAGCAAGGGATGTCTTCGGTGAAACGATAGGAAGAGGAAAGGTATATAAGGAGACGTGGAGGTGAATGAAAAGGTATAAAAGTCTTTGAAAGAAAAAAAATCAGCTTTCAAGAAATGGAAATGTATTGAAGACAGGGATAGCACGACTAAAGAATATAAGAGAATAATGTAGGAGAAAGCAAAAAGAGCGGTCACTATTGCTAGTGCTAAAGTACAAGATGATTTGTACCAACCACTGGAGAGCTCACGGATGCAAAAATATTTGTATCGATTAGCAAAAGCAAGAGAAAAGAATACAAGAGATATTATTACACACGTTAAATGTATAAAAGTCGTTGGAAGGAATATTTTGAAAAACTGATGAATTAAGAAATCGACTGGCCAAGAGAGTTAGAGACTATACTCTCAAATTTGGGTATGTTGCAGGAGATAAACAAGGATAAAGTAAGAAAAGCTGTGAATGGTATGAAAAACGGAATAGCTGTAGGACCAGGTGTCATACCTATTGAGATATGGAAGTTTTTAAAAAGAGATGGATGGCTATGGAATGCCAATGAGAGATGAGATTGAAGTGACTCTGAATCAATTCGGGTTTATGCCTGGACGTGTGGCAACACTTCGGCAACTGTGCGAAATATAACGACGTGTACATAAGAACTTGCATGTGGTGTTTGTTGATCTAGAGAATACATACGATTAAGTATCTCGAAATTTTCTGTGGTGGGCTCTGAAAAAGAAAAGAGTGACTGGGAAGTAGTACCTACAACTTATTCGTTGTATGTACTGTCAACTCAAAACACACGTTACGTCTGAAGCTGGGGTTACTGATAATTTTAACATGGCTGTAGGTTTTCACCAGAGTTCAGCTTTAAGCACTTATTTATTTCTTCTTGTCATGGATGCGTTAACATCAGATATACAGGAGGTGGCACCTCAGTGTATGCTGTTTGCTGATGATACTGTTCTTGTCTGAGAAAATGCTGCTGAGATCCGAAATAGGGATGAATAGAAAGGGCGAGAAAAAGTGGAGAATTTTGAATAAAAACTGAACATTTGTTTTGCGAGTTCGATAGTCCATCAAGTTTTTCTCATATAACCTTAAATGATGTATCCTTACCAGCCTGTTCCAATTTCCGGTATCTCGGTTCATTGATCCAAAATGACAGAGGCATGGACAAGGATGTAAAGAATAGGATAATTGTGGGGTGGATGAAGTTGCGAAAGGTGTCTAGGGTAGCTTGTGACTAGGGTTACCACCCGTACTTTATTATAAAGTATTGTACGTTATTTCGGGTAATTGTAATTTATACTTTATGTGAACAATTATCGTTATATTTCAACCAATTTACACAAAACCTTGACAATATACACCTAAACCGTTCTCATATATTACTCTATCTATTGGTGAAGACTGGATCTATGTTACAATCCGTTCAGTAGTTTTTTAATTCATCGCGCACAGACAGACAGATAGACGGTCGCGGCGGACAACTTTGTTTTATACCATGTAGTGATGATGATGAATATTGGAATATATTATAGGTGTTGTACTACTTCACGATAATATGTATATACATAAAATGATAGATGTCTGTCGTTTTGTATGTATCACACAAAAACTACTGCATAGATTTCAGTCAATTTCTTTTTTAGTTCTACTTCTAGGCACTTGGTTCTTATTCAAATAGCTTCATTTAATATAAAGTTATGAAATGTTTAAGATACTATGATTTTAAGCACAACGTTTTCAGTTATAAGTGTTTTCTTGGTGTAGAGAATAAGAGCAAGCAGTAGTGCTTATATGCTATCTTCTTTAAATAAAATATAGATACTGTTAAGATAATAAACGTGCAGACGAATACGCGGATATCAGCTAATAATATTATAAAAGTAAATGCGCCCACACGTTGCCAGCATTGATGTTAATAAGCATCATTATATATATACATATGTATGTCATTTACAAAGAATGCCATTGTACACATACATTACATATGCGTCAATTTCAGAATCTCGTACATCAGGAACGATTGTGTTCTTCATGGGTACGTCCGTTTCCGCAAAACCGACTCACTTAAATGCCTCATAGCAATATTCTATTTCAAACATATATGTCTCAGTTTTAGTCTGCACATAATCAATAAAATACTTCGTTCTTTTATATTTTTCATAAATATTATGTATTAAAAAAAGAAACGGAAATTCTAAATCAACATTACTGCCACTTCCTGATTTCATATAACAAAATATGTTAAAAATTTAAACACGCGTACGTGGGCACAAGCCACGAATCCAGGCCAAGGCCATAGTACGCCGATAAGGGACAACTTATCATGTAGCCGATATCGACCTTTACTTTGTACCGGTTCATTTAATCTAATCGACAATAATTTTAGTATTTACTAGAAAAATATGGGAATTTTACATTCGCACTGAATATTGTTATTTTTTTAACTGAAAGCCGAAAAATGACCAATTTCTGTAATTATTTTATATTATCATATCCCGTTTGGAGTTGGTCACAGCATCTCTCTATATCTTTCTCTCTCTCGCATAGATTAAGGTAAATATCTTTTATTTCCTTTTCATGATTTATTTATGCCATTCACTCAAATCCTAAGTACTCTCTTATTTGGATTTGCCGTTCTTAAATGTTATCAAAGTTCATCGAAAGGTAGTCAGTGAAAGAATTTACCTCCTTTTCTCAGCGATTTATAGAAAATATTTAGATAGGAATACTCCTGAAGAGAAAAGTAAAAAAAAAATTGCAATGGTGATACCAAAGTGATACGCCACAAAATCCGGTCCCATATTGTAGCACTAATCAGATGGTTTGATTTTTTTAAAGAGTCTTCATTGAGACAATCCTCGCTTTTAGCCAGGTCGACTGTTAGATCACAAAGTAATATTTCTCACCCAAAGGTGTTTCAACATTGTCCTCAATACTTCCTGTCCTCCTCAGGAGTTATTGGAAACCGGTCTTCTCAAGTTTTGGATGGAGACATCAGACCATATGTATTTATGATTTGAAAGTGTGTTCCACCTGTTTTTATATAGGAACGATGAAAATAACAAAGTAGTTGAAATGTAATTACTTTTAAATAATACTCCTAATCTGCTTGTCGTCAGGCTCATTACCATCCGAGCTATAAGCCCAGATGCATGGTGCTTAAGCATCACTTTATATCATAGGATTTCAAATCCTATAATATTAATTGCAATACATAAGATTACTTTTTTTTATTTTACATCATGAAAGATATTTTGTAGTAAATATATAAGTGATGATGTATTTGTACATATTATAAAACAAAGTCGTCCGCCGCGTCTGTCTGTCTGTCTGAATGTTCGCGATAAACTCTAAAACTACTAAACTTGTAATGCGGTCTTCACCAATAGATAGAGGTAATTCACGGGGAAGGTTTAGGTATATAATTTATCTAGTTTTTTTTTGTGTATTGGTTGAAATATGATGATAAATGTTGAAAGAATCGGAAAAAGTCAATCCGCCTTAAGCGTTTCATGCATTTATATATTTTTTTTATTTTATTATCGGGGCAGGACAACGTCCGCCGCGCCTGCTAGTGATAAATAAAGCATTTTCATGTCACCGTCTAACTATCTGGCCCTGATTGAAATCACGTTTTGATATATTAGGATATATATTTGTTATAACTAGTCCCCTCCGTTTGATTATGGATAGGTAATTTGCGTCTAGTTTTATTATGATTAAACATAAGGTTTTGTGTAGAAATATTAAGTGATTTTAATGGTATATCAAAATAATATAATTTTTCTCTTGTCATCCTTTTTTTTTATACTTTATAGGTAAGCGTATGACCACAATCTCATCCGATGTTAAATAATGTTGCGGTCTAAGATAAAGTACGTCACGCTTAACCTAGAGGGAGACAGGCTCTCAAGTGCAGCTGCCGGAACACACCAATAGGCGCTTGGCGACATATTTTCAACTTGAGGGTGGTAGCTAGTCAGACGGACTTAGAAAAAGCCCTACCACCATGCTATGGTTTCAACACGATGTTTTCCTTCACCGAAAGCTCAAACTTAGTTGCTTGGATTTGAACCTACGTCCTTCGACGCTGTGTCCGAACACACTACCGACTGAGCCGTCATCGCTTCAAAAATTCACATAGTTCACTTCAATCATAACTTACAGGTGTAAGTAATAATCTTTCTATGTGATAGGTGATTTGTATTAGGTGGCAGGTAATAGTATAAGGTAGTAGTGAAGATAATTCTAGGTGGGTGCAAAGTAATCTGTTCTCACTCCCCGGCAATAAGGAGTAATACGAATACCACGGGGCTTTTATCAATAGGAATCTAACATACTTCACCTATACTACCCGGGTTTGAGCCAGGAATTTTGTGTGCTAGTGTGTCCTATTATTATAAATTCTTACAAATTTCCAAGCGTATATACGAAGCCACCACCAATAAGGCATTAAATGCAGTTGTACAAATTGCGTATTGGGGATCATCCATTAATTACGTCACACGTTAAGGGGAGGGAGTGTGACATTGTCTGTCAAGGGGTTGCGAAGAGGTCCCAAATTTCGTGACGTCACATTTCCAAATCTGACTAACCCACGCTGATAAAAAAAAATTGTACAAGAAGAAGTTAATAGCTTATGGAAAAGTTAGGAAAGTAGTGACAATATTGAAGGTAAAATGGAATCTAAGCTCAAAGAATTGCAAATAGAGATTACGAAAAAGAAAGCGACATTCATGATTTTTTTTTCGAAAATTCCTTCGTCGTCTACATCAAGAATACAACTGAAGTTCGAGGACGTAAACTAATAACTAAGAACTGGCTAAGTATTGCTAGGTCGTTCCGCAGAATACTAACTATGTACACAGGGTGGAAAAGATAAGTGAACACATTCGATTATTTTATAAGGACACAAAATAATTGTTATTGACTTCAGATAAATTAAAAATATACTTAAGTATCTGAATACGCTATTATCATCTTAACTCGATAAGTATATACATTTTAATATTACGCAAATGGTGCAAGGTCTGCGGTTCGATTTCCGCACAGGGACCGATAATTATATAAATAGCTGTATCGGGTTTGTATGTAGCAATTTGAGTACATAATGTTGTTGTTGCCTAACAGTCAATAAAATATAAATAAATATTCTATCACATTCACAAGACGCCATCTAGTATTCAAATTAAGCTCTTATTTACTTAACAATATTTTTTTTTATAAATAATTAACTCCTTTTTTTTATTTGGGTCTGAATTCCGAACGATGCCATGTAACCGTTAGAAACTATGACATAAGAAATCCTCCAATCTCAGGACAAACACATATGATCATCATAAAACTAATTTCGGAACTGCTTTTTAAATTCAATAATTTCTAAATGTAAAATTGCAAAATATGTGACGTCACACTACGGAGGTGGGCTGTCTCACAGATGTGACCAGTTGTGACAAGGACGGGGGAGGGGTCAAAATATCATGAAATTCTTGTGACGTAATTTATGGAAGGCCCCTTATAGTCTACTCGACTCGTATCAATATTAACTTCGACTGAAACAAAATATCCGATCGCTCCGTCGCACGGTGTGCGAGGCCGTCTACAGAGCTCCGTGTGCAACCGACAAGCTTCCGTTCTCTAGTGCTGCACCGCGTGACCCGTAAGCATCCTGTGTAACGATGCGGAATTGCTGTTCTACTTCAAGCAGCTGGCGGAACGGATGAGACGCTGTTTCCTGGGGGCCATTTTTCATCATTTTTCCAAACGCGTCAAAATAAATTTAACTTGAAAAATTCATCTCTCGTATTGTTTACGATAGAAAGGAATTTTCTAACCTTAAACATCGAGGAAGACATGACATAATTCAGCGGTAACACCCCCTCCTCAGCAACTATAAATTATTCTTTGTATTAATAATATTGATATTAATGTCAAAGGTCTGCGAGATTATTTTTCAGTTTGTTGAATCCATCTCTATACCTTTTTCATATAATTTCAAGTTAACTTACTTGATATTGTTTTATCAAACCACTCCTTATAGGAAATTCACATTTACCCGCAAAATAGCAATTTGTAACATCCAAGACGACTTAGACTGAATTTCCTTTAAGAGGGGAGGAAATAAGATTGCTTTGAGCGATTACATGCGCCGTTGCTTTCTTAGCATCGTGGAAAAAATGTAGCTTACAGTTTAGCGTAAAAGAAAATTGTTATATTTCCTTATTAATGTTTGTTTACTTATTTAAGGTTTACTTATTATTTAGTGTCTTTTTTATTTAAAAAATTATGTCAGATAATAAATAACTGGCAGTATTCGAATATTCAATGAAAAAGTGCGCAGAGCTCCATACCCTATTGTATAATAAGGAATTGTAGGAAATTATTTAGTTTTTCTAATTACAAAATATTAGTATCTAATAACGACATAATAACGTTGATCCATCCAACCACCGGCCTATTGCGATTTCCTCCCTTCTCTCTAAGATAATTGAATCCTTTTTTTTTCTCGCGTAGGAATTTTCTTACACTTCACATCCTCGCCGGGCAGCTTAGGTGGGAGTATCAGATTTGTAGTGCTTAAGCCCCCTCGTTGTTCTTCTCGCACCATTTAGCCGGCTGGGCAAGAACTACCTCTGCAATACTTCTACCCGAGACGGCAGGTGTTGGTCCTTCAGCAGGGCCCTGATTTGTGGTCTAAGAAGGAAGATGTATTAGGCCCTCGCTGATAAACTAATGGGAAGTGCAAAGAACATCAATGCACCTTAACCACATGGGTTTGTGTAAGCATTGCCAGATAATTGAATCCTGCATCAACCGCCCGCTGCTGAAGTATCTAGAAGAAAACCAATCGCCAATACGGTTTCCGTCAAGGCCGCTCAGCCGGTTACCTACGATTTCTGACTCACAGATGGGCAGAAGCAGTCGAAAAAAGGGGTAGCTGTTATAATATATTATTATTATATATAGTATGGATATTGCTAAAGCCTTCGATCTGATCTGGCACAAAATACTTCTCTCGAAGCTTACTTCGTTTGGACTTCGCGAGAACTTGTCCAATTGGGTATTCAGTTTCCTCACGGAGCGGAGCATAAAAGTGGTTATTGACGGTGCATGCTCGGATCTCAAGGCCGTAAACACTGGTGTCCCGCAAGCCTGTGTATCCCCTAACTTATTTCTTTTGCATATCAATTATATGTTGAAAATTAATAATATTAATTGCTATGTAGACTACAGTACTGTGGATGCTTTATGTGCCAGTCCGTGCAGGTGGTTCTCGGGAATGTGTTAACGGGTGCATGAACAACTTTGTGTCAAAAATAGAGAATTTACTAAATCTTATCTCGTATTAGGGAAGACAAAATCTGTTCCAATTTAACCCTACAAAATTACAAGTCCATGCCTTCACCGCAAGAAAAATCTTTTGACGCAGTCCCTAATTTTCGGGGAGTTGCCCTAATCGCCAAGCCTAATGTCAATACCCTCGGTGTCCATATTTCAAGTGGCATTCAGTTTGGTGGTCCATGCAGTAGGCTAAGAAAATTGGCCTCAAAAAAAGTTTGATGTCTTTAACAGAGTAACATGGGTTCACCACCTCTTCCGTTGTATAAGCCGCAAGTCTGTCAAGTCATGGAATACTAATCCTACGTCTGGGTCGGAAATCCTCCATGCCGTCTACTACCTTTTGACCAAATCTAACGTAGACGGCTCGAATCATCAACGACCGGGTGCTTTAGAGCTTCGTAGGGAAGTTGTGTTACTTTGCGTCATAAGATCTTGTATAAACAAGATCTACGACCGAGAGTGTTTTGTGCTATTCGGCAATCCGATCGCCTATCAACATACCTACTGCTGAACTGAGTAGCATATGAAACTCTATTACCAAACGACTCGCCAAAAAATGAAATTCCATCCGTGTCATCTCGATAGTTGGAAGTCTTCTAATGTGTGGTATTGGCGTGCGTTTTATTCCACGTACATGGGTTTTCTGAAATGATCCCACTGAATCTCGTTAAGACCTTGTTAATATCGTTTTTTTTTACCGAAACATTACAATATCTACTATTGGGCGAAGTATCACAATCAGCACATCACAACATTTAGCAACTCCAAAATCGAAATCATCATCACATGCAAATTCGAGGAAGTTCTGCGGCCAGTGTTAAAATAGTGGTAGATCTTGAGATACGTACCTGTATCTTACTGTTGTTAGCTGAATATGAACGGAAACTCTTAACAGTTCTCGGGTCTCCCCAGGGTAACAGAAAGCCACCATAGGCTGTTTCGGTGATGCGTATGCAGTAATAATTTATTCCATGTGTTGGATTGATACAGTAAAAGTTATTGAGCACTGATGGCGAATTTCGATTTCTGGATCCTCTTGCACACTTTTAATAAAAGCACCAATAATTTCTTCGATACGTACACTTTTTTCCCGTATTTATGGTTCTACATTATGCGATGAATGAATGATGCCAAATTTATCCATTACAACACGAAACGCCTACTCAGAAGGACGATTATATCGATCCTAGAATGGACGAAGAGCTCTATAAGTTTCGCGAACTGAACTCGGATTTTGTAAATAACTTTACCCAATTTGGTAGGGTTATTATCTTTATTATTATTAACTATGGAGCTTGTTACAGAGATAGTTCTTTCCATTTTAATCATGAAAGGTCTCGTGTATATCATGGTGAGTAACAGTGAGCTTATTTTAACTTTGACTTTTCGTGTATTAATAAATATTCTAACCGCTGTAAGCGGCATTTTATTTTACCTACGAATATGAAAATATGTTTATGTATCAATTATTACGCTTAGACGATTGATCTGGTTACAATCACATTTGACATAAAAGTCAAATGTGTCCTGGAATAGGACATAGAGTGCCTCTTTATTGCCCAGCTGAGCGGGCAGGCAATAGCCTATATATTATGTACCTTAAGACAGAGAATAAGCAAGTTTTAGACTATCAGTGGATTTTAAAAATATTTAAGAATAATTGTCATGTTACATTTAAAGAAAACGTCTGAGTTTTAGATTAAAGATACCAGTAGTTAAAATAAACATATGCAAACTAATATTGCTGCTATGAAAGCACATTTTCTTATGAGTTCGCGTGGATTTAATCCTCCCGAAATCTTCCAACGACTTCGAGACCATTGTAATACTGTAGTATTGATCTTACATGAACGTCGACAATTTACCAATGTCACGATATAAAGAACGTTCGGAAAAGCGCCAAAATTTGTAGAAAGATGATTAGTGTCAGTGCCGTAGACTATTTAAATTAAAAAGTATGTATAAAAAGTTTGACATTAATTTATTTACTTGAATAAAAAATATACTGTTTCCTTGCCGCACGCTATTCACTTCTGTGACCTAGTTAACGAATGTCATGCGCGCGATTAACCCTTATTACAAAGGAATAGAGCATATAGTCCCCATTTGATGTTATTTCAGCAATCCACTTTAATGTTGATCGGTGACTAAATTGAGTCTGATTGAAACGCTCCAGATTTCAACGTTAGTATGTCAATCACACGGACAAATCTAATGTCTAGATTGAAATTATCTAGTACCTATTGTTTAGAGAAAGAGCACTTTGAACTAATATCACGATCGCGTTCATGCATTAATCACTCTTACTGTTAAAAACCTTCTTGTATTATGTGTGACAAACTTCTTTGTGTTTTAGTATTATAATATTATTTTCTATTTAAAAAAGTATATTTAAAATGGGATATATTCGATGTCACAGTTTGGAAAAAAAGGTGAAATTAAATGCATGTAAAATCTGTAAATATATTATTTTATTATATACGTATATTTCGTCTAGTCGACTGACCATATAAGAACCTGAATTTAACACTTACTGAGTTTCTTTGTGATTATAATTGTTTATCTGAAAGACGGCTTTAATATCTGCATCCTACTCATTATACAAAGTTATAAATTAATGTCCTAAAGAAGAATACTTGTTACAATAGTTTTATTCAGTAATTTATCAACTTAATTATAATTAGCATTAAACAGGTTAAGCAAATTTATTTATTTATTGCACGTGATGTTTTTTTTATTTGATAAACATATCTTCATCAATATAAATACACGTAGGTAATAGTAATTCGTTAACAAATATTATATATATTTAATTCTGAACGTCACCTTCTATTAAATCTTTAAAATGGTGACCTAGAAAGTACAATAAAGAATCCCTTAATATACGAAATGTATACGTATTTGTAAATTAATTTCGGGACCAATAATCAGTTCTTAATTACAACATTAATAAAGTGTTTTATTTTTATGTTGCGTGATATTATTTGAACAATGAAAACAAAGAATATACCAGAGGCGTTTTTATTAACGGTACATTGTATTTCTATTCTAATATTAAAGAATAATCAAAGCTATGACGCTAATTAAGTTAAAATGTAGGGTTGTATTAATGTTCGATATCATATTAATATTTCAAATTGTTTAATAAACTACTTTAAATCAGAGGGTTATGTCATTAATAGGTATACCACGTACAATAGGCTTATAGATCTACATAGGTTGGCTGATGTACGCACTACGCACCGCTTCCGAAGTAGGTCAAGATGATTTTAGAATCAATACTGGGCGCCTTTGTGCCGCAACCGACTCGTACCTATATCTGTTATATCTGTTAAGAACCGTATGTGTATATTACATGAACAGCGACGTATATTATTGCTGACGACTCCCTAAGGATGACTGTTCTGTATTCAGTTTCTATTTTTAAGACATCACTTATGCAATGTATATGCGCACTATGAACATATTTTTATAGAACGAAGTCGTAAAACTTTTGTAACGTATATTATATCCTACTGGCTTAATGGCATGGGCTTTCTTCTCACATCGAAAAGATTGCGGCATATATTTTACTTTGCCAATGCATGTTACATTACTTACCGTTAAATGTTTTGGTTACCAATTTATACTAAGACCAATATGCTTTGTTAGGGAAAGTTACTAAGAAAAATCCGTATAAATTGTGATCGGACGAATCAAAAGGATCTACCGTAAATATTTGTGTTAACGTATGTATTTTTTTAATAGGGAATACAATTAAATTACACACCACAATATAGTGCCATGGTTTATTTCGAAGGTCGAGCTTATACGAACGACGCTGAGTGTTTCCACGCTTAACATTACTTATTCAAAGAAACTATGTAGTATATTTCTGAATTTATTTTTCACCATATATATATATGTTAGGTGCTACGCTTAACGGCGTTTCCAGTATTACCATTAAAAGCCTTTTAGGAATGTGCTAGCAGTACGGGCGAATGAGCTAGTTTGAATTAGACTGTGACAATAGAAGAGAATGTAAAAATACTGCATTATAATATGTAAACAACTTTAATCAAACTCGGACAGCAGTGGTTCTTTGATTACACTATATGATCGCATTCAAATAGTAACATTTTAATAAATTAGAACTATATTTTATATACTTAACGATTAAAATGATATTTAATCTAGGGTTATTTAAATAACATTTTGTAAAAGGGAATAATTACATATATGTAATCTAACAATTTGGCACGTCTAAAACTTATCGCTTTAACGTTTGAAATTATTACCAAACAAATAGTTTTGACATTAAGAAGATCTTTAGCAGGATGTTTGACTATCGTAACTGCTATTTTAATTCTTAAACTAAGACATATTATTACATCTGATTTAATAATAAACACAACCGTTATAACACTTGAGAAAGTGAAAACATAAAACTAATAAAATAGAGGAAAGATTTATGAAACAGGTTAGGGTAGAATAAAAATATTTAGCTCATAACATTTCGGACTAAAAACATAACTGATTGATTATAATTATTAATCGTTTTAAAAGAGGAACGTTCTGTTCTATTTTCATTAATATACTTATTGGTATGTGTTAGATTTTACCAGGAACTAGGCCAATTATTTTTTATCGTTATTTTTCTGGTTATATACGTACAAGAAATTTGTGCCATAAAAAATATAAAGGTGCCATTCTTGTACAGATTTATAAACATTATGTTTATTATTTTTTAATAAATATTATTTTTTGCTCTTTACTTTTATGTATGTATGTCCATTGTATTGATTATTATTAATTATGGAATAGGTATTTAGTCGTCACATGAATATTCCCCCGCCAGAAAAAAAGGAATTATTCCAGAAATATCCAGAAAATAATTCAGACAAATCGGAGCCCATCTAACTATAAATGAAATGGGAGAAAAAACGAAAAGTCTCTATCGCCTTTAGCGAAGTATGTCAAACTCCTGTTTTGATTAAGTGCCATTTGAGAATAGAAGCTTATAGATGAACAACAGAATACTATTATATGCATCTACTTTTTCCTGATTCATAATATATATATATTTATGAAACGCATTATGCGGTCCCCTTTCTTTGAACAGCCGTCTTGCAGAGCTAGCTTCCTGTTGGTGTCATGATGTAGATGTCAAGGTATTGAACTAACCATCGAAGTACCAATTTTACGTCCATCAATTCACGCACAGCTGTGGCGGTCGCGGCCCTTAAGAACAGGTTTAAGTTCTATGTAGAATACACGGGTTCGGCCTTCTGTGATGTGTCTGACATACTGTACATTACGTCACCCGTGGCCAAATACAGCGCACATGTTCCTAGAGTAACTATATTACATGATTGTATAGAACATTCTCTTAAATGTTCAAAATGTTTGAGAACAATACATTATATAATAATATTCTTAACTACATCATATAAATATTAATAATTATTTTTAAATGTTTGTGAATGTTCAATTACAATAAACATAATAAATTAACATCGGGTGGCATAATTCTGTTTTAGTATTATGTTATGTTATCAAACAGGAGTAAAATCTGTTATCTTTATATATAAAAATCCCATGGCACAATACCTGTTGACATCAAGCTCCGAGGCCTCTAAACAAATTGTAATTAAATTATGTAATTGTAATTAAACTTGACGCATACGATAGTTTTTTATCCGGATAAATGGTCCACAATATATGGCACGATGTCTGACTATGTTAAGCCCCGAGACCTCTAAACCAATTGTAATTGTAATTAAACTTGACGCATAGGTAGTTTTTTATCCGGATAAATGGTCCACAATATATGGCACGATGTCTGTCTATGTTAAACTCCGAGACCTCTAAACCAATTGTAATTAAATTGTGTAGTTGTAATTAAACTTGACGCATACGATAGTTTTTTATCCGGATAAATGGTCCACAATATATGGCACGATGTCTGTCTATGTTAAACTCCGAGACCTTTAAACCAATTGTAATTAAATTATGTAATTGTAATTAAACTTGACGCATACGATAGTTTTTTATCCGGATAAATGGTCCACAATATATGGCACGATGTCTCTCTATGTTAAACTCCGAGACCACTAAACCAATTGTAATTAAATTGTGTAATTGTAATTAAACTTTACGCATACGTTAGATTTTATCCGGATAAATGGTGCACAATATATAGCACGATGTCTGTCTATGTTAAACTCCGAGACCTCTAAACCAATTGTAGTTAAACTTTACGCATACGACAGTTTTTATCCGAATAAATGGTCCACAATGTATGACACGATGTCTGTCTATGTTAAACTTCGAAAGCTCTAAAACAAATGTAATTAAATTATGTAATTGTAATTAAACTTGACGCATACGATAGTTTTTTATTCGGATAAATGGTCCACAATATATATGGCACGATGTCTGTCTATGTTAAACTCCGAGACCTCTAAACCAATTGTAGTTATATTTTGTAATAGTAATTAAACTATGAGGGTTACAATCGTTGTTATCCGAATAAATGACCCACATTATTTTTGATTGCAAAATTTAAGATTTCCTTTTATTTACACTTTTTTATTATCTATCACCCACTTCATAGCGTTAGATTAAATTGAAATTTAGCACACTTATCAAGTTTGTCCAAATAATTCAATTAATTAATTACTTTAATTATCATAGTTTATATGTTCAATAATTATCTACATATCTAGTTATCTATATATTCTATAATTATTGTCATCCTATTTCATCCAAAGTGAAACATACGGATTAGATACAAAACATTATTTACAACGTAAAAATTAAATTGAAAGAGCTAATAATAATAGGTAACAGAATTAAAATAAAGCTTTCTTCAACTAATTATATTAATTCACCAATAGGAGTAGTAGTAGAAAATGATACAAATTGGAAATTGAATAGTATAGATAATAGAAATATAACAAATAAGGAATGATCAAATAATAGAAATTCAATCAATGATTCCGCAAATAGATTGATCTTACCTCAAAAATCCACTAGTCCAGTTAAAGACAAAAAAAGACTTAAAAAATTGTTTTTTTTTATGCAATTGGAGGCAAACGAACAGACGGGTTACCTGATGGTAAGTAATCACCGCCGCCCATAGACACCTGCGATACGAGAGGCATCACAAATGCGTTGCCAGCCAAAATGCGTTGTTTGCGTAGTCAGGACAGATTGATAAGTTATGAACGATAGCAGAGCATGGAGCTTGTTTTTATGTAATCCCCTTTGTTGTAAGTCACCACCAAATGGTGCTATAATAGGTATATTAAGTATCAGTGTAAATCAACAGTGGTGCTGTTATCTGTTTTCAGATTTTTTTTTTTAATTTCTTTAACAGAACAACGTTTGCCTGAGCCGCTAGTACATATATAAATCTGGTATGTACAATATATAAACAGAATTATATCATAATGATTATCCTGGTTGTTGATTGTCATAGTAGTGGAGATTTAACTTAAAATGTATATTATAGATTTTAGAGATTTTTAAAATATCTCCCTGAGATTCAAGAAGGGCTGTGATGTGTTTAATTTTAAAAAATGCTTATCGAAGCGAACAGTTGGCGCTTAATATATACTTTATAAATAGATACATAGTATATAATAAGTAATGACTTCATTTTTCTCAAACAAAAACCTCTCTTCCTCTTAAGGATAAGTCCTTATATAACAAAAGACGATGTTTCTCTGTCTGTCCGTTAGTGTGTCTATAACTCGAAAACCGCCCAAAACGCCGTAAAGTAGTAACGGCCCTTTAGACCTGGCAGATAGAGTAGTACGCAAAATACCACTAAACTGATTTATATAATTCTTTCATAGATTCATATATGTATTGTTATTCTGTGATCTGATTTTACTATAAGTTTTGTTGCATTGGGTTGTATGGAATAATCGACGATGTTAATAGTAAATGAAGTCGACTTAACATCACAAACAATACTCAACATTAATAATATTAAAGTTCTCGAGAGCCCAGTATGCGTACAGCCTTGTCTTTGAATGTTATAATTGAATAAAAATTATTGTTCTATATAAGCTTATATTATCACTTTGAAATGAAAATTGTACATTTAGAATACAATAATAACAAAGTAGATTCAACAGTATACAGTCAACGGACATTACATTGCACATTCTTCTGGTTTCGAATTCGCTTTGAATAATAACTCATGTAAGTTGATCTATGTTAATACCGTTTAGGAACTAAACAGACTTTGCCGGCGCATAATATTACTGCATACCGACGGTTAGTTGAAAGGCATTACAGATAGGCGAAATTAAATTCCTCTGCTGGTTTGTTAACGGCTATTTGCACTGATCCAGTTATTATTTACTTTTATTTAAGCCTGTTACTGTAATCACATACAGCATGGACATGTATTATTAGGGCGGTCATTCAATAAAAAAATCGTCTTGTTTAGCCTACGTTATCTGCCCTACATTTAAGGAGCTATATATTTGGAACTGCAATACGAACCGTAATATGGAACCTCGCGAATCATTAAAGACTAAGTTTTAAGAATTCAATATCTTAACTCTACCCTCCCATTACATTGTTGATAATTTATTGTATGTTCGTAAAAACTTTTGAAAAGCTTGACTTGTTAAAAGACCGGCATGATCTAAAGATTAGAAACTGTGACAAACTGGTCATTCCATGTTTTAGACTCAGTAGAACCAGTAACAGTTTTTTTTAGGTAATAGTATTAGACGTTTTATAACAAAGTCCCAAAGCATATTACTGATTTGCCGGACTATTAGTTTAAGTGCCATGTCAAGCGGATTTTGGTGTCAGAGAAGATATTATAGAGTGGATCAATATGTGAACGATGGTGATGTCTAGAATTGATTCCTCTCTGTGTATCCACTAAAATCGATTGTAATGTATAACGTATTTTAAATATATAGATGTATGTTAAAAATATAAAGCCCGAGCGAGTTTCTTGTTGGTTCTTCTCGATGACTGGGCTGTTTTCCAAACCGGTGGTAGATTTTACATTCGTAATCGTCTTCTTATGGCCCAATTTGAATAAAGTATTTTGATTTGATTTGATTTGAAGCGAGTTGACATTTTCACAGCAAATATATTATTATGGTTGAAACGTTAATAGAAAGGGAAATGCGAAGGGAATAAAAGAAAACACATCCTTTCGGTATAAATGTAACACAAAAAATTCCTTTGCTAGTTTGACACCCAGTCGACTCATTTTTTTATTATCTTTCATGATAATACTACCTCCTGTTATTTAGTTAGCTGTTAGTAGTTAGTACTGATAAGTTGCTTAAAAAGATAGAGAAGGCAACCCGAGTTAAGTACCGATACTTACCCATATGTGGAGATGATAATGAGAAGAAACAGTACCCTACATTGCTGAAAACGAAAACGATGACAGTGAATTGTACAGGTCTCATCATCGTTCCCTTAATTTTTTTAATGTATTTTATAGTATTTTAATTGATGTAATCTCAGCATTGAGTAGAACTGAAGACAACATTTCGCATTTCTGAATAGATACAGAACTCTAACACAAAGAAGCTTATCGTCAATATAAGCATTCCTTTAACTTGAATCAAAATTCATAAGCTAATAGTACCCGAGTTTCTAAAATTTTACTATTATAAAAACCAATATCAAAGTCGAATTGTATATGTAAATTTAAGTGAAACATTAGCTAGTCATGAATGATGGATGAAAGTGGCTCGTTAGAGACAAAGACTTGGCCGACCCCGATCGATGACCCAGATGTTCCGTGGCGCAAATTTTGTCCATTACGAGGGTGGCCCCAAAAGGCACGTAACGTGTTCAACGTTAAAGGCACGTTATGAATTCCAAGGGAAGCGTATACGCTCTCCTGTTGGCGGTTACAAGATTAAATAAACTCATTCTAGAAATTACCTATATATTATAGTAGGTATACATTCTTAGTAAATACATGTTCATTAAATTATTGCATTGGGATTGAATGAATAGCATTCCTATTTGATAGTGCTGTGTTATCATGCAAAATTCGAAACTGTAATAAAATTTGGCGCAAAATGCATAACGCCTTATTATTGAGAATAGTTAAGAGGAATCGCGGTCAACAAGATATTTGAAGAATAAGTTAGAATAGGAGTCTATTGCTGTCGCACTCTGTTTGCACCATCAAATAGAGCACGAGAGAGACAACAACAGCTCGGACCAATTATAATTATAAAAAGACACGAAAAGAACATTTAGTATTACTGGGAATAAACCTGCTCCAAAAATAGACCGATTTTTATAGTTTTTTCAGTAATAAAATAAGAACTTTGTGTACGCCTGCTTTTTTAGCTGTTTTTGTGTATATACACAATATGATGAATATTCATCAAATTCGTTTTCTAGAGGTTTGAAAACATCGGTAAAATATAGCGATTTTAAGAAAGCTCCTATTTCTTATAATAATTGATTTGTAGATAAAATCAAACATACGGGCATGATAATGGTTGATATGAATTATATAGTACAAAAATAATTTGCCCTAGTATCATTATCCAGGTGGAAAACAGGGGAATACGTTTGTATGGATGGAACGGCGCTCACGTTTCCTCTTAAGAATAGTCATTATATATGAAATGGAAATTATAACAGTTAACTTGGCTTGGAAGTTCCGATCCAGCAGCCGTCACGTACGGACTTGTCCGCTGGGCGCCAGATGTTGTTACGATAACTAATAAATTATCGTTCAGGTGCGCAGTACTGTCGAGTGAGTCATCGCTCGATACTATTGTATTTTTGAACTTCGATTACTTCCGAGAAACGCAACTATGTGAAGGTTTTGTTTTTGTTTTGTGCGATTGTGAGCGTGACCGTAAACCGCACTTTTTAGTGCAACCCACGTGTTAATGTTAACTGTGACAACAAGTCAGTGGAGCGTTCTGAAAATTCATTTTCGCGCACCCGGGAGGTTGTTTTGTATCTCACCTTGCCCGTCAAGCCATAGAAAGGCGTCACTACAGGAACAGTTCGATAGGTTGTGAGATCTTGTCGCTAATCGCGCCCCATCGTTATACACGGAATTCGTTAACAATACTCCTACCGCGTCCTCGGAGAATGTTATATGTGCGCCCCCTGTGGCAATCGCGAATTCTTTCACGTCATTGGCGTCACCTCTATCTCAGGAGATCCCGGAAGATAGAGGAAATCTTGAAGCTCCCATCCCGAGCTCTAGCTCTAATTCCGACATGGAGCGTGATACTGGCGCGACCTTGACAATCACGAACTATGGTTTCACAACCGTAAACTGAAAGCGGCAACAGCCTGTTCCCGTCATCTCGCATAACGCAGATTCCGAATCGGGTACGGAATACTCGGTAACTAAGAAGCCACAAGTAGAGGGCGTGCTTGCATCCGTCTCGGCTAATCACAAGCCGACTGGCTCAAGTAGGCTTTGCCCCGCTCCTTCATCCCCAAGCCCAAGATACAGGTTCTGTAACCGAAGCTAAGAAGCCCCGCACCCCGCTCCCCGTCATTATACAAGACAAGGCATCATGGACCACGATATTTACTCGGTTAAACGAAAAGAAGATCTGGAAGAGGAGTCTCGTTCGAGTAGCGGTCGAGTGCACACGTGCGCCCGCTCGCAGCTCTGACGGTCCGTTCGTTCGGCAACTCGAGCGCAGCTGTCAGATATTTTCGTGAGTGTTCGGTAGTATAGTGTGTCCGTACGGCTATTGTCAATCGACACGCTCTTTTCAGAGCGACGGTGCACCTCTATCAGTGTATCATTTAAACCGCACTTTTCGGTGCGAAGCCGTACACACTGTGTGCAGTACGTCGAGCACGCGTCGTGCTTCGTGCTGCGCTTCGTGAGTCGTGCAGCGCGACGTGTGCCGTGCAGCGTGTCGTTCTTCGTGCCGCGCCGTGTGTGCAGATACGAAGAGAGAAGATTTCGCGTCGCGTCTCCCTTTGGCCCGGACACGGATTGTCCGTTAAATTTTAATTAGGCGCACCCCCCTGCCCTTCAAGCAGGGAGAATAGTCATGTCCACCCCCGCGCCCCCGCTTATACATTCGCGCGACCCGCAGCCCCCGCAGCATCATGTCACCCAGATCGAGGATTTAATCCGGTTTCACATGTTCGCAACTCAAGAAAACCCGCTGTTAGTTTCCGAATACCATAGGCTCAAACGCAACTTTGTGCACGGTGTTAAAGGATGTAAAATCCCGCGTTGCTTCTGGAAAGATCCGTTCGCGACTTCGTCCGACCGCGACTCCGACGATAATTTCGAGGGCTCCGATTCCGACATGGACCTCGCCGCCGGGCCTGCGCCCGCGCCCGTGACCACGTCCATCGATAACGATGGTTTTACCATTGTCACGCGCTGCGGTAAACGCCCACGCGCCGCGAATCCGACCGACAGCGACTCGGCTGCGGGACTTTCCGTCCCAAAGCAGTCAAATGTAGGTAGCGCTCGGGGGCCCTTAGCCTCTCCCGTGCCCTCTGCCTTGACTTCAGCTAAAGCTCTGGCCGTGGAACCCGCCTCCTCCGTGCCGTCATTCATGCAGTTCCTTCTGAACTCTCTACCTACGATATCTCCGATTGCCTGAACGGTCACGACTTCCCAGTCCGGAGTGTACGTCGCATGTACCACCCCCGTACGTAAGCCCCCTTCAACTTGGTACTGGTCACACTGGACCGTACTGTAGAAGGTACGGCCATTTTCAGCCTCACCTCTGTGTGCGGCCCCTCCCGTGTTTTCGTAGAGCCCCCTCGCAAGTCATATGTACCCTCGCAGTGTCACTACTGCCAGGTGTACGGACATTCCGCCCGGCACTGCCACCTGCGTCTCAAATGTGTTAAGTGTCTCGGCCTCCACACTCCTGAGTCCACCGAGCCTCCCAGTTGCGTCCTCTGCGAGCAACCGGGTCATACCGCGAACTATCACGGATGTTCCCGTGTGCCCCGCACGGCCCGCTCCCGCCGCGGCGGACGTGCGACCCACTCCAGGGTGCACGCCCCGTCGTCTTAGACGCAAATGCCACCGCCTCCACCCATACAAAGCCAGAAGGCTTTCCCTGACCTGCTGGGCACCTTCAGTGCACTGGCAGCACCCGCACCCGCGCCGAGCGCGCTCTCTCGGCGCGTAAGGCCTTCTCCGCCAGCTACCTCGGCTCCTAAAGCCAAGCCCCAGCCTCAAAAGGCTCAGTCCACTCCTGCGCCACCTACCGCATCTTCTGTTTTGACCACCGATATAGACTGAATAGCACAACTCTTGTTAGTTCACGATGTTCAAGAAATATTCGCGTTCAACGCGCTCGTTAATAGTGCGTCTGAGCTCGGGCTCCTAAACGCGATCTCAGCATTCCCGGCCGTTGCGACTACGTTACAACGTCTAACCCGCGCCGCGCATAAATAAATTCGCGATAATTATAATATCAGTTCGAACCCGTGCGTTCATATACATTAGATCGATACATTAGGAACTCGTACGTTATTGTATAGTTAAGTTGGCACCACGCCCATTGTTCTGTATTTTTCGCACGATGTCCTCTGAAAAGATGCGTGTTTGCGCCCACGCCCGCAACTCTCTCTGCTCACGCCGCCGTGAGCGCGGTGTGAAGATACGATCCCGCACACTCGTCGCGTTTTCCTCGTATCAACTCGAGCCTAGGTTTGTCCCTCGATGTGGAAGCCTTCGAGTATGTTACTCGCGCGAATCACGCTAGTTTTTCATTTACACAGATCACGCCACATACGTGCACACCTAGATACACATAGTGGTGGGCTGTTTTTTTGCCCTTTTCGGACTGAAATAGGTCACACAACATAGTAGTCTGATACAAAATACACATATACATTCGTGAAACATGCATTTTTCACAAACTCATATGTGTATGAAATGGATGGATAGCTTAGCTTAGCTTAGTCAAGTCAGTTCAAGTCGAGACGCACCGAGTGTCTTTGCGCTGATCGCCTGAACAAATCGGGTGAATGCCTTAAGTGCTCCCCTTAGTAGTCCGGTGGATTTTACTTTCGTCCTCGAAGAAAAGCACCTCCTTCGCGCCGTAGTTTGTCATTTCTGGCTTCATTAAGGAGCAAGACTTTTGTGTCCGAGAGGTACATGTGATGTACCACTCCCGTACCAAAGCCCTATCCGTACCCCATGGTCCTGGTCGTCGAAACTGATGATGATGTACACCTTGATGTATCCATCAACCGGGATCTCTGTCATCTTGGGGAATGGGTGCGAATGTGGCTCGTGAGATCAAAATTTAGTTTTCAATGTAGGTACGGTAACATGGCGCACAGTGAAACTGACCTAAGCAATTAAACGTAAAAAGACGGTTCTTTTTGAAAAGGCGTTTTGTATTACAGTCTTTAACTATAACTAATAACATATTGGACCATCTATGGTTCGATTTTTTACTTTATTAAAAGTTGAAAAGGTCGTATTTATGTTTTACAGTTATCAAAGCTAACAACACAATTCCAAACACAAGATTTACATTCTGAATAATTTATTCACTCCTAACAGACTACCACTTTTATAACATTCCATTATGGAAATGTATTTTTTAATTTACTCGTTATTGTATAGTATAGTATATGTACAGTAAACTCATTATTAAATTCTCGCTATTATGTTTAACATTTTCACTGACTCAAGTAGGTACCTGCTCTAAAACGAAATATTTAAACGTTCGTAAATTTTATTATTAAAAGGTACGATGTCACGATAACTTTTAGGTAATATAGTACTATAGTGCCGAGGTAATGGATGTTAATCACGAAAGGTCGCAACTACGGTTAAGGTTCGTTCGTACAAAATGCAATAACATAGCTCAACATGGACGAATTTTTAACCGATTTGTTCATCAGTTTTAAATGTAACTGATTTTATGATTTATTGACATGTAGTTAGTTTTTGGCTGACAAATATAAAGTCTGTCATTCTTTGATCAAAAATACATGATTAGATGCGACGTCGCATTGAGACAGGTGCCATCTATGCGACGGATAATAAAGTTGCCGTTTAGTGATACCAAGTGAAAAAAATTTACTTTTAACATTCAGGAATTTGATGTTAATAAATTATAAACCAAGTTATCGAAAACTATAACGGTGTTTGTAAGTGAACCTTCAGAGACGATGAGGAAATAATTCCGTTACGCATTCTGCACGTGACAGTTTGTTAAGCGTTTTACGTCACGGAGGTCACATTATTAAAGAACTAGGATATTACCACAGGAATCTTACAATACCTGAACATAAATACTTCGAATGTATTATGTCCCTTATATGTATCTCTATGAATAGTTGGTTAACAGATAAAGATGTCTCAATATCTCATAATAGACTGGAAAGGTAGAATTCCGCTATGCTTTAACATAAAACCATTTGGTTAAACCAAATTTGGTCTCGACACGTACCTAGATGACAGTAGTTAATCGATGTATAGTCGTAAAGTGGTCACAAAATATTCCATAATGGCGTAATGTAAAACCGTATAGTTCATATACATTAGACAGTATATTTATAAAAGTGACATAACGATTTGGGCATTTTTAGTTGACAATCAATTCGTTTATTTTTGATGTGATAATGTCTTACAAATCGATGAACGCCGGCTGCATGCACGAAAAAGCGTGACTCATTGTCACATTCCGCCTGAGCCGAGCGTACAAGCGAGAGCGCGGAACAAGTGATAGAGAGGTGCGATCGACCTAAGCGTTTGGCTTGTGACGCATCTATCTCTTGAGACAAAAAGTATGCAATTTTTCATCAATGTGTTCTTATGACGTTATCACGTAAAATTATCGTCCGTAAACTGACTTGACAGACAAACAATTTTTGTTAGATCGTGTAGATGTATGCTTAAAATATTAAAAACATTCCGATTTTTATTGGTTCCAGAAGAGCTGTAAGTTTTGATAAATTCTTTGTCTTTGTTAAGTGTTCAGTACAAATATTTTTTTTTTTTATATTTTCACTATAAGTCACATGAGATTTATGCTGTATTCATCATCATCATTTTCCCCTTATTCCACCTAAGTAGGATTGGCACAACATATTTTCCATTTCCACTGTCCTATCAGATGTCATCTCAGTATTGACACCTTTTATACACATATCATTACTTATCACAAATGAGATCGATATATGATGAGAATTGTTTTTCCTAATGAATTGTTTTAAGTGTGGCTCATTTAATTATCAGAGGATTCTGATTAGCTACTGTCAACTAAGTACTCGTCGAGACGAACCTAACGAAAATAAACTCGATGGTTTTACTTTCAGGTACGGTGGAGTTCCTGAGTTCCCATGAAAACCTTCCGGCTTCAATATAAAGCTTTAATCAGACTCTCATGCATGTTATTTTAACTAATATTTTTATGTATAGTCCAATAGAACCTTGCTCATGATAATTGTGTGTTGTAATAATACTAAATAATCATCAGTGGGTAATCTGACACAATTATAATGGCAATACTGACAAAAAATAGCGCATTCAGATTAATTAAATAATCCTATTTGTTCAAATAAATTTAAGTAACTTATACGTATGGAAACACAATAAATGCTAATGTAATATAATTTTCTTGTCTTTATTGTTTTTTTTTGTTAGTAACTATTGCAATTCAAAGTCTCGCTACCTACATAAAACGTCATTTACTTATTATAAAATAAAATCGTCAGCCTCCTCTGTCTGTACATTCGCCATAAGCTCAAAAACTATCGAAGAGATTGTAATGCGGTCTATCGAATAGATAGAGTAATACATGAGAAACGTTTAGGTATATAATTTGTCATAGTTTTGTGTAAATTAGTTGAAATATAATGATAATTGTTGAAAGGATTGGAAAAAGTCAAGCCGTCTGGGATTTTTGTCAAAAATGCTGCCTTATCCCTTTGAGATGTAACAAAACAATACATAGTGAGATATTCTTCTTTTATAGATCTCCAAAAAAGTCTGTAATGGCATATACCTATCTTTTAAGGATAGCTTACTATAACATCTATTTTAAAAAAAAATGTCATACAGAATACGGTAATTGGAAGGTTATTTAGACGGATAAAGTATTAATCTTTATCAAATTAAATACATTAGTTACATTAAGCATTTTATGTACATAAATATATATTTTTTATTATCGGGGCAACACAACGTCCGCCGAGCCAGATAGTTAATTATAATTTCGGGAACAAAAATACATCATACCCTATAAAGAACTAAGCGTACTGACATCGGTTCACTGACAGTAATGTAATTTTGGTGGACTAAAAATCTATTCGTGTATATAAACAAATAAGTAAATATAAGTCAAATTTATTTTGATATGCTGAATCGCCACCTGGTGGCAAGCTATAACGAAAACTTAAGTTTGCCAACACTGAGTAAAGTAATCGGACAAAGATGTTTATCGATCTCATATATGGCAACACCGTTTTGATATGAGAAGCATAATGAATCAAGCCCAATAGTAAACGTTCAAAATTTGAAAATCTTAAAAGAAACTAACAATATATGTATATTTTTTTTTTTATGCTGTTGGAGGCAAACGAACAGAAGGGTTACCTGAGGGTAAGTAATCACCGCCGCTCATAGACACCTGCGACACGAGAGGCATCACAAATGCGTTGCCGGCCTTTGAGGAAGGAGTAGGCTAAAACTGGACTTGTACTAAAAATGTAACCTCTCATATACTTGTACATATTTATATAGAAGGGCCGATAAGATTTATGAATATGGGCGAATTAAGAGACGATAAAAGTTTTGTTTCTTATGAATTCTAATAAGGTTATGTAAAATAGAAAACAATCTATCTGTCATTGTAATCGTTATAATGAAATAATATAACAATGAAGTATTAGGTAAATAGTTACAAAAACAATCTGAGGCATCGATTTCTATAATTCTAAAAAAAGATTTGTAACAACGATATTAGACGTAACAGACGTAGTATCATTAGTGTAAATTAATAAAACAAGCCTTTCAAATTCAAACTATGTCATGTGGTGCATCGTAAAAGTTACAAAAGAAAATCCAACTAATTATTTTTATACACGTTAATTTGCAAACTTTCTATCATTAATTGTTAATTAAATAATATCAAAAAATAATTTCGCTAATTGCTCAAAAAATTTAAAAGTCTAATTATGTTTCAACAGAAGTGAATAGACCCCATACATATTGAACATTGTAAAATCTTACAGCAAAAATATGAACTTAAAAATACGTGCTGAGAACTGTACATTTTAGCGCTTTTTGATAATTTTGGTGCAAATATTATACCTAATATGTGTTTCTATTTCATCTATTTATTTTCAGAAATATTTGAAACATCGTAATAACAATACCTCTCATCAAATGTGACAACGGACATATAATCGTCTGTTTAGAGCAGAGTTCCCCAAACTTTTTTGTGTCGTAGACCCCTTGCCATGTTTTTCCGTATTGGGTAGACCCCCTACTTACCTCATATTGATTTCCTGTAAATTTCTAACTGTAGTGAAGTTAGTGTTAAAAACTTAAATACTATCTGTTTATATTTTTTAAAATATTTTCTTAGCACTTTCCTTTTCAAGATTCAGGAAACGGATAAACGTATTTCTCTCACATTCGTATTTTTAGAGTGACGAATTGAACAAGTCAGTGCAAGCTAGCGAAGCTCTGAGACTGCGACTCTCAGGTTTTTACAAGTTCAAAATGTATTGCAACCACAAAGCGAATACCAACCTACAACTTATACAATTTTACAAACATATATAATAATTTTTTACTTCATAGTTACTTTTATAAATAATGTATATGTTTTGATATTATAAGATAGTATGATGTAAGTAAATAGGTACTATCAGTGTATGTGTTGAGATCCACTATCGTGGACCCCCATTTTCATTTCATGGACCCCCAAATTTTTTTTCGCTGACGTAGACCACTTGCAGGTTGTCATAGACCCCTAGGGGTCGATATAGACCACTTTGGGAATCACTGGTTTTGAGTATAAGCTTTGTCAGAAATATAGGATGCTTTACGGAAATTGTCTTACTTGGCATACCTACTCGAAAAGAAGAACACTAGAAAGAATTGTGTAACGCGTATGTATGTAGTAATCAATCAGCTGCATTTTTCCTGTGTGGTTCCCGATTGAATTAAGCGAATTTTTTAAGTGAAAATTTCTTTAGACGCGTTGAGCACTTTTTGGGTGAACAAAAACCATGGAACTAGCGTCATCGTCACGAAACGTTTTCCATGAGCTACATGTATACTGTGTATATATGTCCATAGACATACCTCCACGCGTTATTTTTTGTCTTTAGATCACAGAGTAAAAAGCATTACAGTGTTTTTGCTGCTATATAGTGAATATTCATTGTATCATTTTTAGATCACCTTGGTTCTATTAACATTTTCAGTTTTAAGTACAAACAATCATAAATTCAATATTATAAAAAAATAGTTAGGCCACTATGGTTCTCATGGCCTCAATTGATTTTAATATTCCAAAAAGAATAAAATTATTCCATTGTTTTGAGTTTTCACTTCTGTCGGTATTATTTTGAGTTTTCATCTCTGACGGTAGTTCTTATGACTGCTTCGTATTTTTTTTTCTTAAGTAATATAGTAATTCTTCAGTCTTATACTAAACTAGCTACCCGGCCCGGCTTCGCACGGGTGTACACACAAAGAACACGAGACAAGATGTTCCCTTAACAATACGATCATGTAATGAAATAAAATAACTACTTAACGTCAATCTGTCAATATTTTTGAAGCACTCTCTAGTATCTTCTGTGTCACTCACTCACTTATTTTTTGTACAGAGATTTTGAAACCCATTTTCTTCAATATTCTGTATTATTTTCCAAACATTTCTTCACACAAACCTTGTCCTGACAAAACTACATACACAACAAAAGGGAAATAGCTAATTAAGTGCTGCCGTTCGGAAGTGATGCGCAAGTAAATTTTTCGAAAAAGTAAACATGGCAGTTGCGATTAAAGAGTGGCGAAGATCATGTAATGTCAATTACGTTATATTTTACAACTGAAATATTATTCGTCCAGAGTAGTAAGCCTGTGTAAAATCTATCGTCAAACATATTATCAGAGAACTAGTTACACAATATGGTCTATAAATATTTGAACAGCTGTAACTTAATAGCGAGAAATGTAATTCGAAACACGTAACTTGGGATAATAACGTTCACTGATGACACTGAAGTTGCTCCGGCACGGGTTGATGATGTGAAAGGTTGTGTTTTCTCTTTTATATCAGCGCAGCTCTTACGCGTGAGACAAGGAGACGTGACTTTCATTTCAAACGTAACATGTGCTAGTATAGCGTAGATAGATCTATACGCAACAGAAATATTGGAAAGTAAATGCCACGAGACATTAAACAGTTATTGACTGTGATTTTTTCATTTTGCTCTTTGTATAATTATGCTATATTATGTGATTTTAAGGGAGTTATCATAAGAATATTTATTGATAAAAATTGGACACTAGCCTTTAGCCTTGAACGCAACATACTAAAGGGAATATTTATGTTGACATTTTTCCACGTGCGTATGTTTGTTATTCAGTTGGATATGAAAATATTTTATTTGTCCATATTAAATGTAGAGTCGCCTATTATTTATGTTATCCTTTGAATAGTATAAATGTTTAATTAAATTTTATACAAAAAAAAATGTAAATATTACTTTTACATAATCTATAATATAAAAATGAATCGCTAAATGTGTTGCTAAGCGCAAATCTCGAGAACAGCTGAACCGATTTCGCTAATTCTTTTTTTAGAATATTCCTTGAAGTACGAGGATGGATCTTACGGAGAGAAAAATTAAAAAAATTGCCTGAAAAAGTCTAAAAACAACACTTTTCTATACTCCCTTACAAACGATTCGCAATAATACTTAAGTAGTCCGGTGGAACTGTGAAGGCCTAACAAGCCGGCAGTGTAGGTCAGTTCGAAAAAAAAAAAAAAAAAAATAATACTTAAAACTCAATTCGAACTTTAATACTATAGCATAAAGTTTAAGTGTTAGTGGAGAGGTTCCGGTAAGGAAAACAATTGAGTGACGTTAGTATCGTATAAATATTAATGTAAATATATTTATACAATGGTCCCGAATAGCAGAATAAGTATTAAAAAAAATATTTAAAGAATCGACTGTTAGGCGTTACGAAGTTCGCCGGGGTCAGCTAGTGAAAAATAAAATTTACGCTCAGGTTTGAGTCAATTTGTGCCAAAAGCAACCCGTTTCAGTTTCGACATTTTCTTCCTTAATTTAATTAAACAACCCGTTTCAAGTAAAAACTATTTTATATTTTATTGGAACTGCACGTTGTATCTGTATTATTTTTTTTAGTATATAATTTTTATTTTAATCATTACTTCTTAAACTTATAACCCTTTTACTAATTTTAAATCAAACCTGTTAAATTTTGTTATTACTAATTACCTCTGTAGTAAAACATAAGTCTCTGTAAATACCTCTATAAAATCGATTCAGATGTTTTAAAAATTACTTGTACAAAACAACATAATTCCATATATTCTTTACATACAGTTTATTGTGTAATATATCTAAAATTAGTTACTAGAAACATTAATGTAACATAGAGAGATAAAATATCTACAAATCAAAAGCAAGACATTTTTGATTATTACTTTTTTGTGGTCCATAGATCCAAAATAATTTTTCATTTGAAAGAGAAACTGTATCATCTTTAGTACTTGTAAAATACATAAGGAATCGTAAGGGCATAATTAGTACAAAAAATATCTAATATCATAAATATAGTATTTATTTTTTACATTTATTACCATGCATAAATAAGCCCATAAAGCGATTTTTTGTTTCTCAAACTGATTTATTCATATATAATTTCTAAATAAACACTTCAAAAGTAATCTACAATATAACAACGTTAATTAAATATT
This sequence comes from Antheraea assamensis, assembly GCA_035772565.1. Lineage (NCBI taxonomy): Eukaryota > Metazoa > Arthropoda > Insecta > Lepidoptera > Saturniidae > Antheraea > Antheraea assamensis. The sequence goes on from JAQQSE010000065.1 coordinate 4,921,468, forward strand.
TGTTTTTCTCTATATCTTTAACAGTGAACAATAATAATAAATTGTAACAGTTTTCAAAGGAGAAAGTGTTTTGGCGACATTCGGGTAACAACAGTTCGCAGTGATAGCCCCACGATCGATCGATACCGGCAACATCAAATGGTTACCATGGAGATAACACTTCCCTGACCGACTTTCATGAAAGTACTATTTATATTACAATCAGCTGACACCCACCTCATCGTGCGAATACAAAATTATATCATCTGTACATTTTACAAATTTACTACGATGACAACACTAAATGTAATACAAAATTTGTATTATATGTACAATTACATTATATTATATACATATATTAGCAGGCCCGGCGGACGTTGTCCTGCCGTGATAATAAAAAAATGTATACTTATGTACATGAAATGCTTAAGGTAACTAATGTATTTTATTTGATAAGAATGAATAGTGTATCCTTCTAAATAGCCTTCCAATTACCTCATCATATGTGATCATTTTTTAATAGATAGGTGGGTATAGTAAGCTATGCCTAAAAGATAGCTATCGCAGACTTTTTTGTAGATCTATAAAAGAGGAATATCTCGCTATGTATTGTTTTATTAGATCTCAAAGAAACTAGGCAGCGTTTTCGAGGAAAGCTCCCAGGCGGCTTGACTTTTTTCGATCCTTTCAACAATTATCATAATATTTCAACCAATTTGCACAAAACTCTGAGAAATTATATACTTAAATTTTGAATTACGATTTGATGCCAGATAGAGAACTTCCAAAGTACTATATAAGCTGGGTATCATTACAATATCTATCCGGCTTGGTCTTCAAAATAAAAGATTGATTTTGATGCCAGATAGAGAACTTCCAAAGTACTGTATAGGCTGAGCATGATTACAATATTTAGTAATAATAAAATGAGTCGGTATTGTGTAAATTGGTAAAACGATGAGTTAATTAAAATTAAATCGAAACAATTAAAAGATAGCTCGTAATTAATCCATATAAAACAAGTAATTGACCACCAAATAATAGAACCGATTTACAACAAAAAAAAAACACAAAATCGCGTACATCAATTAGTTTTATATTCCATTTCAATATTCCATTATAGAATTTATAAGTTGCCTAATAAATTAATTCGTTTTTATCCACTGATTTTGTCCGTGTGGATTCCATTAAAGATAAAAGGTAGAATCAAGTAGAAGTGGTAAATGTACAAAAAGTAACATTCAATTATTAAAGAACGATTATAACAATTAACATTCAATTGCTCGTTTTTGTTTTTTTAACCTTACGACGAAACAAACGTACCTATTATGTACCTAATACAATTGGGAGTACGCATTAATTTAAAACACTGAGGTCTCATATTTCTTTTACACTTGGATCAAAGATATAAATTTTACCATGACAAAATATTCCCCAGCAATTATATTATACTGTAATAAAAATAGATTTCGGTTAGTAACTAATTTTTATATAACAAACTAACTTTTACTTGCGGCTTTTGCTCGCTTTAATGTAGATGTAACCACACCTTCGGGAACTATACATTTTTTTCTGGTTGTAAAGTGTGTTCTTTTCTGTACAACTGATAACGTGTATGGAAAATTTCATAATGATCTCTTAAGCTAAGGCGTTAAAGTGTAACACTCAAGTGTACCGCTAAATCACGACCACCACACACGAATTGTAACACCCTTCATTATATAATTGAAAAAGGGCAATAGATATTTAAAATGAGCATAAAATAGAGGAAGAATAGGGAAAAGTAGGAGAAAGAAGAAAGTCGTCACGGTTGCACGGTATGACCAGTGCAATGTCTATTCGATGTTAACAGCTGTAAAATCCGGCACGTACCAACGAATTTTTCGAAATTTGCGTTTATTTACTCATTTACATTGATAAAACTATCAGTCGATGGTGTAAGGAAAATATCGTGAGGATACCTGACCCTGAGAAAAATTCTTGTAGTACCAATGTATCTGGGAAAATACAGAACTCTGAATATCTCGGATTTTAAAATCGCCAAATACGTTGTGGTCTGGCGTTATGAGTATACCTATACCTACCCGAAGGTAGGGGTAGGGCGTAGAGGGCTATGTCCCTGCAGTGATTCTTTTAAAGTCTAATGAGATAAAATAGGAAAAAAGAAATAATAACTTTTTACTTATGTCTTTATAATAAAATGTTATTAGAATGATTGCATTTACTTGTAAGAATAAGAACCATTTGTTTGCTTTCAAAATTATTTATAAATTTCCTCGAAGAATAATGAAATGTTCCGGCTTTATCGCTGTTCTCGGGTCATGAAATTGATCAAACGAATTTTGATGTCAAGGCGAGTGAATTATTTCGTATAAATGTCCTTGAGAAACAAATATAAGCACGTTCGATAAAATTTCCATTCTTCTGACGTAACGACTGAACATTAGAAATGATTCATTACCAATGTATAATACATAGTTATGAAATCTAATTTTCATACTTTATACGTAGGTAGATTTTTCATGTTTAAACATTCCAATAAGTGCAATTCATTCTGGGAAAATATATTAGTGTTATATGTCTTTAATTCCCCTCGGTTGATTTTATAAGACCCAGATCTCGAAAAGGCGGGTTATGTTTTTAATTTCACTACATCGTACATTGTAAATTTCATAGTTAGGTGAAGAAAAGTTGGTACAAATGCAAAAATAATTTAAAAGTATATTTTAAATGAAAATAATAATTTACAATACATCATTTGTTATTTCTCAAAGTTTTGTAATAAAATAGGTATTTTTTTAAGCTTATGCAGCCAACACTCTGTTGACCTGTGCTTCATGAGGATCTTAAACCTTTATGGTTTTGGACAGTCCAGGGGCTAAACATTAAAATTCTCCCATACATATAACGACATCTCGTACGATACATATATATCGTAGCGGTAACTGACGGACTTTAGATGCCCGGATTAAAAATCTCTATGTAAATAGACAAAGGCAAAACAGTTAAGAACATCTTCCTTCTCAGTTTCTCAACTGATTTTCTTTTCTATTTCATAGATATTGACAAACTTTAGTGCCATCAATGACAAGATCTGAAAAAAAAAAATTATTTTTCCGTTAATATTGAAACTTGAAAAAATCATAAATTATGGGGGTTTTTGCGGGACCTTGGAATGTCATGTAGTGAATTTTATACAGAATGTTGTGTAATTTGGCTCTATATTTTGTAATATGGGTGATGTTTTACGTGATATAGTTTGGTTATTGTGCACAAGTGTAGTGGATGGGAAATAATGCTAAAGTATTCTGGCTTGTCACAAAATCTCCCTGGAAAGTTATAACAAGACCGCCACAATTTTGTTAGTTCATTGAAATGATCGCAAGAAACTTGAAATTTCATTGTTACCTGCTCGACAATGGCAGTTACAATCTACTAGAAAATTGTTTTTTTTTTTTATTTGTTAGTGTTTGACCACAATCTCTTCTCATGTTCAACGAAGATGTGGTTTAAGATGATAGTCAACGCTAAACCTAAAGAGAGATTGGCTCTCAAGTGCAGCTGCCGAAACACACCAACAGGTGCATAGCGACAGATTTTCAACTTGAGGGTGGTAGGTAGCTAGCGGGCTGCGGACTTAGAAAAAGCCCTACCATCATGCTATGGTTTCATCACGATGTTTTCCGTCACCGAAAGCTCCGACCCAGGTAATAGGAATTCGAACCTTACGTCCTTCGACGCTGTGACCGAACACACTACCAACTGCGCCATCATCGCTTCAAATAAAAATAAAATAAATGAATTTTGAACGATTTTCGACCATTGGAGTATAAGTAGGCGCAGATAAAACAGTTCAGTGCCATTTTCTTCTCTGTTCGTGAACTGATTTTTTTTAATTCTTGTTTTGTTTGCTGCCTATTCACGTGTTTTATTTTTATTGTATATTATTCGCGACTTAAGCGCCATTTTTGTTTTTGTATCTTGCATTTAATTTCTGGCATGTACATTAAAGTAAGGTGTGGTTACGTCTACAAGGGCTTAATTTTAAGTATAGTTATAGAATATTTAGTATCTAGTTGTCGGATTAAATTCAGTTTCGTATACCCAATAAAACAAAAAAATAACATTGAAAATAAATGTTGTTTTCCTTACTGTCATACTTCACGTTTGTTACGACTTTTACTCAATACAAATAATAATATTTATCTATTAACACATTAAGAAAAAAAATGTACAATTATTATCGTCGTATCTCGACCAATCGACGGACAGTTAACAAATTTTAATTGCCACAGAGGATTATAACGCTCTCTATACAACCATGGGATACAAGTTAGACTAATAAGTAAATGTAATAATAATAATTGTAATACGTACATAGTCATTGGTTGAATTAAAAAAAAGGTTAAAACAGCGTAGTAACATACCTTATTTATAGATCAAAGTTCGCTTCTATATTGGATATATATATTTTTTTCGAACTCGGCATCGGCTTCGGCTTCGTAAGGCCTCTACAGTTCCACCGGACAAATAATATTGGATATAAAAATCACATGTTTATAATCATTTATATGCTTTTTTTAAGTTATCATATTCCTACAAGTGACCCGATGATGCTAAAACTATAAAATTGCAGTAATTATACCGAATCAGCAGTGACAACTGCTTAAAAATTTTCAATCAATTATTACTATTTGTATGCTTTATTTTGCTATATTTATTAAACAAACATGGTTCAGATGCCACTTATATTTTAGTTTTTAGCAATTGTTGTTAATATAGAAATTTCACAGTCTTATCTACACTACCGATGTGGAAAAGAATGTCTGCTGGCCAATGTACAATAGAAAAAATATTTACCTAATACTGAGTTTATTAATATGAGTAGGTATTAATTTTTTAAAACACACTGAATAACCGAACGTAAATACTTATACATATAATTGTGTATTTGTGTGTGTAGAATGACAGTATACTAAAGTTAATTTTAAATATTGTTTATGGTTAGTGTTAATACTAACACTGGTCTAGAAAATGTTTGTTTCAACGATGCATTGTAACATCTAATATTTTTATTCTTTTAAATTTTATTACAATTTATTTCAAAGGACGCCAGCACACACGATGTACAATTGTTCTCACGCTCCATAGCCATCGAGATTATTAAAACATAAATATTATAGATAGCCAGTACACTACCGTAACGATAATAAAAAAAAATGCATAAATATAACATACAAGGTTTCGATTTCTGTCAAGAAAAATGACAATTTAAAGTTAATGCACAAAAGTGCTATATATAAGGTTACGATAAGAAGAACAACAATTTGAAATAGCTTTAAAAATCAGTCAAATATTCCGAACACATTTTTCAAAAACAACATTACCTAATATATCGATTAACTTGATTACATTATTACTTTTGTTTTTTTTTTAAATAATGTCCTGAATTAATAGTAATGCCAGCTTTAAATATTAACTCGTAAATGTTTATAATAGGTAAATATTATTTCTTTTTTTTTCATTTATTTAATCTTTATTGTACACCATTGTAAATAATCACTACGTGAAGTAACAGTGGTTGCAATGTTGCGTTTCGTTCGGTCAGTGAGAGTGCCGGAGGCCCACATATTTAAAAGGCCGGCAACGTACTTGCCACTCCCCTGGTGTTGCTAGTGTCTATGGACGGCGGTGATCACTTACCATCAGGTGACCCACCTGTTCGTTTGACCCCCATAATATATAAAAAAAAAAAATTACAAATTATGTGATTAGTACAAAGGGCGGCCTTATTGTTAATAGTAATCTCTTCCAGGCAACCTTTTATCATACACATCATTTTTCGAAGGAAAACATATACTTAAATATATCCTTTTGAAAACCTCAAAAACGACTAAATTGAAATTATATTTATAACATAATTATAAATTAACAGAATGTTATATACCGATATAGATTATTTGTTGTAAGTCGTTATATCTAGTCCCTTGTAATGTTTCCTAATAACTTTAATAGTTATGAAATATTATCGTTACATAGAGATTACTAACACCATCTTCTAATTATTTAGTTAACTAATAATAGCTTTATCATTAAAGTAACAAAAAAGTTGTAATTAGTATAAGTATTTATTAAAATGTTTTATATAGTTTCCACTAGATGTCACTATACACAAAAAATTATATAGGAAATAATTGCCTAAGTTGTAAAGGAAATATGTAACTAAAACGACTAACGTAGAATCTATTTACGTCTACAAATGATATGTTTAAATATGTAATCAGCACTTTAGCATTCAGATAAGTATTTTTTAAATTTCGTATGTTTGTTTCATAAGAAAATAGAAAGAAATAAATTAATGAAAGAAAATAGATTTAATGTTTTCAAGTAAAGTTAGTGCATCGCCTATCGTTTCCATTCCTAATGACAAACGAGTATTGGCGCAGTTGGAAGTACAATAATCAGTAGCGTACTATAGGGTAACCAGCTCTGTCAAGAGCTGGTAAAAAGCGACGGGCGCCCCATCTCGACCTGATGGGCCCCCACAACTTTCCGGAACCTCCAATATAAGGAACTCTATGGGACAAGACAAACTACATAACTTGGATTTACTAAAATTCAATGACAATGTGACGATTTTTATCGGGGCCAAGAAAGAAGAATAAATTAAGAAAACAAGAATTAAAAATTTGCCACGGGCCGTTACGTTACGGCAATTACGTCACTGACAATAATATTTTTTTTTTTGAACTGTCTACACAGTTAACCTGGCAAGGCCTCTACAGTTTCACCGGACTACTAAGGGGACCGCTTAAGGCACTCACCCGATTTTTCTGTCTCATCTATCTTTAGAAACTTCCATAGTTCAATAAGTATACCATCTGGCCCTACTACTTTTCCGTTCTTCATACCATTCAGAGCTTCTCTTACTTCTTCCTCTCTTGTCTCCTGTACAACACCTAAATTTAACGGTACAGCCTCTAGCTCTCTAGACCAATCATTTTCTTCATTCATCAGTTTTTCAAAATATCCCTTCCAACGACTCTTTATATAGACTCTTCATCATTCGTCAAAATTTTTCCTCCACCGTCTTTTATACATTTAACGTGTATAATATCCCTTGTATTCTTTTCTCTTACTTTTGCTAATCGATACAATTTGTTTTTGTGTTTGTTAGCTCTCCGGTGATTGGTACAAATCGTTTTGTACTTTAGCTCTAGCAATAGCAACCGCTTTTTTTGCTTTTCTCTTACATTCTGCATACATTTTTCTCTTATTTTCTTTAACCGTGCTATCCCTGTCATCAAGACTCTTCCACTCCTTAAAAGCTGTTTTCTTTTCTTTTTTTTTTTTTTCTTTTTTTTTTAAATTAGGGGGCAAACGAATAAGTGGGTCACCTGATGGTAAGTGATCACCGCCGTCCATAGACACTAGCAACACCAGGGGAGTCGCAAGTGCGTTGCCAGCCTTTTAAATATGTGGGCCTCCGGCGCTCTCACTGACCGAACGAAACGCAACAGTGCAAGCACTGTTACTTCACGTCGGTTTTCTGTGAGAGGGTGGTACTACTCCGCGCGTCGGGCGAGCCGACCCATTCCTACTGTAACCAATAATAGCTTCAGCGTAGCTCTACCACCTACAAAAATTTTTCTTTTAAAGCCTCTTGTACCTCTTTGTTCCACTACCAAGTGTCCTTATCTATGTTTCCTCTTCCTTTCGTTTCACCAAATATATTCCTTTCCATGTTCTTTACACATGTCGCCATTTCATTCGAACATTCATTCATTGTTTTCGATTCCATATCTTTCATTTCTATCATTTTGTTAACAACTTTTGTCCTAAATTCATTCGCATATTCATCTTTTTCTAACAAACACCATTTCATTCTGGTTGGGGATGTGGACTTACTTCCGTCCAGTTGTAATTTTATTTTTAAATCTAACACTAACAAATGATGTTGAGTAGTTAATACCTCTCCAGGCAAAACCTTGCAATCTTTTACTATTTTAATGTTATTTCTTCGTAGTAGAAAATAATCAATTTGGGTGGTATGATTACCACTATTACATGTGATTAGGTGCTGATCTCTTTTCTGGAAAAAAGTGTTAACTATTACGAGATCGAAAGCAAATGCAGCTTCTATGATACTTTCCCCCTCTTTGTTTTTATTCCCAAAACCCCACCCTCCATGTACTCTCTCATAACCTCCATTCTCTTTTCCCACATGCCCATTAAAATCGCCTCCGTTATATACATTCTCATCCTGTGTAATATCCACCATCACCCCATCAAAGTCTTCCCAAAACTTCTCTTTTAAAACTTCACTGCATCCAGCTTGAGGTGCATTTACACTCATTATATTTACCGTTATCTTTCCTATCAATAACTTCACCAATATTAATCAATCATTCACTCTTTTTACATCCGTTACACATTTCTTAAACTCACTGTCTAAAACAATCCCTACACCATTTCTCTTACCCTTACTCCCACAGTAGTAAAATTTATATCCAACACCAATCTCTCTCGCTTTCGTCCCTTTCCATCTCGTCTCTTGCGAACAAGCCACATTTACGCGTCTTTTTTGTAATACATCCGCTAATTCTGTTCCTTTCCCAGTCATTGTCCCGACATTCCAACTTGCAAATCTCAATCTTACATCCCGAATTCGTTTCTTACTTAGCGCCTGAGGTAACCCTAGTCCACTTTTCATACTTATCATGTTGTGAAGTATGCTTTGGCTTAATTTTTACGATCGGCCGGCTGCCTGTCATCAACCCTCTTTGGGATGAACACGTAATATTCTAAATATAATTAATCATAATCCTAACAAAATACATATTGAAATAAATACTAATAATAATCTCTAAATACGAATACAATTTTAGAGCTAGAAACTAAAATAAATAAAATGAAACTTCCTTTCCACTATTACTTCGGATTACTTCTGAGCAGAGCAAACTTATGGCATCAACAATCCTTGCTCAATATTAGGGTTTGTGCACTTCATACTGCTCCTTATAATCTCCAGTCAACAGTATGTCGGTATAAAAGTGAAACTATTACGAAATATTCCAATATTTTAGGTGTTTACTGCCAAAATCAATGTTTTAATGAATTTAACTTAAATATTTAATTAATATTTTTATGTCAACAACAAATTTATTTTAACGCCACTACATCTTCATTCTTCACAATTTTTAAACGTGCTTATCAATCCCGAGAATTTGATCTTATCTATTTTTTGAGCATTAGTAGATACCTTTGGCGTTACTTGTCTTTAAGCATGATATTGATGATTACTGTTGTAGCATACGCACCGCCGAAATAGCCTTTGGTGGCTTTATGCTACCCAAAAGACCCAAAAGGTCTTACGAGAACTTTTAATGAGTTTCCGTTCAGATCCAGCTAAAAACAGTAAGGATACAATGCACGTACCTCAAGATCTTGTCTGTGTAAGACTGGCCGCTGAACTTCCTTTACTGGTGGTGATGGATACTGAGTTTTTGAACTGCTGCGTATTGTGATGTGATGATGTGCAGATGTGATATTTCGTCGAATAATTGATATATTTCGGTAAAAAACGATGTTGACGTGCGTCACGATACTTTGATACATATATTCAGTTGTTACGTTTTGTTTTTTATTATTGACGTTCACGTGCATGACAACCAAAAAGTTGGCGTCTCGATATTGTTGATTAACTGAGATCTGAACGTCAATAGTGTATTCGTAAAAAAGTTTTATATATATTTTGATTATAATACAACTGTGTATTTAACCATGTTATTAATTTTAAAATTGATTAAAGTTTATTGTAACGGCAATATTTATATTATATTTATATTTTTCGTTTGTCAGAATCTCCAAAACGGCGACGTATCATTTTTTTATTTGAGCTTCCTTGCCCTAATCGAATGCATGCCGTGTAAAAATACCCTAGATCGGGTTTCTTTCGGGAGTCCTTTCAAACATGACAGGATTTTTTTCATAAATAGCTACAATTGGCCACATTAGCTTGACAGGCCTTCACAGCTTCACCGGATTACTAAGGCGAGCGCTTAAGGCACTTCGCCGCTTGACAACAAACTGAAGGATTCTAAAGTGGTCGAACCTTGGCTAGGGCGTGGCGTTGGATGCAACGTCGCGAATCTGTCTAAGATAAACTAAGCTAACTATTCATACATATAAGACTTCGTAAGACACACATGTGTGCTTCAAAAATTCAAACATGTATATCGTATCTGACAACTAGGTTAATCTAAATAGCCATTAGTAGAATAAACTTATTCGTCTTTTATACCTTGCGTGATAGGCTAACATGCTTGTTTTAAAATTGTTTCCTTGGAAACACCTTGTTGTGACATGTAATTCTATACATGTAAATACAATTCAAGTTTCAGTTGTCTTTCACTGGACTATTGATGGTAGATCGAGGACTTTTGAGAGTACCTACATTTGGCATACTAGGATCTGTAATCTAATGAGTGTTATTAGCCTTCGGGGTACCATAATTACTCATTTATCATAATTAATCTACATATAATTAAATCAATAAGTAATTTCTATGAAAACAGGAAGACCATTTTCATCGGAATGAAGTTACGGATTATTGTTTACCAGTTGAATAATTACTCATTCTATAGAAGACACAAAGTATACTCCTCGGTAAAGTTTTTTCGCATTTCTGAATGTAGCGGTAATTTCAGGCTTGCACGTGATATATTCAAGAGTTACGAAAAAAAGTTAAAATATTACTACAGTAGTCTAAAATTATCATTTATTTATCCTTAATATGTCTCGAAGTTATACATATAACATATTTATTATACTAGCTAGTTTCCGCGACTTCGTCTGCGTCGTTTATTATCTCAATTGTTTTATTATATCCCAAAGGGATTAGAATTCGTTCAGTAATTTTTGAGCTTACCGCGAACAGACAGACAGACGTAGCGGACGACTTTGTTTTATAATATGTAAAGATGTTGATAGTTATGTCTAAATCTGTGTTCTGTGCAACTTTATTCGGAGCTGTCAAAAAGTTTGACGAATACTGTAGCTTTCTGTCACTAGAATATTTTTTTTAATGGATCATTATTTCTAGGTTACCTTTTTAACATCGAGAAATTCCCACGGATACCCACCCCGCCAGGCAACTGAGCGTGGGTTATGTCCGACTTGCACGGACTAAAATTCTATGGTGCCTTCTTACATATTTTGGGCCGGAGAGCAGAAACTGCTTATGGCACTACGTCTGCACCCCTAGCTGATTTTCGAGGTTACCTACTACAAGCTTTCAAAACATTTTTTTTTCTCGGTCTGACTACACTGTTGACCTGGCAAAGTCTTTACAGTTTCACCGGACTACTAAGGGGAGCGCTTAAAGCATTCACCCGATTTTATATAGGCGTCGATCTCCGATATACCATCATCCTTTTTGTATATGCTAGTGGTCGAAATTCGAATATAATAAGTGGTACAATTTTTTTTCGTTTATCTGTATTAAGTATTGTATATTGTAGACATAAGAATCGTGAAGTATGACTAATAGAGACTTATAAATAAAGGCTTCGATTCGTCGATGGTTTGAAAAATAATCTATCTCCAAATGTTTTGTTTTTTTGTAACTAGCAAGCCCGGCGGACGTTGTCCTGCCCTGATAATAAAAAATATATACTTATCAGTATGCATTGCTCAAGGTAACTAATATATTCAATTTAATAAGAATGATTACTGTATCCCTCTAAATAGATTTACAATTACTGTACTGTACCGTAATACTGTAGATTCATAATTATTTACAAAGTTTATCTAAGTAGTGAGATAGAAATAAAATTTAATTCAGATTTTTAAATAATACTTTTATTCGCATCATTTTATCAAATACTAAGAGAAAAATAAAGTAAATTTTATGTTGGGAAAAAAGAAACAAAGTTTATAAATAAATTTGAAATAGTAAAATCTACATCAAAAGAAAAACCTGGGTACGACTTTCCATTAGCGTCCGTCGAATTGACGGTGGGGAGGGGGATGGGAGGGAAGGGGATGATCAGTACTAACACCCCTTAAAAGGAAAAGTTGCGGAGCCCCCAACTTTTCGAGTTTTTAAACTTTTAATTCCGAGGAAAAATTCCGAATTTCTGTATCTATTTTGACTCTGCAACGTCTCCGGCGCTGCGGGAAGAGCAGCCTCGACGCCCTTGCGTAACATATCCCAGGCATCGATCCTCGCCTCAGCAGCCTCGGCTTGTTGGTCGCCCTCGGCGACCAGCCTCGACCGCTCCGGCTCGTCCAATGCCTACGATTTGTTACAGCGGGCGGAGGCTGCTCTCCCTACGCGCCTCCGGCTTCTTAAAAACACTCTAGGGGTAGGACAAACTCGTCCCAGGTGGAGTCGGGGTCATTCAAACAGGTTCTTTAACATAAGTCGAACCTAACCTATTTTATTTGTTATCTCAATAACAACAAAAATGGCGTCAGTTTTACGTTTCGTTTCACAAGCCGGTTAAACGTCTTTACGAGTCATAAACTCTACACATTTTAATTGTAATAGTTCGTAATGAAAATATTGCTATAATTTAATATACATAAACTGTAAAATATATGTGTGTATGTAAACTATTGAAACAAGTATAAAAAATAAATATTTATGAAAATTTATAAAAAAATAAATTTCACGTAACTTATGACAACATAACCGTAAGTAAAACGAAACGTTCAATGGCGATATTTCGCTATAATCTGTGGTGAAAATTACGTAAACATTGCAAAAATAATTGATTTTCAATATTTTTTTTCTCAAAAACTACGCGTCTCCGCATGGTGAAACTTTGTGTGTGTTCTTATATTAATGTAATCTATCTATAAAAAAAATATCAACTGCCAACTCGACGGACGCTAATGGAAAACTGAGCCAAAACCTGTCTTCTATAACTATACATCTAAACAAATTATGATACTAAAGGTTTATTTTATATATACCTAAGAAATAAATATGGTACACTTTCTACATAGACATATTCTTTAAAATAAATTAATTTAATCTGTAAAACCATCAGTAAATGTGTCTAACAAGATTTTTTCAAACCAACGTAATCTGTCACTGCTTTGGTTTTCATCAATGGTTTCGATTACTTCTTTGGCTTTCCTTCGTAATGCCCACCACAAAATTTCTAGAACCCACTGTACAAATGTGTTTGAGTATTTCAACTCTACATCCTTGTAAGTGACTCTTTGCAAAACATCTAAGACAGTTGTATACAAAATTGACTGTCTCGTTGCTGGTTTACATATAGACAGATGATCAAGAGGCAATTCATAGACAACTCCACGGCCCAAATCAGCACTAAAGGATTCAACAAAATGTACTGGGACTTTAAAAGCAGTGATGAGTGTGGGCAATGTTTCAGCAAAACTTATTGTTTCCCAATTATTCTTGTCAGCTGCTTGAATGAATGCCTTATGTAGCTCAAGCAGAACAGGTGAATTTTCTTGCAGTTGTCGCACAGCATTTGAAGGCCATAGGACAGCTGCTGCAGCTCGAGGCATTGTAGCTAATGAACTACCTCTATGTGGTGTACTGAAGAATAACACTGCTTTAGTATTATCAGCCAACATTTTAAAATCATTCTCTTTGCTCTGTGCAGCATCACTAAGCACTTGTTTCACAATAAGCCCACCCATAGAATGGGCTAACCACACAATAGGTGTATTTTTTATTCCAACACCAGCATCAACCAATGTGGGACCTAGTTCTGATGCTCTTGTAGTTATCTCTGCAGTCTGCAATGGGCAGCGTTCAAGCCATTCTGATAAAGAACTCCAATAGTTTACACCTAATATCCTTAAGTTATTACAGTCTTTTGGTAGCCAGTCTTTCGGCCAGCAAAAAGTGTAATTGCAATGGTCTTGATCTTCCTGTATAAGTGCTAATCGCTTCTTACTTGCTGTGAATGTATTTGAGGAAATTGGTTCTCTTTTTGCTTGTATTGGGAGATCATGCAAAACAACTTCTATATCAGATAATAATACTTCATCCTCTAATTCTATTAAATCTTCCATTACTTGTTTTAAGTCTGAGTCTAAATATTTTGTGTCATCTATTTTCTCTTCACAAGGATCACAATCAACATCGTTTATTGTACCTTCTATAATCCCTATAGGTTCCGCACATTTCTTATCTCTTTGCCTCCAGGTGACAAATACTCCACCTCTCAAGCCATGAATGAGAAGGGTATCACAGGAATGAGGCACAGTAGTTCTATATAAAGGATGTAAAAGATACAAGCCAGGTCTATAACAATGCTCTCCAGATAAGTTTGCTAAACAAACTGCTGCTGAACTTGATAGGCGTACATCTTTAGATCTAATAAGCCGTGCAAGTTCCCCAATAAGACCATTTTGAAAAAAATCAGGCAATAAATTACAATGTACACTTAATACAGTAAGTATTTTGAGCACAGCCATATCTAAATCAACATCATTTCGGTTTGTTAACATTATTTGTGATAATCTTGCTAGCAGGCCCATATTTATTAATGCAATAGCTGATAAATCATCCCTGTAGTCTTTAGAATGGAAAAGTGTTATATGATGATGCAACGCATCAAGGCATAAGATGCAAAGGTCATGTTCACTGATGTTATCTGGTTTTGTAGGAATGGTGTCAGATTCCATAGCTTGCTCTTGTACATTAGCAAAGTATTTATACAAGAAATGCTGTATACAGCTATGGGGATTAATACTCTGAACAGAAAGTATCATATCTCTAAACTTAAACGACAAAAGTTCAGGAGATAATGCAGCTCTCCGAACATGGATAGGTGGAGGAAGAAAGTAATGCAAGTCAGCGCCACGAGTACGTGCAAGAAGAACAGCTGTATTTTTATCCATTGCTTGTGCAAGTTTGAGGCAGTCCCAGTGTTTGGTATGCTTAAATGCTGCTAATTGCTCAAGGGCTACGTTACGCTGCTCTCTGTTTCCATGACGACAAAGCCAAAGGAGCCTCCATGCAAGTGAATGCTTTAAGCTTTTCCATATTCTACTAAGTCCGATTGATTGTTTCGATTTATTATCTTGTTCTAATTTTAAGGTTACAATGTAAGATGGATCATCAATGTAAATATACTCAGGAGTATGCTTCTTTTCCCTTTCTAGGACATTGGTGTTAACCACTTTATCTATTGATTTAAAGACTTGTGTAATGTGATAAGTAAAAAAGAGACCACCGCTACCCCAAATTGAAGTAAATTTTAGTAATTTGATAATTGATTTTAGTTTATCCTGAAGGTTCATGTTTTTTTTTTATTTTTACAATAATATATCCTGATATATCTTGTTTGTTGAAATAAAAACTTTAGATTTTAAGTTGATAACTGGTATGTTGTTAAATTATTGTTTGTCAAGATAAACTTCTGTTTGAGGTTATCATGAGCATCATCTTAGGGATGTTCTATAAATATCGATGTTTGCGTTCGATATGTGGATCTTTTCTGACATATCAATAACAGTATAAATATTGAATTATTCTATTGAATATGTAAAAAATCAGACGATTACTCAACGATGTCATACTACACATGCAGAAACAAAGCAGTTAAGCAATGTGGAGAAAATTGTAAGTCATTGTTACAACTTCGTGTTCGACATTAATCAAAATGACGTTTTCTATTCGGACTTTGATTGTTGGTTCGTTGTTCGTGTGTTATTATTTAACAGAGTTTGTGAGTATCTTTATATCTTGTTTGTTGAAACTGAAAATATGGAACTTGAGCAATAAATTATGTAACATATGTTAAATAAAATATAAAATATCTTTTAAAATTAATCAAAATACTTTGATTTTTTAACAAATAAACTTTGTAATTATCCTACCATTGTTATATATATTCATCTTATTCAAGTTTCACTTCTATCGTGTGGGATTTGTAGACATACCTTTTTTATTCATATATTTTTAATATCGATGTTTCTTTTGTACGAACTTCCCTACACAAATGTAGAGTCTGTCTAACGAAAGCAGACACTGACATTAGAGATGTCTGATATATGTTAATTTTAAAACACAGATGCTTAGCTTTGTTTATTTCATGAATCCACAATATTGAATAACTCATTTTCATTACATTGATGAAGATCTCTTTTGCTATACACTGATTAAATATGTTTACCAAATATAATTAATGGTGTTGATTAAGAATTTTACTATCATTATAGACATGCCCCATATGTTTTCGGTATGTTTCAAGTTTAATAGTTTAAAAGTCCTTTTTATTCCATCTGCACTACTAGATGTGAAATTATACTTTAAATTTAGAGGTACACTCTGATTTTAGTAATATGATACTTCATGGGCTGGTGAAGTAATATTTTTTGTTTTCTCTAAAGGTGTTTGTAAAATAATCTTAGAAAATAGTAGCTACCTCTGAGCTGTTTGAAACATGTACTCCGTCGACATTTTACCCAACATACCCTAATGGATAAATCGAACGTTTACTCGACGATATCTTACTGTTTTATTTACAATTAATACCAAGCAACCATTCTGAGTAGTTACAATGTTAACCATAGATTTTAATTTTCTCAACTCTGCTCAGCAGCTTTGTCATTAATTCAGATTTAATCTCAGGACTGATCAAAGAAAGGTCTTTTATTGAAATTGAAAAACAGATAACCGACGTAAATTCTGGCGATAACATCGCCGAATACAATGAGATAAATTGTCACACCATAATAGTTTTTGTAAAACTATATCAATTTATTTATTTAAGGAAAATATGCAGAGAACCATAATCAAGCTTTACAAAATAGTGTAAATGAATTAATAAGCAACTGTTCTTAGCTTCAGACCAAACCGGTAAATGCGGCCACTTTTATACAGTCAGAGGACTAATAAGAAATAGGCTTCAGTTGGATAGAAATAGATTTTGTTTAAAAAATATATGAATTTAGTATCTTGTAGCCGGATTTCGTTTATTAGTATCGAGTAATTAATTGTAATCTGTTACTATATATACAATAATTTTAATTTGCTATATTAAACTTAAAATATAATTACATCGATATATCGTAAAACATTGATGTAATGAATATATTGTTTCATTATAAACATTGACATTGTTTTCACATGTTGTTTTAACTACATTATTTGCATATATGAACTTTTTACCTGGCAATGTTGTGTTTTTGTGGCTATCAATGTCAATTTCCCAAGATGGCAATTATCGGTAGTTTGGTGTGGTTTGTTTTGAATTTGTTCTAGTGTTTATGAGTTTATATTATGAATAAAATAATTAAAAGTGGTGTATGACAGTTTTTGTTGTTAATGATTTCTTCATTCAAAGAACAACAACAGAAGAATGACGCTAAATTCAAACGAAAATAAGATTGTTTACATCTTTTATTCGATTTTTTAGGTTAGTAGGATGTTGCTATCGTGATACTTTAATGTTTTCATAATAATTGTTTTCTCTTTTTAAAAATATATTTACATCGATTTCATTTCTTTTGTACTAGATTTAATATTACGTTTTTATCATTTATAAATTTACTTATTTCTTGTGTATTCATTTTAACTAAAATTATAATAAAATTAAGGACCCATAAATTTAAAAAATAATGTATATTATGTATCATTTCAAATAAAGATAATGAGTATATTTTATCATTGGATGGGTTGATATTTTGTTTTCTCTATATGCTGTTGGCCTGATCGGTCTTCACACCAGCACCAGACTAAAAGGTTGGGTTGGTATGAACTTATGTTCGTTAGTTGCATAAAGGCATTATAATTTTAACATGTAATTGCATTTACATTTACAGAAAATCTAAAGGATGAAGGAAAGGAGTTGCAGAAATTGTCCGTTGTATTGAAAATCTTAATTATTTAAAGCAGAACGAAGTATAAGAAATGAGATGCAGATGTTGGAAGGAATAGCTTCAATCACTAGTCAATTTTTATTTAATTATTACAGAACTACATTTCTTTGTATCATTGTTTTTTTTTAAGTAGAAGTTGTAAGTCATATTAAAATGAAGGTGAAAACAATAAAGTTGTTTGGAATATCCCAGGAAAAAAATTACTACATATACCACAATATCTGATTTAGATTGTTTCGACATGAAGGATATTCGTAACAAATTTAATCAAACTTACATAAATGGAGAACAAGTTCCAACATTGAGAACATTTTTGGTAGAGTTAAAATGAAGCATACAATTTAATGGGTGCATGGGGAAATCTTTACATTTTATTGGTCAATTGTACTAAAAATTGAATAGAATATTGATTGCCCATTGTTAATTGACATTGATTTTTAAGAACTATAGCTTTGAAATATATAAAAGGAAAACCAATAATTTATTGAGATGATACTTTCGTTTATAAAGACTACAAACCCAAAAATCTTAGCAAGTAATAGTATAGCATCTTATATTACTATCTATATGTGGTGCAGTTGAAAATACTTCAGCAGGAGAAAGGCATGTAATTGTACTTGCTGGAGCACGGTATTTGCTGTTGAGCATGCAATCCAGTGCAGGTACCAACCGAAGCATCTGTGCTTATAAGTTATAAGAAAATTATAAATATAAAAATATTATTATAAAATATTATCTAATGAAAACTGTAGTAGTCCCTATCATTAAAAATAAAACAGGTGACATTTCTGATCTTAATAACTATAGACCGATTTCAATAGCTACAATAATTGCTAAAGTATTTGATGGTCTCTTAGATGTGCAGCTATATAAATATATTAATTTGCACGATGCTCAATTCGATTTTCGACCGGGATTATCAACAGAGAATGCCATTCTAGCCCTTAAGCAGACCGTCAAATACTATACTAGTAGAAAAACACTGGTTTACGCATGTTTTCTAGATCTCACTAAAGCCTTCGATTTAGTTTCCTATAGTATATTATGAACCAAGTTGAGTAATACCGGCTTACCTAGTAAGCTTATTAGCATTTTTCGTCATTGGTATGAAAATCAAGAAAACTATGTAAGATGGGCGGGAGAAATCTCTGATATATATAGATTAAATTCCGGAGTTAGACAAGGGGGTATAAGTTCACCAAAACTTTTTAACTTGTATATTAATGAACTTATCACTCAATTGTGCGGAACTCATGCGGGATGCACAATTGGCAATCAAATGGTCAATAACATAAGTTACGCAGATGATATGGTGCTCCTTAGTCCTTCAGTTGGTGCTTTGAGAAAGCTATTGCTTATCTGTGAAACTTACGCTCATGAACATGGCTTAAAATATAATATAAAAAAGAGTGAATTTATGATCTTCACGGTTGGTAAAAGTACATTAGAAGACGTACCTCCTATCAATCTATATGGCAAACCATTAAATAGAGTATATAAATTTAAATATCTTGGACACATTGTCACACCCCAAATGAGAGATGATTATGACATTGAAAGAGAACGTAGAGCACTCGCAGTAAGAGGAAATATTTTGATCCGTAGGTTTGCTCGTTGTAGTGATGAAGTAAAAATTTATTTATTTAAAACATTTTGCCAATGTTTCTACACGAGCAGTCTATGGGTTAGCTACAATCAAAGGACTATTAATGCTTTGCGTGTGTGCTTGTGTGCAATATAATAATATATTTCGATTATTCTTGGGATTGCCGCGATTCTGTAGCGCATCTGGGATGTTTGCATATGCTCGGGTTGATGATTTTTATGCAATCACGCGTAAGAGAACAGCATCCATCCTTTGTAGACTTCGCGACAGTCCCAACAAAATAATGGAAACATTAGTAGATATTTATGATAGTCCTTATCTGAAACACTGGATTTCGGTGGTTATATAACACTGGGGCACAATGTTACATTTTTTGTTTAATTGTCTATTTAATTTAATTATTATCTATAGTTTAATTATATTTGATTTCTTATTTTAATTAAGTAGGTAGTTTTGTATATTTTTGTGTTATGGACCTTCGTTGTCTCTTGAATGATTAAATGATTTGATAATATTAACAGATAATTTCAAATTTATGAACTACATTTTGTCAACAAACTGTTATTGTGGCATTTGGTCGCAAATTGACTTATACCACAAATTGACGTCAGACTGCACTAGCAAATGGAAGATAGATTGAAACCGACAGTTGGACAACATTTGCAATTGACTTGCGATGTTATTAGGGACAGTGATTGCTGTTTGGTTTCTGCATAGATTGGTCGATAACGTACCTTCGTCTGATTAACCGCACTAGGGTTACTACACTAGGGTTGATAGAAAACGAATAAGGTAAAAAATGATTGATCGCAGAATACACAGAAATTAGCAAACTTGCGGTTTTTGTATCATCGATATATATAGTTTAATAATTGTTATTAACTGAAATGTTATTATTAATTATTATTATTTACTACAACGTATTTTTCCCTCCGATCATATCTACTAAGGTGTGTTAGGTAAGAACGGCATTGGGGGGTTTTGGATTTAGCTTCAAGGATAAATAGTTTAGAGAGTTGGAAACTCAGCGAACATTAGTTCCAGCTAAAGATGAGAATTATTGTTAGTTTTAAGTTGTAATTGTTGAATTATTGTTGTAAGTTAAGCACGCTAAATGCGAAATACTAATTCTATTTCGCGCACGATAAATATCTGTATAATTATAAGGACCTAACAATAGTGAATTTAATTTTCATAGGACGACGCTAAATACTAAACGGTTAGATACGTAAATGGAAAACTAACGATTGGTGATATGATATACAAAACAGAATGATTCAATAAACAAAATTGAACAATTAGTGCAAACTATTGTAGAATAATTACAGAATACATAGTTCATAAAACTTAAATAAACTTCTGAGTTTTTGTCTGAGATAAACTTTTAACTATATCAAGGTCGTCCTCTATGACAGATATTTTCGACACACGGCATTCAACAGTTTTACTCCTACCACTTGATATTTCAAAATGGTTTTATTTGTGGACTTCAAATCTTTAATGTTTAATCTAATTGCATTAGAACATCCATCGATATGGTGACGTCAACCTATTTACGTATACGCAAAAGAGATAATTACTTATTGCACTTATGGTTAAAATAAATCCTATTTATATTTATTGAATTTACTATTCAATTAATGCACTGAATCCAATATTTATGCTGTTTACACAAAGTCTTCAAAGTATTATGTTTTGTTTCAAGTAAAAATCTCAAAATATAAATATACTCAATACTCTAGTAAATTTCGTACGGTACTGAATAATTGTGATTTTTTGTATTTTCGCATAATAAAATAAAATGACTAATCAATGCTACAAGATAAAATCACATTTTCTTTTTCTTTCGGACTGACTACACTATTAACCTGACAAGACCTCTACAGTTTCACCGGACTACAATAAATATCGCATATTGAATGAATGCAATTTATCGTATTTAGCAGCTCAACGAAATATAACTAAAATCGTATTTCGCAGTAATCGCTGAAGTTCAAGAATTTCATTATAAAAACTATTTTAACCAATGAAATACACTTAATGCCGTAGTCGGATGAAACTGTAGAAGCTTTGCCAGGTCAACAGTGTAGTTAGTTCGAAACAAAAAATGTTTTTGTTTTCGTTTAGGAATTTGGATAATGAATATTTGCAACCAATCACAGCACCTCATTTATTAAGAGGTGAAAATATTATTTAGTTTAAAAGTGACATCTATGGAGAAACCTAGTTAACTAAATTCATCTACTCTATACTTATCTAGTTTTACTTTTGTGGGATAGGTAACGCGTATTTGAACTATTTATTTGAAATATTTATTTATAAGGAATAAAATTATTTCTAAAATTAAGGTTATAATAATTGCTAATGAATATATTAACCACTACTTTCATTTTCCAGCCATGTAAGTCGCTTTGACGGATTATACGTCATAAAAATCGATATTTCCTAATTTTTGACCGTGTTTCCCTATTTTAACTTTTATTTGTGTGTTTTGGCGATAATGTCTATTATTTTTTTATGATCTAAACGCTGGATCTCGACTGGATTTCTACGATCTCTCGTAGAAATACAAACGCGTTAATAAATTATACCTTTGTTATGTACTTGGTAATCTACAAAAAGCTGAAGGTTGTTGGTAGGTGCAAAAAATGACAAAAATATAAAATACTCAAAAGATAGCAGCTAGAATATTTCAATTTTAAGATTGTTATTTATCCATTAGGACCTTTTATTCGTTGTTTTTTATTTAATTAGCATCATAAAAGAATTATACACTGATAAAATTATTTATTTCATACTTTGTTTTTTTTTTTTTTTCGAAATACTAATTATTTTCTAACTCTGTTCAAAACGCTGTTATCAAACTGATGGCTGTACCTAACCCACATAAACAGCATCAGATATGTAGGCAAAAACAACTGAGTTAGCGTCTGGAAATCTTCCGCACACGCCAGACACTCGACCGACGCGGTAAAACCGTTATCGACTTATCGTTTAGCTGTCAACGGGTGCCACTGAACTGGCACTTGGTGGATTAGCTGAGTGCCGAACATGTTCGGTGTAGTGGCTTTTTAAATATCGTTCTAAATACAAATTATATATCTGTATTATTACTATGCATATTTTGAATAAATTCATTCTTCTGCTTCTTTAAAGATTTTTCCAAATAAATATATTAATAAAAAAATCAAACATTATGCAAAAATACAATTATATACATAATGTCCTTTATCTAGATTTAACAAATATAACAATATAAAATATTCAATAGTAAGTTACCAAAGTCGTCGGGGGAGGGTCTAACACCCGCCCCTCTTGGGGGGTCTACCATCTCGACCCCTCAGACCGCAGATGGGGCCCCTGATGAGGGGTCGACACCTGCCGGGGATGCAGAAGTAGGGCCATTGGTAGTTCCTGCTCCCCGGCCAAATAGGCGTGAGAAAGCACCATTGGGTTTTTAGTCCGTGGAAATCGGAGTTAACCCACCCCCCACTGCCCGACGGTATTACGTATTTTCCCTATGTCAGAAAATAAAAAGTTACCAAAACTGTTTTTTTTTTAATACTTTATAGGTAAACGTTTTGACCACAATCTCATCTGATATTAAATGATGATGTGGTCTAAGATGGTAAGTCACGTTTAACCTAGAGGGAGACTGGCTGTCAAGTGCAGCTGCCAGAACACACCAACAGGTGCTTGGCGACAGATTTTCAACTTGAGAGTGGTAGCTAGCCAGACGGACTTGGAAAAAGCCCTATCACCATGCTATGGTTTTATCACGATGTTTTTCTTAACCGAAAGTTCCGGCTCAGAGTTTCTAGGTTTAGAACCTACGTCCTTCGACGCTGTGTCCGAACACACTACCAACTGAGCCACCATCGCTTTGAAGCTTATAAGAAGTACATTATTTTGATTCAGAGAATTATCTATTTACTGAGCAACTTACGGTCAGTGCAGTATATTTTAAGTATAAACGCTATCGAAATAAAATTAGTATCTATAATTACAACTCTTATGCTAACCTGCAAACATTGTAATTGAAACGAGCGATTGTTGTAGATGGTAGAGCTACGCTGAAGCTATTACTGGTTTCAGCATGAATGGGTCGGCTCGCCCGGGGTAGTACCACCCTCTCACAGAAAACTGACGTGAAGTAACAGTGCTTGCACTGTTGCGTTTCGTTCGGTCAGTGAGAGCGCCGGAGGCCCATATATATTAAAAGGCCGGCAACGCACTTGCAACTCCCCTGGTGTTGTTAGTGTCTATGTACGGCGGTGATCACTTACCATCAGGTGACCCACCTGTTCGTTTGCCCCCTATAATATAAAAAAAAAAAAAAAAAAAAAAAGCGACGTTTTTTGGTGTTACTTTATAACGCTGTATAAGAAAATAAAGTTAGTTAATACGCAGGACAACTTTTTCTTAGGAGTTTAATTGAAAAAAAATGTGTGTTTGCTGGATATTAGTTTTTGCGTTTACATTTATTACATTTCCGGCCACTTTATCATGGTGTCCACCGGTACGATGCTACTGTTCGAACCGTCCCAGCCAGTGAGTAAGCACCATAATGGAATCCTATGTGAAAGTAGCTATCGGAAAATATCGAGAGAAGAAAACGTATTCGTTGTGTGTAGTAGCCAAGCCCAAGTTTTCAGGAAATCCAGAAAGCTGAATATTAATAAAAATATATGTTTATTTTTATTTCACCAATTGTTATATGTCGTTATGAAGATGTAACTTTTTAAGCTTATTACAAATAGGTATACTTACGCCATATTATGAAATTTAATCAACTTCTTATTTACTTTAAATAAAAACATCGTAATCTCCTTAGTGCTATCATAAAGTCAGAAAGTGTAATTATTTTTACACTATAATTAAGTAACATAACATACATACATATATTAATATAACATGTAAATATAACACAATTAACATATATAATTATCACTACATATTATAAAACAAAGTCGTCCGCCACGTCTGTCTGTCAGTCTGTATGTTCGCGGTAAACTCAAAAACTACTGAATGGATTGTAATGCGGCTTTCACCAATAGATAGAGCCATTCATTAGGAAGCTTCAGGTATATAATTTGTCAAGGGTTTGTGTAAATTAGTTGAAATATAATGATAATTGTTGAAAGAATCAGAAAAAGTCAAACCGCATGGAAGTTTTCGTTGAAAACGCTGACTAATTAATGTCCTTTCAGATATATCAAAACTATTGAGATAATAAACGACGCAGACGAATTCGCGGGCATCAGCTAGTTAATATATAACTAACATAAATTATAAAATAACGAATATAAATTGAAACGACTAGAGTGATAAAACATATCTACAGCAATTAAAAATGCTTCCAACGATCCCTTTTCTAAACCTATAGATTAATTACAATTTAGACCCGCGTTTTGTTTACAAATATAACCAAAAAAATCTTTATCATCGTGAACGTGCAATACAGATTATTTAAACCAGACTTTTTATTGATTTTTTATAACAACTGTATACGATTGTTGTTACCTTTTTTTAATAATGTTAACACTGCAAAGTCGAGAGTAATTATAATAGCTTAATATGAACAACGATGGCCATCGAGATATTGGCAATCCATCGCCGATTGTCGCTGAAATATCGACTTATAAGCGCCACGGTTTTTAAGGTATTCTACGGCTGGTCCCAAAATGTTACAAATTAAAAGAGTCACTGTGACTGGTTTATTACCTCGTTATAAATGATATTATATCATTCTGTAACTCTTAAAGGCATCTAAAATTAAATTTTGATATCAATGAGGATTTTTCGAAAATTTATAAGAATGTGATCAGAGGAGTCTGCTGATACGAAATATCTTTATATTTATATAATTCTTCTGTACGTATGTATTTGACTGTACTCCTCCTAAACAGCTGGACAAATGTTGATGAAATTGAAATTATAAATATCAAAATGTGTTCGAGTACGCACCCTGTATGGCTTATATTGGTGCTGCGATTCTCTTCGAAGATTTATTTTTTATTATCACGGAAGGACAACGTGTGCCGGGCCTGGTAGTAATATTATAAAATTAACTGTTTTCTTACTAACCCTTGAAAAATAAATTCCGAAATCGGTAAAAGTTATATGTGATATGTTGCATTGGTAATAAGAGCTGTTTATGTATTTAATTATATCAAATAAATAGTCATTGATAAATACTCGTATCTATTACAATTCTGTGTAATCTTTCTTTAAATATGTACTATTGGTTCCAATACCTATAGTTACTCTAGAATAGCCAGTTTAAATGAATATATGGACTTTTCAGTTGCAGTTAAGTAAAAGTGTACAATTTGATGAATATTTTCTTTATTTGGAATGTGTACATCAATCGAGAAATTCTATGGATATTTCGACAATCAAAGCAGTTTCGGCAGGTCAACTAAATATTCTGAAGCTAGACTGACTCGACACAGCTCGGTACGAAATTAATTTGGCTCTCATCCAGCTAAAGAACAATAAGGCATCGGGTGATAATGTAGGTACAGCTGAGGTTCTAAAAGCGGGTAAAAAAAGTACTTCAGAAGCTCTTTAGCACTGTCATACACGAGGGTTTGGAGAAGTTTGGTGAGCCCTATGTCCAGCAGTGGACGTTTATTGGGTGATGTAATGTAAATGATGATGATGCCTTCACCCTTAGTATGTACAACTCCTAATAGTAAATATAAGGGACTCCGTGTGAGCATTATCGGCTATGGCAACATGGATAAATGTAGTTTTAGTTTAAAGGTGCTAAGAAATTGATTTCCTGTAAAGTCGGTTTATGGATGATAATTTTACATAATAACGTCAAAAGAAAACTTCGATGAAAAATTACATACTTTTCACCGTAATTGTTGTTGTAATAAACAATGGAAGCTACATTAAGTTTTCAGTTCATTTTATAAACAGCTTGACAAAAGAGTTCATGTGTAGGTTGTGATGCATCACAAGGCGAAAGCTTAGGCCGATTGCGCCGCTCTATCGCTTGTTCCTTGCTCTCGCTGTCACGCTCGGTTCAGGCGGAACGTGACAATGAGTCATGATTTTTCATGCTGTGCAGTCGGTGTTCATCGATTTATAAGACGTTATCACCTTAAAAAAATAGTTTTATAACATTCATTATCATTGAAATTTGGAATGGAATTAAAAACAAAATTCACGAAATCAACTGTTTATTATATATTATAATATGCACTTATTACATAACCATCGGGTCAATAATAAACGTTCACAATATTTAGATTATTCAGTAAAGTTATTATAATCAGCATATAAAAAAAACTGTATTTTATAGGTTTCGTCGTTGGCATAAATTTTGACCTGCTAATAGTCGAATAGCGGACAAAGATGATTACTCGAGTACAGTCGCAAAAATAGTTATAAATAATTATGTCAATACTTTCACTAGAGTTTCATATATCCAACCTCCCAGATATGGCTATAAATGTAGACAATTAATACATGCGTACATGTATTGTTTTATATATATATAGGGATCTCCTTTCTTAATATGTACAGGCTATTTATGATAATTGTTCAAAGGTCAAAGTTATCGAAATATATTTGTCTATAACTCGATTTTCTCTTATTATCCGACTTAGATAATTTAAATGATTAAAATAATGATTTTTAATCATTTAAGAATTGTATTTAAGAAACAACATAAAGATCGCGCGCGTTTTGACAATAATTGTTTTGCTGTCCGTACTGATGTGTTATTGGCGAGAACAGTAAGCGGGGCGAATGGCGGGAGGGGAGGCGCATACCTCGCAGGTGCCAAGTTGATTTCCAGGAGTTGTACAGTGAAAAATTTGAAATGAACAACGATTTGAATTCGTTTCTTTCGTAGACATTGTTATACACTATAAGTAATTAGGTATATGAAATAATGTATTTGAACTGGTTAAACTTATTTTACAATATTATATTTTATGTATATATTATTCTAGCAAAAACTAATGACTTTATAAAAATTATATACTTAAGCTTAAAATTACCTAACGGTAAGTTTTAATAGTTTAAAAACACTGCTTTTAAATGCGACACTTCACTTGAAACAAACGGTCACGAACTGAACTAACTGCACAGAAAATGATTGACAATAATGGTGATTATGTTGACCCCTGGACTGTCCAGAACTATAAAGGTTTAAGATCCATACAGACGAATTTAGACGTCAGGAGGCATAAGTCAACAAATTGTTGGCAGCATAAGCTTAAAAAAACATCTGATTTATTAAAAAACTTACAACAATAACACATTATGTATTGTAAAATTATAATTGTTATTTAAAATGTATTTTCAAATTACTTTACGACCTTTTTTTATTAAACTATGTAATTTAATATGTACGATGTCGTGAAATAAAACAAAATTTAAAACATAATCCGCCATTTGGAGATCTGGGTCTTAACAAATCAGCCGAGGGGTTAAAATTATAATTTGTTTAGAAAAAACAGTTTTTCTTGTTCTCTACTTTGCTCACCAATTCTAGTTACTGATCAATATTGCCAACATTGTGACGTAAATATTTTTTATTGTAATTGTACAGATTAATGTGTACAGTGTTCAATAATACTTTAGCAAAATCATGGCAATTCTAATAAAAAATTGAAGAACGTTTTATGTCTATTTGATGTTTTGCGGTATATAGCAACTATATTGTAAACAAAATAAAACATGTTTTGTACTGTTTTTGCAAAGCTTTTAAGTAATTAAAAAAAATACAAGTGGAGATATAATCGGGCTACACACAAATTCAGAATAAAGAAATGGAACATCATTTTCAAAACTGCCGCCAAAAAGTTAAATATTTGAGGGTTACCTACTATTATTGTTCGAAAGTTGTTTTTCCAGATAAAAGTTTAAAGATTTTTTGTATATTATTTGATTGAAACAATGTCGCTGAATGAAAATGTTTTTTATTCATAAGTATGGAGTTATAGCATATTGGGTATACTTAAATTGTATATATAATGTTTATGTCGACGATTAAGAATCAATAGTACCTATCTTAAAAAAAGTTATCTTTTTATATGAGAGAACAAAAACCAAAGTGAATTGATAAAAATAAAATATATGAGCGCCCGGATTTCCATAACGAATGACTTTTGAAATTTCGAATATTTTGATACAAACGATTTTGCAAGTTAGAGGTCCGCGCTTTAATTACGTGAAGGAATCGGGGACGGGGGGGCCTTGGGTCTGTAAATATGACGTAACTTTTTTGGCCAAAAAATAGTGTAAAATATGAAAAAAATCAGATTAATTAAAAGTAAAACAAGTTTCTACACTAAAATATTCCGATATCTGATACAATTCTTCTATATATTTTATAATACCCATTTAAATGTTATCACTGTTATTTTAGATTACAATCTAAACAATCTGAAAAAATAATGTTTACTAGTTTTAATAAAAATAATCAAGCAAATGGTGTTTTTTTTAATAAACCCAACGCACTTATATCCGAAATACCTATTTTAACAGATCTCAAGTGAGATTAATGGCGGAGGGTGGGGTATGACACAAATATCACTACATCTCGCCCTGAGGGAGGGAGTGTCAAAAATCCTCATAACGCCTTATATAATTAACGAAATTAACATTTAAGCGTCTCCATTACAATATCGAAAATGTTAAAAATTGTCATAAATTATATATTTTTTTCGAACTAACACTACACTGTTAGCTTGTTAACGCCGGTTACAGTTTCACCGGACTACTAATAAGAGCGGTTAGGGCACTCAACCGATTTTATAGGCAATCAGCCTAAGGGCGCACGGCGCTCCTCGGCTTGAACTGTCGCCGAATATTCCGATTAACTAAGCTAAGCTATTTCATACATATATGTATTTGTGAAACATACATGTTTATAAGTGATATTGATTCGTGACCGTCGATATATTTATGGTCTATGACAATAAATTAAGAATGTTTTTTTTTAATATATTTTAGAACTATATCAAATCATTTAACATACTTAAATCTGTTATAAACAATCTGCACATATCGTGATGTCATAATATATACTTAAAGATTTATATAATATTATATACTGTTTGTAATGTATCGTACATAATTTAATTATATACAGTTATTAAGTGTGTGTTTCCTGAAATTTAACTGTATATAATTCAAAATAAGGTCACAGATTACAAATGTCACAGAATATATATTGGAAGTAAACATAGCTTAAATCGGCCAATACATATGTAGTTGTGCGTTAAAATAATAAAAAAATTATGAGAATTATTTTATAAATAATATTGATGATGTAAAAAATACTTCATTAAGTCAATAAAACCAACAGGAATGTGTACATACATACCTTTGGCATATTATTATATTAACATGATAATAACTACGGTCACGTGCAATAGATAGACGTATTTAATAGACACTATAAAACTATGGTCTTGAATTAAATACTTATTTTTCAAATGTTAAATAATTTGCCATTTGAATAGAACAATACTGAACAGCGAATTCAAAGATACATTATTTTTACATATATTAACTTAGTACAGGCGCCTGTATTAGTAGGAAATATTAAAATTAAAAAAAAACATGACTCGTTTGTATGACTACTTACATAATATGCCTTCTCGTATCTAAGCAAATCCCGTAACGAATTCCTGGAATAACCTAATATACAATAGATACAGCAAAAATCACGATGCTGTGGTAATTGCGTCTGGTTCTCATTTATTGTAGCAAGACTTGTTTCAAATGTGGTTAAATGTTCTAAATGGGACAGTAGCTCGTTTATTTCTGTTCATGCGCCACCTGTTGTTGTGGTCATTGAACTTTTTTTTTATCATTTACACCAAAAAAAGCTAATCATGAGTGAATAAGTGCAACCTAAGAGAAAATAAAGATATATATAAACAAATATAAAATAATTGTGTCCAACGTATATTCTGTAATTATTTATGTAAATTTAATATCGTTTTTAAATTCTGTAATTAATATCTATATTAATAAATATATTTGTCTGTTTGTGTGTCTGAATTTAATTCAAAAACAGCTTGACCAATTCTTATGAAATCGTATACAGGAGAAAGAAGCCTATAACGTTCCACAATTGATAAGGTAGAAGAATTATAACAATTAAACTTTTAGATGTTGTAAAAAGAAAGCTAAAATATTTTTTTTTATTTAAACCTTTACTCATTCATTTCATATAACAACTTAGGACACTGTTAGTATTATACGTCATTCAGAAAATGACAGATCACAAAAGTATTATTTTAGAATAAAATACACTTACACTTTAATCGAACAAAATACGAAGTTGAGAATAATCACAACATATGTAAATATAGATAGCATAAAGAATATTCATTTCAGCGAATATTCTTGGTGATCGTGCAAAAGATGTTGGGGGGTTTTAACAATCTCACATAAGTATACCAATAATTTTATTGTACTGCAACTGGTTTTAAAATAAAAATTAGGCAAGTATTGTATATGAATTATGATGACCTTTGGACCTTACAATGTACTCGATTTATAAATGAGACATGGAAATAAATTCGAATTTGTGCATTTTTATAATATCCTAATAATATTTTAATTAAATGATTGATTGTAGTTTCTTTGTATTCTTTTTATGGATTTTTCATTAATATTACAAATATAATATGTACAGTTGTTGATGTGAGTATTTCTAGATTTTTTTACTTCCATTTGCAATTACAAACGTTTAGGTACTGACTGAAAAGTGAATATAACTTTAGTAATTTATCGAATTATCCAATAGCAAATATGAGATATGAGAACAGTAGTATGTAAAAGATATTGTTTTTTTTTCTATCACGAAATAAAGTAAATGGCAATATAAAAATATATATAAATATTAGAATCTTAAAACTAAACGCCACGGATACTTAATCTAATTACGTATTCGTTCACAAATAGGCTTTATTCATACTAATAATTAACCTTACGACATTGTCATCTTTGGATAAATTGTTCCTTATTTTTCTTTGGCAATAAAGAATACCTTCAACAATACTGTGCACTCTTACTAAGATTCATAGCATAATATGGCATAGAGTATAAGTACGTACTTAACTAATTGATTCTGTTACAGCGATAAATTACATAATATAATAATTGTCTAGAACAATTTCGACTCTCTCCGAGTAGAGACTATATAGTACTACTGACTTACATCTAACATAATAGCAATAACTACCATGTCCATAACCGATAACTGTTATATAGTAAAAAAACAAAGAATGTAATTATAAATGTAATGTATCTTCAGCCCGTGTTAGTTCACTGTTAGGTATATGTCTACTGAATAAATGTAGATATAAACTGTGAAAATTCTATCAAGAAACTCGACTTCGTTTGAAAACTCCACGGCCAATTACCAATACCAATACTAAAGTATATGTCAAGTATTTTTTCTATAAATAGTTTTTTTTTTAATTATGTGTGTTTTATCTCATTTCACTAACGTTAATTAATTGTTTTCTTACGAGAAAATACCGACACTTGCTGTAGAAAATGCCATATTTAAAAATAACGAATATAAAATGCATAATAATGTAATAATACTGCTATAATGAATCAGGGCTTAATTAACCAGTTTTCGGTAATTACCAAACTAAATTAATATTCACAATAAATTTGCAGTAAGAATTAATTCCAATTATCAGAATCCATACACTATCATATTCTGTATACCTATATATTTAGCAGAATACATCAAGTATGTATATATACTTACAAATCTACGGTAAGCCTAATCTACCTTAACCACGTAATCGAGTTAGAGTTTAAATTCTTCTTTGATTCGATATTAAAGGTTTTAATTGTAGTAGTGTATGTTAGAAGAGGATGGCGGAGGAGCAGGTGTTGATGCAATCGATGCCGGTGATGGTAGCGCGGGCAATGGAGTTGGTGGAGGCGTCGAATAAACTTTGCGATCGGGCGGCAAAGTCGGTAGGGATGTGGAAAGTCCAAAACTTCCTAGGCTCCCAATCGAAGACCCACCGGAAAGCATCTGTCCGTGGACACCTCGCATACCCGCGAACATTGGCGCCGAACCTGAAATGAAATTATCAGGTTACATTAAAAAAAAATGACCAATAGGTATACGAGTAAAATACCTGTTTAATTATCATGTGTCTCTTTAAATACAATTTATAAAATTTGCACCCTTTTAAGCAATTGTAACTGATAAACTTTAGAATTCTGCTATATATACTTCTTGAATACACAATACCTACTTTCAAATATTTGTTTCAGAACATTCAGAAAAGTTTTACATTAGCGTTTCCGAAGCCTTCTCTGATAGATATATCGAAAATAATTTATTTATCTAATTCCAAGATTCGTCTACAGATTTATTACGTACTTTTGAAATGTTGAATTGAAATAACAAAATGTGCAATAATCTTTAAAACCAATAATAGATAACTACGTGTTTTGCAGAAAATTGATGTAAATTATAAAGCCAACAAACTTCCGCGAATACAAGAATCGAGAATGTTAATTATTACTCTATTTACGTCGATCACCTCACAGGTTGAAAAGAAACCGAACGGCAAGTAAAAAAAAAATAACCGATGGACTACTTACGCCGCGCGGCTCCATACAAAATGGCGTAGACGGCGTAAATCCAACTAAACGTACTACATATTTGTTGATGTAAGCTATAATTGCATATTAGCTAGTCAAATTTAAGATGGCCCGCAAATAATACGAGGCGCCATATAATCGGGATGCCTACTGAATTTTGACAAGCTATAATTCCCATCCATCGCGGCTCGCCTGGTGCTTGTCTGTTGTCGGCCACATGCACGCCTCTGGTACCTAATAGCTATAATTTAAACAAACCAACGAATCCCAATCGGACGTCTTTAGGAATAAAATCTTACACGGACGTGGCCGTATTCTGAGAAACTTCATACGCACATATTACGCGGCTGCAAGCATTAATTTATTGCAGTTTAGAAATTTTATTATTACCTACTTAGACATCACAAGGTGCTATATAATATTAGAAATAAATTAAAATGTTCAATTCAAATGATAAACGTACAAAGTTACAGTTTTACTTTCTTACAATCATGTTTTGCTTGATTTTTAGTAAAATAAACCTTTACTATTTTGATAATATTTAAAACTGTTTTAACAGAGACTTGCTACATAAATCATTGCCACGCTGATATTACATATAATTAAGTGACTTGTCTCAAAGAACCCGCTATCACATTTTTTCATATAGAAATAGCACTACAACAATGAAAACTGGTAATTTTTTCTGATACATTCAAAAACGAATAACGTTTTTTAAAGGTAATTAAAAGGTGAAAAAAATTAAAAGGTGATTGGTGATATTACTGAATATTTAACGTAAAACGCAATAACATATAAATTAAACGGCGAATATTATTTCATATGTACTTATATACTTCTGGAAATTTTCGAAATGCCGTAATTGGTTATTTAAACGATTTCGTAATCTAAAATAAGATTAAGCGAGCGTTCTGTAAACTGTTCAAACGTTTCACAAGCCATGCTACAGTACTTGTCATCACTTTTTAAAGCTCGTAGATCACGGCCGGGAGAGGGTCTTGCCGATGGGATAAATTGTTCTCAAGTTGGCAGGTGACGAAAGATACGCGCCGGCGGAGCAGTCGCTCCCCGGTCTTTTCAAATTACATTACTTTAAGTGTTTAACTATAGATTTATTGACATTTAAGTGGTTCAGGTATCCATAACCCTTTACATGGACAATATTCCAAAGGTGTGAAAATATTAGTAACGCATACTTCCTACAAGTGCACTGAGATTCAATCATACGAGAATACTTTGCTTATTCTCGCATTTACCCTTAAATTAAAAAAAATGGGATTTGAATAAAAACATAAGGTATTATTATTTAAAGTAACATTGTATATTTTTCACAAAATAAATTTTCAGATATGTTATTTCTATAAAATAGCAAATAAGGAATATAGTTGCTATCATATTATGAATCACTTCGAATGTTTCTAAATTTAAAATGTCACTAAATAGTAATGGCTCGTTCAATCTACGTTACTTTTGTTTTAGAAGGCTGCAAAAGCGTAATAGATGTTCTTTTTAGTCGGTTTATAAAAAAATCAATTATATTATGTTACTTGGGGTATAATGTATATATTTCACATTTAATTTCGAAAAAATAAAATAGTATTTACATTTTACATTTTTCAGTATGCATGTAATCATAACAATATTTTGATTGCTACAGTAACTCATATAAATGTGAGTTACGTATAGGATCAAATATGATTTTACGTCATGGCATAAAATTTAACTACGTATAACCTAGTCAAATATATATATAAAAAAAAAAGAATTCGCATAAGTCGCACAGCAATCGCAGAATGTAATTAAAGAATCAGAAATAATGATGAAAATTTTCGCCAGCGAACTATGTGAATCCTGAATGACGGGAGTTTACGATGGTAATCAAAAATATTTTTATGTCACTGTAGTAATAAAACGGAATTATCATTTAACACTAGCACATGCATGTTTCTCTAATTACATTCATTTACGACTTATAAAATGTAACTGTGAATTTTGTTATTTAAAAAAAAAAAATCTGTTGACGTGCAGCCCGGATACGGTCCACGAAGTTAGTTACGACATTGAGGATTCACGAGGACGCAATGTTACCGATATGACTCATTCTTGATTAATAAATAAAAACAAATTCACTGAAATCTTGACGACCCATGTGATTATTCGTTCCTTTGAGACATTAGAATTGAAAATACTTCCATAATAATTTGAAAGATTTTTAAGTCACATAGGTTAAATATATTATATATATTTTGTATATGAAAATAAATTAATTCGCGATATTTGCTATATTTATAAATTACTTGATTGGTTTGTACCTGTTGAACAAAGTAGGGATAGGATGCTTTTCTCAAGTGACGGGTGTAAAGTACGACGGTTGGTACTTTGGTATTGCGCCTTCGATCCTCCCTATATGAACCAAAATTAGATTTTAAACATATTTTTTTTCCAAATTTTCAACCATTATAGGTACTTGAAAGATGTAAATGCAAAATTTTATTATCATATACAACGTCATCTTAAATCGAGCGTGCCTAACACACATACACAGATTATTATGTTTTAAATAAATGTTTAAACTTAATTGAATAATTGTTATGCTTTCTGTGGTAGGTATACAGTAGTCAGATAGTAACTATTAATTGCTTTGATTACAGAATGAAAAACTATATTTTTAGTAATTCACTGAGATAGATTTTTTTAATCATAAAGTAAACATTGAGAAGTTAGAAAACATGAGGTAGCCCCGTGAAGTTGTAGAGGCCTGTTACGCCAATAGTAAGTTCGAAAAAAAAGAATGAATTTTTAAAATTGACCAGTAACTTTTTAATTAAATACGAATATAAATTGTATTTTATTAATTATAGAATTATTTAAGTAAATACCACAATACAAATGTCATCAACAAAATTTCGATTGTCACTGAAAGCAGACGAGTATGCTAATAATGTATTAGCAGAAACAACAGTAAAAAAAAAACTCATGGGTTTTTTAACGATCCTAAAATATTGGATTACAACTAAAAAACCATTTTCGGTAAACAACACAGGGGTGGCATGTTAAAGGGTAATTTTTTTGCTGGATTCCGTGACCGTAGGGTTTTTATCTATATCGTACTTTATTAAAACACATCAATAAAGATAATTTTTTTTAATATAATAAAATTCACAGTTACTCAAGAAGCAATTTCCAGAGAATTAAATTAAATAGAGTTGTCAACCTTCTATCTACCATAAAAAGTCGACAAATGTTTTAAATTATTTTTTAAATAGTAGTGGCCCGGCAGACGTTGTTTTAATTTTTTTTGTTACAGCGCTCTACCTACCTATTGGCAACCATATATTGTTTTTTTTTTTAACTAAACCAATCAATGTTGTAAATTCAAAACAATTTAGCTTACAAATAACTTCTTAAAAACTACCACAACAGCTACGAATATGTCTTAGAACTGTTAAGTCGTTCAGACTTTACATCATCATCACTAACAGACGTTTTTTCGATTTTATATGTATATTTTAATAGGACAGATCAAACGTTTGAGAAAAAAAATTCCATTAGAGAAAATAAGCTTTTGGATACACGTCGCTATACCTTTGTTTTGACGAATTTCATACCGCTATATGGTTCAAATTACATTATACTTTAATGGGATTTGGTTAAAATAAAGATTGAATATTTATATTGAATATTACATATCTTTAGTATTTTTATTATTATCGATATGGTTTAGTCTTTGACACCAATCTTATCTGATATTACCTTACGAAATGGTCTAAGGAGGTAATCAGTTTGAGAACTTGCTCGGAAATGCAACTACCGAAACACATCTATAGATGTTAGGTGACAGCTTTGTAACTTCAAGATGGTGAAGATTTTCAATTAGCTTGTTTAAATGTTGTCCACTCAATCGGGTTAAAGCGATTGGGACGACTGCTTATAAAATTTATTACGGAATATATGTGTGTCATTATGAGATAGAATGTGATTCCGTAAATGACACTATCTGACTGACATTCAATTTAAATAAAAATAAATAGCTAAATCTATGTAAGAGTATCACTCTGGAACAGCTGTACGTATTTTACTGACATTTTGGTGTGTTTGCGAGGACAAGGTTTGTATAAAAAGAAAACGAGTGTGCTTTAGACCACACAACAGCTCCATCTACATACTTTGTCTGGCCATAAATACTGTTACAATTAAAAATAAACAAAAAAAAATATTACATTTGAATTTGGAATCTGTCATTTTTATATGATCGTTCATTGAGTTTTCTCATTTTGGCGCCAATACATTGTACAATATTTTGCGATATTAAAATGGAGTGGGGTGATAAAGAGAACCGAATCGCTGTGATTGTATTACACAAAGTAGGATATGGAGTCCAATGTAATTTTTAAAACTCTCCATACGCTTGGTATTGGTAAAATGTATGTGTACCGGGCTATTAATAGGTACAATGAGACGTCCTCTGTTTGTGACAGAAAAAGTTATGGCTGTCCACGTAGTGTTTGTACGAAAAAGGTGGTCAAAGCAGTAAGGGAAAGAACTCGACGAAATCCTGTCCGAAAGCAAAAGATTTTATCTCAGGAGATGAAGATAGCACCTAGAACCATGTCACGTATTTTAAAAGATGACTTAGTACCTGCAGCCTATAAGAGACGTACTGGTCATTTTCTAACTGATAATTTAAAAAAGAATAGGGTGGTAAAATCGAAACAACTACCTACTGAAGCGATACGCAAAGGCTCACAGAAAAATGTTGTTTACGGATGCTATTTATGCTGAAAGCTTTAAGGAAGCTTTCCAATTAGTCGACAGAGTGCAACATGGACACTATCCGACTTCAGTGGTGTGGTATTAGCTATGCAGGAATGACTGAACCATACTTTTGTGAAAAACATCGGGACAAGTGTATCAAGATACCATTCTTGAGAAGGTAGTGACTATATATACTTATAGTGATTAGATATACTTTTTTTTTTAACTGACCTACACTGTTGGCTTCGTAAAGCCTCTACAGTTCCACAGGACTACTGTCCCTTAACAACACCATGTTCAATAACCAACAATGGTCCTTCCAGCAAGACTCGGCGCCGGGTCATAAAGCTCGGTCTACGCAGTCTTGGTTGGAAACGAACGTTTTGGACTTCATCAGAGCTAAATACTGACCCTCATCTAGTCCCGATCTTAATCCGCTGGATTATGATTTATGACCAGTTTTTGATAGTAGGACTTGCTCTAAACGCCATAATAATTTGGAGTCCCTAAAACATCCGTACGATTGGCAGTGAAGAATTTTCCCATGGAAAGAGTGCATGCTTCTATTGATAACTGGCCTCAACGTTTAAAGGACTGTATTGCAACCAATGGAGACCACTTCGAATAAGGTGTTTATATTTTAAATTGTTTTATATTTGTGTATTAAACTTAACACACTGTGAAAGTAATAAATGTTATTTGCAATAGAAATTTTTATTTTTTCTTTGCTCCAGTATTTATGGCAAGACTAAGTATATGTACAACATATACATATATTAATTTTGTATCCACCCAAAATATGAACTTTAAAATGAATTTACTATTTATTCACTATAAACGTAGAATATTTAATGTATTGAATCTTCCTCTCCACTTCCGTTCGCTTCGCCCGATAACACTTTTCGTAACGCTCTCGTCACGCATTCACTTGCTTAGTCCTTCAGTTAATCATGCGTAAAGAAATTTTAAATAATCATAAGAAAAAATGAAAAATTTGTGATAATGGATTTCTATATAATAAGTGAGTCGGTGAGTGAGACAGACGACGGCAGGATATTCTAAGAATATTGTCATAACTAATTGTATGTTCATTTATGCAGATTTCATTTTATTTCAATACATAGTCATACTGTAAAGGATGATTTGGTCTAGGATTTGAAGTCAAGGCAGACAGACACCTAGATACATAAAAATGAAGAGATCGGAATTTCTACTGCATTCATCTTCCTATTAAATTATCTTTCTGACATTGCTGGAAATTTTCTAAAAAAGGAATACATAACTTCTAAAGTCTGAATTGTTATTTAATACACGTGTTATTTAGCACCAGATTTGTATCGCGTTTTCATTAGCGTTTAGTTATTTTCATATTCAGTTCTCGACACTACGCTACGCTACACGGCCTGCCAGCAGCATTACTTCGATCTCGTTTAGGGGACTCTCTGATCTACATTTTTACATTGATTTTACATTGATAATTGTTTTACTTCTCAGCATCACAGCGTGATAATAGATAAAGTAAAATCCTTATAAATAAATATAATAAAAAAAGTTAAAAAGATTTGTTCAACGTTGCTAGTTTTTGAGAAAAAAAAAATCTTTTGAGCTCTATCGGTGTATATTATGAATCTTCAATTAATGAGGATTTATGTATGTAGTTGGTAATATTTAATTCGAGTTAAATATAACGCCCGCAGGCATTGACCGAACTGGTGGGTCCATATCAATTACTACTTCTATTTTTAAAGAGGTTAAAATAGAACAATCCTTTATAGGTTGAGTTGTTTCATAAAAACTACTATCTATTACACAGTAAATAATATTGATTACAGATTACCTTACTATATTTAATAAATTTTTCTATTTAAAAAAAAAAGCCGAACGAATATAAACGCAACACTTCAGAACGATCGCGCACGTATTTGACAATTTTTTTTTTGGTTGTGTAAGTGTAATTATTGTCAGGACGAGATTTGTATGAATGAAAAAAGTTTGGTATTTCGTACGGAAAAATTGAAATTTTAGGTTAAATAATAGTAATAAGTAGGAAGGTTTTCAAAAATGTTGATAGAATTGACGGATTCACATTCAGTTGTTTAGTTGTCATTTTAGAGTAAGTCTGTAAAGAGTAGTAGATTTGGTCCCATTTTCTTTCCTGTTACATCCGTGCGAACTTGAGGCGGGCAACTACTTCTAATTAAATATATCTTCAGTACGCTTAAATTATGAACAGTTACAATTTATATTGCAAACTACACTTAAAGTTTATAATCGCTTTGTGGTATAGTTACACACAAACTAATGTGTATTACAATCATTTATCCTTCCAAAAAGAATGGCCTCACCACTATTTTCTTTGAAATGAAATATACGATGCGGTCTGTGGATAGCCGCTAAGTATCTTAATCTGCAAACAATAGACGTATAGTACACAGTTTGTAAGAAAGCTTATCCCAGTTAATGCAAAGAATCACAATTAATGATCGTCGAGAGACGACACGTTTTATGTATATAGGTATAACAAATGTGATTAAATTGTATGCGCGACGTAATCGGTACCACCCGGTCGGACGATGCTAAATAATTTCCAATTCCTTTGACAGCTTGGATTGCCCGATTGTACGTAGTAATTAACACAGTTGAATTTTAAATTAATCATTTTACTCTACAAGTTTAACAGTTGTACAAAACAAAAGGTATCTAATTTTAAACTACGACAGATTCAAAAAGAGAAACGAAATGAATAAGAACAATTGAATTAAATATGTTTTTACAAATCAGAACTATATGTATTGAGGCATGAGAGACTACTCTGGAAATGTTCAAGTGACCTTTGTTTGCACAATCAAGTTGAGTCATACCTCACAAGGGATGATGTGCAGACTACACTAAATTAAAAATTTCAAACACAACGTCAGTTACGCTAAATCAAGAAATGCTCATAAACGGAGCACCTATAGCCAAGAATAAACACAGCATCAAGGTTGTCGTTCTTAAAAATCATTTTCGATTTTTTTATGAAAGCGAACGTTAGAGTTCCGCCGACGGCGATATTTTTGAAATACCTATTGCATTTATAAAGATCAAACGTTTTGAACAAACGGGCGTTCGTGTAAACATATCATCCTCGGGTGCGAGAGCAACTAGTAGTGCCGCGGCCGGCGCGCCTCGACTCAGCTACCGCTCCGTTCGACTCGTACGCAATGTATCTCCGTGCCCATTAGCTGTACGTAAGCTGAAATACATTACTCCAAGTTATCGACCGGCTAATTTTATGTTTTCACGAATCGCGTAAAAAATTACCAAGCATTCTCACAGCACTAATAACCAATTTTTTTTCTCTACCAACTCGTTTTGAAAATGAATAAAATCTTATGAATGTATTCTATAATTTAATATGTTATTCTACACAACAACAAATTTATAAATATATATTGTTGTTTTTCGACTCAAGTGTTTTACAGATGCCGTATGATAAAGAAAGAGTTCCAGGGGAATATGACCATTATTACAAAAAAAGTAGCAACGACCTGCTATTGCTTTAATTAAACTAACTATCTAAAACTTAATATCAATAAAATCTAGCCTAGCGCAAAGTAATAGCGAGTTTGTAATACGTTGTTAAGTTTATCCATTTCAAATAATATCTCATGTATCTTTATATATATATATACTAGCTGCCTGGTCCGGCTTTGGACGGACGTCAATCCAGTCAACGAATTACCTTATACCGCCATCTGTTAGAATCTAATCGAACTAACAGAGGTAATTATGACTCTTTGGTAATAAACAAGTAATTCGCAATAAATTGCTATTATAAATTGAGATTTAAACTATCCTATCTTTCAAGTTTGATGAAATTGCACACAGTGTGCTAAATTTTATTAAAATCAGCTCAGTAGTTTAGGATCCATGGCATTGCGGATAAACAACGTGACACGTAATTTATATATATTAAGATGTATATATACATATATATAAATATGAGAAAATTCTTGCTAACCCTGTTAACGGTTTTAAATTTTGTCACTGTTAGGGCCGTATTAACAAGAGTGACTAAGACATGTGGGTGCCGAGATATTGTGGAAATTTCGATTATCTTCATAGTGTAAAGATCTAAATATTCAAAGGATATTAAGAATATTCAACTTTATCTATAATATAAAAATGAATCGCTGAATGTGTTGCTAAGCGGAAATCTTGAGAGCAGCTGAACCGATTTCGCTAATTTTTTGTTTAGAATATTCCTTGATGTACGAGGATGAATCTAACGGAGAGAAATATTTTAAAAATTGCCTGAAAAACTCTAAAAACAACACCTTCCTATACTCCCTATACAAACGATTCGCAATAATACTTAAAAATCAATTTGAACTTTAATACCATACCATAAAGTTTAAATGTTAGTGGAGAGGTTCCGGGAAGGCAAAACAATTGAGTAACGTTAGTATTGTATAAATAAGAATGTCAATATTTGTCAATATTTACACGATGGTACCATTTAACATCATATAGCGTCCCGAATAGCAGAATAAGTATTAAAAAAAAATTAATAATCGACT
Organism: Antheraea assamensis; assembly: GCA_035772565.1. Lineage (NCBI taxonomy): Eukaryota > Metazoa > Arthropoda > Insecta > Lepidoptera > Saturniidae > Antheraea > Antheraea assamensis. The sequence continues at coordinate 4,963,864 of JAQQSE010000065.1, forward strand.
GTTAGGCGGGACAAAGTTCGTCGGGTCAGCTAGTACTTTAATAAAAATATGGGTTGTGTAAAACTGACTTTCATTTGAAACTTTTGACACAAGTGTTAATTACAATGTAAATAATTATAAGATAATTGTTTTTATAATAATTCCTTTTTTCTTTCTATATTTTATTTCACAAATTATGTTAATATCACTAACAACGGTTATGTAGTCATTACTAATTTTTCATATTTGCTAATGTTTGAATACAATACACCCATTATTAGGAAATACGTTAAGCTTTCAATGGGGAGACTTAGCTCTTGGGTAAAGCGTTTAACCGCAATCTCATCTGCTGTTAAATGATGACAATGTGGTTGGTACAAGATAGTAGTTCACGCTGAACATAGAGGGACTGGCTCTCGAGTGCAGCTACCAGAACACACCAATAGGTGGTTGGCGTCAGATTTTCAACTTACTTTAAAACGCACAGTATCCATTTTAACCAATTAATAAAAAAAATAATTTGGTTATTATGCTTGTTATTTTGACGAATATAGTATCAACTCTTATGCAATTTTATCACGTTGTTCATTTAATGGCGATCAAAACTGCCATTTACAGCATACCATCACAATGAATATCTTAAACAATATTACAGATTTAAAACTACGCGCAACGAAATAAAATTGTTTTTTTTTCGAACTAACTTTGTTTAGCAGGCTTATAGTTCACCGACTACCTATAAATGTCTTTATCTTAGCTTCATGGTTGAAATCAAAGTTCACTTATGGATAAATCCTTAAAGGTCACTCTATACGTTCGTAAAGAATTTCACCCTCCAAACGAACCAAGCCCATCGGGGTGGGTCGTTAGTTTATTAAAAAAGAAATTCACATCGTGACTAATTCAAAAAAATACTTAATAAAAATAAAAAAACATTTTCACGCACTCAGTATTGATATACAACTGGCAACACACGATAATCGCTGCTCTAGTTTCGATATCGCAATGACACACATACTCATTTATACAGAAACAAGTGACAGAGGAGCGTAACGCTTTTCCTTACGTGATGATTTCTACCCGTAAACTCTTACCACCAACCGCCTTAAGGAACTTCGTTATATTAAAGGACGTCAACTGACAAAGCTAGAGATACTAGAATAATATATCGTACTGGGTTCTTTCAAAACACGTGGATAAGGTAATGCAAAAATACGAATAAAATAAAAGAAAACAATGATTAATATTTATATATATATAAAATAATTAATAGAAATTACAATTCAAACGTACATCGTAGAGTAGCGATCGTACGGTTTGCTTTCATCCAAAAACATGCAAGAGCTTTAGACGATATGACCACACGTGAACTACGGCACTGATAAATTTGCAATCGTTTCGTCGATATTTGATTGCTTCCTCTGTATATTATACGTAATATTTTTTTCGTTTTATATGAGGGAATTAGTGGAAAATTTTTGATGTAATTTGCATTCTCATAACTATCTTATAGGGAACAATAGTGGCACTTACGAAAAACCTGCATAAGCTCAAATAAATAATATTGTGAATCTCCAACTTATGCAATACTAGCAGGCCCAGCGTACGTTGTCCTGCCCAGATAATAAAAAAATATGTACTTATGTGCAAGAAATGCTTAAAGTAACTAATGTATTTAATTTAATAAGGATGAATACTGCATCCATGTAAATAGCCTTCCAATTACCTCATTATGTGTGATCATTTTTTTGTAGATAAATGCTTATAATAAGCTAGTATTAAAAGATAGGTATATACCATAATAGACTTTTTTGTAGATCTATAAAACAGGAATATCTCATAATGAATTGTTTTGTTATATCTCATAAGAATTACGCAGCGTTTTCGATGAAAGCTCCCAAGCGGTTTGACTTTTTCCAACACTTTCGACAATTATCGTTATATTTCAGCCAATTTACACAAAATCTTGATAATTTATGTGCCCTAAACCTTTTTCATGTATTACTTTATGTATTGATGAAGACCGCATTACAATCCGTTCATTAGTTTTTTGAGTTTATCGCGAACATACAGACAGACAAACGCGGCAGACGACTTTGTTTATAATATGTAATGATATAGTGATGTGTATATATATATATATAACTTTAGATAAAGCACACAAACCAGTATACCTTATAGTAATTTAATATATTTAATTGTCAGAGAGCGTACAGATATTGTAGTTTAGTAGACGTAGCAATCGTCAAGTATAACGAATAGAAACTTATAAATAAAGACTACGGCTCGTCGATGGTAAGAAAAGAACGAATTGCTTGGATTGCCTTTATTGAGATAACCCATCAAAGCTACTAAAAAATAAACAAAGAAAATCGGTTGATAAATAGAGGAGAAAAACTAAACTGATTTATCTTCAATATCTATTTAAATATATACGTTTGCCAACGGGACATGTTTTTTATATACTTGCAGATTATTATGTCCTGTAAAAATAAGTATAATGTATGATTTAAAAATGTTGTATTTTTTAAGCTTTTTCTTATACTCTATGAATTTCTAAATGTTATATACTTTCTAGGTACCTAGTATATTTTCTAGAGACCGGTTGTGATTCAATAAAATTTGATTTGTTTTGTATTTTTTTTATTATTCAATTAATTTAATTTATTTATTTAATAAAAATAATTTAAAAATACTGTTTATTAATTTTTGTAGCCTGCCAATTTTGGAATTGTTTATACTTCCAGTGTACAAAATTTCATTACAATTTATTGAGAATTCGATAATTTATATTTTTTTGCAATATTTTCTTTGCTTGGGAAATCTAAAAATATGGTTGATAATTTCTACAATCTATCAATTTCGAAATGACGTATACTTCCCGTGTATGTTGTATTCACAGAAATCGTTCGAAAATAAAATATACGTATATATATATTTTTTTATGCCATTGGAGGCAAACGAACAGACGGGCTACCTGATGGTAAGTAATCACCGCCACCCATAGACACCTGCGACACGAGAGGTATCACAAATGCGTTGCTGGCCTTTGAAATTTATTTTTGTTTTTCTAAATCTAAAAGTCTTATCGATTATTGTATAACCTATCCGGACAGACAAACATACAGACAATAATATTAATACGATTATGAATTTGAGATCCCATTTTACAATACATATCTATCCCAAAATATCAAAAAAAGAGGCGACGCTCTAATTGTCTCCTATAAACATATACACAAAATTTACCGCTTTACAGCAGGAAAGATATATTATACGACTGAGTAAACGGGACAAATTAAATAACGTTTTGATAAATTATCGTGTTGTAACATTGGATTATCGACAAATGAATGAGCGCATTTTGAATTTGTGACCGTTTTACATCATGTTTCATGGCCCGATCTTAAAAGCGAATGAGCATTAGAACAGAAACGTCCGAGTGATGCAGGCGCTGCTGCCATTGCACATGTTACCGCAGGTTTTATGACCGTCGTAAGGGAGTGTTGGTGCTTCTCAGAAACGGGCCGTGGCGCACATGGAAGGCAATAAATTGTCGATTATCCGGCCCTGTGCCGGACTCGAGGTATTTATTAGCCTATGTACTCCCCGCCTTAATCTTTTGGCGGTTTAATGGCAACGGGTTATGTTTGAATTTAACAGTTCGTTAAACATAAAGCCAGTGCAGAATGTTCGTTTAGATGTTAATCAAAGATCATTTAGCTTAAAATAATAATGACACGTTTTAGCCTGCAGACGGCGGTTATTATTAGTTCGATTTTCGAATTCGAAAGCATGCTTCTAGTTAGTTTTTATTTATAACTAGCAGGCTCGACGGACGTTGTCCTGCCCTGTAAATAAAAAAATATATAGTTATGTGCCTGAAACGCTTAAGGCAGCTTGACTTTTTCTGATTCTTTCAATAATTATATTTCAACCAATTTACAAAAAAAAAACCTTGACAAATTATATACCTAAACCTTCCCCGTGAATTACTCTATCTATTGGTGACCACATTGCAATCCGTTCAAAAGTTTTGAGATTATAGCGAACATCCAGACAGACAGACAGACGCGGCGGACGACTTTGTTTTATAATATTAATATCTCTTCTTTGTCCGTTTATTTACAAAAACAGTGGGAATTATTAAATGTTAATAATTAAGAATAGTGTATGTAAGCCCTAAGGTTCGTAATGAAAAATGTAGAAAAGTGTGAGGGAAACAAGATGTTAACTGTTAAGTGCATTACAAAAATAGGTAGAAAAGTTAAGTCAACTATACCCGTAAAACACTGACATAGTACGCGCTATACGTCGCGTCGCTTGCAATCGCGGCATCGCTGCGTGATACTGCACTTCGGGTCCGGGACGACCGTTTTCATTTAAATATACTGCGATATCGTTTTTCAGGTGCTACTGAAATCCGTAACAGGTTTAGAAACGAGAGATACGAGTGTAAGAACAAAGTTGTCATAACACGATCTTGATGTTTTCCGACTAGCCCGAGCACCTCAACTGTTCCTACGACACCGTTGAGCAACAGTCATAATGCTGGAACTCCCAAACGGGCTATAATAAATCATCAAGACTGGGGAAGTTAATACCTTTTCAAACATTTTTTTTTAAATTAATTATCTTTAAAAATATCTGAAATAACATTTCCTTAACCCCTTTTTACTTTTTTTATTTAACTTAGTAATTTTTTATTATTTAACACAGTACAAGGTAAACCTCTGAAACTACAGATACGATTCTAAAATAATCTTTAACTTAACATCTTATATGTATTGTAATTAAAGCGAACAAAATGTAGGATGGTTGTTAGTAAAATTATAATGGTCAATAAGTACTTAACTGTAAAAAAAAACCCGTAAGAAACAAAGACGCTTTCCACATTCTTTTATATTTTCTAATCTTATATCTACCAAACTACGCAATGGATCTTGATACGGTTCTCACTATCGTCTAGAGAATTTCTTCCAGAGGTTTTGTAAATACACAAGCATATTTTATATTTATATAAACTAGAGAAAACACTCGACAAACAGTAAACCTGTTATAAAAAAATATTTTACGGGCGCTTGCATTCTAACGCTAAGCCTTATGCAATATGTGAACAAAAAGTACTACAAAATTTAAAAGCCGTACCTATCTTACTTATCTATTTCGTAAGGATAACCTACAGTAATCTTTTCATGTTTATCATAATAATAACTTCCAACAATATTTTTTGAGACACTATTTTGTCCAGTATATTATGAATTTTCATCCAATTAAACATTATAGAGTCACGTTAGGCATTTAAGGTAATTAAAAATTACAGTATATCATTTGAATTAATAAAAAATAACGCCAAAAAATTAAATCTAATTGGTTTACACAATTATGATACCATATTAGTACACTGCACTCGTGCGAAGTCAAGCCAGGTCGCTGATATTTATATATACGACAATTTTGCTGATAAGAACACGATATTATCTGCACACGTTTACTACGGTGCAATTATTTTCTTCTCGTAATTTTTACTTATATTTTAAGATCTCTAACAGTATTATCGATAATTCTTATGGATTATTGATTAAATAATATCACTACGTACAAAACATTAGAAAGGTCAATCGAGTGGTTTTTGACGGTCAGTTTTTTTTGGAAATTATTATTAGTCAAGAACTCCTACGCTAAAATGTTACTATTTTATAACGGAGATTTATAATTGGGAACGTTTTAAATTCTCTATCAAATGCATAAATTAATGAAAGCATAAGGGTGTTTTTTTTTATTTAATATTTCTTGCTATAGTGTTTTTTTGCAACAATTCACATACATCAAAATGGTCAACATGCGTGTACAAATAATATTCGTTCGGGACGACCGAATTTGACACACTTATTAAAATATTAAGAGTGACTTATTTACTTAATAAACATTCCATAAATAAAAAAATATATATACACATACATCTATGAATTAAGTGTAATAATAATACTATATTTTTCTTGAAAACTTCAAAAACCATCTGATTGTCCGGATGCATGCATTCCACACCCACCCACAACGTGGGTAGAGCCTGCAGTTTAGTGCAAGTCGAGATGACGTTTTACCAGGAGAACATAAATTTATAGTAGCATGACAGTATTATAAAATGGTTCTTTATGTATGAAGTCTAGACTAGACTGGGCTGCATATGAAACAAATCGATTCTGACGCTGTGTATATTGAAAGTAAAAGTTTATTTATTCATTGTATCGCGGGGCGTTGTGATGAAATTCGCCAAGATGATTTACCATTTCAGGCCAATTTATTCAAATATATTTATTTAGAGTGAATAAATAAACTACTTTACTTAACTTACTTTTGATTATTATATTAAAATACGAGTACAATCCCCTTTGCAGATAAATTCAATTTTATTATTAAAAATGGTCATTTAGCTATTAATAATAAATTATACTTATCATAAAAACCTGATTATTATTCTAGAACATTTCTAAAATAATTCAAAACTATTTATTGATCTTACTCGACACTCGTAAATTCAAAATTAAATAATTCTTCAATATTTCCCTAATTTCTACAAAAAAGGCTATTTTTTTCCCAAATAATAAATATCAGGTAAACATAAAAATGCACTTACCAAAAATTTCAATTGTTAAGGAAAGTTATACGAGACGAGTTTTATGGAACAAATCGTAAGATAGCGGAAACACTGTATGTCCCTAGATGGACTTGATAGACTTACTTTTATTTATGCGTCCCTGGTACCCGAGCTATGCGAGACCTAACTTTAGTCAATACTCCGTGTGTAGAGAGGGGACATCAATATATACGGGAATGCGCAGTCTAGACGAATTCTAGTCTGAGTATTGATTCTGTGTGACGCTGTCTGTGACGTAAGCCAACTAACTATACCTACCTATTATATATGACTTACGCCAGTCAACCTAGATCTTTTACAAAGCATGGAGTAAACCAGTTTTGTCTAGACATAAATACCGGAACAATAATTTATTTATCGTTTTACCAGATAATGTATATGTTAATTTATTATAAGCATTTAGTGTGTTTATTGTAATTTAATTCCCAATTCTGGGTCTCCGTTGACAAGTGCCGGTGAAGGAATTTGATAGAGAAATGTACACTTTGCAAGGTTATAAAGTGACAAAAATATATAATAGGAAACGCGTGAACATGAAAAAATATTAACTTCCAGCAAATTTAACCAAATAATCGAATTAAGCTGAAGTGCATAGAAAATTCTTTTTGCCAATATTTATTAATTTTAACATTAGATAATCTTAAAAGTATATTACTTTTTCAGCAAATAATTATATTGTAATAATATTTTTTGTATTATATTTTGGTTCACGAATATTCGGTTTGGAATTAAATACATACTTTATTTTATGGAGATCTTAATTACTTGGGGTTTATGGTATAAACTGAATAGCATTTTTTACAATAGTATATTTTAGATTTATCGCTTAACTGAACGGCTTGATAAGTCGTTTCTTTGACAAATTAATTGATTAATAATGTCTAATCTAAATATTATTATATAATCTAAATAAAATAACAAAATATTTTTACCAAAGTTAAGTGGTAGTAACATCCGTATATTTAAAAGTTTTTGCAAAAAACGGGCACTTTAAATTTTCTTTTTAAATGTTGTGTTAAACATCCTGGAATGAATATTTACGTTCCAAATTTAAATATTGAAATTAGTAAAAGAAAAATAATTATTATTGTAAAATTGCTTTACTAAAGGCGCAAATTATTGAAACTATTTTATTTAATTACATAAATTTTAAAACTTTTTTGCTTATTTCTGCAAATTAAATAATTTAAGCTTTCTTTTTACATTAAAAACCACTTTCTAATGTAACTGCTAAAGCAATAAGGTTCGGTAAAATTATAGATCTACTTGAAAAAAGTTGTTCTCAAACTTATGTATCTCAGTGGCTAAGTGTCAGTTGTTTAGCTGTCCAGGGGACTTGGCAAAGGTGTCAAGAATCCGATTTGGTCAAAAGAAGACTAGGTTCTGAAAAGAAACAATGCTCAAAACCACGTAATAACCGCTTTTGGCTGCCAAAATCAACAGTTACTGCCCGACCCAGGCCCCTAAATTACTCTGTTAGCACCGTGTTGCTCGTCTTCAGTGTGCTCATAACCATGGTTCATGTACCTTGGAGAACTGGAAGAAATGTAATGTTCTCTGATGAAGCTAGAATCTTTTTGTGTGGAGAGTATTGACGCCAACGAGTGCTGTGAAAACCACGGGAACATTACACAGAAGTGTGTTTCGAAGAAATAACTCTATATAGGGAAGGCTGCTTTGTGTTTTGGGCAACAGTTTATTCGATGGAGGGTACGGAATTAGGTCTAATAGAAATTGAACATTAAAGGCACACCGGTACATAACGGAAGTCCTAATTGTACATGTATAGCCCGCATTGACTGTTCTTCTGGGAGATTCCATTTTTATGGACAAAAATGGTCGCGCTTACCGTTCTACCGAAGTGGCAACATACATGCAAAAAGTTGGCGCCTGTCGTTAAGATCGGCCGGCTTGTAGTCCTGACCTTAATCCAAATAAACATGTCTGGGATATTCTAAAGAACTTGCTCCACAAAATATCAATGAGGTAAAGAGAGTCCTAGCAGAAGAGTGCGAATGTATTCCTAAAAATGTTATTGCAAATATCGTGGAAAGAGTGTCCAGAAGTATTTAAGCCTTGATTTTTGCAAGAGGTTATATTAATTATTAAGTTTGTATATTTGCAACTTTATTAATAAAAATAAAACTAAAAGAAATCGTGTCTTTATTGTAGACCACTTCTCATTGTTTGGACGCGTTCACCTGTTTTATGAAATTCATCAAAAATTAATGTAAAATTTGTATGAATTCACTTGATGCATATTAGTTTATAGGATTATAAGTACTCAGACTACGTCAAACAATTAATTTCGATTTTATCGACTGAAATCGACCTTAGAAAGTAAATTTCCTTAGGTAGTTGTTTTCCTAAAAATTATTTGTTAATCTTTTACATAATAAATACTTATGCTAATAAAGAAGTTCTATTTTCTATAATTACATTTTATATTTAAATATATATCATGTCAATGCAATTGTCTTACATATTCACACACTTGCAATTTAACCACCTATTAATTTTTATTTATTAAATATGTTTAAGACACTGTTGTTATAGAACTAATTATATGAAATTATGATATCTGCGATACGGTTTTTGACTAGTGCAGATACCAATATTACTGTAAATTATGTACACCTTGACTTGGAACAATAAAATATTATTATAAAATATTATTATTATAATTTTTATGTGGCGTCTTTTGGATTTCACTAGTTAGTCGATTTTTTTTCGATGGTTTTTAATTTAAATTATAGGTACATCTTTTATTTGATCCATATATTTTATGTTCTAGTCCAGGACACCCCGTACATTTGTTCAATTGACTACTAGAATTTTCCGACAGTAGCTTCATTTTGATGAGACGCCCAACTTTATCTATTACAAACATTTTCGATTTTGCTGTCACAAATGTAATTTCGTTTTTTTTTCATGTTATGTTTTTACATGGCCTATAAAAAGTAAGTAATAATATTACATTTTTTTTTTAATTTTAAACTTTAAATGTAGTTAAAAATTTTTTTTGTTTATCTCGATTTTTGATTTTTTTTTTTTAGTTCATCCCATCCTAAATTTTTAAGCCTGGTATGAAAGTAGCTTTTCTATAACTACTATTTATTTTCTTGCTTTGTAAAATTTAACAACTTCAGTTTTTTAATCTCTTGTTGAATTGTCGTAGAACGCCTGTTACGTGCATAGCTAGCAAATGCTTGCAACACCGCATGAATTTGAAAAAAAGTAAATGTTTTCGACTCTTTTTTTTTTGTTGTATGAAAACATATACGTATTTTATGAATTCGAATACTATTACTGGTAATTTTAAAAAGTTATCAATTCCGGATTATCTACTTCGAGTATACAAAAAAAAACTCCATCAAATAGGATTCTTTTTTCTATTAGTTTTTTAAACATAATATTAAAGTATAATTCATAACTTTTATTAAATTATAAATTACTGAGTATCATGTACTTTTCGTCTGTAAGCATACATAAAAAGTGACAGAGATTAAAAAAAGAAGTACTTTATTATAAAATGTTACCATTTTTGTAAAAAATTTAAAACTTACCGATTACGAAAGAGACCTATGAGAAAAGATTACATGTGGCAGAGATGCGAATGTTAAGATGGATGTGTGGTGTAACAAGAATGGATAAGATTAAGAATGAGTATATCATAGGAAGTTTGAAAATAGCACCAGTGACAGAGGAGTTGAGGAGTAATAGGTTACCATCCTACGGGCATTATTAGAAGAGATGAAGGTCACGTAACAAGAAAAGTTTTGCGTTTGAAAATGGTTGGATATAGCGATAGTGGAAGATCGAAAAAGGTGTGTGATTGGATTGTGTAAGAAATGATATGTGTAGAAAAGGTGTGAATGCTGAGATGACATCTGACAAGGGAGTGTGGAAAAGGAAAATATCTTGCGCCGAACCTACTTAGGTGAGATAAGGGTATGCTGATGATGATCACTTATACACCCTCAATGGAGGATTTAAATAAGTCTAGCTTTTGCTGTAAGGCGAACTATGCAATCGATTTACTAAATTATTTTTAAATGATAGGTAAATAATTTTAAAGTGCTATTAAAATACATGAAATAAGATACTCAAATAGTGGGTGGAATACCGTCATCTCGGAATGTGAGTAAATTGTGTTCACAAAGGAGGTGGCAGAGAGGGAAAAAAAGCAGACCACCGAGCTCCTGTCCCGCAGCCGCCACTGTCCTTTTTTTTCTTTTTTTTATATTATGGGGGGGGGGGAACAGGTGGGTCACCTGATGGTAAATGATCACCGCCGTCTATAGACACTAGCAACACCAAGGGAGTCGCAAGTGCGTTGCCGGCCTTTAAATATATGTGGGCCTTCGGCGCTCTCACTGACCGAACGAAACGCAACAGTGCAAGCACCGTTACTTCACGTCGGCTTTCTATGAGAGGGTGGTATTCATACATTCTGAAACCAGTAATACTTTCAGCGTAGCTCTACCACCCACAACCTTTAACCAGTTCATCCAAGGTTCATCACCAGTTCATCCTCGTTTCCCCAGCACAGTGTGGTGAAGGAATATTGTGTGGTTTTAACTGGGAAGAGTCAAGCATAACCCACTTGCCGCTGCTTGATAGAGGGTGAGCGTGTCATATGCAGAATATCCCTACGTAAAAATAGACATACACAAGGAATAAGTAATAACGATAGTGGTTAACGAAATTGGACAAAAGTGTATTTACGACGCTTTTTTTTCCAATATGGTGCATAAACGGTCAAATCTATATGTAAGTAGAAAGGGACTTTACAGTTACACACATCTTTCTCCTTTGTTTCTCAACCGATTTAAAAAAAAATGGTTTTTTTTTAACGCTCATTCTTCACAGTTTTTAATATTTGTTAAATAATATAATTTACCTGTGAAGAAAAAGTTTAGTAATCTTATATCGGATTAGGATCATTTGACGGCCATTACTATAAATAATTGTAATGGTTAAAATATCTAACGCTTGTACTAAATGATATTGTATTTTAATCTATAATTACTGTTTCTATGTTACAAAAAAAAGGCCGGTTTACGAAGACTTTTGTCTTGTACACTCGTAACATACTTGTTACGACTTTAGTTTGTATTACTTTCTTAGGATACTTCCTAAGAAGATAAATTATATCAACGTAAGTAGCTTTTAAGTAAAGTGATACCTTTATACATAGCCATATCTAGGGATCTGCACGTATTTTATATTATTTGTTTCTTTTAATATCTATATAGTAAAATGAATAGCGTATAATTATTTTTATTTCTTTAAAATACATTTACTTGTATACCAATTGATCTGTCAAAGGATGCTAAAGTTGGATGGCAAAAAATTTAAATGTGAAATTATGTTTGTTTAAATGATCTTTTTCTTACATTTCAAAGGTAGGACAGATTTTTTAAGAACTTTAACGTAGATGTTTAATATATTATGGAATGGGATAAAATTCTTTCCCTTGTGTCCTATATAAACGCGCGCGGGCACGAGGCGGGCAACTGTTAGTATAAATATATTAATATACTAGCTGAAGTCCGTAGCACCGAATGCGTTTTTAAAAAAAATATATTGTAAAAAGATTTAGAATTACAGAAATGCTTTTTCAAATACATTTGTTGACACGCGCGCCTCTTTTGTAAGTTAATTTTACTATGCCTATAATCTTCGTACTAATGTAAACAATAACTTAACAAAGGTCTATAACGTGGGGAAATCCATCATGGACACGCCACCCTCTCGGGGGAGAGAGTGGGTAGTGTGAGACTCTTACTCACTAAAACCCCACGGTGTACCGACCGCCGCTTTGGTTGAGGCGACATGGGATCGTGCAGTGCTATCACCATGTCACCTCAGCGGCTTGCCCAGCGGAAGGTGTCCGCCGGGCGTCATCTTAATAATGGGGGGCAAGCTGGGTACACACCAGCCGCCCCCTCCTCGTCAGCCGAACCTGTGCAATGGGGAGATGGGCATCTTAAATAAAACCTAACCTAAAATAAAATAACCTATGTAAATAACCTTATAACTTCAGTTATCTGTCAGTGAAAGTTCCGCCAAAATCAGTAACTAAAGAAAGACCTACTTGCTCAGTAATATGAATATTTATCTATATATATAGAATTAGATATTAGTATATCTGAGATAAATACATACAGACACGGGAGAGATCTTTATAACTTTGATATTGTAATTTAACGTGCACAAGAGGAGGAGATTATCAAATTGTTAGTCTTTTCATCTCTAAGTGTCCATCCATTTCTAATTGTCAGTCATCCGAGGCTTTGCATAAGTTGATAATATATGTCACTCAGGCGTAATGCAATTTTCTATTACTGAAAATAATATTGAATCGCATCAGTAATTCTCTACGATCAAACAGACCTTATTACCTCTCTATGATAATAATTTATAATATAATGTATAACACATTTATGTTTGTGAGCTTTACTATTGTTAATTTTTATTATAACTTCAAAAATATTAATAAAAGTTTATGTGGATGGAAGCGTCTTCTATAGCGAATGTATTAGAATGTTGTTATACAGGACTGAGTCGTGCCGGAGGTGAAAAGTGAGCATAGCAACAAGGCGGCAAAATAAAAAAGAAATAAACATCGCCATATGAACAAAAGGCAGAAAACGCTATTTAATAAGTTATGTAATTTGTCCACTCTCTGTTATATAAAGTTTGTTGAAGATACAGACAGCGAAATTATTTTTCTAACTCTAGTTTCAGGTTAGACCGCGTGTTCCGTATTTTATAACTTATATGTTAGCACAAATCATTTCTTTTTTTTAATATTAATTTTACGTGAAATGGAATGTATCGATTTACTTATCCTCGTGAACGCACTTTATCCGAACTCAAGTGCTGCCCTCGAGTTTTTTGGTGGGATCTTAGTCTGTCATGTAGTGGTTTTTATATTTTATTCATAATCTTGTGTTATTAGTAGACTCTATATTTTGTAATATTGGTGGTGTTTTACGTAATATAGTTCGGTTATTATGCACAAGTGAAGTGGATGGGAAATAATACCACGGAGCATGCATTCTGAGATGCCACCAAAACTCCATGGAAAGTTCTAACAAGGAAACCACTATCTTGTTAGAACATTATAATTATCACAAGACACTTACTTGAAACAAAACATTGACACTGGCAAGTGCTTCTGCGGTGCCAAAACAAGAAGAAGAAGAAGAAGTGCTGCCCTCTAACAAATAGCGAGAGTACGTTTTTGAATCGCGCAACGTCTTAACCGCTCTGAGCGTAACTGCATTTAAAACAATTGATAATCGGTAATTTCACTACAAAACCTGTACACAACCTAGTGCCAGTGTAGACTAGAGTGTCTTTTGAACACGATCAGCGACCTAAGCCACAAACTCAGCCTGGATACCCCGAAGAAGCGGATCTCTGTGTAAAGGTGAGTAGTAGATACATGCCCTCGTAATTTCATTTCCTATACACCGCGAAATGAACGGGTTTTTTTTATTACGCACACAAAAGGAACCAATCGAGAAACGAGAGTTAAATACTAAATTTAATTTTCATTTTATTACCATTCATATTCCTAATTTCATTTTTCCATTTCCATTCCTGATTCCAAAAGGAAACGATAGACTTTAAACTATTGGACGCCCTATTGGATTAGTCTCTTTGTGGTCCGGTGAAACTGTGGAGGCCTTGCCGGGTTGAAAGTGTAGTCGGTTCGAAAAAAAATAAAATAGAATGAGTCTCTTTCAAAATCAAAATAAAAACATATCTACTTTATTCAATTTAGGCCCTAAGTAGGCGCTTGTGAACGTCAAAATTACCATCGGTTCGGATAAGAACCCAGTCATCGAGAAGAACCGGCAAGAAACTCGATCGGAGTTGTCTGTTTAATATATATATCAATGTACATTTAGTATATATACATTTCACGTTACAATCATTTTTAGTGAATACACAGAGAGGAGTCAATTCCAGACATCACCATCGGTCATATATTGATCCAAACCCTCTTTGGCGTTTGAACTTACAGTTCGGCAAATCAGTAATATGCTTTGAGACTTTGTTGTAAAATCTAACACTATTAATTACCTAGAAATATTTTTGTATACTAGGTGATACCCGAGACTTCATCTGCGTTTTTTTTATTATTTTAACGATATATTTTATGTAAAGAGGAAAAAACATAAATAAATATTTAAATCAAAATTATACTTTGGTTACAAAATTTTGTTGGTAAGAATGTTATCCATTTGCCTGTCTTCTCCTGGGCAAGGCACTACACCCTTTGCTGTACTTTACACATAACTAAAGCATAGTGCTCATCGTAGTGTCTCAATATTTCTAATAACTTTATATTCAAAGAAGATGTCGTGTAGGTGTTTTTTAGATAAGCGCCGAATGTCTGAAAAGAAAAGCTAAAAATATTTTATCAAAATCTGTCCAGTAGATTTACGGTAATATGCGCAGAATGGCAAAACTCTTTCACTCTTCGTATATATATAAGAAGATAGATGGTTTCCACTTTTATTGGTAATGGCGATAAATCATTTATATACTCTAAAATGATTAAAAACTAACTAGACCTACTAATAGTCTGAGTAAACATATAAAAGTAGTAACAATCTTCGTGAATTCAATCAGAGAGACGTTACATGTAACGGATTATCCGGCATAGTTACGGTTAAAACGGCAAGATAATTCTACTTTTGAATTTATAATTTATATAGGCTGTTAAGACTTTAGATATTCCTAAACATAATTCTATAATGAACCCTATTTACATTAATAAAAGCTGCAAATTAAGTCTTGCACTTGTGTTTCGTACGGAACGTGTCTTGTAGACAAAAGTTTGATTCAACCTATCTGTTATAAAATTATATTTTAATCGATCTAAGCAAGTAGGTGATAGTAATATGTAACTATTAAAAATGTATAACGTTAGAAGAGTTTTTAATGTAATATTCACTTATACTATAAATAAGTAAATGTTGCCTCAAGGAGTGTCAGTTAACAGTAATGTTAAGTGTGCATGAAAGTAATTACATTCTATTCCATGTTGCTGGATTCAAGAGCGTTTACAAACTTATAGTACGTACAAACGTACTCAAGGAACTCAAAATACATCGATGAATAATCTTCACAATTTAATTTGTATGTAACGTAACCAATGCTTTTTATCGTTCGTTAGATAAATACATATGTATGTTCCTGTATTTATATATTTCAACGATAGATATCCGTCCGATATAAATATGGGTTGTTAAATGCTTAACTCTAGTGCCTTCTTAGTCCGATGATGTCTATTATAACCGACTTTAGTTTTAAATATCGTCGTAAATACTGGACGAGTCAGAATAACATTGATGTAGTTATAAAAGAATAACAACCGATGGTCTGATCGTATAATTTGTCACGCTTGGAATCAAGTTAAACTATTTGATTTATCTCAAAGTATGAAGTCTTTTGATCGAAGCGATGTCCCCACTCTGTTCACTGTTTTATACATCAGAAAATATTAATTTATACAAAGATGTTCAATCAATCTTCTTAGATATAATATAATTGCATTATTTTATTGTTACCTTTAGGTATTACTATTACCAGTAACCAGGTAAAGTTTGTGAATTCGAATGTTTATTTATAGAAAGAAATATCTAATCATTGATCCAAATGTAAATAGTCTTTCACTAATATAAAACTATGTCTAGAATTATGGTTAAACCAGAGAACCATGTCACTTTCGAGTTATATATAGGTTAGTATTTAACAAAAAGTCTCACCTGAAAAGTCTATTACTATTTTTATTAATTTTGCATTGCGATTAACTTTCCTGTTGTTGCAAGCGTTTTAAGTTCTCCGTTGCATTATAACAGCCCCCCTAGCGGAGTCACAAGGAACTAAAATTGCCAGTACAAAGAACTAAACGTTTCATCTCCTTTCCAGTATAAGTATTTCGATTGAAGCATATACATTGATATATGTCAACTTCTTGATGAAGAGTTCATGGAATTTTTAAATGCAAAAAGCTTAAGTATGCTATAACACTTACCATGTTCATTGGCGACGGCGTATTGATAGTTCGGTATGAGGTCAGATAATTCGTGGTGTGGTGGCGGTGATGTTGGTGGTGGGCGATACCCTGGCTCCACTGGACCGTAAGCTAGCGGCCATTCGCGCTCTCCCATCGCACCATAAGCGCAGTATTCGCTACTATACCCCAGCTGCTGACCGGTGGAACTTGTATGAGAATAAGCACAGGCGCCGTAGTCTATAGCTGGGCCGCTGCTAGTTCCCGAACCGCTCCCACCAGCCAGCTCGTACCCCGTGGGCTGCGACGGCGGCAGTGTTGGCACGCCACCCCCGCATAAATAACCTCCGCTACCGAACTGAGGCTTCAATGCTTGACACTTACGCCTAAATCCTCGCGGTCGTCTACGGAATGAACCCTCTTCGAACATGAATTCTGAAGATGGATCTATTGTCCAGTAGTGCCCTTTCCCTGGCCGACCCAAACCCTTGGGTAGTTTTACGAAGCATTCGTTTAGACTCAAGTTATGTCTGACGGAATTCTTCCAGCCTTGGTATGAACTACGGAAGAATGGAAACTGTTGTTGAAGGAATGCGTAAATCTCGCTTAATGTTAGCCGTTTATTCGGTGAATGTCGTATAGCCATCACTATGAGGGCAATGTAGGAAAAAGGTGGTTTCTCTTGGCGGCGCGTGGCGGGCGCGCGGCGCGCCGCTTCTTCAGTCGTTTGGTCTTCGGTCTTCATGCGTACGCGTGCCGTGCGCGTCGATGCGCGTGCAAGGGAACAGTGCGCGCGCGCGCACAGCCGCCTACCGCGCGCCCCTACCCGCACCGCCCAACGCCTCGTCCCGCTCCCATGCCGCCCCACCGAAAACGCGCTGCATCGGCACACCCACGCCCGCCTCTGTATATGCCAAATCCTTCGATACTAGTATTCAGCAACTGGGACTCTGAGCGAAGCTTAAAAGTTAGCAGAGATCGTAAAAACACTAAACTTATTACCAGTCATAATTATGTAAACTATAGTAATGCGTTGTCATGAGCAGGTTTTAAGAATCTTCATATATAACGTTTATATAGTTAAGTCTTCATAACAATATGTGTAAAGAAAATCCGATCATGAAGATAATTAGTAAATACAATCTGATAATAATAGGCACTGTATAATAAGGCTGTGTAGGATGCAAGGGGGGCGATACGCTCGCGGATTCCCCCGTCTGTATCATCCATAAACTCATACAAACACCCAACAGCGGAAAACCCGCTTAGACAATAATATTTACTCGTCGCAAGGACGGCTGTCGAACGCCCGCTCTTGACCTAGCACAATTAAACCAAACATTTTACTAGAACTATAAAACAGTTATACGACGTACACCAAATATTTACCATAAAGCGTAAACCAAAAGTTTTGCATTAAACTTGCCGGATTTATTTACTCGCACTCGTGTAAACTTAAACACTCATTAGAAAATAAACCTTTAGTTTATTGAACTAAGGTCTTGATTGGAGCGGTCTAAACTGGTAATCAATGGTATTCGTTATTTCCTTGTGCAGTAGTCGAACTCAATAGTAAAAGTAGCTAGGAAGCTAGCTAAGGAAGTTCTTGTAAAAATTATTTTATTCATGAGTATTTTACTTTCGTAAGGTTTTTAATAGACTAAACTATGAAAAAAATTGGAGCCGTTTAATGTATTTACATAATTATCTAAATATTTTATAAATTAGAGTAAGGGTTTAAATTAAGTATATTTTATATAAATGCCGATACTAATAACGTCATTGGCTAACTTATATAAATTGTTTAAAATAGTAAAGCAGCTTAGCTTTTTTCTTATTTCAGTTTAGGTGCAAATGGTAGTATACAGTTATATTTACTGTCCTGTACCTATAGATAAGTGATGTAATTTTTATGTCATTATAAATAAATACTTCATTATAATCGAATGGTGCTATAAATACGTGGTCGGCGTGACGGGATGCGTCCGCGCCGCGCCGCTCGGGTTGCTGATCTCTCCTGTAAACAATCGCTGCTAGTTGTAGTAAACATTAATACTATCACTATTGTAGCGCATTTAACTTTAAAATTGTTATTGTCTGCTGTAGTTATTTCTACTCGTTTTTTTTTCATATTCCGACACATGTTCTTTACATCGATTCCGCAGTTATAACTTCATTATATGCAATATCTAGCGTTTTTCTTTATTTGTTATTATAAATTAAAACCGATTTTATTTCAATTCTTATTGTAAATTATTACAACAGTATGACTGTTATGAAACCACCGAAGTACATTTGCAAACAAAGCTGAAAATTATAGCTTAATCTCTAAAAAAAAAAATACAATAACAAATGATTTTGGAATAATTATTGCAAGTACTCTTTGGATGACACATACCGCAAATACATAAGATACCACTGCGTTGAAATTCAGAGCTACTTTTCTCTTTCTAACGTAATATTTTGAGGCTAAAGTGAGCTGATAGGAAGATATGGTTCGTCACGGAATGGTTTGGAAGGCTCCGCCCACAACATGGCGCGCCTCGGTTCGGTGTGCGCACGCGCAATCTGCGATCATTGCCTGATCTTGAACTCTCCATTCATCACCTTTTACGAGCTAGCAATGTTTGCTTTGAGGTTTTTACGGTTTCGCCTTAATTTTTGGTGTGCAATTAGATGTTTTATTGCTTCAGTTTAATTGATATTCTGACCAATATTGTAAACCATAAGATTCCAGAAATTGCTAGCAGCCATCGATCTTTACTTTTCCTATTTTATTATTAATAATGTAAAGTAATTTTATGCCATTTGATATGTTTCGTATTAGATGAATAATTAATTATATCAAAAGATATATTCAGACGCAAGATAACTTAGAAAGTTTTTGTAATAGTATTACGTACATATTCTAACACATTTTTATGAAAAGAAAATGTATAATTGTACCTTTATCACATGAAATTAAATTTCGCACAAAATAATTTAAATCTGTACATTTCGTGAGATATTTACCTACAATCTCAAAATTTATGAAAATGTAATTTGTAATTGTCTGGTGGTAGGTACGTGTGTTTAGTATGACAAACCAACACCTCACAGTTCACATACAAAAATAAACTTTTTTAGGGGTGCTTCTGAAAAGGTTTATTTCTAAAGACCATCGTTCAGTTCATTACCATTATATAACACGTATGTACATTTAGAAGCCTAGAAATTGGATCTTTAACTTCAGACTGATATCAAAGTGATGTATGATCTTTCACTATAGTATATATTTTCTATCCCAGAATATACTTTGGTACCCCAAAAGAAAGAAAAAAGCTTATTGGAAAAGTAATATTCTAACGTAAATTATATTTTAGTACTAGAGTAGAATCTGGATGAGTTGAAAACCTCCAAAATTCTAAAGAATATTTTGTTCCTTTCTCTTCAAGCCCGCATAAAGTAGACTACTCGATATTTTATCCCTCAATAAGACTAAATATCGGTGAATCCCTACCAGCCCTTTCGGTATTACCCATCAGTAACTCGGAAGAATACATTGAACCTCTTTATCTCGAACGTAGCAATGTTTGATTTTACGACCGTCTGATTCGATCACTTGATACTAATTACCTCTATAACTCGAAGATAAACAAGCTACCGATTTTAACAGTTCGCCAACAATGTTAATTAAACATTGGCAACAATGAATTTTAACATCTACAAGTCGAATATTACAAATTCACAAAGTTACAAAATCCACGTAAGAAGTTCTACCATATTAAGTATTGTTAATCTGTTTAGCTGATGAAAAACTTGCTTCTCAATAAAACTCGTTGTGAATAGTCTTGATTACACCTAATACTGATCCCGCGCTAAAATATAATTTAGAACACAAACGCGAATTGTGATTTTTATTCTATCGACTTGCTGAACTGTTCTATTACATAGATATAATATAATTACGTTTAGTATTATTTTGTAGTTTACGATTGTAGTAGTATTAATATTAGGATCTAGAATTTCTAAATGTTATATACAAATTTTAAAATCTTGTGTCTCATTATAAGACATTCATATCTCTTATAAAAAGTTTAATTAATATCTATTGTTAACTACGCGAGTTGTATTACATAAAGTACTTACATACAACAGAAGAAAATAATAACATTCCTTTGAAATCCTTCACACGATTTATAGTAACGCTATATTAGAGTATTCAATATTCTTAGTAAAAAACTGGATTTAGAAAATATTAATAAGCTATGATATTTGAAGTGCCATTGAGAAAAGGACAGAAGAAATTCTTTAATCGAAATCGAAAACCAATTATAAATAATGCCTTACGATAAATGAAGTGTAGCAGGAGAAAGCCTGAAATTGAACTGTACTACTTTCATTCGCCAAAGGATAAGATGTAGGTCACGTAATCAGTTGACACCAGCTGGGTCGCAAAAACAGACATGTAAAAGTTTGAATCACCGATAAGCCGCTATTCGTAAGTTGGGTTATTTCTCTTTTAACATCGCGTTATTTGGCTACCGTAGTAAGTGGAATATGTCAATGGTATCACTATTTTTCAATACAAATGTTATCGTATAATAATATTAAAAAAAATTGCAATTGCGTATTTAACTCTTGGAATAACAAAAAGAAAGTTAAATCTTACAAGTGCACTTGTGACGTGATCGTGTCGAAGTGCAGCACTGATTATACACGCTCGTTTGTTGACAATATATGTAAACGTTATGGAATTAACTCGTATAAGTGTTGCACAACAGTTGATATTCAAATAACTTCTTAACTAAGCTGATCTCCTGGTAACTTCAACCTGGCTCTTAGCAACACCGCCAGTTCAATAGCGGGTGCTTTTTATAAATGAACTAATATTCTCGAATTGGGTGTCTAATTATTATTATGAAAATGTACTAAGCTTTTTTTAGTCAAATAAATGTTCGACCGGTGGAATGATAACCTTTGAAGATATAAATACTTTATATTGATGCGCTAACAACATGTAGTAGAATCATATAGCTAATGTTCTGACTACAAAGTGTTCTCGTGCTTGTTACATTTGTTTAAATCTAAATTTAAAATGAATTAAAATAGTCGTAGTCCTTTATAGTACTTTGAATAGCCTATTTATTCAAAATGTAATCCAATGCTCATTTGATACAAACTAATAAACTCATTCGTCTATTAAAAAATATTTAAGGATCAATAAATTAGGTACTATCAGTAGAGAACTATCTGATTGGTATAAGGACTTTTGGCGTACGTATTTATTGAATTTGATTTGATTGACTGACAGACCGTTTTTTTTTTGTTTCAGTTAGCACTAGCCTATGCCATTATCAGAGATTATAAATGAATAAAATAAAACGGGTATTAACTGTGAGTCTATAAAAAATTCGTACATCGACTAAGGTCTCTCTATACATACCCTGTATATTATTTTGATGTACAATCAAATTTCTCAGTACCTCTCACAATTGACCATTGATGTGTGACTAAAGCTGTAAATCTAAATCCAAGGTCGCTTTACAAAGCAAACGCTTCACATGAAACATCGAACAACACATAGTAATCCGAGACTAGCGCAAAGGAGCATACGCTTGAACCGTAGCCGTAAATTATATTTTATGACGAAGCGGCAATGTGTATAGTGTCTGGTAGCATTTATCGACAACGGCGATACAGCGTACAAATTCGTTTCAACACATAATGAAACCAAAACTCATATTGTGTATGTCATATAATTTTTTTTTTTCAAACTGATTACGCTATTGGCCTGACACTCCCTCTACAGCTTCACCGGACTATTACGGGGAATGCTTAAGGCACTCACCTGATTTTCTTAACAACCAATCAGCAAAGGCGTACGGTGCGCCTCGGGTTCTAAACAGTCTTGTTGCCTAGGGTTGCGAATCTAACTAAGCTAAACTAAACCTAAGCTATACATACCTGTAAACATCAGTGAACTATACAATTTCATTTGTATAACTCACTGACAGATACATGAATTTCAACGTATCTGACTGACGACTAAACCAACCCAATTCTGCGAATAAGAGTAAAATAAGAAAACCCTTTTTTTTTTTTTTTGACTATTTTATATCTTAAATGGTTGTCATTAACTATCATTTAGCTATTTGCAGAGCCTATAGTTCACCATTCTTCGGTATCTTCTATAGTAAAATTAAACATTATCTGTAGTACAATGCGAATCGTTTAAAAAGTACTGAACCAATTTGAATGTAGTTTACAAATTAATGTAAGATTAAGCCCGAGTATAAATTGAGGTATATAAAAATTATAAAGCAATGTATACATTACATAGTAGCTAAGTAGTAATACAATTAAAATGGTGCAAATTTGCATAGTGGTAGGGCTTTTTCTAAGTCCGCCTGGTTAGCTGCGATCCTTAAGGTGAAAATATATCGTCAAGCACCCGTTGATGTGTTGCGGCAGCTCCACTTGAGAGCCAGTGTCTCTCAAGGTTCAGCGTGACTACCATCTTAGACCACATCATCATTGTCATCATCAATAACCTAACACTATTGCTTCATATTTTCATTATTTATTTATTCAGAGTATATTGCTGCAACTATAGGGAAAATTGAAAATTTTTTTTATACAAATCGGGGCCTTTGTAGATCGAGAGCCCCGTATTATTGATACGACTGTAGCTACGCCTCTGCTTGTACATCAGAATAACACATTAGTTGACTTGGCTAAAATATAACGAGACGAAAAAATTCTGCCCTTTAAAATATATTTTGGTGTATACTAAATAAATTGTTACAGTTACACAAAGATGTATGGTGACATCATATAGGTATAGAAAAAAAAACGGAGACAAGGTCACAAGCAACCGCTAGTGATAAAATAAAATGAAACCAACTTTCAGTCGAGATATGACATGACGTATCTCCGTAGAACATTAAAAACGTATTCTCTTGAACAAAGTTACGGATACTAATTATTTGTCAATAATATTCTAATGCTACTCCCATACCTAAGTGAGAAAGCTTCGGTTACTTACCGCTCTAAACACTAAACTCAAAAGTAATTTCGGTAAAGGCGCAGAAAAACTTACGTACGCCTTTGTAAGTTCAGTAATATTTAGAATTTAGTCCATTTCCTTTGATGTGTGTAAAAAGCGCGGGCCCAGTTTTGTGCTGCGTCTGTCGTCACGCAGCCCCATAGTTCGTAACGCATTACGAGAATGTGTTTTCACACCTTCATTTATTGCGATCATAGACAAAATTTAATTATATAGTGTACAATTATTATATATATATACTGGTGATTTTTTTAGGTGGGACAGTAAGCACTGGTATCTTAACCATTGTAGCTATAAGAAAACGTTTTTATTAGTCTGATATTTTTTTTTTTAATGTAACATAGATTCACCTATTAAAAAAAATCTACAGTGAGTAAGTAAATGCCAATCAATGCTCTTTCTAATAAAAATGAAAATACTTTATTGGGCTTAATGAGGTTCTTGACTAGAAACGTAAGAAATCGCAATTCTCATGCATTTCATCACTACATAGTATAAAACAAAGTCGCTTTCTCTGTCCCTATATGCATAAATCTTTAAAACTACGCAACGGATTTGATGCGGTTTTTTATAATAGATAGAGTGATTGAAGAGGAAGGTTTATATGTATAATAACATAAATTAAATAGTGGAGAAATATTGTTATTTTTGAGGTTACACCTAATTTAAAGCGTGCTGCGGGCCACGGGCAGTAATGAATAAATCAAAACTACTGGATCGATTTTAATCATTTTTTCAGTGAATAACATAGACTATATATCTTATACCCGTGCGAAGCCGGAGTGGGCTGCTAGTAAGAAATAATCGTGACTTTCAAATCTGAAATGTACGTGAAAATGTCCCAAAAAAATCAAGAGCAGTATTTTAAGACTTTTTCCTTGTTAATTTAGATTAAATACAGTATTTAGATTATGTTTTACTTTCCAAGTTTATCTAGATAAATGTAATTCCTAAAAAAATCAATTATACTATGAATATATCGATATTATCGTATTTATTGTATTGCTTTTAGAATTATTGGCAATATTTAATTAGTTCTAACAAAAACTTTTTACCAATATTATAGGAATACTAGCTTTTATTTGTGGCCCTGCTAGCTTTCATGTAGATATGATCTATTCCTGGAGAACAGTGCTGTTTTTATGAATGAAAGGAACTTTATGTACTTTTGTATTCCACCTCATAACATCAGCTTCTTACCCTTTTCCCACCTAAGTAGGGTCGGAACAACATGTTTATTATGATTTGGCTTAATTTTTACGATTGGCCGCCTGCCTGACATTAATTCCCTTCGGATTATTGTGTACTACCATTATAGCTTCAGCTTCATAACTTCGTATGGATGCCGAACGCCGATATATGACTAATCGATAACAGGGTAGTAAGGCTTCAAATGATGCGCTTGTGTACAATTTATCCGTGTATAGCACCTCCACAGGTTCTGGTTCCCTGGTCTGTCGTAGCCATGCGGATTTTTTCATGCAAATCTGATTCAGGAGATATACTAGCATTTTTTTCCTTTTATTGTCCTTTTTCGTAATTATTATTAATAATATATGTATTATTATAAGGCTAAATATGAGCCTTTTCTTCAACAAAAATACATTCCCATTTATAACGTGTCCATATTAGCATTGATAATGCAAAAAACGACAAATTCAGTACACGAATTAAAATTATCTGGTAAATGCATACAAATATAAGCAAAAATCATAAGTTATTTTGCATGGAAAAAGCTATCGTAACTTCATGTTAGTGAATTTTCCTGTTCTGAAATAAATATTTTAACTGATGTAATTTTCCACTATTAAGTAACGAAAATAGTCATAAATTAATAGAAAAAAAAACACAAGTACTTTCTATAATGAAAAGTAAAATATAACGTTATGTTAAATGTAATTAGTCATTCGTGTGCAGGACGAAGTTATAATTTAAAATACAAAAACTGTTTCACACTTCTCGCCTAACACGTGCTAATTCTCTTTAGAACATATTTTATGTTAGTTGGATTTCTCGGCTCTGTTCCAAGTAAAACACCAACGAAACATATCGATGGTTTGTATCGAACTCCTATATCTACTTGTACATGACGTGTGCGACGTGTGCATGAGAGGCACGATAATTGTTTAAAATACGGTTGTCAATAATTTACTACGAGAACCGTCAAAATAAATTGGCAACCATCAATATGACTATCAATTTTAATATATTTCGGGGCATTGGGTGGCGCTGCAATACATCAACTTATGTACCGGAAAACTGATCATCATTGAAATTAGTACGTATATATACTAGAGCACGGGGAAAAGTTACAAATCATTATCAAGCGCGTGTAGAATCACGTACATAATTCTTTTATATGAAAAAACGATGTTGCTTTGTTTCTTTATTCCGTGTGCGTTCCGATACCTTTCAGCAATGCGATGAAAATTTTGATGAGTTGCCGTACGTAAGTCCGTGCCAAAGTTTCTCAACTATTTTACAAGAAGTAAAGGTTTTGTTTCATTATGAAAATTACGGGGTAATGGTATTTTCTTTATAATTGTAATTGACACTAATCGAGATGAGGAATCTATCTAATAAATAAAAATGAAATGACGAATGTAACTGTAAGCTCACAATGTATTTTGCTAATTACTTTTTTGTCGCATTTGGGTTTAGAAATCTACATATTAAAAACGCGATGGAGACAGAAGATTATCTGTCTTTAAAAATAATGATAGAATTCACAAATTGATGTTCAGTTATTTATTCAGTTGTCATTTAATTTCATTTCAATCAATCAAAATTAAATAATACTTTATTAAATATAGGCCGTAATAAGGCGCTTATGAATGCCAAAATGCCACCTTTTCGGAAAACAACCCAGTCGTCGAGTAAAACTGGCAAGAAACTCGATCGGGTTTGTCTTTGTCTTACAGTCATTTTTAGTGGATGCAAAGAGAGGAGTCAATTCTAGACATCACCATCGTTCGCATGTACTACATCTACTCTCTAATAGCCCTTTGACACTAAAACCCGTTGACATGGCGTTTAAACTTATAGTCCGGTAAATTGCAAATATGCTTTAGGGACTATGTTATAAAACCTAACACAATTACCTAAAAAACTGTTACTGGTTTTACTGAGTCGGAAACATGGGACATTGCATGGTACTAGGAAAGGAAAGATTTGTTGCCATTTTCTTTGTTAGTACATATAGCTATACGCATCTGGGTTTGGAAACTAGCTGAACATATTTATCTGTATATAGTGATTAATATGAGCCTAGACTGTAAGGCTAAATAGGTCACGGAAAGATGCTCTTTAGCCTGCATCATACTGTAATCTGTTGTAGTAAACCGCTGCATTTCAAGAAAAAAAAACGATAAATTTAATTACGTATTACGGAAATATGGTACGACCATAATACATTTAAAATAAAAACCTAGATACATGAGGTTTTATCTCAGAATTTGAAATTTGGTGGAATTTCTTTCCATCCGTTTTTGTTAGGAGAATTTGCTTCGAAGTAAAGAATTTTAAATACATACAGCTGTTTTTTTATTCTTTATTATCTTGGAGTACGAAGTAAGTATAAAATACCTTTTTTTCTCTTTCGTATGCATCGGTTCTAACTCCTTGTCATTTTACCAACATCTGGTCCCTAAGTTAATGTTGAATGGAATTTTAGACAAACCTATTTATTGGACATCACATTTATACAAATACTAGATGAGCCGGTGAACTTCGTATCACTTACATATATTTGTGTAAAATGTGGTCGAAACTTAATACATTTTTTTTTATTTACATTATAAATGCAATCGTGCATGCACTTAATCAATTTAAAGCTCTTTCTTTTACTATTTTTATTTCTGAAACAGAACTGTTTTGTATTCCAACAAAAGAGATCGGACCTCATATACTAAAAAGCTATGAAACACAAATTTCTGAACGCATCTATGACAAACGAATATACTATATTTGACAAACGAATATACTATATTTGACAAACTAATGACAAATTTTATTTCTAAAATGACAGAAGATATCAAATGTTTCATAGCCAGGAACATTTTACATTTTGTATTTTTTTGGATTTTTCCTTTACTTATTATTGAGGATGTTTCTCATCGTTTAAACCTTTCCCTGAACTTTCACAAATATTTCATGATCGAAATTAGCCAAATCGGCCCATCCATTCTCGAGTTTTAGCAAGACATGCGAACAGTAATTCATTTATATATATGTATAGAATATTGTTAATATATACAACCCACTAACACTTCATTTTTATCATACATTTTAAAATCCATAATCAGGTAAACGCCGATAAATAACAATTTTTCATTTTGATTGCTATCATACAAAAAAAAAAACAAAACAAATCGACTACCGAGTGATTTTTTGAGTTACCCAACCAGACGTTTACCTGTTGTTTAATATCTAATTATAGAATTCTCTAAAATAATAAGCTCATTTTCATAGACAAATCCGAGCAGGAAATGCACACATTTATGACATTAGTAAGAACGGTAATATTAGATATACTCCTATCACTACGCCTACATTTGCATGGAACAGAATCCATTAACAGTCGGCCAATGTAAACAACGACGTCGTCGGACGGCGACTTAAAAGGCGTTAGGGGAATTTAAATCTTACAAGCGCTTTTTGTTGCCGCACAAGGCGATTACGACAATGTAGTCATTCCTGGATCGTCTTACTTACACATATCACCTTGTACTAATATTTCATAGTAGACCGGCTGTCGATCCTTGACTTTGGTTTCAGATTAAAAAAACCAAAAAAAAACATTAATTTTAAATTACAAACAATCTGCAGTCAGTATATGGATAATGAAATGTACGCGTTACATGTTTCAGTACACTCGAGTATATTATTTATTCCCTCAAAAATGTATTATTAAAAGCGATTGTTCGTGTCTTTGTAACAAAAACAAAGCGACTATTATACCTATGTCTGTATGTGTCTTTAGTTATTTTTAATGAGGTCTCTATAATTTTGAAAATTTCATTTGAAAGGATACATTACATGCATGCATTAAAAGAAAGTAGGAAAGTACTATATATTTTATAGATATAAATTAAAAAATATATATATGCTTTAGATACATGGCTAGCACTTGCCTAACCTATTAACCTACATCGATATAATGTACAACAGAATTGTATATCTTGAAAAGGCCTACAAAAATTCCGCTATCGGGACATATCTATTTCCTGAGTATAACTCTGAGTATTATTTTTATACATGCATATTATTAAAAAATAACTCGTTATTTGCGACGCTATTTTCACAGTTATAGTATCGACATATGGGTTGAAATAAAAGCAAATATAAGCTTTAGATTTTTTTATCTACAATTTCCAAAAGTTCTTTCTAACGATTTTTGTACCTATTCTGTCAATTGAAATTTAGAAGCACTTTCTATGTCGAAAATCACATAAAAATCGATCAACCCGTTTTCGTGTTAAATTCGTACACATACGAACAGATGGACAAAAGAAAATTTGAATTCATATTCGTGTCGTGTCTCCTTTATGACAGATGCCTATCATGTGATATTTGAGAAAAATTACATACATATCTACAGATGTACTATTGTAGATCTTATTGTTATGCTATTAAGACTCAATAAATCGTTTCGTCGCGATAAAAATGCTTTCCATCGTGAATGAACACTGAACTACTTCTGGTATATTGTTAAACCTAAACAACTTGATAATCCTAACTAATATTGTTAAGGTTAATTTGAGTTTCTTTTGTTACACTTTCACATTTTATCTAGTTCATCAGTCCTTGCGATATTTTGCATACACGTTTTCAGTAGTACAGCTATAGGTATAGGGTACCCTTTACTCAGTTTTTTTTTTGGTGTTCCTAAGGGTTAGAGTCAAAGTAACACTAACGCGAGCAAAGTCGCTAGTAAAAGCTAGTAATGCCATAAATAGTAACGATACCTAACCATACATTTTATATGAATAGTGATGCTACTGCAAATAATAAACTTAGAATATGTAATCGTGTTCTCTCCCATTGTATATATTTGATTACTAGCATTTGCCTATGGTTTCGCTCGTATTCATTTACGCTGGGCCAATCCCTCAGGAACAGTATAATTTTTCTAGATGAAGGGTCCTCTGACCTATTTTGCATCCCTGCTAATGCATAAGTATGCAATATTTCAATTTCGAATATGTACTAATTCGTGTAAGCGTAATATACGAATAAACAAACGAATTTACATTCGCGTTCGTGATATTACTTGGGACGGACTTAATTAAACTTATTACAATAATTACATAAAACAGACTTTTTGTTCATTCAAATTTAACAGTAGTAGTGTGTAGTATTTAACAGTAGCTAAAACCTTTTTTATAATTTAATTTTATATATTTCTTTTAGTTAAAATATCACCATTGTATTCTTGATTTCGATAATGCCGCTTTAGGATATACAACCCTTACGGTCGCGAGGTACCATTTAACCCTCGGTCGGCGGATGTAAACAGAATGTAAATCACGAACATGCAACAAACACATGTGCGTTGTAGGAGGTTAAAAAACTTACGTACTACATCTGAACCTTACAGAAAAAAAAAACTTTACAATACGTCTGGTGTAAGAGATAAGCTGTAAAACGTGCGAGAGAGATATATAAAAATTATGGTTAAAAAAATCGAATAGTATATTAAAAAAAAGAACATGTACTGGGATAACATAATTCAAAGGGTTGCTTCGTGTGACGTAATGTTTGCATTCACATTTAGCACTATTTTAATCCAACATTATTATATAGCGTATTGTATATATTGGAGATAACACGTTATGTAAACAGAGATAATAAATTAATTAAAATCCGGTATATCGAAATATGCTTAAATTATTATGAACCCTATTTTGTTGTTATAACAGATAATTTTCACTTGTGCCAAACACTATTACTGAACAATAAGAAGAAAGGATTGAACGGTGTGTTTGTGTTGTATCACGTCTGAGTAGCATGAGTAGTATCAGTGCAGTAAGTCATTTTCAAAGTGACTCTATTCAATTGTTTTGGGATTTATATATACACTAGCAGACCCGGCGGACGTTGTCCTGCCCTGATAATAAAAAATATATACTTATAGTACATGAAATGCTTCATGTAAGTAATGTATTAAATTTGATAAAGATTAATACTGTATTCGTCTAAATAGTCTTCCGATTACCTCGTTGTATGTGACCATGTTTTTAGAACATAGATGGGTATTACAGTTATCCTTAAAATATAGGGTATATACCACCTCAGACTTTTTTCTAGATCTTTAAAAGAAGAATATCTCACTATGCATTGTTTTGTTATATCTTAAAAGAATTAGGCAGCATTTTCGATGAAAGCTCCCAAACGGCTTGACTTTTTCCAACAGTTATCGTTATATTTCAACCAATTTACACAGAACCTTGACAAATTATACACATAAACCTTCGTCATGTATTACTCTATCTATTGGTGATGCATTATAATCCGTTTAGTAGTTTTCTAGTTTATTGCGAAAATACAGACAGACAGACGCGGCGGACGATTTTGTTTTATCTACATAGTGACGATAACATTTTGACATGTTTTGTTTATATATTCATTTATTCGTACAAGATTGTCAAACGAATAGGAAGTGTTAATGAGAATCGTTAACTCTATAAAATGTATAAGAACTTCAAGTAGGTACTTGAGTATAATAATATCAGCTTGTAAGAGACCCTGGACGAAGGAAGGAACGAATATATGGGCATAATCACCACGCCAGCCCACGAGGTATTGGCGATTTCAAACTCAGATTAATCCAGACTTCTATATTTTCCCACATACAGTGGTACTAACGAAGTGGTAAGAACATTTCTCAGGTTCAGATTTCCTCGCGATGTTGTCCTTCACAGTGACAACCAATAGTTTTACTAATTTGAATTAGTAAATGTACGGAATTGCGTAATAGTTGGATAGGTACATGTCAGGGTACAAACCTACGGACTTCAGATTGACACTTCACCGGTCAAACTACTGCAACTATCACGATTTTTGTACTTGTAGTCCGGTGAAACTGTTGCGCCTATACCATGGGCAACAGTGTAGTCAGTTCGAAAAAGACTTTCGTACGTGTACATGACTTGTTTAAATCCGAAATCTAAATAACGGAATAAGTAAGTAGGTTTAGACTCTAAACGGAGTAAAGAAAATATATCATAATCACAGATCCTTAGTAAAGAATTGATCATAGCGTCAGGCACAATCACAATTGCGTTTAATATTTGAAGTTTTAACTAAAGTACGATAGAAGTACAGAATTATGAAACAGCTTATATATACAAGACTGCCCGCAGCTTTGTTACTCTATGGATAGAAATGTAGAATTCTAGTTCATTAATGTGATGATGATGATTTTATTTGCAGTTTTTGGAGCTGTAAGATATTTTTTAATAAGTGATATAGGTCGCGCCTCATCGACGGTAGTTACTTCGTTTCACACGTGATAGTAACTTTCTGTTATGTATAACTATTAATTCTAGTAGCTTTATTTTATATGATAAGTGTCACGTACATTGAGATAAACAGATATATAGGAGATAGTTCAAGCCGAGGCGCATCGTGCGCCCTTGTGCTGGTTGCCTATAAAATCGGGAGATTCAGATCGAAATAAAAAAAATTAGATAAATAGAAAATATATAATTTCGAATATTAAACTCGTTATAATATATGGGACATCGTTATAATATAGCAGAAAATATCAGCGTAAAGTATTTGCAGTTTAAAAGTGTGAAACTAAATAATATTAAGTCTCTTATTTCGAATTTCATACTTATTCACCTGATTAATCCTGGTGGTCGAGTACTGTACTAGATTACAACTATTCATTCAATACTTGTGATGGACTGGTTAATTGGATTGTTTTGATAATGTAAATGATAGCAAAACTAAAACAAATTAAAACCAATAATATACGTTTTAAATGTAAACCCTGAGAAGTTAGTTATTTACGTTAAAACATTACCACTGCTACGGGAAATATCGAGAATCGAAATCGAGAAGAGCCGGCAAGGAACTCGATAGGTTTTATCAATATTTTGTATCTCGTGTTTTGTTTTTTAATTATAGTCAGTTGTATTAATAATTACAATAGTTTGAGTGGATATGCAAAGATGAAGTTCACACATCAATATCATTTACTTAGTTATTCATCCTATAATAAATCTTCGACCTTTAAGCATGCTTGATATAGTCTTTGAACGCTCTTTTCCAAGTTACTGGTGATCTGTCACTAACCTATTTTAAAGTGACGGCTCGGTATTGTAATATTTCATATGTCTTTTCTGAAAATCTCTATATTCAAGGAACTAGTCATTTTGTTATTTTTCTTATAGTTTGAAGATCATAATATAAAAATGCGCTCTTATTAGGCGTACAAATCTTCACACCTGGCGATATATAATGGTAGTAGCATCATTCTGTTAAGATATGCCAGTCATAAAAGTTTCGAGTTTCTGATACGATCCGACTATACTCATAATATTCTAAAGGTATATTTACAGGTAAGTTATTGTAGTCCGGTGGAACTGTAGGGGCCTGGTGGCTAACAGTGTAGTCAGTTCGAAAAAAAAAGAAGGATAAGTTAATGATGATCTAAATTCTAAGGCATTAAATGAATAAGGAATGTGATTCTTTTAAAGTCATGTAATATTTAAGTTTTAAATTTAAAACAGATAATTTTTCAATAAAACAGGGACACTGGACACCTGATTATTGTTTCATAAACTAGCTATCTACCAGCCCCGGCAACGTATAGGTGCTATGTTCTAACGTGGTGTGATAAGTATTTGAACGATTTAGAATAATTTTTTGTTCTACGTTAAATGCTCAATGTAACTAAAATATTAAATTGAATAAAGATATTAATTGTATGTCAACCAAATTAGCATCGGAAAGAACCAATTACCTTTTAATACTAAGTAAAAATTAATAATAGATGGACATATATACCATCGAACTTTATTCTAGACATTTTTTTTAATGTACAATTTCGTAGTACATTGACGTACCTCATACGGTTATGCTAGCGTTATCAATGTAAGCGCCCGAAATACTGTAGTACGGAACGTAGTCCGGTGAAGCTAGGCAATAGCGTTACTTCTTATGACGTCGAGTTTCCTCGAACTTAAATAAATACCTCTACACTAAATAACAACATTATATTATAGTGAAAGTTATATCAAAATCCATAGCATAGTTTAGAAGAATTAAGAAACATACGAACAGACGCGATATACGTTTATTTTGTTTCATAATGAAATTTATACATATGTATATAGATATATTCATATGTATATAACAAAGAACAGTACGTACCCAATAGATGAGTACGTTATCACATTGTTTATTGTTCATATAGTTAGTCAGGACATTAGAAAAGTCAAATCGAGCAAAAGGGACGCGTTCTCAGGATACAGCCATCAGTCAGTTCCCTTTGTTTTCACTGGCGTACCATACGCGGCGGTATCAAAATATACAAAAGACCGAAATGTAGCCAACACGCTGCGCCCACACGCCGAGGTGTTGTTTTGACGATCAACACAACATTGTAATTAATACCTTTGTCTATTTAATCCTGATGTCTGAGACTATCAAAATTATCTAAACTAGTATAATTATTATATCACTAGATTCCATGAAGTAATTTGTCTTGTCAACAATAAATTACCTTGACAACTTTGTTTAGGTAGAGGTTTTTTTTTCGGGTTGACTATACTGTTGACCTGGCAAAGGCCTCTACAGTTTCACCGGACTATATTTGGATAGAGGTGCATATAATTATAATAAGGACTTAAATCACATAAGTAGTACGATTATTTGAAAGTTGAAAATAACAATGGCGTGTGTTGTTGAAGCTAAAAGATAGGTTTAGAAATGATACTCGTATAACAAATTTAAACTATAATTACTATTGGAGTACAATGGGTTGACTTATTACTGTACTGTACCCGGCTTTTGATTCGACACGTCTCGATGTCTTGGAGAAAACTGAGACAGTCGGCTATGTTCGGTTTTGTATAGCGTTTATCTTTGTCTAACATAGTCATTGCGCTTTGTGATAAAGAGAACGCTTTACAAAGCCGGAGCAAGTCGATCTTATCAGGACGTCTTGCTCTTCTTCCCGATGTACCAAATTAAATGTCGGCATAGAGGTCTTGTGAAAATGGCTTGGTTGCGTCATAAGAGCTTCGTGTTTTATTTATATTATCTCTTCTTATTAATTAGCCCCCTACAAGTCTTTTACCGATTTTCTCTTATATTAAATACCATCATTACGACTACACTCCGTTGAAAAGCACAGGTATGTAGCCTAAACAATACTGTGAAAAGTCCTCTAACAAACTAGTAAAAATTTCATCAAACGGTAATATTTATATATACTATTCCTATTATAAATTTATATACATTACTCCGTTATTCACTAGTTCCGAAGCATACGAAAGTGAACGATGAATTTGTATGTAATATGAAGTAAGGTAATATATATATATTTGTGATAAGCTACATAATTACAATGTAAACAGAAATAATATTCTTAATGCCTTTGATAAAAAAAGACAACTACTTTACTAACAGTTTGGACTGAAATCCTTAAGCGATAACCTTAACAGAACTATACTTGTGATTATAAATATGGGTATTAATGATATCACATTGCTTATCGGCCTTAGGCACTTAATTATAGCAAAATCCTATCATTTTATAAAAAAAAAATATATAGGTACACATACTATAGGAAGTTATTGATAGATAGAAAGTATAATTTGTCGACTTTTTTCCTTATTAGTGTTAGATGTCGATGTTTAAAGCAAAAATCTTGTTAGATAGAAGAGACACATGTCCTGTCGTTAGCCTGTTAGGTGACCTACTGAGAGTCTTAAAATGCATAGCGTTACTGCGCAATCTCCACAGAGAGTGAATGCTGAATGCAACCAATTGCTAGCAGTGTGGAAGCGGGAAGTCTATCTGTTGCATTTTAGGGGCGGGAACTGCAGCTACTATACATATTTACATATGACAAATGCAACACACTCTCTACACTTTCATGATACCCTGGTAGTCTCAATGCAACTTTATGCTACACGTGCACTTCCTCGGGATTGGGTAATCTCTTTATGAGGTGTAATGTTATCTAGTCTCGTAATTATTTTGAATATATTAAAAATATTTTACTGCGTTGTAATTGCTCATTAAGCTGGCAATTATAATTATTATTGAAATCTCGTCACACACTATCAATGTTATTTGTCTTGTAAATAATTACATGATATAATAATAAGTGATATAGTTATATAGCTTTCTGTTGTAGTCAAGAAAATGGTGTTTTGTAACAAAATCTTCTGTAT